>OX243850.2:19380000-21780000 GCA_945859575.2 Herminia tarsipennalis
AATTATACCCAGTGATGGAAGCCTTAATAGAAGCCTGGTCAGTCACTACATAGTATGAAATATTTTGAAGCCGGTCTCGCACACCCCGAATTTCGTGTTTCTAGTTTTTATAAAAGGTAATTTTTCATACAGCGCAATGCACAGACACCCATACCAGATTTTTACTTCAAGAAATCATATAAAAGGAAAAAATAATATATTAAAAACAAAGTTTTAAGTCATTACATGGTTGTCTTGTGTTCTTTGCCGTGTTGATCGACACTGAGTCATGTAGTATGCAATCCATGGTTGTTATTGAAAATAATAATAATAATATCTAATAATATCTTGTGGGACAACTCACACAACGTCATCTGATCCCAAACTAAGCAGAGCTTGTACTATGGAAACCAGACAACTGATAAACATACTTATATATTTCTAAATACATACATATTATAGATAAATTACACCCAGACACAGAATAAACCACCGTGCTCATCACTCAAAGTTTTATCCTGGGTGGGGATCGAACCCACGACCTCTTGCGTAGCAGTCGGATGTCCTCCCACCGCGCCACAGAGGCAGTCAAAAAAAAATAAGTGATGATTTGGTATATTTCCCATCCCACTGTGTACCTACATGCTTTGGATGTTAGAATGATTAAGTCATTACTTAATGATTAATTAATTAATTAAACTATCCCATTGGAATGTGCTATTTATCCTGAGCAAACTATATTCACAGGTTTGCAATATGCTGAGAATAATCGAAAATATGTTTTGTAAATACTAATAACCTCCCGTTCGTGGCTTCTTTATAACAATAAATAAATTTGGAAAATATTTAATGTATTAACCCTTATTCTACTATCACTTGTTTTTGGAGTTAAGACCTTAACCACCTACAGACTATTTTACTCAGAGTAAAATCGTCATTATTGTGAGATTTAGGCCTTAAACCTGGCAAAAAACATTGATTTTACCCCGGGGTCTCCCTCATCTGTCTCTCTGATTGCTTAAAGAGCCTAGATACATTGTACAATATTACGAGTTTATTCATAATCTAAATCCATATTCAGTTAAATTTAATCCGATTTTTTTCCGTATTGTATACTAACCTAACACCAAAATAGTTACACAAACATGACTGTTATAGTGTCTTCTCTATTATTTCAAAATATATAAATATTCTAATAATGTCTCGATAAACAAAACATTGGCGATCTTTTATTCCAAAGCTCTACTAAAGAAAATTGTACCAAAATCCCGTAAATCTCAGAAAAAAAGCAACTACTAAAATCTAGTATAAATAAGAAAATGTAGAGAATAACGTCTGCCATCTTGCAGTTATCTCCGCCCGAGTAGTAAACCAAGTAGTTCCCAATAGATAGAGACTATACCAATAAACACGCGATACAATACCCCGCTGAATCCTTGAGGAGCTAACGAAACTCGGAGAGTACAGAAGGTAAACTCTTGAGCAACACACACGTATACAGCGCTCATGGACACGGAATAACGGATACTTGGATAGGGGGAGCTTGAGCGCCTAACGATCGCGGTCGGTTTCAATAAGTTTCAATAACTTACTGACAGTTTAACTATAGAAGCTAGCAGAGTTAACAGTAACATTTACCTTTACCATTAATTATATTTGTGGCAAATCTAGTTAATGCTACAATGTCCCTAAAGTAAGTGATGGAATAAGTTACCGATAAATTATCTGATTGTACTGTCGCCAGAACTGGATGATCAAAAAAGTTTTAAACTAAGTGATAGAATTGAAAATCATAAGTTAATGAAATCGTGCCATTTGCATTCTTCGATTTTATTCTTTGGCGAATCGCAACTAACATTCAAAAGTAAGCGATAGTCTTATAAATTATAACTTAATTTAAACCTATATTTTTGCATTCTTTGGCGAGTTGTAACTGCCATTCAAAAGTAAATGACAGTCTTGAAAATCATAACTTTATGAAATCCTGTATTTCGTCATTCTTTGCCGAATCGTAACTAACATTCAAAAGTAAATGACAGTCTTGAAAATCATAACTGTATGAAATCCTGTATTTCGACATTCTATGGCGAATCGTAAATGACATTCGAAAGTAAATGATAGTCTTGAAAATCATAACTTTATGAAAACCTGTATTTGTGCATTCTTTGGCGAGTTGCAACTGCCATTCAAAAGTAAATGATTGTCTTATAAATCATTATTTTATGAAAACCAGTATTTCCACATTCTTTGGCTAATCGTAACAAATAATTAAAATGACAGTCTTAAAAATCATAACTTAATGAATATTGTATTTTTAATATTCTCCGTTAAATAGCAGCTGGCTTTCAAAAGTAAATGATAGTCTTGAAAATTATAACTTTATGAAATCCTGTATTTTGGCATTTTTTTAGGTGAATCGCAACTGCCATTCAAAATTAAATGATAGTCTTGAAAGTCATAACTTTATGAAATCCTGTAGTGTAGTTACGATTCGCCAAAGAATGTCGAAATAGAGGATGTCATAAAGTTATGACTTTCAAGACTATCATTTACTTTTGAATGTCAATTACGATTCGCCAAAAAATGTCGAAATACAGGATTTCATAAAGTTATGATTTTCAAAACTATCATTTACTTTTGAATGTCAGTTACGATTAGCCAAAGAATGTCGAAATAATGGTTTTCATAAAGTTATGATTTATAAGACTATCAGTTACTTTTGAATGGCAGTTGCAACTCGCCAAAGAATGCACAAATACAGGTTTTCATAAAGTTATGATTTTCAAGACTATCATTTACTTTTGAATGTTAGTTACGATTCGCCAAAGAATGTCGAAATACAGGATTTCATAAAATTATGATTTTCAAGACTGTCATTTACTTTAGAATGGCAGTTGCAACTCCCCAAAGAATGCAAAAATACAGGTTTTCATAAAGTTAAGATTTATAATTCTATCGCTTACTTTTGAATGTTAGTTGCGATTCGCCAAAGAATAAAAAAACAAAATCCAAGAATTCAAATGGCATGATTTCATTAAACTTATGATTTTCAATTCTATCACTTAGTTTAGAACTTCTTTGATCATCCAGTTCTGGCGACAGTACAATCAGATATTTTATCGGTGACTTATTTCATCACTTACTTTAGGGACATTGTAGCATTAGCTAGATTTGCCACAAATATTATTCAATAATTTTGACATTCCGTTTTTGATCATCTACTTTTGCTGTTGACTGTACATAGAGACCTCTCACTCTAGTTATCGTTTCCATTCGTTCACCCTGCCGTTTTAATTTTTCATGTAATCAAAACAATATTGGGGTTCTAATATTCCTAAAAAAATGTATTTTATTTAACGTTTTGGATTAGATACATTATGTCTATTTATAATTATATACCTTTATAATTATACAAAAAATATATTTAGTATTAAAATACTACTAAAAGCTAAATACTGTATTAATAAATACTAATAGTAACTAAGTATTAAGTTAAAATGTGTGTAATGAACTGCGGTGCCGAAACGTCGACACTTATTGTTGGGCTATGATATAAGTGGGCTTTGAAGCGAGCTACGCTCGGAGACTGAGACTCGGTTAACGTAAGTTAGGACCGGAGTGGATCGGGTGTTGTGGCGTAAATTAGGAGAGGCCTCAAAGCTGTGGATCAGGCTGATTGATTAACTTAGTTGACATAAAAATACAAGATAAAAATCAAAAAATCCGCCTGCCTAAGAAAGATTGAAACAAGATAAATCATGCAATCATGAATCCCAGTGAACTTACTAAAATGTCTCTAGCAAAAATTCGAGTGAAAATAGTTGGTAACAAACTTTAAATCGCTATATATCTTAAAAGGTTATTTTAAGTAAAAAATGATTTAAGAAACCTCATCATGATTTTATTATACCTACACGATGATACCTCCATTAACATAGTTTGTTGACTGTAATTTTTTTCTCTATAACAATATGGCCTCCGGCTGTCGCCGTTTTAAATTTTTGATTGCTATCATACGATATTGATATAAACGATACGAATCGATTGACGTCTATATAGTGCCACAAAGGATTACACATACATACATACACGTCAAACACATAACTCTCCTCCATCTCTCTTCTCGGGTTATAACGCGCTATTACCGCGTTGCGCTATTGATGACGAAGCTTACCTTCTGTATCCTCATTAGTTTATGACAGAATCCCCGAGGTCCCTTTACGTCCGTAATAAAGACGAATTCATCCGTCTGAATCCAATACCCATCACACGCAATATTCTAACCAGTGGTCGGATTGTATACGGGAGAATTCATACCTAGCTTCATATCGTGATGAAGTCATTCGACCGAGTAGAGATATGGCCAATATCTTTGAGAAGTACCACAGAATAAATGCGTAATTCCAATAGGCAAGTTACTTGAATACAAGTTGCAAATTGCATACAACTTGTGTGAGGTATTCGAACTAGGTGGAGAGAGAGAGTGAGAACGTAGGTACACACGTGTGACGTCATCTTTATAAGACAATGGAATAGCGCCTTTACTCTCGGTGTTCTATGAAAGTAGTTACCGACAAGTTCTAAATTCAAAGTCATATGGTGCGTTCATAGGTGTGGCAAGCAGCAGCCTGAGCCAGGCCGGCACTAAAACAGCCACACAGCACCAAATTGACATGCTCACGCCTGTGTTCGTGCTCGCTCCAACCCACCAATATTTTCATTTCGTATTAGAAAGAATTAGCATTGCCATCCAACGTGGCAATGCTGCCAGCTTTCTGGGAACGTTACCAGTTGACATCGATGGGGAGGAATTCTTTGACGCTGAAACGGTTTTGTATCCCCACTTTTCTATTTTTTTTTTTGTAAATATCTTGTTTAAATTGTATTATTAGAGATGTAATTTAGAGTAGTTTCGTATTTGTGTCATCCCATGTGCGTGAGCTTCTTAGAAATTTACCTTGATAATATTACCCTCAAAACCTGGTGGTGGCTTTACATGCTCGCGTTCATAACGACATTATCAGGCGTGAATATGCTTGTGACCACGGCCGGTGCAACCTGGTCGAAACGTCAAGCAATTTTAAGGTAAACAATGCGCGTTAATTCCCGTATAATAAATAGTTATAATCATGCAACGCGGAAGTTTAAATGTTAGTGAATATGCTGCTCGGCTGTTTGTGGACGGTTTGTTTATAGCGCCGGCGCCAACCAGTGTCAGGATGCTTGCCGAGCAGCTTGCCAGGCTGCTTACCGGGCTGAGTACCGTGAGTCTAAACGTTCCATGAAATACTCTGGTCTATTGTATAGGTACTTACACTAGTCATTATTGATTACCTGCGTGACCTGTATCTATACTAATATTATAAAGCTGAAGAATTTCTTTGTTTGTTTGTTTGAACGCGATAATCTCAGAAGCTACTGGTGCGAATTGAAAAAATCTTTAACTGTTGGATAGCCTATTTATTGAGGAAGGCTATATAACATTACGCTACGACCAATAGGAGCGGAACAGCATTGATAACTGTTGCAAAAACGGGGAAAATTGACGCATACGAAGTTGCGCGGGTCAGTTAATATTGTATACTATCGTTATTTTTTTTATTAAGAGAAACTCTCCATTTTATAAGTTAATTGGAAAAAAATATTTTTAAAAGTCCTATCTAATGATACCCCACACGATGGGGTAGGTGAGAAAAAAAATCACAACCCCACTTTACATATAGGGGAGGGTTTTTTTTTTCTAAATTTTATTTTTTCACTTTGTCAGCGTAAGTAATATGTGTATTCATGGAAAATTACAGCCTTAGCCTAGCACTAACAGTCTCTGAGCAAAGATGCAGACGGACGGACGGACAAACTGAGGGACATGGCGAAACTATCAGGGCTTCGTTTTGCCATTTTGGCTACGGAATCTTACGAAACACCTCGAGACGAACTAATCTGAAATACAGGCAAACCCGAGTACACTAGAAATGAAACTAGCTAGGTCAATTTATCTTCCCCAAATCTACCTGCATCCGAATTGATCGTTTAAAAATATTAGATTTGATTTTTTTTCGTAATTGTTATTTTTTTATTTGAAAGACAGACATTTATCTTATCACATCTAAGTTCTTTCGATATTCTAAAATGGGTAGATTCTGGCGTGGTGGGAGTGTATCCGACTGCTACGCAAGAGGTCGTGGGTTCGATCCCCACTCAGGATAAAACTTTGTGTGATGAGCACGATGGTTTATTCTGAGTCTGAGTATTATTTATCTATAATATGTATGTATTTAAAAATATATAAGTATGTTTTTCAGTTGTCTGGTTTCCATAGTACAAGCTCTGTTTAGTTTGAAATCAGATAGCGTTGTGTGAATTGTCCCAAGATATTATATTATTATTATTATTATTATTATTTATACCTAGTTACACTAGCTAGCTAAAACCAATGCCTGAAACTTATATAAATAAGTTATACGAGTTGCCCAACAACTTATTAAGAGATCGACGTTGACGCTGTCACGTAAAAACTAGAGGAACAAAGTTAGCCGATTGGGTATTCTCCAATACAATTTAATTACACAACTTAATCAACTTTTATTTTCTTATTTCGTATTATTGCTGTATTATTCATGCACCGTTCTGTCATCAGCTTTTTTATTTGTTTCAAATTGCATAAATACAGGTAGGTATAAAAGTTATTGCAGATTGTTAAGTATCACTGTGCTTTACCTCACACCATACTATGGGGATACATTATTAAAAATAATAACAATAATCGGAATGGGATACAAACACAAAATAATAAAAAAAAAAATCTTACAAGCAAGAAACATATTCATCTACGGAATAGTATGCATTTTCAAATTAAATATTAATAATTTTACTCTTAAATATCATTATATTTTCTATTACCAGAATTGATTTTAGCAACTTATTATATGTTTTTGGAGCCATGCATAGAATACTCTTGTTAAGTAAGACTTTAGAATTAGGCGGGATATGTAACTTTAAATTATTACGTTACTCTTTTTTTTTTTAAATTGATGACATTTTTTTTGATAAATAAAATAGTTTCTAAAATACTGCTTATCAAATAAATATAAAGTATCTCTAGTTCACATATGTTTTTCTACTTTCATAACTGTTAGCTATTACGTAACGCATCACTGAGCACTACAGCAAGTGGAATTACTGGACAAATGAGATTTATGCGCTAATGACTCAAATGAGGAGCGCGGTGCGGTGACATTCAGATCTTTGCCAAATAAGGATTTGAGTGGCACTGAGCCTGTTATAAGAGCGTGTCACTATGGCACGCTTTTTATATCTATACTAATATTATAAAGCGAAAGAGTTTGTTTGTTTGTTTGTTTGTTTAAACGCGCTAATCTCAGGAACTACTGGTCCGATTTAAAAAAATCTTTTTTTGTTGGATAGCCCATTTATCGAAGAAGGCTATATGCTATATAACATCGCGCTACGACTAATAGGAGTGGAGTAGCGACGAGAAATGTTGCAAAAACGGGGAAAATTTACGCATACGAAGTTGCGCGGGACAGCTAGTCGTTGTATAATGTATAATGTATCAAAATATAAGCTACAGTAACCAATGATGTTTTACATAGAGACACGCCTTACCGCACTCTAATTTGGCAACATAAATGCACGTAACTACCGTGTTTTTGTGTTTAAACTAAAGAACTATTTAAGACATCAAATGAGGTGCATTGTCGGAACAGACGTGATCCTTTCAAATTGGTACTTAGTGATATACCGAGACTAACCAAATATAAAAAAAAAATCTAGCAATGTGTGTCAGTATCTACAATAAACTGCCAAACCATCTAGTCTGAATATTAGATTATTTAAAAGTAAGCTGTACGCATGGCTAAATGAAGCCATTTTTTATAGATAAAAGAGTTTCTAAACAAAAAAGTTGACGACTTTGTATATTTTTAAAGATTTTTTTGCATGCTTTACTGTAGCAAAACATGTTTTATTTGTAACACCACCATATACCATGTTTTATACAAATAAAAATTTATTATTATTATTATGAATCTCAGTTAGTCAGGCATCAACCAGTATCACGACACCATGTCAGTAGGTACTGCTTGCTTAAAATAAATGGAAACTCGAAGTTTACAAATAAAATGTCATCTGGCGTGCTTCGACGATGCAATAATTACACTGCAACAGTGTAAGATAACAGAAACGTATCATTTCACGAGGAAGTACGCCGTTTTATAGTGTAACAAAATATTTTTCATTTAAATTGCATGTTTACTGCCATGATTCGCTCGCGCCAATTAGAAGCTCTCGCTTTACCTCAAAACCTCTATTTATCTCTTTCTTACAATAGCTATGGCCCATATTGCGTCGATATTCCTTTCCTTTCATTTCATAGTATGTAATTGTGTCGCCTATAATCTAATATATAAAATTTTCGTGTCACGGTGTTTGTAATTTAACTCCTCCGAAACGGCTCGACCGATTCTCATGAACTTTTGTGTGCATATTGGGTAGGTCTGAGAATTGGACAACATTTATTTTTTATCCCCCTAAATGTTAAGGGTAGTCCACCCCTATTTTTTTTTTCAATTTTTAGGTAAATTTTTATTCTTTTATTTTTTTATGATACCGGATTTAAAAATATATACAACCCTGAATTTTCACCCTTCTACGATCAACCCCTATTTTTTTTATTTACCCCTATTTTGCAAAAACGGGTTAATTTGACGCAGACGATGTTGCGAGGGTCAGCTAGTGTCTCTATATGTAAAACCTCATTGACAGTAACCGCTTGACATCTGGAGGTCGATTCACGTATTTAAAGCAGTGCAGTTGCAGTTCAGTTGCAGTTAAGTTTCGATTAAAACGGCCATTTTGTATTCTTGTAACTTTGGGATAGATCTCAAATACGCTTGCGGCAAGTATGCGTCTCGAGAGTGCAAAAACAACATTCTAGTACGCTGCGCAAGCGTTTTTAAGATCGAAATCAAAGTTACAAGAATACGAAAATGACCGTCTTAATCGAAACTTAACAGCAACTGAACTGCAACTGCACTGCTTGAAATACGTGAATTGATCCGCAGGTGGCAGTATGTGTATCGTGGTATATAAAAAGTTCAAATCTCCACCACGCCTTGTCAAAGGACATTATTTTCCTTTGTGTTGGAAGGACGTAACACCATATCTCCCACAGGTCTTACTCATTCGGAATGCTTGCACCAAATCGATTGATCGTAGTATACCTATGGATATTCGCATACGTGGCAATTATCTCGTAATTCTACTGACTAATTGGCACTCATGGTGCCTAATCACATTACTAAGCGCGATATGTGGACTGAATTAGCCTCTAAGCTTCAGATCTAAACTCTTGATTCAATATTTTCTTTGCTATTGAAAACGTCAAAGAATATTGTGATATCTAAAATAAAAATATTTTTTTAAGAATAACTTTTTTAAGAAAAATGAACCGCATGCAAGGAAAAAAATATCAAACACATAATTTCGCTGACTCACTCCTATGTTTTAGTCTATATATTTCTTGTTTTATAAGCTAGGGCAACGTTTTCTACACTAAAACCTTCCCAGAAAAATTAGAAGTCGAATAACGAAAGCCCACCGAAATCGCATCACTACCTTTTGCGAAAATCACGAACATAAATACATACGGGTCAAACAGAGATCCACCTTTTTTGAAGGCGGTTAAAAATGTAGGTATCGTAGGGAACTCAAATGTCAACAATGTATTCATGGACAATATACATATGTACATATGTCATCTACATAACACATGGAAACAATCAAATTTTGTACATAAAAAAATGTTTTTGTGTTTGTACATGTAAATACACCGAGAATTTGTAGTCGGTTTGGAGCCGAACATTTTGAACTCCACATCAATAACCCAATCCATAAAAAATATTAGTTTGAAAAAGTATTAACATTTTTTTTTTCAAACATCACAATCAATGTCGTTTGCAGACAATAAATGAGAACTTGTGGTAATGCTACTCGATTTCACGTAATAAAAATACTACGCGAGTAGGTAATGAATGACAAGAAAGCCACCGGCCACCGGGCGGTCAACAACCCGGTAGGTAGTGGCACGAGGCGAGGCGGAAGCAGTCGAACGCTTCCGAACAACATCAAAAAATCGAACGCACCCTCCCCCCGACCTCCCTACCCCGCGTGGCGAGCGAACGCGCGCCGACTCTGGCGCACCCCTCCCCCCTATCATATCCTACAGGCACATTCCGCACATTATAGCGGTGACCTGCGAGCGAAAAGGTTGCATAATTGCATTGTTTACGTTGCTGCTCTAAATCATACGCAAGTGCAGTGTGTGCGTACCTAGACACTCAGTTTGATGACCGATGAAACCGGCCGTGGGGCGGTTCTGTGGCTTGGCCGCCGAGGAGTCCGAACTTAGGGCCTCTGGATTTTTATTAGTAGACTAGTGTACATTCGGGAACGCAAAAGCCGTAATAAGTTACGCAGTGTGATAGTGGATGCTTTTGATTTGATAAAGTGAAAAGTGATGGACACGCTAAGAAAACGAAAAGCCCAAACCTTGCACGTTTGTGTAACGAACGCGATGGATTGCACATCGGATAGATGCTTTGCTACAGGTCAGTGTAAATAAACTTGTACATAAACTTACACTTTGTTAACGTTGTCATGATTTTGACACAGTAAATAATGTTATTTTATCGAAAAGTAATGTTCAAAAGTAGGTATTCCAGACGGTCCTAAACTCATGTAAAGTATGCGAAATAATGCGAAAAAATAAGAGTATCCATTTACCTACGTAATTTAACCTAAACTAACCTAACCTGTTGATTAATAATCCAGTTTACTCATAATGAAAGAGACAAAACGTATAACATTCGTTACCCATATCAGCTGATTTTGTGACGCGCTATTTACTTTAATAAACTTTTACAGCTTCCCTATTGCCGTCCCTGTCATCTTAATGTATTTTA
Source organism: Herminia tarsipennalis (assembly GCA_945859575.2). Lineage (NCBI taxonomy): Eukaryota > Metazoa > Arthropoda > Insecta > Lepidoptera > Erebidae > Herminia > Herminia tarsipennalis. The sequence continues at coordinate 19,390,962 of OX243850.2, forward strand.
ATACCGTGTTGTGTAGTTACTAGTTTTTACTGATGTAAAAACTAGTGTAGATTTCGGTCGGTTAAAGCGCGCGAAATCGACGTCGCTCGCACAGTGCACGTACAGGCACAGCTGACGATGTTGCCTAGCAACGGGTAGCGCGGTCGACGACGCGAGGAGTTCATGCTTATTTGAATGAATTCTCGGTCCACTACTATTACCGTACTCGAATAAATGACAATTGATATGTGAATTCCAACTTTGTCATTATTATCGTTGGAATTAATTTATTTTATTTTTTTGGTACCTTTATTTATTTCAAGTTACCATGTTTCGGTTCCAAAACGACTACAAATTCTCGGTGTATATCTAATCATATAGTCACGAAAATTCAGATAAGAACAAGATATTTACAATACAATAAAAAAAAATAACATAAAAGTTTATAAAAAATAGTCAAGTACTTATGTACTACAGATTCGAAACAAAAAATGGTCTGACCAATTTTTTGCCTCTGAGCCTCCTGAACCAGTCGACACGTCATGACAATGTTAACCTGCACAAACTGAATACTAATATATGTCTTAATAGCGTAAATATTTTATTTAAGGCTAAATACCTTTGTTTAACCGTGACCACGGCCGCCGTTGCAATACGGTCGAAACGTCGGGCAATAAACAAAGGTACCTATTTAGCCTTAAAATTAAATATTTACGCGATTAAGACCCGTAGCTAATAAAATTCAATAATGTGTACAAATCGCGAAAGTTTACGAACATATACTGAATACGCATGCTTTAATAAAATAGTTTTAGGCCCTTGTGTGAGCCAGTTCACCTGTTATATGTAAGTGTAAAAACTTTGACAGAGCTTTTAACATAAAAATCCTTTTCAAAAGGATTTTTGAAAGAAAAAAACGGTGAGCCGTAGACAGCTTTTAGTACATCAACGATCGAAACGCGTCGCCAGCAAGTAATATTCAGTGAAGCGAGAGAGATATAGATTGCCTTATAAAATATAAGTTTTTACTAGCTTCGCAAAAAGCGACTGAATAGTGTCGGTTTCTAAAATGACGGCGAAGTTAACTATCGTCGTTTTTACAGCTCCCCAGTTAATATGCGAAAATGTTATAAGTGGGTAAATCTTGAGATTGGGATTATTTAGTTGATTCCCGTGGCGCATTTTTATTTATATTTTTTTTTACAAATTATAGTTTTTCATGATTCTAAGCCGAACTATAAACACATTTATCAAATAGGGGTCATTTTTGAGCAACGCATTACAAAGATATTTAAAATCATTTTTTTTAGGCCAGGGTAATCAAAAAAACGATGGCAAGGGAATCAAAATTAAACAACACGGTAATAAAACAAACTATTCTTTTAATAATCAGTCTTTTAATTACAGTTATTGGCATTTATAAACCTAATTATTAATCACTTTAGTCTTAAGTAGTAATAATAAAATATACATATTAAGTAATAATAATTGAAAACAAAACTTTTATTCTTAAACATTATCTAAAACTTCAACTAAAATTAGGAACATTTCTTTTGATGACACAATATCTGATCTAAAAATTTAATAATCAGAATCACATTTTTTTTTCCAAAACTGCCCAACCCAACCGAATTCTCCTGTTCACCTCGTCCTTGAAGTTGTTTCTACCTAACTGCAATGAATGCCTAAGATACACATATTTTTGAACAACTTCGAGAACGGCGCCGTGCACCGCTGTCGGTTCCGGTAGTACATGTTAATTGCACATGACCTTGGTTTTATCCAAGTTCATCCGTAGGCCGATGCGTACAGAGGAGTCAGCCAGGTTATTCAGCATCCGTTGCAGATCCTGCAGCGTTTCCGCCTTGATGACAATGTCATCTGCAAATGGCAAGTGAGCGATGTATTCACCATTGATGTTGATGCCCCGCCCTTTCCAGTGCAGCGTCTTGAACATATCCTCCATTGCATTTATGAACAATTTCGGGGAAATAACGTCCCCTTGCCTTATTCCTCGATGCAATGGTATAGGTTTTGTTTGCTGGTTCTGTTCTTGGACGGATATGGTGGCGGCTTTGTAGAGACTATCTCATCACTTGGATATATCGCCAATCTACTTGGCATCGCTTCAAAGGCCTTCTAGTCCACAAATGCTAGACACAGGGGCTGATTATACGCTGTCTTTTGTATAATCTGCCGCACTGTGTGGATGCGATCTATGGTGCCATATCCGCTCCGAAATCCAGCCTATTCAGGTGGTTCGAAGTCTTCGCGCAAGGCGGTTCGTGATGACTCTTGAGAACAGTTTATAGATGTGGCTTAGAAGAGAAATAGGTCGATAGTTCTTCAGCCGGGTGTTATCTCCTTTTTTGAAGAACAAAACGGCTTAGCAGGCAGAGTCACTTGTCAATCGACCAACAGGCCTGTCACTCAGTATATACAGAAATATTGTTTTATTAGGAAATAATGTAATTTTACTTTATTACAAACAAAATATAGAAAATTTAGATTACCATGGCATAAACGCCAAGTGAATCAACACCAAGGTAATCAATAAAAGTACGTTTTTTACCGATTATGTAAAAATTCAAAAGTTTTAATCAATAATAATAAGATTTGTAAAGAGATATCCGTAATGCCTTTCTGTTTGTAATAATAGTAAAATCCTAAAAAATCTTATACTATTTTTTTATGCTGTCAGGGGAATCAAAGACCAAGTGAAACAAAACCAGGGTAATCAAATATTTACCTTCGTAATTTCGTCCATGGGCAAAATGAGACGCGACCTTCCACCACGGCGTTTGAAGCGCGACAGAAGCTCGCATGAGAACGGATATCTACGCTTCTAGAACGCTCCCTTAGCGATCTATGCCTAGTTATGTGGCACGCCAATGGAATCACTGTTTAGTTCGGGACAAAACTTTAAATCTATTTCAATGTAAAACTGTGGGATAAAATACAAAATGTATATTTTTATTTTAAACATCTACTAGTCTAGTTGCTGAAATACTTGATAAATGATTTATTTTACATTTAAAAATTGGTGATTTCGGACTGTTTTCACAAAAAAATATGTAAAGGACGCGCCAAGGTTATCAATTTTCGTGACTTTATGTTTTTTTTACAATAATTACACGCAAATTAAATAGAAAAACTATTGTGCATCAATTAGATACCATTGTATTAAGACGTAAAAAAAATACTTTACATCTTTATTTCGATATTGCGGGTACGTTTTACCACCGGACGTCAAAAATTTTGTCTCTCAAGATTCACCCAAGTACGAGAAAAGCTGGTAAAACCGGTAGGTATGCATTAAACACAACGATGTGGGTAGAAAATATGCGAAAATTCAGCAGCAGCATTCAATTTTGACAATTAAAAATTAATATAATATTTATTAATAATTAAATTAAAATTTTAAGTCAGAAGAAAAAGTAAGTAATAACTGCTTCGGTAACGCAGTATCAATCGTTGATATTTGCTGAATAAAACTGTTAGCTTCTGTTACATAATGGAGTGCCCCTCCATCCCCCTAAAATATTTTTTTATATTATTATGCTATCAAAGTAAGTAGCGGCTACTACAAGACACCTTTTCACCAAATATTATCAATATTTATTGGGTAGTGTTTAAGTAAAATGCCTTTGACATACGGAAGGATACTACTTATACCCTAACGGAACCCTAAAAATAAAATTTAAATCCATTTATTTTAATATGTCAAAGTAGTGTTAGATACCTTTTTTAATACATTAGGTAGGTATATCCTCTTTAAAAAACCTTCGTTTAGAAATCGCGGTTGACGAAGTGGCAGCTGCCACAAAAACCTATCAGTCTTTGGAAGCATCTTGGATATATCTCATGTATTTTTAAAGCAAAAATGTAAAACCGCAACCCGAAACATCAGCCTAATTACCGTGAAAGTATCTGGTGCGTAAAATCCATTTAAATGAAAGCTTAATGAGCGCGTGATACAAACTTAATTACAACGAGAAATAAAATCACGAAAACACTTTTTACGTAATAAACCTTTCGGTTAAAACGGCTACGTTTCATTTAATCGCTTTATTTTAATAGATATCGTTAATTTGATTAGAAAAGTACTAAACCTCTTTTTGAATTTATTTAACATTTTTTCTCTTATTTCTTAACAAACTACGGTTTCCCCGCGGTTTACCTGTGGAATGGATAGATATTTGCTACTCTTTTACATCTAAAACTACAGTGCCGACTTTCATGACACTTTTCAATTATGTACCTAATTTATGCATCAGAATTGCACATAGGCTGTATACATAAATAAGAACGTGGGAAAGTCACAGGGAAATATTCTTACAAAATTATTCATTGCTATAGCTACCTATATCAGGTTCAAAGTCGCTCATAGGCTATGGAAAGGGCTATGCTCGGAGTTTCTCTTAGAGACAAAATTAGGAGATTCAGCAGAGAACCAAAGTTATCGACATAGCCCACCGGATTAGCAAGCTGAAGTGGCAGTGGGCTGGCCATCTTTGTTTGTTGTTTGTTTGTTTGTACGTGGCTACAAAAACCGCACTTAGCCTCATAATTGGGCCATTGTGCGTTAGATACTTATCCTGCCAGTTTTGTCACTCCAGCCACCCAAGGCACTTCCAGCTCAGCAGTCCACTCAGACTGCAGCACGCGTCCGGGAGGGATGATGCGGACGACAGGAACTGCGCCCGGTGTTTGGCCTTACTGCTGCACTCCAGAATCACGTGCCGGGGCCTTTCCTCAGCTTTCATGCATCCTCTGCAGAGCGGGCTGTCCGTCAGCCCGATGGTTTTGAAGTGCTTGTTTAGTGGACAGTGACCCGTAAGGATTAAAGTCCGACAACCTTGCGTAGCTTGTACCTTTCAAGTCTAAGGAGGATTCGTGAGAATCTCTTTGTAGATTCCTGAATCGCCCCTTTGGTTTGTCTGCAACCGCTGTAATTTCTCCATTCCGCTACATGGCTGGTTTCTATTTTTTCAAGCAGCCATGCCCTAGTTTGAGTCAGGGGGCCCTCCCCCTGACTCAAACTAGGGCATGGCTGCCTACCTACGGCCCCGAGCCGCTGGTCCCCCTGGACCAGCGGCTCGGGGCCGTAGGTTGCTATTCTGGTGCCCCGCCTCGCTAGTTCATCCACCGCGTCGTCTCCGATGAAATTGCTGTGCCACTGCAGAGTTACCTCATTTATATGAGAGACGGTCTGTAGCGCCTTGTGGCATTTGTGGATGAGGGCTGTCTTCATAATTTTGTTTTTTAGGGCTTGCAGCACGGATGCGCTAGCAGAGACAATCTTGATGCGAAGTTTTTTCACATTTCTGGACATGATCACCTGTGCCGCTCTGGCTGGCCATATTAGCCCAAGAACCGACAACGGTTGGGGTAGTGTAGGACGCCCTCAGGCCAGGTGGATGATTTACACAGAACGGCTGGCAGGAGCTGGATGCGAGAAGCCGAGAAAGAACAAAATGGCGTTCAATTGGAGAGGCCTATTTCCAGCAGTGGACTGCGATAGGCTGATGATGATGATAGCTACCTGTATACAAAAAAAAAGTATAGTTGCCTACAATTTATTGTTCTATTTAAGTATTTACTTAGTAACTCTTACAACGACAGACAAATCCTTAGTTTGTACAATGTCCCACTTAGCAATGCAGGCAACACATTAGGTAGGTAGATACACTTAAGTGCGTTCAAACTTTAGTGCATTACAGTGTACTAAAGCCATACACTGAAGTGCAGTTTAAAGTATACAGTGTACATGAAATATTCGCCGCACATTACTTAAAATGCCATTGCAGGATGAAAGACTGTATGTTTCATAGAATGCTGAGTTGCTTTGTTTTAATACACTGTTGCTTATAAAAACAAAGTTGAGTGACGGTTTTGACCTCACAACAAAAACAGGTGTTTTGACCTTGCAAAATATTACGGAATATAAAGATTTTTTTTATTTAAAAAGGTACTTAAAAACTCTATTAGTCTTATACACTGTTTAATATCTACAATAAACCATTAGAGGATAAGAAACGGAAATAAACAAAGCCAATCAATTCTAATAAATAAACGTTACTATACTCTTATTAATAATAATAATAATACGGCATTAATGAATCTCGATGAACTTAGTAAAGTGCCTCCGACTGCATGAAATTATATAATTATGTAGGGGATCTTGTTTTCATGTTTTTTGTGTAGGCGGTTTTTTTATTTTTATAATTTATTTTTTTATTTAATACTTTTTAGTAGTTGTAGTATGTAACCGATGTAACAAATAACTTTTATCACAGGTATTGTCAAGTATTGAAAATTGAAAAAGAATGGTTGCTAACTAACTTTTTTAGTACTACAGTCATAATCATGTTATACCTTTTTGAAATGCTTAAGATGAGCCCTTTAATTTGATACCCACATTGCAGTATTCAAAACATCTTTTTTTTTACACCTCTTTATTTCGACATCTCACAGCCGCCATGTTTGTTTTTTTCAAACGTAACATATCTAAGAACACTTAGGCGATCAAGACGAATCTAACGTCGTCTTAATTGTACAAATCCGTTCTGTGGATTGTGAGATATCAGGTAATAAAGAATATTACATACATACATTCATACATACAAGATACGCGCGAAAAACATAACCCTTCTTTACAGTCGGGTAAAAATAGCCTTTATAAAACTGCAAGCTGCATTTATATAGGCTGATTTTTTAATATTACGTCACATTAGTAGAGAAATAAATACCCTTTCACCAGTCATGGTTTTGGATCTAGATTCCTTAGTATACTACTTAAATAAATAAACTATCAAATCAGGCTTAACCAGGGGTAGCCAAAACGAGGTTTTCTATTAAACATACATAACTAGTTATGGTATTAAAACTTTAAATGACTAAAGTTTGAATATGTTTCAGTAATGAAGAGTGAGTGGACTCATTTCGGTGTTTCAAAATACTTGTATAATATTAGCGCAAAATATCGAGAGTTAAGAAGGTAAGGCCTAATTCGCACGAAAATTTAAAAAACATTGCTTTAAAATTCGGCGTTCTAAAAATATAACGTTCTCGATATGATCATGTGATATATATACCTATCACACACATGAAGCAGTATGTTACGGTTTACAATCTTTCTACAGTTTACAATCTCGCGAGATAAATTAAAGTCTACTGGTATTTACAATTATACGGTGACATATACAACGCTTCTCAGTAGCGTCGGACTTGTGAACATATAGGTACTTGGGAAGTCATTTGTTACATTTGAACGCTTTTTAACGGACTGTAGAAAAGTACTCATGCTAATTAGACCTAAGTGTAACACCGGCTCCACACGTGGGCCCCAACGTCGGTCCCAACGCCACTCGTCAACATGAGGATCTAGAAAATAGCATTGGCGCCAACGTTGGGGCGAGCGTTATTCTAGAACGTTATTTCTAACGTGTGGAGTCGGTGTAACACGTTTTCGCTCGAGCAGCGCATACCTTCATTTACGAACTCAGAATCAGGATCATCTTCGGAGCTAAGTGATCTGTAGTTTTGGGCACAAAATACCGAGAGTACCTAAATAAGTAACTTTTCTACTATGACAAATAAAAATTCTATTCTATTCTAATGCGTGTTCGAGCAACACATATTTGGCATCGCTCAAGGAGATTTGATCTCGCCACGCTTTCTAACTGTTCACGAACACGGAATTACAGACTACTTAAGACCGCTTTGGTCTTAAGTAGTCTGTAATTCTGTGTCCGTGAGCAATTTATATGTTTGCGTAGCTCGTGTGAGGTGCGTATGACAAATATTATTAAAATATTTAAAGGTACGAACCTTTTATTAACCTGACGTTAGAGTCAACCCGTGACCACGATCGGTGCAATTTGATCGAAACGTCGGGTAAATAAAAGGTTTGTATCTTTAAATATTTCACACGATTAAGTGCCGTTAATATTCTAATATGTGTAAAAATCGTGAAAGTTTAAAAACAACCTTTAGTACAGTCGGTATTTTGCTTTTTGTCGTGCAACTTACCTTCTGTACTCTAGGTGTTTTGTGTCATTTGCTAGTGACCATGAGTGAAATATAAACACAGGTTTGACATTGTACTGTCTAGTTTAGGGCATGTTAAAGTTAAGTAATGAATATGCTAATAGTACCGAGAGTACTAACTATGTACGGTGCTAACAAATACTAAGATCATTACAGAGAGGTGGCAAATAGTTTTTTTAGTTTAGTAGGCTACGATAACCAAGTATCGTATTTGTCTTGATTGCTGTCAATCATATAAAAATACTTCTTAAAATAAAATGTTTTTAAATAATATAATTATAACAATTAAGAGCTACAGTTATGTTCTTAGCGAAGGGACAAACATATTACATATTTATTAGGGACAAATATATTATATAAGGGCGTCTCAGTGGACACTCGATAGCTTAATAAAAATAGAGATGACTCTGGGATTCTTGATCGCGCATATTTACAGAGAAAAAGGGCAGATCTTCAAAAATGCTGAAAGGATTTTCATCAGATACACCTAAGAACCAATGAAAAGGAGCATTTTAAACCGTTATCCGTTTGAACGGTACGATATCATAGATTAGTTAAAACTATAAGACATGAGAAATTCATCAAGCATACAAGACGCGGTTCAACGCTCGTCATCCTTAGAAAGACACAAATATTTTTTAAATAATGAAATTGGTGAGCATATTTACTCCAAAATCTACTGACCGTTCCATCGCAGCGCTTTTAACAGATTCTCCATTGAACAGATTCCCAAATGGATATATTCGTAAGTCGATAAGGCGATCAAGGCAGACCGTGAAACTAACGCAACACTCTGAAGGCATAGTAGCAGCTCTTGAAATCCTTATGACACCAATAAAAAAAATGTCTCATGAGGATGAAAGAAGAGTACACAAACCGCAGGGCAGCTTTGTGGCGAGTTGAATGTGCGTGGCGACGTCGGTCAGAGTCTCGTCTCCCGCTTGCCTTTACTGGCCGGCGGGAGTGGAACACCAAGAGCGCCCGCAGGACTCTGAACTTTGTCTCCAATGTTGCTCCTTGTCGCCCGTTGGCTTGTATACTTGTGGCGGCAAGAGGGGGGTCCATCTAGTGAGTGGCAAGTCATTGGCTGCCTATTTGTTATTGTGTTGCAAGGGCAGGCGTTATAGTTTTTCCATAGAGCCAGTCATTTCTTGTAAAAGTTATACATTAACCGGAGGTTGTCGTTAGGTATATTTCTATTGTATATACATAGCCTTAGGTTAAAGTGTCTTACGGGTCTCTGCAATGTTAGCTTTGGCCCCAAAGTACCGGGACTATATAGTCCCACGTGATAGAAAGACACACATACATAATAATAATATATTAATCTTTATTAGAGTCGACCCGTCACCACGATCGGTGCAATTCGATCGAAACGTCGGGTAAATAAAAGGTTCGTACCTTTAAATAATTCACGCGATTAAGTCCCGAAATATATCTAATATGTATAAAAATCGCGAAAGTTTAAAAACAACAATATTAATCTTTATTTATCTCCCCAAATTACATTACAAATGAATAAGAAGAAAGCATAAAAGCCAAAATAAAATAAATATTTCAATTAACATTATTGATGACCGTAATGGTCATCAATAATGTTAATTGAAATATTTATTCTGAGTTAATATTAACATAGGCATAAACACTATAACTTCAGTTCTTTTAGCAATAAACTAAATCTTTGGCTGTTTATCGCTCTGACAATTAAGTTGTCACATAGTTTTATTACTTTTGCTTTTATTAAACCACTAATTTATCTAGTATCTCTCTTGAGTATTATCATGCATACGTCATTGTGTTAATATGTTTTACCTATTACTAACTACGTTACTAGTATCAACTTGTATATATTTGTTTCAAGTTCAATACAATTTATTTTTGGTTAACAAAACTGGACAAGTGCGAGTCGGACTCGCCCAACGAGGGTTCCGTACCAATTTGTAAGTAGGTACATATTATAAACTAGCTGTCCCGCGCAACTTCGTCTGCGTAAATTTTCCCCGTTTTTGCAACATTTCTCATTGCTGCTCCGCTCCTATTGGTCGTAGCGTCATGTAGCCTTTCTCGATAAATGGGCTATCCTGTTGGATCCTAATTAATTCACTGTTGTGAAAGATTTTTTTAATTAGGACCAGTAACTAGTTCAGTAGAAAACTTCAGCTTTATAATATTAGTATAGATATATTACGTGGATTGGTGGATGTCACAAGTCTTCGTTTTCGGTTAATTTCCGTGGGTGTTGTCAAGGCGATTAAAGGATTTTACACCGGAGGACGGGCAGCAGCGTCCTCTGCGTACTATATAGCCTTATGCGATCGCCAACCAGCTTGCCAAGCGTAGCGGTTATGGCAGTTACACCCAGGATCTATATAAGTAGGTTCTACTGGGGTGACCCGTGCCCAGCAGTGGGAGATGATTAGTACATCATGATCATATTAATTATAATGTTCTTTTAAATATAATGTAACATTACATAGTATTCTAACATTTTCCGTCGTGGTAACTGTACCCGTAAGGAACGTTACTTCTTTCATAAAAATCGATCTCGCTACACGCTGCAAACACTACTAGAAATACTTAGTAGTAATTATCTAGCTGTATACAGACAATAGTTAGTAATAGTAACTAAATAGGGGTTTTCGGTTTTGTAGATAGGTTCGGTTTTGTAGGTATTTAAGAAAAACGGGTTGCACTCCGGGAGTGCCGGCAGAAGTGAAAATTTGAATATTAACGTTGTGCGTTTTTAAATATTAAGTAATGAAGGATTGATTTATAATTTATGTGGTTAAATACAATATTCATCTATTGCGCTATCGTACAAAAACATGACAATTTAAAAAATGACAATGACAACATGTCAAATAAAAAGTTTATGTCTCAGAAAAAAATACATACTGGTGAAATTTGAATAATATTTTTCAATCTTACCGACATAATAATAAAACAATATGAAATAATAAATCACAAATTAAAAAACAAAATCAAAAGTTAAAATAAACAAAGGAAAAAAATAATCGTTACTCGGACTCGAACTGCGGTCTTCTGGTTTCTGGACCGCCGGATTTCGTACCTGAGCTATAATAACATTGTAAATGATTGGGGGCGAAATTTACCTTCGTGTTCTAAATAATGCAGTTTTTCATTGCCCTCCTTCCGTCTTACGAATTTTCGTTCAGGGTCACGTGATCCTGACGCGAGTTTAACATTTTTTACCCATACCAAAAAAGTGCACAACGCCGCTAAAGAAGTGTTCACTTCAAAAATATGCCGGAAACTACCATAAAAAAACTTAGATTTAATTTGTTAGTAGGTATCAATTATATATTTCAGCACAACCCTGTAATCAGAATGGAAGTGGACACGTAAAAGCTTCCAAATAAATGTATCTATGGTTTCAGATGATTGATGTTCGTCAGAGATATCAGTTTAACGACAGAATGAACTATACCTTATCATAAAGAAATAAAGTACAAAATTCTTAAACACATCAAACCGTTTTTATAAAACCAAAAATAATTACGGTATATTCTATCAAGTTTGGTTTTCAATAGTGGAAAATATAATATCTATTAGAACTTTAAGGTCCCTTTTACACGTTCCGGTTTCAATCCGGCGCCAGGTAGCCGGCGACCCGGCGGCGGCAAGTGTATGGCGATGTAGCTCTCACCGTCCGATCCGTTCGCCATACATTTGAAGTTGGATATTCAATTTTAAAATGGGTCTCAGCTACCCGGCGCAGGATTGAAACCGGAACGTGTATAAAGGACCTTATGCTTATGCTATACATGGTCGAATTTCATTTACTGTTAGATCAACTAGAACTTTTGGTTCTAAGTTAGTTAAGGTTGGATTTCTTCGTATATTTTTTCAACTGTGTGGCAAAGGTTTTGGAGTCATTATTTTATTAAGGAAAATATTACGTTGAAGTTTTGGTGAGAATATGTTCTCACCAAAACTTATCTTTAACACACACTTAAAAATGCTTAATTTTGAATTATATTTATTAAAATTTATATATAAAGGAATATTTAAAATTTTCGGAAGGAAAACAGTGCATATCTATACTAATGTTATAAAGTTGAAGAGTTTGTTTGTTTGTTTGTTTGAACGCGGTAATCTCAGGATTTGCTGATCCGAATTGAAAAATTATTTCACTGTTGGATGGCTCATTTATCGAGGAAGGCTGTGGGATATATAAAATCACGCTCCGACCGATAAGAGCGGAGCAGCAATGAGAAATGTTGCAGAAGCGGAAAAAATTACGCAGTTGAAGTTGCGCAGGACAGCTAATATAATTAAAACATAAAAAAGATACTAGCAATCTTTTTATACTCTATGAAACCAACTGATGGGTAAGTTTGCCCAAATAAATTATTCTTCACTGAAAGTTTATAGAACAAAACATAGTTGAGCCAAAAGGGTCAATCCTCTTTTCAACAGCACGTTTTACTTTGTAAGCTTTTAGTAGGTACTTGTAAAAGTTTCTAGCCTAGAAAATATGGACTCTGAAAGGCTTTAAAACCCTCAGAATTGTACTTTTGGGCCGCTAGGGTAACAGAGCCGTTAGGGTTAGGGTTTTCGTTAAAATAATGAAGAATGAATCTACTTATGACTTTATCAATATCAGGTGTGCCTTGAGTTCTTTATACAGGGTGTAACAGAAAGGTGTGGTTAAATTTCAGCAGCGGATAGAGTATAGCTGTAGGGGATAGGGCACTTATCATGGTGCCATAGTTATAGCATATTCTTTTTGTCAAAATTAAGTAGTGCAGCGTATGGCATACGAATTATAACTCCCTTGGTACAAAATTCGATTGGTTTATTATGGCATAGATTAAATCATACTTTTTAAAATTAATAACTTTCTCATTCACAAATAAACGAATGAAAAAATAATAGATATTTTTAAGGGTACTGCGATTCTGATAAAATTATGTATGTGCTCTCAGTATCATGGGCACATACCAACCCTTAAATATGTTCACACCTTTCTGTTACAACCTGTATATATGTAGGGTTATAAAAAAAAACGTGCAAGAGCATGTCGGATCATGCTCAGTGTAGGGTTTCGCAGCCTTCAATAATTGCATCAGCAGAAGAGCGTATGTTCCTGGCACTTACGCTCTTTTGTAGAGAAACGCAATTTTTCGGCAATAACTCAATGACCGTATATTCGATCGTGTCGAAAATAATTAGGCGGTACTTTTGTGATTTTCTTCATATGTTTTGGTCACGCAGTTCAAAAGTTAGGGTGAGGAGACACAATTTATGCAACTTTCGAAGCTATTATTTCCAATAATATTCACTCAATCATAAAAGTTTATTAGAAACCTTAAAATGTTTTTGAAAGATCTGGCGAATTATGTGCCAACCATTGATTTTTGCTAAAAAAAATATTGCTCCTGTTACATGTAAAATATATGCCTCCCCCTAAAATATTTACATTTATTATTTAGCTATCAAACCAAGTAGCGGCTACTACAAGACACCTTTTCATTCAATTTCTTCACTATTCATTGAATAGTCATTGAGTAAAATGCCTGTGACATACGGACGGACATGACGAAACTAAGGATTACGTTTTTGCCATTTTGGCTACGGAACCTTAAGACTTCAGGGGAGGATCGGTGAGACTTGTAGTAATATGCGAGATGAAGCAATGTTAGCCTTGTTGGTCCATAGACGAGTGACTGTTTTCGAAAAATTCACTTTGTCAACCCTGCATCGATGTCTATATCTAGGTATGCTAGGGAATAAAGAGTGCACTTGTGTCTGCTTATACACATGCGCACTTTAAAAATCTCCTGAAACTAGCGCACTGGCTAGTCTCTAATTAAAATGGCCGCTGTGACCAAAATCATTTTGGAGACCATTATGCAGTATATCTTTTCCATATTAAATTCTAGAATTTTAAAGGATTAACCAAATGATATTACAAGTAAGCTATCCTTTTTTTTTTTTTTTTTTTTTTATGGCCGTAAAAAATGCCTAAACGCACACCTCCAGCACCCGGGGTAGACGCTGGAGGTAGTGTGGGACCTGCCCCCACTAAAAAATCGGCCGTGTACCTACTCGCCGCCTTCACACGGATAGGCGGCCGGAATTGGCTACTTTTTCGGCGGACCCACCCAGCGGCATAGCCCCATCGGGCATTCCTGCTCCTGCGGCGTCCTGGGTACACACAGAACGCCGCCATCGCGAAAGGCCGCGAGCGTGGGAAACTTCCCCGTCCATCACGCCCACAGCCCCACCAAACGACGTCACGCGCGACTGCGCCTCGACGTCGCCCGGTTCGCCGGCGACGGGGCAGACTGGCCCCGCCGCCTCCCCCCACGAGATGAAGTTCCCGCAGGAGGGTGCGACCGCGTCCTGGACCCCCTACCGCGCAACGCATCCGATACCCCTATCACTGACGACAGGGGCGAGGAGCGAGCATGGCTGAGGGAGTCCGTTAGGTGGAGGGTGGAGAGACCTGAGAGGGTGCCTCATCTTCACCCTCCTCCATCCGCACCGGAGCCTGGGCGCGAGGAAGTCGGCCTGTCTCCGCAGGTGGCCGGGCAGCCTTGGGAGGCTTGCAGCCCGCCCTCCCCATCATGTGGTTGGCGGGCAGATTGCCCGCCGCACACACGGGACAGTAGGGAGCGGCGGAACACGCCGCCGCTGTATGCCCCGGTTGACCGCAGCGGAAACAAAGTCCGCTGCAGTCTAAGCTGCTGGTGCATTTAGGACGCAGGTGCCCTGCGCCCATGCACCTGTAGCACCTCGCGGGCCTCGCCTCAAGGATGGTGATCCTTGCAGCGGAGACACCCACGAGGAGCCGGCCCACCTCTGCCAAAATTTTGGCCGCAGCGACGGGGCAACGCGCCCATGCCGCACCAACTCCGCCGGGGCCGGGGCGGATCGCGCCGACCTTCACGGTTCCGGGAGAGCACTGAGCCTTCTGCTCTATTGCCTCCCGGACCTCCTCGGACGTCACGGAGTCGTCCAGACCGGAGACGCGCAACTCCGTGCACTTCATCGGCCTGGCGACCCTTACGCCCTCCTCGCCTCCCGCAAGACGCCTGAGCGTTTCCGCCACCAGGTCGGCCTTCTTTGCGCCCTCCACCCCTGGAAGTTCCAGAAGCCGGGCTCCAGTTTGTGAGCGGCGGCATCTCACCTCTACACCCCCAGCAGCTAAAAGAGCCGCCTTCGCCCCGCTGAAGAGGCTGGCGTATGTTACACCACGACTCTCCGCCTCCGGCGACACCGTCACTAGGACGGCGGCCGTTTTCGGCGGAGATAGTTTTGGCTTCCGCCTAACTTTCTCCCTTACCGGAGTAGCCTGCACAGGAGCGGCGGAAGTGGCCTCCTTCATCTTCCGGCGCCGCGATTTCTTACTCTCCGCCGTTCGCCATTCCTCACCAGAGGGGGCAGAGGCGGGGGCAGACGCAGGCGCCGGGGTACCGACCTGGGCCGTTGGAGCCCTTGAGGTGCCCGCTACGGAAGCCCGGGGTGCTCCTCTTAACATACGCTGCGGCAGGGGATCGTCACCCCGCGGCCGCGCACCTTGCCCTGAGGCAGCCACTGTGGCAAAAGACCCCGCGCGGCCTTCTTTACGGGGTGGCGCCGGGGGTGGCATCTTTGGCCCCTGAGGGGGCTTATGCGCCGCGAGCGGCGGCCGGCAGCTCAGTTCCGGGGGCAGGCGCGCCTTGATTCCCTCAAAGCGCGCATCGAAGAGGCCCCCGAAAAGAAGTGCGAGCTGCCTCATCTGCGCCTCCGTAAATAATAATAATAATAATAAATCCATTTATTCACATTAACACATCACATTAAATACATAAACATTTCTGCCAAACTGCATGGCAGTTTGTTGGCAGATACGACTCCCATGCTTAAATATATTAAACTTATATCTATATTACAATTTTCATTACAACTATTTACATTTACTTAGGACTAATTTTAAATAACTAAAATATTTATACTATTTGTTTTATGATTTTGAACCTACTTTTGCAAGCAAAAACTCTTTTGTTTTGTTTCTAAATACGCGTAGTGAAAGGTTGTTATCTGTAATGGCTGAGGGCAACTTATTAAATAACTTAGGAACTAAATATTTTCTATTTCTTTCTCCAAAATAATTATTACAAGTGTTCATTTTCAAAATTTTGCCGTTCTCTCTTCTGTCCGGCCTTGATCTCGTTAGATAGGTCTTAAAAACGTCACTATAGTACTGCTCAACCGCTGTCACAAGAAGTATTTTCTCATGGACGGGCAACATCTTACATTCTAGGAACAGTTGTTCATAATCAGTACTTTTACATCTAAGTTTTGTATTTTTATCCACTAAGTGTTTCATAAACCTGATTTGTAAAAATTTAATTTTATCTAAGTAAGTTTTAAATGTACGTCCATAGCTTGTAAGTCCATACGTGATCAAAGAATCTACTAGTGCATAATATACGGTATACAAAGTCGCCCTGTCTACTATTGAACTAAGGTGATGAAATTTTATTAGAACCAGTCTTAGTTTGTGGCATACGTTCGTTATTTGCATTTTCCATGAGAAGCTTGAGTCTATAACTAAACCTAGGTATCTATAATCTCCCACCACCTTGATGTGCGCACACGCACAATTCGTAGCGGCGCTATGCATACATTCATAGCTATGGCCGATTATACGCGGCTCACGATCAATGCCTCTTATATATGGAGAGTGAATATGCATACATTTGGTTTTGTTTAGGTTGATTATAATGCCATTATCATGAGCCCATTTTATTATGTTAGAGAAATCTTTCTGGATTTTATTTTCTATAAGTGTTAAATCCTTGTCCATGTAAAGTAAACACGTATCGTCCGCATATGTATATATGCGACAATTTTTCACTACATTGCACATGCTATTGACGTGCATTATGTAACCGATGGGACCGAAAACAGAGCCAGTCGGCACGCCACAGCTGACGCTTCTAGGCCCTCCACTGACGCCGCCCACGACGGTCTGCAAGGTTCTACCTACAAGGTACGCACGGAGCCACTTATTCAGTGGTCCCGCGACCCCACACTCCTCCATGGAGAGGAGCAGCTGATGGTGCCCCAACGTATCAAATGCTTTTTTGAAGTCAATGTACACGACCACCACCTGCTTCCGCTGGTCAAGACCCTCGTTCACGTCGTCAGTGAAATTCCCCAGCAGCGTCGCTGTGCTTCGACCCCTACGAAAACCATGTTGCACATCAGCTAATATACTGTGTTTTTCAAGAAACGTACTTATTTGAGTCACAATATATTTCTCAACTATCTTATTGATTACAGACAGGATTGCTATTGGCCTATAGTTCGAGTAGTCACCACGTGTACCCTGCTTAAATATTGGTCTAATTATAGCAGATTTCAATTTATCTGGGTATAATCCCTTTTCGACACATAGATTGATGAATAAAGCAATTACAGGACTAATGTGTTTTTTTATTAATTTAATATCTTTGACTCTAATTAAGTCTGCACCAGGGGATTTATTTGAACTTAAATTGTTTATTATTTTTTCTACATCTATGGGCTGTGATTTCTTAAACCTTAAACAAACATTGCTAGGCACTACATAACTAGATCTATCAAGAAACTTTTCATTACACATGTGCTTAATATTCAATATTTCTTTGGTAAAGGTATCTGAGAATTTATTGCATATGTTTTGTGTACTATCTGTTTTGCCCAAATGTTTGATAATAACCTTGTCTATATTTTTCTTTTCTACGCCCGTCCACGAGTTGATTTTTTCCCAAATCTTTTTTACATTTTTATTACAACTCTGTATCTCATTTTTACGACAAATGTTTTTAGCTTTATATATACATTTATTTACTTTGTTCCGGTGTCGGTTATATTGTAACCGTAAGTTCATATCATTTGGCTTACATTTCCATTCCCTGAACAATTTATCCCTAACGTAAATCATATTTTTAAGTTTGTCTGTGATCCAGGGTTTAGGTACTCGTTTTTTTCTTAAATTATGTTGTATTTTGGCCTTAAGATAAACTTCAGAAAAGATGGAGCATAGCTGCTCATATAATTCTATTGGGCACTTACAGTCCATAAGATCCGACCACGATACCTGCGACAGGGATTCTTTCACAATTTTATCACTTATTGTCATAATATGCTGGTTCCCAGTGCTGGGAGAATTCGAGTCACTAGCTACGCACACGCCTATGAGATAGTGGTCCGATATTTTACACTGTAACACATACGCTGATATAATATGTTGGGTTCGAACCCACACATGATCAATGCACGACCGTGTCACTGCGCCACTGTACACTTCTTCCCGCGTCACATCCCGAATTGCACACTGCATACCTAACTCTGACATATTGTTTGTGTACTGACTACGCGCACTACCCGAACCGGTTTCACACAATAGGTCTATATTCATATCGCCCACTAATATCACATCACAACCGCTAGGAATCTCAGACAACATACGGTGTAGTTCTTCTACAAATGCATGTTTGTTAGTTTTCGGCGGCCTGTATACTACTATGACATGAATTGGATTCCTGCCTGCCTGTTCCAATTGACCGTGTATTATTTCTGACTGATTCGTACTTATAATCTTCGCATCAAAATTGAGCTTGTTTTTGACGTATAGCAGCACCCCTCCTCCCCTAGAAGTTTCCCTAGTGTTTATGTATGTGTCATAGCCCACCAACTGGTATAGGGGTAATTCTTGCTTCTTGATGTTTATTTCCGTTAACGCAATGAAATCCAAACATTCTTTACAGTCATGAGTGAGTGTTTCCAATTGACTAAAATTCTTTCTTAATGAACGTATATTGAGATGTACAATGTTCAGAGAGGTACTCAATTTTGTCAGTTCTTTTTGCCACTTATATATATCTGCATATCTGTTGTAGTTGATGTTTGATTGTATGTATAATAATAGGTCTTCGAATTTTATTTTTGTATAGTTAATCTAAGTAGATAATTCTAATAATACATAACCCAATCGTACCGTTATTCGTTTGCATACCTATTGATGTCACTCAAAGTGCGTATTGCTCTTATTTTAGTGTCATTTGGGTCATCCTTTTTTATCAGCACTTTGCCGCTTTGCACCCAGATATATTTATAAACCGGTTTCAGCTCATTCTTAGCCGTCCATAACAGATTGCGCATATACTTAGACAAATCTTCGTTCACATAAATTCTCTGCCTGTTATTTCCACCCGTAATATCTTGATTGGTGAGTTGGGTAGTTTTCCTAGTAGCTAACCACTGGTCCCGTGCGACGCGCGTAGCCAGCGTGATCACCACTGGGCGTGGTTTCTGTTCGCGCTGCTTTTGCGTGGCACTAACAGTTTTTTTCAATTCACCCACACGTCTTGATTCATAAATCTTCGAGGTATCCATTCCCAAATTTCTTGCTATTGTATTCACCGTACTTTCTAAATCTTCGTTTACCTTCTCCTCTAACCCAAATATTTCGACATTTTTTTCCTTTTCTCTATTTTCTAAAAAAGCTATGCGATCTTCTAAAGCTTTATTGCTGGTCTCCAGGTGAACATTCCTGTGCTCAAGAGCCTTTATTTTATTATCATTTTTCTCCTTTTCATCCATAAGTTCTTGATACTTTTCCGCATAAAAACTGATATCGTCAGTCATACCCTCTAGTGTTTTTTTCATTTTGAATACAATTGCTAGCTTCTCGTTTACTTCTGCTAATAGCTTTTCCGGCGTAATTTTCGACATATCCACTGTGATAGATGTATTCACAGTCGGTGTAATTTGGCAGTCGTCGCACTTATCTGTTTCTTTAAATGCCTTTATTTTAGCCGAGCACTTTTTATGAAAAGTACCCCCACATGAGCCGCTGCAACGGGTTATATTATCGCTTTTTACCTTGGCAAGAGACAGTTTACATAGTTTACACTGCACCATTTTTACTCTGTACGTTTTTTTTTTCGTGGTAATAACAACTAATGGAACTGTAACTCGCGAACTTCAATTTTAACGAAATTAAATTGCACATCCGATCGTAACACCGATAACACGTTAGCGCGCCGGGAGCGCACGCGCTGACATTGGGACTAAAGGATTCGCTAGATGGTCGCTCTCCCATACGAGCCGGGACAGAACCGGTCGGCACAGCGCTAACTAGGGCCGGGTCAAAACCGGCTCTAGTCGAACCGAAATCGGCACGCAATTGTGCTATCTCGGCCCGGAGCGCCTTCACTTCCTCCTTCAGGCAGGTGTTGTCAGCCTGCATCTTCTTCATCTCCACCTCAGTGTCACCAGAACGGTCAGACAACGTTTTCACCACCTCCTTTATGACTGAGGCTGCCTCCTTTAAGCCTTTTGCGAAAGTGCCCTTCAAGTTTTTACTTTTGGTGGCCACATTCGCAATAACCGTCACAGATTTTGTCGCCGATTGGACGAGTTCCTCTACGGTTTTCGGGGTACCAACCCCTCCCGAAGGGCAGAGCCCACCCAACAACTGCTGGACCTGCTCCTCAGCAGCTAATTCTCCCTCCGTACGGCCTCTGTTATAGGCGTCGCGCCTGGAAAACACGCCGGACGTTGGTACTTTCGGCGTGACATCGGCTGCCGTCACTGCAGGGGGTGTCTTCGGGCGAGCGAACCTCGCCACCGACCCCCCTCTTTGGGAAGAATGAACCTTCCTGGGGACCTCAAGGTCAACCTCAGGAAGGTTCTCGTCAAATCCCGGCGATGCGCCGCGCTTTTGTTGTTGAGCGCGGCGTTGCTCAGCTGTCAATTTCCTTGGACCGGTACCTGACCCATCTACCAGCGGGTCCATTTCGCTAACTGACGAGCTAAGCGAAGAATCAGAGCCAAACCGGCCCGAGCGCAACAGGCTATCCAGCGACTCCGACGTCACTGAAGTTCTGGAACCGCTCAAAAGGCCGGATTCAGCTACTTCTAGTGGCAAATTGCCCACACTCCTTCGACGTTCGTCTTCTCCCTCTCTCTCTTTCTCCTTATCAAGTAGCGTTACGCTCCTCTTGTTGAAAATATTTCTTAATTTATTATTGTCCATACTAGGTCCCACGAGTATGGGGGAAATAAAGGTCCACCCGGGCAGTGCCCCCTGTACCCGGGTAAGCGTAAATTTGTATCCCAACTGGGGGGTCCGCAGGTGCCCCAGCTGGGGGTAGCGCTTGGAACCGAACATCCCATCGGCCATGCATCCTCTGGTCACGCTCCGCAACACAGGATTCGGGGATTTTTTATAGAGGTTGTCATCCTCGCAGCCCAGGCGACCAAGCCAAGACCCTCGCCCCCGCTCGGAGCCGTGAGACGTGTCCACGACACTCCTAATCGGGATTACGATATCCGACGGTGGCAGAAAGAAGATCTCCCCGCCCGCTCGACGGCAGTGTGAGTGCACGTCAAGCCCGTCCTCCGGGCAGCCCAGGAATGGGCCACCCCCTACTCTGCCAGAACATTAGCCGTGTGACGGTGGTTTCGCGAAACGCCGCGAATCCACCGGCACACGTTGCCCAGGGTGCACCACGAGGAGGTTTTCCGGCACTTAGCACCCCACAAGTAAGCTATCCTAGAACAACTTAGTAACAACACAATGGACCAAATAAGTTATCGCATTAGTCGCAGTGATCCTAAACTATCAAAGGATTAAATTTCAAGCCCTTTCACATGTACTTAAACCTCACACTTGATCAACGCTTGTGTGACTAAGCAGTAGGTACAGTCAACTACATAAGTTGCTTTATATTCGTAAATAAGCCGCGTACGTAATGACTAAAGGTTCATTTGTCTAAAAGTTGAAGCTGACGCGCGCAACTGATGCGACAATAGTCAGAGTGAGCGCAGTCTATGTCAGTCGTCGCGCGTCGGCCGCATGCATCTGTCGCAGACCGCGGAAATGGCGCTATACATTCTTATACTCTGACTATTGTCGCATCAGCCGCGTGCGTCAGCCACACGTCGTAGGCCGCGATCAACCGCGATGCACGGAAATGAACCTTAAGGCATCGGTCTCACAATTGTTAGGTCGCGGGTTCGTTAGCTGGAGGCTTAACAGGATTGCTAGTAATGTGAGACTATTTACAGGATTACTAGTTATCTTTAAAAAAAAAGTTACTCGGCGGTAGTTTAGCTGAGCATATCGAAGCGGAGAAAAACTATTAATGCCTCCATCTTCAGTGTTTGACAGGTCTTCGATAGGCAATCAATCGGTCGCGGGCTTAGATTCTATATACCGATATATATCACTTCACGAGAGTTTAGTTTAGATGGAGAGGTTAATAAGATTTCTAATAGATAATATGTGATCATTGCTATTTTTTTTTAATTCAAATCGACTTCGTGTAAATTTCAGATTAAAACAAAACCTTTTGACTCATGCCCAGGTCTCTACCAGTTAGTGACCAGTGCCGTCACTGGTCACTGAATGAATGCATCGAATTGGTGACGGATACGGATCCTGGGGGTCACCAAGTGAGTGGTACATGTAATTGATATTATTATTAAAATGTATAAATATGTTTAACAGTTGTCTGATTCTTATAGTACAAATTACACTTTTGGATTTTTTCGTTTACCTAGGAAACAAGCCTATTGTTTCTAAACTTTCGTGATGTTTACACATATTTGAATATTATCGGGGCTTAAGTTCCGATAATATTCTAATATATTGCTTCCATTAAGCAACATACGTTGCCGACTGTACCTATGTAAGGTCTGTAAGACAAACCAAACTGACCCCTTTAGATTATTAACTTTTACTTAAGACCCTGTCTTAAGAGATGAGTATAAAGCTATACTTAATCATCTACTAGTTAGGTATTGTCCGCAGCTTCGCCGCTTGCATATTGGTGGTAGGTCTAAGTACCGGTCTTAGCTTAGTCGCTCTTTCACAAAATATCGCTTAATCGCAAAACGTCATATCGCGAAATGTCTCTCTTAGAATAAAATATGCCTAACATTTCAAATAAAAACCATTGAATTAGAAAAAATAAAGATTACTATTATTTTTAATAATAATATATTGATCAAATTTATAAAACAAAAAACCATGAAAACAATGCTTTTTTTCGATTTTTCATTTTAATTTTTTGTATTTTTAAGTGTTGAATGTTATCCTAAGTTACATAGAGATATTTTGCGAAACAGACATTCTGCAAAAGGAGACATTTTGCGACTTAGTCGGTAGGTCTAAGCCATCGATCGTATTGGTAGGTCCCACAACAGTGTAATTTATTATTTCGTGAAATAGTAATATTAACACAGATCTGTGTTTCGGTTAAAGGGCACTTTAGCAAATGTAATTACTGGCCTAATGAGACTTATAGATTTATGTCTCAAATGAGGAGATTTTTCTGGAACGAGTGGATTAAACAGATATTCTTGGCTATGCATATTACCACCCCATTTTTGATCGAATCTTCGTTTACATTGAATTAGAGTAGGCCTCCTGATCGTCTCGTCATTTCGTAGTATTAAAATACATAAACAAAATTTGAATATAAAATCTACATGTCACAATTTGATCAATGTGTTCAGTTAGTTCGTAAGTAATATGTAATTGACTGATGAGACCCATGAGACATTTGAGCAAAATGAATAAAATTTGAAATTATTTATAAGTTGAATATGTCGATATCAAACGATAATATAATCGATTAATTAAGCTGTGTGACGGTGACATTTTTATTGACAGCTTTTTAATAGATAAATATTGAGTAGGTAATTAAAAATATGGTGAACAAATCGTTTCGTAACAAAATAAATATTTCAAATCGTCAAGGCTACAATGGAGGATGGAATGACTACTTTTTTTAGTCAACGACAACTATTTAGTTCTAATTTTGCTAAAATACTATAAAAAATCTGTGTTTTCGTGACTACGCTGTTAGTATTTATGCTGGATACTTTCAAATATTAACGCCCAATGTAGCTGTGGTATTAAAAGGTGAATTATTAAAAAAAATACTCAGTGGGCGAAAATAATACGCATCGAAGATAGTGAACTGTAACATACTACTTACAATTTAATGCACTAAATCAAATCGGTTAGGTTAGAACTGTGACCCCCCTGTGCCGGGGCAGCGGCCGCCTAGTATTTTCGCCCACTTAATATTTCAGTATCCAAATCATTTTTATTTTGACCGTACCTTTCTGACATTGTATATTAACCTTTCACCATCGACGAGCGGTCTCACAGACCGCTGAGGTAACTAAATTAACATTTTAGTGCGTATTTACGTATCAGTACCTTCTAGTTTAGAGAAATTTTGATCTATAGTTCCATCGTCGTAGACTACGTAACTTTTTTAACACGCTTTTATTAGCTTCATTCGTATGTTGGTATGTACGTAACGGAATCCATAAACATGTTTTTCACCCACTTCAGAACGTCGGATTTAAGTGAAACTTCGCACACTTATCAAGGACCGACGACAATACAATCCGATTAAAGGGATTTTTGAAAATTCATCCCCTAAGGTTACGGGATGAATTTTCAAAAATTCTATTTGTTTAAAACAACAGTTTCGACGTTTTTCAAAAATCAAGCCCCAAAGGGGTAAAATAGGGCTTGCAAGTTTTTATAAAACTCCGTAAGTATTAAAGTTAGATCTGTGAAATTTCTGGTTTAAAACAACTAAAACTTGAAAAATAAATAATACTTTAAAAAACTAAAAAAAAATACGCTTTTGTAAATAGCTGTATCAAAAAGTAAAAAATAATCTTCTTTAAGTTTAAAAAAATAAAGATATACGGCTACGGATTTATAGGTTACGTCGCTGTATTCAGTTTCAGGAGAATTTTAGTTAGTTTACATTAAATAGATATAAATAAAAAATAACTGTTGATTCACAATTATTTGTGTTCGTTTTTAGCAGTCATAAATTTTTCCATGTGATACATAAAAATGCATTTGATACTTTGATAATCTTTAGCTAAATAATGACGGCATAACAAAAAATACACGACGGGGTGGGAAAAGTGTAAAATAATAAAAATAGGTTCACCATGACCTGCCTCAGATATAACACCATTGTCATCTGCTGCAACAAACGAAGACCTCGATATTCAAAATTTATCAAGAATTGTTCAGTAACGCGGTGTGACATCCTTGCTTGATTGACGTATTCATCCGTTCGA
Organism: Herminia tarsipennalis; assembly: GCA_945859575.2. Taxonomy (NCBI): domain Eukaryota; kingdom Metazoa; phylum Arthropoda; class Insecta; order Lepidoptera; family Erebidae; genus Herminia; species Herminia tarsipennalis. Next base: position 19,416,120 of record OX243850.2, read on the forward strand.
TTTTTAAATTTACCGGTTAGAATCTAAATGCCATACGATTTCAAACTTTATTTTATTGTAATAAGGGTGTTGGGTAAATGTATAAGGTTTGTTAGGGTTGGTATTTTTTTGTATAATAAATGGAATTGTGTGACATATTGCGTTGTATTACGTCGGGTAATAAATCTAAGGGACGTGTGTGAACATGAAGCTGCTAAGTTTATTTATTGTTTATTTGTTGACGGTGGCTGCTGATGATAGTGAAGATTGTGAATATACTGGCGACTTTGTAAGTAAAATCACTATAATAATAATATCTTGACTTGTATCTTCTGATTGCCTCTGTGGCGCGGTGGAAGTGTATCCGACTGCTACGAAAGATGTGCTATTGTCACTTTTATGATTCCGCGTTTGATACCTGAAAATAAATACGAAATTTTTGAAGTATTTTTTTTTTATACATATTAATTGAATGGAGAAAAAATATGTCTCAGGCGGATTAATGCGGCTGCGGCGACTTTGGCGGACATGACTGTCTCTGTGGTGCGGTGGGAGTGTGTCCAACTGCTACGCAAGAGGTCGTGGGTTCGATCCCCACCCAGGATAAAACGTTGTGTGATGAGCACAATGGTTTATTTCTGTGTCTGGGTGTTATTTATCTATATTATATTTGTATTTAGAAATATATAAGTATGTTTATCGGTTGTCTGGTTTCTATAGAACAAGCTCTGCTTAGTTTGGGATCAGATGGCATTGTGTGAGTTGTCCCAAGATTTATTATTTATTATCTTGGGACAACTCACACAAAGCTATCTGATCTCAAACTAAGCAGTTCAAGCAGCAACTTGTACTATGGCATCCAGACAACTGTTAAAATACTTAAATACTTCTAAATACATACTTATCATATATAAATGACACACAGACACAGAATAAACCATCGTGCTCATCACACAAAGTTCTATCCTAAGTGGGATCGAACCCACGACCTTTGGCTTAGCAGTCAGGGTCACTAACCACTAAGCCAACAGGCTAGTCAAGTACTGAAGCAATTGTTAATATTACATATCAAACTTGGGTAAGTAAAAAAGTTGGGGTAGGAATACCAATTTTACAGACAATACAGACCATCGTGCTCATCACACAAAGTTTTATCCATGGTGGGGATCGAACCCACGACCTGTGGCTTAGCAGGCAGAGTTAATAACCACTAGACCAACAGGCAGGCAGGCATGCAGGAACTTTGTATTTTAATTTATGTAAAGTGTATTTCTTGAATAAGTTTTAATATGTGACAATTAGTAAAATGCTATACGCGAGGACCTGTAACTTGCTTTCTGGTGTACTTCTTAATGTTTATCAAACTAGAATAACTGTAGGCGGGGGTCCTACATCATCATCATCATACATCTATCGTAAAACAAATACTTAAAGAAATGAAAAGTATTTTTATAACGTCTTATCCGGGTGCACGCACGAAAAAGTGTCTCAGTCATGGTCCATCACGTTCCAACTGCTGATAGGCTTAAGTATTGTGACTGTCAGGCGCTAAAGCTGTCACAGGCATGGCTAAGAAACAGCGAATTACTTATTACAATGTCATCCATGTTTTCTTATGACCATTGACGTATACCTAGACTAGGACTGCACCATCCCTTTTCATTTCCTTTAATTTACTGCGAAGCGTGAAAGAGAGAAAGAACTCGTGCGGCCTTTGACAGGCATTATACTCAAAGTAGCGTTGTCTCATAAATGTTGATAAACTTTCGCGATTTGTACACCTTATGGAAATATATATATATATATATATATATATATATATACAATACGGGTCTGAATAGTCTTCTACCTGTGACCATTGCCGTTGCAATACGGTCGAAACGTCGGGCAATAAGCAAGGTATTTTACGTTAAACTATTCACGCGATTAAGACCCGTAATGTTTATATTTTCATAGTGTTGTCACTTTTGTTATGGCGCAGCTCTGTTCTCAACGTTTAACTCAAATGCTTATGACGTTATCACGTTAAATTTAAATTATCGTCCGTAAACCTACTTAAGGGACAACTATTTTTTTTTAGTAAGTAAAAGTGCATCAACCCTGTCCTGTATTGTCTATGAACCAAATAATACTAAAACAATAGAACAAAAACCCCTATTACACGGTTGGCTCGTTCCACAAAATAAAATCCTCAAACAAAGGAAACGTGTCTTCATTAATCTATCATACAATACCACTTTCACAATTGTTATTTACCTATACACATTATCATCTGCCTGTTTGTCTGTCCTTTTATGTCTTTTCACGCGAGAACTACTAACCCGATTTACGTGGATTAAAAAAAAAAATTATTAAGTACCTATCTGGCCAGGTCATTCATACTTGGGGGTCACCTTTATAAATTTGAAAGTAACTCTGGCTGCTACGTTTTCACGCCTAAACCAATATTAATTAAAGTTAAAAACACATCGATTGAAGTTTGGGGGGGTGATAGGGTTAAACGACCGTTGCACGAGCAAAGCCGCAGGTAAAGGCTAGTAAAACAAAACCGAATATTTAATACCCGTATTTTACAAAACTATTGAAGCGGATCAAAAAACCAGTGTAAATTGAACCTCGTCGCTCTCCGGCTCAAAATAAACTACGAATAGAAAGGAAAACTCTATACACGCTCAGGGACCTTATTATTGTGGTGGGTGTTTCGACATCTCATTTACCTGTAGTACTATTACGTGTAATAGGAATATGATTGACAAAATAAATTGGTTAGTCCAATATTGAATATTTATAAAGGTGTGATAGGGATTTAAAATTGGGAAAAATTGGTTGTATGTAAAGTCGGAAAGAAAACATTATTGACATTGTAATAAGCAACCATGCCAGCGACACCTTTTTTTTTTTTTTTCCTTCTGGGACATTATGCTCAAAAAATCGACTCTTCCATACGTTTTTGTGATTATAATTTGAAATTTTATGTTATCAAATAATGTTCTGTTACCATAAGTAGCTGATTTTAAGTGTTTTTGTTTAGGTAATGCCCTTGACAGCTTGACAAATGAAAATCTATACTAAAAGACGAAGAGTTTGTTTGTTTTTTTTGAACGCGATAATCTCAGGAACTACTGGTTCGAATTGAACAAATATTTTACTGTTGGATAGCCCATTTATTCACGCTATAACTAATAGGGGCGGTGCAGCAATAAAAAATGTTGCAAAACAGAGAAAATTTACGCAGACGAAATTGCGCGGGTCAGCTAGTGTAAAATAAGCGGCGGTTACCTAATGGTTAAGGAATCCTACCCATTATACCACCGATGTGAACCCACTCCAAACACAAGCCATTGAGCTTAGCTAGAATAGTTAACAGGATTGCTAGGTTTTTTTTGTCACTGCAATCGCCAAAACATTGATGACATTGTATAATTACAATGTTGTTTGTAAAACCATGCCTGTGACAGCTTCAGTAAACATGACGACTAAATATTTCATCCTATCAGTGGGCAGAACGTGACGGACCGTGACACTTATCCTATGACGGTAACTCGTCTTAAATTGCGTATCATTTAAATAAGGTCACAGGTACCTACAGTAAATGTTAATAAACTTTCGCGATTTGTACACATTATTAAAATATATATGTTACGGGTCTTAATCGCGTTAATAATTTAAGGTAAAATACCTTGTTTATTGCCCGACGTTTCGACCGTATTGCAACGGCCGTGGTCACAGTCTACCCGTGACCACGGCCGTTGCAATACGGTCGAAACGTCGGGCAATAAACAAGGTATTTTACCTTAAATTATTCACGCGATTAAGACCCGTAATATATATATTTTAATAATACCTACAGTAATTCATCAATAATTTTAGACGTCGGTGTACTTACTTTAGTTGGTACATTGTACTTCTTAAGGCTATCTTACCTAGCGTCTTTTATCAGTTACTCACATAAATTTTATTCGATCAGTCAAATCAGTTTTAAAAAACTTCAATAAGCACCCCCTCTTTACAATTTTGTATGAAATTTTATTCTACTTTATAACGAATAATTTATCTACCGTAGTAGACAAATATCTAATTCCTTAATCGTTTCCTCATTTAAAACATAAAACAAAAATATGAGACTGCTAATTACTTATTGCTATTGCTATCAACACGTAATAGCATAGTGCACGGGCTGTGCTAACTCGGTCACAATGGCCGAGGTCGGCTGCGCGGGCGCATATGTGGCACGTGACTTTGATTTTACACATTTTCATTTACTTCAATATTATTTGTGCCATTCTCCATGAAACAGATAAGTTATTATTACTTGTAGTTGGAAAACGAATAGTGTTAAAATGAAAACATTTTGTGTGTTAATTTTTAGTACTGTGTTTCTGTGTGTCACCAGCCAGGATTGCAAAGTTGGCGGGAAAAGAGTTGAGTGTTCCATTTTTTTATTTTGTTTTTTGTTTTTTAATTTGCATGACACCTATATATACTGTAGGTGAAGTGAATTCTTTATACAACAAAGCTGTGATCTTTTAAAATAATATGCAAAAGTAAATATGTATATTCAATCCAAGTACATATATTAAGGGTTATTTTGTTTTTTAAATTAAAATTAATGAGCAATACCCCCCTGCTACTCTAAATTATACTGTAAGTTACTTTTACTAACTCCCGAAAGAAGCAATATTTATGTAGTATAAGTTTATACCTATCCCTACTAATATATAAATGTGAATGTAAGTTTGTTTGTTACGCTTTCACGCGAAAACTACTTAACCGATCATCATGAAACTTTGTACACATATTCTTGGAGATATTAGAAGTAACATAGGATACTTTTTATTAAGAAAACATTTTTTTTATTATAAACCGACATCCACGCGGGCGGAGCCGCGGGCGAAAGCTAGATAAATATTGTTTCTATGGGGGTAACTAATAATGCCACCCAAACCTGGTAAGCTGTCACAGGAAGCAACACCGTACTAAAAGACTGGCTCATGAGTTTCTTGGCAGCTTCTTCTCACGAGCTTTACACTTGGAAACTGCCGTCTAACCTCATCTTGTTTTTTTTTCTTTTCGAAAAATCATTATTTTATATTTTTTTTAGTATGTATTAATTTGACGTTTTCAAATAATCATTAACCTGATTTTACGAAATGAAGATATTTGAGTTTCAGTTGAATTTGAGTTTGTAAAGACGGATCTCTCTCCTGCCTTTATTAGCCAAAACCTTTGAAAAACTATTTTTGAGGCAACTGAAACCAGTCATAGAAGATAGAAACTTGAATCCTGACTTTCAATTTGTTTTCAGAGAAAAACATTCTACTATTGAACAAAAACATAGAATCACAAATGTAATAGAAAAAACATTAAAAGAAAAAAATGCTGTTCCGTAGCTTTTTTGGACCTGGCACAAGCATTTGATAAGGTGTGGCATAGAGGCCTCTTCTTCAAACTAAAGAACTCCCAAAACAATTTTTCGGATATCTTAGAATCTGACTTGGCAGTTGCAGCAGACAGTGAGACAAGAAGATAAATATTCAAAACTTAAACAATTAAAAGCAAGGATACCACAGGGACGCGTTCTTGGTCCAGTTCTGTACTTATTATACAATTATGATATTCCAAAACTAGATGAAAATACTATTGCAATATTTGCAGATGACACGGCTATCATAGCTGAAGGAGTTTTAATGAATATTGTATTACTTGAACAAAAAAAATGGCGAATAAAATAAAATAGTCCAAAATCAACCCTTAAGGATTTTTCATACAAGCGATCGAGTTATCAACTGGTATATATCAATGGTGATACTATACTTTATGTTAATGGGCATGACCTTTGACGCAAAGCTTCGCTGGAAGGCACTTGCAAAATAAAATAAAAACTCCACATTGTCAGTGCAAAACAAAATTCTATTGTTTAAACAAGTCCTCATGCCAATATGGACTTACGGTATCCAGCTTTGGGCTGTACAAAACAAAGTAATATTAACATCATACAAAGATTTCAGAACAAAGTAGGTACTTCGAGGTATTGTAAACGCTCCCTGGTACGTTAGAAATGAGTCTCTCCATCGTGACCTAAAGGTTGACCTTGTTGCAAATATAATAAAAAAATATGCCGAAGCTCATGAACAACGGCTACTTTAACATGTGAATGTTGAGGCTATCCAGCTTCTCGACTCCACGGATGCAGTGCGAAACCATAAGAGAACTAAACCTTTTGAATTAACTTTGTGAAGTTAGAGAGTGCTACACATAAAGAACACAAGGACAGAGTGTCTTACCTTTACTAAAGACAATAGGAAAAGTGACAATTGACACATTCTTAACATTAAAAAATATTTACCTACTTGCCCTAGCAATTTTAGTTAAAACTAAATTACTTATTTAGTGTATAGACTATATTGTAATCAAAATAAAGAACCCTAACAAAGTTGATCATTACAAAAAAAATGGTATACAAAATAATCACATTCTACGACATCCTTTTTCTCAAATTGCCATTTTCTAAAGGCAGGGTTTCCATCTTTAAGTACGTACTTAAACGTTACTAAATCATCTGTACACAAGACAACAATAAATTTAAGCCTGTTTTATGTGAAAAACGTGTGAAAACCGCGTATTCTGCCCGTTAAGTAAATTACTAATAAAATACATAATATCCATACTAATATTATAAAGCTGAAGAGTTTGTCTGTTTGTTTGAAAAACTCTTTCACTGTTAGATATCCCATTTATCGAGGAAGGCTAAAGGCTATATAACATCACGCTACGACCAATAAGAGCGGAGCAGCAGTGAACAATGTTGCAAAAACGGAGAAAATTAACGCATACGAAGTTGCGCGGGTTAGCTATTTATTATAACTAGGCTGATTCACGACTAGTTATAGCTGTTAGATAATCATAAGTACTCGTATAATATAACTGAATCTTGATCATATTTTGTAATTTACCATAATCGCCGGAAAATAAACAAATTGATCATATCCTGCATAATTTCATTAACAGACAGTGTAATTTCAGTACCTGTGACACTTTAATATAATGCGTTGTTAAAAACGGCATACTATAGGATTATTTTCATTTTCAAATCAGTGTTATTTTAACATCGAGACTGAATCGCATGAAATATTAAAGGTACACTCCGTTTATTTACCCGAGGTTTCGATCGAATTGCACCGATTGTGGTCACGGGTCGACTGATGGTAGCTTAGCGATGTCTCCGTGAGGCGCGGGGTTTTTTAACTACCTGGTCTTCAAAACTTTTTCTACACACTAAACTTACGACAAACTTTAAATATTTCACACAATTAAGTAGCGATATATATTTGAACTGACCTGTGCAACTTCGTCTTCTTCCATTTTCCCCCTTTTTGCAACATTTTTCATTGATACTCCGCTCTTAATGGTCGTAGCGCAATGTTATATTAGCCTATAGCCTTCCTCGATTAATGGGCCATCCAACACTAAAATAGCTTTTCAACTCAAACCCGTAGTTTCTGAGACTATCGCGTTCAACCAAACAAACAAACTCTTCAGCTTTATAATATTAATAAAGTATCATGGGCACATACCAACCCTTGAATATGACCACACCTTTCTGTTACACCCTGTATACATACGTGGATTATTGTAGTAGATTTATGTTTCCGTATATACATACGGAAACATAAATCCACTAGATACTATGCAGTCACAGACAAACCTAGTACAATACCTAACACATGTACTTTAATATAGATAGTAATCAAATTGTTTAACATTCGCAGTGCGCTGATCACGGACAATGTTGCGGAGGCTGCTGTTTCTATGGCGAGTGCATTGACAGTGAGTTTGTTGTTATTTTATAATAACATCACACTATATTAATATTATAAAGGTGAAAGTGTGTGAGTATGTGAGTGTGTATGTTTGTTACTTCTTCACGTCTAAACGGCTTGAGCGATTTTAACAAAATTTGGTATGGAGTTAGCTGACACCCTAGATTAACACATAGGCTAAAAAACCGCGGGTAACACCGCGGGGCACAGCTAGTTTTATAATAATAATCATTTATGGCCGGCATTTCGTTTCTCCTTATAAGTTTTTCGTTTTTTTTTTCATAGACAACTACTTCATTAGGGTACAAGCCCTGTGTCGCGAGGGACTTTACAAACATACAAGTCACGGACACAAAGTACACCCAGACTCGGGGCAATAATTTGTGGATCACACAAAGTGGTGTCCCGTATGGGAATCGAACCCACGACCTCTTGCGTTGCAGTCGGACACACTCCCACCACGCCACAGAGGCAGTCAAATTATAAGAACAACTGTCAATTGAGTCAGAAATCAGGGCGCCTCGTTTGCACTAGGTAAAAGCCCTGTCTCGCTGTGGACAAATCAGGGACACAAAGTACACACTAGATTAGAAACAACAATTTATAGATCACACAACGTGGTGTCCGGTATGGGAATCGAGTACCCACGAGCTCTGGTATAGCAATCAGGGTCACTAACCAATAGACCGTAAGGCAAATCAGAGTATTTTATCATTGCTGCTCTTTTTAATTTAAAAAAATCGCATCTAAAACCTATCTGTTTGGATGTTACCATCGCACAAATAGAGACAGAAACATACACGTCACACTTTTATCACACTTCCTGTAAACATAAATAACACTACTTACAATTATTTCTTGTTCCCAGCTTACAGATCCTGTTACTCATCCCTGGACGTCTGCGAAGACCACGTGTGCATCGGCGAAGAGGAATGTATAGTGTACATACCGCCTGAGTGTCCTGGCTGTGAACCCTTACCTTTGTGTAGGATACCTGGACTTTAACTCTGGAAGACTCAAACACGTCTCATCAACAAGACACCTGAATAAAGACGAAATGTGTGATAGTATTATGCCTTCTGGGACATTATGCTCAAAAAATCGACTCTTACATACGTTTTTGTGATTATAATTTGGAATTGTATGTTACCAAATAATGTTATTTTACTATTAGTAGCTGATTTTAACTGTTTAGTGCCCTTGACATTTTGACAAATGGAAATTTATACTAATATTATAAAGCTGAAGAGTTGGTTTGTATTTTTGGACGCGATAATCTCAGGAACTACTGGTTCGATTTACTGTTGGATAGCCCATTTATTCACGCTATGACTAATAGGAGCGGTGCAGCAACGAAAAATGTTGCAAAACAGGAAAATATACGCAGACGAAATTGCGCGGGACAGCTAGTGAAAATAAGTGGCGGTTACCTGATGGTTAAGGAATCCTACCCATTATACTACCGACGTGAACCCACTCCTAATACAAACCATTGAGTTTAGCTGGAGAGGTTAACAGAATTACTAGTAATAGGCTAGGACCCACAATTCCACATTGCCAGTTAACTTAAAAAAAATGAAATTAAAAAGCATGCCAAGAGATCACGTCTGACAGGAGAGTATCCATATTAATATTATAAATTTGAAAGTAACTCTGTCTGCAAAAATTGAAATGAAAAGCAAGCACAGAGATAACGTCTGTCAGGAGTATATCCGTATTAATATTATAAAATGTGAAAGTAACTCTGTCTGCCTGTTATCTTTTCATGCTTAAACCGCTGAACCGAGTTATAAGTTTGGTATGGAAATATTTTTAATCCCGGGGAAGGTCATGGGATTAGAGATCGATTTTATAACGATAATCGACATCGACGACGACGGAGCCGCAAGTAATAGTTACAGAAACGATTAAAATTACGCCAACCGCAACCCCAAATAAGTGAGACCAAGGCAAAGTATCAAGACTCGAATGCAACAATCGATGGCCATTAGAAGCTGGGATCCATTCGAGCAATCGTTATAATAACTCGATTTTATACTAAAATGTAAATATTTTGCCGTATTATACCTCAGGCGAAGAATCGTGTAAAAACTTCTTGCATGTCTCGTGTTCGAGTAACTCTCCTTGTTTAAAAACGCTTTAGGCTATTCCCACAAATTACTTAGGTACAAAAGGCGGGCTCCTACAACAAGTGAAAACTGGCTCACGCACACATAGATGCGCACGTATACAGACCTCGGTCGAATGCCAGAGTTGCTACACACTTGGTCGGGCCGTCATCATTCGATAAGTACAGGCCGGGCGCTATATATGGATAAGCGTTCGGGAAAAAAGCCCCTCGGCTTGAAGATGAATGTGCCGGCCCGAATGAACTACCCGACCGCCGATCGGCACTTGTAAATGAAGCCGATAGCCGAAAATGAGTAGTGGTTGCTTCGGGTCGGCTTTTGTTATTCGGCAAATACTGTCGAACCGAACGTGCCGATTCGTGTGTAGCAACATCCAACCGACGCTGTGCAAGGTGTTGATGTATGTATGTACGTGCGCATATATGAACTTTGAACTGTGAGCCGGCCTTCTATATCCATGTATTTTGTGATACTACATCTTAGAATTCAATCTTCATCATGTCTAATTGGTTTTGAGATTATTTTCCCTAAGAGTTTTTTGAAAATACATGTAAAGAATCTATTCAGAATTCTTAGGCCATATCATTAAAATAACATTTAGTATGTATAGGTATATTTATGAAAAGAATATGATATATGTATTCATAACAGGTAGGTACAGTTAGCAACATAAGTCGCTGAGCATATACAATTTTTAAAAAGATCTTGACTTTAAAATATATCGCCTCCGTTACGTCGTCGTGGACAAATAAATAAATCATAACGAATAATGAGTTTTTAAAGTTATAATATGGCAACAAAATTATAATATTCTGAACTCCAATAAAATCAATATCCTGTAGAAATGTTGATAAACTTTCGCGATTTGTACACATTATTAAAATATATATATTACGGGTCTTAATCGCGTGAATAATTTAAGGTAAAATACCTTGTTTATTGCCCGACGTTTCGACCGTATTGCAACGGCCGTGGTCACGGGAAGACTGTTTACGATTGGTTTTGAATATAAGAGAAGTGTCATCAGTAAATACAACAATATCGCATAAGTTACTGGTAAAAAATGGCAGATCGTTTATATACACCAAAAATAGAAAGGACCTAGAATTGATCCTTGTGGCACGCCCATACTTACTGTTGATCCGGACGACCTTATTCCGTTAATGCCTACATATTGCATTCGCTCAATATGATATGAAGCAACAAGATTAAGCGCTGTACCCGTAATGCCGTAATGCCTAAGTTTCAGCAGAAGTGTACTATGCACCACACAATCAAATACTTTTGAGAGGTCGCAGAAAACACCAATGGCATCCTGCGAGTTTTTCCAGGAACTATATATGTATTTTAGTAGTTTAGAGCCAGCATCTACTGTCGAACGACCCTTTGTGAATCCATATTGTTCACTATGCAGTAGATTATTTGATTTAAAATGTGTTTCTAACTGCATTAGTATGAACTTTTCAAAGATTTTACTAATAGCTGGTAAGATAAAAATAGGTCTAAAATTACTAGGGTCGCTTTTTGAACCGGCTTTGAACAAAGGGATTACTTTACTGTGTTTTATTAAATCAGGAAACACGCCGATATCAACACATTGATTAAATATTGTAGCTAAATGTGGTGCTATTTTAATTACAATGCAATTAATAATAATTTAACAGAAATACCCCATAAGTCTGCTGTCTTTTTGCAATTAATTGACTTAAATATTTTTATTATGTCATGGGGGTTTATAAAATTGAAACTAAATGGTACAGTACACTCTTTCACACTGCTTCTTACAAGTGATTGAGCTTTAGCCGGACATGAATTTAAGAAGCTGGTTGTATTTATTGGTATTTCAGCAAATAAATTATTAAATGTTTGCGCTAGATCTAAATTGTTAGTTACAATTTTATTACCTACACATAATTCAAAATTATGATCACGTGGCTTGGTCCGCCCAGCTTCAGCATTGATTATGTTTCAAGTGGCTTTAATTGTATTTTCTGCTTGTTTAATATTTTTACTTAAATGTAAAGACTTGGCAGCAGCATAAGTCTTTTTAAATATTTTGGAATAATTTTTAACATTTTGAACAAACTTAGGGTCAAAATTATATTGCTTCATAACATACAATTCATACAACTTAGTTCTACTTATTTGTATGCCAGTTGTTGCCCAATCTCAAAAGCTAATTTTTCGATTTTTATTAATAGTCTTAGTTGTGAAAATATTATTAAATTAATATTTGATAATGTTAAACAAAGACGCGTGAAGGTACTTCGGATCATCCTGACTAAAATCTATATTAGCAATACGGACAGAAACATTTGTATTAAATTTGTTTAGGCGGACTGTACTCATTGGCCTACATGTGATCTTGATTACTTTAGCCACTGTATGAATAGGAAAAGTGACTTTCTGTCCACAGTGATCGGAAGTTAAATCACTCAATATGACATACAATATATAATACCTACAGTTGCAAAAAATATTATCTAAGCATGTGGCAGAAAGTGATGTGATCCTTGTTGGTGCACTAAACAAATTCTTCAAATTAAATTAGTTAAATAAAGTACATAATCTAATACACATAGGTAACTGTTCAAGTATATTAACGTTGAAATCGCCACATACATGCTTTTTACCATAACTAAGAACTTTTAGTACATCCTCCATTATAGTCTCGAATAAATTAAAGTCACTCTGTGGTGGACGGTAGACACAAACAACAATATGCTCCTTTAATTCTACACAGAGTTCTACAGTACGCTCGACAGAACGAGCTACAATATCTTTACGTTCTTTACTATTCACACTATTAGAAACAAAAATCATAGAGCCACCATGTATAGCCTTCTTCCTTAAGAACATGCTTACCATACTATAATGTTCATTATTAAAAATCAGTTCATGATTTTTTAACCAGTGTTCTGTGACACAAAAAATATCAACAAATATGGTGGGTCTTTAAAAATTAATTCTATTTCCTGAATCTTGCCAGATAAGCCCGGAATATTTTGATGTACTATGGTTAGACCATATGTTTGCTTATCTGTTGTCTCATTAACTAGTTTAAACTAGAAGTTACATTAATGATCCTAGAAGAATTGGTAGAACTAACTGAAAAAATATTATTAAATATTATATTTTTTACTTCTTTGTTATCGGTAGTAGTCTGTCCAGTTTATTAGTACTATACAGGTTAGTGACCAACTGACATGTGTGTCTACGCCCTAACATATGGTAGTACATTCGTCAAGGATAAATATATCGACCGAACAGCTAGTGAATCGAGATCTACTATCAATTGTAATAGAAGCACCTCTAATGAATCCATTTCAACGTAGAGACTCTGAGAGACAGGCGTGCGACGTGTGGATGGCGCGGAAAATTACTTGAGCCTTGTTTTTGGTCGAAAAAAGATGTTATACCTAAAATAAATGAAGAAAGTTGCCGCTTAGGATTTTTTTCCCTTTTTCTGTATTATAATAGTTGAGATAACACAAAAGCAGAATCAGGAGGGGTGATCGTACCTAGCGGACTGCGGTCCGACGGCATTATATTTCTTTCTAAAAAGGTCGCTTGGTCGCAAAATGTCTATTCCGCAGAATGTCTCTTTCACAAAATGACACTTTCGTAGAATGTCTCTTGGCCAATTATTGACGAAAAACAAACACTCATCCCGACCTTTACCTCATACTTTTTTTTTATTTAACTCAAAAACACACACACACGGTTAGATTCCAAAATAAACAGAAGACAAATCTAATCGCTTGGAATTTTTTCGTGAAAACTAAGAAAATACATTAATCAAATTGAATTTATTCTGATTGACATTATTCGTCGGGGGAGGTCTCTTCCAGAGTTAAATGTCTGAAGTAAAATATTATAAAGTTTAACCCGAATAAAGTCTGTTCAAAACGGCTGTTTGACTTTATTTTTTATTTTATTTTCAAAATAGAATTGTTTTTTTTTGTAAGTTAGAATACTGTAATTAACGTAGCTACTATGAATACAGGTGGAATGATAATAAAGTATTGCACCCAGGTACGCTGTACCTAAAAATAATAAAAAAGAGACTTCAAAAATTCTATATTTTGGATTCATATCACATTCGCACATGTGAGTATAAGAAGGCCTAACAATAAAAGACGAAATCCTAACATATTATTTACCTTGCCATAATAATATTCGCCTCATTATGAAATAATTTAGACAACACTAATAGAAAAATAGTAAGATGGATACTATAGCAAGTTCTATACTTGTTAAGGGTAAAATTTGGCCTTACTACCGTCGAGATAAATTATAAGGCTAAATTTCTATGTCAGAAACCAAACACATTACCAGAAACGCGTGGTTCACTCCGCAGGTAGATTCGTGAATGTTTTAGTATTTGAAATGTCAACGCAACGCAAACGGTTAAAACTCTGTAACAACAAACCACCATAGTTGTAAAATAACAAGTTTAAATTTAATGAAAAATTCACGAAAATTTCGGACGTAATAGAGGTTGTGTACAGATTAACAGATTAATTATGAACATGTCAAACTTACACCCCTTCAGGTAAACTGTCAATATAAAAATAACCGTCAGTATTTCAACTTTATTTATACTAGTATTTTAAAGCCGAAAATATGAGGCTAACAAGGGGGAATACGTTCATAGTACGAAGACCATTGGAACACAGCAGACTCCAGTCTTTCTATTATAGATTTTTTTTTAATAATTTTCGGGTCTTAATCGCGTAAATATTTTATGTGTCTGACACGGTCAGTCTACCCGTAACCACAGCCGTTTCAATGCGGTATTTAGCCTTAAAATAAAATATTTACGCAATTAAGACCTGTAGCTTATAACATTCTATAATGTGTACAAATCGCGAAAGTTTACGAACATATTTTGCAATCCAGCCTTGCTTCCGAACCACAACCGCATGGTGGGCCTAGCTGTGCCAAATCGAAGCAAGGTTTACTGCTCCTGTTCAAAACGTCCACTACAGTGCGGCTTCCAAATGCCTTAGGGTTGTTCCATATAAAGTGTAAACTTGACCTACTAGCATATCTGTATCGCTTCCTTCAACAAGATTAATTCATAATAACCCCAGGATAAACTTCCAAATCTCGCCGCCAAGCCGTTACTGTAAACTTTTCATTATTGCATCACGTGCTCATTTACAATGCTGTCAATTATGAGTAATACCTACTTATTTACTTGTATTTTCGCGTATTTAGATATATTAAGCATAATTATTATACAGCGTTATTCTTCGTGTAGTGCAAACCTGAAAACAGTTTGCTCAGAATCAGTAACATATTAGAATGGGATTTTTGAACCAGATTTTTAGTGCTTTACGAGTAATTAATTAACTATTGTAATAGTTTTTTATTCTACATTTGAATAAATTAGGTGTGTTTTTAAAGAACCTAAACAAGAGATTGTGCTAATAATCACACTAATATTATAAAAGCGAAAGTTTGTGAGTGTGTGAGTGTGTATGATTGTTACTTCTTCACGTCAAAACGGCTGGAGCAATTTAAATAAAATTTAGTATGGAGTTAGCTGACACCCTAGATTAACACATAGACTAATGAAATGCTGGTAACACCCTAGGGCATAGCTAGTATATTATAAATTAAAAAGTTTTTAAGCATTGAATGAAGAATGTTTGTTGCTCTTTTACGCAAAAACTACTAAACGGATTTGGATACAATTTTACAGTAATGTAATTTATAAATCAAAATAACACGTAGGCTATATAAATCAAACATAACGCGGGGAAACCTGCAAGAAAAGGCTTGTTTTAAATACTACATGACGGACACTACATTGACATGTGCTGGACGTCTTAGTTGGTACTACAACAGTGCCAGTGATTCTTCCGTGAAATAATGATGTTAACGCATCACTGTGGTTCGGTTGAAGGGCACGTTTCGGTTGTAGCAAGTGCAATCACTGGGCAAATGAGACTTATGAACTAAAGTCTCAAATGAGGAGCGCGGTGCGGTGACATTCAGATCTTTGCCAAACAAGTATTTAAGTAAGCTAGCGTGACCCTCACAGGTGCACGACCTGCCCTCGTCTCCTCATTTCGTAGTATAAAAAAGAACAATGCTTTTATCACAGCACAAAATAAGACATGTGAAATACGATCACAATAAAATCCAGACATTACTTAAAGTTTCAAGTGCAGCGGCATCCGGTCCTGCGGGAGTGATTGTCTGGAACTGTTGACTGAAGACAATACACACACACTACTTACAATGAAACACCCGGCTAGCCAGCGCTAATGACGATCTTAAATATCACACTGAGACACAAGTTTACTTTTGTATATCTTGTGATTTGTTATATTTGCTGAAATGAAAAGCTGGGACTTTGTGAAATGTAACAATTTGGTATTTGATTAATTTCGTTTTTAGGGTTCCGTAGCCAAAATGGTAAAATGGAGCCCTTATGGTATCGCCATGTCCGTCCCAGACGAACACTTGACATATAAGAGGTACCTTAAAAAAATGTTTTTAAAGATTTTATTCTTTAAATTTGTCGACTTATGTGCTATGTGTATCCATGCAAAATTTCAGCCTTCTAGCACTAACAGTCTCTGAGTTAAGCTGCGGACGGACGGACATGGCGAAACTATTAGGGTTGCGTTTTGCCATTTTGTCTACGGAACCCTAAAAAGACATTACTAGACTATTCGACCGTAAGTAATAAATTCCACACGAGCCTAAGTACCTAAGTAATACAATTTCCCCAGACACGGTGATAGTATATAAAAAACAATCACAATATAGGTAAAGGACTACAAATAGTAAACTTGTTCCAAATCGGTGTCCACGGGCATTGTGCCCAGAAGGCTGGCCGCATTTCCTCTTTGTATAGCCAGGCTTATTCGCTGGCCGAGGAACGTGCCGGCTCTCTGGTCACCAGAGCTATCTCTTAGCCACTTGGCCAGCTCCTGGTATAAGCGGTGCGCGGCTGGTCCCCACGGTCCCAGGGTCTCGACCCCAAACGGCTCAAATATGCAGGTGTTACTGAGCTCTGCATATTTGCGCCGTTTGTTGGACGCAGCAGCTCTGGCCTCTAAAGAGGTTTGTGGTTGATGAGACGGGGCCAGGGTGTCAACACAGGTAGCGTCCCACACCAGGGGCAGTCCCATCTTCCACGGTACCAGATTCATACCGTCAGGCCTGTTGCCATCGTTCCGTAGTAGGCCGTTCGGTTTCAGAACAGCCGGTACTGAAACGCTAGCAAGGGTCGCGGTTTTAGTCGCTATAGATAATTCCGTTGCCTGTGACTACGTTGCACATTCACCCGTTTTAAATAAGTAAAGTGAACTTTACAAGTCACATAAATATTCCACAGAAGAAAGCAATAATTCTTAAACAAGCAGGAAAATTAATCTTTCCGTTTGTACAGCGAGTAGACGGAAGTAATTAGGGAAAACTCTGACTAAAACACCATTAAACGGCTTCATAACAAATCTTTGACTTTAACAAAGTTTTAATATGGCCTCACAATTGTATTAAAAGTTTTGTATAGAAAAAATAAATACAACTGTCTCAACACTCGATAAGAATCGATAACAAGCGAAGATAAAATTAATTGAAACACCGCAATCAGTATTTGTAAGGCTTCTAAAATATTAATTGATCTTTATACAAAGCTGAAACAAAAACAAACAAAAGTCGATGGTATTTTTCAATTTTCAATGTCACAAAGAGAACAAAATGAACAACATAAACTTGAAGGATGTGGTACCTTACTACGTCTATCAAGTTCACTTAAGTACTTAAACAGAAGTTAAACAAGAGATAAAAACTCATACTTAAAATTCCCAATTTCACAACCATATTTCACAAATGAATATGCTATTAATGATAGTTCTATAGGTTGGCGAATAAGTAATGTCATAGTTTGAATTGACTACCAGTTTGTTAGAAATGAAAAAAAAAATAGTGATGTTTTTCTGAAATATTTATTTGAAAGTTTAAATGCTTTATTCATTTAGGATGCAAAACAAAATTTGTGATACGTCGGAATTCTACATGTAATGCCAAGTTATTAAACAATAAGTAAAGCCGGAGAAAAATCTCGCGGCAACTCTTTTCGAAGATGCAAAAGCATCCTGAACGGTCAGTTCAAATCTCTAAAACGACCCGAAAATAGGTGTCACGAATTTCTATCGTTTCCTGAGCTATGTAAGGGGTTGCTTTGTTTTATTTTATTGGCTATTGTTTACAATTTCCCATCTTCAAATAAACATTTCATGAAATCAGAACTCATTTTTTCATTTCTAACAATAATAATATATATAATAATTTATATTTATTTGATCTTTACAAAGGTTTCAGAATACATAAAAGTACAAAACAAATACAAACATTCCTTTGTCTGGAGTCTGTTATTGGTAAAACCTGTGTCACAGAACACCAGGCTCCCACTTCCTGGACATAGAAATATGTACAATAAATAATAGCATGTACTTAATGAGTAACCAAAACAAATACTTATTGTAAAGAGGAAAAATAGAAACATTTATGATTTATGAACTACTGTGTGTATGTGTTTGTGTGTTTTTGTGTGTGAGTATGTGTGTGTGTGTTTTTGGTCCCATTGTCTTCAAAGTTCGGATCTGATGATGAGATCTTAAAGAAATCGAACGCTTTAAATATTAAAGGCACACCTATAGTAATTTGGGTATATTTTGTTGTAATTCGTGCATTTACTCTTAAAAAACACCATTGACTGAAATGGAACTGATGATGAAGACCACAGATGACCAGCGGAACTATTCAATAATAATTAAAAATAAAAATATTGGGGGTTGCGATATGAGTACCGTGTTCAATACCTGATTATTCGCCTCCATCAAATCATGTATCAGGTGAACTCCTCAAAAATCAACGGCCTTAATTATGTCGCAAAACGCAACATTTTGTAGAAAGAATAGAGCAGTTTGGATTATGCTATTGTAGCATAAATCAACTACAAACCAATAAACTAAAAAGTGAGAAATAAAACTTTTTCACAAAAAAATAAAAACCGACTTCCAAAATAAATATAAGGTAAATAAAAAGCAAAAAAATAATTAAACCAAATTTCGAAGTTGGTGCCAGGAAGTTTCGTTTTATGTTTTAGGCACCAACTTCAAAATGTTTTATTTTTTTATTGAATTCATGAATTCATTACTACAGTGGCGATCTCCTTATCGGCCTTTAGCAATTCGTGTTACCACGTAGCTCTTTCAACGCTAGACGCTCTTCTGTAGTCATATTCGGTTAACGGAAACATCCTGTCTAAGCGTGGCACTACACAGAACATACTAGCTAAGGGGTTGAATTATGCAGTAACACCTACATGCTGACTTGCACCACCATCCAAGACATCTGCAATCCGTGGTATCATCGCTGACAAATAGAGCATATGAAATTTGTGACCCTGAATATTTAGAAAGTGAGCTCACACATGTTCAGGAGATACTAAAGCTAAACGGATACAGAGGAAGCACACGACGTACAAAGAGGAGAGACTTCTGACCAGGAGATGATAGGGCTCCAGCTTTTCTACCGTAAGTAAAAGGAGTGACGGACAAAGTTGGAACAGTACTGCAGAAATACTCCATTAAGACTGTATATAGTCCGCACTCCAAGGTAGCTAAGCACCTACGTACTCCTAAGGATGTAATTCCTCTACAGACACCTGGCGTCTACAAAGTGGATTGCAGCTGTGGTAGTTCCTATATCAGACAAACCAAGCACACAATAGCGGAAACGGTTAATGAACATATCGCGGCTGTGAAAAACCGACAGACAAACAAGTCAGCAATAGCGGAACACTTGCTGGATGCGGGAACCAATCACTGGATTGAACTACACAAACCACAGGTCCTTTCCACTGACCGTCCCTATTACTCCAGGATGGCGAGGGTAGCGGTTGAAATCATATTAATTATACGATTTTGACTATTATTGTTGTTGTGTTTGAGCTATTTCACCTTTAGGTAATTATTTCGTTACCACAATCTGTTGATTTTAAAAGATAGCTCTACTATCAAATTCCCCAGTCCTCTTTACTTAGTACATAGTCGGGTCCACACCGACCGAGCACGTATCCCGAGGCAGCCTCGCAAGTCAAATGCTCGGTCGGTGTGTACTTAGCTCGGATTGCCTCGAGTGGGCAGTGCAACAAAACAAAAACAACTGAAGGTTGCCTCGCGAGGCCATGCTCGCGAGCCTGTGCTCCTGGTGTAGACCCGCTAATGACAAACGGAATGAGACGTGGGAAATTAAAGTTTATATCGTAATAAAACATTTTTATTTCCTAATTACCTACAGAAGTCCACTATCCAAGTATTTACATTAAATCGAAGAAGCCAAATGACAATCACTTAAACTACCAATGTCGCATAAGTTAACTAATGTAGTTCTTGCTCACGATGACGACCGTTTAGAAGTCAAAGTCGAATCCATACTGTAAGAAAAAAAAATATTTTTAAATAAAATATACGCCTGAGGTTAATGTAAATAAAAATATACTTAACACATATTTTTCTAAAATAACAATCTTTGGAAAAATTATAACAAATTAGATCGAATCCCAATGACTAATCTAAGTGATGACACCATATGAGTTGGTTGTCACAAAACATCCGAAAAAGAGTTATTAAATAAATTTAAGAAACAAATTTAACCGCCGGCACAAAATAGATGGAAACAAGAGCCCCTACATAATTATATAATTTCATGTAGTCGGAGGCATTAATGAATCTCGATGAACATAATAAAGTGCTTCCGACTGCATGAAATTATATAATGATGTAGGGGATCTTGTTTCTATCTTTTTTGTGCAGACGGGTTTTTAAATTATTTTTTTTACTTTAACTGTGTGTAAGTAGGTATATAAATCATCATAAGTCTAGGAAAAAATATTAATAAGGAACATGAAAATGTCTCCGTGTTAGAACATTGTACCATTACGACTTTATTACTTTCCTGATTATGTCCAAATGTTATTCAAAGGTGTTCATTTAAATCAACTTGGTACTTACTTTTGGACCATTGTCAACCAGACATTTGTACGCAAGTTTCGCTCGATCACATCCTCTATTACCGTCACTTGTTTTTTGATGGTTTACTGTGAATAAACATATCTAATATTAAGGCCACAATTTACGAGTATGTTTTAATAATGTTAATTAGTTGCAAAGTAATACGCCTAGTACACGGTTGTATTGATTTCAGAACCTGGGGGAGACGGGCCCGAATCCAAGTTCCTGTGGCATTCCCATGGGTGTCCTCCAGGGGTGCCATGGCTCCGGAACAACATTACATCTTCACTTGGTGTTGTTTTGATAGTGATTGAACACATTGGAACCTATTATTTGTCAAAATCCGGAACTGGGTTATAAAGTCGTTTTTTGGCTACCTTGCCAACAAAATATCTAGAGATAGAGCATAACGGATTTCTCTGCTCCTTTTAGCTAACTTAACCTAGGCTTCAGTCTTTCATGGTAATTCATTCTTTATGTTAATTGAAAAAATGTATCTGAGTATTACCCGCTGAGCAGGTCTTCATAATTTCATCGACATTCTTTAGATGCTCTGAATTTCCTTTGAATACTTGTTCTGCATTCTTCCTTGTACTGGCTGGTGATAGCATTCCCATATCATCCATCTAATACAAACAAAAGTACTTAAGTAAATCTGTGAAGAGAACGAAATTAGTCTAAGCCATTATTTTTTTAGGATTCCGTAGTAAAAAGGTAATCCTTATAGTTTATGTTTTCATATAAACTTTAACATAATACAGGGTGATTTGTAATATACTAATTAGGTCCCGCTCGTGGCTTCTTTACATTACACCAAATTTATACCAAAATCATTCTGTATATTTTAGTCTGAATAGATATTTATCAATATAATCGTTGTATTATATGTAGGTAGGTTGCCGTCTGTACTCTTGATATTTTGTAATTTAACGGTTTTTTTTATAAGACAACTCCCGCAGGGCTTATACCCTAAATAAGCCCTGTGTCCCGGGTGACTTTACAAACATTCAATTCTAGGACACAAAGCACACCCAGACTCGGAATAACAATTTCTGTATCACAATAAGTGATGACCCGTGTAGGAACCGAACCCACGACCTCTTGCGAAGCAGTCGTACAAACTCCGGCCGGGCCACCGGGGCAGTCAAAGGCTATATGTTCGATAAATATCTCAGTAATAAACATTTTACTTTCCATATGACAGATTTGGACACATCTGTTGTTGTAACATCCAAACATTATTTAAAAAAAACCTGCATAATTCATAACAGTTTGTGTACGAAAGCGCAATAGATGAATATTGTATTTAACCACATAAATAATAGTAGGTACTTTTATACTGATAAATAAATCAATTCGATCGAAATTATATCCTAACTATTCCAAAATTTTCAAAAATGCACAACGTTAATGTTCAAGTTTTCACTTCCGGCACTCCCGAAGTGCAACTCGTTATTTTATTTTTATACCACGAAAAGAAGAGACTAGCAGGCCGTGCGCTTGATGGGAAGCGTTATGCTAACACATAACAGTATTGTAAAATATAGTTATTGACTATTGTAGTAAGTATTTTCGCTGACGTAATTAATAATAATATAAATTAAGTAGGCACATTCAAAGCTGAATAGATTTAACACGACAACGACATAAATGACATTAGAAAAATTCTGGATAAGTCCTTCAAAGACAACACATATCATGAGTCCAGCCGTCTACAACAGATTTCCAGTACTTATTGACATTACTTAAATCATTTTATGGCCGGTCTCAATAATCTATCTATCGATGGATTTGGATACTTATACATATATTTGACATAAGCTCCATACAAAATATGTTAAATTCTACCTCTAGTAACCTAATCCATCGATAGATAGATTATTGAGATCGGCCGTTATTGTTTAATTTATTTTGTGTACTTACATTTTTTTTTGTTATTATTTTTATATTTTATTGATTTAAACTTCGTAATAACTATCTATTAACTATTTTAATTATTTTCAATTATGTTAATTACCCAATAAGTTAATGTACTTTTGTACCTAATTCATTACTCTATATACATTTTATTGTTTGATGATTGATCCTTGATTTGTTTTGACATGAATATAAATTAATGCATATTAATATAATGAGATCTTAATGTATTAAAAGGAAATTGAATATTTATACACTTCATTAAGTGTAGGTAGTTGTATCGAATATCGACAAATAGTTTTTAAGTGGTACTATGCTTACAATTCCAACTTTCTTAAATACACAAGCTGTGAAGCATTTTGGGTTTTCTCCTTCGGGAACTATCTTTTTCTTGAACGATTTAATTTCACTCAACGTAAGAGGATTATTTTGTATGCATTCGATTCCCACTGCAACCAGTTTGCCTGTGATTGCTGCTTTTTCCAACTCGGTGATGGCCTGAAATATAAACCTCCTTATCAAAATTCATACTTTTCCAAAAGTTAACCTAAAACGAAAACAGCACATTTTTGAAATTGATATTTTCACCCATAAGTTTGTGTAGTTATTAAATCCTAGTGAAAGCAAGTAAAATTAAAAACACAGCGGTATATATATTTACCTGAACAATTCCAGGTAAAACTCCTAGGACCAACAAATATCCAATAGACGCCAAAAACTTCATTTTTAATAACTGCAAATTAAAATCTTTGAGGCAATAAGGTGTTCAATACTTGATCAATTTATCAATACTATTGAAAACCCTTTCAGTTACCATGTATTTATACCAAACAGTTTCAGAACCACCGATGAAACAGCAAAACTCGAATTAAATTGATATGTTTGTGAAGTCCTAACCTTCGATTACGACTCCGGAAATTCGCCGTAAATTAACAATAAAACCTGACACTTAGTAGCACACCATTTATCGCCATAACGAATTGCATTTTTATCACTTCTATTTATACTTTCGTATCAGTTGTAAAGGCATAACCGAAAAACATGCTATGGAACGGATGTGATCGACATCGGTGCCAACGTGGTAACATGTTAGCCAATGGAACAACAACTGCCTCTGTGGCGCTGTGGGAGCGTGTCCAACTGCTACGCACAAGGTTCGATTCCCACACGGCACACTACTTTGTGTGATTCTTATATTTTTGGTGTTGGTGTCCGTGACTTGTATGTTTGAAAAGTCCTCCGTGATACAGAGGTCGTACAGGGAGAGTTTCAATCAAATCGCACTGATCGTGGTCTATCGGAGTTTAGCAATAATAACCAATAATAACTTGCACGATGATTTTTTGCATTTCTTATACTCCCTAATGCTTCTACTATATACAACCTACTAGCTATGTTTAGTTGGTTTGTAGATACACAAATACCCAAAACTGATGCATGAAAGGTCAAGTTTTTGATGTAAGAATGATCATCATCATCATCTGCCCATCGCAGTCTACTGCTGTACATAGGCCTCTCCAATTGCACGCCACTTTGTTCTATCTTCGGCTTCTTGCATTCAGCTCCTGCCAGCCGTTTTTCGTAAATCGTCATTCCACCTGGCCTGAGGGCGTCCTACACTATGTTTGCCGCGGTCTCCACTCAAGAACTCGTTTATCCCAACGGTTGTTGGTTCTTCGGCTAATATGGCCAGCCCACTGCCACTTCAGCTTGCTAATTCTGTGGGCTGTGTCGATAACTTTGGTTCTCTGCCGAATCACCTAATTTCTGATTTTGTCCCTAAGAGAAACTCTGAGCATAGCTTTTTCCATAGCCCGCTGAGCGACTTTGAACTTGTGGACCAGCCGTACCGTCAGTGTCCACGTTTCGGCCCCGTATATTATGACGGGTAGGACACACTGATTGAAGACTTTAATCTTTAGACATTGTGGGATCGACGATGTATGAAGACTTGACGTAACTACCCAAACGCTGCCCAACCCAACCGAATACTCTTGTTCACCTCGTCCTCGAACTCGTTGTTCCTACCTAACTGGATTGACTGCCCGAGGTACACATATTTTTGAACAACTTCGAGAACGGCACCGTGCACCGTTCTCGATTCCGGTAGTACAATTTCACATGTTCATTGAACATGACCTTAGTTTTATCCAAGTCAGCCAGGTCATTCAGCGTCTGTTGGGGGTCTTGCAGCGTTTTTGCCATGATGACGATGTCATCATCAAATCTCCTCCATTGCATTTGTGAACAGTTTCGGGGAAATAACGTCCCCTTGCCTCACTCCTCGATGCAATGGTATAGGTTTTGTTTGCTGATTCTGTACTTGGACGGACATGGTGGCGGCTTCGTAGAGACATCTCATCACTTGGATATATCGCCAATCTACTTGGCATCGCTGCAGAGACTCCAGAACGGACCAGATTTCAATCGAGTCAAAGGCCTTCTCATAGTCCACGAATGCTAGACACAGGGCCTGATTATACTCCTGGGTCTTTTTTATAATCTGCCGCACTGTGTGGATGTGGTCTATGGTGCCATATCCGCTCCGAAATCCAGCCTGTTCCGGTGGTTGGAATTCGTCAAGTCTTCGCGCAAGGCGGTTCGTGATGACTCTTGAAAACAGCTTATAGACGTGACTTAGAAGAGAAATAGGTCGATAGTTCTTCAGCCGGGTCTTATCTCCTTTTTTGAAGAACAAGACGACTACACTTCTACTCCACGCCTCCGGAGTTCTCCCTTTAAACAGGACAGCATTAAAAAGCTTTTGGAGCTCCCTCAGTACGGGTTTACCTCCAGCTTTTAACAGCTCTGTTGTAACGCCATCCTCTCCAGGGGCTTTTCCATTTTTCAGCTGTTTAAGAGCCAGCACGATTTCGTCAATGTTGACTTCTATAAAATACTTCAAAATATTCAAACAACTCAGCAGGGTCCTTATCCACGATCTTTTTCCACTGTGTCCACGGCAAGCCCATGCGAACTGTCAAAATCTTGACATAATGGTAAATAGAGAGCTGCGCTAAGAAATGAATCAACGCACTTGCGCGGCGGACATTTTAATGAAATGCGCCTTGATGCATTTCTGAGCACACTTTGCACGGGCTTGCCGTGGACACCAAATAAAGATCGTGAATAAAGATATAGGATTGCTGGATGGAGATCGTTACATGATCCTTATTTTGTAGCGCTATGCTATAAAATAAGCTACTACCCTTTGAGAGTGTTTCAAGCATTCGAAAATAATTTCTATTAGTTTAGTTCCTCATCCTTGACTGTTTTTATTTGTTCTTTACCTATAATTAAAAATGTAGCTGTGTATTAAGGTATACAACAAGGTGATAACGTCAATTGATGAACATGAGTTTTAAACAGTATTTTTTTTAAAACCTAACCTATTAGAAATTTATAACAATTACCATCAAAGGAATCGTCCAGCATATATACTAGTAAGCAATGTGCATTCATAAGCGGATTTTATTTCAATTGTCGCGACTGAAATCCATTTTCCAATAATAAAACTTTACAAACATTAAAAACTGATTGAGTTAGACAAGTATGTTTAACTAATTCTAATTTACATATTTAATTTAATGTAAGTATTTAAAAGAACAGTTTGGTACTTTAGATTTTATTACTAGGACCCGACTCGCTATATTAGTATTTTACGATCAGCGCCATCTGGCGTACCTACACTGATGTTTACAGTGAAATATAAAACATTAAGGTTTATTACGAAAGCCTTTACATTTTATTCACCAAATACCTCAATTTCAACATCATATTTATTAAGAATTATTTGTTTCTCTACTTTTTAAATTAAAAGACTTATTTTTGGAACGTATTTCCTTTTTGTGCGTTTTTGTTTGCGGGATCGATCAAAAATCTATTACGTATTTATTTTTTTAAGGATAATTAGCAATGGGGGATTGAGGTATGATTATGTGAAGCTAGAATAAGGAGGATGTGTTTTAGCATTGGAACAATTTGCACATTTAAAAAAAATAGTATTTTTAAGAACACTGTACATATACTAACATAATTATGGATCATTAGTCTGGATTAATATTATTATTAATAAATGTACCTACGTAAGTCACGGAACAACTTTTTTTTTATTGAATATTAATAAACGGTGGGAGCCTAATGGCTAAGGCATCGGTCTCGCAATCGTGAGGTCGTGGGTTCGAATCCTACCCATTATACTACCGGCGTGAACCCACTCCTAACACAAGCCATTGAGCTTAGCTTATACATAGGGTTAGCAGGATTGCTAGTAATGTGGGACGAAAATCCCACATTGCTAGTTATCTTTAAAAAAAAAAAAACATACATATTTTATACAGGGTGTAACAAAAAGGTGTGGTCATATTCAAGGGTTGGTATGTGCCCATGATACTGAGTGCACATACCTAATTTTATAAAAATCGGAGTACCCTAAAAAAATATTTATAATTTTTTGTATCGTTTATTTGTGAATGAAAAAGTTACTAATTTAAAAAAGTATGACTTAAAAAGTACTATGCCATAATAATACAATCGAATTTTGTACCAGGCAAAGTATAATTCTTATGCCATACGCCTTTCATTACTGAATTTTGACAAAAAGAATATGCTATAACTATGTAATAATAATGCAACCAGCTATGGCACCATGGTAGGTGCAATACTGATAACATACCCTATCCGCTGATGAAATATGACCACACCTTTCTGTTACACCCTGTATACATACATTACCATTGTCCCACAAAACTATTTACACAGTTTGTCTGTGGATCTGACATTTGACGTTTGACATCGGCGTGGGAAAGGAAAAGGACGATATAACTACGTTCCAACCGGGTGTTCCATAAGACAGAGGCCAGGACTGCGCCATAACCTCACAAAATTGACCACTCTTTAGAAAGAGACAACACTACTTTGTGCAAGTCAAACTACCCAGGAATTAGCGTCATGGTATAACGTTACCTTACCAACAATACTGACTCATGTAGTTCAAATAAATATGATATAAACTTATTAATTTTTTATTTTTTTATTATAAAAATATTAAAAAAATATCCGGACCGGACAACAAGTGCGAGTCGGACCACCGAGGATTATGTTCAAATTTGTAGGTACATATTTTAAATAGTTTAAAAATCGAAAACAATAAACAGCCGTATCTGTTTTTTACGTTAATTTAAAAGTTTTAGTTCACACAGCGTCAAGGGAGTGTAGATCTGAGAATATTGTTTTAATTTTAATTTCAACACGGTACCTCGCGTTCCCGAGATAGAAAGAGACCTGACAGACAGACGGAGGAACGAATGGACAACAATGTGATCCCATAAAGGTTTCTGTTTCTCCTTTTGAGGTACCTACGGAACCCTAAAAATGGGTGCCTCATAATTTTTGACTGATCTGCAGAGAGAAAGTTGAAACATGCGTTGCCTTGTTGAATCGGATCAGAAATAAAGGAATATTGGATCGAATTATAACTTGTGACAATAAATCGTAAGCGAAAAAATTTTAAAGAAAAAACCCGCCTGCACAGAAGAGATGGAAATAATTACATTAATAATTATTAAATAACAGATAGCTGCGGAACCCTACACTGAGCATGGTCCGACATGCTCTAGCCATTTTTTTTTAACTTTCGTAATTCGACATGGTATTGAAATGGAATTCCTGGATTTATAAACGTGCAGAAATGGCCTGGTAAAAGTGGTCTAAGGACTTTGGTTGCTTTGTTCACACTTCTGAATATCTTGGATAGGGGCAGCTGCCTTTCCTTGCCCCCCCTCCCTCCCCTTACCTTGACAACGCCTTTGCCACGCATGATCGCATTCATTACCGTGTCGAATTGTGTATATTGGTGTTGGGATATTGAGAGACAAAGACGTGTTCACGAACTTCGCTAAGAAGACTTAGAACTTCCTAAACTAAAGCGCTCTTCACTTGAAATGTTTGAGTTTCAATCAGCTTAGTTTGAGATTAAATACGGTTTCGTGTTTCTGATTATAATTCTCTTTATAGGAAGACTGCCGTTTATTTCTTTGATTAATTCCCGCGTGACAATATTTTTATCCAGGATTTTCATATTCTTAGTTAATATTGCAAACGCGAAAGTGACTATGTCTGTCTGAACATAAACCCTAACCGCACCACCTATGATAAATCTTGGTTTGAGTAGAGGTAGGTAAATAGACTTATTTTCATAAAAAATCATAGAAACAACCAGTAGTGGCGAACTTTAATGACGTTTACAGTAAAAAGTAAATGTATAAATACACAAATTTAGAAAAATATTTTACATTCACATGAAAATGTTTTAATATAAGCGTGAAAACAATAGCTTTCAATAAAATGGTTCCCTGTATAATTTAAATTTTATATAAGTGTTGCGGTCGCTTTATTCAGTGGACCAAGCTTTATTTCACTATTAACCACAAAACAGAAGATACAGAAATAAAACAGTTATGATTTAATTGTAACATCACATTGTGAACACGTGGTGCTCCTGTGATAACATCTATACTACTAGTAGTATATAACAGCTATATCAGTAGATAACGGCTGACTTACGAGTCGTAAAAAACTCTGGAAAAGCCCTGGAAGGCAGGTATATTTTGGGGGAATTTTATATATCTACTAGCACTGTATACCAGGGACAAAATCCAATTAGGCAAGTCCAATTTCGAGCCTCATGCTCGTAATTGGACTGTGATGAATCCAGCCACGTAAAATCTTCTCGCCCCAAATACCATAGTGCCTACCAATGTGTGTTGCTAGTGATGACTTACGGCACTGGAGACGTGGCCTTTTACAATGGGCCTCATAAGAAAGGTCATGACACCCAAAAGGCAATGAAAAGAGCTATACTGTTCTCTGCGAGATCAACCGATATAGCCCAGAAAATTGCCAGACTCAAGTGGCAGTGGGCAGAGCATATTGCTCGAAGAACCGATGCCTAAGGGGCTGAAGCGTTCTCGAGTGGCGACCACGAACCGGAAAGCGAAGAGTAGGTTGGCCTTCCACAAGATGGATCAATGACCTGGTGAAGGTCGCGGGTAACCACTGGATGCAGGTGGCGCAGGACCGGTCGTTGGAGATCCTTGGGGGAGGCCTATATTCTATATATAAGAACAGTGTTCGCAGTTTTCTAAGTATAAAATTGTCAATTTCACGTTGACAATGTATAAACAAGCCATCGGAAATTCGAGTATTTTTAATATGGAATCAAATCTAACCCACAACCAATTAATGCAATTTGAATAATATAATTTATTTAAAATCTTTATTATTAATAATGAAGAAACCATCCAGTACCTACAGCGTTGCTATAAGTTTGCATAAATACGACAATTACTATAATGTTGAACCAAAGAAACCGATTAACACTAAGTAATCAAAAATAATTTAAAATATAATAAAAAAACATAAGTATGGTTTTGTAAAAATGAAAATTATTACGTCTCAAAGATTATTGACAGGTACGCAGTTATTTATTTACTAGCTGTCCCGCGCAACTTCGTATGCGTAAATTTTCCCCGTTTTTGCAACATTTCACATCGCTACTCCGCTCCTATTAGTTGTAGCGCAATGTTATATAGCCTATAGCCTTCCTCAATAAATGGGCTATCCAACAAAAAAAATTTCAAATCGGACCAGTAGTTCCTGAGATTAGCGCGTTTAAACAAACAAACAAAGCAAACAAACAAACAAACTCTTCCGCTTTATAATATTAGTATATTATATATAGATTACGCAGTTATTTACGGTGCAGTTGCATATGATGTGTTACATATTTTTTATATTTTGTACTAAAAACGAAAATTAATTGAAAAAATTCATATTTGTTTCTAATTTTCTAAACAATAATGGATTTTTCGGAAAATTTGGTAATTTTGGTTATTGAGTGGTTTAGTCACATACCTACTTAGCAAATATGTAAACTTTCTCCGGATGGGCGCATCCAGCATTTTATTTGAACATCCTTACGACGGGGGGGGGGGGGGGTGCATTTGGCTCGACACTGACCAAGTGTGAGTTGTTAACAAAAATTGGAAACACAAAGTGTATTACAAAAATCTAAAAAGGCAAACGTCCAGCGCGTCATGTTTAACGAAAAGAAGGCATATTTTGGGCAAAACATTAATAAATTACCCAAAAAACTTGTGGAAAAATTTAAAATCAGACCTTTTACCCGCATCATTTTCCCAATTACCAAGCCATTTCAATGATCCCAATGCGATTAATGATGTTTTCCTCAACATACCGGGCAAATGTACAGATGACATATCCGACCTCACATATTTTAAGTTTGGCAGACATTCTGAAGCCACATTTTCGTTAGAAACAGTGAGTGAACAGCGCATCTTAAAAATTATAAACGATTTTAAAACCAATGCAAAGGGTGTGGATGGGATTTCACTTAAAATGCTGAAACTTACTTTACCACAAACTTTGAAGTCCAAAACGGATATTATAAACAGGTCTATTACGACAAACGTATTCCCGCATATTTGGCGAGTGGCTGTCGTCCGGCCAATACCAGAAAAAAAGCAACCCCCACACAATTAATGACCTGCGCCCTAAAAGCATTTTACCCTGTATATCAAAGATCTTGGAAAGAGTTGTATATTTACAAGTCGGTGGATTTGTGCAGGCCAATAATTTGTTACCGGAACTTCAGTCAGGGTTCAGAAAAAAAAGGAGTACTTTTACAGCCTTGTTAGATGTTGTAGATGATATTTTAGACGCGCGTGATAAGTGTAAAGGTACCATACTAACACTGCTAGATTTCTCACGTGCCTTTGACTGTATCAGTACGATAATAATGCTTTCGAAGCTTTCCTACTATGGATTTGACGTAGAGTCCGTGAAATGGTTTGAAAGTTATCTGACTAATCGAGCACAGGTTGTAGAAATTACAAAACAAGATGGTACTAAATTGTTATCTGCCCTTCGCTCCATGTCGCGTGGAGTACCTCAAGGCTCAATTTTGGGCCCCCTTTTATTTATCTTGTACAGTGCAAATGTAATCAAATGCATAAATAACTGTAAATATCATATATACGCTGATGATATACAGATTTATACTTCTTTTGAACCAACAGCTGTGTCTGCGCTAGCAGCAGTATGCTCCATTAACGAGGACCTGGACAGGATATTTAATTGGGCCCAGAAAAATGCTTTAGTACTGAATCCATCTAAATCCAAGTTTATGATATTGGGTAGCAAATCTCAGATTTTTAAAATTGCTGCATTCAACCCCGTCATTACTGTGCATGGTAAACAAATTAAAAGAGTGTTCGAAGCGCGGAACTTAGGAGTTGTCATGGATCCTGAATTACGTTTTGAAGGTCATATAAACGGTATAATGACCACCTGTTTCTATAGATTAAAGGTCCTTTATAGAATGCGTGATTACTTGAGTATAGACCTCAGAAAAAAATTAGTAGACACGCTTGTACTGTCTAAATTAAATTACGGTGACGTTGTTTATGGGCCTTGCCTATTAGCAAGAACGGAAAGGTTGCTTCAACGGATACAGAATGCCTGTGCTCGTTTTTGTTTTGATATACCGTGTAAAAGTCATGTAACACCGTTTTTTAATGACAACAGTGTATTAAAAATGTCATTTAAAAGAAAACTCTACCTTGCCACTTTACTTTTCGGAGTTATATCTGGACAATCTCCTAGATACCTGACTGATCACTATTTATATCCCCTTAGAACATCCGTGCAAGTATACCCAGTCACCGTACGTCAGCTTTCAGAGGTAGTTTTAAACCGTCCGGCTCATGGAAGCTTTATGTCAAAATACCTCATTTTCCTAATATCTAAAAGTCAAAATGACTTAGTACCCAAAATGCTTTAACGCTGCTACAAGGTGTTGGAACAATGTTCCACTCCCTATCAGAAACTCTAAAACTACCCTAACATTTAAAATACGTTTTAAACATTACCTTATTAATATACAAAAAAGTGTTTTTTTTAATAAAAAAAAAATGAATTTATTGTATTTTTGTTTTTAAATTTATTGAATGGAATTACCTCTGATCCAAATTGTATTGTTTGGTTTAATAGAATTTAAATTAAATGTAATTATGATCCAAAATGATTCTCTTATAATTATTCTCGTATTCTGTAATTTAACAATGATTTTCTTTTATTTTATTTTATTTTTTATTTATTTGATTTAATGAAATGCATTAATGGGCAATTTTATAGTGAAAATGGCAATGACTATTAACTAGTGGAACAAATTAAAAGTACGTAAAAGTTGTAGTTGAGTGTTGCTGAAAATCAGCGTTACACCGCTTTGCGTGTGTAGCTTAAGGCTGAGCAACAGCTCTTTTTGATAAGTGCATTGACGCACATTGCAGATCTTTGCTGTAATTTGTATGTAATTTTATATAATGTATTTTTATTTTTTAAACGGTATTTTGCAATGTATTTTAAAATTGATTGCTGATTTATTTTTTATTGTTATTAATATTATTTTTTTATTATTATTGTTATTTTATTACCATCAATTGTTATCATTGCTTGTTATATATTATTTGTTTATTGTACCTAATGTGTGTCAATATTTTATCAAAATAAATATTTCTTTTTTTTTTCTTTAGTTGCACGCACGACGGGGGAGAATTTTACCTATGAAAAATCTTTATTTGAAATTAGTGAATTTTTCGTTCGTTCCAACCACCGTGTCCATAAGATATGTATATTCGTGCCAAATTGAAGCTTTCTAGTGCTAAGGGTCTCTGAGCTAACCTGAGCAGAGATTGACAGATGGGACCGTAAGGGTTCGTTGTTCACTATGGAACCCTAATAAAAACTTTTTAACAAAAAATATTACCGACTTCAAAAATAAATATAAGGCAACTAAAAAGCAAAAAATAATATACCTAGAATAACAAAAACAAATTAAATATTTTGAAGTTGGTGCCATGAAGTCTTTATGTTTTATTCGGCACCAACTTCAAAATGTTCAATTTGTTTTTGTTATTCTAGGTATATTATTTTTTGCTTTTTAGTTGCCTTATATTTATTTTTGAAGTCGGTAATATTTTTTGTTAAAAAGTTTTTATTTCTCACTTTTTAGTGGGTTGGTTTATAATTCACTTAAGTTACAATAGGCTTATGTCATCTGCTCAAATCCTTTTACGAAATATTGCTTGCCCCGATGCAGGGCCGTTAATTGTTGAGGAGTTCACTATCAGCTTTATTACATTGTATAATAGTAGTATATCGAGATTAAAGTGCTACTCAATACCATATTAAAGTACTTAATTGAATCGCAAACTGTGAAATATTGAACAGGTCTGCTCGTAATTTTTGGTCTTCATCATCAGTTCCACTTCACCAATTGGTGTTTTTTAAGAGTAAATGCACGAATCACTATGAAATATACCTAAATCACTGTAGGTGTGCTTTTAATATTTTACATGTGATATTCATCAACCTATCTAATAGCGGCCCTGTTAGTGAATTACGGTGGTGAAAATAAACATCATTAAATACAACTAAATTTATCATTTTCATCAGTACATAGATTACATTATTAACATTCATCGGTAAAAGTGATTAATTTCTTACTGTACTCCAAACTTCGGTAATTAAGTATCATTATCATTAAGATTAACAATGATTGAAAATTGCTCTAAATGTCAACTTGTAACGCGTAAGTTTAAAAAAATCAGGCTTCCCCTCTCTCAGACAGCAGGCTACAACCTTACAGTGGGAAGGATATAAAACTGATTGCTGTAACAAAATTATACTTCTGCTATGAGTAAATATAACCTCGCCAAATGTTTTATTGATGAGACGCTTCATATAATCCTCGGAAACGAATCGGCAGTTACGATGCTTTTAATCTTAAATATCGACCTAGTAATGGTTTTTAGTAGAATTAATGAAAATGTTCAGTATTGGATAAATTGGAAGAACACTTATACGAAGTTTTAATTGAAAATGTTCTTTATAATAACGAATAATAAAGAACATTGGCCGCCTCGGCTTTAAACTGTCCTTGTCCTGCTGATGTCGTACCATAATCCTGCCAAAAAAGCAGGCAAGTCAGTAATGACGTCATCAAACCGGCGACCGACCTATTGTCTATTTGTCAATTCTTTGCACTTGACAGCAGTTCTGCAACTGGCATGCGTCGGGTTTAAACATGATGTTGAACTGCCTTGCACTTGGCAATTAATTTAGATGTTAATGGTGCGACCCCTGAGCGGTACTAAATTAAAAACACCATTTTTTAAATACCGTGAACTATTATGATTTATAGTATTTCCAGATAACACTAATACAATTTGTAATTTTTGTTTAGTGCGTTAATTCCACAATATGTGGTTTGGCGTTGTAATAACTAAAACAAAGGTATTTCACCGTCTTAGAATTTCTAATATTAAGCACAAACTAAACCTGTGAATATAAGATAAAAATAGAAATGAAATTAACCTTTTCTAAGCAAATAGAGAAGAAGATGAGATTCTAGATGCAGGTTATTTTCATCGCTATTTTTGCCACTTTATGTGGGCAAAATGAAAAGACTTTTGATCCTTTCTTCAGCAATTTCGAAGGGGGGGGGGGGCTTCGAAATTGCAAAAAGGTACACATAAGGCGTTTAGTGAATTGTACCACCTACCCTCCCGGCTCCTCCCTCCCACCCACCGAAAAAAGATCCTGGATACGTTGTGGATCGCGCATTCGTATTCAAAAATTATTCACACATCATGTTCATATAAGTGCATAAAATAAAAGTAAGGATTCGATACGCAATTCTCATAGCGAATAAATTAAATTGACATTGCTTGCTCTAGACTTTACCATCTCATTTATTTTGAGTAAACTTTGCTTGTCCTTGAATTAGAGCGGTCTGCTCTAACCTCGAGTTTCTTTTTAATGTATAATTTGATAAACTTTTGTGGCAACATTTGAGTTTTAAACTGACTGTTTTAAGTTTAAGATAAAATTTAATTACCGGCGTTTCGGACAGTGTTGATTGTGTACCACGAACTCCTAAACAAACTTGGGGAACGGTGATTTTTAATTGAGATAATGACGGAAAAACAAACTGTTGGTTGGGGGTTATTTACATGTTGATAAACTTTCGCGATTTGTACACGTTATAAAATTATATATACTACAGGTCTTACCGTATTCAGTCTACCCGTGATCACGGCCGTTGCAATACGGTCGAAACGTCGGGCAATAAACAATGTATTTTACCTTATGTTACTAACGCGATTAGTGTATATAATTTTATAATGATTACTAGCTGTCCCGCGCAACTTCGTATGCGTAAATTTTCCCCGTTTTTGCAACATTTCTCGTCGCTGCTCCGCTCCTATTAGTCGTAGCGCGGTTATACAAAAATACAAATCTTTCCTCTTTATAATATTAGTGTAGATGTAGATTTTTCAACATTTAGTCTCCCGTATTTCTAAAGTTTTTGTTTTATCATAGTAGCGCCCAGCAAATTTCTTACCGGGAAAGCATCTGCCTTCTCAAATATGCTTACTTAGGTACATGGGCGGATGATCCAGGATTTCATTCTGACGAGAGGCAAATGGTAGTGCATGGGGGAGCATTTCGTTTTGCCCGACACCAGCCAAGTGTGAGTTGTACCCACGACGCGGAGGTGGGTGCCCGGAAAAACAACGGCAAAGAAATTGACACAATATAAGAAATATGGTACACAAAACAACTGACTGGGGGTGGGGCAATTACCTAGGATTTTCTCACATAATCTCGGTTGTTGTATACATATACTCATTTGTTCAGTGCAGAATACGCTAATCTACATCTATACTAATATGAAAAAGAGGAAAGATTTGTCTTTTTGTATGTAACGAATAAACATAAAAACTACTGGACCGATTTCAAAACTTATTTCACAACGGTACTGTAACTACGCGAGTAAAACCGCGAGTAATCCACGAGTAAATAATATACACAAGATAGATTTCAATGAAAAATTAATCGAACGAACGAACGAACGTGGTCGCGCTCACAGCTGTTAGAAAACACAAGTTCCGACCGTTAACCATTGGGCCGCAGCCCGGCAGGCATGATCACCTCGTCTGGTCGCAGAATCTTCACCACCTCAGCTCCTTGTCCGTCACATGTCTATCTATCTGCCTAATCCCGACTAATATATAAATGTGAATGTAAGTTTGTTTGTTACGCTCTCGCGAAAACGACTCAACCGATCATCATGAAACTTTGTACACATATTCTTGGAGGTATTAGAAGTAACATAGGATTATAAAAAAAGGGGAAAATTTACTCAGACGAAGTTGCGCGGGACAGTTAGTTTTATATAAATATATCAATACCAATTCGGGAATTATTGACGAACAGACATTTACCTTTATTTATTTTAAGAATAGGGAACATTTTTCTGGGAATAAGCCCTTAAAAGGTTACAAAGAAAACAAAGTCTGAAAAACTTTATCTTTAGACATCTTTATACCTTCACATAAATACAACACAAGTAAATTGTTTGAGGATCAAAAGTATTTTCATTTTGCCCACATAAAATGGCAAAAATAAACGACGAAAATAACGTAACTAGTATTTGCTTAGAAAAGGTTAATTTCATCTCTATTTTTATCTTATATTCACAGATTTAGTTTGTGTTTAATATAGAGATTCTAAGAAGTTGAAATACTTTTGTTTTAGTTATTACAATGACAAGCCCCTTAAGCATGTTCCAGACGGTTGGAAATAAGCGTACAAACCAAGGTGACCTTGGCGGGAGCTTTGAGTGGCCCACCGTTTTTACTTGGTATTTGGTTTGCAACAGCCGTCTACACCGTTGAAAACCAGCAAGGTCCCCTTAGCGGGAAGGCTTGTTTCCAACCGTCTGAAAGACCCTTTAATGTGGAAGCAAGCAAGATTTACAAATTGTATT
Source organism: Herminia tarsipennalis (assembly GCA_945859575.2). Taxonomy (NCBI): domain Eukaryota; kingdom Metazoa; phylum Arthropoda; class Insecta; order Lepidoptera; family Erebidae; genus Herminia; species Herminia tarsipennalis. Next base: position 19,453,921 of record OX243850.2, read on the forward strand.
AAAGCATGTTCCAGACGGTTGGAAACATAGCTTTCCACCAAGGTGGCCTTGCTGGTTTCCAACAGTGTAAACGGATGTTGTAAACCAAATTATGGTTTGACCTCCAACGTTCTTGGCGGGTGGGAGCGCTCTCACCACCACGCGCTTTGCTGTTGCCCGCTTGTTTCCAACCATCTGGAAGATGCTTCACTGTAAATACGTAATGAATTTGAAATCACAATAATTCACGGCATTCAAATCACAATAGTCAAATGGTGTTTTTAATTTAGTACCGCTCAGGGCCCGCATCGTGGCGTGCAATTGGTGAGGCCTATGTCCAGCAGTGGACTGCGATAAGCTGATGATGATGACAGGGCCCGCATCATTAACATCTGAATTATTTGCCAAGGTAATTCAACTTCATGTTTCAGAACTGTGCAAATATATGGTACGACATTAGCAGGACAGTTTTCAATTAAAAGAAGGCTATAAGAATTCATGGCATGGCCCTAGTATCTATATACTGCGATAGGACATTGCCAAAATTGCCCAAAACAAGTATTTAATCATATCTAGTTTACACTACACGCGTTCAGGGTCCCGTTTCGTGTTCCACTCACACATGCCAATAGAATTTGATTGATAAAATCATAACATTCTTAAGAATTCATGAACTAGAATGAATTTATAAATTTGTGTCAGTAAAAACGTTTCAAATTGATAATACCTTCACTTTTATTGTAAAATGTGTTATTTGAATGAAACATTCTGTATTGTAAGATATAATCATATAAACTTATGGAAATTATAGATCTCTACAAAGGCACCACAAGGAAAGATATAGACGGGCTTCTGAATAACAGCAACGCCTGAATCGTTATCGCACGACAAAATAGTTCCCCGAAGATTGGAATCTGGAATTAATCCAAGCGTAAAACCGAAGCAAACTGGGACAATCCGGTAAAATGAAGGGGTTGTAAGGTGTTCAGTCAATACAATAAAATAGAGTAAACTGCGGTTTTCACTTTTGTGGGGAGATCAAATCGAACGAAGATTTTGCACTTCGAGTGATTGATTTTGAAGGAATATCTATGGAAGGTTTATTGAAACTGTTTTATTTATGTTTTGTTCAACTACGTTTAACAGAAAGGTGGGAAAAAGCATTCAGCTTCTTCAAGTACTTAGACCACACCTTTCTGTTACACATTGTATATAGGGATATACAATGTGTAACAGAAAGGTTGATCCCTATCGATGTATCCCTAAATACATAGTATTTAGGGATACGTCGATAGGGATCTATAGCAGGTATCTATGACTCAATGGTGACCATGCAAAGCGAGAGCTAAACAAGATAAAACAACATTACCACTGTCGTTAAGCTGTAGATCCTGCGCCTAATCTCTCTACGGTCGTGTCGGATATCCGTCCCATCGGACTATGAGAATGAGAGAATAGACAGTGTATTTATGTCTCCACTAGGGAGTTCGATTCCACATCCCGGTTCTCGTGATCCCGGATCATTTTTTGGGGATTTTCGGGATTTAAAAGTGTTCTGTCACTTATGGTTTTGAACGAAGTAAATAAAAACTGCAAAGCATGAGAGAGACAAAGCAATCTTGCGGCCAGTAGTTGCAAAAACTATTGTTATAAATTGTTTTTAAAGACCTATAGAAAGGAGACAGGTATTGACCGCACAGTAGCGTTGTCTCTTTCCAAAAAGTAATTAATTTTATAGGCGCATTAAGTATTAAGTAATTAATTATTATTATTTTTTTGACAATAGTCAGAGTGCGCGCGCAACCTATGTCAGTCGTCGGCCGCGTGTGTCTGTCGCAGACATCGGAAACGGCGCCATTATTTCTCATACTCTGACTATTGTCACATCAGCCGCGCGCGTCAACCGCATGTCGTCGGTCCGATGCACGGAAATGAACCTTAAGCTATTTTAACAACTATCGGTCGATAATTTATTGAGAGCGCATGTCGTCGGCCGCATATCAACCCATATGATGGCCCACTGCTGGGCACGGGTCTCCCCAGTAGAACCTACTAGTATGTAGATCCTGGGGGTAATTGCCATAATCGCCACGCTTGGCGAGCGGGTTGGCGATCGCAGTAAGGCTTTAAGTACGCAGAGGACGCTGCTGCCCGTCCTCCGGAGTGAAATCCCTTAGTCGCCTTGACGACACCCATGGGAAGAGATGGGGTGGTACTATTCTTAGGCCGGCCCGGCCGCAATGCACGGGATTGAACCTTAAGATATTTTAACGGTCGATATTTTATTGAGACTATCCGTTACTTACCAATGGTATAAGAAAAAGGATCAAAATTCGTTCAACATATTAAAACGGGATATAAAATAATATCCACGACAACAGACATTCTTTAATATCTGAATAATCCTTTCATCACCGTTTAATGAAAGTGCTTTTAATAAAACAACCTTTTATTAATATTCTGTTACTTTGAAAGTTGTGAAAAATCCAGTTGGCAAAGAAAATTCTTTTAGTGTAAAAATAGTAAGAAATTGTTTTTGTAGAACAAAGTGAAAAACTTTTACAGTTGTTTCAAGAGATAAGTGCCAGGCCCGCAACTACAGCAGAACTTTAAACTTCCGACATATTTATGCTAAATGGAAAGACCAATTCTTTCAACTAGGTCAAAGTGTCAAAAATAAAATATTTTCCTCTTTAGTAAAACACTGAACACAAGGATTGCTGGTGTGTGTTGAAATCCAGGAATCTTATTTAATTATCTGCGAAAGTACCTACTAACAAGTACTTTGACTGACGGAATGGGAACACTACAAGCGCTCATTTAGTTACCAACTGTTTAAAACTATTCCTATATAAACTTGAGCCTATTTGCATAGGTGTGTGTCTGTAGGCCAACGTACGTAGACGTTAGTTAATCTAAACCGCCTTGCTAACGCAGATCTCAGCAGCAGAGAATCGTGAGGTCTCGACTTCTCGAGTTCGAATCCACTACCGATGTGAACCCACTCCTAACATAAGCCATTGAGTTTAGGGGTAGGGGTTATATAGGCGTGCTAGTAGTGTGGGATCCACGATCCTACATTGCTAGTTCTGATGCTTGCTGATGATGATGACAGGGCCCGCATCATTAACATCTGAATTATTTGCCAAGGTAATTCAACTTCATGTTTCAGAACTGTGCAAATATATGGTACGACATTAGCAGGACAGTTTTCAATTAAAAGAAGGCTATAAGAATTCATGGCATGGCCCTAGTATCTATATACTGCGATAGGACATTGCCAAAATTGCCCAAAACAAGTATTTAATCATATCTAGTTTACACTACACGCGTTCAGGGTCCCGTTTCGTGTTCCACTCACACATGCCAATAGAATTTGATTGATAAAATCATAACATTCTTAAGAATTCATGAACTAGAATGAATTTATAAATTTGTGTCAGTAAAAACGTTTCAAATTGATAATACCTTCACTTTTATTGTAAAATGTGTTATTTGAATGAAACATTCTGTATTGTAAGATATAATCATATAAACTTATGGAAATTATAGATCTCTACAAAGGCACCACAAGGAAAGATATAGACGGGCTTCTGAATAACAGCAACGCCTGAATCGTTATCGCACGACAAAATAGTTCCCCGAAGATTGGAATCTGGAATTAATCCAAGCGTAAAACCGAAGCAAACTGGGACAATCCGGTAAAATGAAGGGGTTGTAAGGTGTTCAGTCAATACAATAAAATAGAGTAAACTGCGGTTTTCACTTTTGTGGGGAGATCAAATCGAACGAAGATTTTGCACTTCGAGTGATTGATTTTGAAGGAATATCTATGGAAGGTTTATTGAAACTGTTTTATTTATGTTTTGTTCAACTACGTTTAACAGAAAGGTGGGAAAAAGCATTCAGCTTCTTCAAGTACTTAGACCACACCTTTCTGTTACACATTGTATATAGGGATATACAATGTGTAACAGAAAGGTTGATCCCTATCGATGTATCCCTAAATACATAGTATTTAGGGATACGTCGATAGGGATCTATAGCAGGTATCTATGACTCAATGGTGACCATGCAAAGCGAGAGCTAAACAAGATAAAACAACATTACCACTGTCGTTAAGCTGTAGATCCTGCGCCTAATCTCTCTACGGTCGTGTCGGATATCCGTCCCATCGGACTATGAGAATGAGAGAATAGACAGTGTATTTATGTCTCCACTAGGGAGTTCGATTCCACATCCCGGTTCTCGTGATCCCGGATCATTTTTTGGGGATTTTCGGGATTTAAAAGTGTTCTGTCACTTATGGTTTTGAACGAAGTAAATAAAAACTGCAAAGCATGAGAGAGACAAAGCAATCTTGCGGCCAGTAGTTGCAAAAACTATTGTTATAAATTGTTTTTAAAGACCTATAGAAAGGAGACAGGTATTGACCGCACAGTAGCGTTGTCTCTTTCCAAAAAGTAATTAATTTTATAGGCGCATTAAGTATTAAGTAATTAATTATTATTATTTTTTTGACAATAGTCAGAGTGCGCGCGCAACCTATGTCAGTCGTCGGCCGCGTGTGTCTGTCGCAGACATCGGAAACGGCGCCATTATTTCTCATACTCTGACTATTGTCACATCAGCCGCGCGCGTCAACCGCATGTCGTCGGTCCGATGCACGGAAATGAACCTTAAGCTATTTTAACAACTATCGGTCGATAATTTATTGAGAGCGCATGTCGTCGGCCGCATATCAACCCATATGATGGCCCACTGCTGGGCACGGGTCTCCCCAGTAGAACCTACTAGTATGTAGATCCTGGGGGTAATTGCCATAATCGCCACGCTTGGCGAGCGGGTTGGCGATCGCAGTAAGGCTTTAAGTACGCAGAGGACGCTGCTGCCCGTCCTCCGGAGTGAAATCCCTTAGTCGCCTTGACGACACCCATGGGAAGAGATGGGGTGGTACTATTCTTAGGCCGGCCCGGCCGCAATGCACGGGATTGAACCTTAAGATATTTTAACGGTCGATATTTTATTGAGACTATCCGTTACTTACCAATGGTATAAGAAAAAGGATCAAAATTCGTTCAACATATTAAAACGGGATATAAAATAATATCCACGACAACAGACATTCTTTAATATCTGAATAATCCTTTCATCACCGTTTAATGAAAGTGCTTTTAATAAAACAACCTTTTATTAATATTCTGTTACTTTGAAAGTTGTGAAAAATCCAGTTGGCAAAGAAAATTCTTTTAGTGTAAAAATAGTAAGAAATTGTTTTTGTAGAACAAAGTGAAAAACTTTTACAGTTGTTTCAAGAGATAAGTGCCAGGCCCGCAACTACAGCAGAACTTTAAACTTCCGACATATTTATGCTAAATGGAAAGACCAATTCTTTCAACTAGGTCAAAGTGTCAAAAATAAAATATTTTCCTCTTTAGTAAAACACTGAACACAAGGATTGCTGGTGTGTGTTGAAATCCAGGAATCTTATTTAATTATCTGCGAAAGTACCTACTAACAAGTACTTTGACTGACGGAATGGGAACACTACAAGCGCTCATTTAGTTACCAACTGTTTAAAACTATTCCTATATAAACTTGAGCCTATTTGCATAGGTGTGTGTCTGTAGGCCAACGTACGTAGACGTTAGTTAATCTAAACCGCCTTGCTAACGCAGATCTCAGCAGCAGAGAATCGTGAGGTCTCGACTTCTCGAGTTCGAATCCACTACCGATGTGAACCCACTCCTAACATAAGCCATTGAGTTTAGGGGTAGGGGTTATATAGGCGTGCTAGTAGTGTGGGATCCACGATCCTACATTGCTAGTTCTCTCTTTAAAAACTATACCAATACACATTGTTAACTTGCGACAACCCTAGCTTCGTCGTCCTACGTACTGTATACTTTTTATACTGTGACATAACCGTCAGAAACGTTTAAGGTCATGTCACGTCAGAATTCATTTACCTTCTTCAAACGTAATCAGGATCGAAATATTGGCATCTTACTGAAACTTGCTCATAAACGTCAACATCATTTAGGCAACTAAATCATTGAAGCCATTAATGTTAAAGGCATTTTAAGTAACGGAAGCGTACTGATTATTAGGCTCTTTAATGTATTTCTTAATAAGCATTAAGTATTTGGATCAGATTGAGGTTCTCAAAGAGTGGATGATTGCAAAATTCTCCGGAATGATTGAATTTTAATCTAATTTCTGAATCTGAAGAAAGGAAAGCAATGAGTTTTCTAATTCAAATTATGCAGTTCGGATCTCAACCATTCTTCAAAATATTGTAATGAAATTTTATATTGAGTGAGTTCTTAGCTGGATCTATATTTCTAACTAGCTTATGCCCGCGGCTTTGTTATCTAGTTCCCAGGGTTTGAGCTGGGTATATAAGAGAATAAATGAGTCAGAATTGTTATTTTTAGGGTTCCGTACCTCAAAAGGAAAAATCTGAAACCTTATAGGATCACTCGTATTTTTATCTGCCTGTCTGTCAAAGCCAATTTACTCCAAATCCACTAGACCGATTAGGTTCAAATTTGGTACACATATGTATTTCTATGACCCAAACACGAACATAAAATGTAAATAAAATAATTTTGAATATGAGACCCATTTCTGGAAATTTGAAAAAAATGTCTCGCAAACTGTTTCGTGTAGCATATTCATGTTAAGAAGATAATGTGATAAATCAACTGGTCTGTTGGATGTTGGATTAGCTAAAGTTTAGTTACGTCTCTTTTTATGAAAAGTCAAAACGACAAGCTCTAAAGAAAGAGAAGATTCGTCAAAGTTACAAATAGATAGTAATAAAGCCCTGGATCTCACACTAGGATTCCGTGTGGTGAGATCCAGTCTTTTTCATACCTAGTATATTTTTACAATATTGTATGTAATGTTTTAATTTTAGTAACATAAATATTATGTAATGTATTTCTAACTTAAGATAAGGGTTATACAGAGATAACATATAAGAATGAATGCATGTGTCTGTGTGTGTGTGTGTGTGCATGTATGTGTATGTGTGCGCGTGCGTGCGTGCGTGCGTGAGTGTGTGTTGTGTACACTATGTATGTATGCTCGTATTAAAATTGCTAATTAAACCAATTAAGTATTAGACATACGCCTGTCTGTTGTATTTCATATATTCCTTATTATTTTATTTTTATTAACTCTTCAGTCTGTAAGTAATTCAAGTCTTGTATCCATCTTTGTATCTGATTTTTGCAGGCTTTCGTGGGCAGCAAGTAAATATCAAGGATTTTATAATTGCCATAATGGCTGGTAAGGTTTAAGTACTCTGAAGACCGTGAATCTTTGTAGCCAGTTTTAATGTCTAAATTTACGTCACCAATAATTGCACACATATGCCCTTTGCACATTTTCATAACTTTAAGTTAAAAAAAGTTGGGAATGTTGGTGTAAGATGGGGATCTGTACAGTGCTATAATTGAAAAATCATTTCCACTATTAATCAGCAAACAATTTGAGTTTGCGAAAGGCGGTTCTATAATAGTAGCATGAAGTTCAGGCTTAGTCAGTACGACTATGCCATCATTTTGATTGAGATATGTTTTGGATTACTGATAATTATAATTACTGAGTATAGTACTCGGACTTGTATCATTAAGCCAGCATTGCGTTATAATAATAACGTCCCTCATTAACCGAAGTCTGCTCAGAAAAACAGTGAAATTATTGAAGTTTTTACAAATACTTCGGATGTTTTGTGTGGTACAAAACGTCCGAAGTATTTGTACTGTGTGGTACAGTAATTGTAAATAGGGCCGGGAGATTTTTTTTGGGCAGTCAAGGCGTAAGGTCTTATACATATTGTTAACTTCAATATCATTAATTATTTGAGATACGCTATTAGCCATTTGTATATAATTTGTGAATAAATAAGATTCCGTGTGTAGTGATAATTCTTGCCTCTTATGTATATATCCTTGTAGTGTTAATTCGTACCTCTTAAGTATATATTCCATTTGTAATGTATTTTGCTACTTCAACATTAATATCTCTTCTCTAATATCTCTTTAATAATTATAAGCGCAGGAGGGCCTTCGTCAGGATTCATCGTGGGCACGTGGTCGAGTAACAGAAACAACTATTCACTTCGGCTACAACGTCTTTTTAACTTGCTTCACAATTTAAACTATTTCGGATACAGTTACTTTTAAATAAAACCGTTACACTTTTTCAAATGATTATAATTTTACACGAAATAATGTCGCAGATAATCACACGGTAATTGAAGGCTTTACAATAAACACTAACTAAGTTAAAATCTATATGGATTAACCCGATAGATAGCGATTCGTCACAGACGTGGTGCGCTCGCGGCCGTTCGTACAAAAGTGAAGTCTTTAAGATGGCCGCCCCGCTACCATAGACACGACGCTCCGCTAGAGTGACATTGACAGCTCACGTCACTCTTGACACTGACATTTCTGTAAGGCGCCGTCACGGCCGGACTGACATACGACCGTCCTCAGGCGTCTATAAGTTTTTGGAATCAAAACGAAATCGATCACTCACTCGTCCGCTCGTCCATCCTATTAAACTTTGTCATCATCAATATCACTAATGCAGAAACTTCTAAATCTAGGAATTTCATCTTACGGCAGATGATCTGGACTGGACGAGTGTTTTCCTTCAACCAACCCATCTTGGGTCTGACCCGGACAACACTGTCCTAACGACTTACCATGAATTTTCTAGGTAACCAACTCAAGGAAACCATAGCTCACATTTTCGCACTCGCAATGACTTGGACCGGACGAGAGCATCCATTCAACCAATCCACCAAGTAATGGCCCGGACGACTCTGTCCTTCCGACCAGTCAGTCAACCACACATATTCCATCTGGACCAAGCTAGTGCATCCCTTCAACCAACCTTTTCAGGTGTGGCCCGGACGACACTACTTGACCAGGCTCGACAAACTCATAATTTTCATCTGAACCAAGCTAGTGCATCCCTTCAACCAACCTTTTCAGGTGTGGCCCGGACGACACTACTTGAACAGGCTTTCCATCTGAACCAAGCTAATGCATCCCTTCAACCAACCTTTTCAGGTGTGGCCCGGACGACACTACTTGAACAGGCTTTCCATCTGAACCAAGCTAGTGCATCCCTTCAACCAACCTTTTCAAGTGTGGCCCGGACGACACTACTTGAACAGGCTTTCCATCTGGACCAAGCTAGTGCATCCCTTCAACCAACCTTTTCAGGTGTGGCCCGGACGACACTACTTGACCAGGCTCGACTAACTTAAACCATCTGGATGACATCACCTTTATGAACTTTAATAAAAAGTGTATACCATACAGGATCGACTAATATAATGAACAATGACGTAGAACACACCTGCGACGACGGGTTCGCTTGACTATTGTTTGTATAATTTTGTTCGTCCCATGTCTCCGGGTCTGAGAGTACACTAAGAGTGTCTGAATCAGGTGTGATTGTATTAGAATCAGCAGATATTGAATCCAAACACACGGTCAAGGTGTCATAATCATGGGAAATTGATATGTCAGTCGGGTCAGGTACATTTACTACATCATCAGGCGCCGTCTCGGCCTGCTCATAACCCAAAAGATTGTTGTTGTAATTTCTAACAACCCAACGTGTCCCTGAGGTACTGAGCGTAAATTCTCGTGCACGTACTTATATACTCGATGAGAACCACTTAAACTCTGTAGTTCGTACCTATCGTTATCTAATACCGTTGTTATAACGAATGGACCCCTAAACTTCCTATCCAATTTAGTTTGATATCATCGTTCACAATTTTTTTTAAAAACACGAATCAACACTTGAAAACCTTTTAATCGATGTGCGACCTTTATTAGAACGACTATATTGCAGCCTTATCAATATTATACGATGCCTGTTGCCGTATAGTGTCGAGATCTAAACGTTCCTTCTTACCGTGAACTTTTGAGTTTAATCTAGATATACCTAACAACTGAACGCGAATCCCTAACATAAAATTCTGTAGGTGAGTATTTCGTTAGTAGAGTATTAAGTCCGCCGACTGTTCTAATCATTTCGATTACACAAATAACCACACTAACACTTTTGCACACACGATATAAAAATAGCGACGTCTATCGGAAGACGTGCCTCGGCCACGACCGCTCGATTAAGACTGCCGAATTAGACTCTTTGCCCCACTACCGGCACTTTAAATGCAAACTTCAAACCAAAGCCACGCCATCCCGCGGCAGCCAAGTTTAGATGAGTCAATAGAGTTGCTTTCCAATCAAAACAGATACCAGGCCAACGGAAACCAACCAGCGCTTCAACAATTCTCCGACACCGTTTTCCTGACCTTCACCTGTCCTCGGGTGTAAGAAATAAACCCCATGACTTGTATCAAATCCAATTTGATTAAACCAAAACTTTATGTAAACAATCTTAATTTAAATTACAGCCAAGTCAGAGCAATCAGAAAACCTAAGATTATTTGATTCAAATCATCAAATCACAAACTAAATCATTTAATCTATTCGGCATTGATTGACTTGTAAACCAGTATCCTCCAGTTACCTAACCATTCAAATGCGTATCCCACCTGGATCGCCAAGTCTCTTCAGACTTCATGGTTCCTTACAAAACTCAGACACCCACCACAGTTGATTGCAATACCGCGTACTCACCGACTACTGTTACCAACAGATACCGATTTCTACTGAGCTTTGGCTACAAATTAACCTGTGGTGCCGTCCCATCACAATACGAACTTCAACTCACTCGTCTATAGCTAGACTCTCAGCTTGACTATCCACAATTTCATCAATGACACTGTGATCACTTGGCACATTTCAATTAAAGGCTTTGACCTTTACCACAAGCGGTTTTTTTTTCTTTCTATCTCCTTAGGTATCCTATTCACGTGAACAAAATACAAGTCCGCTCAGTTATCCTGACTCAAATAGAACTAGACACCAAATACTGGTACTATTGCAACTACAGTCATAGTAATTCCTGTGACCATAACCCAAACAGTCATCCCCGTGACTAACACATAATCACAGACATCTTGTGACTATACACAAACACAGTCATCGTGACTATCACACAAATATAGTCATTGCCACACAGGCTAGTCATTGTCACACAGGCTAGTCAGTGCCACACAGGCTAGTAAGTGCCACACAGGCCAGTCATTGCCACACAGGCTAGTCAACATCACACAGGTCAAGTCAATATCATGTAAGTTAGTCCAGAGCTCAAATCCTGGTAGGACTGAGCAGCACTTTACCACCTTCCACTATACACCATAACTCACAAACGCCTGTCTCCCATTCTCCCACCCCACTCACGTCAAACACCGGGTGATTGACCGGAGCCCACTATATCAGGTTAAATGAAACCCTTCAAACTACTAACAAAGACAATCCCGTCGTCTGCAACCGACCCTCTAATACTTCACTCAATCAAAACTATTACTGAAAATCATATGAAGCATTGCAACTATCACAATTATAGCACTTAACAGTGTTCTACTGTGTTCTACCGTGTTCCACCGTGTTTCACAGTGTTCTAAAGTGTTTTGTAGTATTCTACCACGTTCTACCATGATCTACCGTGATCTACATTGTTCTACACTGTTCTACCAGGTTCTGCAGTGTGGATTTATCAGCAAATAAACTATACAGGAAGTACTCAACTAGTACTAACACAAAGTTACATCAGCCATTACTCACCGCTTCTCAACCCATCACATAAGTAGTGATAGATCCGTACTGTTCAATCAAAGATACTAAAACATCACCGCTCAACCAGTGGTATCATTATCACTTAACCAGGGATACAGTCCCAGACCCCATTGTAGATCCCCACAGTTGACCTTGCAGTTGACCCACTGCTGATCCCACAATTGACCCGCACAGTGGACCCCTCGATGGACCCTACATTGGCCCCACATTAGACTCCTCTGTAAACCCCACACTGAACCTCTAGATGGAATTCTCATTAGAGGTACCAGTACTGGCTTGGGACGTTATTATCGGTTCAACAGCCATGTATTAACTAAAATATTACGTTTAATCACTGTCGTCGTGCTGAAGATTTTACGATTTCACGCTATTAAAATCCACACACGTTAAAATGTTCACATTACTATTAAAGGTTGATCGGTTCCATACCAGTCATAACGACACTATAAATACTACCACAAAAAATAACAGAAATTGTGCCCATATACGTCACGCTACACTGCACCTAACACACACACATTGACACATTTTTTTTTTTTTATATATAAAAATCGCCATTTTATGCTTTCTCCCATATAATACGTAAGCAACCATCACGTACCAGTGTAAGTAATTTTTCGATTTTACATAAATGTCCTTTTTATTCTAAATTCGTTTTTATCTCGAAAACGGCGCGTTATATCAAAAAAATAATGAAAACTTGGGGCCCCCTTAAGAAACCCACCACCACACCGAATACCATCCATTGGCACACCTTCTTATTTTATAAAAGTCACCATTTCCCACCTCACCGTACTATTTCGTACAACTGCAAGAATTTTTAACGCAAATGTCACATCGCACATGTCTTGTATAGCATCCGTTATAAAATCACATTAGCGTTATAGTGTGTAAGTATGGCGTCAAGTGACGCAAGAACATTGCGATGGAAAATTTACTGTCAGTGATATATCGCATGTTATATCGCGGTCATAAAAATAACTTACTTCATCAAATGATAATGACTCGGCCAATAAATACACAGTACAAATACTCTGCATAAATGCCCACCACTTAATTTAAACGAACACAATATTCAACCAGCCACGTGGCAGATAAGAGATTATACACCACATGTGAAGAAAATCGAAAATTAATTAAACTTAACGGTTTCACGAACGTCGTTTTAACTCGCCTCAATCGCGAAATGGAACAACCCCGTCTCGCGCCTCACAGCCACCTAAGGCAACGGGACTACACACGAGGAATAAAATTGCTTCGCTTACTAGTGACACTCATTTAAACGTTTACTGCATAGTATAATGGCTTCTATTTCTCGAACGACACAGTTCTATGCCTCAAAATCACAACAAAACAAAAACGACTCACCTGTGTCCATGAACCGTCCCTTAGGACAACTCACATACCAAAGATCCGCGACGAAACCGGAAAACGGCCAAAATGGACGTAGGACAACGTCCAGCACATCCACACACACGACACACGAATACCACACGCGCCTTCGTTTACACTACGTTTGCTCAAGTGGATCGGATATCTCACTTCTGATATAAGCGCAGTAGGGCCTTCGTCAGGATTCATCGTGGGCACTTGGTCGAGTAACAGAAACAACTATTCACTTCGGCTACAACGTCTTTTTAACTTGCTTCACAATTTAAACTATTTCGGATACAGTTACTTTTAAATAAAACCGTTACACTTTTTCAAATGATTATAATTTTACACGAAATAATGTCGCAGATAATCACACGGTAATTGAAGGCTTTACAATAAACACTAACTAAGTTAAAATCTATATGGATTAACCCGATAGATAGCGATTCGTCGCAGACGTGGTGCGCTCGCGGCCGTTCGTACAAAAGTGAAGTCTTTAAGATGGCCGCCCCGCTACCATAGACACGACGCTCCGCTAGAGTGACATTGACAGCTCACGTCACTCTTGACACTGACATTTCTGTAAGGCGCCGTCATATTTATATAACATTGTAAACAATTATTTGTTGTTGGTTGGTAGGTTGTTGCGTTTTTTGTTTCATTTTTAGAACGGAACAACGATAAAATTACCTGGAGCATAAAAATGCTCCAGGTAATTTTATCGTTGTTCCGTATACTAATTCGGCTGCCGAGTATCCAGTATCCTGCTGTAAGCTGGTACAGATACTACATAACATTCCTCTTGCCATAATGCTGTTTTTATAGTCCTGTGCAGTCGTTCGACTATTGAGTTTGCTTGTAGGTGATAGGAAGTTGTCCGAATTTTAGTGATTCCCATGAGTTTCGCCAAACTGCTGAATATTTTAGACTCGAATTGTCGACCTTGATCTGTAGTTATGTAAGCCGGGCATCCGAATAGGATAATACGATAGGAAAAGCTTCGGGCCCTGACGTACATCTGTCTATTATGGTTATTATATATCACTTATTTTGTGAGGTGGGAAGAGGACCAACTATATCGATGTACAGGTGAGCAAATTTTCCTGTTGGCATAAATATACCAAGCGGTGATATTGTGTGTCGATGAATTGTCGCACGTTGACACTGCAAGCATGTTTCGGTCATCCTATTTATATCCTTGCTCATGTTTTCCCATACGTAGTTTGACGTAATCAACTTCCTTGTTGTGTTCTTTTCGGGATGGCTTATGTTGTGAAAACTTTCAAATATTGTTTTTCTGAACTTGAGTGGCAGAAATGGTCGTTGTTTTCCAGTTGATGTATCACAAAAAATCTTGATATTTCTCTCAAGGAATTACCGGCTAAACCGATTTAGATGAAATTTGGTATGGATCCATACCAAATTTCATGTCCCTACATAGGGTAGTTTTTATCGCGATAACCGATATACACGCGGGCGAAGCCGCTGGCGAAAGCTAGTATTATATCAATTAGTGAATTTACATTAAGTGAATACTAGGACTGCTACTTAAGGTCAATTCGTTTTATAAAATGTTGATAAATAAAATAGATAGAGATAAAATTACGAATGGGTAGTGACGACGTTACTCGAAATTATGCTTTAGTGTTCTAGGGTTAAAGAAGAATTAACTAATGGATTTCATCTAGAGCGGGTGTAATTCAGTAGTTTTTAGCCGAATTTCTCAACGGCTCAATCGTTTTTTTATAAATGATACGTCATTAGATTCATCTCGATTACGCGAGTGTCACTAGGTACACAAATAAAAAAAATCCATTTGACGGTTTAATATGTAAAAAAAAATTATATTAATATAATAACCTATTCGTAATTTTAATGTCTGGGCTGTTTTTTTTTCTAAAACCGTCCAATTAAAGACGTATATAAGGCGAGTTCCAAAAAATATATAACCTTTATGATTAAAAAAGTTTGGAGTGACAAAACAACGTTTATAATAAAACAAATAGTTCTTTTAAATCACCTTGTAATTAATTATCTAAAAGGCTAAAAAGTAAAAAACTAAAAAGACAAAAACAAGATACTCTTCATATTTAATAACATATAGTCGGATGCATAGATATAACTGTCGGAGGTATTAATGAATTCGTTTGAACTTAATATCGTGCGACTGCATGATATTAAATTTAATATGAAGTGTAGGTATATTCTTTCTGTATTTTTTTAGGCATAAAAAATATAATACTTAAAAAACACAACCCTTCCTTCCAGTCCGGGTAAAAATTGTGTACTAGGAAAAAAGTTTTTCTAGTAGATGAAAAAAATAAATAATCTAATATTAACCCGTAAAAAATCTCAAAGTTACGGAAAAATGCAAAAAATAAGGATTTCGTATTGTCTTACTTATGGTGTTCGTTATCTTACTTAATATGTAAGAGCGAATATTCAATTTATTTAGTCCTGCTCTCCTGCGCACTGTGAAGTAATGGTTGTGTGAGTGCGGGCGACCGTGTCACTGTGTGCGTAGCGCTAAATGAATAATTTGCTTGGGGTAATGCCCCCTAAAAGCAATGATTTTCCAAACTCGATCTAGAAAAAAGACTTTTTTAATTGTATTTTACCATCCCTCAGTTATGAGTGTCAGACTTGGGCGTTAAACCAGAAACACTATTTAAAAGTAAGAAAGTGACAAAAGGGCTTTTGAAAGAAGCATGGTCGGTGTCAAGTTACAGGACCGGTAAAGAGCAGAAGGAATAAGATTCACAACAAAGGTGGAAGATGTAATAAAGAAAGTAAGAGAATCGAAGTGGAGATGGACCGAACACATGACTAGAGATAGCAGAGAGAAATGGACAAAGATTGTAACCACTTGACGTGACGTGTAACAAGAGAAAAAGAGGTAGACCATTTGGAATATAAACAGATGAAATCAAAAATATTGGAGGATCATTATGGTCAAGAAAGGCTGCGGACAGAAGGGAATGAAATGTGCTGGAAGAGGCTTCACTACTAAACCAGCCAGGCAGTCCGATATGATAGATATTAAGTTTATACTTGTTGTTTAAGTTAAAAGGTTTCTATCCTTCTTAAATTTCTGTCTTGATACTGGGCTTCCTTTTTGAGTAACTGTATGAATCGATACAACGGCGGCTTTACAGGAATTCTGTTTTTAAGGCGGCCATGCCACCCTTCAACTGGGTTATTCGTTCGGAATATTTCTTTGTAGCAACTGAATTTATCAGTAGTAATTAATCCAATCCATTGTTTTGAGAAATAGTCTCTGAACGCAGTACATTCCTCGGAATCGCTATTTAATTCATGAATGGTTAAGATGCCTTCGGGAATCATAATTGGTGGTAGCAATGCTAGTTGCATATACATCCGCGTAATACGGTCTCCACCATTAATATCCTTGAGACCCACATTTTTGCTTTTCTTCAAAAGCGCTTTCCAATAGTGGAAGTAACAACCAGTTACTTTGGCATTAGGATAAACGACATTAACTGCTTGAATTACTGCTAACTCGTAATCGCATTTGTACTGTTCTATATTTAGTAAAAATTTATCCCGTAATATAGTAAAAAGTCTTTCATAAGTAGCTTGCGTTTTGTTCGGCAGGAGTATATAAATCAAGGGAACAAAATTTACGGTATCATCGTTTTGTGAAGCATTAATGTGTAAAGTATATAATTGATAGAAGAGCCTAGGAGCAACTTTGAAGGTGCCGTCGCCGTAATAGCACTTATATACTTTAAATTTGCTTTTAGTTAAAGGTGTACAAAAAAACAAATTTTTTTCTTCAGTCCCATCATCAAACAAGAAAAAATTGTTTACTAGATGATCAGGCAACTTGAGGTCTTTTAGATTTATACAAGTAGTTCTATCCAAATTCAAGAAAGCCTTTCTAGCTCTGTACAATGAGTCTTTTTTTTCTGTAAATGTAGGTATATCGTCTTCCGGCACATCACATTATATAAAATCTTCGAATAACTTTGGGATGGGTTTGAGGTTGGTACACACATTTTTCTTACACTCGTCCATTAAGCTGTCTATTTCATTTTTAACTACATCAGGGATACATGAATGCACAGACTCTTTTACTATTTTATTTTCAATATCTAAAGTTACAGAAGTGTTACAGTCCATTTTATTAAAGCATCTCCAATTGGTATGACCATTTTTATTTTTTTTAACGAAATTATAGCGAAAACCAGCACTTAGTAAGACAGGCTTACCTTTTCGGCTAGATATAAATTTAATCCCGATGCTGTGAGTAGGCAAATCCATTGTAATTCAATTACGCTTTTTTGCAAGTATTTTATCAAAAAAGAAATCATCGAAGTACCGCTGACAAATGCGACAATAGTGACTTAACGACGAAAAATGAAATCTAATAAATTTGTACAAGTGGCCATTTACATGAAACACAAATATACTGAAGAGGTCTTAATAGATAAAGGAGTTTTTGATAGATAAACTGAAGTAGTTTTGTATGCTCGGAAACTTTTTGGAAACATTCCATTGACGACCTCCTTGGTCGAGTGGCTGCTAGAACATCGGTTTTTATGGTATAACTATCTCAGAGGTCTCGGGTTCGTTTCCCGGTCGGGTCAACTATACATAACATAAATTGAAAAGAAAGTACCAGGGAAACAGAAATGTAAGGATTAAATCTGCTAAAACGTTTCCATGAATAGCGTTTAATAAAGATTTAAAGAACGTCTATACCTCTCGTGTTTGAACCTATACCTTTTTTTACTTAACTATTTTAATGTACTTAACTGTACAATTTCTGCCGTAAAGCGAATCTGTCATAAAGCGAATCTGCCATAAAGCGAATCTGTCATAAAGCGAATCTGTCCTAAAGCGAACAAGGGAAAAGTCTTGCTTGATTTCCTAGCCATTGAAGATATATGCAGCTTTTTATTTTTTAATATTAGGAAAACTTACAGCCAGAGTACATGTGTACACTGCGAGCAATGTTTAGTGCTTTTACGGGTAGAAATTGGTTCCGTTATGACTGACAGTATACTGCCGCAGTATCCTTGGGAAATATGTGACGTCATAAATCGTCGCCATTATTGTATTGTGACCACTGCTGTTTTTTAGGTAAGGTACACTTAATAATTTGATCACGTGATCAACAGCGACCAGATATTTAAATTAATTCCATTGATTTAGACATTATGCAATTCATTCAATTGATAATTACCCTGAATATTCAATTTCAAATTAAACTACATTAAAAAAATCTTGTTACAGACAGAGTTAATTTCACATTTATAATATTAGTATGGATTTTACGTGCGCAGTCACCGTCATTATCTGTCATTAGAGGGGCAGTCCCTGATACTGGCGCATTCCAGCACTGTACTATTGCGTTATTTGTTACATCAACAAGTTGCGTGTAACAACGCTAGGACTGTAAATCTGAACTCAAGCCTATGGGATTTTTTTTTAAAATTTTGAATGTGATTTTAACGCAAAAAACCGTTTCAAAAGTGGCCCAGCCGTTTTCGAGAACAATGGTAACAGACACAAACAAACACCTCCCACTGTCTCCGTGGCCGCCAGCGGATTAGACTCTGCCTTGATGAATCAGTCAGTCAGGACAAGTAAATTAATTAGGTTATTATGCATAAAATAATAAAGGTTTATGATACAACTACTTACAGCATTAAGCGTTGTCAGTTTTTGTATACATATTTGTGGTTAAAGAATTTGTGATGCATGTTTAAGGAAATCGTACCGTTCAAACACAGACATAAGATGTTTATGTCTTCGTATCGTAAGTAATCGTAGGTAATGTAATTTTATACTATGATATTTCTATTCTCTATTTATTTGATTTAGAATATATTATTAAAAAAATATCTTCCTTAACTGAAAAATTGTATATAGAAAAAGATTCAAAATGGATATAACTGCAATTATCATGTATACATGGAGGTTAAAGTGGGTGGTAATTGGTGATCACGATTTTTCAACTTTATTTTGCGAAACAATGCATATAAAATTTTGATAAGGACTTTCATTATATTATTTTGACCTTAAGATACCTTTTTTGAATTTAGATATATCTGAAAAATTTACAACGTTTACATTTCAGTGCAGGCTGACTGTACTTGTATTATATGAATGAAACAAAAAAAATGACTGATATTTATTGTTGACTAGCTGTGCCCGCGACTTCTTTCGCGTGGAAGTTGGGTTTATATAAGGCAGTTTATATTACAATTTAACTTCTGTGTAAAACATATTGAAAACATGCTCCACAATGCTCTGTGGCATAAATGGATATTAGGGCCTAGCTTTAATCAGGGCCCAACCAACCTATGGCAGGGCAAGCCAAGCAAATGCCCAGTGCAGCAAAATGAAGCGCGACTAAGTTTATGGCGCCAGACGCTTAAAAGACAAATTATAAAAATTGCCATGCTTAGCACCTCGACAATAAAGTATTTTACCCAAATGATTTGCATCACATCAAATCTTATTAATATTGAAAAATTCCCCCTCTTCCCCGTCACGCGAGTACTTGGGCGGTTTCGGGTTAAATGAAGCCCGAAACCGCCCAAGTACTCGCGCGAAATTTTGTGTTAAAGAGCTTTGATTCTGACTCCGAAAGGTCGAAAATTCCGATTGATTTTAAACCTCCGACTCCAACTTCGGCTCCGACACTTTTAAATCGGACGATTTAATCGGAGGTACCTAGCCGCTCCTTCAAGTTAATATAAATATAGGTACCTAATAAAGGAATGATGGAAAAAACTCTCACAGATTCCCTATGACCGCGGGTTATGTCCTGCCCGAGCGATCTTTTCCGAGTCTAAAGTACACCCACTTTGTGACCGTGTTCGTAAAGTCCCCCGCGAAATAGGGCTAGTGTGAGTTATGTTTTAAAATATCCTGTTTTTAAAAAATATCCTATTTTTAAAACATTGCATTCCCGCGGTACTGTGATGCATGTTCAAACAAACAGACAACATTCAAACGTTTCTAGAAGATATACTTAGATATCTTTTTTTGTGTTTAAATACTATTTCTAAACCTATTTCAATATTTTTTTTTACTCACTTTTGAAGATTTAAATATTATTTTATAATGTCTACATTGGTGAATAAAAAAATAGATGTGTCAACCTGTCGCAAATTAAGATCATCATATATTCATATTCAGGTAAAAATTTCAGTTTTTTTTTTAAATCATATTTACCGATTCTTTTTAATTTGTATTTAAACGCCATCTATTTTCAAAACTGGATAAGTTTCTTTTATTACTTGATGATTTTATATTAAATTATACTTAAACTGTCATGCATATTAAACGTAGGTAAGCAAGGTATTTAACCTTAAATTATTCACGCGATTAAGACCCGTAATAAATATATTTTCATAATGTGTACAAATCGCGAAAGTTTATCAATATATTTGTAGGTAAGCAATTTTGGCACTCAGAAGAAATCGAATCACAGATGGCGCCACGTGTTTTATTTTGATATTATTAAAATATATATATTACGGGTCTTAATCGCGTGAATAATTTAAGGTAAAATACCTTGTTTATTGCCCGACGTTTCGACCGTATTGCAAAGGCTGTGGTCACGGGTAGACTAGTTGAGCTCAGCGTCGCCTCCGTGAAGCGCGGGTTTGGAAACTACCCTCGCTTGATTTTTATCACTCACTATTACGGAACCGTCGGTACTTCGACACACAACACTAAGGACATCTGCACACTGGCGTGTAATGTTTGTTCGGCGGTGTATACACTTGCCGATCACGGGATTCTACGATGTTGACAAATGGTATCCGTCTTCTCGGTTGAAATTGACATGTTTTTTGATTTCAACCGCTACCCTCGCCATCCTGGAGTAATAGTGACGGTCAGTGGAGAGGACCTGCGGTTTGTGTAGTTCAATCCAGTGATTGAATCCCGCATCCAGCAAGTGTTCCGCTATTGCTGACTTGTTTGTCTGTCGGTTTTTCACAGCCGCGATATGTTCCTTAACCCTTTCCGCTATTGTTCGCTTGGTTTGTCCGATGTAGGAACTGCCACAGCTGCAATCCACTTTGTAGACGCCAGGTGTCTGTAGAGAATAGAATAGAATAGAATTTTTTTGAGAGGAATTACATCCTTAGGAGTACGTAGGTGCTTAGCTACCTTGGAGTGCGGACTATATACAGTCTTAATGGAGTATTTCTGCAGTACTGTTCCAACTTTGTCCGTCACTCCTTTCACATACGGTAGAAAAGCTGGAGCCCTGTCAACCCCCGGTCGGAAGTCTCTCCTCTTTGTACGTCGTGTGCTTCCTTTGTATCCGTTTCGCTTTAGTACCTCCTGAACATGTGTGAGCTCACTGTCATATGCTCTATTTGTCAGCGATGATACCACGGATTGCAGATGTCTTGGATGGTGATGCGAGTCAGCATGTAAGTATCTGTCTGTGTGGGTCGGTTTCCTGTACATAGTGTGTGCTAAGGTACCATTGTCTCTGTCACAAAACTGCAAATTTTTATGAAGATCTGTCAAGTAGTTATTGTTTTATAACGATAAATAGCTACAGACATTATCCGTTATTGCTTAGCTCCTGTGGGAAATATCGTGATAAATTATAGCCTATAAGTTAATACAGACTAATTAGACAACACATACAAAATTTCAACTGAATCTGTCTGGTAGTTATTGCGTGATGCGTGTTCAAACAAACAGACAGACAGACAGACATTTCTAAAAATGCAGCGTTTAAAATACTCTTTTCGAACGTTTCCTAATATTTTTTTTCAATAAGTTCGGCCATGTACAGACACGTGAAATTTACAGTTTTATTATATGTATAGATTACAAAAGGTTATAATAAAATAAAAATAATTCATAAAAAATAAAAAGGTAAACTATGTATTTCCTTTCTTAACTGTCATTACTAGGTTCAAATTCTTAGGTTTCTTTTTTCATAACGATTTTGATGCAAAATTACAAGTATTTCTTTATATTCTTTTGTCGATGGTTCTATAAATATCTTGTCTTTGGCAAGATGTCACCACTTTGAAATGATCCACCGGAAGCGACCTTCATCGCTGTAAATATCGCCGTTGTGTCCCATCACCTTCCTGTCACCCGCTTCATCAGCGGCCACAATGAGTTTCAAACCTTGCTTGTACTTATAATTTATCAAATAGAATACAAGCTCTTCGTTTTGATGTAAGGCTCTACATAAAACCTGTGCTTATCAGTATCTACGTTTGGCGATCCATAACTGTCTCTGTCGCCGTCGTTGTCTACACTAACAGCTTATTTCAAATACTGATTGCAGTCTGTATTGTAAACCCTAAACGTAACTTCATTATTTTCCCAGATGGGTAAAAATTTCCAGCTTACTCGCTTACTAGTCTTGTCTTTACTGTCTCCCCAGGCCCGCCTGTCGTTCATACTATCGGCATTTGCATCCAGTTTCTAAGGTGATGCTTACTATCAGGCGCATTACCAACTATTTCATTTCATTGTATAAAAAAGCACTTCACAAAAACTATATTTGTTTGCAAAAAGAATGGTGATAGTATTTTTTGGAAGAGGGTGAAGCCGCGTGGAAGAATAGTTTAGTAAACTAGACAGTAAAGTAGATAATTTATATAAAAATGACTTACAGAATATCAATATCCCAATTTGTAGCCGACAATAAAAGTCCTGATTTGAGTGTGGTGGTGCATCGAACAATGCTGGGCCTTTTACACAAATAGCTGTTAAAATATCAGTTTGCTATCTCTGTACTGCTATTGTCCGCCGCAGAATGATATGCTATCTCCTTCCTGAATGGTAAACCACAATCATTTATGTAAAGATTGGGCATTTTTAGGCAGGGAAACCCAGAGAACAGTGGATAGCCTAAAATTACAGAATAAAAAAAATTATACAAATACGGGTACAAATAGGGTCATGCCGAAAATTTCTAGATACCTACTCAAAAGCATCATATATTTTATTTTTGATTTCAAGCATCAAATCTAATCAAAGTGTAGTGTAAGGTTGCTTTAGTCGTACCATCCGCCTAAATCGTACCCCACCAATATCTCGTCTCATATGGACGAAAAATGATTGATATTGGCAAAAACGTAAATTACCTGTACGTTACCCCAGCAGAATATTGTCTCCTTTCAAGATTTGAATGACACACATTTAAAATCTGTATAATTCAAATCTTACAAGGAAACAATATTCTGCTAAGTGCAACATGCCGCTGAAATGTGCGCAACTTTTTAAATTTATATTATTAACTTATTCACGGAAAACACTTCAAGATTCAAAAAAGAAATCTGCTGGAGTACCTAACGTTACTCCAGCAGAATTCTTTTTGCGATTGACCTAATGATAGTTATCAATTTGTGCAAAATGTGCATGCAAACCTAAATTTGTGCATCATAAACTTTTAATGTTATTTATGTTTTTGCTGTTGTAACGTTTTGTTGATGAAAGTTAGAAACTAGATAAGAAACACATACTTAAAAACGAATTTTGCTTCTGAAATTAGAAAACCTAGAAACACAATAATAGTTTCAGTTTATACTTTTCATTTATAGCCACAATCCCACAAAATTTTATAAGCCTACTTCAAAGGCGCTTAAGATTTACAACGAATATTCTGTTTCAACCGACTAAGTTATTTGGACTCTAAATTCAACCCTTAACAACATGATTACGGTTAAATAAATAGTATTACTTTTCAGTGATTTTTTTCTAATATATATAAGCAAAATTTCAGCTGAAAATATGCTACCGTTTACGTAATAACATTATAATTCGCCCAGCGTAATGCCGCCTTAATTAGGAAAATAATAGTCTTACAGGTAAATAAAAGATCATTCTGGGTCCTTATACACGTTTTTTTTTTTCGTTTTCGCGACGAGCCCACGCGAGATGTCAAAATCTTGTCATAATGGTAAATAGAGAGCTGCGCTTAGAAATGCATCAACGCGCATGCGCGCGGACATCTTTGAGCGCACCGCGCATGCGCCAGTTTGCAGGGGACTCTGCTTTGTCCTTATGTTTTTTGGAAACAATACCCAGTAGCAAAAGTTTCAGCGGAAAACTTAAAAGGCACATTTTTGAAAAAACGTATAATGACTACTTAATTAAAATAATTTTGTTTAGATCTATAAACTTTATAATAGCTTAATAAATAAAGGATTAAATCGACGTAAAAGATTTAGTTTAATTTAAATTAGCTTAAATATTACAGCAATTTTCCCTTAGCGGGTACGACAAATGCAACCTCACCACATTTGTATTCGTATAAATCACATGAAATATGCCGATAATAGGTCTTCTATAAATCCTTCAAAAAATATGAAATTACAGCCGCTGCAACGTTTTTGCTTTAAATAAAACACACTCCTCGTTTCACTTTTTCTAGATATAATGAATGTAGCTTCTAATATTTGACCCACACAAACTAACAAACAGGGCAAGACAATTAAAAGCTTGTAAAAATCAAATGTGTCAAAAACTTTGGACATGTATGCCGTGCTACATGATAAGCTACATCTAAGTTTGCATATTTCTGCAAATATGAAGAGACGACATTAAGTGTATTTTGAGCCCATTTATAGTTTGTACATCACACTATCTATCTAATAATCCAAGCTTTGGTTTGGCCGTTGAACATCACATACTTAATTGTATCCTTTAAAACAATCTCGCCACATTCAGGTCACATATTTTGCATATAGAGATTGACCAAAATAATATGTTATTTCCTTTGCCAATGTCCGTTTGTGCAATACTGACAGGGAAGTCTTATTTCGAGCGAGATTGGAAAATCGGTCAAGTGTGAACTTCACACGTCGGTTCCACTCTAACCTTTGTAGTGGTACGGACCAAATATATCTTACTGCGATGGTTCGTTTTAATGTGATCGAAATAACTGTTTCTATGGTACGATTTGCTTTCTTTTTTTATCAATTAATGTTAAGAAAATAAATAGCTGCGATAAGTTAACTCTAAAACGATTTTGCTGTTTTTTTGGGTTCCGTACCTCAAAAGAAAAAAAAAACGGAACCCATAAAGGATCACGTTGTTGTCTCTACGTCGCGTCGGTCCGTCTATCTATCAAGACCCTTTATCACATGAACGCATGAAGGTATGGAGTTGAAATTAAAACCTTATACTCAGGTCTCCAGTCCCTTGAAGGTGTGAAAAAATCAAACGTCTAAGTTAACCTAAAAAAAGCTGGTATTTTCCGTTGACCTAGAACTATGAAACGTTTCAAATAATACTATCTTATACTACAATTACTACCTATGTGGCGTGGTGGGAGTGTGTCCCACTGCTACGCAAGAGGTCGTGGGTTCGATTCCCACACGGTACACCACATTGTGTGATCCACAAATTGTTGTTCCGGGTCTGGGTGTACTTTGTACGGACACAAAGTACACCCAGACCCGGAACAACAATTTGTACTGACTTGTATGTTTGTAAAGTCCCCCGCGACACAGGGCTTGTACCTTACTGCGGGAGTCGTGTCTATAATAAAAAAATAGGTAAAAGTCTAAAAACTATACATTGGTAGTTAATTCATAAAAATATAGTCTTTAAAAAACTGTGAACACAAGGACAAAGTAGAGTCCTTATTCTCGTTCTTTTTTTTCGTTTTCTTGGCAAGCCCCTGCAAACTAACGCATGCGCGGTGCGCCCAAATATGACTGCGCGCATGCGCGTTGATGCATTTCTAAGCGCAGCTCTCTATTTACCATTAAGACAAGATTTTGACAGTTCGCGTGAGCTAGCCGCGAAAACTAAAAAAAATAACGTGTATAAGGACCCAGAATGATCTTTTATTTACATGTAAAACTATTATTTTCCTAATAAAGGCGTCATTACGCTGAGCGAATTATAATGTTATTACGTAAACGGTAGCATATTTTCACGTTGCACTTAGCAGAATATTGTTTCCTTTCAAGATTTGAATGATACAAATTTTAAATGTGTATCATTCAAATCTTGAAAGGAGACAATATTCTGCTGGGGTAACGTACAGGTAATTTACGTTTTTGCCAATATCAATAATTTTTCGTCCATATGAGACGAGATATTGGTGGGGTACGATTTAGGCGGGTGGTACGACTAAAGCAACCTTACACTACTTAAATGTATTTAAGGTGAACACTTTGATTAGATTCGATGCTTAAAATAAAAAATAAAATATATGATGCTTTTGAGTGGGTATCCAAAAATTTTCGGCATGACCTTCGTATTTGTATATTTTTTTTTTATCCCGTGATTTTAGGCTATCCTCTGTTCTCGCGGTTTCCCTGCCTACAAATTCCCAATCTTTACATAAATTATTGTGGTTTACCATTCAGGAAGGAGATAGCATATCATTCTGCGGCGGACAATAGCGGTACAGAGATAGCAAACTAATATTTTAATAGCTATTTTTATAAAAGGCCCAGCATTGTTCGATGCACCACCACACTCAAATCAGGACTTTTATTGTCGGCTACAAATTGGGATATTGATATTCTGTAAGTCAGTTTTATATACATTATCTACTTTACTGCCTAGTTTACTAAACTACGCTTCCACACGGCTTCACCCTCGTCCAAAAAATACTATTACCATTACCGTCTCAATGCAAACAAATAAAGTTTTTGTGAAGTGCTTTTTTAAACAATCAAATGAAAGACCTGGTAATGCGCCTGATAGTAAGCATCACCTTAGCCCAATATTATCAGTGTCACTCAATTCCTTGTTTGGCTAAGGTCTAAATGTCACCGCACCGCGCCCCTCTTTCAAGAAATTAGTTCGTGGTACTTATTCTCTATCTTTTTTTTCGTTTTCGCGTCAAGCCCGCGCTTTTAACTGTCAAAATCTTGTCTTAATAGTCTATAGAGAGCTGCGCTTAGAAATGCATCGCGCATGCGCGCGGACATCTTTGAGCGCACCACGCACGCGCCAATTTGCACGGGCTTGCCGCGAAAACGAAAAAAAAACATAGTGAATTAGGACCCGTAAATCTCAATTACACTTGCTATAGTGCCTTTCGACTGAAACATAGACATACGTTTACATTACTATTTCACGGAAGAATAACTGACACTGTTGTGGTACCCACCAAGAAGGCATATGGCTTAGACCTACCACTCGTTTATAGGATAGGACAGTTTCTACAGAAACTTTGCTAAACCGGTGCTAACAGTTGACAGCCCTCATTTATACACTGTCCCAAATATTACACGCACTATCCTATCTGAAGCAAGACTAACCTCGTCAAAACAGGCACTGTATTATGTTGTATCGCCGCATTTAATATAAATTTCGTAGGCTTGTTAATATGGTTTTTTTTTTCTTTATTTATTTAAGGGACTTATGATTAAAATATACACGACAGTCCCATTATAACTTAAGCATACATACAAACTTATAATAAACTAGCTTTCGCCCGCGGCTCCGCCCGCGTGGATGTCGATTATCGCGATAAAAACTATCCTATATCCTTCCCCGGGGCTTAAACTATCTCCATACCAAATTTCATCTAAATCGGTTTAGCTGTTTGAGCGTGAAAGCGTAACAGACAGACAGACAGAGTTACTTTCACATTTATAATATTAATATGAATTCTTAACTTATATAATACTAGCTTTCGCCCGCGGCTCCACCCGCGTGGATGTCGGTTATCGCGATAAAAACTATCCTATGTCCTTCCTCGGGACTCAAACTATCTCCATACAAAATTTCATCTAAATCGGTTTAGCTGTTTGAGCGTGAAAGCGTAAAAGACAGACAGACAGACAGACAGACAGACAGACAGACAGACAGAGTTACTTTCACATTTATAATATTAGTATAGATATTTACATCAAGGACAAACGCTGATGATTATATAATTCACAAAGTAATCTTGCTTCTTCTGATGACGGGTTAGCCAAGACAGTTTGTATTAAACCTACTTCTTTACGATTCCAATTCATATATTGTTTTTTACATTTCTCTCTTAATATGGATGCGTGCTTTTATTTACAGAAATATTCGTAAGCGTGCCATGGTACGGTAAAGAAACATAGGTATTCTTTGTTTGATGTTAAATTATTTTTTCCAGATCTCGTGAACATTCTGAAGATGAATTCCCATAGATCTTGGCATATTGTACCTTCAGCAAACTACACTATCAACGCTGACAAGCATCATCCTCACTCAGAGATAGGCAAAAATAACGATAAAAATCCTGACGGTGAGACCAAAGGAACGAACGTATACATCAACGACCACTCGATCAAAATAGTTTATGCCAGTGATGGACCTGCCAAAAATTATGGCCTCCTTGATACCTATGATTTCTCTGATATGAAAACCGAAATACATAGAAGCATCGTCGACGGTGAATACGATGTTGCCGTAAAACTAACAAATACCCTGAACAAGTCTGTGTTAGCACCCAATGATCTGATAAAAGAAATTATTCAGAAACTTCTTGAATCTCATTCTACTGCTAAGAATCTAATGTCATTTGCGTTCATGTTGAGAATCAGCGAATCACGTGACAGTGTCATTCGAAAGTATTTTCCAGCAGCTTTCCAGCAAATTTTTGGACAAGAAGATGTGAAAATAGTCAATCAAGGGTACGTACAGGCTTTGAAACTGGATGCAAACGCCGATAGTATGAACGACAGGCGAGCCTGGGGAGACAGTAAAGACAAGACTAGTAAACGAGTAAGCTGGAAATTTTTACCCATCTGGGAAAATAATGAAGTTACGTTTAGGGTTTACAATATAGACTGCAATCAGTATTTAAAATTAGCTGTTAGTGTGGACAACGACGGCGACAGAGACAGTTATGGATCGCCAAACGTAGATACTGATAAGCACAGGTTTTATGTAGAGCCTTACATGAAAAACGAAGAGCTTGTATTCTATTTGATAAATTATAAGTACAAACAAGGTTTGAAACTCATTGTGGCCGCTGATGAAGCGGGTGACAGGAAGGTGATGGGACACAACGGCGATATTTACAGCGATGAAGGTCGCTTCAGGTGGATCATTTCAAAGTGGTAACATCTTGCCAAAGACAAGATATATAAAGAACCAACGACAAAAGAATATAAAGAAATACTTGTAATTGCATCAAAATCGTTATGAAAAAAAAACCCTAAGAATTTGAACCTAAGAATGACAGTAAAGAAAGGAACTTGATTACGTGACTCATTTTGTAAATACACAGTTTATCTTTTTATTTTTTATGTATTATTTTTATTTTATTAGCAATACCTTTTGTAATCAACAATAAATATCATTTTTTTTGTTTTATTCATTTAATACAAGTACAGTCGCCTGCACTGAAATGTAAACGTTGTAAATTTTTCAGATATATCTAAATACAGAATATTTAAAAAAAGGTATCTCAATTTAAGGTCAAAATAATGTAATCAAAGTCTTTATCACAATTTTATATGCATTGTTTCGCAGAATAAAGTAAAAAAAATGTGAAATGTGTGATCACCAATTACCACCCACTTTAACCTCCACTAATATGAATACATGATGATGATAATTGCAGTTATATGTAGGTATCCATTTTCATTGCATAATTATATTTTAAATATTTTTCTATAAACAATTTTTCAGTTAAGGAAGATAGATATTCATAGTATAAAATTACATTACCTACGATTACTTACGATGCGAAAACATAAACATCTTATGTTTGTGTTTTAACGGTATGATTTCCTTAAACATGCATCACAAATTCTTTAATTACAAATATGTATATGCAAACTGACAACGCTTAATGCCGTTAGTAGGTAGTTGTACCTTATACCTTTATTATTTTATACATAATAACGTAATTTATTTACTTGAGTCTAAGCCGCAGGCGGCCACGGAGACAGTGGGAGATACAATGCAAAAAGCAAGCTAAGTTTTAATGTTGTAGGCCACCAGGAGGCGCTACAGTAGTCGTGTTTCTTCAAAACAGTTATAATTTTTTTGTGGGTGATTTAAAAACGATAATTTGCTTAGTATAAGTATTATTCTTGAGCATGTTCTCAGTTAAGAGCCATTTCGCAGAATAACTCATTCGTTGTGGTTGTGGGCTATGGGGTATAAGTTTCGATAGCCTGACACGCTGGGTGAGATTTGAAGAGTCGTCGGTCTTACGGCTACTCTTGGCATAGTCCAAATAACAAGTATAACTTGAAATCCAAAAGATTAGAGTTCCATATATTAAAATATTTGTATTGTGGAAGTTAGTGGATAGTAGCAATAGGTAATATGCACGCGCTCAAATCGTGTGTTCAAATTCACATTCAAATTTTTTATTTAAATATCAAAGGATTTATAGTCTTAGCGTTCTTCGTACACGCAACTTGTTGAGGTAACAAATAATGCAATAGTACAGAGCTGGAACGCGCCAGTATCAGGAACTGCCCCCTACAATGACAGATAATGACGGCGACTGCGCACGCAAAATTGAACTATAATTACAGTGTTTACTATGATTTAGCACTTTAAAAGAGTAACTTTTGTATGGTATTTATTTTCACTATTGCAGAGTCCACAATGTAAGCACTTTTAAATACTAGTTTGTATCACTAAACGTATTATAACAGGCACAAAAACGTAATAATTCGGTGTAATTAAATTTGGAAATTCACAACAATTATACAAAAAAATATAAAGAATAAACATGGAAAATATACGATTTTTGTATGGAATATCCTTTTAATGTTGAACTTTATTAATTTTTTCTTTTTTTTTTTTCTTTTTTTTTTAAAAAAAGATAACTAGCAATGTGGGATTGAGTCCCACATTACTAGCAATCTTGTTAACCCCTCCAGTTAAGCTCAAAGGCTTGTGTTAGGAGTGGGTTCACGTCTGTAGTATAATGGGTAGGAATCGAACCCGCGACCTCATGATTGCGAGACCGATGCCTTAGACATTAGGCTACCGCCGCTATTTGTAATATGCATTATTATAGCGACTATTATAAATATATTTTATGAAAATTTCAAATGTCTTCCTTTTGCCATTATTAGGATAGATATCACAATCAGATCGAGCTATCTGTTTATTCCAAATAGTTCCCAACTAGAGTAACAAAGAAACAAACCCTCACTTTCTTAATAAACTTTAGTCAATTAAATACACAGATTGTAAAATTTTAGTGTACCTTTCTCTACTTGCTCAGTCTTCTCTACTTTCTAATCATAAATAACACCTACAGATAAAACAAATACTTATAAATATACTAGCTGTACCCTGCCACGCTTTGCTGTGGTGAGAAACAAAACAAAGAATACATGTCATATAAGTTTAATTTTACAATGCTTGTGGATATAAAAACAATCCTTGATGCGGATTATATATCATGCTAAAATTTCAGCTCGATCGGTGCAGAACTTTTTGAGTTTTTGAAGCGTACACAAACCAACATAACATTTTTATATATATAAGGAAACAATACATAGCTGATATAACATCAGTTCACAGGTACAGGGTGCGGCGCTGGAACTTCCTTTATAAAACAAATAAATAACAAATTTGTATTGAAGTTGTAATAATTATTTTATTTTTTATAGCGGAACAAATCACATTTCAATCTGTCAAAATGCGTGAACAAACAAAACATGCAATATTGGAACAAACCCCAAGAGCGACCCCTACATGCAGAACTTATGGCTGTTTAGTGCAAGTCCTCTATGAGCTAAATAACAATATTTGGGATACTTACGCCAAGATCGACGTCGTTATGCTGGACAAAGTAGACCAAAACTTCAAATTTTGGCTTGTGCAATGTATTGAGCATAATGGTGGCTACCTTCAAATTATGATTTTCAAAAAGTAATAAAAACAAACTTTGAATACACTGCTATGTAAACAAATATTTAAAAATATATCTTCAATATTTTTTGTTTTAAATAGGGAAGTTCCTGCGCCGCACCCTGTAATGACTTCATAATATTTATCACAGATAAAGTAAAAAACGGTGTAGCGTGTTTAGTGCTTAGCGACAAGGGTTCCGTACATGTGACAGACTTTATAGGCAGCTACATAATCTATACTAATATTATAAAGCTTCTTGAACGCGATAATCTCAGGAACTACTGGTTCGAATTGAAAAATTATTCAAGATTTAGATAGCCCATTTATCGAGGAAGGCTATAGGCTATATAAAACATCACGCTATGATCAGTAGGAGCGGATAATCAATGTAAAATTTTGCAAAAACGGGGAAAATTGACGCAGACGAAGTTGCGCGGGTCAGCTAGTAGTTAATAAAAAAGAACTACCTAACTAATTTTAGTATTTAATATAAATATATTTTTTTTAATATAAAATCTGTCTATAAGTTTTATGACAACAACAATCTGTATACCAATGGTACTAGGAATCTATACTAATATTATAAATTCAAAAGATGGATGTTTGATATTCAATCACGCCACAGCGTGTAATCGGATCTGGACGAAATTTGAAACAGAGATAGATTATAGTCTAGAATGACACATAGGCTCTATCCCGGAAAAATGATCACAGGGGATTTTTTTTTTCTGTTCAAAATTTTTATTCGAACGAAATGGCAACAGCTAGTACTTTATATTGTTTATTATATGATTTTTAGACCATTTTGTAAGAACTAGATTTGCCCACATCTACAAATAGCGATAAATCTTTATTGACTGACTTGATTTTATCATTATCGTCGCGTATGAGGCTTATCGTATATCGATTTTTATTCGATGTCACACAAACTTTAATACATAGCATGAGTCGTTGTCAATGTGACAATCAAAATAAAGTGACAACAAAATTCACCCAAGCATATTAAAGCAATAAGGAGCAAGCAACCTCTACGTATAAGATGATTTTTGACTTTGAACAAACTACATTCTTCTTCATAGAAATAAACTTGCCGACAACATCTACGCAGCCAGGCGCGAACAGTAATACAGTGAGGTAAAAAAAATAACATATAAACGTAACAAAATATCTTCCTTACTCTATCTATACTTTGACTGCCTCTGTGGCGCGGTGGGAGTGTATCCGACTGCTACGCAATAGGTCGTGGGTTCGATCCCCACCCAAGATAAAACTTGGTGTGATGATCACGATGGTTTATTCTGTGTCTGGGTGTTATTTATCTATAATATGTATGCATTTAGAAATATATAAGTATGTTTATCAGTTGTCTGGTTTCCATAGTACAAGCTCTGATTAGTTTGGGATCAGATAGCGTTGTGTGAGTTGTCCCAAGATATTATTATTATTATTATATATCTATATTAACTCTAAGCGGACACAGGTCTTCGCACGATCTCCTGCTGTCTCCCCATATTGGCAGGTTGTCTGCCACAGTGAAATACGCGGATACCTATTGCGGATTTAACTTGTTCAGTCCAACACATAGGCGATATGACGCGTGATTCCTCCAATTGATTGATATTGAACTCACTACGATTTCTATAAATGGGTCTACTGGACCCTCAACACAATAAAGGGTTAACCCAATGTCTACATCTAGATATTTCTAATAAAAATGTAAAATGTTGGTGGTAAACACAACCTCTGTCCTTATTTCTAAATATTAAGAAGGCCAATATATTTTCGAGTTATGTTTGTTTGAACATCCGGAGTATGAAGAGTAGAGCCACCAAAAACTACGCACTTTTTAATATTTTATTTTTAGAATATTTATCTTTGTCATTACTTCCATATTTGTTATTTAAATTTTGGCTATTAAGCAAGAATAAAAAATATAAAGACAGAAACTTAAAACTCGTCTCTTGCGTAATCTTATGTTGGCGGTTGCCTGTTACAAAGAGTACGCAGTGAGAACATAGAAGCTAAGAGTGCGCATGCGGAAAACATAATAATAATATAATAATATCTTGGGACAACTTACACAACGTCATCTGATTCCAAACTAAGCAGAGCTTGTACTATGGTAACCATACTACTGATAAATATACTTATATATTTCTAAATACATACATATTATAGATAAATTACACCCAGACACAGAATAAACCATCGTGCTCATCATACAAAGTTTTATCCTGGGTGGGGATCGAACCCACGACCTCTTGCGTAGCAGTCGGACACACTCCCACCGCGCCACAGAGGCAGTCGTGAAACATGAACGAAAATGATGATTAGTAATGGTGATGATGATTAAACTGTCAAGTTCGCATAAGTTAACATTGTTATCGCCCAAATCTTAAGAATCGTATCTTCTCCAGCGCTACGGGAAGTGCAGCCCTTTTTGCCCTTACATAACAAAACGCCAGCACCTATGCTCGCCTTCACAGGCTTGCATGGTGCCAGCCTTTGTTACAGTGGGCTGAGGCTGCCCTCCCTCTGCGCCTACGATTTTTAAAAACACCCTCGGGGTGTCACAAACAAGTACAACGTGAAGTCGGGGCGAACTAACTGGACTGGTTCTGTATTTTTTGACCCCGTAATATGCCCGTTACATAAATCAAGTTAAGAAAAGTACTGTGGTATTAAATATAAATACCTACTGGAAAATTAATTATACAATACAATCTAGTGATGGAGTTAAACAAAACTTGCAACCCCTCTTTTACCTTTTTAGAGGTTGATTTTCCAAAAACGCTGAAACATTTTTTATTTCAAACTTAAAAGCCAAATACGAAAATTTTAAAACTGACGGAGTTTCATACAATCTTGCAACCCCTATTTAACCCTTTAGTGGACGAATTTCCACAAAATCTTTCTTAGTGGATGCCTGCAACTGCAAAAATTTCAGGTTTGT
Source organism: Herminia tarsipennalis (assembly GCA_945859575.2). Lineage (NCBI taxonomy): Eukaryota > Metazoa > Arthropoda > Insecta > Lepidoptera > Erebidae > Herminia > Herminia tarsipennalis. The sequence goes on from OX243850.2 coordinate 19,488,772, forward strand.
AGCCTCAGCGGTTTAGGCTGCGTTGATGAATCAGTCAGCGAGTCAGTCAGAACAAGTGATTATATAGGTATGTATAGAAGGTAAAAATCTCTATTTGAATTGCGAATTTCCAGGGCTGAATATATGATTAAATCAGCCTTTTAAAGTACAACATACTCGTAGTAGCAACAAGTAGATTATAAAAAAAAAAAAAATTGTATATATGACTAATATGTATGTAACCACGTTCTTAATCTATCTATATAAATAATAATTATTTATTTCCTTCTTTCTTTCTTCCTATGTATGTTTTTAGAACTTCGAAAATGCTTCATTTCTAGGTAGATCTTACTTCTGTTATTAGCGAAACCTATAACCAACTTAGCATACCTTCGCATTTACTTTTTAAAGGAGTCTTAGTAATGGAACAATATTGAAAGATCTATCTAATATCAGACAACTCACAAAGGCCATCTGATCTCAAACTAGGGACAGCCTCTACTATAATAACAATAATCTTTCATTGTCATAAACAGATGTTATCATAGCTATTTGCTTCTATGACTCCTTGTGACAGTAGTCTTAAGGGGAACTCTTCCCCTTAAGACTATGTACATTGTGATATGGCAAATATACTACTATATTCTATAGCAACCAGACAATTAATATCCGTAAACATATAGATACACAGGATGTCCCAAAACCATGCCACACGAAGGGAAAGTAGGTATATATTGTAGATTGAATATTTTACTGAAATATGACTACAGAAACCCACTTTTTACACCGCATTCTTGTGCTGGGCAGCTACGGAACCCTACATTGTGCATGATCCGACATGCACTGGCCGGTTTTTTCCTTTTGAGATACCTACGGAACCCTAAAAAGATAATTTAACATCCTCTGTACCTATGATACACAATAAAAATAAATTGATTGACTGATTGAAACGTTAGAGGTAAAGTTTGTGAGATGATAGTAATCTCTGCATAGTTCTACTGAACCTTTTTTGATAAAATTAGGTATAGAAAGCTAGTTAGTTAGCTAGGCAGCTAGTAATATATACCTATTAATCACGACAATACCTTCAAGTACATGGCAAATGAATCTAATCTGTATGAGATCTGCGCCGCCTAATCTCACTTCGGTCATGTCGGATTTCCACCTCATTTAACAAAGAGATTAAGGGAATAGAGAGTGAGCAAGACCCAGATGTGCAAATACAGCTTGTGCTCTATATTTCTGGGCTAGTCTCTGATTGGTCGCCATAACCTAAATCTATTTGGAGACCATTACGTTACTTTCTATAGCCTGTGGTGATTGTGATAAATGTTTAAGAAAAATAAACAGCCTTCAAGGAAAAAAAAATATCAAGCACATCACCGAATGCAAATTTCGCTGAGTCACTCCTATGTTTTAATCTCTATCTCTTGTGTTTTATAAGCTAGGACAACGTTTTATACATCAAAACCTTTCCAAAAAAATATGCGGTTGTTAGATATGGGGCTATATGGCTATGTTAATATTATAGCCATATATATAATCAATCCATGTATTGGATATTGATCTACTAAGTATGTAGATGTGTTTTGGAATATTGATTGTTCCAGTTTATGTGATGTTGTATAAAACCGAACGAAGGTTTGATGGAACTGTTTTATAAGTTTGAGAGGTGGTCTGGAGTCTGATGACGGTGTAACCATCACAATGTATTGACTGGTTATCATAGCGATGATTATAAGATCATCCGTGTCTGCAAAACTATGTTTGGTAGTTATATTATACTGTATGAAATACCTACTTGTGGCACAGAACAATTCAAAGATCTAATAAACCAATTATTTATATTATAGATGTACCCACAGATATTTTAGGATGATGTTTGTATTGTGATTAATACTGTGTCAGTTGTTTATGATGCTTATGATATTAGATATGAGAATGCATTGCAGATGTTGGAATGAATATACTAAATGTAATTGCAACTGATAATATCAATAACGAATTAGACTAGACTCTTTTACCACAGATGTACTTATTAAACAAACTCTAATGTGGGATCCTACCCACATATGTAGGTATTTGATGAAACAATATTGTTAATACAGTTAATATTTGTATTAATTGGATAATGTAATCTAGTGTCTATCTGTTTTATATAAATTGTTGTATAACGATCTAAATGTTGAATTATGTTAGAAAACACTGCTAATATCAATAATGTACCTAAATAGTTATAACTGTGGGATTCTACCCACATGATAAAAATACGAGAGAAGCCTTTATAAGCAGTGTAACATTCTGACCTAGCCTCTTTTCTCTGGTGTCATTCGACGGCGAAGGTACGATCCTTATTCAAAGTTACTTTATATTCTTTCTATTGTATTGTATAAATAGTGTTTTTCTATACTATATATAATGTTTGTGTATACTAGCTGATTGACTGATGAAAAGATATTGCAATGTGTCTAATTATCTATTGTCCTGTAAGTTGTGAATCATCTGCCTTGTAGTAATATAGTAAGACATTGCAATGGTATATCTAAGTCTCAGTCAATTAGATACATTGCAGATTGCTTATGTAAATATCATATTAGCAAATGTATATGGCAAATGTTTTATTAGGAGACGGCCTAGTTTTCTTATCACTTCTTTTCCTAGGCAATAGGTCCTCTTGGAAGTGACACTAGCATACCTCCCTACTCCAATTCCTTGATATAACCAGAGTGAATAATATTTTGACAATATAATGCTGATTGCCATTTGTTACTTTGTATTATTCTATACTACCCTGAATAGATACCCCGACAATACTGAACTGTGATAGGAACCTTAAACAATATACAGACACACAAATTACATCCTGACATTTCTTAAACAGAAAATAGTCTTCTAATTAAGATACTGTTCTGTAGAACCATTATCCCTCAGTAAGTACTGGTTATGACTCATTAGGTTACATTCTCAAATGACACACAAGTAGTCAATAGACGTGAGATAGTATATTGTAGTTATATATCTATACAAGCTTTACATACATACAATTGCTACGATATACTCGTAGCAATTCTATCAAAGCTTTTCTTATAATTATCAGCTTACACCTTCCACAACCTCTACGTTCCCTACAAGCTTCTAACATCGGAAGTGAAGGAAAAAAACCCCGTTCCATTTATGATTTGTGTCTGATCACATTGCTAATACAATTGTTACAAGTTTCAGAATGGCTTCCTGATATGGGTCGCTCTCAGAGCGATTAACAATTTGGCTGTTTGTTCCTGTCACCTGGCAAACCAATCAATGGAAGGCTGCAGAGAATGATCTACAAAGCATACCGTTAAGATACAATTTGCATATGCTTGGTTCGTAAGATGATCTACAATACTGGCTGTTTTTGTTCCGGCTGCCTACCCTACAACCCACTCAAGGAAATTCTCAGTGATAAGCAGAAAGGACAACAAAGATCCTAAACATCTTATGAAATTGTTTGTCAGGTACTCTGAACAAATTATATTAAATCAACTTTTGTTTTATCAAAATATAATAATAGATGTGTACTGTTATATTATATAGAATCTGGGTACTTCTATGCATATCATGAACATTCAATCTTTTTCGCTCTAAGATTTTGATAGTTTCTGTGCCATGAATTTGGAAGCAAGTTTTACTTAAGCTTAGTAACTTAACATTTTGCAATTTACATTGATTGGAGGTTGACAAAACATTTATAACCTCTTATTTGTGGGCATATTTGGGTAATCCTAAATGTTTTACCTTTTAATGAGAAGTGATAACAAATACCTGCATACACATCGTACTTTTGTCGGTACTGTGATAATGCTATCACTACAGGCAATGTAGAAAAGTACAAATAATATTACGATCACTTGGTATAATACAAGCGGGTAGGTAGTGGTCAGATTGGCCAAGCGGTTTTATGGGAGCCACATAATATTGGCTGTTGGGTCTGCGATTGTATAGAAGTAGGCACAAACCTTTAAACCGATCGATAGTTGCAAAGTCATTAGTTTTCAAAACCTGGCGATAAACCCAACGATATAACATTTTTGTAAAAAGACATATTGTGGTTGATAAATCCGTCACATATACACTTAACTATAATTCCATTTTCATTGTTTAAATGTGCTTATTTCAAGCTAAAAACCATATTTAATAACTAAAATAACATAAAAATGTGGTTTTGTTTCATTAAAAATTTGTAAACATATTTTGACTTTGACAGTTCCGATGCCATAGACTAAAGTCATTGTCTTTGGATTGGATTGTCTTCGTTTAATATAATCCAGTTTGATTTTCTATAAATTAGCTTTTTTATTGCATTTTCAAATTTAACCTAAAGTAAAATATTTTTCTTTATAATTTTAGAAACTACCAATTTTTATTTTTTTTATACGTTCTGTTCCCAGCTCATCCGATCTAACTTTTGAACAGTAACTAAGCCATGGGCCATAGATTAAAATACTACTAGGAAATAAATAATTCGTTAACTGTTTTTGAGGTTTAATAACGATATTACATAGTTTGAAGTTGAATTGTTTATTGGGTTACCGTGATTGTGAATTCGAATAACTATAGAAAAACGAATAAATTACAAAATCGACATTGATACGTACGTAGGTACCTACGTTAATTAACAAAATATCTTTATTGACTTACATTTGACTTCGATTTGGTGGTAGGTACCTGTTTGTGCAATAAAACTACCCTTGGCAGATCAAATAATACGAGGTTTGTTTTACGTTTGCAGTAGGTAGGTAACTGAGTTATAATTCAAATAAGTAACGATGAATTTGTTGGGTTTGGAAGTTAATTTCAAAATACTATCTTCGTTGCTATGTTTAAATTTCCTTTTTAGTAATGGTATGTGAATATTCAAATTGCCTACGAAAATTTAAGTACCTACCTACCTACTTGTTTCCATTATGACAAATAAGATGAATAAATATATACTACTACAGTACTTATTACAATACTGCCGTTAATTTTATTTAATACGTTAGCTGATGAAATTCATAGTAACCGTGGTATGTTACTCTTACTTAAACCATATAAATACTACAAAACAAATGTGGTTACTGATTTCTTTTATTTTGACTTTGTTTGCGAATAATACGTTATTCTTCGTGATATACGATATTGACATAGTTTTGTTGTACCTACGGTAATTCTTACAGTAACTAATTATTTCTCTTTAATAAATATTAGGTAATAAATCATACACAACTAGTGTTAGCACTATTAGCTATCGTGTATAAACTGCCTTGAAAATGAAATAACATAGACCGTATCGTAATAAAAATCTAAAGATCAAACTATAATCTAAAGCTCAAACTTTACAAAATAAATGTTTTTGAAACTGAAAAATAATAAGAAGTCGCTAGTCAATCGTTTACTTGGTACTTATCTCTCAGGGCAGAGCGGGTAGCTGGATTTGATATTTGGCAAAACAAATTGTGGTTATGTACCATGTACCCATGTACCTACCTTCTTTGAGAGCGAAGCAGATAGTTGTCAATATGACCGTAAGAGTTATGGCGACATGGACATAATTTATAGGTACTTTTGCCCTAAGTAACGTGAACAATCAAGGGTTGTATCACAGAATAGTCTGACAGGAATAAATTGATATTAGAAGTAGGTGCCTACCTTCAAGTATAGCTTGTTTAAATTATAATGATAGACATGATCTATCTAAAATATTATGTTTGAACAACTGATTTTTAAAACTACTTCTTTTTCCCTGTTCAGTTTAGGTAGGTACGAGTAGTAATTGTGTAATATACTCGTGGATCTCGTGAAATTACGATTATTTTAGTAGCTACATAGTCATTGTCATAATTTTTTTTTGATAAGTTTAGGTAAGTAGCATTTTGTAGCTAGTTCTCATGTAGGTAATGAATATTATGATAGTACTGTACGTTATTAATTAGGTACCTACAATATTATCTTTGCGATGCCGTTTGGTTGCTGTTTTTTTGTGTTTAGTTAGATAGTAGGCACTTGTATAGGTAATAATAGTTCTTCTGTATCTAATGATTAGGTAGGTAATTTAGCAGCTTCAAAAAAAACAGTTAATTGCAAAATACTGTTATGCCCTTTTTACTTTGGGTACCTAGATAGTGCTTATTTATTTGTGGTTATTTTGCACTTGTGAATGATTTACAATGTTTTTTTATTATATTACGGAAATACACGTATGATGCCAATTAGATAATGTTATTACGCTAATTGTTAAACCGTATTTTTAGAACTATCGTTATTAGTACCTAGGTAATGAATAACAACACCTCACGAGGAGCATCGCACTTCATTAGCGATAACCAAAATGCGTTTTGTTACATAGGACGTTTATGTTCCGCGTTAACTGTATACGCCTCTGTGGCGCGATGGGAGTGTGTCCGACTCCTACGCCAGAGGTCGTGGGTTCGATTCCCACACGGGACACCACTTTGTATGATCCACAAATTGTTGTTTCGAGTCTGGGTGTACTTTGTGTCCGTGACTTGTATGTATGCAAAAGTCCCCTGCGACACAGGGCTTGGACCCTAACGCGGGAGTCGGCTTATTTAAATAATAATTAAAAAAAATATATGGCTGTTGGCCACAGCAGGTACACATAGGTAGGTTATGTAGACAATTTTTGATGGGGTCGGGAGTTATTTGCGTGTACAATCGAGAGCCAGGTGCGGATGATTTTTGGCCTCATTGACAATTTTCAAAGCATTTTTTTGATTAATTAAACATATCACAAAAAAAGTTATGTCGCTAACTTAATAAGTTAATTATTTGATTTTAGATAAATATTCTATTTTAGTTATTGTTAATCGTTATTATTATTTGCGCTGTCGTGTCATTGTTTTTCGTTACCCTGTTATCATTTTGGTAGCAAGCAACACTTAGGAAGTTGCAAAGTTATTACGTGTGATATCGATTTGCCGAGTTTTAGGCAGTATCAGAGTAATGCCATTAATGGCGCTTTTATTAATTCTTTATCACAGTAATTTATAGGAAATTGATAAATAGCATTGACACGTAAATAGCTGCTTTATGATTTAAATAACTAATGCGAAGAGAACTAGGTATAAATAACGAGTTGTTTATTCAGATACGTAACGTAACGAACACCCCTATAGCAAGTAAACTATGTGGCAAGTGAGAAATATAGTAGTATAGTGGTGGATACTAATTATATATATAGATGTTAGTGTAGTTACGTAGGTAGTAGGGACTGTCGTTGTTGTGATTGTACTATTCCAATTGACATAAGATCGAACTTTGACTAAAGACTTGTGTTTGAGACTTGACACTTAACCTGAAGACTGATTGTGGTAGTACATTACAACGATGATACAATGTTATGGAGGTAATTGATGCTGGATGGTTGGGCTGTTCGCATTTCCCTTTGGCAAACCTGGTAAAATCGCTGTCGACGGTTGCTTGTTGTTGACTTTATCCACTTGCAGCGGGCGGATGGAAACACGTTGATGCAACTCGCTCGAAACAAAAAAAAACCGCTGGGTGACCGTTGTGACGTAGCTCAAAAAGGGAAACGATGAAGCATATGGGAAACTCAAGGGTTGATAGCTCAAAAAATAATGGAGCACTTGAAAACTCAAAAAAAATATAGCTCAAAAAATAATGGAGCAATTGAGTTTTGTTAGCTCAAAAAATAATGGAGCATTTGAGTTGTGTTTATAGCTCGGATAGAGCATTATGATGCTTAGTGCTCTCACTAGCAGCGGGTGAGAACGGACGACATTCACACGGTAGACAAAATTCAAAATTTCGCTAAGCAACGTAATGTCTAGTTATGAGCCAATCACAAGCGGCGGTGACGAGGTTTCATAATGTAGGGCTTACGGAGAGCAATCCATCTGAGGTCCGGATCAATCGTACTCTGAACATGAGTTTAGATGCTAGTTAGTTTGTGGGTAGGTGGCCATTTAGGTAGATATTACAGAATTAGAACTCAGGCTAGTCATTAGATAGGTAGGTGATTAGGAAATCATTGAGTTAGGTCGATTAAGGTGCCTACCTACCTAAGTATTATTCTAGCCCTAAACCTATAGTGCTTCGAGACGCAGCACTTGTCAGTATGGCCGTGTTAGATATGGGGCTATATGGCTATGTTAATATTATAGCCATATATATAATCAATCCATGTATTGGATATTGATCTACTATGTAGATGTGTTTTGGAATATTGATTGTTCCAGTTTATGTGATGTTGTATAAAACCGAACGAAGGTTTGATGGAACTGTTTTATAAGTTTGAGAGGTGGTCTGGAGTCTGATGACGGTGTAACCATCACAATGTATTGACTGGTTATCATAGCGATGATTATAAGATCATCCGTGTCTGCAAAACTATGTTTGGTAGTTATATTATACTGTATGAAATACCTACTTGTGGCACAGAACAATTCAAAGATCTAATAAACCAATTATTTATATTATAGATGTACCCACAGATATTTTAGGATGATGTTTGTATTGTGATTAATACTGTGTCAGTTGTTTATGATGCTTATGATATTAGATATGAGAATGCATTGCAGATGTTGGAATGAATATACTAAATGTAATTGCAACTGATAATATCAATAACGAATTAGACTAGACTCTTTTACCACAGATGTACTTATTAAACAAACTCTAATGTGGGATCCTACCCACATATGTAGGTATTTGATGAAACAATATTGTTAATACAGTTAATATTTGTATTAATTGGATAATGTAATCTAGTGTCTATCTGTTTTATATAAATTGTTGTATAACGATCTAAATGTTGAATTATGTTAGAAAACACTGCTAATATCAATAATGTACCTAAATAGTTATAACTGTGGGATTCTACCCACATGATAAAAATACGAGAGAAGCCTTTATAAGCAGTGTAACATTCTGACCTAGCCTCTTTTCTCTGGTGTCATTCGACGGCGAAGGTACGATCCTTATTCAAAGTTACTTTATATTCTTTCTATTGTATTGTATAAATAGTGTTTTTCTATACTATATATAATGTTTGTGTATACTAGCTGATTGACTGATGAAAAGATATTGCAATGTGTCTAATTATCTATTGTCCTGTAAGTTGTGAATCATCTGCCTTGTAGTAATATAGTAAGACATTGCAATGGTATATCTAAGTCTCAGTCAATTAGATACATTGCAGATTGCTTATGTAAATATCATATTAGCAAATGTATATGGCAAATGTTTTATTAGGAGACGGCCTAGTTTTCTTATCACTTCTTTTCCTAGGCAATAGGTCCTCTTGGAAGTGACACTAGCATACCTCCCTACTCCAATTCCTTGATATAACCAGAGTGAATAATATTTTGACAATATAATGCTGATTGCCATTTGTTACTTTGTATTATTCTATACTACCCTGAATAGATACCCCGACAATACTGAACTGTGATAGGAACCTTAAACAATATACAGACACACAAATTACATCCTGACATTTCTTAAACAGAAAATAGTCTTCTAATTAAGATACTGTTCTGTAGAACCATTATCCCTCAGTAAGTACTGGTTATGACTCATTAGGTTACATTCTCAAATGACACACAAGTAGTCAATAGACGTGAGATAGTATATTGTAGTTATATATCTATACAAGCTTTACATACATACAATTGCTACGATATACTCGTAGCAATTCTATCAAAGCTTTTCTTATAATTATCAGCTTACACCTTCCACAACCTCTACGTTCCCTACAAGCTTCTAACACGGTCGAATAGCGAAAATCCCATCTAAATCGGATTACTAGTTTTGGAGAAAATCGCGAACATACATACATACGTACAGGTCAAACAGAGAACAACCTTTTTGAAGGCGGTTAATAAAATATATTTTTCTGTGACACGTCTTCCTATATATTTTGCTAGATATAATACTGGATTAATATTATCCCAAAATACAGATAATAATGAATAACAAACTCATTTCATGCTGATAAATGTTGATAGTTGAGTCACTGCCAGTGCTGCGAATATCTTCCGTAATTGTAATTTGATCATATTGATAACGAGTCCGCGTAAATATAGTAGCTTTTGGATTTGACAATCAAAATCGAGGTTGTAGGCTAGGGTGTAACGTGTGTGTGTTGTAGGCTAGGGTGGGTGTTAGGACTAGGCCGGGTCGACGGCGCGCTAGTGTTCCACGCGCGCCTCGAAGAGGTGTCAGCAAGTGACGGGGCCCCATTGGGCCTGCGCCACCGGGAGTGCGGGATCGTTCGAAAGAGTTACCGTGCTCCCGGAACACCAGGGCGAAAGAAGGAACACAGATGGGTTTTAGTCAGTAGGAGTCTGACACGCCCTCCCGCTCATGCCCACAGCGGGAGAAGTCATATGATGATTTCCCATCTATAAAAAAAAAAAAAAAAAAAAGTCTAGGGTGTAAACTAACTCGATGCTGTATTTTTTAACAAAAAACACAAACCTATAGAAAAATGACAACAAGCTCGGCGTTAAGTAGTTCTGTGCCCTCCCGTCAAAGTTTTGATATACACAGGACTCACGCGTGGGACACACACTTATCGAGACCACGCACGGTCGGTACTCCTTTACTCTAGAACCTCAACCATTCTCAACCATTCTCCAATTCCCAAAAAACCCTCAATGAGAGACTATCTATTAACTTTTTTTTTTACAATGGAACCTACATAACAATCTGTTAAAAGTTTCTAAAATAAATAAAGATTAAAAAAAACTTTTTTTTTATTCATGACCGAGATGTCAAAAATATGTATTAATAATTTAGTCTAGTGTTGTCTTTGTCAGATTTAATCATATTTTCATACAAACAATGAAAAACAAAATAACAGTGGAGTATCAAACTTCCATAAATCGATAAAAAAAAATCGATAAAACTTGTTATGTCAACTTTACACTGTAAAAAAATAAAAATATAGAAGCGTGAGATTTTCAAATAATTAAAAAAAAAATCTCTAGTTAAAAAAATCTCTAATTGTTTTTAAACTTGTTGTTTAAAAACAATTAGAGATTTTTGTTTACACATATTAGAATATTATCTGGACTTAATCGCGTTAAATATTTAAGGGTACGAACCTTTTATTTACCGACGTTTCGATCGAATTGCATAGATCGTGGTCACGGGTCGACTCTCTTCTCTAGTTAAATATTATTTCTAACGGTATGTAACATGTACCATAAATAATCAGATAACTTAACAAAGAAAACGATTAAAAACTATTTAATTGAGCAATTGAATTTGACAATCTCGAAAAAAGGGATGTTATGATGTCAGAATAATATAAATGATTCTCTCATTGAGGGTTTTTCAGGAATTGGAATTGGGGCCCGACCGTCTCGATAAGCGCGTGTCCCGCGCGCGAGTCCTGTATCTATCAACCTATTGCTATGAAACGGCCACTCTGTTTGGGATCCCTTCTTTACAGACTCAGTCTTCGACACTCCTGTGCTTTTGCAGCCAAACTAGCAATCGTCGGCAGATCGTTGCTGACACTGAGTTCACTCTGTGGTCGACGGTTAAGTTAAAAAGTGTGAAGTGTCTTTGCTTAGATTGATAATAAATATATAATATGTATTACACAAGGAAATACATATATAATGCCCATTAAAACATACCCTATGCTTCTGATGAAGACTAACAGAATGATAGTCTCAGTATACCGCAATGAAAAAAACTTTCCGTAGTAATATTATACTCTTTGTCACTGACCGATTAGGCAGCCTTGCCAATATAACAAAAAAAACGAGAATTTGAAACACTGCGTTCTCTTTGGTAATGCGTACTCTTTGGTGGCTTTAGGAAGAAATAAGAAGAAAGAAATATTTTTTATTTCGACATATTTTTACACAATAACATAATAAACTTAACGTAGGACATTAAAACTACACATGAAATAGACAAAAAAATAATGATTGCAAAGGTTGAAAATAGGACCTAGTTCAGCATATGCTAATGCTGATTTTCAACTAGGCCCTAAAGAGACTATACTGAAATGAAACAATAGCGAACAACTAAAATTTGTCAGTCGGCATTCTAAAAGTTGTCTCAAAAGTTTCATAAAATCTTGGGAACCCGATTCAGGTTCCTAAAAATCGGGTTTTCGTAAATATCGCGCGTGTTTTTAAAGTATTTGCATGTTTATAAAAGTTATAGAGCTTTAATTCGATTAACAGTTTTCACATAGAGCTTAAAGAGTGATTTGTAGATGCAAGCAAGAGCTAGTAGTACTACAAAACGACTGCCTCTGTCTGTCGTGGGTTCGATCCCCACCCAGGATCAAACTTTGTGTGATGAGCACGATGGTTTATTCTGTGTCTGGGTGTTATTTATCTAAAATATGTATGAATTTAGAAATATTTAAGTATGTTTATCAGTTGTCTGGTTTCCATAGTACAAGCTATGCTTAGTTTAGGATCAGATAGCATTACCTATGTGAGTTGTCCCAAGATATTATAACATTATAGGACCGACGGCTTAGCGTGCGTTTTGTATAGTTTTATTTGAGTTAAACTTAGATATGCCTAAGCACGTTCTGTAGTTCAAAACATATTAGTTATTTGGAATACGTAATTTATCATTGTCCTCCCAGCCCAATTCTTTTTTTTTTAATTTTGTGACTTTACACTATTTACTGTTCTATATTTGACTGCATCTGTGGCGCGGTGGGAGTGTATCCGACTGCTACGCAAGAGGTCGTGGGTTCGATCCCCACCCAGGATAAAACTTTGTGTGATGAGCACGATGGTTTATTCTGTGTCTGGGTGTTATTTATCTATAATATGTATGTATTTAGAAATATATAAGTATGTTTATCAGTTGTCTGGTTTCCATAGTACAAGCTCTGCTTAGTTTGGGATCAGATAGCGTTGTGTGAGTTGTCCCAAGATATTTATTTATTATTATTATTTATTTATGGGTTTCCCAGTACCTACCTTAGCTGTGCAATCTGTAATAATAGTCGATTATTTTTATACTCTATAGTCGGAGACCGTGTTCCATCCCTTCTCTTTTGCCCTGACCAAGCCCTGACCTTGCATGGTGCTGCAAGCTAATATCGTATCAAGTAAGATTATACAATCTATTTTAAATGCTGATAACACTGAACAACATAACTTTTTGCCGTTAATCCAATTATGTATTTTCGGTATCTGATATGATTGTATATGTACCTATGTAATAACAGAAAAATAATAAAAAGATTCTATTACATCGAAACATGTAAACAAATGGTTCTACGAGTATAATAAAAAAGTTTCTTGGTGAACGGAACGTTTGTTGCTCTTTTACACAAAAATCGGCTAAATGGATTGTGATGAAACTAGATAGTAATGTACATTACATTACATTACATTACTGCATTAGATAGCACTACTTTAAAAATTAACAAAAACCCTCCTAGGGGATAGTTGTTACAGTGATTTTATAGAGTTGTTGTAGATATGCCTTATTTAAAACTAGCAACATTGGTGGTCTATGGCACATGTAGATTTTGTGTCATAGCGACATCCATAATAATTGAGAAGTTTTATTGTGGTGGGTGTTTTATGTTTCTGTCGTCATTAGAGAGTTTTTTTTTGTACGTATCTAAGTAATTATTTTGCTTATTTATATTATTTTTCATCCATTTGAAAGAATATGTAAAGTAGTTTTAAAATATTTAAAGATAATGAGATCACGTTGTAAAGATTGCATAAGAAAAATTGATTTATTAACCTCAATGTATTTGGGGACACTTGATCCTCTTAAGTATATATGAATTGATACCCAGATGAAATCAAAAAATGGGAATAGATATCAGAAAAAAACATTTAAGCTTATTCATATCTACCCATTAATATTTTTTTATCTGGAACAGATTTTTTTTGTAGTTTGTATTTGCCCATATAACTCTAACTTGACATTTAATTCAGGTTAGATGTGGTTAAATTGTTGTATACTAGTATTCCTAGTTGGTAGTGTTAAGTATCCTATACATCAGGGAGATTTGTATGGTGAGGAACAAGTATCCCAGAACATTGGGCACATGGCAATTTCACTGACCTTACATTTTTTTTCTTATAACACATTCTGTATAAATTTATAAAAACAATCTTAAAAGCTCTTTCAATACTTAAATGAATGCTCAAAAACAAAAGGGGGAATCAAGTATCCCTCTTCTCCCACATTTACATTTTCAGAATGATACCGTACTGAAAATACGAAGAACTGACTGGGTCAGATTATAACAAACAAGTTAATAGTGTTTCTGGTGTTTTTTCAACGATTTCCTCTAAATTGTGTAAGTGTGTTTCACTTAATTTCTATTAATTTTGGTTTTGCAGAAGCTTGTTTTATATAAAAATTTCAATATAAACATATAGTTCTCAAAATTCTTAAAAGAAAGGTTTTCGAGAAACACAAGGTCTGCAAACTATAAAGACACTAGGTGCTGCCTACAATAGGTAATAGATATATGTAGGGTTATTTACACAGATAATTATCCGCAATAATAATTAATGCAGGTAGATATTTCCACCTGTGTACTACGGGATGAATATGTCAGATGAATATGTTTAGCTTGTCAAAAGACCTTTGACATAGTTGCTATTTTAATGAAGAGATAGAAGTATTGGCATGGTTGATAATTGCAGAATATACTATAACGGTATCTGTATATTCGAATAACAGATTATGTTATGCCAGATTATATTGACATTATGGAAGTACTTACAGTTTGTTTATGTTGTAATTAATACATGAATCATTTTTGATGATTATAACACATTGTAAAAGCACAATGTAATGGTAATTTGTATAGTGTGTGTAATAGTCTGAATATTAATTATTGTATTAAATAACACGAATCTACGTGTTAAATTATATAATGAGTTAAAATATGTATATAATAATAATAATAATAAAAATGATTTATTCACTTAGGAAGCAAAATACTACACTTGTGAAAAGTCGATTCTACATTTACTTGTAATGCCTGTTTGCAAAATAGGTAAAGCGAGAAATGAACAGGCAATAAAAACTCGTGGCCACTCTTTTCAAATTGCCAATGTTTACAATGTAGATGTACCCATATAATTGTAACTAGCTGTGCCCGCGACTTCGTCCTCGTGAAGTTGCAGTGCTGCTTACTCCCTATAGACATTAGCGTGATGATAAAAGTAACCTTAGTTACTCCTTACATCATTAGCTATCTGACAATGAAAGTCCGTCGAAATCCGTCAAGCCGTTTCGGAGATTAGCCGGAACAAACAGACAGACCGACAGACAAAAAAATAAAAATTGTGTTTTTGTTATGAGTAGGTACCATATATCCTTTGATATGCAATTAGTAAAAAACTGTTATTTTGACATTCAAACAGACAATTAATTTTATATTTAGTGGACTGTACTGCTATAAAACAAACTGGCATGTTATGATTAAAGGCAGTCTTACACCATCATAATACTTTTGTGTTCTTTTATTATTGTGTATATATATTATATTAACAATTTATTCCAATGTGATGCGATTTAATGAATATTGCCTTATATGATACTTATCAGCTGTCCTACAGCGAGATGATTGAACATTGCAATGATGTTGAACTGAACTGAACTCATTGTTTATGTGAAGGTTTAAGACTGATATTGTTTAATTTAAGGTTTTTAATTTTTTTTTAAATTTTATGTACCTACGTCATATAGGTATGGCAATAAACTTTATATGTTCGTAAACTTTCGCGATTTGTACACATTATAGAATTTTATAAGTTACGGGTCTTAATCACGTAAATATTTTATTTTAAGGCTAAATACCTTTGTTTATTGCCCGATGTTTCGACCGTATTGCAACGGCCGTGGTCACGGGTAGACTGACTGTATTTGTGACATATACAATTTTGTATGGCAAATGTTTATTAGGAGACGGGCTAGTTTCCTTGTTGGCTCTTTTCGTAGCCAATAGGTTTTCTTGGAACCAACATAAGTATTCGACCGAACATGTTTGAGAATATATAATACTTGCCATTAATTTCTTGTATGTATTTACTACCCTGGTTGTGTTAGATTACCTATCAATACTAAGCTTTTTGATAGGAAGTTTAAGATCGCATTTAATTATCATTCTGAGATATCGTATAATCAAGTAACTGACTTATATACATCCTGATGAAGTAGTTATATATTCAGACGTTAAAGTAGCTATACAAGGTTATTTTTGGTATAGTGCAAAACTTAGACAGCCCAACAAGATTTTTACTTCAAAAAATCATATAAAAAAGAAAATGAAAATATTGAAAACTTGCGTAGTTATAAGCCATTCAAGTTGTCTTAAGTTCTTCGTGTTGTCGTGCTCATTGCATCTCGTAGTATGTAATCCATGGTTATTGTTGAAAAATAAGTGATGATTACATTTCAAATCACATTGTGAACAGGATTTGGACTGTTAGAATTATTAATGAATTAATTAATGATAGACTATTTAATTAATTGAAAAATATAACATGGTCCAAAAACTACCTCATTGGATTGTATCACTGATTCTGAGCAAACTACTTTCAGGTTTGCACTATACCTAGAATAGCGTTGCTTGCATATTTTTGTTAGACAATAAAATGCGATCATCTAAACTAATATTATAAAGTGGAAAGATTTGATTTTATGTTTGTTTGTTTGTTACGATTATCTCAAAAACTACGAACCCATTCATTCATTCCGTTCATAGTTCTTATTATTGCCTACGAAAAAGTCTGCAATGGTATATGTCTAATAACTCAATGACGGTATATTCGATCATGTCGAAAATAATTAAGCCCTACCTTTAATTTAAGTATCTATTAAGCCCTACCTTTGCGATTTTCGCATATTTTTAGGTCACACGGTTCAAAAGATAAGGGGCACAATTTTAGCAACTTACGGAGCGATTTCTTTCCAAAAATCTTCACTTAATCAAAAAAGTTTATACGAAACCTTAAAATGTTATTGAAAACCTGTCGAAGAAAGTGTCACATGTTGAGGTTTGCTGAAAAAAAAAATAGCTTCTGTTACATGTATTATTGCGTTAAAAAAATAATGATTTTTATTATTTAGCTCTAAAACTAAGTAGCGACACCTTTTCACCAAATTTCATAAATATTCATTGAGTAAAATGTCTGCTTTGAGTAAATGCCTGTGACATACGGACGGACAGAAACACAGACGGACATGATGATTAAATAAGGGTTTTTGACATTTTGGCTACGGAACCCAAAAAACACATGTATTAACCTTGGTTTACAATTGCGTATTTTGTTGTTTTGTATGACATCATAACCTCCTCTAGATATCATATCTAACACAATGTTCATGCACTTTTTGGTTTATCATCCAGGAATAAGATAACATATCATTCTGCGATGGACAACAGCGGTGCTAAGATAGAGTAAATCGATATTTTTACAGCTATTTGTATAAAAGGCCCAGTACTGTTCAATGCACTACCACACTCTATTCAGAACTTTTATTATCAGCTACAAATTGGGATATTAATATTATGTAAGTAAATTTTATACACATTGTACTTTAAATCTTCAACTAGTAAAGTGAGCTCGAAAAATACTACCTATAGGGCGTTTTCAGAAAAAAGTAACCCTAGTTGAAAATTTGAAGTTTAATATAAACATGCGTATTAGGCGTTACTTTTGCTTTAGTTTTATTGTTTAGATCTTCTATTTTAAAAATAACTGCGGAATTTCGTGAGATAAGTTATAATGTTAGAAAAATATTAATAAATAGAAAAACTTAATACGGTCGTGAAATGGTGTCCGATTAAACTACCGGCGTGAACCCACTCCTAACAAGCCATTGAGATGTGTTTGTGTATATATATATTAAATGAAGACATTGAAATTTTTGTTTTTGGTTAACTGATACATCATACACGAAATTCCGCAGTTATTTTTAAACCAAAAACAAAAGTTTTAATGTCTTCATTTTTAGGGATAAACCATTAAGGGCTGGTACATAACAACCAGAAAATAAATGTTGATAAACTTTCGCGATTTGTACACATTATAAAATTATATATACTACAGGTCTTATCGCGTGAATAATTTAAGGTAAAATACCTTGTTTATTGCCCGATGTTTCTTCTTCGGAATAATGCGGCTTGTGAAGTGGGATTTTTGTTGTTTTTGTTTCATACTTACAACGTTATGCCTACTTAATAATAATTTTCAATGGAATTTGTACGAAATTTTGTTATTTCTCATTTGATCAGCTGTTACTCGTAAACTTGTTAAGCCTACTTGGCTGTGATAGTTTTCCTTTTAATTTCACTGTATATAGGTACTAATACCGTGAATGCAGTAGGCAAGGGGAGGGGACACTTAACTCTAACAAAATTTTGCACTTAAAATTGTAATATATCACAAACAGATCCCTAAATCTCAAAATAGTATTCCCAACCCCTTAAAGGTTTTTATAACACCTATCTAACGATACCCCACCCGATAGGGTAGCTGAGAAAAAAAAACTCTTTACATATAGGGGAGGTACCCTAAAAAAATGTTTCACTTTGTTGGCTTAAGTAATATGTATATTCGTGCAAAATTACAGCCTTCTAGCACTAACAGTCTCTGAGCAAAGCTGCGGACTTTTAAGGGTTCATGTCCGTCCGACATGGCGAAACTACAAGGGTTTCGTTTTGCCATTTTGGCTACGGAACCCTAAAAATTTCACCCATAGAACATTAAATGGAATAAAAAATCTTTATAGGTACTTCTTAATTAATATCAGTCTTTCAACAACACTAATGAGGTTTGCCGGTATAAGCACGTAAAATTATAAAAATAAATTTAATCATTAGTTAGTCGAATCCCCATGAGAGGGATCACACCACGATACTTTTCTACTTTTCTTTTTCAAAAATATAAAACTAATGATTCGATGAAGACAACGCGCGGAGTCAATTTACTAACAATAGTTTTATAAAAAAAACTGAAGGTACTATTTTTGTATTGATTTCGGTAGAGTGGCATGGTGTAATTCCGAAGGAATTTGATTAACTAAATCGACATACAGTTCCTATTAGTAATCCACATTTAAAATCTATTACTTTGATACTCGAAAAATATTAATGAAAAAAAATATATATACATAATTGGGCCCCAATATTTTTTTATTATTTTGATGTACCCAGTGTCATTCTTATAACTAAAACAAATCTAACGACATCTTATGAGCTTAAATCCATCAAACAGTTTCGGTTTTAGGGCGTGCCAATAAAATATATATATACAGTCGAAAAACATAACCCTCCTTCTGCGCAATCGGGTAAAATAAATAGTGAAAGTAGCGCTAAGCAGTCAGTTTTGTAGGTTTTGTGACAATTGCATGTCAGCATATATGTGACAGCAGATATTGTCACAAAACGGAAGTCACGCTTTCACAGACGGAAACATAACGATTTTTTTTTTATCTGCACAACGTGATCTTTTAAATAACATTAGGCATAAGATGTACAATGCTTTAAAGTTATATATTATAATAGTATGTGAATTATAGCGTAAAATTAAGAAATATGACTGTCACAAACCCTGACTTCAAAACAGTGCCGCTGACACCAACATAAAAGACGACTTCACTGCGCATACGTTATTAAAATAGCAGATGATTTTTCAAAATGGCTGAATCAAACGTAAGTGTAGCTATTAAATGAGCCAAACAAATATTTTGCAGGATTTAGGAGCACTGGAATCGATGTCACAAAACGGACATGTCCAGTAAGATCAAATTTGACATTGTATTTATATTAAAGCTAGCTGTCCCAGCGAATTTCGTACCGCCTCTTTTTTGTGTATCGGGTTCAATTGTGAATCTAAACCATTCTCGAATCAGGTTTGTTATCAAGTCGATGTTTACGTTAGCAGGTCGAGCGGTATTTTTTTTGTATCTCATGTTTTCGTGGATTTTATCGGCTATTCAGAGTCTGTCCAAAACTGTTGCAACTTTTCGGAGACGGATATCGCCGTCGACGTATGTCGACTTTTGCTGGAGTAGCTGGTAGGACCATGGTGTTGTTGATAAGTTTTTCTTGCCCGTAAATAATGGCCTCTTGAAATTTTAGTTGGTGAGACCCGCTGGTGGGAAATCAACTAAAATGTGCCGAATGCGTACTTGAAACCTTTATTGATCAATAAGCCGGCAGGCAGAAACCAGGTCCGTAGCTTAAATTGAACAACAATTATTTCGTGTTGCTAGTCGGGGTCACCATTTATAGCGAAT
This sequence comes from Herminia tarsipennalis, assembly GCA_945859575.2. Classification (NCBI taxonomy): domain Eukaryota; kingdom Metazoa; phylum Arthropoda; class Insecta; order Lepidoptera; family Erebidae; genus Herminia; species Herminia tarsipennalis. The sequence goes on from OX243850.2 coordinate 19,509,022, forward strand.
GTTGCTATATAACGTTGTGAGTCAAATAATAGACGGGTTCTATTGTTAGTTAATGACTAGTTTAATTTGGTTAATCCTATATTATTTAAACTAAAACAAAGAGATTTATAATAATTGAGAGTGGGGTTTCAATATTGCTTACATATCAACCCATAAGATGGCCCACTGCTGGGCACGGGTCTCCCCAGTAGAACCTACTAGTATGTCCAGATCCTGGGGGTAATTGCCATAATCGCCACGCTTGGCGAGCGGGTTGGCGATCGCAGTAAGGCTTTAAGTACGCAGAGGACGCTGCTGCCCGTCCTCCGGGGTGAAAATATTGCTTACCTAGTAGAAAACCTTGTACGTGTTACTTGCTACTTCCTTAATATTAACAAGTAAATATAATAATTTGTAATTTGCAATTTAACACGTTTATATGTTTCTTACTTTCTATAGACGTTTCCTATGGCTTTGCCATATGTCCTATGACAGATAGGACAATCTGTACGAAGTCTTCGCTAAACTGGTGCTAAAAGTTGACAACCCGCATTTATACACTACTAGCGGCCCACTCCTGCTTCGCACGGATATATAATATATGGATGTTATTATACATATAAAGCTTCCTCTTCACTCACTCTATCTATTAAAAAACCGCATCAAAATCCGTTGCGTAATTTTAGAGATTTAAGCATACATAGGGATATAGGGGCAGAGAAAGCGACTTTGTTTTATACTATGTAGTGATACCAAATACTATACGGGCTTTTTGTAGTGAGACTATCCTTGTCAGAATAGGTAGGTTAAGAGTGGTAGGTCTAAACCATAAGCCATCGCTCTCCCCTCCCCCTACTCCCTCCTGCGACGCCCAGTGTCAGTCCGTGAAATACTGATGTTAACACTTTACTGTGTTTCAGTTAAAGGGCGCAATGATTACTGGGCAAATGAGAGCTCAGTGCGGTGACAACCAGATCTTTGCCAAACAAGGATTTGAGTGTCACTGATGCTGTTATGGGCTAACGTCATGCTTAACATAAGACTCACGACCTGATCTTCATTTACTGGTATAAAAGAACAGGTACCGTATTATGTTGTACTTTTTGCCGCGTTAAGTACAGATTTCGCAGGCATGTTAATATGCATGCATGCATGCTGTTAATTACAGAATCATTTCTGATAGTGTCACAGTCCGATGAAGGTATTATTATAGTACTATTATATACATAGAAAATATTTGATTCATCTTAAATTATTTTTCCCAGATCGCCTGACCATTCTGAAGATGAATTCCCATAGATCTTGGCATATTGCACCTGCAGCACAATACACTTTCAACTTTGACAAGCAAGGCCCTCACTCAGAGACGCCTTCTTCTGGCAAAAACAACGAGAAAAATCCTGACGTGACCAAAGGATCGAACGTCTACATCTATGACCACTCAGTCAAAGTAGTTCTTGCCAGTGATGGACTTCCAAAAGACTTTGCCCCCCTTGAAACAAATGATTTCAACAAAATGAAGAACGACATACATAAGAGCATTCTCGACGGTGAATACGATGTCGCCGTAAAACACACAAATACCCTGAACAAGTCAGTATCAGCACCGGATGGTCTAATAAAAGAAATTATTCAGAAACTTCTCGAATCTCATTCTACTGCCAAGAATCTAATGTCATTTGCGTTCATGTTGAAAATCAGCGAATCACGTGACGATGTCCTTCGAAAGCATTTTCCAGAAGCTTTACGGCTAATTTTTGGACAAGAAGAAGTGAAAATAGTCAACCAAGGATACGGACAGGCTTTGAAACTGGACACAAATGCCGATGGTATGAACGACAGACAGGCCTGGGGAGACAGTAAAGACAAGACCAGTAAGCGAGTAAGCTGGAATTTTTCACCCATCTGGGAAAATAATGAAGTTACGTTTAGAGTTTACAATGTAGACTGCAAACAGTATCTGAAATCTGCTGTTAGTGTGGACCACGATGGTGACAGAGGCAGTTATGGATCGCCAAACGTTGATACCGATAAGCACAGGTTTTATGTAGAGCCTTACATGAAGAACGAAGAGCTTGTATTCTATTTAATGAATTATAAGTTCAAACAAGGTCTGAAACTCATTATGGCCGCAGATGAATCGGGTGACAGGAAGGTGATGGGACACAACGGCGATATATACAGCAATGAAGGTCGCTTCAGGTGGATCATTTCAAAGTGGTAACATCTTGCCAAGGACCAAGGAATTTAAAGAAGCAACGACCAAGGAATGGGAGAAATACATTTCCAATTTATTTTAATAAAATGGCTTTAGAATTTCAACCAAAGAAAGAGACCAAAAAAAGGAAACAAAGTAACTCGATTTGTGACTCATTTCGTAAATAGTTTACCTATTTATTTTGTATGTATTATTTTAGGAGGATGACTGAGTGGCACTGACTCAGTGGCGACCGAGCAGATCGACACATCTGCAAGGTTAAGCAACGTTACCACTGTCGGCCCATTGATAGGTGACCGTATTCGGAAATTGTCACACCCATCCGTGCCTCGGAGAGCACGTTAAGGCATCGGTCTTGCGCCTTTTCTCTTTCCGGTCATGTCACATTTTCGTCCCATTACTATGAATGTGAGGGAATAGAGAGTGCACTCGTGTTTGCACATACACTAGTGCACTATAATATCTTCTGCGTAGTTGGCAGAAAGGTAGAAGCGATTATATAGCGATTTTAGCTTTAACTCAGGCTTTGAAATTGAAATGGCAATGGGATGGTCATATCTCAAGGCTAACAGATGACAGGTGGATAATAAGGGCCACAAAATGGAAAGTATCATCAAGCAAAAGGAATGTCGGTAGACCAACTATACGATGGGCTGATGACATAACAAAATATACAGGACACGACTGGTGGACCCTGGGCAAGAACAAGGACGCATGAAAGGGAAAGGAAGAGGCCTTTATCCAAACCAGGGATCCACGTTCCTTGCTATAAGTATCTTCTAACCATACGAATACTACATAGTAAGCTTAGTACATATATACTAACAAACATTAACAGCATTTGAATTATAAATTTATTATGAATGTGGAAATAAAAGGTTATTATTATTATTAATCGGTTAGTCTCTAATAAGATTGACCGCGGTAACCGACATCGTTTAGTACAACTATTATTACTTTTATTTTATTACCAGTCCCTTATGTAATTTACAATAAGTATCCAACTTTTTGTGTTTTATTCATTTCAAATAATTTATTTAATGGTTTGAAATGAATAAAACTCAAGAAATGATTTGTATCATGTTTAATGAACATGTACTACCAAATCATTTATTTCAATAAATGATTTGAAATGAATAAAACACAAGAAGTTATTTGTATCATGTTCAATGAACATGTACTACCAAATAATTTATTTCAATAAATGATTTGTAATTAATAAAACACAAGAAGTTATTTTGTACTAATGACTTATTTTTACTACTAATATAAAATTACTGACAAAACTTAAGGAAGATTACATTTAAAAACATGATCCCATCCGTTTTGTTCTTCTCCATACAACAAAACCCAACCTTCTTCATAAATTAAAACCTTCTTGGACATGCACATATGTCCGAGGTAGTCGAATAGCGAAAACTTCATCTCTCTCATATTCTATTTCAAATCACAAAGATACATACAGGTCAAACTGCGAACCACTTTTTTTTTTCTTTTTGAAGATAACTAGTAGTGAAGGTAACTAGACAGTTAACTTATAAATACTAATAAAATACAATTTAGGCTTTACCTTCATTAGAAATTTGGATTAGACACAAACTCTTACCCTCGATCGTCTGAGATTTTGATCTGATATTAATTTCATACTAGACACAGAATTATTGGTGTTTCATGAATAAATTATTACAAACGGATAGACAATCAGAACACGTTAACCTAGATAGGAATTATGTCTATTACAATTGCATTATGATAATTCCTATATTATTATTCATAGATATTGTATTGGTTCAGGAATTGGGTTGAGAAATTAGCTGGTAAACTACTGTAGTTAGTAATTATCCATCCAAATCCATAAGATCAAATCATGTTTGTTTGACTCCGCTTCGATTAATCCTGAAATCTCTAAAACCTTGGACAAAAAAAGTAAAAATTAAAGCCATTACGTGCGAGCCTAACTCCTATTTGACTGATATTATTATAACAATCAATTGCATGGGGGTATCCAAGATTTTTCGAAGTAGCTTTTGTTTTGATACAACATCGGTCAAGTGCAGATCGCTGATCCTATCGGTGGTATAGTTGACTCAACATCGCGTCTGAGTCATTTCTTCGGTATAATTCTAAAAGTCAAGTTTATTACTCTAAAACAAAGGGGTTATAATCACATATATTTTATTCTGAAAAGAAGTTAGACCCTGTTCAGATGAGGCGAATAACGCGCGAAAGCATACCTCGTCTACGCGCGAATAAGTACGCGCGTAGACGAGGTACACGACATATAATCATTGCGCTCACATGATACGCGCGAGAGGATTTCGCACGTATCGCGACTCGCCCGCTATTCGTGCATAGTACGCGCGAGTCCTGATACTCAGAGCTCCTTGCTGCGTTTAGTATACGCGCGAAGCTAGCGCGAGTGGACGAACTCAATAATATATTATTCATAAAATAAATCAGAAAGTGATATGAACCCCTAAATTCATCTAATCATTTTAAAAAGACCGATCCACGACTTATCCGACACCGATACGATGGGGACCATCGTGGTAGGTGTGAGAAAGAAATCACATCACTTTATGTGTAGGGGTGAGTTTTTTTTCTATGTTTACTTGGTCGGCGTAACTATTTTGTATATTCATGCCAAACAACAGCTTTCTAGTACAAAGGGTCTCTAAGCTAACCTGAGGACAGACGGACGGACATAGTGAAACTATGTATAAGGGTTCCTGTTTTACTACGGTACCCTAAAAGGAGAGAGGTGTCTTATAGACACCCGGTCGGTTTACATTTTCATGAACTGTCAAATGTGATTTATTATATTGGCCCTACTATAATATCAACTCTGTCAAAGACTTTGCTGGTGTGGGGGGGCACCAACTACATTAAACAACGATAAATTGATTGACGAACCAATTACATACGAAACGTATAATCGTGAAAAGCTGCTTTAAAATCCAAACAGACCAATAAAGTTTGTACTCTCGTGTTGGTTCGTTTGTACCTATAGTTAAAGTACAGAAGCACAAAGACTAAATGTATTTTATTAGGGTTTCGTAACCAAAATGGCAAAATAGAACCCTTATAGTTTCCTCTTGTCTGTCCACCTGTCTGTCGGTCTGTTCATCCGTACGTGATAGGCATTTTACTCAAAAACTACGCAAAACACAACAGAAACAGCTGCGTAACCCTATACTGAATATGATCCGAAATGCTCTAACTCGTTTTTTTTTTAATAACCAAAAAAAACTGTGGCACTCGGGGACTGCCGCGGTAAAGCTATTGCATAGCATTTTTTATCAACTAAAAAAACAACAAAAAAAAATATATTTTTCATTTTTTTTTAATAAAAAAAAAAAGTTTAAAAAAATATATTTTAAGTAAAATATTAAAAAAGAACTAAAAAGCATTACCGCTGTGCTGGTCGGAGTGGGGGGTGTTAGGTTATTTTCGTTACGGAATTTCTGGATTCGGTCTCCACGCTCAAGGCCCGCGATAGAAGCTATGCAATAGCTTAAAAAGAAGTAGTAATCAAAAGCTTAAAGCCTGTCTAATAGTTAGCAAAGGTAACCTAGATTGTTATATTGCTCTTTTAGTTACATGAGTGTTATAATTTCGTATTGTTGATCCTTTTTAGGGTATCTGAATTCTGACTTAGGACTTGATTTCGATATCTGCCTGTCCTTCCACTGTTGTTTAAGAAACTCAAGCATATTACTACAAAACACTATTAGTTATTCTATGGCATTATCCAAATTATAGAGTACCTATCGCATTGCCTGACCAAGTGAACTTTATTAATAACTTTTAAATTATTTTTCTTAAAAGACGACTCCCGCAGTATGGTACAACCCCTGTGTCGCGGGGTACTTTACGCAATTACGCTTTATCACGGACACAAAGTACACCCAGACTCGGGACAACAATTTATGGATTACACAAAGTGGTGTCTCGTGTGGGAATCGAACCCACGACCTCTTGTGTAGCAGTCGGACACACTCCCACCGCGCCACAGAGGCAGTCAATTGTAGTTTTGAACACACATTCTACAAATTGCGCAATAAGACTGACCTCCACAGTAGCTATATCACTTCCGAACATAACATAACAAACACATGCGACATTAAGCCCCAGTTTCCTTGAGTCAGATCTCTAAGAGCATACCATTAACTACAGCATCATTCGTCCGCCATCTTGCGAGCAATATACCCACGGGATAAGTCCACTGCGGGCCAGTAACATACAGTTAAGTGGGTTTGTGTTAGTAGTTAGTTATTTATTAAGAAACTTCAAAAAAGTATATTATGTATTCGATTCGTGGATATTTAATGCTATTGGAATTGCGAGACTTTCACATGATTATATATCAGGGCTTTTAAACACATACATAATATATATAAACCCATATGATGTCCCACTGCTGGGCACGGGTCTCCCCAATAGAATCTACTTATTGTAGATCCTGGGGGTAATTGCCATAATCGCCGCTTGGCGAGCGGGTTGGCGATCGCAGTAAGGCTTTAAAGTTGGAAAATCATACATGTATAAATAAGGGGGGCCTGGTGTCCTGAATCACAAGCCTCGAGCTAAGCTTAGGCACCAGTCTCCCACAATAAATTACTAAAATGTACAAAACAAGATTGTTAAAATGAGATGAAATGTAATTGTTGTGGTGAGGAAATAAAGATTATTATTATTATTATGAAGTACGCAGAGGACGCGCTGCCCGTCCTCCTTCCTGACATCCCTTAGTCGCCTTTACGACACCTACAATATTAAAGATGGGGTAGTACTATTCGTAAGCCGGTACCACACGGCTAGGGCTTTTAAACAAATTTATGAAATAAAAAAAAATGTTAGTATGTTTGTTCAATCATTTCACCGCAACTAAAAATCGCATTGTGACCATTTTTATTACTTTTTATTTACTCCAGGTTCATAGCTTAATTTTAAACTTATCAAAATTAGATAAGTAGTTAGGAAGATATGAACATAAACATCGATTTACTTACATTTTTACGAAAATTTTAAAGGAAATACATCTCGAAACCTTGGTCAAATAGTACATACATACACAAGATAAAAAGTTACCTACCTACGAAGACGAAACTTGCAGTATAAAAAATAGTACTTAATTATGTTGTAAAAGACATCTCGCATTTGACCATACTTTCATTTTTTATTCATTTTCCTCAATATTTCAACATTTTTTTGTCAAGGAGTTTTTATTGGTATTGTATATAAAGACAAACTTTTTATTCAAACCACTTTAAAGACTTAATTTTTTTTATCTTCAATAATGTCTAAATGACAAACCAAATGTTGGTATTGTTGATAAGCCATTGTCAAAAAAATGTAATCAAAAATCAAACTGTGCATTCAATAGAAATAATGTAACTTGAAGTGAAATAAATTAATATTGACAAACTTTCTATTCCATTTTCAACAACAAAAAAAGTGTAACAAACCATTCCAGAAAATCATAACGTAACCGAAGAAACAAATACCTAACAAAATGTCTCCTAAAATTTTACAATACCCAGGAGCCCTAAAAGTACGGATAAGTTTTATTTTATAATTTTTTATCTGTTTGAATTATACAAATCTACTGTTAACTGTATGTTAGTTTAGATAACTCTAGTAGAGAAATTGATTTCCGCTTTAAATCGCGCGAAATTCTCGCTAAGAACCTCTGCGAGAATCGATGAATTTCACGATGAGGACTTCCCTGAGTCCACACTAATAGGGTTCTCAATGCAGTGCTCATGCTCGACTACGATAGACGGGAAAGTAGCTGCCCCGTGGTTTTTCATTTTCTACATCTACATTATCTACACCAGCTATACTCTAAGTGTGTTCCGCGGAACCCTAGGGTTCCGTGATACCTCTGTCGGGGTTCCGCAAGAATTTAGAAATAAAAAAATCAAAACACCTCTCTCTGGTCGCTCCGCGGCTGTGCGGACTCCGCGGCCGCGCGGAGACAAAACGCTATGAATGTTATTTATCTGTGGAATGCGCGTACCCTCCCCCACGTGACAACAAAACTTATAATGTGTCATAGTTTTACCCAAATATCTACCGTACACAATTTTTATTGTTACAATTAAATAAAAAATTTCGAACGTCATACACTCATACCTATCGCCAGCGGCAAACTTAAAACGAGCGGGTAGTATACTTGTAAGCGCTCAGTCTCTTTGATAAAAGCCGCCTCTGAATTAGACGCTATAGTTGTCAACAAGCGACTTTCGTCTCTAACTTCAAAGGATAAAGTCGATATTGTTTACAACGCTATTTTTAAATTTCTGTTTTTATTTTTGCTTTTTGTTTATCAAAGGTGCCGACTCGAGTATTTTCGAGAATATTTGAGATCGAGTCTAGGACTAAGTATAAAAGCGGCGATCGCGCGTTGGCGTCGTCAGTTGATGATTAGCGTTCGGAGCGATAAGTTACTACCTACTTACAAGCTCGCTAGCGAGAAACTAGTGTTCATTGTTTTACTGCCTGCTGTATTCTGTTGTCTCAGTTTTATACATTTCTTCCCTGTAGGTTCTAAATTTAGTCTCTTATACGCAGTAACGATTGTGCATTATTTAAACCCCACTATCCTGACTTGTAACATTATAAATAAAGAAGAATGGAACGTTGGCTTAAAGGTGTTAAACGTGTTCCAACAACATCTTCTAATGACGCTGAATGTTCAAAAGCAATGCGCGCGGAAAATTTAGCAATCACCGATCCAGAAGATGATGCCACGAGTGCCACGACGTCAAGCTCGACGGTTTTAAAGACGAAAAAAAGGAAGTATGATGAATCTTATATCAGTTTCGGATTTGTTGATTCCAACGGCTCACCTCTCTGCATGCTCTGTAGTAAACTGCTTCCTAATAGTTCCATGGCACCTGCCAAATTGCGTCGACATTTAGAAACCGTACACCCCGAGACTAAAGACAAGAGTAAAGAATTTTTTGTTCGCAAAAAAGATCAGTTATTAGAAAGTCAAAAAAATATGATGCATGTAACACAAACTACCAACGAAAAGGCCACGGAGGCATCATATTTAGTTAGCTATCGCATTGCACAAGCAGGTGAAGCGCACACTATCGCTGAGAAATTAATAAAACCATGTGTATTAGACATAACAAAATGTATGCTTGATGAAAAATCTGCAAAGCATCTTTCTACTGTTCCGCTATCAAACGATACTGTTTCACGACGAATCCATGATCTGGCAAGCTACGTCAAACAAGAACTAGTTACACGTCTACAAAATACACGATTCGCTTTGCAAATGGACGAGTCGACTGATGTCGCTGGTTTGGCTATCCTGCTGGTTATTGTGAGATATCCATATAAAAGTTCTTTTGAAGAAGACATGCTTATGTGTTCATCGCTGCTTACAAACACTACCGGGGAAGAAATTTTTAATAAAATAAATATATTTTTTGAAGAACATAATCTCAGTTGGAACAATTGCATTGACATTTGTACAGATGGGGCCAAGGCGATGACAGGTAAAACAGCAGGAGCAGTGTCACGAATGAAAAATAAAGCGCCTAATTGTAGTTCCAGTCATTGTATTCTGCATAGACAAGCACTTGCGATGAAGCAAATGCCGTCTAATCTAAAATTAGTTATGGATGAAGCGGTAAAAATAATTAATTTTATCAAATCACGACCACTACAATCCCGATTGTTCTCATTATTGTGTGAAGATTATGGCAGCAAACATAAAACACTGCTGCTCCATACAGAAGTGCGATGGCTGTCTCGGGGAAAAACTTTAACAAGGCTATTTGAACTTAGAGCCGAGTTACAAATGTTTCTTTCAGCAGATACTTCTTTTAATTTGAAGGACCGTTTGTATGATAAAACTTGGTTGTTCCGATTGTCTTTTATGGCGGATATCTTTTAAAAACTTAACGAATTAAATTTATCGTTGCAAGGTAAACAGACAACAGTGTTTCAGGCCTATAATAAAATAACTGCTTTTAAAAGAAAATTAGATTTTTGGATCATTTGCATTGGTAAGAAAGAAATAGAAAGTTTTACGTTACTCAGTGAGTTTGTTAGCGAAAACGACTCAGAAATGTTTGAAGATAATGTGTTTGAAGAATTGGTCCAATATCTCAGTTCGATGCGCGCATCTTTTGAAAAGTATTTTCCCGAAGAACACAATACAAAAATTAAAGTGAACTCCTGGATTCATAATCCTTTTTTACCCAACTTGGAAAAGCCTGAAAACATGTCAAATGAGATATATGAATCTCTTTTAGAAATGTCATCAGACACAAGTATGGAGTCATTGTTCAAAACGACGCCTCTTAATGATTTTTGGTGCAGAATCCAAGATGAATATGCAATGCTTGGCCAAATGGCTCTGGATATTCTTCTCCCGTTCCCAACTACATATTTGTGCGAAACAGGATTCTCTACCTACGCAGCCACGAAAACAAAATATCGCAATAGACTGGACGCCGAAGCTGATATGAGACTCCAACTTTCTTCCATCAAACCTGATATCAAGCAATTGATGAAAAATAAAAAACAGTTTCATACCTCCCACTAGTTAGATTTTTTCTTTTTTAATGTTTTCTATTATAGTCCTTACCAAGTGGTGAAGTAAATAATAATTAGTAACTGATACATTGTACTTTTATTATGCTGATTAATAAAGAATACACTTATAAAAATAATTGTTTTATTGTAGGGTTCCATCAAGTATTTTGCTTCCCAAAAGGGTTCCGTCATTTAAAAAGTTTGAGAACCACTGATCTACACTAATATTATAAAAAGAGATTTGTATTTTTGTATGTAACGAATAAACTCAAAAAGTACTGGACCGATTTTAATCATTCTTTTTTTGTTGGATAGCCCATTTATCGAGGAAGGCTATAGGCTATATAACATTGCGCTACGACTAATAGGAGCTGAGAAAAACGGGGAAAATTTACGCATACGAAGTTGCGCTTGACACTAGCTGTCAAGCGCAACTTCTTAAAATTATTTTATAATCGTTTAGATTTGTGTTCCACAAAGGTCCTCTCGCTTGGAAACAATGTAATCTATATAAGTCAACTTTAATGCGTTTATCCAATTCACGATCACATTGAAGCTCTGTAAACACACAACTGGTCTAATCGGCGACTCGCTCGCTACCAAGAAACGTGCGAGTGTAGAGTCCATTAAATTTCTCGTCAGTTCTTCTTAGTCTTTTTACTCGCACCATAAACCCACAAAAATCGGAATACAAGGCAAAGAATATGTGAAGGTTCAACATTCAAGTTTGTCATGTTTTTCGCTTTCTCATGACATTCTCGCGTGAATGTGGAGCGGCCTAGATATTTGTGCATTTCGATAATCGTATAAAGATGGAAAACAAAAAACTTCTTATATCTATTGACGGCACAAATGTAATTTTCGCTACTAGAGTTAAGTTATTAAGACCGATCGTTAGTAGTGTTATTCTGCTAAGCAAAGTATACTTCAGGGCCCACTATTAGGCAGCCGAGATCAATAATATAATTTGGTACGTACATAATCAATCATCTTTCACTGACATTGTGGACACTGCTTTTAAGTTGTTCCCGCCATAACAAATAAGCCTTAAGGCCTATTTTTTTTTAAGCCTACATAGTTACGCCACATTGATGGAACATCAATGAGTTTCACAGTTTTGCCATAAATATGGCGAGGTGTTTTTATTTTTCTGGTGTGACGTTACGTCCCTATTTTTCTACCTATTTTTGATTACCAAGACAAAGTACAAAATAAAAAAATAAAAAAAAACCCACCGGCAAAAAGACAAAAATAAGATAGCCTTCATATTTAATATCAGGCAGTCGGAGGCATATATTAAGTTCAACAGAATTCATTAATGCCTCCAACTGCATGATATAAATATGAAGTAAATATAAAATATTGTTTTTGTCTATTTGCAGGCGGGTTTTTTCGTTTTTATTTTTTGTTTTTATTTAGTACTTTTTAGTCTTTGTAAGATACTTACAATGATGTTTGATCTATGATTTGTAACTCCATTTTTTTTTCAAACAAATGTTATTATATATTTTTAAACTCGCCTTTTAAAGCCCTTTGATTTGATCGAGGGTGTTAGATTATTTTTTTTCAGCCCGCACATTAAAGCGCATAAAATCCGCCATTATGATTTTTTAAGAGTTTTATGACACTAATGAAATCGGTTGAGCCGTTGAGTAGTTATGATCGAACATAGGACATTGGAAGGATATATGTATACACTTCAAACACGTAACCCTCCTTCGCAATCGTGTAAAACTGACTGCGCCATAACCTCACAAAATTGACCACTCTCTAGAAAGAGACAACGCTACTTTGTGGACAATACCTGTCAAAGGCCGCACGGGATTTTTCTCTTTCACGCTTTGCGTCAATATTTACTTTTTAATTAAAAGGGATGGCGTGGTCCAGGTTTATACGTCAACGCTTTTTACAAACAAACTTTTTTTATGAAATTATATATATTACGGGTCTTAATCGCGTGAATAATTTAAGGTAAAACACCTTTTTTATTTCCCGACGTTTCGACCGTATTGCAACGGCCGTGGCAATGTGTTCAAATCGCAAAAGTTTATCAACATTTAAAACTTTTTTTACAACTCTATTACCATGGCAAAGGAGTATCCTTAAACTGCTGGTTTAAAGGCAAATGGTTACCATAGACTATAAATATTAGCTAACTGGCATTTTAATACAAAGACACTCCATTAAAACACTAAAGGTATTTGTAGAGAAGTTAATGTACAAACATCTCAACGGGGGCTCATAATACAGTGACTCTCCAAAGAGAACATAACATCAAGTTGTTTGTCTATGGAAGATACATTTCACCAAAAAGGCTCCTCTATTTGAATATATTTAATAGGTTTACTTTGCAACAAATACTGGGAAGTTGTGAAAATGGCAGCAAACGAACTGTCATAATTTTCACAGCTTTACATTTTTTTTTGACGTGATAACGAATTGAAGTCGATAAACGGGTGCTCGCACGAAATAGTATTACGTTATTGACTGGTTGCTAAGCAACGCAAATGGCGATTGCAGCGACATGTCATCAATGTTTTTTTATGACGTTATCACGTAAAATTATCGTCCGTAAACCGATTTTACAAACAACCATTTTTACAAACAACAAGGGGCTCACCTAATGATACCTAAGTGATTACCACTGCCTAGGAGATTTGCCACACCAGATGCATTGCCGGCCTTGAAAGTAAAAGTAGGATCTTTTTTTGGAGGTTCCTATTGTTCCTGAAGGTCTGGAAATTCAGCTAGCGACAATTAATTTCTCAAAGACATTGAATGCCTCTGTGGCGCGGTGGGAGTGTATCCGACTCCTACGCAAGAGGTCGTGGGTTACATCCCCACCCAGGATAAAAACATTGTTTGTTGTGGACACAAAATGGTGTCCCGTCTAGGATTGGACCCACGACCTCTTGCGTTGCAGTCAGACACACTCCCACCGCGCCACCGAGGCAGTCATGACGAAACTATACGGATTCCGTTTATGACATTTTAGCTACGGAATCCAAAAACTAAAGATAAAAAGGACGCTTTCTATTGAATGTTTTAGTTTAAATTGCAGCTAATACAGTTAATTTATTTTTTCAGAAGGCAATGAAACAAGACTTAGCGCATCTCACATTTCTATTCTTATTTTGGACAAATTTACAAACTGAACAGGCATCAACTGCCGAAGAAATTAAAACATGTATCTAATAAAAATATTTAACAAGCAACAAATATTTTAAGTATCACATTTCATTATTATTTATTTATAAATGTTTATATTTATATATAATATGTATATATTTTTTAAATGTTTTAATTTGCAGACTAAAAATATCTGTAAATTTATGAAATGCTATTTGTCACTGCATTAATAATTAATGCAGTGACAAACAGCATTTTATAAATTTGAATTTTTATAATCATAAATGAAATTTATATAAAGTTAGGTAGGTATTTATTTATACTTGCCTACTATGATAAGTATTTATGAAACAATAATCTGTGTATATTGTTTATTATAGATAAGAACTTATATAAAATTTATATACTCTATTGGTTAGATGAAAAGGCATTGATATATATTTTTATATCACATCTATTGATTGATATAATGTTATGAAACAAATATATCACAATGAAATATCCTAATTATAACAGTAATTTCAAACATGAAGTTGTTTTATTGTCGTGTTTAGTTGTTTTAGTGCTAAGTAGTACATGACTAGGGAATAACTAATGGCTAAGGCATCGGTCTCGCAATCGAGAAGTCGCGGGTTCTAAGCCTTTCCATTAGGTATACTACCGACGTGAACCCGCTCCTAACACAAGCCTTTGAGCTTAGCTAGAGGGGTTAACAGGATTGCTAGTAATGTGGGACTCAATCACACATTGCTAGTTATGTTTTTTTTAAATAAAAAAAATAAAAAAACAGTCGAATCAGATATTTCGGTCGCTGTACAATTGAAAAGTCAAAACGTTTACAATATTCCCTCCAATCAATCATGACGTCATATCCTATTTGACTAAACTTATACACAATGTTAAAATGATGATATTAGTCTTCACAAATGTTTAATAACGTTAGAAGTGCCCGGCCCTAAGCCGTTACCAACTTCAGTACTGAGACATATCCTAAGTCGAATTTAGCCTCCATAAGAAACGATTTTATGGCAATGGCAACTAGGGCCGGTACTCCTAAGGTCGCGGGTTCAAGTCTCGCCTGAGACGCATTTTTTCTCCATACATTAATGTAGAAAATTAACATGAAAAATGCTTTAAAAATTACAAAGTATTAAATAATTAGGTAGTTTATTATATAATTATTTAATAAATTACCTAATAAAAAATTATAACCTAATAAAGGTAATTTATTACATTTATTAAATAATTATTTTCAAACAATCGGTATGAATATAATAATAATATGTTATTCACCGGTAGATGGCGTTAGTAGTTGGTTGGGGGGTTCGACTACCACACTGGACAGAGCTGTTCCACGAATGTTATTTTTTTTTTTAGTGTTGTGGATCGTCAATATCAAAAGAAGTCTACTTTTTGTAATTTTTGATTTTATGCTTATTTTTATACATACATACTAAATATATGGAGGAAAATTTCGTCTCAGATAGAAATATCTAGATGCCAGAGGTACCTCCAAGGTAGCGGGACTAGCGGGTTCATGTCCCGCCTAAGACGAATTTTTCATCCAAAAGTAGTTCTTCAATGTTTTACCGATATACAAAATTATTCGATTTATGCCATGGTTCAAACAAAACCTTCAAAGAGGGTGTGATTCACAACATATCGCGTAGGGCGAACACCTCGTGATATAAAACGATGAAATAAAATACCAGATTTTCTCTATCATTAAAATCACATTTATCGTAACACTAATTAAGGCAAAACACTACGATTTGCATTGTGTTCTTGCAATTCCGCTTCTGCGAACACAGTCGCCATATTGATTTTCAGTTTAGTTTGAGTTTCTACTGAAAATTTCTTAAAAGTTTCCGCATAGCTCATAAATAGAAGATCCACGGCATCAATTCCTTTTGAGCGTTTAGTTTGCATAAAGCTTAATAACTTTGTGTTGTCATCGGTTTCGATTAACCCCATAGGATCTCGCAACGAAGTTGGAGACTGCGATCTAGATGTGCAAGGCGATGAAGGTACTGACTTAGGCGCTTCTATTTTAAAAACACATTCATTCTGTAATGCATCGTCACTTGTTATCTCTTTCTCATTTTCCTGGTAAGGTGTAGGAGCTACCTCTAAATGAAGAAACCCATTGTCGTCTTCGGAAGGCGTGTTATGGTATTTTCGCTTTCGTTGGTGAACAAAAGGTCCTAAAAAGTCTAAATGTGGCCCCCAACACCAGTTGCTGTATGTCTTTCCACTCAAATTTCGGTATAACTGCCATTTTTTATATTTTGTGTAACCATCTTTTAATCCTTTCCATTTTGTTCGCAATACTTCACCTGTAAATATAAAAATTTATTATTTAGAGTACGTAGGTAGGCAAAATGAAAACATCCGTCTATCATATAACTTGCTTATTATGTTATAGTCACATTATAAGAACTACTTATTAAGGCACCAGTCCTTCTAATGACGATGATCGCGAAGAGAGTAGCGATTTATCGCTCAAAAACGTACAACAAATGTATTTTGTAGATCCCGTCCGTGTAAACAAAAGAGATGCAGTAGGTATAGAGCGAGTACTCGCCGGCAGTATGAACACTCGGCGATCAACAGTTTTTTTTAAAGATAACTAGCAATGTAGGATTGAGTCCCACATTACTAGCAATCTTGTTAACCCCTAAGCTATCGTTAGTTATATACCAAGGCTTGTGTTAGGAGTGAGTTCACGTCGGTGGGTAATGGGTGTTAATAGGTAGGATTCGAACCCGCGACCTCATGATTGCGAGATCGATGCCTTAGCCATTAGGCTACCGCGCCGCATTATTAATATCTGTACCTTTTTTTTATTTACGCGGGATCTACATAAGTATGTACGTATCTTAAACAATAGAATCGCTACTCGCTACTCTCTTTCTCGCCTTTGGTCGGACAGGCGCCTTATAATACAAAAAATATTTTACGTCATTTCTTTACATGCAAAAGTCTATTGAAATATAATTACTTCTAATATATTTATTATATTTTTATAGGCTATTAAATCTACTCTTAATTAATTCTACAGTATTACCTATAGAAATAATTAAGAGTATTTACATAAAAGGTGGGTCTGTTTATACGTCAAAGAATTCCTCCCCATCGATGTCCCAAGGTAGGTAATGTTCCCAGAAGTCTGGCAGCATATTGCCAAGTTGGATGGCAATGCGCATTCTTTGTGCAAAGAATAGTACAACAAACATAAGTCTAAAGTGGTTCGGGCTCTATTCCTATGCATTTGCACACGAAGACGACCTATACCTACTGCAGCCACCAAAACAGCAACAATATAAATTTTAATATAATAATAATATCTTGGGACAACCCACACAACGCCATCTGATCCCAAACTAATCAGAGCTTGTACTATGGAAACCCGACAACTGATAAACATACTTATATATTTCTAAATACATACATTTTATAGATAAATAACACCCAGACACAGGATAAACCATCGTACTCATCACACAAAGTTTTATTCTGGGTGGGGATCGAACCCTCGACCTCCAGCTTGGCAGTCAGGGTCTCTAACCACTAGACCAACTGGCCAGTCATATACTTAATTAATGAGACATATACATTAATGTTTTCATATGTACTGGAGTGGGTTACTACATATTTTTGATAACTTCCCAAGTAGGTCCCTACCTAATCCATACAGTTAACGGCATCACGACTCAACATAGCTGTGATATTATACCTAGTATGTACTTTACCTCTGTGGCGCGGTGGGAGTGTATCCGACGCTATGCAAGAGGTTGTGGGTTCGATCCCCACGCAGGATAAAACTTTGTGTGATGAGCACGATGGTTTATTCTGTGTCTGGGTGTTATTTATCTATAATATGTATTTAGAAATATATAAGTATGTTTATTAGTTGTTTGGTTTCTATAGTTGTCCCAAGATATTATTATTTATTACTGTATTAGCCAGTGGTATTATTACCATAAGACTATGACCTGGTATGGTGGTCTGGAGTAGGTACGGTAGGTCCGCAGTGGTGATCTGCCTATAAGTCATAAGTATTATTTATCAATATAGGTACCTAGGTACCTATATTGATAAATAATAATAATATCTTAGGACAACTCACACAACGCTATTCGATCCCAAACTAGGCAGCGCCTGTACTATGGCAACCAGACAACTGATAAACATACTTCTGTATTTCTAAACACATACATATTATAGATAAATTACACCCAGACACAAAATAAACAATCGTGGTCGTCACACAAAGTTTCATCCTAAATGGGAATCGAACCCACGACCTCTGACTTAACAATCAGGGTCACTTACCACTAGAACAACATGCCGACCAGATGCAATCTACCATTCTCAAATATCAACACTATACACATAGATAGGTAAAAATACAAGTATAAACTAATGACATAACTCGTCAAACTTCACAATCACGATAAATGACGCACTCAAAACGCCACGCGCCGCCGCGTTTCACGTACAGCATGATAAAACACTGTTCTTAGCTCCAAGCGAAATAATATTATTAGGTACTCACTGGATTCGTTCATTTCGACTGCAATTTGTTTCCATACTCTGTTCTTTTGCGCAAAGTTTTTATATTGGTTGTTCTGTATGTCGTACAACATTGGATATTTTTTAACACATTCTATGAACTTTTCCACGTCCATTATTTACAAAACATTACAAGATAAAAAGAATTTCACAAGCCGACAACCGGCACGGTTCGCCCTCGCTTCGCGTGTCCGCCTGTTCAATGTTCGACCTCGTAACGTCGCGTCATCATGCTATCTCCTTTACTCGTTAGTTCGCTGTCCCGCTTTGTTTGTCATGGCGTGTTCGCCGCAAGAATGCGCCTTGTTCGGTTCCTTAATCCACTTGTCTGCTTTCGCTTGCAAGTTAATAACAAATCAACACAAATATCTCTAACGTTGTACTTTGTCGTATTGGGCGTTAAAACAATATTTTAAAATAATTGTAGGATTCGTTATGTAAGCTGTATGTAGTTTAGACCACTGTATTTTTGGAAGGTCTCACCGTACCGTATATCTTTGTCGAACGATCTTTATAGAGGCATCAGGAAGATATGTTATCACACTAATATTATAAAAGCGAAAGTTTGTGAGTGTGTGAGTGTGTATGTTTTTTACTTCTTCACGTCTAAACGGCTGGAGCGATTTTAATAAAATTTGGTATTGAGTTACCTGACACCTTGGATTAACACATTGCTTAATAAACCGCGGGTAACACCGCGGGGAACAGCTAGTATTATTATAAAAGCGAAAGTTTATGAGTGTTTGAGTATGTATGTTTGTTACTTCTTCACGTCTAAACGGCTGGAGCGATTTTAATAAAATTTGGTATGGAGTTAGCTGACACCCTGGATTAACACATAGGCTAATAAACCGCGAGTAACACCGCGGGGCACAGCTAGTAAAATATATACTTATGAAGCTTTATGTTTCGACTAAAACTATTACAAAATAAATCTCCCGATTGCTTAAAAATATTGTCTGTAAGTAAGTATATATTATGAACTTACTATGCGTTTCAAATGAGAAGATAATCGCGATCGCGTCAACTTCACTCTGTACTTGCCAAAATTGTACCGCTAGCAACAAAAAGGCCCAAGTCGGGTAAAGTACGTATGTGTATTATGGTAATGGAACGGACGTAATATTTATTTTCTTTGAACTATACATATAGGTACCTACCTAACATTTTTCTTTATTATAATATTATTAGTATTCTTTATGATTCAATAAACGCGAAACAGAAATAAGTATATAGGCAAAATATAAGAATATTCTACACTTTAGTGTCAAACATAATATTTTTTTAAATAAAACATAATAAATAGTAAAGTACAGTGCATATTTAGAGTTCATTAGTAGGTAGGTACTTCTGTGTAATACTAATGACACCTTTTTACAAACCATTTTATTGCTGACCTTACGTTACACAATGAAGTTGCAGTCGTATTGCGAAACAAAATATCATCATGACAGTTATCAACTCATTTGAAACGCATAGTATATGTACTCGTTAAAATCGGGCAAGTATATGTCGGGCCACGCACAATTGAGGGTTCCGTAGTCCCCCCCCCCTCTTCATCCGAATAATGCGGTTTATGAAGTGGGTTTTCTGTTGTTTTTGTTTCATATTTACAACGTTATACTCGTACCTACTTAATATTAATTTTCAATGGAATTTGTACTAAATTTTGTTACTTCTCATTTAATCAGCTCTTACTCGTAAACTTGTAAAGCCTTCTTAGCTGAGATAGTTTTCTTTTTAATTTCACTATATATACTACCTACTACCGTGATTTTTTCCTAAACTCAACATGAATCATTTAGCTGGCAGGGGGGGACGTATGACTCTAACAAAAATTTGCTCATGGTATCGTTAGGTAGGACTTTTAAAACGTTTAGGGGTTGAAAATACAATTTTAGGATTTAGGGATCCGTTTGTGAAGTTAAGCCTGAAATTCCAAATTTGTGTTATTAATAGAGTCTAGTGTCCTGGCTGGCAGAGGGGCTCCCTGTGACAGCTAAATGGTGGTCTTTGGAGATGTGAAATAAAAAATATTGTAGTAGTTTAAAAAATTAAATTAAAAGAAAAACTATTACAGGTAAGGCTTTAAAAGTCTACGAGTAACAGCCGACCAAGTGAGAAGATCAAAGTAACAAAGTTTTTATTCAAATTCCTTTGAAAATTACTTACGTTGTTAGTATGAAACAAAAACAACTGAAAACCTACTTCTTACCGCATCATACTTCTCCAAATACCTTTATTTTTACATAAGTTTTTATAAAAAAATAAAGGTACATAAGTCGCACAAAACTATGATAATGGTTTGACTGTGAGATCGAGTCTCCGTACAATATTGTTATACAAGTAGGTACATATGACTACATAGTATAAAACAAAGTCGCTTTCTCTGTCCCTATATCCCTATGCGTAGTTTTAAATCTTTAAAACTATGCAACGGATTTTGATGCGGTTTTTTTAATAGATGGAGTGATTGTATAGGAAGGTTTATATGTATAATAACATTCATTAAATAGTAGAGAAATAAGGAGCGGAGCAGCAATAAGAAATGTTGCAAAAACGGGGAAAATTTACGCAGACGAAGATGCGCGGGTCAGCTAGTGTTTATCTATACATATAATAAAACTGTAAATTTCACGTGTCTGTACATGGCCGAACTTAGTGAAAAAAAAAATTAGGAAATGTTCGAAAAGAGTATTTAAACACTTTGCTGCATTTTTAGAATTTAGGCTATAAATTATCACGCTTTTTCCCATTGGAGCTAAGCAGTAAGGGATAATGTCTGTAGCTATTTTTCGTTATAAAACAGTAACTACTTGACGGATCTTTATGAAAATTTGCAGTTTTATAGTAAATACTATAGGACATTATTTACACTATGAATCATTACGCTAACGTCTATGGGGAACGAGTAGCAACGTATTTTTTGTCGCACCATAATGGTTTATCACAAAAATTTCCACATTGTAACCCGTGGAATGCATAACTTCACGCTAAAACTAAAAGGAGCTAAATACAACATTTTTATGTTTCATAAGAACAGTTATTTTGACGTGTTAAGTAGCTAATAGTATAGCCTCGAAGCTATGCTAGCGGACTTTGACGACGAAGTCCCAAGCTCGAATCTGATGTCTTAATATGTTCTTTTTGTATTTATTTAAATTGTCTTTATCCTTTTTTAATATTTTTCTGAATGTTTTAGTTATTTTTTCGACCGTAGGTAACTTATTTACTTTGGTTATTACTTTTTATATTAAAAATCAAGTAAATTATGCAATTAATTATAGGTATTGCATGCACTGCTGAGAGTAATGAATTAATCGTAGTAGAAATGAAAAACAATATTACATTATAGTTAAAAAGTATTCGACATTTTCCAGAAATGATGTGTTCGTCTAAAAAAAAAGGCATTCCACACGTAAAAAAAGTACATGTAGCGCCATCTATGAAATCAAATTGTGAACAACAAAACAACGGCAACATTCTTGAAAGTAGATGGCGTTGTATTCAATAATGTTCTATACTTAGTAAAAGAAGTTTTAAAAAGAAACACATTGCTATGATTTTTAGAAATGTTTGTCTGTCTGTCCGTTTGTTTGACCACGCATCACATAGGTGCATCGAGGATCATGTTTTGGGGTTATGTTTGGAGATTACGTGTTCATCAATTCAACGATAATGAATGGCTCAACATCGTTCAAGTGTGAGTAGTTCGGGTGACGGGAGGAGGGGGGTCGTTGTTTGTCAACCGTACCTTTAGGGATATCTGACATTTTCGCGGGCATGACACACATGACACGCTCTGTGTTTGCTTACTAAAGTATTACAGCAGTTTTATTATTAGTATTGCGTTGTAACACTATATGAAATACACCCCATTTTTAGCCAAAATGGCAAAACAGAACCCTTATAGTTCCCTTATGTCCGTCCGTCCGCAGCTTAGCTCAGAGACTGTTAGTGCTAGAAGGTTGCAACTTTTGCATGAATAAATTACTAACGCCGATAAGCCGATAAAGTGAAAGAACAAAATCTTGAAAATCATTATTTTTTTAAGGGTACCTCTCTTATATGTAAAGTGGGGATGTGATTTTTTTCTCACCTACTCACCCCATCGTGTGTGGTATCATTAGATAGGTCTTTTAAAAAGCGTTTAGGGTTTGTGAAGACTATTTTTAGATTTAAGGATTCCTTTGTGTATAATATTAGGCTTTATAGTGAACATTTTTGTTAGAGTCAAGTGTCCCCCTGCCAGCTAAATGGTTGATGTTGGGTATGTGAAAAAAATCAGGGTAGTGGTATATATACTAAAATTATAAGGAAAACTATCACAGTTAAGTACTTAGGCTTTACAAGTTTACGATCACATGAGAAGTAACAACATTTTCGTACAAATTCTATTAAAAATTATTAGGTAATAAGTAGGTATAACGTTGAAAGAATGAAACAATAACAACAGAAAACCCACTTCTTAAGCCGCACACCAAACTAACTATCTAAAAGAATAGAACAGATCAATTTTTATTTAGTAAGTATTTAGTCAACAGGACTGTTTCCAACATATTTACACAGAAGTTATTTTGTTACCTAAACTACCTTAATTTAAACCCGACTTTCACGCGAACGAAGTCGCGGGCACAACTATTATGAATATATATATATATATTACGGGTCTTAATCGCGTTTAGGTTAAATATCTTGCTTACCTACGTTTAATATGCATGATAGTTTAAGTATAATTTAATTTAAAGTCATCAAGTATTAAAATAAACTTATCCAGTTTTGAAAATAGATGGCGTTTAAATACAAATTAAACAGAATCAGGTAAATTGATTTAAAAAATAAATCTGAAATTCTTACGATTATATATATATTATTTACGGATATGAATTTATGATGATCTTAATTAACGACAGGTTCATCATCATCATCATCAGCCTATCGCAGTCCACTGCTGGACATAGGCCTCTCTAATTGCACACTTTGTTCTATCCTCGGCTACGACAGTAGTTTAGTATTTAAACTAAACGTTTCTAAAAGATATACTAATTCACTATATCTTTTAGAAACGTTTGAATGTTGTCTGTTTGTTTGAACACGCATCACAGTACCGCGGGAATGCAATGTTTTAAAACCAGGATATTTTTTTAAACTTATCTCACACTAGCCCTATTTCGCGCGAGTACCTACTTGGGCGGTTTCGGGCTTCATTTAACCCGAAACCGATTATAGTAATATTTGATGTGATGCAAATCATTTTGGTAAAATACTATTATAATTTGTCTTCTAACCGTCTGGCGCCATAAACTTTGTCGCCCTTCATTTTGCTGCACTGGGCATTTGCTTGGCTTGCTTTGCCATGCAAATGCCCAGTGCAGCAAAATGCCATGGTCGGGCCCTGATTAGAGCTAGGCCCTAATATCCATAGATGCCACAGAGCATTGTGGAGCATGTTTCCAATATGCTTTACACAGAAGTTAAATTGTAACATAAACTACCTTAATATAAACCCAACTTCCACGCGAACGAAGTCGCGGGCACAGCTAGTATAAATATAAATTTATATATTTTTATATTTCTTCTATCGTATGCGTACCTACGAGTATCTTGCAAAATCAGCGGTTCAAGAGTAATATTTATAAATTGATTTTGAGATGAATGTGTAAATGAGTGCAATCACACAAACACCGCGCCTACTTCCATTTTGCTGCAAACTTCTCGACGTCTGATCAATCCTGAAGCTTGAAGAGATGCTGGTTTAAAGCATAAACTGAGAGCAGTTTAAGGATATTTATTATTAACCCCGTTTTATATCTTTAAATAGGACACACTATTACACACATATACACATACACAGGTCAAACTGCGACTGCCTCTGTGACGCGGTGGGAGTGTGTCCGACTGCTGCGCAAGAGGTCGTTGGTTCGATTCCCACACGGGACACCACTTTGTGTGATCCACAAATTGTTGTTCCGAGTCTGGGTGTACTTTGTGTCCATGACTTGTATGTTTCTAAAGTCCTCCGCGACACAGGGCTTGTACCCTACAGCGGGAGTCGTATTTAAAAAAAAAATTGCAATAGTAGGTAAATATAATTATTGTAGGTATGTGTATTCAGTTTATCCTGTGTAGGTACGTTACTTACATACTAACGATAGCGATTTACATATATAAATAATGCGCATTATTTCAGAACGGCTGCATCTACTTGGCTTTGGCTTTATATGTATACTAGCTGTGCCCCGCGGTCTTACCCGCGGTTTATTAGCCTATGTGTTAATCCAGGGTGTCAGCTACCTCCATACCAAATTTTATTAAAATCCCTTCAGCCGTTTAGACGTGAAGAAGTAACAAACATACACACTCACATACTCACAAACTTTCGCCTTTATAATATTTGTGTGATTACTATTTATTTTATAGGACACTTGACTTTAACAAAAAATTGTTCGACAAAGCTCAATATTTCACAAACAGATCCATAAATCTAAAAATAGTCTTAACAGCCCCTAAACGTTTTTAAAAGACCTATCTAATGATACTCCACACGATTGGGTAGGTGAGAAAAAAAATCACATCAACACTTTACATATAGGGGAAGTACCCTTAAAAAATGTTTTCCAACATTTTATTTTTTCACTTTGTCGGCGTGTATCCATGCAAAATTACAGCCTTCTAACACTAACCGTCTCTGAGCTAAGCGGCCGGACATGGCGAAACAATAAAAGGTTTCGATTTGCCATTTTAACTACGGAACCCAAAAAATGAGGAAAACTATTTAAACTTTGCTGTCACAGTCACACTATCATCACACTGATGAACATGGTGATTTACTCGTATATTATCTATCATCTGGGTCCATAATCACTAGGTTTTTTTTTTAAATTTTGCGGAAAGCCCGCGCGAATTGGCGTATGCTTGGTGCGCTCAAAGATGCATGCTTTCTATATACCATTATGTCAAAATTTTGACAGTTAAAAGCGCGGGCTTGACGCGAAAACAAAAAAAAGATAATAAATAAGGACCCAGGTACCTTATTAAGAGAAATTTAAACCGCTTTTAGTTCATCACTTACAGCGTAAAAGTGTACGGGGAGCGGTATTTCTCATCGGATTTTTAATTTATTCCGTGGTTGATCGATTAATATCGCGACGACAAGGAGTTATGGTTCAGTGAGTCCCTTCAGAGTTTACTTAAGGTACTAATAAATGTATATATTAGCATATATAAGATACCTGCCTTAATATATTACTGCTCTTGATTAAAGACAATGTGTGCAGATATAGAAATCGTCGAAACGGCTAAACGGATTTTCACCATACAAAGCGGCGATAGCCTAATGGCTAAGGCATTGGACTCGCAATTTGAGGTCGTGGGTTCGAATCCTGCCCATTATACTACCGACGTGAACCCACTCCTAACACAAGCCATAGAGCTTAGCTGGAGGGGTTAACAGGATTGCTAGTAATGTGGGACACAATCCCACATTGCTAGTTACCTTAAAAAAAAAAAAACCATAAAGATAAGACTAGCGTTCTAATGTTTATGTTACACGTTTACGTCATTAACACAATATAATTAATTGACGTAGAAACCAGGACTGCGCCATAACCTCACAAAATTGACCACTCTCTAGAAAGAGACAACGCTAATTTGTGGAGAATGTCTGTCAGAGACAGGGCCATTCGAGTTTTTTCTCTCTTTCAATATTTACTTTTTAATTTTAATGGATGACGCGGTCCAGGTCTATATGTCAATGATTTAAATCAATGTTGATTGCGCTCAGTGAATTTTGACCTGCGTTGAACGGCCCCCACCCATCCACTTCAAATACGTCAATCGGGTAAACTACTATCGCTAACATATGTGGAAATACCTGCCCCATATATATAACAAAAGATTAATATAGCTACATTTTGAAACATCAATATTGAGCACGCGTCTCAAAGTACGTCCCGTGGGCGACGCTCTTATTTCAGACTTAACAATATTTTCAGTCACGTACCGTCTATCTCCTTACTACAAATAAACCCTTAAACTTGTTTATAATATAAAGTCAGATTACCGTACATTGTTCACATAAAGCTACCTATGTAGCATGCACACCTGTTCTAAGAATACATCCTCGGTATTCAATCTATAACGAGATGTATTTCTTACGTGACTCTGAATAGATTGCTTTATATTCCAATCTCGTATAATAAAAATGTGTTATACTTGTGGGTAGTTACTGTTATGTTTTTTGATTTGAGGGTAGATACATCTACCTAGATTGACTGCCTCTGTGACGCGGTGGGAGTGTGTCCGACTGCTACGCAAGAGGTTGTGGGTTCGATTCCCACACGGGACACCACTTTGTGTGGTCCACAAATTGTTGTTCCGAGTCTGGGTGTACTTTGTGTCCGTGACTTGTATGTTAAAGTCCCCTGCGACACAGGGCTTGTACCCTAGCGCGGGAGTCGTCTTTAAAAAAAAAAAAAAGATTGGGGTGGACTGTATTTTTAGAGCCTTATTCTGAGCAATGGAAATAGTAGCGGGTTCAAATCTTGGTTTAGAGGGACTTGAAAACCAGGAAACGCACTCAGGTACTTTGGAAGGAGGGAGAGGCATAAACTCCATAGCTAGGTCCCCGTTCTCCTCTCCGCTGGTTCTGACATGTAACTGCAGTCGAACATATAGTGTATAATAATATCTACTACAACAACTCACACAACGCTATCTGACCCCAAACTAAGCAGAACTTGCACTATGGAAACCAGACAACTGATAAACATACTTATATATTTATATATTTTTAAATACATACATATTATAGATAGATAACACTCAGACACATAATAAGCCATCATGCTCATCACACAAGGTTTTATCCCGGGTGGGGATCGAACACACGACCGCAGTGCGCGAGCCGATAGCAGTCAGGGTCACTAACCACTAGACCAAGAGTGAAAGAAAAGAGAGGCGACCAGTTTGTTTGTTCAATTGGTGAGGCCAAATCATTTCATTTCATTTCATTTATTCAGGAACAATATTACATTGTATTTGAATATATTACCTACAACTTTATACCTAATATACACAAATTCTAAAAAATGAAAGTAAGTTACAAAATAATAATTAAGATACATGTAATTTAAGCAATACAATAAAAAAAACTAGAATAACACAATAATAATAATACATGTCATTTTAAATCACCCAAAATGTAGAGCGTTAGAACATTACACTAACTAGCAAGTGAATATTTTGCGATTTAGGCATTTCCATCCAGCATAAAGAATGAAAGAACGCAGTGCGGCAGCATCGATTTTGATTGGTTTTGAATTTTGCAGCTGTATAGTAACTGAATATTTGACATTTATTTAAATATTCTGTAGTTTATTGTAGTCAAATTTTTCGCCGTTAAAAAATTCAACATTACCTATTTTATTCATTTAAAAAACGGGGTAAATGCATGTTGGGCTACGCACAATGTAGGGTTCCGTAGTCCCCCATCCGAATATTGCGGCTTAAGAATTGGGTTTTCTGTTGTTTTTCTTTCATACTACTAACAACATTATTAAGTATTTTTCAATAGAATCTGTATGAAAATTGTGTTACTTCTCACTTGGTCTGTTGTTAATCTTTAAGTTGTAAAGCCTACTTAGCTGTGATAGTTTTCCTTATAATTTCACTATATATACTACTACCGTGATTTTTTTCACATACCCAACATCAACTATTTAGCGAGCAGGGGGGAGGGACACTTGACTGTAACAAAAATTTGCACTTTAAAGCTTAATATTTCACAAACGGATCTCTAAATCGAAAAATGGTCTATACAACCCCGAAATGGTTTAAAATGACCTATCTAATGATACTCCACACGATGGGTTAGGAAACAAAATCACACCCTACTTTACCTCACCTAAAAATATTTATTTTTTTTATTTTATTCTTTCACTAACTAATATGTGTATCCATGCAAATTACAGCCTTCTAGCACTAACAGTTGCGTGCGAACGAACTTGGTGAAACTACAAGGGTTCGGTTTTGCCATTTTGGCTACGGAACCCTAAAAATCAAAGGCTTAAAGTTGGTCAAAGTCAACGAAGACTTGACGTGACTTTCCATTTAGTACTTAGATACTTAAAGTGAAATTCCTACGTTATTTCAGAGAAATACCAAAATATACTTACTTGCTTATTAGTGCTACTTATTACTAAACTTTATTATGTCATTCTCGTCTTGGGATTATTAAAGAAGCTTTTAGTAAATTAATAAACTTACTTATTAAGTGCCTAAAGCGTAATTGTACCAAATCTCAGGAATGCAATTTAGGCACGTCTTAGTACAGATTCACTTTATGTTAAAGATATACAATTTTATATAATTATTATTCTTCTTAGAGTTTCGACAGCAAACATTATAATTAAAAACAAACAAAATGTAATAGGCGATGATACACAAGTTGATTTAATTCAAACGAATAATTCAAATACGAAATTTCAAAGGCGTAACTTTAAAATTCACTCACAACCTTGTTGATTTTTGAAAAACGCTGAAACCTGGGGTTTCATTATTTTAAACTAAAAAGCATTCATTCATTTCATACGAAATTTCACAAACTAACTGACGGAGTTTCATACAATTTTACAACCTCTAATTAACCCCCTTAGGGGATGAATTTCTAAAAATCCCTTCTTATCGGATGTCCACATTTAAGGAATACGTCTCGAAGCTTCGCGTCTCTACGATCAGCCGTTTAGGCTGTGCGTTGATCCATCAGTCTGTCAGTAAGGACTTTGAATTTTATGCATATAGATAGAAGACTTGCTTTTGCCCAGTTATCAATTAGCTAGCTGTTGTCAGTTATCGCGATGAAAACTATCCTTTATCTTTCTCTGGAACTCAAACTATACCATTTCATCCAAATTGGTTCAGTGGTTTAAGCGTGAAAAGGTAACAGACAGACTGACAGAGTTATTTTTATATTTATAATATTAATAAGGATAGCTGTCGTCCGCGGCTTTCAAAACTGGTAGATATATTTATTTATAACCACAAAATCAAATATAAATTTTCAAAGATCTAACTTCAAAACTAACAGTTTCGTACAAAATTGCAACCCTTAATATTTTCACTTAAAGTTTTGTTTTCCAAAAACGCAGAATCACATGTTTCTTTATTTCAAACCAAGCCGAATATGAAATTTCACAGGTCTAATTTCAAAACTGACGGAGTTTCATACAAACTTGCAACATGTATTTCACCAACTTAGGGGTTGATTTTCCAAACATAATAAAATACGTGTTTCTTAAATCAAAAAGCCCAATACGAAATAACAGAGTTTTTTATTTCAAAACTGATGGATTTTCATACAAAGTTTGACACCTCTTTTCACCCCCCTAAATATGCACTCTTATCGGATGCCTCCATCATTTAATAAATAGGTCCACCAAATTTCACGTCTCTACAATCACCGGTTTAGGCTATGCATCAGTGGAGGCGGGTCTTTAGAACTTTGAATTGTAGTTACCTGTAGACAAATACCTATACATACCTGGGGTGAACCCCGAATCCCCTCAAACCTGATAACGCCTATTGTTGAGCCTCCCATTCTTAATCTGTAAGTCCTCGCTGCTGCTATGCGTTGATCCATCAGTCAGGACTTCACTATCATGAATCATAGTCTGATCACGCTCCTGCAAAGATTCGAATAAATCGACACCCTTTATATAGATATAGATAAATATCCATTTCAATAATAAATATATTTTTTATGAAAGCAGAACAAAAAGCCATCCATGTAATGGTTTCGCTAAGCTCAATATCCGGTTTGGCTAAATGAGGAACACCCTTTATACGGGGTCAGTTTAATTTGTTGACTGTCACGAAGTCAAAGGTCTGACTTAATTAGCTTTACTGCTTTGTGATGTTCTTTATAGAGTGGCGAATAAAATTAACTACGTAATCATGTCATTGTTTGGTATTATGCAGATAGCGAAGGGGAAGGGTTACAACTAGAGATGTGCCGACTAATAAGAAACTAACTGCCGATTAGTCGACTAGTTAGTTAGAAGATTAGGCGACCAGTTTTTTTTTTTATTGCCAATGGTTGGCAGACGAGCCAGCGGCCCACCTGATGGTAAGCGGTATATAACCACCGCTCATGACCATTTATATTTCATGCTTACATATATATCAACCCATATGATGGCCCACTGCTGGGCACGGGTCTCCCCAGTAGAACCTACTAGTATGTAGATCCTGGGGGTAATTGCCATAATCGCCACGCTTGGCGAGCGGGTTGGCGATCGCAGTAAGGCTTTAAATACGCAGAGGACGCTGCTGCCCGTCCTCCGGGGTGAAATCCCTTAGTCGCCTTGACGACACCCACGGGTAGAGATGGGGTGGTACTATTCTTAAGCCGGCACCACACGGCAATGCTTAAATTTCATGCTTAAAATAAGGTGATTAAATGGAAACCGTATTCTTCATGACCAGTTTCTTAAAGAACATTAATACAACGTTTTAAATTACACATTTTTTTTTTAAATAACTAGCAATGTGGGATTACAGTCCCACATTACTAGCAGTCTTGTTAACCCCTCCAGCTAAGCTCAAAGGCTTGTGTTAGGAGTGGGTTCACGTCAGTAGTATAATGGGTAGGATTCGAACCCGCGACCTCGCGATTGCGTGACCGATGCCTTAGCTATTAGGCCACCGCCGCTTATAAATTATCACTTTCGGTTTTGTAACATACCTGAATGAAAAATCCTAATGCATTATTTATTAATTGAAATTTGGGGAAAGGATTTCTTTATTCGTAGTTCACCATCAAAATAACATAAGACATTCAAACAAACTCTTCAGCTTTATTACATTAGTATAGACTAGCTGACCCCCGCAACTACGGCTGCGTCAATTTTCCCCGTTTTTGCAATTCAAGCAAAAATACTAATATCGGGATTAGTAGATAGTTTTTTCTTCACTCCGGTTCAAAAAGTGTTTTGTAAAATAGTCCATGAAAATTAGAATAAAAAAATACAGAATGAATCAATGTAAATTTATTTATCACTAGCTGTGCCCGCGACTTTGTTTGCGTGAAAGTTGGGTTTATATTAAGGTAGTTTATGTTACAATTTAACTTCTGTGTAAAACATATTGTAAACATGCCTGTGCACAATGCTCTGTGGAATCTATGGATATTAGGGCCTAGCTCTAATCAGGGCCCGACCTATGGCAAGGCAAGCCAAGCAAATGCCCAGTGCAGCAAAATGAAGGGCGACAAAGTTTATGGCGCCAGACGGTTAGAAGACAAATTATAATAGTATTTTACCAAAATGATTTGCATCACATCAAATATTACTATTATCGGTTTCGGGTTAAATGAAGCCCGAAACCGCCCAAGTACTCGCGCGAAAAAGGGCTAGTGTGAAATAAGTTTTTAAAAAAATATCCTGTTTTTAAAACATTGCATTTCCGCGGTACTGTGATGCGTGTTCAAACAAACAGACAATATTCAAACGTTTCTAAAAGATATACTGAATTAGTATATCTTTTAGAAACGTTTAGTTTAAATACTAAACTTATTTCTATAAAATGTCTACATTGGTGAATTAAAAAATAGGTGTGTCAACCTGTCGTAGCCGAGGATAGAACAAAGTGGCGTGCAATTAGAGAGGCCTATGTCCAGCAGTGGACTGCGATAGGCTGATGATGATGATGAACCTGTCGTTAATTAAGATCATCATAAATTCATATCCCTCTACGTAAGAATTTCAGATTTATTTTTTAAATCAATTTACCTGATTCTGTTTCATTTGTATTTAAACGCCATCTATTTTCAAAACTGAATAAGTTTATTTTAATACTTGATGACTTTAAATTAAATTACACTTAAACTATCATGCATATTAAACGTAGGTAAGCAAGGTATTTAACCTAAAATTATTCACGCGATTAAGACCCGTAATATATACCTATATATTCATAATAGCTGTGCCCGCGACTTCGTTCGCGTGAAAGTCGGGTTTAAATTAAGGTAGTTTAGGTAACGAAATAACTTCTGTGTAAATATGTTGGAAACAGTCCTGTTGACTAAATACTTACTAAATAAAAATCGATCTGTTCTATTCTTTTAGATAGTTAGTTTGGTGTGCGGCTTAAGAAGTGGGTCTTCTGTTGTTTTTGTTTTATTCTTTCAACGTTATACCTACTTATTACCTAATAATTTTTAATAGAATTTGTACGAAAATGTTGTTACTTCTCATGTGATCGTAAACTTGTAAAGCCTAAGTACTTAACTGTGATAGTTTTCTTTATAATTTTAGTGTTTATACTACTACCCTGAATTTTTTCACATACCCAACATCAACCAATTAGCTGGCAGGGGGACATAAGTGTCCCCCTGCCATAGTGAACATTTTTGTTAGAGTCAAGACTCTAACAAAAATGTTCACTATAAAGCCTAATATTATACACAAAGGAATCCTTAAATCTAAAAATAGTCTTCACAAACCCTAAACGCTTTTTAAAAGACCTATCTAATGATACCACACACGATGGGGTAGGTAGGTGAAAAAAAAATCACATCACCACTTTACATTTAAGAGAGGTACCCTTAAAAAAATAATGATTTTCAAGATTTTGTTCTTTCACTTTATCGGCGTTAGTAATTTATTCATTCAAAAGTTGCAACCTTCTAGCACTAACAGTCTCTGAGCTAAGCTGCGGACGGACGGACATAAGGGAACTATAAGGGTTCTGTTTTGCCATTTTGGCTAAAAATGGGGTGTATTTCATATAGTATTGACTACCTCTGTGGCGCGGTGGGAGTGTATCCGACTGCTACGCAAGAGGTCGTGGGTTCGATCCCCACCCAGAATAAAACTTTGTGTGATGAGCACGATGGTTTATTCTGTGTCTGGGTGTTATTTATCTATAATATGTATGTATTTAGAAATATATAAGTATGTTTATCAGTTGTCTGGTTTCCATAGTACAAGCTCTGCTTAGTTTGGGATCAGATAGCGTTGAGTGAGTTGTCCCAAGATATTATTATTATTATTATTATTATAGTGTTACAACGCAATACTAATAATAAAACTGCTGTAACACAAGCTGTTAGTAAGCAAACACAGAGCGTGTCATGTCTGTCATGCCCGCGAAAATGTCAGATATCCCTAAAGGTACGGTTGACAAACAACGACCCCCCCCTCCCGTCACCCGAACTACTCACACTTGACCGATGTTGAGCCATTCATTATCGTTGAATTGATGAACACGTCATCTCCAACCATAACCCCAAAACATGATGCACCTGTGTGATGCGTGGTCAAACAAACGGACAGACAGACAAACATTTCTAAAAATCATAGCAATGTGTTTCTTTTAAAACTTCTTTTACTAAGTATAGAACGTTATTGAATACAACGCCATCTACTTTCAAGAATGTTGCCACTCAGCATCTCGAGCACCTATACCCTAATAAATGTTTTCACAATTATGGAATTATTTGATCACGGTGAACAATTTGATTTCATAGATGGCGCTACATGTTTTTTTTTTACGTGTGTAATGTCTTTTTTTTAGACGAACACATCATTTCTGGAAAATGTCGAATACTTTTTAATTATAATGTAATATTGTTTTTCATTTCTACTATGATTAATTAATTACTCTCAGCAGTGCATGCAATACCTATAATTAACTTACCTACGTGCATAATTTACTTGATTTTTAATATAAAAAAATAATAACCAAAGTAAATAAGTTACTTACAGTCGAAAAAATAACTAAAACATTGAGAAAAATATTAAAAAAGGATAAAGATAATTTATAAAAATACAAAAAGAACATAATCAGACATCGGATTCGAGCCCGGGACTTCGTCGTCTAAGTCCGCTAGCATAGCTTCGAGGCTATACTGTCCGCTACTTGCCACGTCAAAATAACTGTTTTACTTATGAAACTTAACAATGTTGTATTTAGCTCCTTTTAGTTTTAGCGTGAAGTTATGTATTCCACGGGTTACGATAGATAATGTCTAATTGTGGAAAATTTTGTGATAAACCATTATGGTGCGACAAAAAATACGTTGCTACTCGTTCCCCATAGACGTTAGCGTAATGATTCATAGTGTAAATAATGTCCTATAGTATTTACTATAAAACTGCAAATTTTCATAAAGATCCGTCTAGTAGTTACTGTTTTATAACGAAAAATAGCTACAGACATTATCCCTTACTGCTTAGCTCCTATGGGAAAAAGCGTGATAATTTATAGCCTAAATGCTAATCTGCATCTATTAGATTACACGCGCAAAATTTCAACCGAATCTGTACGGTAGTTTTTGCGTGATGCGTGTTCAAACAAACAGACAGACAGACAGATAGACAGACAGACATTTCTAAAAATGCAGCAAAGTGTTTGAATACTCTTTTCGAACATTTCCTAATTTTTTTTTTCACTAAGTTCGGCCATGTACAGACACGTGAAATTTACAGTTTTATTATATGTATAGACAAGCTTTAGCTGCATGAGCTTTCTACAGCTACTTAGGTTATGCAACTCATAATTAGAAAAAATAAACAAAAAGACAGATTGTAGACAAAATAAATTTCGTAACGTGGTCAACTAGTCAATTCACGCATTTAAAGCAGTGCAGTTGCAGTTAAGTTTCGATTAAAACGAGCATTTTCGTATTCTTGTAACTTTGGGATCGATCTCAAAAAATGACCGTTTTAATCGAAACTAAACTGCAAATCAACTGCAACTGCACTGCTTTAAATACGTGAATTGATCCCCCGTCTACACGTGACCGCGCCCATTACTATACGGTCGAAACGTGGAGTAATAAAAAAACCATAAAATATTCACGCGATTAAAACCCGCAGTTTAAATATCTGTAAAAATAACTTTCGTATTTATAGCTACGAGTGTTAACTTACCTACAATCGTACTGCTTTTTAGAGAATCAAAATATTCTTTATATTATTCACTCAAAGCTGCCAACCGACGACGTAAAACGTTCCACTCTATTGGAAAACCGGATAGGCTTACCTCAGCTGAGCGCAACCATTTGCATGAAACGATGGAAAACTGATTCAATCTGCATCTTTTTGTTTTTCATAAAACTTTCATGGAGGGAGATTGCGTTCGTTTTTTATGCCGAAACGTGCAAAGTGATACATGTGTTACACAGTATGGAGAGTACCCTAAATATTTGAGTTAGCAAATTGTACTCAAATGAAACATTATTTTATTTTCTTAAAATAAACACTTGCCACTTTATTTCCGGTGTTGGGAAGAGACTTTTAGAAAATATTTGAATGTAGCTCTTTTTATTATTTTTAAAATTTTTTTTTTTTTTTCAAATCCACCCAGTAGTTTTGGAGCCTATTCAATACAAACAAACAATCAAATCTTTCCGCTTTATAATATTAGTATACATAAATATAGATAGTATGACGGCCGTGGTCGCGGCCACGGCTGTTTCAAAATGGTCGAAACTTATTTTACCTTAAATTATTCACGCGAATAAAACCCGTAATATATATATGTATATATATTTATAATGTGTACAAATCGCGAAAGTTTATTAGGTACAGGACAGGTTATCGCAGGCAATAAAAATATCAAAATAAAATGGATCTATAGTAACAAGGATAGCAACAATGGCCATTTGTCATAAGTGACGAAATACCGTCTTGTGAATCCTCCTATTCGGAATATGAGATTGCTGTCACTGTAGGGGGTAGCCCCAGTCGAGTGTACTAGTCAGGGGCGGATCCAGATTTTCTTTCTGGGGGGGGGGGACAAGAGGCAAATGGTAGTGCCGTATCTAACATGCTTACGATGGGAAGGGTGTGGCGCGGTGGGAGTGTATCCGACTGCTACGCAAGAGGTCGTGGGTTTGATCCCCACCCAGGATAAAACTTTGTGTGATGAGCACGATGGTTTATTCTGTGTCTGGGTGATAATATGTAGGTATGTATTTAGAAATATATAAGTATGTTTATCAGTTGTCTGATTTCCATAGTACAAGCTCTGCTTAGTTTGGGATCAGATGGCGTTGTGTGAGTTGTCCCAAGATATTATTATTATTTCGTTTCATCTACCAGAAATCGTACATACAAGAAATTCGGTATGTACACAAAAAACAACAGACTGGGGGGGGCACGTGTCCCCGTGCCGCCTAGTTAACTAGTACTGCTAGTGGTATAGAAGTCAGTGTTTCAAGCTCTATTAATTTCACTTTGCAATTAAAGAAATTTCAATACCCAAACCGTTGTTAACAAAATTTTAATTAAAATACGTTCCCCGATTCATCGCGATATTCAATTAAAAACAAAAGCAGTTAGAGCGAAAGTAATCAAACCCTTTGGACTGTTCGATTGGAACTAATTAGAAAACTTCCTATTTTTAATCTAGAAATGTTATGATTTAGGTACTACATCCAGGGTCGAATCTAGGGTTCCAGTTGCTCTAGTCTTAAAATAATAATATTGTTTATTTCAAGCATCAATGGTTTTAGAAATAATATAATTTACATAACAGTTCGCTTGTAACCACGGCCGGTGCAACCTGGTCGAAACGTCAAGCAATTTTAAGGTAAACAATGCGCTTTAATTCCCGTATAATAAAGTTATAATCATGCAACGCGAAAGTTTAAATGTTAGTATAACAAGAGTTATACTAACATTTAAACTTTCGTGTTAACTAGTAAATAAAATTTAAAACTATTTATTATGTTGGTATGTTTCACTTGCACTCAGTCTTTCTGCGTTCTTGTGACACTTATCCGTAGAACCGAAGGTGCGAGGTGCATAAGGCAATCTGATACTCACAATTATCGAGATAATCTATGGCAGAGCGTTGCGACTCCACAATCTGCAACCTCGGCTAGTGGCAAATTTTTGGCCCCTGTACTTCGAAATATATTCTTTTACCTTTGACTATATAATAAAACTAAAATAAAAATAGCCTTTATTTACTCTGACCTTTACACAATATTTAAATAAATATAAAAAAAAAGTAGAAACCATATTTGACTAGTTACTTATAAAATATTAGAAGTTTTTAATCGGCCAGCAGGTTAGGCTGTCTTGCGACATAGGCTTCCTCAAGTTCCCTCCAAATGTGCCGATCCGTCGCTGTCCTTCTCCAACCCTTAGGCAGATCGTCTTCCCACCTTTTCCTCTGTCTTCCTCTACGCCTTTTTCCGTCCCGCGGGTACCATTTCGTTACATTTTTGGTCCACTTTCCTGTTTGTGATCTCATCATGTGACCAGTCCATTTCCATTTCAGGGTTCGTGTTTTTACTTTAAAATCTGTTACTTTAGTGATGCTCCTTTGACTATAATTTAATTTGGAATATAATTATGTTGTTTTTTTAATACCTATAGTGACCAGTGCAAGCGTACAATAGGTATTCCTAGCGCAATCTCCATCAGGCCGTGATTGCATTATGTTGATAACGCAACACAACCTACTTTGGTTGCCAAGTCGCGTGCCAGAACTAAGTCATAATAACTTATCTGTCACACAGAGTGCCCAATCCTACGATAAATTTATGCGAATGCCCAATTCTATGATATTCATGTGTATTGTATGTTTAACGATAGCAACTTAACTATTATTAGAGAGTCAGCTACATAGATCGCTTCACAAAAGCTAACGTAACAGGCAATAGTGTTTATGTTTTCTTCTTAAATTCTACAGGGACTAACTTATTAAAATATATATACATATAATACAGGTCTTAATCGCGTGAATTATTTAAGGTAAAATACCTTGTTTATTATCCGATGTTTCGACCGTATTGCAACAGCCGTGGTAACGGATAGACTCTTATAATGTGTACAAATCGCGAAAGTTTATCAACCTTTATAACTTACTAGCTGTGCCCCGCGGTGTTACCCGCGGTTTATTAACCTATGTATAAATCCAGAGTGTCAACTAACTCCATACCAAATTTTATTGAAATCGCTCCAGCCGTTTAGACGTGAAGAAGTTACAAACACACTCACACACTCATAAACTTTAGCTTTTATAAAATTGGTGTGATTTTAATTTCAATTTTCGTGACTATGCAGGAGGTATTTGAGCAGAGTCCAAATGAATGTACGCAAGGTTAAGTATTAAGTGACCACAGGTTGATACTGAGAACAAAAGAAAGGGTAGACATTTGAATATACAAGGGGTCTCTGACTCGTAAAGGAACGTTACCACTGTAAGTCCATAGGCAGGTGACTGTTTTCGAACATTAGCACGGAGGGGGCCTCGAAGAGCACGGTAGCCGTCGGTCCTTTGGATTTCTGTCCCATCGGACTATAAGAGTGAGGGAATAAAGAATGCATGTATCTGCGTATACACCTGTGCATTATAATTGACCGCCGTAGGTACTAAACCGAAATCGGTTAGGAGACCATTAAACAAGTACAGTGGTCGGTGGTAAGGAATCTCTCGTGTGTGAATCCGATTGGCACTTGTCCGGTTATTTCTTTATTTCATTATTCAATAACTTCTTTATTGACGTGATAACGTCTTATAAATTGATGACCGGGTACACGCACGAAAAATACTCACGGTATGTCCTCTATCGGTTGTCAGGTTTCCATATGACTATGGAAACCTGACAACCGATAATCATACTTATATATTTCTAAATACATACACATTATACATAAATAACACCCAGACACATCACACAAAGTTTTATCCTAGGTGGGGATCGAAGCCACGACCTCTTGCGTAGCAGTCGGATACACTCCCACAGCGCCACAGAGGCAATCAAACCGAAGAATAACTGGTTTATCTGATTTCGCGGTTTCGAATGCCGTTAGACGATAGGCTGTAAGAAGTTAAAGTTAAACCTCGTCAGTTAATCTAATCCACAACCCATATTTAACTGCAGCAACAAGAAAATAACATGAATTGTGATATAGTTAAATACGTAAACACTATTAAGTATTTTCTGTAATAAAATCCATTTAACAACATCAGCCAACGATGCACTTTACACTCGGCTGAAGCATACGGAACGACAATTTAATAGCTTATCAAACAACCCGTTAATAAAATTGCCAGCGCAAAATAATCAACCATGGAAATGTGTTGCCAATTTATTAAATGTGCCATCAGTTTTACTTTATGAGAACTATGAATGGCTTTTAACTTGATTAAAAGTGTAGTGCATAGACATAGATTGGTGATAACTTTGTTTAGTGTTAAGGATAGATTATGCGAAACAGGGTTCGGGTCTGTCATATATTTATATAGAAAACTTAAATATTAGGACACAAAATATTGTGTGACTTGTCAAAGAGTTCTTCTAGTAGATAAAAAGGAAATTTAAGTAAGTCTTAATATTAACCTGTAAAAAAAAATCAAGTTACGGGAAAATCCATGCGTTTGTTATCTATACTAGGTAATATTATAAAGCTGAAGGGTTTGTTTGTTTCTTTGAAATTCGATAATCTCAGGAACTACTGATCCGAATTGTGAAAATTTCTACACGAACGAAGTCACAGACAGCAGCATCTATGTAAATTATACCCTCATTATACCTAAAACATATCACTCAGGAGCGCTAATATGACACGTCTGATGTCAAGCTGTCTGACACGCCGTGTGTTATAATTTAGTTTGAATAGCAGCCATTAGACTGCTGGTAATTTTAGACTCGTGATCTAATTACGGTCTTATTGGTAGATAGGTATTGTAGGTACCTATCGGAATCGAATTACTGTCAATATTGAGTAACGGGTTAACTAATTAAAACAAAAAACTGGAATATACACCGTGTGCACATCTAATATTATAAAGCTAAAGAAACTGTTTGTTTGTTTGAACGCGGTAAAGGAAAGGAAAAGGAAATATTGATCCGTATTGAATAATTATTTTAGAAGAATTATTATAGAAGAAGGCTATAATCAATATAACGTGTTACGACTCATAGGAGCGGGGCAGCAATGAAAAATTTTTCAAAAACGGGGAAAAATTACGAATATGAAGTTACGCGGGTTAGCTAGTAACTTTTAAAAACACGAGTATATTATAACACTTACTTAATAAACGCCACGGCACTTACTCTGAAGACTGTCGAGAACATAATTTTTATTTTATTTTATTTATTCAAAAACAATTTTTACATTGTGTGTGAATATCAATAACACAAATTATACACAAAAAACAAAATTACAAATCCAATAATAAATTGAAATTAAATAATAATATTATCATCATCATCATAATAAACAAATTAGCATGTCAAAAATAATAATAATAATAAACAATATAAATTAGCATTTCAAAAATAATAATAATAATAATAATTGGTATAGGTACTGTAATAATAATAATATTTAAAAGTGAAATTTCAAAACCATTTTTACTACACAAATTATAATTTAGATGTTTACATGTCATTGGTGGAATAATAGCATTTTTCTAACAACAACTGCTTGAGTTCGATTAAGAATTCCTTTTTATGCAATAATGACTTTAGTTGTACAGGTAATTTATTAAATTGCTTAACCGAGTTGTGATAAGCGCTATGTTTAACAATATCAAGCCTCGGTACATAATTTGTTTCTAAATCTTTTCTTCTAGTGCTCTCTCTGATTTGTTTCTCTTCTTGCGTTTCATAGTCATATATGTATTTAGACAGATGCGAGAGTAAAACTAGGATGTATAAACACGGAACTGTCAAAATTCTCAGTTCGTCAAAAAACGGTCTGCAAGATTCTGTTTGCTGGATTCTTACTATGGTCCTAATCGCTCTTTTCTGGGCGACAAATGCCTTGTGAATATTGTACGCGTAGCTTCCCCCCCAAAAAAGGATGCTGTATCTCAATTTGGATTCTATTAACGCGAAGTATACCATTTTTAAATGCTCTCGACTTACCTCATTTCTAAGACTTCTGTATAAACTATAAACTGTTTTCTTTTGCTGATAGACGCATCGTTCTTGACATTTGCCTTCTGTGCGACATATTACATGGCGTCCTGGGGGTTTAGACAAGTACATTAATTCCGTGGCGAATTCGATAAAATATTAAAAAAATGTCTATGGTCTCCACTGCAAACGTCAAATTCTATACTTTAACTATTTTCCATTCTTTATATCGCTATTCGAATGTGGACCCCCTGGATAGCTCCGAGCTTTTATCTAGCATTACTTTTAATACACCTAAAACTAAGACTAGAAATACTACCCTGTTCTCAGTGCCAAACTATGGTAGTAACTCAATTACAACGCGACTGCTCCGTACATATAACACTAGATTTAAGGAGATTGACATTATGTTTCATATATATTTAGTTGTAAACTAATATTATATCTGTCTACCACAATATGCATTGTCGTGGAACTGTTACTGTCTTATCATTGTACTCGTAAATGCAAGTAACTTAGGCTGGCTATATAACAGATGTTTTCTTTGTAACAAGTTTTAACAAAAGCTGTTGAGTTTTCATAAATTAAAAAAAAACAGTATATTATTATAAAGCATGTGTAGGAGGCTCAATTGAAAACCAGCGTCAGACATCTGTCTGCCACTTGCAGAACTGGGTCTTATTTTCGGCATGCCAAACAAAGAGCTGCCACAATCGTAGTGTAGGTATGTAAGTACATTTATTATTTGCATTTTGTGTCATTTTGTGCACTTTTTGTCATGTTTTTTGGCAAAAGTAATTACAAAATCCCCCGACACATGTGGCAAAAAGTCAGAATGGATTATGTTCAAATCAAACAAAAGACGGTTTTCTATTTTGCATTGTAATTCGTCCATTCTTGTGGGTCGTAGCGTCTAAGCCGATTGACGGGTTTAAATGAGGACTTTTGTTTTTTTTTTTTTTGACGCAGATATATAGGTCACACGTTGAACTTTTGTCATCACTCCTGAAAGATAGATACAATCTTCTCCTTGGTGTAAACCTTCTTTAGATTCCGGCATTTAACTCGGTCTTGCACCATTTGCACCCACTCAGCCCTGCAGTTTTCTTGACGTTGTTTTTTTAATGGGGCTTTTTTAATCCATACTAATATTATAAATGTGAAAATAGCTCTGTCTGTCTGTCTGTTACCCTTTCACTCTCAAACAGCTAAAGCGATTTAGATGAAGTTTGGTATGGAGATAGTTTGAGTCCAGGGGAAGGGCATAGGATAGTTTTTATCGCGATAACCGATATACACGCGGGCGGAGCCGCAGGCAAAAGCTAGTGCTCAATAAATGCTAAAAACCTTAATCGAAACTCAGTCACACGGTGCCGTTTAAGGAACAACGTACATAAAAAGGTTTTTCTTAATTAAGAAGGTAAAATTTAAATTAACCACACATCTCCACAATTTACAAAGACCTTAAAAAAAACAGAATCTGTATTATAACAAGATACATTTTCTGATTCGTTAGTAAGTAAATATTCTCAATTTATGTTGTAGGTTAGTATTGCTTTTGTTAGTATTGCAATAACTTTTCATAAGATACATAACTTCTACGGGAACTATAATATCATATGTTCTATGATATTGTAGTTTACTCGATATGCCAAACATTAATTGGAAAACTCAATGTTTTATTGATGTTATATATTGAACAAAGATTTCATTTTATTTCCTGACTTTATCGTTTTCTTTCGTAAAATAAATCGAACGATTTACCTATTTCGTTTGAGTTCATTTTCAAGTTCTCCCTCTTTGCTTATATGTGGAAACTCTAGAGTACCCGTTCTACCTAGTTCGGATTTAAACTGTCGATAAATCGTTCTGACAGTCAGCACGTGGTGCATTTTCTCTTAGTTATGGGCCAGAGAATGGACCATTCCGCTCAATTGGCGTAGAAAATGTGTTTCCTATTTGAGAAACGAACATTATTAGTTGCAACTGTGTCGTTGTTTATTGTGGAATAAAAGAAAGAACTATATA
The DNA here is from genome assembly GCA_945859575.2 of Herminia tarsipennalis. Lineage (NCBI taxonomy): Eukaryota > Metazoa > Arthropoda > Insecta > Lepidoptera > Erebidae > Herminia > Herminia tarsipennalis. The sequence continues at coordinate 19,552,392 of OX243850.2, forward strand.
TTTTTTATTATATCAGATTTTGAGAGTTAGACGCGCGGTCTTGCCGCGAAAACGAAAAAAAGATACAGAATAGGGACCCAGGCGATTTCTGATTTAGCGGTCGCATTTTGATTTTGTTTTCATCATCTTATTTCACTGATTGATAGGATTAGTTCTATTCTATTAAAATTAAAAACTAAAAAACCCAACTGCAAAAAAGACAGAAACAGAATACCCTTCATATTTAAAATCACTGAATCGGAGGCATATAATAAGTTCAACAGGATTAATTAATGCCTCCGAATGCATGATATTAAATATGAAGCGTATCTTGATTCTGTCTTTTTTGCAGTCGGGTTTTTTAGTGTTTAATTTAATTGTATGGCCGTGAACAAGACAGACATAACTGGATCCAGGGGGGGGCACGGGCCCAGACGGTTGTTTTATGTACCGAATTACTTGTTTTGTATTGAATTTCTTTGCCCATTTGCCCTCGTAAACATGTTACATCCGGCACTACATTTGACTCTCTTGCCCCCCTACCCCCCTCAGAATCAAATCCTGGATCCGTCCATGAAGACAAACATAATAATTCACATTTTTAAAAAAAAGTTATCTAGCAATGTGGGATTTTGGTCCCACATTACTAGCAATCCTCTTACCCCTCCAGCTAAGCTCAATGGCTTGTGTTAGGAGTGGGTTCACGTCGGTAGTATAATGGGTAGGATTCGAACCCGTGACGTCACGATTGCGAGACCGATGCCTTAGCCATTAGGCTACCGCCGCTTCATTGTGTGCGTCATGTAGTCCTTTCGACTTCTCTCCCCTTACTTTGGAGCGAACCTCTGCTCAGAATACGTCGACTGTACTTACATATATACCATTCTTCGATAATTTATCTACACTAATATTATAAAGAGGAAAGATTTGTATTTTTGTATGTAACGTATAAACTCAAAAAGTACTGGACCGATTTTCATAATTCTTTTTTTGTTGGATAGCCCATTTATCGAGGAAGGCTATAGGCTATATAACATTGCGCTACGACTAATAGGAGCGGTGCAGCGACGAGAAATGTTGCAAAAAAGGGGAAAATTTACGCATACGAAGTTGCGCGGGACAGCTAGTATTTTATAAAGGACTAGCTTTCGCCCGCGGCTTCGCCCACGTGGATATCGGTTATCGCGATAAAAACTATCCTATGTCCTTCCCCGGGACTCTAACTATCTCCATACCAAATTTCATCTAAATCGGTTTAGCTGTTTGAGCGTGAAAGCGTAACAGACAGACAGACAGAGTTACTTTTACATTTATAATATTACTAGCTTTCGCCCGCGGCTCCGCCCGCATGGATGTCGGTTATCGCGATAAAAACTATCCTATGTCCTTCCTCGGGACTCAAACTATCTCCATATAAAATTTCATCTAAATCGGTTTAGCTGTTTGAGCGTGAAAGCGTAACAAACAGACAGACAGACAGAGTTACTTTCACATTTATAATATTAGTATGGATAGTATGGATAGTATATAGTATATAGTATAGTATAGTATATATAGTATTTAGTATATAGTATGGATAGTATGGATAGTATATAGTATATAGTATAGTATAGTATATATAGTATTTAGTATATAGTATGGATAGTATGGATAGTATAATAGTATATATAGTATATTATTTATAGTATATAGTATGGATAATATATAATATGGATATATTGCCCTTTGTACCAGGCAGCGCTGGCCGTAGTATTTGCCATTAACGCGAAAGCCATTATTTTTCCTACTTTATAACACAAGAGGTGTGAAAATGATGATAACTCAGTTTACTACAATTTTCACAGCCCATAGGAATATCAATCCCCTTTTCTTTATTAAAGTAATTGCATCCAACACTACAAAGAGCTCCTATATTAATGAGAATTACTCAAGATCGAATGAAATGAACGATATTTTCCCGACAATATCTTGGAAGATTCATCTGAAATCTGTTCTGAGGTCATTAATCAACCGGACCCATCCGAAGCCATTGGTATTACGTTGTCAGTGGACCCCTGAGTGGGGTTCTCCCGGCTCTTGTAATTAGTGTGAACATGATGACGTGGGCATTGCACCAATGATTGGGTGGATGTTACTTTTATTATTAAAGAAATTGAGGATATAACTGCGTCACTTTTGCTTTGTCTTCGCACGCTGACTTAATAAAACTTGATGATGGATGGAATTTAAAAAAAAAATGTGTGGCACTCGGGGACTGCCGCGGTAAAGCTATTGCATAGCATTTTTATCAACTTAAGCAATTAAAAAAAAAAAAAAAAAAAAAAATGTTTTTTTTTATTTTGGATTTAAAAAAAAACAATGTTTTTAATTATTTTTTTCTTTAATTTTTTTTTTAAATAAAGCATAAAAAAAAAATTTAAGTTTTTTTTAGTAATTAAAAGTACTGCTATTCATCGATAGATGGCAAAACTAAAAAGTGTCACCGCTGTGCCCGTCGGAGTGTGGAGCGTGAGGTTTTTTCGTTACGGAATTTCTGGATTCGGTCCCAGCGCTCAAGGCCCGCGATAGAAGCTATGCAATAGCTTAAAAACCTTCTTACATATAGTGTTCCACGAGGATGGAGCTGCATTCAAGAGCTACTCATATATCATCTTACTAGCTGTTGTCTGCGACTTCGTAGGCGTGAAAATTTTGAAAAAGAAATTTATTATTTCGGTTTAAAAAGTAGCCTGCGTGCTATTTCAGGCTATAATTTATCTATGTGCCAAATGTCATCCAGATCCGTTCAGTGGTTATGACGTGATTTAATAACAAGCATCCAAACTTTCGCATTTATAACATTAGTTTTGATGAAATGCCATTCTACCTTTCTTTTTACTTCGCCACGTATGATGTAAGCCGTGTGGTACTGGGTAAAGAATAGTACCACCCCATCTCTTCCCGTGGGTGTCGTCAATGCGACTACGGGATGTCACATCGGAGGACGGGCAACAGCGTCTTCTGAGTACTTTAAAGCCTTACTGCAATCGCCCACCCGCTCGCCAAGTGTAGCGATTATTATTGTTTTTAAACTTTCGCGATTTTTATATCGTCGACCGACGGGTCGATCGTGGTCACGGTCGACCCATGACCACGATCGGTGCAATTCGATCGAAACGTCGGGTAAATAAAAGGTTCGTACCTTTAAATAATTCACGCGATTAAGTCCCGAAATATAACTAATATGTAGCGATTATGGCAGAATCTACAGTAAGTAGGAAGACCCGTGCCCAGTAGTGGGACATCATATGGGTTAATATGTTATATGATGTAGGTACGTGACGTAGTATCTACGTATCAACAAAGACAAGCAGATCCCGAGCGCCACGAAAGCCAATACTCTGTCACAAACGAAATCACTGTACCTAGACAATTAGAGTCAGAAAGACGTAGAGCGCAAAAGATGGGTATAAGCAGTCTGGAAAAAATATGGTTAGGTCAATGTATATGAAGGTAAGTTTACCATCCATATTATTCTAACTTAATTAGCTCCATGTTATTACACATTTAACTCTAAAAATGTGCCTCATTTTAGAGGTTTTTGTCCTGTATGTTGAAAATGAAAGAATAACATTCAGTTCATTCATTATTTTTTCGCCGTACTCTTTTTTCAAAAGTCTCTGTCAGTTAATTGTTAGATTATTTTTTCGTCAGAACGCTCTTTTGTTTTTCAAACTTTAGATTACTTTTAGGGTTTTTAGGGTTCCGTAGTTTCGTCATGTCCGTCTGTCTGTCTGTCTCTCTGTCCTTATGTCGCGGGCATTTTACTCAAAGAATATCGATGAAAAGGTGTCTTGTAGTAGCCGGTATTTTTATATAAATTTATATTAAATATTTTTAGAGGGGGGGGGAGCACTCAATACATACGATACAGAAACTGAAAACAATTTTTTGACCAAACATTTCCGTGTGGCACATCGTTCGATAGGTCTTTTAAAACATTTTAAGGTTGTAAGAAACTTTTTTATTGAGTGAATATTTTTGGAAATAATCGCTCCAAAAATGGCATAAATTGTGTCGCCCCCCCCCCCCTTACCTTATAAACCATGTGACCAAAATTGAAGGCTGCGGTACCCTACACTGAGCATGGTCTGACATGCTCTTGCCCGTTACGTTGTTTTGAACCGCATGTGGCTACATCGAGCTATTGTAAATTCCATTTATCTTGACACAGATGCAGACAATTCAGTTTGAGTCCTAGTAAATGTTTTCCAGCGTGAATTGAGGCGAGAAACGCTTAGTATTGTATGCAGATTGTGTCGCTCCTGCAATGGAGTGCTCAGTGCAAAGGTATATACCTCTAACTACAATACATATATTCCAGGTAGAATTTTGAAACCTGGAATATTAAACGTTGAGAAAAAGTATTCTAAATATTAGATATATGTCGCAAATTTGACTCAATGGAAAAATAACTATATATGTAGTAAGAAGCAATACGCTGTTTATTAAATAGCGTATTGCTTTTAGTATCAACATTTTACCAGGAAAATATGTAGTTAGAGGTATATTACCTTCGCACTGAGGACTCCATTGCAATAGCGACATAATCTATATGACCCATCATTAGGTGCCATCACCTCATGATAGGTCATATAAGGATAAAGATTAACGTTCATAGGTATTGTATTGTTATGACCTAAGTGAATAAAGTACTCTAATTTTATTTTCACGACAATGACATTAGCGTGGGTGGAGTCGCGAGCAAAATTTCAAACTGAAAATAGGGAAACGAAACCAAGAATAATAGATGTAATGTCTCAAATCATTCGTGTCATTTCCTATTAATTCCAACCAGAACAGCTCAAGGAAACACTAATCAAATTTCCATTGAAATCTCAATTTAGCTGAACCAAGTCTTTGAGAATGAGTAGGTACTAAATCATTTTAATTTCCTAGAAGTAAGTTAGCTTTATAAATGAGCTATCTTTGAGTTATTTTATGTGTAATAAATCGCGGTTAGTTTGCTCAAGTTCGAACGCTCGACTAGATATTAAAAACGAAGAATATCTGTTCACTAATCAATTGGTTCATTATGGCAATAATAAGGCTGCAATATACGGGGTTAGAAATGGTCAAGTTTTATATTCTCTTATTTGATTAGTACCAATTTCTAACGGTGTTCAGTCACTGCGGCTAATTTCACTTCACTAGTTAACTGTGCAAGACATAACATAGTGCAGAAGCATGTAAGCAAACACGAGCAATATTTAATCTCTTACCTTTGTAGTCTGATGGAACAGAAATAACAAGAGAAAGATTGGACGCAAAGCCGTCGATCACGGTGACCAATTTTAAAAGGGACCAGCGAACTACACAGGAGATATTATAGTACACAAGCGTGGGTGCAGATACCTGACCTCTGTATTAGATACTAGTACCCTGGACATATACATAGTATAGAGGGCACTGCCTGGACAGGATACCACTGACAGCAACAAGACTTCCATTTGATTTTAATACAATAATAAATACAATAATAAAATACAATAATAAAATAATGGCCGTTTTTGTTATACTTGTGTAACAAGTATAACAAAAACGGCCATTTGTCGTAAGTGTCAAAAAATTTCACAGGACGTTCATTAGATTCGGCTTATGAAATTACTGCCACATTTTACAGAGTAGACAGTCGGCTTACTAGTACTAGAGAAGTCAGACGTGTGGTCGGAGACAGATTAGGCGCAACACCAACGACGGCTTAAGCTTTCCAAGTCAAAGAAAAGTGTGACTTTTAGAAACGGTTCCTCATCTATCCTTGCTAATATCTCGTTTTGCAGATCCCCACTGGATCCCAGACCCTTCGAATATGTAATTCAGGTATACCAAAAATGTTTTTAATTTTATGCAACGTTGCTCTTTCATTTGGAAACAATCCTATTAGTTTTATTACACCGCATGTTTTCATCTCATTTCCGATGTAACTCATTTCCCTTTAGACTAATTAAAGGTTTATGAATGAAATGGGTTACACAATTACTGTACTCGTATTCAAACCCCTGTTAATTTAAATACTCTGTTTTATTGCTAAGTTACAAAAGCTTTTGTCGGTTTATATTTTTTGTTTCTCGTTCATTCTAGAATATTATGATGATGAGACTAGCTGACTGTGGTGACGGTAGTTAATCCATCCATACTAATATTATAAATGTGAAAGTAACTCTGTCTGTCTGTCTGTCTGTCTGTTACGCTTTCACGCTAAAACTACTGAACCGATTTAGATGAAATTTGGCATGGAGATGGTTTGAGTCCCGGGAAAGAACATAGGATAGTTTTTATCGCGATAACCGACATCCACGCGGGCGAAGCCGCGGGCGAAAGCTAGTAAAGAATAATTACAAACAGCCTTAAGGTGTTTTCATTGCAGCGATATAGGACTCCTGGTAGAACTCCTGGCTTAGCTCAGACGTAACTGTGTAGCTTTACAAAAAATATGATGAAACATAAACTTACCGTTGAAGTACCTAGGTAATTAGCTCAAGCTTATCATTAAAATTATCGTAACGTTTTATTTACCCTAGGTAAATCTACCTACGCTCTGCGGAGCGCAGGCTGTTACGGCCCTCTAACACAAAGGGAGGATTCTTCAACCAGGCGAGGTGATCAGACTGTGCCCGGCAGTCCGCGGCCCAACTATTAACGTTGGGAACTGGTTTGACGGGACCTGTCTAGTGTCAATTTATGCGTATATATATTTATATATATTTAATACTACTGTACGTCTGTATGTCACTGAGCTCCTCTTAAGCGGCTGGACCGATTTTGACGATATTTTTTTGTGTGAGTTCCAGTGGATTCGAGAATGGTTTAGATTCACAATTAAAACCGATTCACAAAAAAAAACAGGCAGTACGAAGTTCGCCGGGACAGCTAGTATAATATATATTCGTAGATACATATTACATGTGGGTACCTCCGCCGCACAGCGATCTATAGTGATCTTAACCTGAGTGAAGGTACGGACGGTAATATGGTTTCCTTCACCGATTTCAAGCAGTGGTGATAAAACAAATTACATAACAGCGCTTGCCTGCTTGAATTATGAAACCACGATCTAACGCTACCAAAAGTTACTGGTAGGCTAACTTACATAATATACTGGGCGAAAATGTAACTTGTCCATTCAAAAATATCTACTATCACTGTGGTAAAACCAAGTAATATATTCAACACAGAATGGACTACATCAAAGCTCATATTCACATCACGTGCAACCCCAAAATAGTTTTTAGTTCGCGCATATTAAAGTGGCAACACCGACACGGATAATTCGGACACCAAAGTTCGTCAGAACGCTTTCTAAAGTTGACAGTTTAATATATATTATTTGAGATCTTGTATGCTAAAAGGGCTGAAATATGTATATCAGTGGTCTGGTTGTCGTAGTGCAAGCTCTGCTTAGTTTGGAATCAGATCACCATGTGTGTTGACCAATTGTCCCAAGATACTTTTATTTAATGGAATTCGAGTAGTTGTAGTTTAATTAAAAATGGCGGCAAACCGGTCTGTCATTATTTTCACAGCTCGCATTTAAGGTGTGAAAATATATGATATAACAATAGAATTTAAAACTACACAAAGACTGTCAGAAAAAGTGTGAAGTCTTTTTGCAGTTAAATTTCGTTAATTTATGTATATCTTATACCTTTAAAACAGCAATTCTGTATAAGTCCGGCCATAAGTTCTGTTACAAATGAAAATGCATTTTTTTAAATGAAGTAATGTAATTTTCATATTTATTAAATCTCAGCAAAAAATAAAAGTAATATTCTATTCAAAATGGCCACCTTTGGCTTATATTTAATCTGTCTGGCCATGAATTTCAGTTAATCTAATTAATTTAATCAATTTAAATATCAACATACGAACAAAAACAGAGCAAACACGTGAGTGAAAGCCGTACCTACACCACGAAAACAAAAGATAGTGATGACCTTCCTCATAATAAATGGGAAAGAGGAATTGTTGACGTGATAACGTCTTACAAATCGATGACCGGCTGCATGCACGAAAAAGTCTCACATTCCTGCTGCGGTGTTTCCCGAGCGCTACGACATGTCTTTCTTCAAACGAGGTTTAAAGAGAGTTTTCACTTCACGGTAGGCAGCGGCTTGGGTGTGTCCCTGACATTCCTGTAGTCCATGAGCGGCGGTTACCGCTTACTATCAGGTGGGCCGCTGGTTCGTCTGCCAACCATAGGCAATAAAAAAATAAAAAAATAATAATAAGAGGTTGCTAAGCAACACGAATGGCGATATGTTATCAATGTTTTCTTATGATGTTATCTTTACAGACAATTATTTTTTTTTAAAGCTTTTTTTGAGGATGCGGAAGAGGAATCGTTAAAGAATGAGGAACTTGCTCATTAAGAAGAAAAAGACTCCCCTACTACTTACTCAAATACGCTTCGGAACACAACGGTTTTCTGAAAAAACAAACATCTGAATGTTGACATTTACTGGCTGGCATTTATAAGAAAATAATCTGCGAATTTTTTTGCTTGAATATTTTATCGGTTTATTTTTAGATGCCCTTTTCAGAGATTTACTGTAATCCTAAAAGGTCCTGTAATCGTATGTAGGTGCGAACGATAAAAATATTTAAAAGGATAATACTTTGAACACATTAGAACGCATTATTTATTAATAAGCAAGGTACGTGGGCATAGAGGCACTTAAAGGTATAATGGGCTTTAACTCTGTTACAGAAGATTTAAGTAGTATGGGGGTTACGAAAGATCCTTTAATGGTGGATTTATGGATAAACATAGCGGTAAAATCACACAGGACTAGCCGTCAGGAGTAGGGGGAGTCCGAGAGAGTTTACCAGGCGGGAGACAATAGCCACTGCACATAGAATCTTAGTGTCACTATGTGGCAGTGTGGGAGTGTATCCGACTGCTACGCAAGAGCTCGTGGGTTCGATCCCCACCCAGGATGAAACTTTGTGTGATGAGCATGATGGTTTATTCTGTGTCTGGGTGTTATTTATCTTTATTATGTATGTGTAGGCTCAGGATGCCGCAGGTTATAGCTTGCCATCGTTCACGAACACCGGGAGATCACTAGGTTTAGATTTTACCATTACTAATTAAATTAAAATCTTTATTTCAACACAGATATTTTAATAAACGAAATAATACTAGACGCGTCTAAATTATATAGCTAATAATTGATTCCACATATCACTATATGAAAAAATAAAATGATCGGGTCGGAAATTAGCGATTCGTCGGGCACGTGGTGCGCAAACGGCTCTCGTCGGCGAACTGCCTACAAGATGGCCGCCCCGCCATCACGTCCATGTGACGTTCCGCAAGAATGATCAACTACAGGTAAATTAGCTTGAAGAAATTTTTGCGTTTGTAGTAGTGTATGGTCAGCAAATAAAAAAAACAACATTTTATTTTTAGTTTTTATTGTTTTAAAGGTAATATACGTTTGTGGCTGGAGCACACCAAATGCGTGCACGTCTACGCATACGCACTACGTACTAATACGGTCGTGAAAATGTGTATCCACCGCATTGTAATCTATGGAACTGTATGAGGCAGACAAGCCAGTTCCAAACATTACAAGCATTGAATGCCGGTATTCACTTCAGTGAAGACGTGTATGAATTAGGTGTTCTCCGGCCATAAATGTTTTATTCTAATAATTCATCAACCCCAGGCATATCACAATCATCCCCATCCTCGCTTTCATCAGATGAATTATTTAAATTAATTATGATTCGTTCTGATATTGTGTCTAAAGCTGCGTCTCTACCCTGATATTTGCTTTCCTCCTCAATAGCATGCAAACAAACTTTTCTCCATTCCTCTACAGTTATGGCGTTCATTTTTTCTTCAGCTAATGACATTATAACCTTCATATTCATTGCGACATTCTTTTTTGCGACATATGTTTTCACTATCCCCCATATATTTTCTATAGGATTAAACTCCGGATGGTATGGTGGTAAACGCAGCACAGTATGACCGTGCTGTCGTAATATTTCGTCTATCTTGTACTCTATAAATCTCGCCTTGTTTTGCAGAATCAGTTCATATAATTGAGGCTTAAGCAACGTGGATGAATGCTCAATGTTTCGAAATGTCAGCCAGTCTATCATTTGCTGTTTTCTAGAATTACTATTCGGTGCAGGATTTTGTATTGAGTTATGATATGGTGCGTTGTCAACAACAACAACACTATTTGGTTGTAAGTTGGGTATTAATTGAGTTTGAATCCACCTTGAATAGTTGTCATAGTTCATATTGTTGTGGTAATCTCCACTTTTTTGGTCGGCTTTAAACATAAGCAATGCATTTGGTATAAAGCCATCGATACCACCGGCATGAACAATGATTAAGCGGTTGCCTTTCGATATATGTTGCTTCAAACCTGAAGTGCTTCCATCTGACCAAGATTTCGAGAGGGTATGTGATGTATGTATATATGTTTCGTCGGTGTAAACAATTGGTCGGCGTTGTTCACGATATTCAGCAATTTTCATCAAATAATTAATTCGCAAGTATCTAATTTCGTGTTTTTCCATAAGAAGTTTCCGGTTATCTTCTGTTTGCTTCCAATTAAAACCTAATGACATGACGTGTTTTCGTAACGTGCTGACACAACCTTTATAATCGATATCTTCTTTCAATTTTGAGTGCAAAGTTTTTAAAGTGGGAACTTCTTTATTTGTGATGTGGAAGTCATGAATTGTTCTTCTGATAACTTGCTGATCAAAGTTATCGATTACTATTGTAGGTTTACGATTCGGTTTCTTTTTAGGAGATTTAAATGTTACTTCCTGATCTGAAGGACGACATTTGCTTTCTGATACTACCTTTCTGACGGATGCTATTGAAATTCCTGTTGATTTAGCAACTAATTGAGTGGGGGTCATAATACTGCTCGGGTTGTTATTACACTCATTTTCGAAATATTTGTACAAACAGTACAAAACTTCCTTAGTTTGAGAAGTCAAAGGCTTGCCTCGACCATGTTTTAACACTGGAGCCATTTTGAATTATCAATATAAAGTTACAACACTTACACACTTAAAATTAAACACTTCAACAAATATTTTAACAATAATAACAAACAATAACAACAATCAACAAATACAAAATTTCACAATGAAACTACTACGTATCTAATAATTATAATTTTTTAATGAAATGCGTGCTTTATGTTCTAACGGTATCAAGCGACTGACGTCAGACTGCACGTGGCACCTGCGGACAGAGTAAACTGGTTTATTCTGGTTTTGTGCGTGTTTCCACTTTCCACTATCAAGTGACGATTTATTTATTTGTTTTGTTTCGTAATTATTATGGTCAAAACTTTTTACCTATAGCTAAACTACTATCATCTAAAGAACGACACGATATTTTATTGTTTCACGGTAGTCGCCTTGTCGTTTGCTCAAGAACGTGAAATTGAATGACATATTTTTTTTAATAAAGTCAAAACCTTTTTCTTTAAAATAAAAACTTGTTTTTATTGAAAACAAAAATCAGAGTGTTGCTAGGGATAAGTATTAAATTAAATAGTAATGTTAGGATATTGAAACATTTTTGTAAGGGCCAGAACGATATAGTGGAAACGCGCTCTAATATCTAAGTAACATACACACCACTACATTATGCAAAAATTTCTCGAGACTAATTTCACTGTACCCTCATTCTTTTCCGACGTAAATGACAGTGAATGTCAAGTGTTGCCATATGTTGCGCCGTCATATGTATTTAGAAATATATAAGTATGTTTATCAGTTGTCTGATTTCCATAGTACAAGCTCTGCTTAGTTTGGGATCAGATGACGTTGTGTGAGTTGTCCCATGATATTGATATTATTATTATTATTATTGCGATATTGCAGCACTTCTTAGATGTCACACGCTCTCCTTGTCCCTCTCCCGCGACGTCTTCGCGTTTGGCAGTTAGGTTTGGGATTGCGAAGTGATAATTTAGATAGAGATAGAGTGATAGTTTTTGTGTTTAGAAAGTGTTTATTTTTTCATTTTAAACATTTCATTGGTGTTGTTTTGTAGAAGTGTATTTATTCGAGTAAAACCTACAGTGTAGGTAAAGTTGAATGGACGTGGCGTAGATTTTTATAAAAATTAAACAACAAACAGATTAGCATTGGGTGGGAGACATTAGCCACACTTGGGGAAATCAAAATAAACGGCGTCTCAAATACGTATTCACAATAGAGAAAAAGATACCCGTTCCTATTTATCTTATTGTATTATGTAATACTTAGGGCATTATCCCAAATACATAATTCAAAAAATTATAATAAGAATTTTAATTAGTATTTCACCTATTTTTAAAGCCAGGTAATGTCTCCCACCCTGGCAGAACACATTAGCCAAACTCATTTTTGTGAGAATTTTTAAATAACTGGCAAATTATTTAAAGTACACCAAACGTCCTTAAGAGAAAATGTAGCTTAATAGTGCAGCTTAAGATACAATTAATTGAAACAAGCTAGCTAGCTAGCTGGTTAGTATAAAAAGAAACATAGTTATTTTGGTGGAAGGCAGACCATCTCTCCCGGACTCCCCCTACCTACCGCTGTATCAGCCGTAAGAGTCAATTGTAAATTTATGCGAGCGACTCACATTCGTCTTCGGGCGATTGAGCGTTGGGCCATAAAATTAAAAACCTGTTAGATTTTCAAGGGAAGAATATTTTTTAGGGAAAAAGTAACTCGAAAGTGTAATTTGTGGTTTAAAGTCATCGACACCAAACAGAATTTATATTAGAAAATGAGGTATTCTTTGATTACTTACAAACATGCCTAAAAGCATGATGATAGTATCAAAATATTTCAGCTTCAAGTAGGTATCCATAACGTGGACGCCAAATAGATACTATAGTGTATAGAGCTGTTTCCGTAATCTGTATACCTAATACAGATTAACAAAACAGCACTGTGTTGGAGTCCCTAACTATACCCCTTTATTTTGAGAGGTCTTTGCTAAATACCGGTCTAAACACTTTAGTCGGTTAATTAAGATAACACTGGAATAATTAAGTCGCACATGCAGTACATATTCAGAACATAAACCCGTACTTCAGTGGTCAAATGTGTGGTTCGTGACTAACTGCGTGTAAAATGACGTTTGGAGTAGCCATTTTGTTTTTGCCACTGACCTCTATACTTTATTATAAAGGTCAGTGGTTTTTGCGGTCATAAAATGTGTTATCTGTTTTTAAGGCATTCACATTGACGTAGAGACCAGGACGGCGCTATAATCTCACAAAATTGACCACTCTCTAGAAAGAGACAACGCTATTTTGTGGACGTATGTATAGACCTGGACCGCGCCATCCCTTTCAATTAATGAGTAAATATTGACTGCAAAACTTGAAAGAATGAAAAAACACGTGCGGCCCTGTCTCTTTGACAGGTATTATCCACAAAGTAGCGTTGTTTTTTTCTAGAGAGTGATAAATTTTTTGAGGTTATGTCGCAGTCCAGGTCTATACGTTAAAGTTGTTGATGTAACCCATAGATAAAAGTTTTATTTTTCATTAGAAATAAACGCTTTAGATAAGAGATAACTATTAATTGTTCACTCGGTGTTCAACCACTTTAATACACTCAACAAATAAAAATACTAAAATACTAAACGAAATGTTCAACTCTATTTGAAAAATACTATCAATTGTCTATACTACACCATTATATTTTCTTTTGTCACAGAGAAGAAATACTTATCATTCGATTTTCTTTTTTATCATTTTCAAATAAAGAACAAAGAATCCCTTGTATAGAGTTCGTATAATTCTACTAAATTGGATATGTAGTTGTTTCATTCATATACCTTAAAATAAAAGGTACAACGTGAAGAATCAATTTATTTCCCGCCTTTTCTCGGTGTTAACTCACACGAGAAAAACCAATCGTAGTCGTTCACAGAAGCGATACCGAATCAGTTAATTGACGAGAAAAAATGTCGCGTTTGAAACAGTGAATTGGTTTCAAATTATTTCGTATTCGACCTTTTATATTTAATGGCTTTTAGAACAGGCTTTATTCTGTGTATTTGGTGGTTAATGGACTAACAACAATATTGTTATATTCAGCCAAAATATTTGTGAAAATGTACTTTAGCGTGTTCAATAGAACGAAAGGCAGATGTTAACACTTCCAAATGTAGAGTAAACCTACATTTAACTTGCACTAAATCGTACTACTTTGGAACTTGCCTAAATCGTACTTGCGCTTAAATCGTACCACATCATTATTTCTGAACGAAGAGCGACGAAGTAACAAAAAATAAAACTACTAGTCGATCATGTTACCTCGTCTCCGAGACAACGTTTTGCTACTCCTCTTTCAATTATTTTTTTTTAATCTTAATTTTCTAACAAGTTTATCGCAATTAAATTAAAGTTACCATTGTTATTGATTAGTCACATAACTAATAGCTATAGATATGTTCTTAATTAACTTTTTTATAAAAAAATATTACCGACTTCAAAAATAAATACAAGGCAACTAAAAAACAAAAAATACATTTTGAAGTTGGTGCCGAATAAAACATAAAGACTATTATTTTATGGCACCAACTTTGGGTATTTTTTGTATGTTTGTTCACCGATTACGCATAGACGGCTAGACCGATTCGAATTTTTTTTTGTGATTTGTAGGTTATACTTCTATTTCATCTTTTTGTAATCGGATCAGGACCTGATGATGGGATTGCGGAGACATCGAGGGAATTCTTCAAATATTAAAGGCATACCCATATAGTGATTTAGGTATATTTCATAGTGATTCGTGCATTAACTCTAAAAACGCCTCATTGATAAAGTGGAACTGATGATGAGGTCCACAAATGACGAGCGGAACTATTCAATATTTCACGGTTTGCGATTCAATTACTTTTATATGGTATTCAGTAGCACTTAATTCTCGTCATACTACTATTTCACAATGTAAAAGACATGGTGGTAAATTATCATTGGTCTGGTCTAGTTTAGTGGTTAGTGAAACTGACTGCTAAGGCGGAGGTCGTGGGTACGATCCCCACCCAGGATAAAACTTTGTGTGATGAGCACGATGGTTATTCTGTGTGTAGGTGTAATTTATCTATAATATGTATCAGGCGTTACATGGCGGTATTCCATCTTAAGTAGATTATTAGGGAGCAACACCACCCTCGATCTGTGAATCACCACGATTGAAGTAGTTAGGATATATTAATACAACAATCGAAATAGATTGACAGACCGCACTCAAACAGACTGTTTGGCATGACAGTCGGTGCCAAACTGTCCTGAGGATGCCTCGTGTAGAGGTGAAACACGTGTCGAAGTTTCACTTCGTGGTAGTGGAATATTGCAAGTCATGGGTCCGGAGGTCCCTACCACTCGACTTGGTGAGAGTACCTGTCACTAATTTTCTTGGGATCTCTCTTTTTGAGTGCTTATTTTAAGGTACTTTCAAACAGAGTAGAATACCCCATTACAAACAAATCAACTAAAAAGAAATAAAAACCTTTTTTACAAAAAAATATTATCAACTTCAAAAATAAATACAAGGAAACTAAAAAAAGAAAATGGAATAAAAAACATTATGAAGTAAACTACTACTATTTCATGGCACCAACTTTTTTTTTTTTTTTGTAACAATTTATTTTTATTGCTTTTTTTATTAGTTGCCGTGTATTTATTTTTGAAGTCGGTAATACTCTTTCCATTACTGTAATGTAACTCTAAACATTTCCTTATATACAATTATATTCGAAAATATTAGTCTGACGAAAGTCCCTCCTTTGTCCGCTTCATTTAACAACAGTTAGTTCCGCCCATGTCTCTGTTACTTCAAACGTAACAAGGTCATGCTTAATGTATAGAAAACTGCCAAAGTGCTCTCGACAAATTAATTTATATACAACTAAGCTAGGATGTGAATGGGAGGGACAGTATAATTAAGGACTTTACGGGGTCGCCACACGCGCGAGTAATACCTAAAGGTTACAAGGTTACACGAGTAAATAAATTGTAACCTCATGTTGCGAGTCCAATGTTATAAATGCATCTCTTCTTCTAATATTTTTGACCACTTTTTTTGCATCAGTCCTCTAATATGGTGTATAATATAATGGTGGCAGCACCTTACCAGCATGTATAGTTTACAAACAAAGAAACATTGGCAATTTGAAAAGAGTGGCCACGAGTTTTTATTTCCTGTTCTTTTCTCGGGCTTTACCTATTGTTTGCGAACAGGCATTACATGTAAATGTAGAATCGACTTTTCACAGGTGTAGTATTTTGCTTCCTAAGTGAATAAATCATTTTTATTACTATTATTATTATCATAACTCTCGTCTGTGTCTCATTGGGGTAGGCAGTCCTTCAGGCATTATTTTCACACTTTGGATTTTCCTTAATAAACATATTATTTTATTGCGATACCATCTCGTAAATTTTACAGATACGTACTTGCACTGTTTCTGGTCTTAATAAACCCTAAGAATACAGAGGATGCGTTTGTTTTATACCCAATATTTATAATCGCCTTTTAGAAATAAACATAAGAAGGGCAAGAATCCGCCGACCAGGCGAGGTGATTGTGCCTGGCAGGCCGCGGCGAAACGGATCTTCAATATCGTGATACAGGATTTGTGGCGATCTGCCATTGCTGCCATAGTATAGATTATGTATTATTTTATACTGATCGCCACAATACCAGGACACGTTTAACAATTCTAATAATACTCCAAATCTAAATCCTTCAGGCGTTTAGAAGTTATGGTGGATTAAACTCGCAGACAGTTGTACAATAAACATATAAATACAAATAGCTCTTCATATAAAGAAGCTCATCGCTTAAAGAAGTTTCTACAATAAAAATAACATATGTTTTTTATATGGATTCATTCTGTATTTTTTACTAAATAAATTCAACAGTATGTAATTTTATGAAAGCCAAATGAAATTATTTCCAATATCCATTAGGTATGGTTTCCTTTGGTTGACGTGGCGTGTATCGGGAGATCGGGACATACTCGTACATCAAGTAAATGAGATCAAGAGATTACTTCGCGGTAGATATCTGGGCTCGAGTGACAGACAGCCGGATATTTACTCGCTGTTTGTTACATCGACAGGGCTTTTTACTGGATACTGATTTATGATAACGCTAGATTTTTTCGCGGCTTCGCCTGCATTGTGTTTGATTTTTATAGCGTATGTGCTATTCTGATGTATAAACTACATTACTGTTAAGTTACATCAAAAATCGTTCAGTTGTTTTTGCGTGAAAAAGCAATAAAAAAACATCTATCTTAAGAAGTTAGAAAGACTTCCTTCAATTTAGTTTTAGTTGTAAAAAAATCGTAGAAATGAATTTAACAACATGTATATATGAAAGCCAAACATCCTGATCTTCTCTTGTGACGCTGTTTTAATCATCCTGATCAAGATTGGTGGTGTGGTTACTTTGCGTTTCTTTTCGTTGACCTTCACTGCTTAGCCGGAGGTCATGGGTTCGATCTGCACCCAGGATAAAACTTTGTGTGATGAGCACGATGGTTTATTCTGTGTCTGAGTGTATATTTATCTATAATAATATGTATGTATTTAGAAATATAAAAGTAAATTTATCAGTTGTCTGGTTACCATAGTACAGACTCTGCCTAATTTGGGATCTGAGGGCGTTGTGTGAGTTGTCCCAAGATATGATTAAAATGGTATAGGTGATGATATGATATGTATATTAGTTTTGAAAATCGGGTAAGTAGCTCTATTTTCATAAACAAGTTTTGGGTAAATTTTACTCGTTAAAGACACAGTCTTGAATTTTGTCAAAGAGGACTAAGCTTACTCATAAAGTCAAGTCAAGTCGTTCAAAAAACTGAAAGCTTGATGTAGCTAAATAGTTCCATAGTTCTACAGCGGAGCTACGTGCTACGAAGTTTGCTACGAGACAAAACAGATTGCATAGGAATCTATACCAGTATTATAAAGCGAAAGAGTTTGTTTGTTGTAACGCATTATTCTTAGAATATTCATCTATTATGAGAATAATATCGGAGATAAAAGTTTGTTTATAATTTAGCACTAAAATTGTATATTGAGTACATGTAGGGTACAGAAAAGAATAGGGTGCCTTTTGTCCAAAAATACACTCAACCTGATGGCAAGAAAAAATACATTAACTAAAGATAGTCCCAAATATTGCTTACTAAACAAAGTACCAAAACAAACGATTATTAAGCACACAAGCAAACTATTAAAATTGATAAGGCACGTCTGAGTCATCACTCTAATAGAATAAGCCCTTTTATCACAAAAACCATTAATATTCCATTTTAGCATTATGCTATCGTATTATCCTGTTCTTAGATACTTATATTATATTTTTCCAAAGAAAAAAACAAAAGACTTAGACTAATTAAAAAAAAATAAGCAAAAGAAACACATATTAATTGGCATTATAAACAAAAACATCTTAAGAATAATTGTATTGTGAAAAGACAATTAATGTAAGATTTGATTGGGCTCGTAACTCTTCACTTAAAATGGCACATCAATAGAAATCTTCACTTTATTACGTGCCCATTTATGTTGAACTGTTCAATTATTTATAGGAGCTACTCCAAGCTTTTGACTTTCGATCTTTCGGTTTACTTCAGCCTATCGAAGTCTTACTTTGACCAGTGGAATAGAATTGCAGAACAACGAAATATGTTTTAAAACTTACGGTGCATAGACCTTTTGAAAAATAGGATTATGATCATCGAATAGCACGTTCAAGTTTTTTTTAAATATGTTTTTGCTTTATTTTCAGCAAGTATGTGTGTGTAATTTAACCATGTGTTCTGTTTGAAGCGGCGATAACCTAGCAGTTAAGGCATTGGAGATGCCCATCGATAAATTATACTATCGACGAAAACCATAGACAAACAAGCAATTATTTCACTTATTTTTAATTTTACAACAAATGACGCAAAGATTTACTACGTATGTCAATGACATATTAGAAGCATCCCCTGTATACCCAGATACACGGAACAGATGTTTTTACTGTTCCGTGCCTAGATACGTAGGTCACGCGACAAGTTTTAAGATGCTCGTAATTTAAAAATGGAACGCATCTGTATTACCTATATATTTTTTAAAAGCAAATTTAAAAAAATAGGTTCCCGCGTTTTCTTTGCAACGACGGAGCTTAACCGCGAACATTTGCATGCTATGATATTTAATGATTTTAAATTTGGTTTAACTAAAAACTTAGCCTTCAACGATTACAATCAGCATTAAGGGAGGCTGCCCCATCTCGAGCAACAGTTTTTAGATGGTTCAGGGAATTCAAGAGGGATAAAACAAACCTCGAAGATGACCATAAAAGTCCACAAACGGCGGTAACTGCAGAAAATGTGTGGACTACTGAAATATAGGTACGAGAAGGTCCACGAATTACTTAGTTGGACATAGAGAAGATTCTTGGCGGGGAGCGTTAACATTATTTTTCACCCGCAGTTGGAGTGCGGAAGCTTTGTTGTCGTTGGATCCCGCAGTTCCTCACAGACACCGAAAACCAGGCCCGTGTGGATTGGTCCCGCAAAATGTGTCTACATTGGAAAATGGAACGTCAAGACGTGTTTCAGAAATTACCACGGGCGACGGAACGTGGATTTATCAATATGATTCGCAAAATAAGAGACAGTCGTCTTTTCAAAAGAAAATTTGCCAAAACTGCAAAGACCTCGTAACGTTGGTAAAAAAATGGTGGCCAGTTTTTTTTTCTCGCAGCAGGAATGTGTCTGTGTGAATGTGTATGTGCCTGCTGCAACAATGTTCGAAAATCGATCTGTTAACTCGCAATGGTATACAACTCGCTGAGCTTGGAAAACTTTTGGCAATACTACTATTGCCAGAAGTTTCCAAGCTCTGCGAGTAAGGAGACCAAAGACTGGGCTTCGGGGAATCATGGTGCATTACGACATCGCTTCGTTACATACATCCCTCAGTACAAAGGCGTTTCTCGAGGAATCCGATATTGAAACCTTGTATCCTATCCTCCTTGTATGTAATCCACCGTACAGTCCTGATTTTTTTGTTCCCGATAATCAAGGACCATATAAAAGGAATTTTTTTCGTATGCGAAGAGGCCGTGGCCACATATGAAGTCGCAATTTCGGATCCTATCGGATCAAGACTGACAAAATTGTTTTAATATTTGATTTAGGCGAATGGAACTTTGCATAAAGAATAAATTATTTCGAAAAAAAATATTGTTAATATCTTGTATAGTTTTTTCTTGTCTTAAAACTTATCGAGTTACCTAGCAAATTCGTCATTGAGCGGTTCGGTGACTGATAAAATTAGTATTTGGCCTTTGTGACAATCCGAGCAATTCGATAAATATATGCTATTTAGGTAACTCCGTGTTACAAGCAGAAATATTCCATATTAATAATTTGAACAAGGATCTTTTATGTATCCTTACCTACCTTAAAGAAGCAGTAAACCTACTATGTACTAAACGTTTTATAAATATAGGTGCGTCGGCAGCAATGACATATAGACCTGGACTGCGCCATAACCTCACAAAATTGACCACTCTCTAGAAAGAGACAATGCTACTTTGTGGACAATACCTATCAAAGAGACAGGGCCACACGAGTTTTTTCTCTTTTTCACGCCTTGCAGTCAATATTTACTTTTTAATTGAAAAAGGGATGGCGCGGTCTAAGTCTATACGTCAATGGTCTGCAGGTAACATTCGCTCTAGAATTTTATGGTAAAATAGCTTTTTAATTTCCTGACGACGCAGCCACGACGGCCTTAACTATCGAGCCAAGGTCCGGTGTCTATAAATCGTAATTTATGTTCCATAGTTCAGTAAAAGGTAATTTAATGATACGTAAAACTTAATGTACCTACATAACGGCCTACTAACTATAATTTTATTATATTATGAGTCGAGATATTACTCTAAGCCTCTTTTTAAATATCCGTTTATAAGTCATGAAACCTCGCCTGGATTTCATTGTGAGAGCTATTTTTTCTTCATTGGTTAATTGATTGCTTGCTACTGATGAATTCCTACGCAAAGTCAAAATATTATTTGATCTTGATTTGCTGTTGAAATCTATCTACCTCTCTTGTCCGAACAGTTATCTACCGTTTCACACGACTTAGAGATAGATCATAGTCAAATATATTGGCTTTAAATACCTATTTAAAGCCAATATATTTGTCTAAATGGAACTATAAGAATACCTATTCTTATAGTTCCATTTAGACACTACCTTCATCATAAATAATAATAATGATCTCCTAACCGATACCAAATCGGTGAAATGTGCACACTTCCATACATAATCATACTGATCAACGAAGCTGCGGTAGCCTAATGGCTAAGGCATCGGTCTCGCAATCGTGAGGTCGGGTTCGAATTGTACCCATTAAACTACCGACGTGAACCCATTCCTAACACAAGTCTTTGAGCTTAGTTGGAGGGGTTAACAGGATTGCTAGCGATGTGGGACCCAATCCCACATTCCTAGTTAGGCTCTAAACTATTGGCCGATGAAAAGTTTGTAGTCTGCGGGAGGTCTTACCCAATGCTATGTCGAAGGTCCTAATATATATGTCTACCCCCCATCACCCCGCCCTGTCAAAGCACGTTCATAAAACACTGAAGACGAAGGGGCGCCAATCATCAAGTTTTTAACTAAAAGTGGACAAAACCTTACCTCCTTTTAAAATAAAGACGAGTAGGCGTCACATTATTCAGCCTATTCGTACGTCAAACAACCTTATAACTTCGCAGTCCAATGAATATTATAGTAGCCTGATTATGCGTTAAGCAATATTTATTGCTTTACTTGTCAAAACTAAGATCGGACGCGATTTCTTTGCTGTTATTGCGTTTTTCATTTGCTCCCCTTTTATGTCGCACTATTCCGTCTTTTCTTTACTCTGTGGTACTTCCTTGCAGGAAGTCTGTATTTTTTCGCTAATCATATCGAAAAAATACAGGCTTCCTGTAAGGAAGGAAATTGTTGCGGAACTGAACTGGGACTTAGGGTTCAGTTATCAAACTGAACCCTAAGTTATCAAGCTGAAGAGTTTGTTTGTTTGTTTGAACGCGATAATCTCAGGAACTACTGTTACAATTTTTTTTTTTACTGTTGGATCGTCCATTTGTCGAGGAAGGCTATAGGCTATATAACATCACGCTACGACCAACAGAAGCCGAGCAGCAATAAAAAATGTTGCAAAAACTGAGAAAATTTACGAAGACGAAATTGCGCGGGTCAGCTAGTCTTTTATAAAGTTTTATATTGAGACACCAATTAACAACACTCAATCTAAAGAAAAGCGGCCATATTCCTCTAGACCATATTTTGTAACTAATATTTTAAACACAAAAAACAAGCATATTGGTACAAGCAAACAATCAAACCAAATAGGGTGCACCTTATAAATTACTTTAAAAGAAGTTATGAGGAGTTGTAAACTAGTATGTCGCTATTTATACAGCTCCACGTTTAACGTGTAAAACAGTGTAAAATATACTTGAAATCTATATTTAAGATTATAAAGCTGAAGAGTTTGTTTGTTTGTTAGAACGCGGTAATGTCAGGAACTAATGATCCGAATCAAAAAATTATTTGCTGTAGGCTATATAACATCACGCTACGACCAATAGGAGCGGAGCAGCAATGAGAAATGTTGCAAAAACGGAGAAAATTTACGCAGACGAAGTTGCGTGGGACGGCTAGTATGTGATAACTGGACAAGACCGAGACTTTATGATTCAAAGAAGAAAACTAGAAAGAAAATAAACTTGAAACTGTCGTAGGCATAGAATGTGCGAGCCATAATTCCTACCGAACAATATCGGATGAAATACTAAAAAAAAACATGTTATGAAATCAATCCAAACATCCGACAACTATCACATACTTTATTTTTATTTGCTTTTTGGAAAACTTACAGCACAACAACATGTTTAACAATTGATAAATTATAGTAACATGAAATAAGTTTTCACATCTAAAACTAAGATTTATTTATTTAATATTTAGCATACTTACAAAATAAATAATCATAAGCATATAATTAAATGGTCGAAGAAATAATTACAAATTACATTTTTGAGCTTTTTAATATGCTGACATTATTAATATCAGTGTCAAAATCCCAACTGATCGTATTATATGTACGGTTTGCTCTCATCAAGAACGAGATTTGTTTGTACAGTTTACTGCCAGTGTGTGCAAAATATCAAATTTATGGAAGAATGTGCTAGGTTAAATATTTAGAATACTTACAAAAAAATACACGCAGTCCTATTTTGCTTAATAACTTGGGTAATAATAATAATAAAACTTTATTGATATAAAAGGACAAGTACAAAAATATATGATAACCCTGTCTCCTGTGCTAATATATACTGTATTACAGGAGACAGTGCCTTCTCCTTATTTACACAAAAGGTTTATGCCAACAAGAACATGCAATATGCAAACAAAAATTGCAAAGTTTAAAATAAAAGGGTGACAAAAACAAAAAAAAACAATAAAAACAACCGATCCATTCAGGATTTAAAATTACAATGCCCTATCTGCTATTTTTCTGCGTTCATTTAGTGGTAGGATACACTGCCGTGCCGCCAGCGGTGCCCAAGCACAGGACCCAAACCCTGGAGTGGCGCACAAATGATCAGCAGGACCAATACCAAGGGCGCAGGTATATAGTGCGCCTAGTGCGAGTTTTTATCAAACCAGGAGCATAAAAACTCGCACTAGGCGCATAAAATATATGGAATTTCTTACATCTAATGTGGGTCACTTTCCATATGCCTAACTGCTTTCAATCTCTCGCTCGTTTTTTGGACTCTTCATTAAATAATAAAGAATAAAATAAAAATATTTATTCAAACAGCTTACGATTTCATTCGTGGCTGGCAGCCAACTAATAAATTCACGTTGAAGTGGGACATTCCTAAGTAGCAAGTGAGTGACACCGCAACTCTATTTAAAAAGGTTACGAGAAAAGGGTTTTACGATCTACGACAGTAGATTTGGTCACCCTATATGTCAAGAGAAATTGAAATGTATCGCAAGTACTGAATGGAATAAAAGATTGAGGTTACACCTGGTCTCGCTATACAGGATGTCCCAAAACTATACCACACGGAGGGAAAGTTTCTTAAATATTGTAGATAGTATTGTACATATTCACCTGTCTGAACCGGGAATCGAAGCGGTTCCCGGTTCGGTTATCAACAATATTTAAGGTATTTTCCCTCCGTGTGACATAATTTTGACACCCTGTACTTATATATATATAGAAATTCGATAAATTTCTCTTCTTATTGTTTTTAAATTTCTCTTCTTATTACTAAAATAATCATATTGCGTTGCATTTTAAGGCACTTGAAATAACAAGGCGAAAATGCGACTTTTGTATTAGATTTTTGGTATTTTCTTCTATACAATAACAATTTAAGGAACTAGAGGACGCCTCGCGGTTTCTCCTGCGTAGTTTCTGTTCCCAGGGACAGGGAGTTGTAGTTGTACAGGGACAAAAAGTAACCTATGTCACTCGGGGTTAGTGTAGCTTCCCAACGGTGAAAGAATTAAAATCGCTCCAGTAGTTTATAAATTTATTCGTTACATACAAAAATACAAAGAGGAAAGCTCTTTATAATATTAGTATAGATTAGCATAGATAACAGAAGATTTAGGAAACTCGACTTCTGAGGGGTTAATGCGAGCGAAACCGCAGGCCTAAGCTATTTCTCAGTGTGGGTGTACTTTGTGTTTGTAAAGTCCCCTGCGGCACACAGCTGTGTGTACCCTGTAGTACGAGAGTTGTCTTTATAAGATAAAATGGAATTTAAAGTGGCCATTTTGTGGAATGTTACTGCTATGAGACAAGCGTAAGCGTGAAATGCTTGGCTGTTTCAGTTTAGGTTCTTTGAAAACCTCGTTCTTAAAGGGGCGTCTAAACGGACCATTTTTTACGGCAATTTGTGGCGGCAATGCTGTGGCCGGCAATATGGCAATACTCTCGCGACTCTCGCGAGCGATCGATTTCTCGCAATGTTGCCCGGATTGTTGCCAATTTTGTTGTTGTTTCAGTCGCTCTCTATTTTATTGTTGCCGGGTTGTGTAGCCTGTTTAGGTGACTGAATCATGCGCTATACAATCGCAGACATATTGCCATTATTGGCCGAGCAATTAGTTGCCAATAGTGCCGCCACAAATTGCCGTAAAAAATGGCCCGTTTAGACGCCCCATAAACTCAACACTCCTGATATCGTATCAAACAAGGCTAATGGAGACATTAGAAACATTTCTGAGACGAGTCACGCCTGGACTAAAAAGGTCTAACGAATAATTCCACGTATCTCTTTGATGTGTTTTTAGGTTATTTTTCCTGCATGCTAAGTGACAATTTACATTTATCCGTGTTTTTATCGTAAAGGACGTCGTAGGACACGTCTTTGAATAATATTATGATCATTTTTATGGATGAATCTAGGTACTAATAGAAATTGTCAAATTAACTGCTCGAGGTTCGAAATATTTACACGTAAAAGAAAAATGTAGTGGTCTAAATCACATACACAAAAGACTGAGTCTGACAAATCATTCGTTTATTAATCAATTAAAAGTTACTATTTTTAAAGACCTTTGCTATATTTTACTTATTTTATTTTTTATTTATTTTTACTATAAATTATTACTTTATTTATCTTTCTGTAATTTATTATATTATTTATCTATTTATACTATTAGTATATTTATAAAAAGGGGCTAGTTGAAAACCAGCGTCAGGCATCTTGCCTGGCATATGCTGAACTAGCTCCTATTTTTCGGCTTAAACTTTACATAATGTTGTCAAATTGTATTTAATTTAGTAGCTATTTGTTTTTACACTTACATGTACTCATTTTATTTTTTCTGTTTTGTCGAAAATAAATTATTTTTTCTTTCTTTCTTTTCTTAGTTATACTTCTATACTAATACAATAAAAAGAAAAGATTGACTGGACCGATTACAAAAATTTTTTCATCATTAGAAAGCTACAATAACGGGGAGTAACATATGCTATACTTTATTGCCCAAAAATGAGATCTCTACGAAAATTACAATAATGTAGCTTAAGGTATAAAAAAGTACGATATGACACCCGTGCGTAGCCGGGGCAAGCAGTTAGATATTATAAAAAGTCACTAGCTGACACTTTGATAATTTGTAAAAGAGTATGAGTATCTTAGTTCATAAAACCGGGCAAATGCATGACGTGTGGGGTTCCGTAGTCCCCCCCCCCTCATCCGAATCATCCGAATGATGCGGCTTAAGAAGGTTTCCTGTTGTTTTTGTTTCATACTTACAACGTTATATCTACTTAATACTAATTTTCAATGGAATTTGTACAAATATTTTGTTACTTCTAATTTGATCAGCTGTTACTCGTAAACTTGTAAAGCCTACTTAGCCGTGATAGCTTTCCTTTTTTTTACTATATATACTACTACCGTGATTTTTTTCTCATACCCAACATCAACCATTTAGCTTGCAGGGCACATGACTCCTACAAAAATTTACACCTTAAAGCT
Source organism: Herminia tarsipennalis (assembly GCA_945859575.2). NCBI lineage: Eukaryota > Metazoa > Arthropoda > Insecta > Lepidoptera > Erebidae > Herminia > Herminia tarsipennalis. The sequence continues at coordinate 19,579,008 of OX243850.2, forward strand.
TAATATTTCACAAATTTATCCCTAAATCTAAAAATAGTTTTTACAAGCCTTTACGTTTTTAAAAGATCTATCTTATAATATCCCACATAATGGGGAAGGTGAGAAAAAAATCACATCCCCTTTTTACATATAGGGGAGGTACCCTAAAAAAATGTTTTTACAAGATTTTATTTCACTTTGTCGGCGTAAGTAATATGTGTATCCATGCAAAATTACAGCCTCCTAGCACTAACAGTCTCTGAGCAAAGCTGCGGACGAATGGACGCACGGACGGACATAGCGAAACTATAAGGGTTCCGTTTTGCAATTTTGGCTACGGAACACTAAAAATGAATAACCATTTTTCAATAGTCATTAGCGCCAAAGAAGAAAATATACAATTTATAAAACATTTTTCTTGTAGGTTTTGTACTGTGCGACCGAAAATAAATCGAATTCATTGTATGAAATAAGACTATAAACATATTGTCGTTGTATACTTAAGCCCGGTATAAGTTTACAGAAGTGGTCGTTTATTATACAAACCATTATAACAAAATACTCGTCGATAATAATGTAACGTATACCCCAACAAAAGTCGAACAATTAATTTATAAAGCGGGGTTCCTACTTGCTTAGTTCCCGTTTAAATATAAACGCAGCGACTCGAGCGTCAATCTTGTAATCAACTGACTACAAAAAAGGATGACGTTTTCAATATTCGTTTTTGTCACATTTGAAGTAGGTGCTAAATAAAACAACGAAAATGTCATAGAACCAACTTCAATTATTGTTTTATATATAAAATTAAAACAGTTTTGGGTTCTGTACCCGAAGGGTGAAACGGGACCTTATTACTAAGACTCCGCTGTCTGTCAGTCTGTCCGTCTGTCACCAACCTGTAGCTATCTCATGAACCGTGATAGTTAGACAAATGACATTTTCATTTTCATTTTATAACAACAAATACTAAAAACTGGGCAAGTGCATGTCGGGCCACGCACAATGTAGGATTCCGTATTATGTGGGTTTTCTGTTGTTTCTGTATAATACTTACAACGTTATATCTACTTAATAATATTTTTCAATGGAATTTGTACGAAAATGTTGTTCTAACATTTAAACTTTCGCGTTGCATGATTATAACTATTTATTATACGGGAATTAACGCGCATTGTTTACCTTAAAATTGCTTGACGTTTCGACCAGGTTGCACCGGCCGTGGTCCGCATGCGCGAAAATGTTGTTACTTCTCATTTGATCAGCTGTTATTCGTAAACTTGTAAAGCCTACTTAGCTGTGATAGTTTTCCGTTTAATTTCCCTATACATACTACTACCGTGATTTTTGTCACATACCTAACATCATCATCAACGATTTAGCTGGCAGGGGGGGAGACACTTGACTCTAACAAAAATTTGCACAAAAGCCCCCACTTTTCATATAGGGGATTGTTTAAAGGCTTTTATTCTTACACTTTGTCGGCGTAAGTAATATGTGTATCCATGCAAAACTACAGCCTCTAAGCACTAAGTCTCTGAGCAAATTTGCGGACAGATGGACGGACGGACATGGCGAAACTATAAAGGTGCTGTTTTGCCATTTTGGCTACGGTTTAATATTGTATGGGAGCCATACAACAAGCGTGATTTTTTTGTCGTTTTTATAGATAATGGTACGGAACCCTTTGTACGCGAGTCTCACTCGCATTTAGCCGGTTTTTTTTTAATAATAACAGCCACGTACAACATAAGTCACGGCGAACAATCTCATCAGTGATTACAAACTGCACAAGCTTAAGTGCAAACATAAGTGTACTGTCTGTTCCCTCAATCTTATAGCACGATGGAACGAAAATCCGACACGATTGAAGTGAGATTTGGCGAAGAACCGGTGGTTTCAAGTGCTCTCTAAGGCAACCCGTGTTGCTGTGACATTTTTCGTAAAACGATCACCGTTTTATAGATCGACAATGATTACATTAAAACTATCCATTTTTCTATATTCCCACGGACTCTTCGAAGAAAAATAAGAAGAGAAGACTCCCATGGTCATTATAGAACACTAAAATATCAAGTCTAACCGTGACCACGGCCGTTGTAATACGGTTAAAACATCGGAAAATAAATAAGGTTAACCTTAAAATATTCACGCAATTAAGGCCCGTAGTATACTTATATCATTTTTATAATGTGTACAAATCGCGAAAGTTTAAGAATAAAAAAGTAAACCAGTAAATAATTTTATTTCATTTTTATTTATTTTTTACTCACTAAATCTTTACAGGGTGTACCCTAATACAATTTAGTGGTTCATCGCTACTACATTTACTTAAATATAATCTTCATGTATTTTTCCCAGTTTTCGTAGTCTTGTTATAAAAAAACGCACCTTGAGAAGTCCCCTTTATAAATCGATCATCACAATTATACAGATATCTTAATTGATGAAAAAAAATGCTTAATATACAAACTGAGTTCAGAACTCGTGATTCTGTTAATTTGACTAATTTTATTCGAATTGTGCCAGTAAAGTAAAATTGGAAAGGAAAATTAAAAGCTGAATCGTTACATAACGTTTACCTTCGAAAAAATTGTACATTTTGACAGACTTTTTAGAAAACCTGCCTACTTGTCTAATTATTTCTCTTTTGAAATGTCTTCTTTACAAAAAATAGAAAGATAAAATCAGATAAGTATCTTCTAACTATTATGTACCTACTAAATGTAAACTGACCAACTTTTCCTGACTACCGACCTAACTTAATATAAATGTGAAAGGCAGGTACGTTAGACCTGCCTTTCATATTTATATTAAGTTTAATATAAGTGTGAAAGGCAGAAAGTTAGCTAGGCTTTTTATTGAAAAGGTTATTGTGTAGTAAATAGCAAAGCGGAGTAGCAGAGTAAAACTGTTGGTGGTGTTAATAGGTTTACATCCCTTCGGCCATGTACATGCGGGAGATCTATTACCTTCGCCCACGCGAGTTCCAGATGTGGAGGATCATACACCTTCTCTGTTAGACCTTCTGCTGATTTTACACCAAGACAATTACCAACTGTCAGTGGATGCCCCTTTAAGCCCCTCAGACCACTGCCAGGTCCGGAGTAATGTGCCCCATACGGGCCCACCGCGGCCGCGTTTGAAGGGGTGCCGTCGTGTGTGGCCTATAGGCCAGCAGATTGGAATGAGATGCGGTCCTTCTTTGCGTCGTATCAATGTCTGAAGTTGAGGCTATGCTACGCAAAGTCCCGGATTGGGGCCAATTAAACTTAGTCCAATTTAACCCTATATATAGCGTTCACCGCAAAAAAGACTTCCTTTGCAATACTACTTACAAGAATAAATTTAAGAGTCCCTACTAGGTCAGTTAGAATACCATGTCCACTTCATGTGCCTCGAAGCTATACTATATACTATAAAATCCGCAAATTAGATGAACGAACTAAAGGACTTCCCTGAATTGAAACTCAAAGCCTGCTTACTTCAAGCGTGTTTTGACTCTTCAATGGTTTGAATCGGTTCATTGACTGTTTTTATTGTTTTGTTAGGTTCTTCGTAAAATTCTTGTATTTGTTTCAATTCAATTCAATTCAATTCATTTATTTGCTAAACATGGGTACATATTGTGTTAGTAGTTACATTAGGTACTACGTACGTTTAAAACCAATTATTAAATACGAAAGTGTGAAAACTTTTAAATGGTTCGTAGCTAACTAAATTATTTTTATCTAGTTTTTATAATACCTACTGTTTGTTTTCCGAATAAAATAAAATAAAATAATACCTACTCGCTTTAAGAACACTTCCCTAACAACTTCAGCCAAAATAGGGATTCTTGGATATATCGAGCGACGTGCAGTTCGTGGTCATTTAGAAGAAAAAGCCAAACTGGCTTTCAAAACGCTAGGTGTGCTCAGTAGAGCGGGCCAGTATTTTACGGCGGCCCATCGCCTACAACTTTATAAGGCACAAGTGAGGCCGCATTTAGAATACGCTTCTCACCTGTGGGCGGGTGCACCGCAATATTGACAACTTTCACTTGATTGCATTAAACGTAGAGCATTATGTGATGATTGTCGGCGACCAAACCTATCCGATAGGCTTGATCCATTGCATTGCGAAAATATGTCGATTCACTCTGTTTTTTTTTAGAACCTTCTATGTGGAGTGTTCCGAGAAATTGTTCAAACTAATTCCACCAGCTGAGTTGTACAATGCGACACACATTCAAATATCATCCTCATCATCTCAACACTTGGCAATCCATCCCAGTACGTTTTAAACTCTATTTTCTGAAACGCATAACTATCTTATGGAATCAATTGTCGCCAGCAATATTTCCGGTACCGATATGACTTAGGGACCTTAAAAAAAGGGGTTTTAGAGATGTGCCATGGGCAGCGTTAATTACTTCACATCAGGTGAACTGCTTGTTCTTTTGTCACATAAAGTAAAATCTGAAAGGTAAAATGTGAGGCCTAAATGTGGGGATTTTTACCTTTCTCAATTTCTACCAATATTAAAGTTTTGTCTTAATATCATTTGATCAGGGTCATGAAAGAGTCCACGGAGAATACACCATAGACATGCATATCACGAGTTTTTGGGCCAACGAGGTCTAGTTACGTAAAACTAAATAAAAGCCTCGGTTGAAACCAGTTCCATACAAGTAAATTTAATGCCTCGATTAAAACTAGTTCGAATCTCTTCTATACACGGCCGAAGGAGTTTATGTAATTAGTCAAAAGAGTATTTGACATTATGAATAAAATGAACTCCCTACGGAGGCTTTTCCCTGAAAAATCTCATTAACAGTTATTTTAAAACTCTTTCAGTATTTTGAGACCCTTTCAGTCTCTTACGTAATTTTCTATAGAAACGCCAGTATGAAATAAACAATCTTCGTTTGAGCTCGTTTCCTTTGCAATAGAAGCCCAGCTTACATGTTACAACTTTACGGCTTAACCGTCGAACCGATAAATGAAAATTGGTAGGAATATAGCCTTGAACATGAAACTAGTACATTTTGTTATTCTACACGAACATTGTGCGGTTGAAACCCAATAAATATGTTTACAAAATTATATTCAGAATATCGAAACTTTCTTCAGTAAACATAAAACAACAAACTCAAATATTTGCTTGAAAGATACGAGTATATCAAAACCCACGCTTATGTAACCTCAAATATTATAGGACACTAAAATATCAAACATATTTAGGACCAAAATCGAATAAGCCATTACGCAAACAAGTTAAATAAGTCAAAATAATAAACCTACATCGAAAACATGATCTTTCCTATCAAATACCGTGTATATTTGAATATTATTCCAATATTGTAACTAAATTATGCCTTATATTGTACAAATACTATTACCGAACGGAAAATATGGCAGAAATTATTTCAAAAAACTTATTACATTTATGAACCTATTAGGAAAAAGGACCGAGCCTCATATTCGAGTATAACGGTCAAATTGATGTACGAAAACTCGTATCGATAGTATTTTAGAACGATATTGTATCAGGTTTTGATTAAATATTTGAAACGTTATTACGAAGATATTAGACCTGTTTCTTTCTGTATAATTCAGAATGTGTATAGGGAGGCCTATATTCCACACGTTTTAATGAAAATATTCAAATTATCTATTACACTGTTTGCTTGCTCTTGGATATAATTTGACTGGCTTGTTGGTCTGGTGGTTAATGACCCTGACTACTTAAGCTTAACCAGAGATCTTGGGTACGATTTCCACTCAAGATAAATCTTTCTGTGATGAGCATGATTCATTTCATTCTGTGTCTGGGTATAATTTGATTCTATAATAAGTATTAAGAAATAAATAAGTCTATTTATCAGACTATTGGACATGACAACGTATGTTATTTCCATAGATTTTATTTATTATCATTTTTATGTCCTTTAGAACGATTTTCAGGGAAGTTTCTTCGAGCATTTATTGTGGATGCGTCCGGTACGGCACGGGCGGTAAGGAATTAGGTCATACGATAACCTAAGGTGTGATTGAGGGTTAAAATTACATTTAACCCTTAACTAACTTATTTTTGTCACACAACCACCTACCACACGTCTGTGAAATCTCGGAGTAAAATCGTTGTTTTTTGTCAGGTTTAGGGCTTCAACTTCAAAACAATGGTAGGTGGTTAAAGGTTAAAATATTAAATATTCTTCAAAACTGATAATATATGTCGGAGAATTATTAAATTGCTAATTGATTTCCGTTGACCTAGTATCTGTTTTGATTATAAAGCAAGTCTATTAACTCATTTGAACATGACCGCCGATCGGTCGTAGCGACAATACGTCTACCGATAGACGTCGCTATTTTTGTAGTCGTGTGTGCAAAATATTAGTGTGTTATAGGTTATAAGGTTAGTGATGCAGTGGAATATGGTCGATTACTAATAATAGCCTATACGTCGCCACCCTAACGTTTCGACATATAATTATGTATTAGTAATGCAAAGGAACCACGAGCGAGAGGTTATTAGTATATTACAAATAACCCCGTATAACGTCTTCTTCTTTCGTATTGTCGTTCGTAATCTAACACATGTACAAACTAATATTCTACTTTATTTTGCCCTGCGTTCCTGCGTACTGTAAAGTAATGGTTATGTGCGGAAAAGCGAGGCGGGCTGCCGTCTTACTATGTGCGTAGTGCTAAATGAATAATTCGCTCGCTTTAATGCCCCTTTAAACAAGAAGACACTTTTTTATTGTAATTGATTTCTAGCTGTGAAACAATTGTTGCACATAACTACTTGCTAACATCGAAACAAGTAAGATGAAAGATGGGAGTTCACCGTCTAAAAATAATTAAAAAACTTAAATGACATACCTATTGTGGGTGAAACCTATACATCAGTTAATTTACGATCAAAACGCAGGCAGGCAATTTATGCGAGTAGTAATAGTACTACTCGCATAAATTCGATAGCCCAGTCTAATTCAGAACGTTTAACTTGTAACATTCAACTGAGGCTTTACCGTTATACCATCAATTACAGGAACAATTCATTGGCAACTGTTACCAGACATTGTGATTGATTGACTGTGTTTCAGCATTCGAATTTGGTATCAAAATTAGGTGTTATTAATATGGCGGCAAACTGGCCTGTCTTTATTTTTTTTAGCCAGAAAATATGGATTTGAACCGCCTGAGGGTAGCTTCATCAGATTAAATCTTTGTATGATGACTATAATTGATGGCCGTGTGTATTTTTTTTTTATAAAAAATTCTCACAAAACAACATCTGATCCCAAACTAAGCAGAGCTTGTATTATAGAAAGCAGACAACTGATAAACATATTCATAGATAAACAACGCCCAGTCATAGAATAAACCATCGTACTCATCACACAAAGTTTTATCCTGGGTGGGGATTGAACCGCGCCACAGAGGCAGTCCCACGACATTTATTTATAACGATGACCCATCGTTATAAATAAATGTCTGGCGTCATTTCACATTACCAAAAATGTGCTTCAGAGTCAGTCCAGAAACCGAAATCAAAATGCACACGACCATTATCTAGATCAGTTTAAAAACTTAGCTGCAGATATATCACTTGTAACAGTGTTACAGCTCGAACACTGTTTAAGTCCACAATTTCACATCACCCTGGAACTCAGCCAGTTTCCGAACGTTTCACGTAACATTTTTGCTTTGCTTGTAGCAGCACAGAATACATTTCCGTAAACTGTCGAGAATTTATGGCTTACGTTCGAAATTCTATGCAGAAAATATTCAGTTTCTTGCATCTAGCAGGCCTGCTTTAGTAATATCGTTCAGAACAGTAAGGCTTTGGCAATGTTGCCATGACCATGTGAATTTGTGCATAACACCAGCCAAGTGGGGGGGGTGCAATTGATTTTTATAATACCCAAGCTTTTTTTCCGAAAATTCCCTCAAAGAACCTTACCGCCCAAACTTTAAATAAAAACCGAAAAATAACCCCTGAATTTGTGTTTTAATTTATGTATATCTAACTATAATGTATAGTAGTATATACATAGTATAGATATATATTTCACTCTTCATTGACTATTTTATATTCAAATTTAACCTATATTAGACACATACCTTTCCGTACCAATCGGTTTACGTAACTGCTACGGCGTAGACAGCTACGCTCGCTACGAACACAAGTTAATAACTTTAACCAAAATAACATGTACACATTTTCAACATGTACACATCGTAAGTCTGATAAACAACAAAGAAAATAAAATGTGTACCGCATTATATTTCCTAGTACAACAATGTTCAAGAAAGTTTATGTTGCAAATTGTAGAGAAATTTCAAAAATGTATTTTTATTTCTGCCTTTTCTAGTATTTGAATTCGCTATTTTGTCGACGTGAAATTTAATAAAAAAAAACTTTTTTCTCTCTAACAAAGTCTTCTAACAAAGGCTAATTTCAAAATCAAAATTAGCCTTTGTTAATCCTATAAATGTCCTGTCAAGCTAGTGAGGGTCCCATAAAAAACATCCAGTTGTTACTGAAATTCGATGTAAATCGACAGACAATTTTTTGGGAAAATCTTTTTTTGGAAGTGTGGTTGACTGCTGTGTAAAAGGTTGTAAGTTCGATTCCCACGCGGGACGGCATGACTTGTGTGATGTGCATAGTTGTTTTCAGTGTGGGTGTCCTCCCAGCAATGTAGGATTGTGAATCCCATATTACTAGCAATCCTGTTAACCCCTCCAGCTAAGGTAAATTGCTTGTGTTAGGAGTGGGTTCACGTCGGTAGTATAATGAGTAGGATTCGAATCCGCGACCTCACGTTTGCGAGTCTAATGCCAAAGCCTTTGCCATAGTTTGTTAAGTCCTCTGCGATACAAGGCTTGAGCTTCACTGCGGGAGTTATTCTTATTTTTATACATTTCTATACTAATATTATAAAGCTGAAGAGTTTGTTTGTTTGAACGCGATAATCTCAGAAACTACTGGTCCGAATTAAAAAATATTTCACTGTTGGATAGCCCATTTATCGAGGAAGGTTATAGGCTATATAATATCACGCTATGGTTAATAGGAGCGGAGCAGCAATGAAAAATGTTCCAAAAACGGGTAAAATTTACGCAGACAAAGTTGCACAGGTCAGCTAGTTAGATGTATTTCAGGACTTAATCGCGTGAATTATTTAAAGCCTTTTATTTACCCGACGTTTCGATTAAATTGAACCGATGGTGGTCATGGGTCAACTGATGGCGTCGTCTTCGTGAGGCGCGGGGTTTTTCAATGACCTTCGCCTGGTCTTGATAATTTGTACTGTCGGTACTTCTACGCTACTCTTACAACGTCTTTCCACTGAGGCGCGGTCTCATTACGCGGAATCGCACTTGCTGATAACAGGGTTCCAAGATGGTGAGAGCTGGTATCCATCTTCTCAATTCGATCAACCTAAGTACCTTTAAATACCTGCGGGAATTGTCCTTTAAACAAAATAATGGTTGGTACACATCACTATCTAATCCGATTAGATATACTTACATGCCTGAACACGTATACGGATTAGTAATAGACACTGAATAGACTCTCTAAACACTAAGTAGATTCGAGATTCGATCAATTTCCAAACGCGTACTAAGCTGGTCGAGTCACAGAACAAAGATTACAGTAGAATAAAAAAACAAATGCTTTTAAAAAGTAACTTAAATCTAAATCAATTAATTTAGGGATTCTAAACCCAAACCAAGCTTTATTTTTTACCCGACTACACCAAAAAGAGCGTAAGTAATGTTTTTTTGTATAAAATCATTTATATTCATTTTTTGTCACACTGAAACTTGAGCAAGCACGCCGTATGGGCTGTAGTAGTTGCAGCACCTTACTGGCATAACTGAATACAGGTTGTCCCAAAACTACGTGTGTTTATGTATGACTAGCAATTACACGTGTTGTAGTAGCCATCCGTTGCAAGTAAACAGTAGTAAGTATTCCAAATTTTTGTCTGACGCTCATAAGCGTTGCATTCTGTAGCCTAAGTGAATTACAGTACTTTGACTTTTTGACTTCGTTATAGAATTTTATAAGCTACGGGTGTTAATCGCGTAAATATTTTATTTTAAGGCTAAATACCTTTGTTTATTGCCCGACGTTCGTAGCTTATAAAATTCTATAATGTGTACAAATCGCGAAAGTTTACGAACATATATTTTTGACTTCGTTATGTCTTGATCAAAGTATTGACTTGTTAAAAGTGTAAGTATTGACTTGTTATGTTTGATTCGTCTCAATTTGTAAAAGTGACATAAGTTTTTAAATAATAATAATAATAATAAATCCATTTATTCACATTAAAACATCACATTAAATACATAGACATTTCTGCCAAACTGCATGGCAGTTTGTTGGCAGATACGACTCCCATGCTTAAATATATTAAACTTATATCTATATTACAATTTTCATTACAACTATTTACATTTACTTAGGACTAATTTTAAATAACTAAAATATTTATACTATTTGTTTTATGATTTTGAACCTACTTTTGCAAGCAAAAACTCTTTTGTTTTGTTTCTAAATACGTGTAGTGAAAGGTTGTTATCTGTAATGGCTGAGGGCAACTTATTAAATAACTTAGGAACTAAATATTTTCTATTTCTTTCTCCAAAATAATTATTACAAGTGTTCATTTTCAAAATTTTGCCGTTCTCTCTTCTGTCCGGCCTTGATCTCGTTAGATAGGTCTTAAAAACTTCACTATAGTACTTCTCAACCGCTGTCACAAGAAGTATTTTCTCATGGACGGGCAACATCTTACATTCTAGGAACAGTTGTTCATAATCAGTACTTTTACATCTAAGTTTTGTATTTTTATCCACTAAGTGTTTCATAAACCTGATTTGTAAAAATTTAATTTTATCTAAGTAAGTTTTAAATGTACGTCCATAGCTTGTAAGTCCATACGTGATCAAAGAATCTACTAGTGCATAATATACGGTATACAAAGTCGCCCTGTCTACTATTGAACTAAGGTGATGAAATTTTATTAGAACCAGTCTTAGTTTGTGGCATACGTTCGTTATTTGCATTTTCCATGAGAAGCTTGAGTCTATAACTAAACCTAGGTATCTATAATCTCCCACCACCTTGATGTGCGCACACGCACAATTCGTAGCGGCGCTATGCATACATTCATAGCTATGGCCGATTATACGCGGCTCACGATCAATGCCTCTTATATATGGAGAGTGAATATGCATACATTTGGTTTTGTTTAGGTTGATTATAATGCCATTATCATGAGCCCATTTTATTATGTTAGAGAAATCTTTCTGGATTTTATTTTCTATAAGTGTTAAATCCTTGTCCATGTAAAGTAAACACTTATCGTCCGCATATGTATATATGCGACAATTTTTCACTACATTGCACATGCTATTGACGTGCATTATGTAACCGATGGGACCGAAAACAGAGCCAGTCGGCACGCCACAGCTGACGCTTCTAGGCCCTCCACTGACGCCGCCCACGACGGTCTGCAAGGTTCTACCTACAAGGTACGCACGGAGCCACTTATTCAGTGGTCCCGCGACCCCACACTCCTCCATGGAGAGGAGCAGCTGATGGTGCCCCAACGTATCAAATGCTTTTTTGAAGTCAATGTACACGACCACCACCTGCTTCCGCTGGTCAAGACCCTCGTTCACGTCGTCAGTGAAATTCCCCAGCAGCGTCGCTGTGCTTCGACCCCTACGAAAACCATGTTGCACATCAGCTAATATACTGTGTTTTTCAAGAAACGTACTTATTTGAGTCACAATATATTTCTCAACTATCTTATTGATTACAGACAGGATTGCTATTGGCCTATAGTTCGAGTAGTCACCACGTGTACCCTGCTTAAATATTGGTCTAATTATAGCAGATTTCAATTTATCTGGGTATAATCCCTTTTCGACACATAGATTGATGAATAAAGCAATTACAGGACTAATGTGTTTTTTTATTAATTTAATATCTTTGACTCTAATTAAGTCTGCACCAGGGGATTTATTTGAACTTAAATTGTTTATTATTTTTTCTACATCTATGGGCTGTGATTTCTTAAACCTTAAACAAACATTGCTAGGCACTACATAACTAGATCTATCAAGAAACTTTTCATTACACATGTGCTTAATATTCAATATTTCTTTGGTAAAGGTATCTGAGAATTTATTGCATATGTTTTGTGTACTATCTGTGTATTGATATGTTTAAGTAGTTGGTTTTTTTTTGTAATAATGTATGCTTGTTGCATGTGTTTTGTTTGTTTGTTCAGGGTTAACTTGTGTTCGTAGCTCACCTCTTTAACCTCTTTTACACCGTTCTGTGGCGTGAACAGAGTGCTCGATATTAAACTGTGTAGTGTAAATAAGTTCAGTCGAACTCGACAAATATTTGAGTTTGATAAGCTGCCTCTTGATTAAAATGTTGCACTGCTACTGCTATTGGCAGTACATATTTTTGGTACCACTAAGCTCCTATACAATTTCTTGAATCTATACCAATATTATAAACTGCAGAGTTTGTTTGTTTGTTTGAACGCAATAATCTCAGGAACTACTATTTCGAATTTAAAAAATATTTTACTGTTGGATAGCGCATTTGCGCACATCACGCTACGACTAATAGGAACGGAGCAGCAATTAAAAATGTTGTAGTTGCGCGGGTCAGCTAGTCGTATATATGTGATCGCACACGTCACAGAATCGTCGTCCGTATTAGCCTCCGACAAAAAGAGGGCTGACCTCCCAATTTTTTGATGTGAACTTTTTAATGAAAGCTAATATAATCGGGACGTTTTTTAACTTTGTTTGATGTCAATCTGTTGAGCCGTTTTGAAGGCAATAATTTTTTTATCTCACTTGTCTTGGATTTTATAGTGTTACCACACATTAGCTAGCATTCATGGGACGAAGAGTGTAATCCGTTGAAAGATAAACAAAGAAACAATATAACCTATAGTATTGAAAGGTAATTGTAGATAGGTACTTTTGAAAAGACATTCGTAACAGTTCCTTAGGGAAATTTCAACTTTTCAATATTTGCTTACGACCAAAAGGTAAACAATTCGAAACAAATTCTTTGACTGGCCAGTTGGTCTTGTAGTTAGTGACCCTGACTGCTAAGCCGGAGGTCGTGGGTTCGATCCCCACCCAGAATAAAACTTTGTGTGATGAGCACGATGGTTTATTCTGCGTCTGGGTATTATTTATCTATAAATATGTCTGTATTTAGAAATATATAAGTATGTTTATCAGTTGTCTGGTTTCCATAGTACAAGCTCTGCTTAGTTTGAGATCAGATAGCGTTGTGTGAGTTGTCCCAAGATAATATATTATATAATATTCTTTAAAGTTTTTCTTTACGCAGAATACACAATCGAATATATTTGAAAACCCTATCTAGAAGCAACGTCACGCCTGCGTATCCAAACAATTTAATCCGCGGTCAAGCTACGCTTCGGACCCCAAACTTTGAACCCATCGTGCCATTGTTTACTTTGCAAAACAAAGGTTTATTGATCGGTACATTAATGTCATTGGTTTAATCTATCGAACCAAAATTCCGTACCTCGTGGCATTACCTATAGGTATGTGTAGAATCACAGTACAGTCAAATTAGCGATCAGCCTCGGAATGAGAAATATTTTTTTTAAAGACGACACCCGCAGTACTGCCGACAGCCCTGTGTCGCGGGGAACTTTACAAACATACAAGTCACAGACACAAAGTACACCCAGACTCGAAACAACAATTTATTGATCACACAAAGTGGTGTCCCGTGTGGGTATCGAACGACCTCTTGCGTAGCAGTCGGACACACTCCTACCGCGTCATAGGTTCATTTTGGCATTGTAAAAGTTGTATCAAGTCTCATAAAATCTAGTGTCTGAGTTGTAAGTTATTATACAAAACAGTTATTCGCATCTATCTCGGTTTCTTTTGCTCCAATGATGTTAACATCTGTTTAAAAAAATCATAAAATTTGTTTGTTTGCTAACGGCCGGTCTCATTAATTTAACTATCGATGGGTTTCGCTACTAGAGGTAGAATTTTGACATATTTTATATGGAACTTATGTCAAATATATACCTCTAGTAGCCAAATCCATCGATAGTTAGATTATTGAGACCAGCCGTTAAGTGACTGGGCTATTATGACTTATCACGCCTGTTGCTTTTATTTTATAATGTGAATAAACAGTGTATATATACATTGAATTGACAAATGTGTCATTTTCGTTTTGAAGAAAAATAATTGACTACCATGAAGCGTCGATAACCTAATGTTTAAGGCATCGGTTTCGCAATCGTGGGGCCGCGAGTTCGAATCCTACCCATTATAATGCCGACGTGAACCCACTCCTAACACAAGCCTTTGAGCTTAGCTGGAGGGGTTAACAAGATTGCTAGTAATGTGGGACTCTATCCCACATTGCTAGTTACCTTTATGCTTGAAAAAAAATGGTATTTCTGAGGAGGTAGCAATTGTTATAGTTAGTCATTACAAGCTATTCATAGAGCGTCAATCGGTCGGCAGGGTTAAGGAACATTTGGATGAATGTTGAAGGCAAAGTACCTTCGCCCAAATGCCACTAAAATTCATCAAAATTCAATAAATTTTATCGGCACTATTCAGTAGAATGGCCCGATCCTTTGAACCTTTACAATATATTGGAATCTATTACTATACTATGTGGAATTTCTTAATTTCAGGGTTAATATTTTAGCAAAATACTATGTTATTTTGGAGACGTGAGGCAAGAAATTCCAGCAAGGAAAAACAGCTCAGCGGGTCAATTCACGTATTTAAAGCAGTGCAGTTGCAGTTCAGTTGCAGTTAAGTTTCGATTAAAACGGCCATTTTCGTATTCTTGTAACTTTGGGATCGATCTTAAAAACGCTTGCGCACCGTACTAAGATGTTGTTATTGCGCTCTCGAGACGCATACTTGACGCAAGCATATTTGAAATCAATCCCAAAGTTACAAGAATACAAAATGGCCGTTTTAATCGAAACTTAACTGCAACTGCACTGCTTTAAATACGTGAATCGACCCCCAGGCCTGAATAATGCCGGTGAAGTTGGAGTAAAGCTAGCATGCTATAACCAAGTAATCTTATGAAACAAGCGTCTATTGTATCCTTAAACCAAATATAACGTTTACTCTGAACTCAAGGTATCAGAGACAATGTTATTACCTAGTTGAAGCAGAACCGTCTGGACGTGAGCGCCTCAGCAAATGTCGTGACAAAGGAAACACATTTGAAATGGTAATATGCTTTGCTATCAGTGCAGTTTGAACTAGTTTCAGAGTTGCTTTAGTCATGAATAAAATGAAAATGTTATTTATTTTATTGTTATTACCCGACTGCGGAGAAGGGTTATTTGTTTGATGTGTACCTATGTATGTATCCTTTTAATGTTTTACATTTCTGCACATAACTTCTCAAGAGCTCCACTGATTTTAATAAATGATACATCATTAGATTAACCTCTAAATCAAGATAAAGCCTATCTGAAATTACTAGTCTACCAACATAAGCAACCATTAGTCGGCCATCTGGCCGACTGTTCAATCTAGCCGGCTGACCGACTAATTGACTGCAAAAGTTGGCTGACTAGTCATTTCAAATGGGCTTTTTCTTCAATTCGAAGTTCATATTATATTACTCCACCGATTTTAAAATATATAGCAGGTACGTCAAATTAAATAAAAGCTTTTACGTAAGATACCATAGATCCGTAGTTATCAAACATTTTTTTATTAAAACTAGGAAGAATTAATTAACGAAGTTTACTTTTCAAAAGTCTACCCCGTTTTTTCTTAATTAGGTGCCATCTTTTTTACTGTGACGTCCCAATTAGTTTTGAGTAGGTTTGAGAAGGGTTATATATGAATTTTGTGTAGCATATCTAGAAGGAAAATTACTACAGATTTTCATTGCTATGAAATAAATAAATAATACCAGTTGTTGTAAAATTGTTGTATGTTAAAGGGCAGCTTGATCCTCCTAATAGTAGTTAATCGATATAAACATATAGACACTTCAATACAAGCGCAGTCGCGTTTTACAATACCAATTCTTTCCCATACTTACGACGAGCATGACTTATTCGAATATTATTATTAATATTTTTGCTATTTACCTGATAAATACTTTTTTTTTTTTGCTACCTACACACTCGTATAAAAATATAGATAAAAGTATTAATACAACACAAAACTGAAGCACCTCTTGTGTCGTCAATTAAAAAATGACAAAGGGACAGTGAAAACAACCGTCATTGTTTTTCAAATAGGAAATCCAGAAAAACAAACGCATTCACGTGTTAACATTTTTATCTCATAAACAGACATTCAGTAATTGACATACACAGATACAAGCTCACAAGGCACTTGTCTCACCGCCGGTGATAAACGAGAAGCGACTACTCTAGTCGCTTCTCGTTTATCACCGGCGACGAAACAAAAATCTGTTAAAGCGGTAATAGCTCTTATTACCGCTTTAACAGATTTTTGTTTCGTCAGATTTTGATTTCGACGGATTTTCGTTTTGTCCGATTTTTGTATGCTCAGTAAATGTACTATCACAAGACGTGAGATGTAGTTTAATGAGCTACAATCTTGAGCTTATTTTTCAATTCAATACAATATAATTATTGATTCTATATAGCTACATATTTCAGCGGTAACTTTATTACTACTTTTATTAGCGTATAATATGTTACAGTATATATAATTAATTCGAGATTATGCATACAAGCTAGTCATTATGAATAATGACAAAGTCGCGTAGTAAATCCATACTAATATTATAAATGCGAAAGTAACTCTGTCTGTCTGTCTGTCTGTCTGTCTGTCTGTCTGTTACTCTTTCACGCCTAAACGGCTGAACGGATTTTGATGAAATTTGGTATGGAGATAGTTTGAGTCCCGGGGAAGGACATAGGATAGTTTTTATCGCGATAACCGACATCCACGCGGGCGGAGCCGCGGGCGAAAGCTAGTATGACAATAATTTTAACTAGCTATTATTCATAAAAGGTAGTTGATCTTAGAATCACGGTTCAATTCTCGTATTTAAAGCTGTGCAGTTGCAGTTAAGTTTCGATTAAAACGGCCATTTTCGTATTCTTGTGACTATGGGATCGATCTTAAAAACGCTTGCGTACCGTACTAGAATGTCGTTATTGCGCTCTCGAGACGCATACTTGACTCAAGTGTATTTGAGATCGATCCCAAAGTTACAAAAATACAAAAATGGCCGTTTTAATCAAAACTTAACTGCAACTGAACTGCAACTGAACAGCAACTGCACTGCTTTAAATACAAGATTTGACCCCCAGATCTTAAGAATCGTATCTTCTCCGGCGCTGTGAAAAGTGCAGCCTCCGCCCGCTGTAACGGCGAAGAGGCCCGCTATATATATAGATAACTAGCTGTGCCCCGCGGTGTTACTCGCGTTTTATTAGCCTATGTGTTAATCCAGGGTGTCAGCTAACTCCATACCAAATTTTATTAAAATCGCTCTAGCCGTTTAGACGTGAAGAAGTATCAAACATACACACTCACATACTCACAAACTTTCACCTTTATAATATTAGTGTGATATGGCGGTGGTATTTTTACCTTTTGTTTGAGCAACATTGCGGTGGGCTACAATACTAATGAGTTATTAGATATCTTTAGGAAGAAACTTTTAGAGTTTAAACTTTTAGTCTTTTTAGAAACTGTACATGTACCTATCATTTATCACGTAGTTTCAGCATGTATTGGACATTAAAATGAGTACAACTCAGGGGTTTTTTAAGAATTACTTTAAAAGTATAACATTTAGGTACCACTAAAATTTAAATGCACAGTAAAAGTTAATGTTTTTATTTACAAAAGAAGGTACTCAAGTCAAACCTAACCCACTTAGATCGCAAACTAGAATTTTAAATCTTGTTTTTGTTGTGAAAAGTAAGTAATCTCAATTTTTTACTTGTTACGTATCACAGAAGGCACAGAATCATACTATACCCACATTTTGTGCCCCGTTTGGCATTTGGCATTCCTTAAACCATATCTATGCCCAATTTAAGGAATGCCAAGCTATGCTATATGCTATGCAATGCTTCGCGACGTCATTGTGAATAATCAGCTATAGTATGACCATTAGTGCTGTGCACTCCCTGAGGTATGCGCGCGGTGAGACGGGGGGGTTAGAATCGGCTGCTGCGCTGTCAGTGCGCCGTCAACGCTTGTGACGGCAGGTAGTGTTATTTGTATCGGACTGTCTATGTCAGACGCACACGAGATAAATATTCAAAGATGGGTCGTGCGTTATCTCGTGATATGAAGACTGTCATTTTTAAGGTGGCTGAATATTTTAAGAAAAGAAAAGCAGACAAAGAAAGCTTTGAATTTAAAAATGACGTGAATATTGCTAAAATCGTTGCGGAGGCTACGGGATACAGCAAAAGAACCGTACATAATGTGATTTCTGCGGGCTATTTATCAATTGAAAATTCAAGCCAATTAAAATTTCAATCGCCAAAAAAACCAAAAGTTCTAAAGAAAAAACACGTTGTGGATGATTTTGACCTTGGAGTTATCAGAAGAAAAATTCATCAGTTTTACGAAGTTGAAAAAAAAATACCAAGTGTCCGTAAGTTACTATCAAGTTTGAGACAGGATGGCATATTGAATTGTGGACGGGAATATTTAAGACAGCTTTTACACAAAATGGGCTACCGTTACAAAAAATGCAAATCAAAGAGACATCTCCTTATAGAGCAGCCTAATATTACAGTGTGGCGGAAAAAATATCTTACACAAATCAGAAATTACAGAACGGAAAACCGAAACATATATTTTCTTGATGAAACATACATCAACGCCAGTCACCATGCCAGCAAATGTTGGCAATCATCGTCAGAACCCGGTATTCATGCTGATATTGGGAAAGGACGGCGACTAGTAATACTCCACGCTGGGTGTCGAAATGGCTTAGTGGATGATACATTGACTATATTCAAATCCGATGCTAGAACCGGTGACTATCATGGAGATATGAGCGGACCTACTTTTTATAAGTGGGTAGATGAAAAGTTAAAAGATAAGTTGCTGCCGAATTCTGTGGTTGTAATGGACAACGCGTCTTACCACAGCGTTCAGATTGAGAAGAAACCAACTATATCAAGCCTCAAAAGTGAAATGCAGAACTGGTTGCTACGCCATAATGTAGAATTTTCAGGAACCATGTCAAAGGCTCAACTGCTACTTCTTATCAAAAATACACAAAAAGAACCCGTGTATAGAATTGACGAACTCCTGAAAGCCAGTGGACACACTGTTCTGCGTTTACCTCCGTACCATCCAGATTTAAATCCAATCGAGTTGGTCTGGGCTGATATTAAAAACAACATAGCCCAAAACTATATTAATTCTTCTCTAGACGAAAAGATAATCTTATTGGATAAATTGTTTTCGGAATTCACGGCGGAAAAATGGCAGAAATGCGACGATCATGTCCAGAAAAATGAAAATGATTACTGGAGTCGCGATAGTAGGTTCGATAATGTTATCGATTCATTCATAATAAATTTGCAAGACTCTGATTCAAGTTCCGGTGGCGAAGAGGAAGATGAAGATGATGACGAAATGGAAGATGAAGTTGAAACAGAATCTATGTCAGAATAACTTTCGTTAGAATATATAATTGTTTGTAAATATAAAAAATGTTTAATAAAACAAGTCCTGTTGTGAATTATAACTTTCAATTCTTATTTATCACCTGCATATTTTTAATAAAATATGAGTATATTTGGGTTACATTTTAATCAACAAAGTAAGTATATATTACAGATAGATAGCCTCCGACCAACGCAACGTCCCGCCACAAGTCTTGCCTTAGAAATGCAAACTGATATCGTAAGATCTGTCCGACATGTATCGACCTCATGTGAACTCATGCACTTTTTTCTTCGCCCCCCACCTCGCCGTGCATACCTCAGGGAGTGCACAGCACTAATGGCCACACTATATCAATAATATATAACCTATACCTAGTCTAGCCATAAATATTGTTACGAAGAAAAAACATTTTTTTTTATTGCAAATAATATTTATTACTTTTACAGTGTGTTAGTTTAATACATAAATAAAAAACAATTCAAAATATAAAAAGCTTATTCGAAGTGGTCTCCATTGGCTGCAACACAGTCCTTTAAACGTTGAGGCCAGTTATCAATAGAAGCACGCACTCTTTCCATGGGAAAATTCTTCACTGCCAATCGTATGGATTGTTTTAGGGACTCCAAATTATCATGGCGTTTAGAGCAAGCCATACTCTCTAAAACTGACCATAAATCATAATCCAGCGGATTAAGATCGGGACTAGACGACGGCCAGTCTTCAGCTCTGATGAAGTCCGAAACGTTCACTTCCAACCAAGACTGCGTGGACCGAGCTTTATGACCCGGCGCTGAGTCTTGTTGGAAGGACCATACTTGGTTATTGAACATGGTGTTGTTAAGGGGTTTAACTACCTTCTCAAGAATGGTATCTTGATACACTTGTGCCGATGTTTTGATACCTTGTTCACAAAAATATGGCTCAGTCACTCCTTCATAGCTAACACCCCACCAAACCATCACTGAAGTCGGATAATGCCCACGTTGCACTCTGTCGACTAATTGGGAAGCTTCCTTAGAGCTTTGAGCATAAATACGGTCATTTTGTTTGTTAAAATGTTGCTCAACTGTAAAGATTTTCTCATCCGTAAACAAAAATTTTCTGTGACCTCCCTTTGCGTACCGCTTCAGTAGTTGCTTCGATTTTACCACCCTATTCTTTTTTAAATTATCAGTTAAAAAATGACCAGTGCGTCTCTTATAGGCTGCAAGTCCTAATTCATCTTTTAAAATGCGTGACATGGTTCTGGGTGCTATCTTCATCTCCCGAGATAAAATCTTTTGCTTTCGGACAGGATTTCTTCGAATTCTTTCCCTTACTGCTTTGACCACCATTTTCGTACGAACACTACGTGGACGGCCAGATCTTTTTCTGTCACAAACAGAGAAGGTCTCATTGTACCTATTAATAGCCCGGTACACAAACATTTGACTAATACCAAGCGTATGGAGAGTTTTAAAAATTACATTCGGCTCCATACCAACTTTGTGTAATGCAATCACAGCGATTCGGTTTTCTTTATCACCCCACTCCATTTTAATATAGCAAAATATTGTACAATGTATTGGCGCCAAAATTAGAAAATACAATGAACAATCGTTTAAAAATGACAGATTCCAAATTCAAATGTAATATCTTTCTTATTTTTAATTGTAACAGTATTTATGGCCAGACTAGGTACATACACACATTTATTGTACGCTTCTTGAGCGAGAACATAGTCGATAGCTGATCGCTTTCTCGTCGGCGGTGGGACAAATGCCCTATACACACACACACACACACATTTTAGCCACATTCATAAATCCACCGCAAATTTATGGTCCTGATAGCACCCTATGATTGAAACGGGGACGAGACTGCGTTGTTTAATGAAAATGACAGGGTACGGTCCAGTGAATCTGATATGTGAAAAAATACTGGATTCATCAATTCCAGTGTACCTATTTATGTAAATTAAAAGGGAATCTGGCTTTTTAGATACTATCTCAACCCGCGGCTTCGCCCGCGTTATGTTTGATTTTATATCCTATTAGCTGTTGCTCGCGGCTTCGCCCGTATGTTGATTTTACCCAAAAGTTGATTTTTCAAAAAAAAAAAAATTTATTTCTTATACATATTAGATATATTCCGGGACTTAATCGCGTGAATTATTTAAAGGTACGAACCTTTTATTTACCCGACGTTTCGATCGAATTGTACCGATCGTGGTTTCGAATTACGGCAATTTGCTGTATTTCTTCAAAAGCCAAATTCTTATTTTCACAAATCTAACTTCAAAACTGACTGAATTTCAGAAAAACTTGCAGACCCTATTTTACCACCAGATTTTTTCATAAAACGCTGGAATACGTGTTTTTTATTTAAAAGCAAAAATAGAAATATATAGAATATAGAACAAACAATTCCATGGCTTTCATTTTCGTATAAAACAATAAGAGTTGGTGAGGCACCTACCTATAAATAATGTTGAATTGTCGTATCTAATGTCGAACTGTACTTAAGAATTATGCGCCTATCAGTCCACATTTTCACAAAGAGTTATTATACAATATATACCTTAGCAGTCTGATCAATAAACATCGAAATACAGCAAATTGCCGTAATTCGAAAGCTATCAACGGGACCACACCATTTATTGTCAAGGACAATTTGAGATTCGACAATTTAACTTAAAACACAATAGGAATTAATTGCTATCATTACAATACGTAATGAAAGACCTCGTTATATTGTTATCTATACTAATATATAAATGTGAATGTAAGTTTGTTTGTTACGCTTTCACGCAAAAACTACTCAACCGATCATCATGAAACTTAGTACACGTATTCTTGGAGGTATTAGAAGTAACATAGGATTATAAAAAAAAGGGGGGAAATTTACGCAGACGAAGTTGCGCGGGACAACTAGTCACACTAATATTATAAAGGCGAAAGTTTGTGAGTATGTGAGTGTGTATGTTTGTTACTTCTTCACGTCTAAACGGCTGGAGCGATTTCAATGAAATTTGGTATGGAGTT
Source organism: Herminia tarsipennalis (assembly GCA_945859575.2). NCBI lineage: Eukaryota > Metazoa > Arthropoda > Insecta > Lepidoptera > Erebidae > Herminia > Herminia tarsipennalis. The sequence goes on from OX243850.2 coordinate 19,601,725, forward strand.
AGCTGACACCCTGGATTAACACATAGGCTAATAAACCGCGGGTAACACCGCGGGGCACAGCTAGTAATATATAAATGTGAATGTAAGTTTGTTTGTTACGCTTTCACGCGAAAACTACTCAACCAATCATCATGAAACTTTGTACACATATTCTTGGAGATATTAGAAGTAACATAGGATTATAAAAAAAAGGGGAAAATTTACGCAGACGAAGTTGCGCGGGACAGCTAGTCACACTAATATTATAAAGGCGAAAGTTTGTGAGTATGTGAGTGTGTATGTTTGTTACTTCTTCACGGCTAAACGGCTGGAGCGATTTTAATAAAACTTGGTATGGAGTTAGCTGACACCCTGGATTAACACATAGGCTGATAAACCGCGGGTAACACCGCGGGGCACAGCTAGTAATATATAAATGTGAATGTAGTTTGTTTGTTACGCTTTCACGCGAAAACTACTCAACCGATCATCATGAAACTTTGTACACATATTCTTGGAGGTATTAGAAGTAACATAGGATTATAAAAAAAAAGGGGGAAAATTTACGCAGACTAAGTTGCGCTGGACAGCTAGTATGGTTATAACTTGATGAAGTATAATTATCTTCTTCCAAACTATATATCTTCAATTACCAAGCAAAATATTAAACAATTTACCTATTAAAAGTATATAAAATCTCATTAAGCTGGTTCTCATACGCAATAGAAAATAATAAAAACAGAGAATAAATTCTTCTCTACTAATATATTTCTCTTGAACGTTTTTAAAAGAGAGTTAATTTATTTGCATATTCAAAAGAAATGTAGGTATTATATTGAAACAATTTAACGGTAGCTTCGTCTTTTGTATTAATTAATTGTTTGCCTACACTTTAAGTACCTAGGTAGAAAGTTTTAATCTAACTGTTGACTTCAGTTCTTTCTGTGCAATAATCGGCTATTACTTATAGAAACTAAACCTACCTGTAAAAATAAATTAAAAACATCAGAAAACCCGCCTGCTTAAAAAATATTGAAACAAGATAACGTTAAGGGCGTCCTAATCGATGATTCTACCATACAAACGCGCATATAAGTGATTACTCCTCTGTCATTTTAATTTTTTTTTTTTTTTTAATTTAAGGTAAAATACTTTGTTTATTGCCAGACTTTCGACCATATTGCAATGGCCGTGGTCGCGGGTAGACTAGTTCAGCTCAGCGTCGCCTCCGTGAAACGCGGGTTTTGGTCCTTATTGTTGTGTGTCGAAGTACCGACAGTTCCGTAATAGTGAGTAATAAAAATCAAGCGAGGGTAGTTTCCTTACCCGCGCTTCACGAAGGCGACTCTGAGCTTTAATTGTTGATATTTCAAACAAAAATGAACTTGCGAATGTTGCATTAAAACTAATGTGAGCACAACGCCATATTTCTGTCATAAATTATATTTCAAGCGAAAAATATTTGCCATTACAACCGTCTCATTTCTTTGTAAGTTAAAAATTATGCAGGCATATCTACGGCCTACTAAACTAATGAATATGCATGGAACTGTAATTTTCAGAGTTCCTTATAATCTCCTAATATTAGAAATCCAAAATTTGTGGTAATGAACTGATTTTACAGTAAGTAGTTTATAATGTTACAAATGTAAAAGTAACTCTGTCTGTTATGTTTTTATGCTTAAACAGCCACGCACAATGTAGGATTCCGTAGTCCCCCATCCAAATAATGCGGCTTAAGAAATGGGTTTTCTGTTGTTTTTGAGCCGGTGGCGAAAGCTATAAAATCAATCGTAACGCGGATTAAACTGCGGGGCATAGTATCGAAAATATATGCAGTTTGCTACCAAAAATTAATTATTTTAAAAATGTAAGTGACTTTTATTGTCTTCATTGCTGGATAGAAAAAAAAAATAACTGAACTAGTAGGAAAATAACATGAAATAAATCCAGGTATTTTGCCGTGCCATAGCTTACATAGAAACATGATGGTATAGACCATTGCCGTAGAGACCTGGACTGCACCATAACCTCATAAAATTTACCACTCTCTACAAAGAGACAACGCTACTTTGTGGACAATACCTATCAAAGAGACAGGGCCGCACGAGTTTTTTCTCTCTTTCACGTTTTGCAGTCAATATTTACTTTTAATTGAAAAGGATGGTGCGGTCCAAGTATATACACGTCAATGACTTTGTTAGGGTTTTTTCTTGTCCTCCATTCGTTCATACGCTCCAGGAGGACTATGGCTCGCACATTCTGTGCTGTGCATCTGCCAATTTCAAGTGTGTAAGGGGTTGTTCATTGAGTAAAAGTTGGAATTCGGAACGTCGCTTTGAACGTCAAATTACCAAAACGATGAAACTCATGGACTGGTTCGTTCTACCCTTTGTCACTCACATGATTGGTTTTAGACTGTTCTGCAAAGGATTTCCGTCCCTTTTATTACTAACTGGTACTTATAGTCGTATAGCTTTAGTAGGGAGAGGCGGATAAATGCCTTGGATGGAAGACAGCTTAGTTACCTGATACTTAGTGACATGGAAACAATACACCAATATTTTATTTTTTTAGTAAAACTAGTAATCCGTGCCGTTTGCCGAGTGGTAAAGCTTAAGAATAGTACCACCTCTTCCCTTCCCATGGGTCTTCTCTTCAAGGGGATTTCACACCGGAGGACGGGCAGCAGCGTCCTCTGCGTACCTACTTTAAAGCCTTACTGCGATCGCCAACCTGCTCACCAAGCGCGGCGATTATGGTAAATACCCCAGGATCTATAATAAGTAGGTTATACTGGAGAGACCCGTGCCCAGCAGTGGGAAATCATATGGGTCTAGATGATGATTAAAACTAATAGTAAAATAGATAGGCAAAAGAATGTATTTAAGTGCGGAACCTTATTCAATTGTAAGGAGCTAGGCTGACCTATAAAACGAATGTTTTAATTAAAAACTGCAACAAACTTAAATTAGATATGACGCGGTTCTTTTACACTACTGATCAAAGTTGGAGTTCTGACGAGGAAACCAAGTTCTCCATAATTATTTATGTAAGAAAAGTAAAAGGTACCAACTTTGAATACAGATGACGCAATCGCCCACAAGAAATTCGATACAGACTACCAAAATTCATTTTTCACAGCCAGAGCAACAAAATGGATTTTACTATTACTTGCACTTTTATAACAGAAACAACTCTCTCCCAATTAAGCCGAAATATTTCCTCGAAACCCGTTAATATAAGTCTGACGGCATATAATCTATGTATATATCTCTGAAAATGTCGGTTTATGATACTCTAGCTCCAAATGAATTACATTTAAATGCAGATTTGTTAAAAAATTGATTTAATCGGGAAAGTTCTTCAATGATCTGCAATTAAAAAATAATTGTTTGAATGAAGTAGGCATTGCAGTTGTTCAAGACCACAATGTTGGCCGTATTTATATGAATCCTAATCAGGTGGCAACAAGCCTTCAGCAATCATCCTTTGGCGTTTGGCTTCCTCTCGAGCAAGTCTGTCAGCTTCCTTCTTTTCTTGTTCAGCTTTCTCTTCTGCCGCCTTCTGTATAGCCATCATTGCTAAAGTCTTCTGATCCAATTTAAAGAAGTTAACTGGCTCTTGGAAGAATCTATGATCCTTAATATTCATATTATCTACAAACTTCGCGTACTTGAACTTACCATCTTCCATGTTGAAAGTTTTATCTTTTATACATAGTTTAATCCAATCTACGAACTCAATTTCAACTAAAGGTTCACCCCAAGTCATTAGTTCTTGTCGAAAGACCTCAAAGTCTACAAAGCCAGTTTCTTCATCATCATGACCTAAGTCTCGCATAGCTCTGACAATGACTACCTCAAAGTCGTCTCCAAATTGCATTTTCATCTCTACCATAAACAAAAACTCATGAAACTCTATCATATCCACTAAATCGTCCTCTAGAATCTTAGCAAACATTTGTTTCAATTCGGCTGTTTTAGGATTCAGGCCAAGTCTTCTAAGCATGACTGCAATATCACCTATGGGTACCTAAATAATTAAAATGATTATTTATTGTTATACAGAGTCATAACTACTATATTATAAAACATATAATAATCACATGACATAATATAACCAGCCTTCAAACGTTCTCACTGCAAGCTCTACTCTTTGAGGTTCGCATAGACTAATGGTTTAGTCCAAAGGTTTAGAATCTATTGTCGTATAAAATTCAAAATTCAAAATTCTTTATTCACTTAGGATGCAAAACAACTCTTGTGATACTTCAGGATTCTACATGTACATGTAATGCCAAGTTCGCAAACAATAGGTAAAGCCGGAGAAAATAACCTGGCAATAAAAACTCGCGGCCACTCTTTTCATATGCCAATTTTACAATGTTTGAATGTTTATAAACTTGAAATGGGGTGCAATGCTTGAATTGTAGTGCTGCGACTAATATACTATACACCATGTTAAAGGACTGATGCAAATTGTATTATCAAAAAGTTGGAAACATGAGATAAAGCAAAATCAGCCATAGTGGGGTAAATTTATATAACACGCAAATGCCATCAATCAGACAATATCAAGTTGTATTGCAACGACATACAAAATTACAACCACTCATGGAGTTAAATTTTACCTTTCCGATGTCCGTAGGATCATGAAGCTTATAAACCTCTTTGAATCTGGCGATATCCTCAGGTTTGAAGCAAGCTGGTGGTGGAGGTATTTTCTTAGGCTCCGGTGGTTTCCCTTTCACAGCCGCAGCGGGTGCTGCTTTTTCCTTTTTTCCTTTCTTCGGAGCCATTTTGTTGGTTTGCTAAGACTGTGCAAGAGTAACAATAGGCTCAAGCAACGCGGGTGAATTGCCCGAGATTAGATTTATAATTATGATCAGATTATTGTTATTGTCATAAATTTTCTTTACATCACTGTCAGCTATTATCATGGTGGTGAATAGTTTTAGATCATTGTAATATTTGAGGTAGATGAGTATAAATTAAATATTATTGTTTGAAAGTGAAAACTTGCATAATGGTAGAGGTCACTTTGACTTGACATGATATTTATCGTTCAATTTTGTATTTACTTACTCAAAAAAGTTTTGCACGAAAAAGCTTTAATTCATTTTCTTCAAAATAATACTCGCAGATCTTTGAGGATTTTCAGCAATATGCCTATTGTTTCAGTATCTACTAGGTACTTAAAGTAGATACTTAGATATATTTGGCAAAAGAAAAAGAAGTACCTAAACCTACCTACTAACTTTAAAATAGTTCCTCGATGACCGTGCTTCGCTCAGTATTAATTATTAAACGACGATTTCTAAAAATGAAACCTCGCTAGATCGATTTATCGCCCCCGAAACCCCTGCATCCAAAATTTAATGAAAATCGTTGGAGCCGTTGCCGAGATTCAGATTTTATATATACACTTTTATACGTTTAAAGATTTAGATATTTAATATATAATAGATAGATAGGTTAATGACTTTCCTGTTACAAGTAATCCGTATACCTAAGTATCTTTAAAAAAACACTTCCACGTCACATAAAACAACAATGTATGGCAATATACTATTTAACAGTCTATGGCGTTTTATAAATATAAAATCTGAGAGTGCTATTCCATAAACATAAAAGCAATTTTAATGAAACCGTGTCACGTTAAATTTTGTTTTGTTTTTACGTTCTAAAGATAGTGAATCACTCTTCCTATACTAACCTACATTTTATAAGTATGTAGGTTAATCTTAAAAAACGAAGTCTTACTTACCTATATTTTCTTAGGGCTTGGTAATCTACCCCGAATACCTACGTAGGTACCTAGGTACCATAATTGTTTATTAAAAAAAAGGGTTTATCGATTTAGCCCCATTATCCCCAAACCAGGTCTGCAGTTCTGTGTTTGGGTATAACAGAAGCAGTAGTGGATAAGTTTACAGTTTATCTCAAATACCCACCCAAAAATTTGCACCAACTCTCGGGCCTTGAAAAAATGCCCAACACCTGTGTGTAATTTATTTACAGCTTCATCCATGTAGGTGTTCAAAAATGAACTTTACTCAAAAATCGGTTTTAAACGTACCTAACAGGCGCGGATCCAGAGTCATTGGGGGAAGGGGGGGCAATTTGACCTAACAACGGCCAAGTGTGAGTAGTTTTGTCCCTCAACGCGGACCAAATGTATGACGAACATTCGAAAATTCATGAGTGTGGTGGGGGGGGGGGCAATTGCCTCTAGCAAAAAGATTCACTTGCTTAATATTTATGATAATCCACACAATGGGGTAGGTGAGAAAAAAAACTCACAACCCCACTTTACATGTTAAGGAGGTACACAATTTTTTTTTTTAGATATTTTTTCTACATTATATTTTACCACTTGGCATAAATAATATGTATTTCCGTGCAAGATTACAACTTTCTAGTAGGTATTAACAGTCTCTGAACTAAGCACAACAACCGCTTTAAAAGCTTAAAAAATCTAAAACAAGGATAAGAAGCGAGACATAAACATTTTTTTTATATCTATTAAAGACCTGTACGGACTATGTACCTATGTATGAGAGAAATCTTTTAACAGCAGTTTTGTGTACAAGCGAGAAGTATGTGAGTGACGCCAGCAGTTACTGCGCGCTGGCCGATCGATATGAACGTGGATAGACTAGTGACATCGGACAATAAACTAGTGAATTCAGGTTCTATTCCGTTATATTATAACACCAGTAACTCCCGAGGTAACCCTCCACTCAAGTAGAACTATCGCCTCTAAAGACCCTCTATGTTATCTAAATAACTTTTAAGGTTTCAAAAATTATGAAATATACAGATAATTACGAGGAAAATCAATAGGTATGTGTATCCTTCTTATCCGAGTTTTCTTAAGAAAAACGAGTAACCCGGTTCTGGCTTGAATTTGGAACTAAAAGAACCGGTTTCTCAAATCCAGCTGACTGACGAAAGGGTATTTCTTTACTCCACTAATGTGACGTAATATAAAAAAAATAAGGCTTTATAAAGTGTTGGAGGCGAGCTCCCAAAAATGCAAACACTTTATACCAGTACACAAAGAGAATATAAAACTTTATAATACCTGTACTAATAAAGTTCAATGAAAACCTAAAAACACAATTCTTTTAATCCAACCAAAAACTAAACGCAAAAATGTTTCGTTCTAAAGTTATTCAATATGATTAATGTTTTGTATTACAGAGTATTTTTCAAGTGTAAATTGTAACACTCTTGTTTGAATTTACTTTGCATTTTTTATTTATCAACTGTTACATTTTTTAGCTTTCTGGGATAAATACGAAGGAATTATGAAACTTAAAACTGTGCAAAAAAAAACACGTTTTAGAACGTATGAGGAACTGACGCCAATTTTGACAGTTGACTAATGAGTCCTCGCTAACGTAAACGTTGTAAAATTATAATAAAACTGCAAATAATCATTTCAATTCGTTGATAGCTGTATTATTTATTAAAATCAAGATGGTGGCTCGTGTGGCAGGAGTTTTCGATGAGAAACTGACGGAAGCCATCGCTAATTCTAAGATTTTGGTTGTCGGGGCCGGCGGCATAGGTTGTGAGATATTGAAAAATCTCGTGCTAACCGGCTTCCCTTACATTGAAATTGTAGGTTTTTTCCTCTTATTTTACTTTATTGTTAATTTCTGGAGATTAGAATGAAATATTTGTTGATTTTTTCAGATCGACCTTGATACAATCGACGTCAGCAATCTAAATCGTCAGTTTTTGTTTCACAAAGAGCATGTTGGGAAGTCGAAAGCTCAGGTCGCAAAGGACAGCGCACTCAGCTTCAACCCTAATGTCAATATTATAGCACATCACGACAGCGTTATCAGGTTAGTACCGAATTTGTAACATTCCAAAATTTTAAATCTAATGCTTTATTTTGTATTCGCCACTCTAGACCAATAATACTTGTCAAAGAGAAGTTAGTAAACATTCAAATCACAGACATTGTACCCGGTATCTGAAAGACTTCCCAAAGCAAAGATCAACTAGCTGTTGTCAAAATTATTGTTATATTGATATTAGATCAATAGATTGCACAGATGTTGACGTTGTTGATTTTTGATTTGCCGTTCAGAAAGCAAATCAAAAATCAGGTTCAATTAGGACAAAGACCACAGTATAATAACTACTACAGCCCAACTAAGCTGTCTAGATAAGGTAATTGTGCGGGTATTGTAGGGGGTGAGGCAGACCCGACTTATGGTTGCTAATCAGGTCTCAGTATTCAGGGCTACTGTATTCTTAGTTGAACATTAGTGATTAAATTGTACAAGATGATTTGTAATTTCGACAGCCTCTGTGGCGCGGTGGGAGTGTATCCGACTGCTACGCAAGAGGTCGTGGGTTCGATCCCCACCCAGGATAAAACTTTGTGTGATGAGCATGATGGTTTATTCTGTGTCTGGGTGTTATTTATCTATAATATGTATGTATTTAGAAATATATAAGTATGTTTATCAGTTGTCTGGTTTCCATAGTACAAGCTCTGCTTAGTTTGGGATCAGATAGCATTGTGTGGGTTGTCCCAAGATATTATTATATTATTATGTAATATACTAATAACCTCCTACTGGTTGCTTCTTAACATAACACTAAATAACTTTGTAATATCAGTTTTGGAAAATATTTACCTTTTATCATTTATATACCACTTGTTTTTAGAATTGTCATAACTCTTACAGACTATTTAACTGGAGTAAAATCATTGTTTATTGTGAGGTTGACAAAGAAACATTGATTTTACTCTCATGTGTGGTAAATGTGAGAAAAGTTGGTGGTGAAGTGTTAATTTGTATTTTTTTTTTCAAAAATTATATTATGAAGTTATTAGTTATTTATAATTATTATGACATTTTTTTTACAACATTTTAATAAGGAACCCCCATACTAATATTGTTTATTTATGTTGATACCTAATAAAACTTATATTTATTTTATTAAAATAACAAACTAATACTTTATTTGATACATAGTTTACTTTTGACAACCATAACTTCCAACCATTAAGATTATGGCAACGATACATACTACAGCCAGACAGCAAGATAGGAAAGAATTTGTTTTGTCATATATATTAATGATTAAATGTTAAAATTTCAGTAACGACTACGGAGTGAGCTACTTCAAGCAGTTTAACATTGTGATGAATGCTCTGGACAACCGTGTGGCACGCAACCATGTTAACCGAATGTGTCTTGCTGCCAATGTACCGCTAATTGAAACTGGCACTGCTGGTTATGCTGGACAGGTAATTTTAGATTTATCACACTAATATTATAAAGGCGAAAGTTTGTGAGTATGTGAGTGTGTATGTTTGTTACTTCTTCACGTCAAACGGCTGGAGTGATTTTAATAAAATTTGGTATGGAGTTAGCTGACACCCTGGATTAACACATAGGCTAATAAACTGCGGGTAACACCGCGGGGCAAAGCTAGTACTCACATAAAAGTAAGGACATATTCCTCAATCCTTTCTCTCATTCTTCTGACTTAAAGTTAAAAAAAGAAGTGAGTGTTGGGGAGGCTTTTGCCAAAGGGCACATAGAATAATAAAAAAATTGTAAATTAATGAAATCATATGCATTGGACGCTGTAATTCTAAAAAAGACTATATAAATAAATAAAAATATAAACTGTTACTCTATCTACGGTTTTTAATACAGTACGATCAACGTAACTAGACCGGATTGAAGTTAGGTTTTTATCACTTTCGCGCATGTCATAGAGATGCGACCCTAAAATTACTTACGAAAACGACTAAATATGTTTAATCGATTAAAAATACTAATAACATTTTAATTCAACAATATAAAAACACTATTTATATGAGTTCATAAAAGTTTAAATTTAGAACAGTTACAATTTCTTTACGAAAATAATCACAAAAAAACATGAGTTAGTAATACTAATTATGACAATGTAATGCGTAATCGCATCTCTAATTCTCTTGGTTTAGTTACCGCCCCCGCCCCCCGGTTCCTGTCACCATTTACTTCCAAAAAATGCACCTGCGCAACCGCATGTCGCCTACTTCAGTCCGGCCTAATTACGTTGATCCAACTGTACTATTAATCAATTTGTGTCAAGGTATCTATACCTCTAGAAGACACAGACAAACAGGCAAACAAATTTATTAGTAGTTTTCAAAACAAGCCATTTGGCCATCTACCTTATAAATTGTTTCCTGATGGCCACTTACTTGTGTAATTAACAATATAAATCCTAATTTGCTGATACCGGACAGCTTACTCAAATCTGTTGTTTAATAATCAGAAACAGTATAATTGTCAGGATCATTCAATGACATGCACAACTTTGTCTGTGTCAATTTTCGCCATTTTTACATCATTTTTAATTGCTGCACCAAACCCATTAGTTGTAGCGTAATGTTATGTAGCCTATAGCCTTCCTCAATAGGTAAATGGGCTATGCATCAGTAAATGATTTTTTCAATTTTAACCTGTAGTTCTTGTTATAATATAATTTATATGAGAACTGAGCTCCTCTCCGTGTATGACTTGCCCAGTTAGAGAGTAGTTTCTGGAGCACATACTTATTACATTATGCACTCCTTTATGACAGACCCAGTCAGAATCCTAAGTATGTTTAACCTACTAAACTGTGTTCTCAATTATCTGATGTTACTTCCACAGGTGGAACTCATAAAAAAAGGCTTGACCCAGTGCTATGAATGTCAGCCAAAAGCACCACAGAAAACATTCCCAGGATGTACCATCCGTAACACACCTTCGGAGCCAATTCACTGCATTGTGTGGGCAAAACATCTGTTCAACCAACTGTTTGGAGAAGAAGATCCTGATCAGGACGTCAGCCCAGACACAGCAGATCCAGAAGCTGCTGGAGATGCTGGAACTTCTGCATTATCAGGAGAAGGAAATACTGCTGGAAATGTAGAAAGAAAAAGTACTAGAACTTGGGCTTCAGAAACGAATTATGAGCCTGAAAAGTTGTTTACAAAGTTGTTTGGAGATGATATTCGTTATTTGCTATCTATGGAGAATCTCTGGAAGAAACGTCGTCCACCCACTCCATTGGTTTGGGATAACCTGCCTGGGAAGAATGATACTCCAATGCAGCATTCCGGGTTGCCGGATCAACGTGTTTGGTCTGTGCATGAGTGTGCTCAGGTGAGATTGATTTTATCATTTGTATCACCCTTGACTTCTCACTGTTTGCAAGTTGCAGTTTGTAACCATAGAATAGTTAAATCTTCTGGTATGTTTAGGACTAAACATCAATTTACTAACTACCTTAAATCCGGGTTTACTGCTTGTGATCAAAATTGGTTAGAAAGTCTTTACCTGTGGTAGGTCTAAGACATAGGACATCTTAGTGGGTACTACAACAGTGTCAGTTATTCTTCCGTGAAATAGTGATGTTAACACAACACTGTGTTTCGGTTGAAGGGCACTGTAGCAAGTGTAATTACTGGGCAAATAGGATTTACGAACTTCCGAACTTCAAATATTTCTATCTCTCGGCTTTTTGTTATAATAACGTAGTTAAAGAACTATCACGGCTTTTTGTTATAATAACAAAAAGCCGTGATAGTTCTTTAACTACTGACTAGATGGTGCTGCGAAGGCCCAATTTCGCGAGCATGAAGAGATAGAAAGATTTGAGATCTAGTAACATAGTCCAGATAGGTGGGTCGCATCTGGCCCCGATTTGGCTACGGAAGTCTCGGGTTCGATTCCTGAGTCTGGATTTCAAATTTTTCTATCTTTCAAAAATGCATTTATTGTATCTGTAAAGTAATCGGCAAGAAATGCCTATAAAAATTACTTCAAAAGGAAAACTCGATCATAGGGTTTTTTGTTTCCTTCCTAATGATCTTTTAAAAAATCGAATATCACTAATACAATATCTATACAATGTACAGGTATTTGCTGCTAGCTGTGATGCTCTACAAAAAGATCTGAAAAGTCGTCCTGATGGTGATCACCTAGTGTGGGACAAGGATGAGAAGAGTGCTATGGACTTCGTCACAGCTTGCGCTAACATACGCGCTCATATATTCAACATTGCACTAAAGTCACGCTTCGAAATAAAATGTAAGTTTTTACAGGTTTTTTTTTTTAATACAAGTAAATGGTGATTAGTTTATAGTAAGCTACAAGTACAGTCCTAATTGTGTAAATATTTTGTGATTAAATATCTGAAACTTGGTTCACTCAAGACAACACTTTTTGCAATTTGGTGAAAATACCGCATCCAAATTGGTTTACCCGTAAGAGCTATGGTGCCACAGACAGACACACAGACATAGCAGTCAAACTTATAACAGTCCTCGTTTTGCTTAGAGGTTCAATAATATGTACACATGAGATCCATAGTCTAGAACTTTTATAAAGTGTATGTATGACTCTAGTAACACCAAGAGTAACAATTTTGTGGTAGTAAAATTTGATTTCAATCTTAATATGTAATATTATAAAGCTGAAAAGTTTGTTTGTTATTTTTTTTCTTATTCTTGTTCGCCATCTTTTTTCTTAATAATAATAATTTATTGTCTCAAAAAGATACTTATAAAGGAATAACACATGAGTAAAAACAATCATAGGATGTACAATACAATTTTGTTGACCACTGGTACCCAAAGTAAGATTTAACGATTAATGGGTTTGTTTGTTGAACGTGATAGTCTCAGGAACTACTGGTTCAAATTGAAAAAAAAATTAACATTAAAAAAACGTAGGAAAATTGGCACAGACGAAGTTGCGCGTGTCAGCTAGTTCAAAATAAATTTGACAAATTGTAGTTTAGAGTGTACTTACTGTATGATCATATTTTTAACTAGCTGACGCTTCGCGGTTTAACACGCGTAGTTCCCGTTCCCGTGGGAATACAGAGATAAAAAGCAGCCTATGTCACTGGAGCTTCCCAACGTTGAAAGAATTTTTGAAATCGGTCCAGTAGTTTTTAAGTTTATTTGTTACATACAAAAATACAAATCTTTCGACTTTATCTTAGGGCTTATCCTACAACCCCCCCCCCCCCCCCCGCTGGTGACAGTATCGATACATTCTCTGTCTATTTGTTACTTTAAAAATTACATAAACGCGTTTAAAGACATTAATGTAATCAAAAACAGTTAAAGTGCAGTGCGTGTCAAAACATACATTGTTAGTGAGTGTTAAGTGTGTGTAATAAAGTAAATATAAAGCTGTTGAAATCAGTACTACAATCTGTGCAAAAATCTACCCTTACATTAAAAATTAAAAATACAACATTGTAAAAATCGGCAAAAAAATAGTTTACGACCTGCTGTCTAGTACGTGCGTGCGTGCAGATCAACATTTATTCGTGACTGTTTATTGCACAGCTATCTGTAATCGTACCTATAAGCCCTTCTAACAATAACAACGTATAACGCCATCTGTGAATTCACCTGCGAACTAAGTGACGACACTCAAAGTGTTCATAAACCCTGCGCCTGCGTTACTCGGCCCCTAGTACTTGTGACGCCCCTAACGCCATCTGTCGTTCACATACTGTCAATATGGTTAAGTGTGGAGTATGTGCAAAATTTATGGCAGCAAATGTAGCCGTGAAATGCACACAATGCTTGCTATCATTTCATCGTGGTTGCACCGGCCTTACTGAGAAGAGCGTACTGAACAACAGGTGGATCTGCTCTGGTTGTAGGAACAGTACACTCACTCCTCCAGAGGGACATACAGGTTTTCATACCCCTCAGTCGAACCCTAGTCCTTGCCAGACAAGCACATCCAACTGCTCTTCAAATATAGATACGGCAAGCAACCCCGACTTGATTAAGGAAATCCGGGCTATGAGAAGCGAGTTGAGCTCCCTCAGGGCTGAGTTTCGACAGTATAGAAAGGAAAATGCGGAACTCAAGTCGGCCGTAAATGAGGGGTTGTCTGCAATGGACATGCGAATCTCGGCCTTAGAAGTTAAATTTGAACAGGCTGTCCCAAAAAAAGTAGACAATGTAGAAGATGTCATTGCTGACCTCAAGCGGCAACTAAATGATCGAGATCAGGAGATGCTGCACGCCGATATCGAGGTGTCCGGAATTCAGGAACTAAGGGAGGAAAGCCCGATACATCTCATCAAATTATTGGCAACGAAGCTAGGAGTGAACGTTGAACCTAGAGATATTGTTCACGTAGAACGTATTGGTTCGACGCGTCGTAATAGAGTGCAGGTGGACACCACTGGCGGCCCCGTTCCTTCTGATCGCAACGCCGACGGTGCAGCGCTGCGTCCGCGACCCATAGGCGTGCGATTTTCGCGGCGCGAGACTCGCGACTGCATCTTGCGCGCGGCTCGGGTGCGCCGTAATATCACGACTGTCGAGGTGGAAGTGCCCGGCCCGCCCCGCCGAATCTACGTCAACGAGCGTCTGACGCCCGCAAACAGGCGACTGTTCTACGAGGCGAGGCAGGCCGCGCAGCAACACCACTGGAGGTACCTGTGGACACGCGACGGTAAAATATTGGCACGTCAAGAGGACGGCAAGCCAGTTGTACGCATATACTCAAATAAAGACTTGATTAAGGTTTTTGGTTAGATATATGTTTGTTCATCATGTTCTCTGTGTCTCGCGGGAGCCCATATTTGCATACAAAATGCGATAACACCACGTGTACCCCATTACGTACACATATAATTACTCGATTCACAATCACAACTCATACACTACATCATACAAAATACCACAATACGATTTTTTATTTTACACTTAATAAAAACCAATACTTTATTTTTTTTATAAATACAGCTATAATTAATCGTATTATAGACTTTTCTATATATTTACACCATGACTTATACTATTATATATTTTATTTACCTTTTTATTTACAAATTATCTTACACATTACTGCTATTTCTTACACTATAAGTTTAATAATTTTCATTCAGTCATTGATTCAATATATTCAATTTATTTATAATAATATAATAATCAATAATCCTTATGCTAAAGTTAATAATAATGAAATTAATAATATAATTGTTTTATGTGAATATAATGTAATAAATGATCAATGAAAAATTTTTGAAAGTTAGTTTTCTCAATGCTGGATCATTGGGAACATATCACGATGACTTTATTCAATTATTTGATAGGCATAGAGTTGACATTTTTGCTGTAAATGAGACGTGGCTACGTACGGGAGAGGAGGGGCGCGCGCCGAACGTACCTGGCTACCGTTTGCGACACATTCCGCGCCCGACGAGCGTGCGTTCAGGCCGCGGTGGCGGTGTTGGATTTTACATAAGACGGGGTTTAAATGCGCGCACCTGGGTCTACCCTGTGGACCCCAAATATATATCTGTCGAGCAAATGTGGTTAACGCTTGTGGCAAATGGTAGAAAAATGGCGATCGGAACAGCGTACCGGCCACCTTGGTTAAATTTGGAACTGTTCCTGGACGCTGTCGCGGACGCCATAGGTACTTTAAGTCATTGTGACAATATTATATTGTTAGGGGATTTTAACGTGAACATGTTGCACGATGATAATAAATCTAAAAAGATAATCGAGGCTATTAACTGCCATAGTCTGAAACAGTTAGTCACATCTCCGACTCACTATGTAGACAATAGTGTAAGTCTTATCGATCTTGTATGCACTAATCTTCGCGCTAAGAGCACCGTTGTTGAACCTTTTAGAACCACAAATGGTCACTCAGTTATTACATGCGAGTTTTGCATCAAAAGGGATAAAACTAGTCCATTTTATGTTAGATATAGACCGTTAAAGGATGTGGATCGAGACAGTATCATCTCGGACCTATCTAGGATGGACTGGAGCATAAGTGAAACGGGTACGGTGAATGCTAGGCTTGAGACGCTTAATAGCAATATATTGGCAGTGCTCGACGTTCACGCACCGGTTAAAATTAGCCTTATTAAAGAGCCCTCCTATCCGTGGATCACGGATAATATCAAACTTATGATGAGGTTGCGAGACGATGCACTTGCTAAATATCGTAGCTCAAGGTGTGAATCAAAAAAAAAATATTATAAGCAAATGAAGTCATTGGTGGTTGCGTCTTTGCATGCAGAAAAAGCCGCTTATTTTAAATATTATATTAATAATAAAATAAATAGTCCTAAACTTTTATGGCGTAACCTAAAAAGAAATGTTTATAATGTCAAACAGACAAATGACCTTCCCCCTCATTTTACCAACCCAACACTCATAAATAAACATTTTCTGGACGTGCCAGGTAACCAAACCACAACCATCTCACATTTAACATACTTTGAGTTCTGCAACATTTACAATAACACCTTTACAATCACGCCAGTATCACAACTCGTTATTTCACGGTTAATAATGCAATTAAAATCTAACGCAGAGGGGTATGACAATATATCCCTTAATATGCTTTTATTATCCCTTCCCTACACTTTGCCATATATAACCGATATAATTAATCGGTCTATAGAGATATCTGTATTTCCCGATGTTTGGAAGATTGCCATTGTTCGCCCTCTGCCTAAAAAGTCGAATCCCGCTGATGTTGGTGACCTTAGACCAATCAGTATACTGCCGTGTCTTTCTAAGGTCATGGAGAAGGTAGTCTGTAACCAGTTAGTAGAATATCTAGAAACACAAGACATATTACCGCAGCTACAGTCGGGCTTCAGAAGGAGACGCGGCACGGCTACTGCCCTTCTTGATGTAACTGATAACATCCTAAACGCACAAGATAAGGGCATGTGCACGCTGCTCGTATTATTAGACTACACACGTGCTTTTGATGCAATACACACAGATCTTTTATTATCCAAATTAAAGTATTATGGCTTCGACTGTAAATCGATATCGTGGTTTCACAGCTATTTACATGATCGGAAACAACTTGTGGAACTTAAGCAAAATAACGGTGCACACATTAGATCGGCTACTGCCCCCCTTAAAAGGGGGGTACCACAAGGATCGATACTGGGTCCAATTTTGTTTATTTTGTACTGTGCAGATATTACAAGGTGCCTAAAAAACACTCAGTACCATATATACGCTGACGACATCCAGCTGTATATTTCATTTAAACCCAGTGAGTACCGGAGGGCTGTAATAGAACTCAATGATGATCTCAATCGTATAGCTGAGTGGTCTGCGATGAATTGCTTAGTTCTAAATCCCTTAAAGACTAAATATATGGTATTCGGTACCAAACATCAAATCGGGAGTCTGCCGACATCGTTGAATATCACGCTTATGGGAGAGCCAATAGTTAGAGTAAATGAAGCTCGCAACTTAGGGTTGCACGTTGACTCAAGTTTAAGGTTTGAGAAGCAGGTTGCGGAGTCGGTACAAAACTGTTTTTATCGACTCAAAGTTTTATATAGAATGCGACCGTACCTGTCTGAGGAAATCAGAGTGCGACTGGTCGAAACATTAGTACTATCAAAGTTAAACTACGCAGACGTTGTGTACGGCCCGCGACTGCTCGCTCGAACTGACCGCCTAATACAAAGAGTACACAACGCCTGTGCACGCTTCTGTTTTGCCATACCATCGCGAGCCCATGTCACTCCATTTTTCAACGAACACTCAATGCTTAAACTGAAATATAGACGCAAATTACACTTGGCTTGCTTGCTATTCGGCGTTATCAAATACAAGGAACCGTTGTACTTGCATGATAAGCTCAACTGGGTAACTCTCGGGAGAGAATGTGAGAGAAGGCAGTGCTCGCAACAGTTAGCAATACAGCCACACAAATCGGCTTCGTTTAAGGGCAGCTTTCGTTACGCCGCGTCCAAAATATGGAACAACATTCCACCACCACTGAGAGCCCTCAGCTCCATAGCAGTCTTTAAAAAACGACTACGGTGCCATCTTTTGGATGCGCAGCGAGAGCTGGCCAACACGAATGCTAACATCTCCATTATATAGTACCATACATAAGGGTTGAATACACAAATATTACAGCACTAAGGCACATATTTATGCACGCACACACACACACACACACACACACACACACACACACACACACACACACACACACACACATATACACACACACATACACACACGCTCACATACACGCATACGTACACGTTCGTTACGTCCCATTGGGTTCCAGTTGAAAACCAGCGCCAGGTCCTGCCAACTTGGCATAATGCTGAACTGGACACCCATTTGTTGCAACCGCGAGGCACAACAAACATTTTATTTTATTTTTTTATTTTAATTATAAATAATTCATAATTTTAAGTATATATAAATGGTAATCATTCATTTTTTTTTATACTTGATTATATTTTATTATTATTATTATTATTTTAAATTATTCTAATTGTATTTTTATTCTGATTGTATTTTATTCTAATTGTATTTTTATTATAATTGTATTTTTAATATTAATCTGTAAAGTTGTGACGCATGGTGCAACAAATAAATGCTTCTTTCTTTTCTTTTTTTATATAATATGTATATTTATACTAATATTATAAAGCTGAAGAGTTTGTTTGTTTGTTTGAACGCGGTAATCTCAGGAACTACTGATCCGAATTGAAAAATTCTTTCACTGTTGGATAGCCCATTTATCGAGGAAGGCTATATAACATCGCGCTACGACTAATAAATGCTGAGCAGCAATGAAAAATGTTGCAAAAACGGGGAAAATTGACGCATACGAAGTCTCGCGGGACGGCTAATATTAGTATAAATTTAAGTCTCCTGCCACAGATAAATTTACCATACTCTAGTGCAGAAGTTGCTTTTAAGAAATCGTATGTCATGTGTTTCTTGTCGACCTCTGTGGCGCGGTGGGAGTGTGTCCGACTGCTACGCAAGAGGTCGTGGGTTCGATTTCACACGGGACACCACTTTGTATGATACACAAATTGCTGTTCCGAGTCTGGATGTAGTTTGCGTCCGTGACTTGTTATGTTTGTAAAGTCCCCCGTGTCACAGGGCTTGTACCCTACTGCGGGTGTCGTCTCTTTATATGTAAATAAATTTCTAATGTACTTTCTCCTCAACAGCAATGGCAGGCAACATAATCCCAGCCATAGCAACAGCCAACGCTATCGTGGCCGGGCTCGCGGTGCTGCGCGCACAGTCCATACTGCGCGGGGAGATACAGTCCTGCTCCAGCGTGTATCTGCGGCCCAAGGTCAACCATCGCGGACAGCTGTTTGTTCCGGAGAAAAGTATGTATACTATACACTGTTTTAAATAACACATAGGTGCGGAAAGCTAGCTCCCATCAACTGTTCTAAATCCAAAATGGATGTCATTATACATTTTGGATTTCGCAGCTACATCCGCTCCTCTGCCTTTCGCATCCAATCCATCAGATTTTTTTTATTAACAAAGTTGCTTAGCAACCATTGACAAAATTACTAACGTTTAAATGGTTGCTACTTTTTAAATTAAATATACTACGGGTCTTAATCGCGTGAATAATTTAAGGTAAAATACCTGTTTATTGCCTGACATTTCGACCGTATTGCAACGGCCGTGGTCTACCCGTGACCACGGCCATTGCAATTCGGTCGAAACACAAATAAATAAATAAAATAAAAATCCCTTAACCTCTTTCGACCACGTCGGCGGTTAATCTCATCAGAGACTTGTCAACTACGCAGGAGATATTATGGTGAAAACCAGGCAAGAGCATGTCGGACCTTGCTCAGTGTAGAATTCCGGAGCCGTTGCTGTATGAAAAAATCCGATTTGAATAATTGCACCAGCAGAAGAGCGTATGTTCATGGCACCTACGCCCTTTTCTTGAGAAACGCAATTTTAGTTTAAAGTATTTATTTCTGTAAGTGCATTCTTTTTGATTTCTTAATATTTTTTTGGTCACAGGATTCAAAAAATAAGGAGGGGTGTCACAATTTATGCAACTTTCGGACCGATTAGTTCCTATTCTTTTAATCAAAAAAGTTTATTAGAAATCTTAAAATGTTCTTTATAAGAGCTTTCGAATTAATGATTACACGTTGATGTTTACTCAAAAATAATTATTTTTATTATTTAGCTATAAAACTAAGTAGCGGCTACTACAAGACACCTTTTGACCAAATTTACAGACCCTAAAAATTGTGTGTATGGACACAAATGCACTCTATTCCCTCACTTCCATAGTCCAATTATCAGGTGCCGGAACGACGGCTTAATGCTTAATTCATTATTTTTGTTACAAAATTGAAATGTTTACAACAACACAACAGTTTACAGGAGTAGTCAATCTCAACTATTTCATCTGCAAAAGATTGCTGTTTTAAATTAAAGCCTGGCAACTGTGTAACAGACTGTTCAACGTTACTGGTTGAAGCACTGTGGTTCTAGGCGGTTCTATTAATTGACAAACAAACAATAATACCTACATATTAATCATGCCTACACACAAATAATACTTGCATCATCTGTTAGACGGAAAGTGCCACTGTACATACAAAATTTCAGCTAAATCCATTAATTTATAAGTGTATGGAAAAAAGATCAGAGCAAAGTTTATACGCACGAATTATATCATATCAGATAGTCTTTTATAAACAAACATAAATCACTGAGCCTTGAAATAATCTTTGTTGAGTAGGAAAAGTCCATTCATTTATAATCCCATGAAAAATAACATCAGAGAAAATTTTACGCAAGAATTATGGTTTAATAAACAAACAAATAATGAAATAATACATGAATGATACTGTTAAAAATAATTCCGTTCAAACCGCAGTATTATCGTAAACAGTAGTTATTTTTAAAATGTTTATTAGTTCAATACTGATACACCCACTACTTTTACAGAGAACAGAAATACTTACTATAAACAATTTGTTTTTAAGCCTCAACATTAGTACTAAACATAAGATCAATCCAGCCTAACATATAACAAATAAAACCATCACTCGGGATATGCATTATTAATATAAAGCGGCGGGAGCCTAATGTTAACCATTAGGCTCCCGCGGCACCTTATTTTTACCCGACGTTTCGATCGTATTGCACCGATCGTGGTCACGGGAGGTCCGTGATCACGATCGGTGCAATTCGATCGAAACGTCGGGTAAATAAAAGGTTCGTACCTTTAAATAATTCAAGCGATCAAGTCCCGAAATATATCTAATATGTATAAAAATCGCGAAAGTTTAAAAGCAATAATAATAGACAATATTTTATTTATTTAAAACTTCCTGCAATTACATTGCAAAAAGCGGACTTAATGCCATAGGCATTCTCTACCAATCACCACCTTTGGATGGTGAAGAGGAAAGGGTGGCAGGTTCTTATCTAATATATAAAATTCTCGTGTCACAGTTTTCGTTGCCATACTCCTCCGAAACGGCTTGACCGATTTTGATGAAATTTTGTGTGCATATTGGGTAGGTCTGAGAATCGGCCAACATCTATTTTTCATCCCCCTAAGAGTTTGTTTGTTTGTTTGAACGCGATAATCTCAGGAACTACTGGGCCGCATTGAAAAAATATTTTATTGTTGGATAGCCCATTTATCGAGGAAGGCTATAGGTTATAACATCACGCTACGACCAATAGGAGCGGAGCAGCAATGAAAAATGTTGTAAAAAAAAAAAGGGATTATTTATCATGGGGGTCAGCTAGTTATTTTAATATAATTACCTACAGTACGATCAACGCAACTTGACCCGATTGAAGTTAAGTTTTTATCACTTTCGCGCATAGAGATGCGACCCTAAAATTACTAACCAAAACGATTAATAATGTTTAATCGAGTAAAAATACTAACAACATTTTAATTCAACAATATAAAAACACTATTTAAATGAGTTCATAAAAGTTTAAAATTAGAACAGTTACAGTAAATACTAAAGAAACTTTGAAAAACAATATCTTTACGGAAATAATCACAAAAAAACATGAATTATAATACTAATTATGACAATGTAATGCGTAATCGCATCTCTAATTCTCTTGGTTTAATTGCCGCCCCCGCCCCCCGCTTCCTGTCACCATTTACTTCCAAAAAATGGATCTGCGCAACCACTTGTCGCCTACTTCAGTCCGGCCTAGTTACGTTGATCCAACTGTACATAGGTACTTAAATACAAAATAAAAAATAAATATAAATGAATATAAAATAAATACATATCAAATAATATAATATAAAATTAAACTAAATTATAAATATATAATAATTTTTTACTTATACATACATATACCTAGTCTGGCCATAAATACTGTTACAATTAAAAATAAGAAAGATATTACATTTGAATTTGGAATCTGTCATTTTTATACGATTGTTCATTGTATTTTCTAATTTTGGCGCCAATACATTGTACAATATTTTGCTATATTAAAATGGAGTGGGGTGATAAAGAAAACCGAATCGCTGTGATTGCATTACACAAAGTTGGTATGGAGCCGAATGTATTTTTTAAAACTCTCCATACGCTTGGTATTAGTCAAATGTTTGTGTACCGGGCTATTAATAGGTACAATGAGACCTTCTCTGTTTGTGACAGAAAAAAAGATTTTATCTCGGGAGATGAAGATAGCACCCAGAACCATGTCACGCATTTTAAAAGATGACTTAGGACTTGCAGCCTATAAAAGACGCACTGGTCATTTTTTAACTGATAATTTAAAAAAGAATAGGGTGGTAAAATCGAAGCAACTACTGAAGCGGTACGCAAAGGGAGGTCACAGAAAAATTTTGTTTACGGATGAGAAAATCTTTACAGTTGAGCAACATTTTACACAAAAAAAATGACCGTATTTATGCTCAAAGCTCTAAGGAAGCTTCCCAATTAGTCGACAGAGTGCAACGTGGGCATTATCCGACTTCAGTGATGGTTTGGTGGGGTGTTAGCTATGAAGGAGTGACTGAGCCATATTTTTGTGAAAAAGGTATCAAAACATCGGCACAAGTGTATCAAGATACCATTCTTGAGAAGGTAGTTAAACCCCTTAACAACACCATGTTCAATAACCAAGTATGGTCCTTCCAACAAGACTCAGCGCCGGGTCATAAAGCTCGGTCCACGCAGTCTTGGTTGGAAGTGAACGTTTCGGACTTCATCAGAGCTGAAGACTGGCCGTCGTCTAGTCCCGATCTTAATCCGCTGGATTATGATTTATGGTCAGTTTTAGAGAGTATGGCTTGCTCTAAACGCCATGATAATTTGGAGTCCCTAAAACAATCCATACGATTGGCAGTGAAGAATTTTCCCATGGAAAGAGTGCGTGCTTCTATTGATAACTGGCCTCAACGTTTAAAGGACTGTGTTGCAGCCAATGGAGACCACTTCGAATAAGCTTTTTATATTTTGAATTGTTTTTTATTTATGTATTAAACTAACACACTGTAAAAGTAATAAATATTATTTGCAATAAAAAAAAATGTTTTTTCTTCGTAACAATATTTATGGCTAGACTAGGTATAACAAGGCCAATCAATCTTAAAGTAGATAAATAAACAAGATTTAACTACTTAAAGGGCCGCCTAATTTAGTTACTAGCAAAAATATGATGCACAACTATTTTAAATCTACAATAAAATCAATTCCATTAACTATATTCAACTGCAAATGTTTTACTCTATACTAACCAAAGTTATTTGTCCCCAGCTCTCACCGCACCCAACCCTAAATGCTACGTATGCGCACCAAAACCCGAAGTTGGTCTCGCTTGCAACTTGAAAGCACTTACTCTAAAAGACCTCACAACAGCATTCAAGGAAGGGTTAAACATGCAAGCACCAGATGCCACAGTCGAAGGCAAAGGCCTAGTCGTCCTATCCTCAGAACCGGGTGAAACAGACCACAACAATGACAAAACGTTAGAAGAAATTGGTCTAAACGACGGATGCGCTTTACTTGTGGACGACTTCCTACAAAACTATGAAGTAAGGGTTAGATTACAGCAAGAAGATGAGGAGAAATCATGGCGATTGGTCACTGATGCCGATAACCCTATGCCTGCACCTAAAGAAGAAGAAAAGGCCGCGAATGGTTCTAATGGTGGTGCTTCAGGATCTAATGGTAGTGATCCTAAACCAGGACCTTCGAGACCGAAGGACGATAGTGACAGTGACATGGAAATTATTGAGGAAGATGATGACGAACCTCCAATGAAACCCCCAAAGCGCAGGCGCACGGAAATGAGCGATGAAGTTGTTGAATTGTGTTAACTTTAGTTCTTTGAAATTAAACGCAAGCAATATACCTATAGGACCATTTTCTACATAGATTTGGGGTTGGATACCGCTTGTTGATTAAATTTCATGATGAGTGTCATTTGAAATTTTTTGACAAATTTCGAAGTCATCTAATGTGCACTAGAACAAGAGTTTGCGTATGAGAATGATTTCGAGTCGAACGCTAGCTCCAAATCTATGATTTTCTACCATAAAGTTTCGATGTTTAATATAACTTTTTTATAAAAATATTGCGGTTTATTGCTGTTAATAGCAAGACGGTCAAGAATTCCTTATATATTGACCAAAAAGTTTATATTGGAAATATAGTATAGTGCAAAGTTACGCGGAATAGTATTGAAGCTCTGATAGGAGTGATAATCTTAAGAACAATTCAATATATTATAAGAGTTATATAACTTTTCTAGAACTCTGTCTCATTAATAAATTAATTTAGATAAGATTTTTTTACAAGTATTTTTATTTATGTCCAGACCTAATGCATAAAATAGTGAAAGTACATCTCGTAACGCCTTCCGATCAAAGTGGTCTGTATTTTCACGAACACGTGTTGTATGAAGGTTGGTTACCTTCTGTACTCGATATTATGTACCAAATGTGCTTGATTTTTCAAAATCCCGAATTCACAGACCTGGTAACCCACAGATAGAATGTGTATCAATTATGGAGCCGATTTGACATTTCACTTTGTGGGCTACTTAGTAATGCAATGCCAAATGACCAGTTCACAATGTATTCATCCATGATGTTCCTAATTCTGCCGTGGCTCCTCAATCTAAACATTTAGAGGTGCCACCTTTATGTTCATATAACTTTTGAAGCTTACTTATACTAGAAAATCGAGGAACGATCGTACAAGTTTTTTAATCTTACTACTAAATAAATATATTATTTTCATTACGATACGAAAAGTGGCTCATCAATCCAAACGGACATAATTGTCGACGATATAATATGTTTATAAGCAGCAAGATGTTCTCTGTTGACAATATTTCGTCAGATTACAATCTTGGAAGATTGATAACATTCTCATCTATAGGTACTAATATTAGAAAAAAAAGAGTTTGTTTGTTTGAACGCGGTAATCTGAGGAACTACTTATCCAAATTGAAAAATTCTTTTACTGTTGGATAGCACATTTATCGAGGAAGGCTATATAACATCACGCTACGACCAAGAGGAGCGGAGAAGCAATAAGAAACGTTGCAAAAACGGGGTAAATTTACGCAGACAAAGATGCGCAGGACAGCTAGTACTTCATAAAATTCACTTTATAAAATACAATCTATACTAATATTATAAAGCTGAAGAGTTTGTTTGTTTGTTTGGACGCGGTAATCTCAGGAACTACTGATCCGAATTAAAAAAAATCTTTTACTGTTAGATAGCCCATTTATCGAGGAAGGTTATAGGCTATATAACATTACGCTACGACCAATAGGAGCGGAGAGCATTGAGAAATGTTGCAAAAACGGGGAAAATGTACGCAGGCGAAGTTGCGCGGGACAGCTAGTTATTTTATAAAGCTATACGATGTTTACAGTATCTTCTGGTTGATATATTTACTTACTCAAATTTAAAAATACCTTTTAAAAGTTGATGAAGTGAATAGTTCATATTTTTGATGATCCTTGAATGAAATAAGGGCGCGATCAAAGAAAATGGAATCGTACCTCTACTTACTTAATTGAAATAGGATTGTACTATTTTAAATGCTTGCACCATTGTGTCATTCTGCAAGCCTATTTTGCCAAGAAAAACTGCACAGCATGGGTATCGGTTCGGTTAGTGAAATACTATAATAATAATGTCTTGGGACAACGCTAACTGATCCAAAACTAAGCAGAGCTTGTACTATGGAAATCAGACAACTGATAAACATACTTATATATTTCTAAATACATACATATTATAGATAAATAACACCCAGACACAGAATAAACCATCGTGCTCATCACACAAAGTTTTATCCTGGGTGGGGATCGAACCCACGACCACGGCCACAGAGGCAGTCAAATATAATAAATAAACATAACGTTTATTCGTTAATAATTTAGTATTCTAAAGTATCTAACCCCGTTTATCAAACATGTATAGGGTTCCGTAGCCAAAACTGCACCCTTATAGTTTCGCCATGTCTCGCTCAGAGACTGTTGGTACTAGAAGGCTGTAATTTTGCATTTACACATATTACTTACACCGAGAAAGTGAAAGAATAAAATCTTGAAATACATTTTTTTTGAGGGAATTTACTTACGTAATATATGTAAAGTGGGGATGTGATTTTTTTTTTCTCACCGATTGGTCCTATCGAATGATACCCCACACGATAAGATTTTATCGTGTGGGGTATCATTCGATAGGTCTTAAAAAAACGTTTCGGGATTGTGAAGGTAATTTTTAGATATAGGGATCCGTTTGTGAAATATTAATCTTTAAAGTGCAATTTTGTTACAGTCAAGCGCTATAAAATTCGGATGGGGAGGGGGACTACGGAACCATACTGTGACAGAACCCTACATTGTGCGTGACCCGACATACACTTGCCCGGTTTTTTTTAAGATTACTATAACTAGCAATGTGGGATTGTGGGTCCCACATTACCTACTAGCAATCCTGTTAACCTCTCCAGCTAAGCAATGGTCTGTGTTAGGAGTGGGTTCACATCGATAGTATAATGTGTAGGATTCGAAGCCGCGACCTCACGTTAAGGCAACCTTACGCAAGGCATCGGACTAGCACTCGCTAGTCTGACGCATTAGCCATTAGACTATCGCACATAAATATAATTATGGACATTAATAAACCCTAATAGGTAAGATCTTTAAACGGCTGATCCGATTTCCTTCAAACAAAACGAGCTTTTATCCTTAAAAAAGTTTATAATTTAGCATTGCGAAAGTAATCCGTCTATGAACTAAATTAGTATGGGTACAAAAACAGAATCTTGTAAATTGATCACTTAAGTCGTAGAAACTTACATAACAGGTAAATCACGCGTTGCAGTGTCTCGTGCTTTTAATTTGTACTTACTCTGCTAATAAGGAAACACGCTAACAGTGGCAGAGACAGACGTTTCATACAATTAACGCTCGCTTTACGTGCGTGGGTGAATGTAAACAGTGTGAATCACAACATTACCCGTGCATTGCGGTTAACAAATGGGAAATACTTACTTCGTTTTCTTTCATCTATCATTGATGTGCAAGGCAGACAAGAGCATAACATGATAATCTTCTTTTCCTTTCCCATTTTAGGGTTCCGTAGCAAAAATGGCAAAAACTGAAACCTTAATGGTTTCGTCATATCCGTCCGTCTGTATGAGGCAGGCATTTTACTCAAAAACTAAACAATGAATATTAAATTTGGACCATAGCTTCTTTGAATTGAAGGTTTATTATTCCACAGTTTTTCAACCAATTTCTGCCAGTATCAAATACCTATTTATTGTAAATAAATAAGGCCGACAAGAGTCCATACACCTTATGTCACATACAAAGTAACGGAATGCTTCAATTAGGTATCGATCTGTCTACCTACTTAGGTACATCAAGAAGAGTATTCTGTGCATGGCTCCGAGAATATATAATAAGTTGCCAAAATCAATTCTGGAAATAGAAAATATAATGATATTTAAGAGTACAAATTATTAATATATTAATTGAAAATGCATACTATTCCGTAGATGAATATATTTCTCATAGCTTGTAAGAATTTTAATTTCAAATATTTAAAAAAACATATATTTTTTATTATTTTGTGTATTTAATTCCGATGATTATTATTATTATTTTTAACAATGTATTAAATTGTATGCCGTGAGGTAAAGTACAGTGATACTTAACAATTTGTAATAACTTTTAACCCTACCTATATTTATGCAATCTGAAACAAATAAATAAAAGAGAGTATAGGTACCTTACCTACTTAACGTTAATTAGGTACCTACTAATCTATGGTACCTACTTAGAATCTTGTCATCACATCCATCTTCAGTTGATTAGCCAAATAATATACCTATTGTTACCTTAAGTTGTGGTTTCGTACTTACCTGTTTGTTTCCTATGACATAGGTACAGCAATATAGGTTCACTACGCGAAATCCATTTTCCCCAACGTGCATCGCCCGTCTATGAGAACAATTTCCCCTCATTTCAAATGCTGATTGTACGATAATTGCAATGTGGTTGTATATTCCCACGCCGGCATTACGCCACTAACATCTATTGTAGATCGTAAATAAAAATTTAATTACTTACATCCTGATTTCAAACAAACCGAGGTAATATTAAACAGTCTTCAAATGTGTTTTTACCACAACAAATGCTAAATCCGTATTTCTATAAGCCAGTAGGTGGGCCCGTAAATAACTTGTTTATAGCCGTTCGTGATTTGTTTTTTTTTACTCTAGTTTTAGCTTCTGTTATTGTACTGTCTAAATATGAGGGAATAATCCCGCGTTTCTCGAGATGTTTTTACACGCACTTCACCTAGATTTGTAAAATATTTTCTTTCCACACAAAGTGAAGTGCGGCCATCGAACCCAATGATCTATAAAATAAAAGGTAGGTATATTTTGTACTCATTGTGAAGTGACCCCGACTGCTAAGCCGGAGGTCGTGGGTTTGATCGTCACCCAGGATAAATCTTTGTATGAAGAGCACGATTTTTTATAATGTCTGGGTGTCATTTACTTATCTAACTCTTCAGCTTTATAATAGTAGTATAGATATGAATCAGTTCTCTGTTAGCTATAGTAAAGTACAGACTCTGCCTAGTTTAAGAATTGCTAGGTGTTTGTAAATTGTCCCAAACATTTATTTATTAATTTATCCGAGGATACGATATGCAAGATCAATCTTAGTACCTATAGTCAGAGTCCATGAGGCGATCGGAATAGCCGCTTCAGGCGCCTTAGGTCAGGGGCGCCGAACCCAAAAGCCGATCCAAAACTTCGTTCTGGGGGGGGGGGGGGCACTTGACTTAACCGGTCAAGTATGAATCGCTCGCGTGGCGCGAAAGGGCATGTGATTCAACACCGATACACCATATCCACCACCATCAAGGCAATTGCCTAAACGCTCCGATTCAGTGTCAAAATTTTCAAATTCCCCAAAAAAAGGGCATTCTGTCGAGTCTGAGACAATTGCACCTGATGGCACCTGGAACCTATGGCGTCAATTGCTCTCCCCGACACGCGAGGTGCTTACTAACCTCGGGCCGGCGCGGCGCTGCCTAGAATAGAATAGATACTCTTATTTGTACACCAATTAAAGGACAATAACAAATTACTTAGCGTAGGTGCTTACAGCTAGTGGTACAAGAGGCGGTCTTATCGCATTCTGCGATATCTTCCAGACAACCTTGGGATGGACTTTAAATTTATAAGAAAAGGTAATTTTCGATGTACAAACTTGAAATATTAAATACAATTTAATTTTATTTATATGTAACTATTATACGTATGTAATTATACATGTATATACAAAATAGATGCCGTGTGGTGCCGGCTTAAGAATAGTACCACCCCATCTCTTCCCGTGGGTGTCGTCAAGGCGACTAAGGGATTTCACTCCGGAGGACGGGCAGCAGCGTCCTCTGCGTACTTAAAGCCTTACTGCGATCGCCAACCCGCTCGCCAAGCGTGGCGATTATGGCAATTACCCCCAGGATCTACTGGGGAGACCCGTGCCCAGCAGTGGGCCATCATATGGGTTGATATGATACAAAATAGATAATACATACCTATTACATACATAAATTACACTAAGAAGAAATAGTGTTCCATAACTATTTTTTGAAAGCTAGTTATAGTTTGCGCACCGTGTATAATTATTTCTGGCAGTGCATTCCACAGGCGTGCGGCTTGCACTGTAGGTACATTAAGCCGCCAGAAACTATAAAAGATGCTAGCCTAGGTACAGTAAGACATTTGGAAGCATGTACCTACCTACTATGTTACACGCGGCTATGCATAGATAAGTATACCTAACATAGAATAATAAGTACGTATAAACTTAGCAAAATTATTTTGGTCACGGTCTGTAACTTCACGGTTGCATTGTTTTCCTCAGAGATAGGTAATAATAGGCACGTCAGTTCAGCTTGTCCGCAATATTAGCACAAATGAGTTGCTGTCACGGACTTGTATGAGTTGTGTCATAAAATACCGAGAGTACAGCAGGAAAGCTTCATACAAACACGCTTGAGTAAGAGGCATTTGAGCGGGGTGAATGCCCCGTAATTTATTCGGAAAATTGAATACAATACAAGAAAATCGGGGCACAAAGCAACTGAGTTTGGGGGGGCACGTTCTCCGCCTATGTATCTGAGATTAGGGAGGGGGTCAAGCCAAATCTCACGATATCTCACCTGAGGGGGGGGAGGCAATGATGTTTTAAGTGAAAAGATCGAAGGTTACATAAACAACATTCGATCTTTAAAAACGGCAAACTAATGCACAGATAGATAACCTATATTCACTCAATGTCACACTTCTATAAAAACTCGTAAAAGAGAAAAATGTAATTCGCTGCTTTCATCTGTTGACGCCGTGATGCGACACGAACGTATAAATATTTCGTCAATTGTCTAAATTTCGTCTAAATTACAAGCGCTCAGCTAGCGGGAACTTATGCCGCTTGCTGAGCGCTTGTAACCTATCTACACCATTTTACTTAAAACATAATTGGGTGGAGGGAGTCCAAAATCCCTCATGTCCATCTCACGCAAATTACGTTCCGATACTCCACGTCGATGGACGACATTTATGTGGGCGTTACTTATGCGGAGAACGTATAAGCTTTCCTTCTGTCCTCTTGGGGTTTTATGCTTATGTAGATGAATTACAATAGATAGATTATATATGGGTAACCACTATGAAGCCTTAGTAGGTATATAGTGCTACGACAAACAATGAATAATGTTTTAACTAAAACGTTTATAAACAAAACAAATTATAATAAACAGAATATTTACCTCATCTATAATAATATTAAAAAGCTGAAGAGTTTGTTTGTTTGAGCGCGATAATCTCAGGAATACAGATTGGAATTGAAAAATTCTTTCACTGTTGGATAGCCCATTTATCGAGGAAGGCTATCATCATCATCACGCTACGACCAACAAGAGCGGAGCAGCAATAAAAAATGTTCCAAATACAAAGAAAATTTACGCAGACGAAGTTGCGCGGGTCAGCTGGTAGAAAATAAGTAGCTACGTACTTAGTAAGATAAGGTTTCATATTTGAAGTGAAACCTCGAGGCAGTATTACCAAGAACAATAGTTCTTTGTAATAGTGCCTCAAAATGGCAAAAACGGAACCCTTTCCCGTTTCGTCATGTCCGTCTGTTTGTCTGTCCGTCCTTATGTCACAGGCATTTTACTCAAAGACTACTTAATGAATATTGATTAAATTTGGCGAAAAGGTGTCTTGTAGTAGCCGCTACTTAGTTTGATGGCTAAATAAAAAAAATAGGGTGGGCACTCCATACACATGTAACTCTGGCCCATTTTTTTTTATGAAATGAATCCGACTGGGGCAGTTAATAAGTTCAATAATTTAATCTTATGTTGGGGTCCATGGGTCAACAACCGTTGGTATCAAAGTAGGTAAATCAAGATAAATTAGTTACGTTTAACTAATCTTAACAATTAATTACTGAATTGTTCACTTCCTCCTACTGTAGGGCTGACCGGGACATGTCCCAGTTTAAAACGTTACGTTCCAGTGTCCCAGCCAATAAATCATTTGTCCCGGTTTGGTAGCTAGGTTTAGGTACATGTACCACGTAGGGTTGCCAACTATACTGTTAAAAACAGTATTATACTGTTTTTCACTCTATTATACTTTTACTGTTGAACAAAAATAAAGTACTTATACAAAATACTGTTTTAAATTAAGGTGTTAATTTTGACGCTCACATTTTTTTTTTTAATTAGTCAGAGGGCGCACAGTGCAGCGCAGCCACAAACGAATCACATTATGAAGGTTCAGAACGAATCTCTCTAATTAGCTGTTTGTCACTAAAGTCTTGGGCCACATTTGACTCAATTTTGGTATGGATGATTTATATTCAGAACTACCAAATTTCAAAGTAATTGATGAGAAAGTATCAGAAGACAAAGATTTTCTTGAAATGAGTACTGGCCAAAAGTGGAGCCATTTATTAGTAAACACCTCAGAAGAATTTAAAAATATAACTAAAATCGTTTCATATCTACTTTCGATTCCCGCCACCTCAGCATTTACTGAAAGAGTGTTTTCAGTTATGAATGCAAAGTGGCGGGAGGATAGAAATAGAGCAACGATTAATTTAATAAAAAAAAATTCCCCTTTAAAAAATTCCTCATTTATTTTAATTTTAATTATTATTGTGGTGAGGCGTATGAAGTTTTTCAAAAAGAGAGTAAATAAGTATATAAATATGTGCGAGAAGCTCTAAAAAATATGTATTTAAAACATTAAATAAATAAAATACTGTTGATTTTTTTAAAATACTGTTTAATATTCTTCTCAGACCTAAATATACCTACTTTATTTCTTGTAAAAAAGTTGGCAACCCTAGTACCACGCAAGGAACTACTTCAAACAGGCAGAACTTCAGAACAGAAAAAACGCACTGTGTGAGAACGCTAACATACCTACATAAAGCAAGAGCAGTAATTCTTAATTTGTTCTATCTTCGCGTTCTCAGTTTTCTAAATATGAATGAGCAAAGAACATTCATATTTTTCTAAAATCTCTTACTGTATTTTTTATTTATTTCGCACTTAATAAAAAATAAATAACCTATGTATTTTTTGATTTAGGTATCGTTGATTTTTTCCACAAAATATGTATCTAAGTGCTAAAAATGACACATAAAAGTTCCTACCCTATAGCTGCAAAAGCCTGATTAAAAAAAATGGTTTGATGTTGTTTTATCGTTGATTATTGTTTTTAAACTTTCACGATTTTTATAATAATAATTTATTGGCATAATAATTTGATCATACATTTCTCATTAGTTTACTTAATATTTAGTATTTCTTATTTATACCTTAAAATTATGGTCATACCAGCACCCTTGCTAAGTTGACAAGACAACTTGTATTACTCTGTTATAAGAGAACCACTTTAGGGTCGGCCCTACAGTGGTTCTCTTATAACAGAGTTGGTTTTGTAACATTAGTTTTATACATATTAGATCCTGATTACCTAAGGGTTCTGGGCCCGAGCCCAGAACCCTTAGGTAATACAAGTTGTCTTGTCAACTTAGCAAGGGTGCTGGTATGACCATAATTTTAAGGTATAAATAAGAAATACTAAATATTATGTAAACTAATGAGAAATGTATGATCAAATTATTATGCCAATAAATTATTATTATAAAAATCGCGAAAGTTTAAAAACAATAATCAATGTTACAAAACTAATGTTACAAAACCAACTCTGTTATAAGAGAACCACTTTAGGGTCGGCCCTAAAGTGGTTCTCTAATAACAGAGTTGGTTTTGTAACATTAGTTTTATACATATTAGATCCCGAAATATAGTATAATATATCTAACTAGCTGTCCCGCGCAACTTCGTCTGCGTAAATTTTCCCCATTTTTGCAACATTTCTCATTGCTTCGTCGCTTGTATTAGTCGTAGCGTGATGTTATATAGCCTTCCTCGATAAATGGGCTATCCCACTCTTGTTCCTGAGATTACCGCGTTCAAACAAACAAACTCAACGATAAACAATCAAATGTGAAACAAGCAACGATAATCTATACTAATATTGTAAAGCTGAATTTACATTATTAGTATAGATTATCGTTGATTATTTCACATTTATCATTTAGATTCAGTAAATATGTACCAAAAATGAAAATTAAAAAGTCCATAGTTTACCCTCTTCTATTCCCAAATGTTCCGGTCGGTGATTCAGCAGTTGTGGCAGCCCTATCATATTCTACAGTGTTTACAGTTTACATTCAATATTGCTGATGTGACGTGATCACGCATACGACACGCCCGTAAGCGTACAGCCAGCGTGACATGGCATCTTAATCTTTATCCCACGCCAGTTTTAATCCAGAATGCCCTATGAATCATCTTTGGCTTTCGTCGGCTTACAATCAAGCCATGATAATCTCTTTAGTACAAAGAAATTTATAGACCGTATCGTAAAACCAGCGGTTTAACCAGAGGTAATTTATTGAGTGAAAGAGCGGTAATTATAAACACGAAAATGTAGGTAGGTAGGTACTTGACTTGGTTATGGGGGCACCGATAACAGTGGAGTTGCGGGTTCAATATCCGCGCGGGAATATTTGTTTGACCTACAGATATTTTAGTCTACGATTGTGGTATGTATAAGATTTGTATCAGATAATGGGCAATTTGTTGGTAACAAATTAGCTGCGGCGATTTAACGGGATACAGTGAATCAGACCGCGATGGTTGCATACAGCAGAGTCGGTAGCCGAATGGATGGTCTGGGTGGTATCATTTGTTCTCACTCGACTAGGTATAGAACAGTTTTGTAGCTAATATAAATAATAATATTATATCTTAATAATAATATCTTGGGACAACTCACACAACGCTATCTGATCCCAAACTAAGCATAGCTTGTACTATAGCAACCAGACAACTGATAAACATACTTATATATTTCTAAACACATACATATTATAGATTTAAACCATCGTGCTCATCACACAAAATTTTATCCTGGATCTAACCCACGACCTCTTGCGTAGAAGTAGGTACCTACTTTTGTAATTGACGGAGACTACTACAAATTTACTGATTTTGAAATTTGGGACCACCACTGCACCGTCCCATCGCTTCAGGGGTTGAATTTTGTAAAATCCGTTGTTCTCGGATACCTGGCTACTCTATCATAATAGGATCCTATTCTGATCCAGTTCCGACACAAATTATCCTACCTAGTTATTTCACTATTTATTAAGACAACGTATTTATACTTAATCTGTTTGCTACTCGCTACAGGCGCGGATCTAGAACTTTGTCCATGGCAACATTTGAATCAACTGGTCAAGTGCAAGTCGCTGGCATGGTCATCACAAAGGTCATTTAGTCGAGTCTGGAGGAGCAATTGCCCCCCCCCCCCTCCTTGTATCTTGTTGGATAGCCCATTCATCGAGAAAGGCTATAGGCTATATAACATCACGCTGCAACCAATAGGATCG
This sequence comes from Herminia tarsipennalis, assembly GCA_945859575.2. Taxonomy (NCBI): domain Eukaryota; kingdom Metazoa; phylum Arthropoda; class Insecta; order Lepidoptera; family Erebidae; genus Herminia; species Herminia tarsipennalis. The sequence continues at coordinate 19,637,086 of OX243850.2, forward strand.
GCGAAGCAATGAAAAATGTTGCAAAAACGGTTAAAATATACGCAGACGAAGTTGCGCGAGTCAGATAGTTATTAATATAAAGATATATTTTATTTATAGAAAGTAGAGAAAGAGCAGTGAGGGTCATATATAATGTACTTCGTTATAATCGTATCACGTAGACTACTAAAAAGGTAGACATCCAAAAAATATAAAGTACAGTGAAATTAGTCTCGAGAAATTTTTGCATATGTAGTGGTGTGTATGTTACTTAGATATTAGAGCGCGTTTCCACTATATCGTTCTGGCCCTTACAAAAATGTTTCAATATCCTAACATTACTATTTAATTTAATACTTATCCCTAGCAACACTCTGATTTTTGTTTTCAATAAAAACAAGTTTTTATTTTAAAGAAAAAGGTTTTGACTTTATTAAAAAAAATATGTCATTCAATTTCACGTCCTTGAGCAAACGACAAGGCGACTACCGTGAAACAATAAAATATCGTGTCGTTCTTTAGATGATAGTAGTTTAGCTATAGGTAAAAAGTTTTGACCATAATAATTACGAAACAAAACAAATAAATAAATCGTCACTTGATAGTGGAAAGTGGAAACACGCACAAAACCAGAATAAACCAGTTTACTCTGTCCGCAGGTGCCACGTGCAGTCTGACGTCAGTCGCTTGATACCGTTAGAACATAAAGCACGCATTTCATTAAAAAATTATAATTATTAGATACGTAGTAGTTTCATTGTGAAATTTTGTATTTGTTGATTGTTGTTATTGTTTGTTATTATTGTTAAAATATTTGTTGAAGTGTTTAATTTCAAGTGTGTAAGTGTTGTAACTTTATATTGATAATTCAAAATGGCTCCAGTGTTAAAACATGGTCGAGGCAAGCCTTTGACTTCTCAAACTAAGGAAGTTTTGTACTGTTTGTACAAATATTTCGAAAATGAGTGTAATAACAACCCGAGCAGTATTATGACCCCCACTCAATTAGTTGCTAAATCAACAGGAATTTCAATAGCATCCGTCAGAAAGGTAGTATCAGAAAGCAAATGTCGTCCTTCAGATCAGGAAGTAACATTTAAATCTCCTAAAAAGAAACCGAATCGTAAACCTACAATAGTAATCGATAACTTTGATCAGCAAGTTATCAGAAGAACAATTCATGACTTCCACATCACAAATAAAGAAGTTCCCACTTTAAAAACTTTGCACTCAAAATTGAAAGAAGATATCGATTATAAAGGTTGTGTCAGCACGTTACGAAAACACGTCATGTCATTAGGTTTTAATTGGAAGCAAACAGAAGATAACCGGAAACTTCTTATGGAAAAACACGAAATTAGATACTTGCGAATTAATTATTTGATGAAAATTGCTGAATATCGTGAACAACGCCGACCAATTGTTTACACCGACGAAACATATATACATACATCACATACCCTCTCGAAATCTTGGTCAGATGGAAGCACTTCAGGTTTGAAGCAACATATATCGAAAGGCAACCGCTTAATCATTGTTCATGCCGGTGGTATCGATGGCTTTATACCAAATGCATTGCTTATGTTTAAAGCCGACCAAAAAAGTGGAGATTACCACAACAATATGAACTATGACAACTATTCAAGGTGGATTCAAACTCAATTAATACCCAACTTACAACCAAATAGTGTTGTTGTTGACAACGCACCATATCATAACTCAATACAAAATCCTGCACCGAATAGTAATTCTAGAAAACAGCAAATGATAGACTGGCTGACATTTCGAAACATTGAGCATTCATCCACGTTGCTTAAGCCTCAATTATATGAACTGATTCTGCAAAACAAGGCGAGATTTATAGAGTACAAGATAGACGAAATATTACGACAGCACGGTCATACTGTGCTGCGTTTACAACCATACCATCCGGAGTTTAATCCTATAGAAAATATATGGGGGATAGTGAAAACATATGTCGCAAAAAAGAATGTCGCAATGAATATGAAGGTTATAATGTCATTAGCTGAAGAAAAAATGAACGCCATAACTGTAGAGGAATGGAGAAAAGTTTGTTTGCATGCTATTGAGGAGGAAAGCAAATATCAGGGTAGAGACGCAGCTTTAGACACAATATCAGAACGAATCATAATTAATTTAAATAATTCATCTGATGAAAGCGAGGATGGGGATGATTGTGATATGCCTGGGGTTGATGAATTATTAGAATAAAACATTTATGGCCGGAGAACACCTAATTCATACACGTCTTCACTGAAGTGAAAACCGGCATTCAATGCTTGTAATGTTTGGAACTGGCTTGTCTGCCTCATACAGTTCCATAGATTACAATGCGGTGGATACACATTTTCACGACCGTATTAGTACGTAGTGCGTATGCGTAGACGTGCACGCATTTGGTGTGCTCCAGCCACAAACGTATATTACCTTTAAAACAATAAAAACTAAAAATAAAATGTTGTTTTTTTTATTTGCTGACCATACACTACTACAAACGCAAAAATTTCTTCAAGCTAATTTACCTGTAGGTAGCTATTTGGTCGTCTGTTAACAAATATTGTTATACTAACTGTCCCGCGCGTAAATTTTTCCCGTGTTTGCAACATTTCTCATTGCTGCTCCGCTGCCACCGGTCGTAGCGTGATATTAAATAGCCTATAAGCCTTCCTCGATAAATGGGCTATTCAACAGTGAAAGAATTTTTCAATTCGGATCAGTAGTTCCTGAGATTACCGCGTTCAATTAAAAAACTCTTGCTTTATAATATTAGTATAGATTCTTCAAGAGTTTAAACTTCTGCTTTTACACGAAGTACCTATAAGTCCTCGACAGGTTGACATGGCAATTTTCGAATTCATTTCGAGACTACAAATGCAGCCAAAAACTATTAAATGCATCCGACGGGAACTGGTGCAGACTAACATGTCACGGTCGCTGCGTGGCTGTAGGTTGCCGTGTACCGACTTGGTTCCAAACAATGTTTTTCGTCTGATCTCTTATCCCATGGCCCATATGATAAGTCGACCTGTCAGATTACCCTTTGAAAACCAACTGATCCAATTAGGTGGTAGGTATATACAGTATACAGGTACTTACTTACTTTAATAAAATTATCTCAGGCCTTTGACCGAGTCGAACACTCGACCTACATTTCACAAACAGAATAAGCGTCACGCACTGAAAAGTTTAGGAATATCGCTTTACATTTAAATGTAAAAAATGTGGACGTATGAGTTCTGAAGTCAATAATTGCAGACAAGAACTAAGTTACATTGAATACATTGAAATCAATAATGTTAGTTCTACAGGATGGTGTACTGTGTCCGTTAAATGAATGTTTGTCCAGTCCCCTGCGACACAGGTTTGCGTCCTAGTGCGGAAGATAACTTTTTAATGAAAAAAGAAAGTTTCCCACAAGCTCCAAGTCAGCTAAACTAACTTGGCTCTTATAAACCGGCCAATAAGCACTTCTTTGATAACAATTCACTAGCAGGAAAAATAAAACGGAAAATTACATGTAAAATTCACATTTATTGCTAACTAAACAATAATAGAGTTACTATAAAAGGTTCACTTATTAGTTAGTACCCGCTATATGTGATAGGCGGATTAAATGCTGATGAACAAATCGCATTGTGTTTATTATAAATACCCACTCTTATATAGCACTAAAATTTCTAACAGGCGATCCATCTTGGTATTATTATATCGATTGAATGATCCAATCGATCCGATCGAACGCCATTGGCAATGGCGTTCGATCGGACAATAACATAACTTGGATGGACTGTTAGCAGTTTTAGTTCACATCGACATTTTTGTCGAGCGTGCCCTTTCAGCGGTGAAATAGCACATGCACCGCGCTGAAGCTGTACCCTCCAAATCGAGATTGATCGATCAATAATAATGCAATGAGTAAATATTCTCTCTTCTCTTTCCCCGAAACGAAACTTCGTAAACGAACGTCCCTACTCCAAACGTTGGTCTTATTCATTTTCGCAAACAAATGGCTTGAATTGGCCTTGTGGCTTGTGACTGGATTTTACCAAACCTATAATTTATTTTCAATCAGATTCTCCCATTTTCCTGAATTAGAATAGGTATCCTGGTGATGTCCATCGATAATGGCATTACAAGATTCATATAGTGATCGATCAACCGTTCGGTCAATATTATTAGAAAAAATATAAGTACTGAACGTTAAAATTAAATGCATTTATGTCTTATAATTTAAAGTTTTGTGGTTAGAGTGCGCACTAATGATGAAAAATTAACTAATGTTAATTCAAACTTAATTAAAAAGGGACAAATTGCAGTGGAAGAGAAGGGAAAAGTAGAATGCGCAGTAACCTCTAAGATATAGGGGTCATTCAAGTTTTACATAAGCAAAATTTTAGTCATTTTCAACTCCCACCGTTGTCAACAAAAGTAAACAAAGCTCTTCCTCCCCACGCAATGTAAACATTAGTTTTTTAGTCATTTTCACCAACAACTGACTCCCCATGTCATCAAAATAACCAAATCAATTACCCTCCCAGCCCCTTTGTGATTTACATAACACTTGAACAACCCTATATGACCAAGAAAATAGAAATTTCTAGTAATACTTAAGAACAGGCGATGTTTCCAGGGAATTTGCTCATCTAGAGCCCATTATCTTACGCTGCAATATGTTTAATTCTTAATCATAAAATTAATTAGGACACTGGGCCGGCATTACACACTAATAAGGCTGAAGGAGGATTTTTTTAAGATGTGGATGGCCAAATCCAAAGTATAGACAATAGCATAAGATGCTATGTGCACTATATATTTTTTTTTATCTTTCTTTGAATTTGGCTATCCATGCCCAATTAAATGTAACATTAAAAACTACAATGTTACATTAACTTAATTGCAAATATTGCTAAGAATACTAGGTATCAGCTACTACTTGAGTCAAATTCAATGTGGCATGTTTACAAATATTTAGATGTAAACCACACACAATAGTTAACAATGCATTCTTGCTAATCACAGGAAGCCATAGTCATATTAATATTATAAATCTGTTTATTGATTTGTCTTTCATTTGCACAGCAATTGATAGACATAGTATTCATACCCCCAAATATTTAAATGATTTTGAGCTGTGCCCAAAAGTATTTTAGTTAGAATTAATGGTTGATTTTAAACTTATGCCTTTTGCTTTTACCAAAGTCACTAATATTCCTGAATGTAATGGTGAACAATTGTTAAAAAAATATCATCTAAACACACTACTTTTCCACATTAAATTTGGCATAAGTACCAAAGTAATAATAAATTACCATAACTTTAGAAATATCTTATACTAAATTATTTAATCATTATAAATTAAGTAGATTTTATCATACAGTTGTTATTATTATTGCCAAGTACTGTTCAAATTTTATTGTATATAAATAAAGTGGAAAAGTGAAAATAGTTTTTGCTACAATTACAGACATATTTCTGTCTTTTTCCTTGTATATAGGATTCATAGAGTCAAAGACATTGCTGATAGTTATAATGTAATTAATACATTAGTGCCTAAACTTGTAAACTTGGCAGTTGGTGGGATTCCCCTTGAACAAATACTGTGTTACTACAATATAAATGCATTAAATGTAATATGCTTGGCTGGTGGTTTAATTATTAAGCATACTGTTTTGAAAACTATGCATTTGCTTTAAATATTAAGATACATGTATCTGTTTTCATTCTATCTTTGGTGTTTATTATAGAATCATAATTTTAAACAAATAATAAACATTATTTATCCTTCGAAGGTGTCACTTTATGGGTAATAGTGTCATAACCTTTGAGAAATAGCAAGACCATAGGTATCAATTATCCAAAAATTGTAGAAGAAAAACACTTGCATAATATTTTATCACAATGACTAAATATCATGTTTATTTGAGATTTTTTTCATTTACGTGTAGTACCTACATTTATATTAAGAACATTATACATATGTACCCAATTTATATCAAGCTTTATGCACAATAGTTCACATAAAACTCTTATAATACCTTATTGTAATAAGAATCTTGCACTGCATAAATGATAAATTAGATTTAAAACTTATAATTAAACATAATGGAGCTATTTTTCTGGTAACATACCAAATTCTATAAGAAAACGCTCAACATCCGTAGCAAAGAAATCTGTACCGAGTTCCGTTGCCAACTGTACAAAGTTACCAATAATTTGACCTCCTTTGTACACCAATAAGGCGGGAACTCCATCAACACGAAAATGCCGACTTAACCCTGCCATATCGGCAGCTATACGACAGAATTTTATAGCTGGGTAGTCGGAAGCTAAAACATTCAAGCAGCCATCCATAGTCTGGCAGGCTTTTGTGTTACTGTTATAAATATGAATAATAACTGTCACCTTTGTGTCCTCCTTGTCTATAGCATTCAGGAACTCTTCCTGAGTGTTCAAAGTCACCACAGAACCAAATTTAGGCACTTTCTGCAACTGTGACATCAGTTCCTCCATACGCTGCTTCTGATATTGCATCAAAAACTCTTCATCCATTAGTTCTGATAATTCATCTTCTAACTCCTCGATTTGCTTTTCTTGTGCTGCTTCACGTTCAGGCTTCACCGTCAGAGTAAGTTTTTTGGCTAAAGCTACACGCTCTTTTTCTAATTCAGCGCGGTTTTCTGCTTCTAATTGTTTGAATCGGCGCCAATCTTCTAAAACTCCTTTTGGGCCAGTATTGCTTGCTTGTCCCGTCCAGTTATTTATGGGCGGTGGCTCTACGCTCGCCGACACTTTAGATGCTGGCACGTTTCCTTCTTCGTCTCCACTCCTATCGTCGTCAGAATCGCCTTCATCTTCACTACTACTACAATAATTCTGTAGTTTTTCACCCAAAATCTTATCTTCCAGAGTAGCCATTGTTTAGCGCAAACGCACTTACTGTTAGTCTCACAATAGATGATTCAAATCAATTTGTATTAATGTATACAATTAAAACAATAACAATAAAATTCTAATTAGAACACAAGCCTTCACTTCGCTACAGTCCTACCGCCTTCACCCAGCGCCAAACGGATTTTAACAGTAATTTTCCCGTCAATGACATATCACGGCAGAGGTTGTCAAAAATCAGGCACGCCAACTTACAAATGGTTACTAGAGTAATACCATGTAGTGATTACTTTCTCTGTGGTATAGTACCTTTCCTTCTTCAAAATAATCTGAACTCCACCGTTACCTACTTTTAACCCTCTACAACAAACAGCAACAACCTATTTATGTTGCTTCTTTCGGGTAACTTTAACAGTGACAATAGATGTATTTGCATTTCTTCTCACTGTAGTTTGAACTAGTCATCTATAAAAATCTATTTTATTAGAACTATTTTAAAAAATCAATGACGAATTATTTTTATAAATCAATGACCGGGTGCAAGCACGAAAAAGTGTCACGTTATTCACTGGTTTCTAAGCAATGCGAATGACGATTGCAGTGACATGCGATAAATTGGAACCAAAACCACCAGCTTATCAGCAAATGGCGATTGCAGTGACATGCGGTACAATTGGAACTTCAGCTTTAGTTTCAATTGTACCGCAAGTCACTGCAATCGCAATCACAGACATGGTTGTTAATTACAATGTCATCTAGTGATGAGCAACTCATCGAGTTTTGTGAGAATGAGGAAGTGCCTCAATTTATTTTGCAAAAGGTTCACGAGGGACCCCTCATTTGAGGCGAGGAATCGCTCAGCGGCTGACGTCATATTCATATAACGAAAGAGAGGACGATTTAGTTCCTCATATGGCGAGTAGCTCCTTGACTGACTGCTCCTTGTGATGTATCGAGTACGAACTTATAGACAAATCTTTAACATAACTTTTTTCGGGTAACGAGAAATGACACGTATTACCAATTTAAGAAAAACCAGAAAACTTAGCAGAACTGTTTTTTTAACTGCTCGTGGTATATAGATTACTAGCTGACCCGCGCAACTTCGTCTGCGTAAATTTTACCCGTTTTTGCAACATTTTTCATTGCTGCTCCGCTTCTATTAGTCGTAGCGTGATGTTATGTAGCCTATAACCTACCTCAATAAAAGGGCTATCCTACAATATAAAAGTTTTTTAATTCGGACCTGTAGTTCCTGAGATTATAGCGTTCAAACAAACAAACAAACTAATTCGGACTAGTAGTCCTGAGATTATCGCGGTCAAACAAACTCTTCAGCTTATAATTTTAGTATAGATAGAAAACGTAAGTACTTATTTATGTTTTTACTTATCTTTTAAACTGACTTGAGACTGAGTAATCAATACCATAAATTCAAAAATGTGTAAGGATACATAAATGTATGGATGGTTGGATGTACGTTGGTCTCTCAGAATTTCTGAACAAATTTAATAATAGAAACTTTACAATAATATAGTTTATACATAAGAATAGCACATATCCTATAAAAAACAAATATGACGCTTCGGAGAAAAGCTAGTAGTATATGAATACAATTATGTTTACATAATATGAGTATTTGTGCATTTTGCACTTAATTTAGGCTGTGTTCTAATGTGACCCAAGTTAATAACTATAATGTCTTTCCATGTGCCCATATCTTTATTATTACTAATACTTTTAAGCACAGATAATATAATATTATACCAGTACTTTTAAGTAACCGTGGAGAACCAAACCGCTAATAAAGCTTAAGGTACACAGATGAATATATTTGTTAAAATATACCATTAGCCTCTAAATATGAATACCAGAGCATGGTCACAGTATTTTCGCTTCCTTTCTTCTTAATCCAACTCCACAGAGCCATTAATGATGTCCTTTGCTTCGATAATAAATGTGGATTTAGCACAACCCCATCAAATACTACAGTACTTATTTTCTTATTTACTTCTCAATTCCATAAACATATAAAAACACGACATAAATGATTATTCAAAAAGTTAAACTTCTATCTTTTTCTATAAATATCGAAAAACATAGGTACAAGCTAACAAAAAAAACATTTTTTTAGTGCACGTCCTGCACTACACCTGCACCACGTTATCACGTAAAAATAGCGTCCATTTCTTTCTTTACATCACCATGCGCTTGGCATGTATCCCCTAGTAGGTAGTAGGGGTTATTATTAATCTATGCTCAACTTCACATCTTCACATTCACATGAACAAAAATCTGTCAAAAATGACAATCTAAGTCTCGGATTGAAAAAAACGTGAGGTGGTCTCAGTCAGCCAAGCTTGTATTGTTTACTTAAAAAGAAAGAGAAAATAATCAAAAAACAGATATAAAACTCTACAAATATTAAATTTATATAAAAATGAGTGAGTACATAAAGTTTAATGTGGTGATAATACATATTTTTATTTATTTAATCTCGCTCTTTTTATTTTAGGTCAAATTTTAGAAAATCTCCGCAATGTGGATCCGAATGACAGCGATGCAGTAAAGGAAATTATAACTGTGTTCTTTCAGAATCTTCCAAAACACACAGAAGTTAATAGTAACGCGTGGTTACGAGTTCTAAAGAGTGTAATAACCCGGTAATAACATAACCTAATACTTGTTATTTTTGTATTTAAAAATGTCTACTCCCGTATTAGCTTAGAGCTGTGTGACGCGGGGAGACTTTACAAAGGCGGATTTATCGGCCTTGAAGTACACCCAGGCTCAGAACTCGCATAATATATGAACCTCACAAACCTGTCTCGTGCGGAAATCAAACTTATAACCTATTGCACAGCAGTTGCTGCATCGAGGAAGTCCCATAACTTAAAAAACCACCTATGCATTGATCAATCCAACATAATAAATTGAATTTAATCTGTGCTGCCGAAGATAGAGTGAGATGGTACAAGGTAGTCCAGGATAGTGTCATTTGAAGAGGCCACAACCATGGGCGTAAGCAGGGGGTGGGCAGCTGCCCCCCCCCTGGAACCCAAATGCCTAAGCACATAAACTATTGACGATAAAATTTATACATAAGTCCTGCTTCAACTTAGTTATGGTTAAGTAAAATATTGTTATATTTTATATACTTCATCCGGGTTTGAAATACAGGAAAGGACTGGCTAAGTAGCCCCTATTCTTCAGTTTTATTACCAGCCCCAAAATTTTATACCCCTCCTCAACTGTGTTTGACAATGAGGATTAATGAAATTTTACCTCTGCACGTGTTTATTGTTACAAATATTGATGGTACAACTCTTATTTTAGATTTCCGAGATACTGTGGACAACACAGGTCAACAATTGAAAACTATGTAGCACACTTTTTAGACTCGTCTAATTATTATAATGTTATTGAAGCAGCAAAATGTGTACATGGCTTGCAACAGGTGAGGTCTTGAAAAATATTTGCAGAACATAATAGCTTTAATTGTTTTTAAACTTTCGCGATTTTTATACATATTTCAGGACTTAATCTCATAATTATTTAAAGGTACGAACCTTTTATTTACCTGACGTTAGACTTGTTATTTAGTCGATCCGTGACCATGATCGGTGCAATTCAATTTGCAATTAAGTCCCCAAATATATCTAATATAATAGCTTTAGGCATTATTATTATTTTATTTATCTTCCAACCAATTAATACATACATAGTTATATAAGTGCATGAGATGTTTACCTAAATTAAGTTATACACGTAGATATTTCATTTATTAATTGCGAATGTTTCAGTGTAATAAATACTGGAAACCAATAGATAAATATATTTTTACTGCTCTACTGCTTTTACAAATTGGTAAACTTCTTGCAATTTACTAATAACATTAAAATATCTAGGACTTCCTAGATATGTACATAATGCGGACTGGTTCCACAATAAAGAGAAACCCACTCCTAGCACCAATTCAGCTTAGCTGGAGAGGTCAACAAGTTTGTGTGTACAAAAATCATTATTATTATTATCTTGTGTTAATAGTTCTTAAGCATGTTCCAGATGGTTGGAAACAAAGCTTCCCACCAAGGTGACCTTGCTGGTTTGCAACAGTGTAGACGGCTGTTGCAAACCAAATTACATACATACACTGTTGGAAACCATCAAGTTCACCTTGACAGGAAACCTTGTTTCCAACCGTCTAGAAGACGCTTTACTAAAAAAAAACATTACTTAACTTTATTTTACTTTTATTTGTAACAGTATTTTAGTTATGACATTTTTTTTTAGATTCGTCCATCCCAGGACAAGGCAGCTACTGCGAAAAACTGCTGGCGGGAACAGATGAGCTTACTATGTAACACGGCACATAAACTTATAGAAGCTGTATTTTCTAAGACAGTTGACATTTACAAAAATAACAAAAATGCTAAGGTATGTGTTAAATAATTCAATTTCGATGTACAGTATTTACATTGGATACTTCTTAGCTGTGTCTCTGATCTCTGACTCAGTGGCGATCAGATTGAGATATCTGCAAGATTAAGCAATGTTATCACTGTGCTGGATGTGTTATCATAGATGGGTGACCATTTTCAAATATTGCCACATCTCTCTGTATTGTCGGTCCTGCGCTTAATCTCTCCCCAGTCATTTCGGATTTCCATCTCATTAGGCTGTGAGAGTGAGGGAATAGATAATGCACTTGCGTCTGTGTATACACTTGTGTACTATAATAGCTTTTGTGTAGTTGGGTAGTCTCTGATGAGATTGCCCCATAACAGAAACCATTAGGAGACCTTATTAAAATATATATATTACGGGTCTTAATCGCGTGAATAATTTAGACCCGTAATATATATATTTTAATAATGTGTACAAATCGCGAAAGTTTATCAACATTAGGAGACCATTATCATAATATTTTGAAGCAGTACTGGTCTAGTGGTTAAGGTTTCCACTGAGGCAGAGCAAGGCGGAGTATAGCAGACTGACAATTGACCAATCACAGTGCTTGAAATCATACTCAGGATTATTTCAAGCCCAATTCATGGTCCGCTCACACAATTAACTTACTAGAAGTAAGTTAGTTATGTTTAACTGACATTAGGTTAGATTTTATTTGAAATTCGTCAGTTTCACATTTAGGCATAAAATTTTAAAAATACTTAGATAGTCTTCGTTTTCATTTCTTTATAATATTGTTTCAGAAAATAGATGCTCAGTTATTGGCGAATACACCACTTACAAAAGCTCTGTTACAAATTCTGAATGTAAAGAAATCACAGGGTACAAATACAGCGGATAAGAATACACTGCTTTGTAATAAACTCAGAAACATATTTGTTTTCATTCAGGCTATGCTTGTGTAAGTATGAAATTACAACAATTTTAGGATATGTCTTAATATGATCCCGCAAATAAATCTTGAAGTTGCGGAAAAATGCAAAAACGAGCATTTTCGTATTGTCATAGTCATGGCGTTCGTAATCTAACATGTACGAACGAATATTCTACTTTATTTTGACCTGCGCTCCTGCGCACTGTGAAGTAATGGTTGTGTGCGGAAGAGCGAGGACGGCGATCGTGTCGCTGTGTACGTAGCGCTAAATAAATAATTCTCTCAGTGTAATGCCCCCTTAAGTTTTCTGAGGTAAACCGATACAAAAATATACCTTGCTGAACATGGTTGCTTGTGCCTATAATACTAAGTAACTACAATCTAAAGGGAAAACGAAAGTAATGGTGTTATAAGGACCCTTCGCCACTGGTACTCTCAAATCGTTGAGCGAAAAAGATTGTCGGCGACCCAACCTTTTTAAAGGTTTTGCGCTCCCACAGATTTAGTACACTTCAGCCCATTTCGCCTTACACATTTGGCAGCACTTCCCGCTTTTTTTAGTTTAAATATCAGTTTAAACATTAATAATGGCGTCAGCGGGTCAATTTACGTATTTAAAGCAGTGCAGTTGCAGTTATGTTTCGATTCAAATGGCTATTTTTGTATTCTTGTAACTTTAGGATCAATCTCAAATACGCTTGCGTCAAGTATGCGTCTCGAGAGCGCAATAACGACATTCTAGTACGGTGCGCAAGCGTTTTTAAGATCGATCCCAAAGTTACAAGAATACGAAAATGGCCTTTTAATCGAAACTTAACTGCAACTGCACTGCTTTAAATACGTGAATTGACCCGCAGACATCGTAAATAATTTAAAACACTCTGGGACTGCCGCGGTAAAGCTACCTATTGCATAGCATTTTTTATCAACTTATGCAATTATAATATTTTTTTTTTTATTTATGCAGTATTTTTTTTATCACATTTCGGAGCAGCTCGACTCGATCCGTGCGAGCTTCGTACAGTCGTACATAGACATATACGTTAAGCGAACGCTCGGCCGAGCTACATGGTAGGCGGAGTGGGGGGTGTTAGGTTTTATTTTCGTTACGGAATTTCTTGATTCGGTCGCCGCGCTCAAAGCCCGCGATAAATCTTCATAATATGTATGAATACATTTTTTGTAATCGTATGTCGCCGTCGTAGAGCAAGCCTGCATAGCATCATACCTTATTTTTCTTATGTAAACCTTAAACTTCCATTTCAGTGAAATATATCCAGTAGCCAAGCCAATCCAACCCCAGCTAATACTAGAAGTAATAGTACAAGCACTCAGTGTATCTAGCAGTGTGAACACCGATGTAGCTGTGGCGACCACAGTCAAGATACAGGCGCTCAGGACTATAGACGCTATGGTGATGTGGTAAGGGTTATTTTGACTAGTCTAGAGTAACACTGCTATATTAATGAGCTATTCTAGAAGTAATAGTACTGAACATAGATGTAGCCAAAGCGACCACAGTCAATATACCGCTATGTTTATAAACGCTATGGTTGTTTTTAGGGGTTCCGTAGCCAAAATGGCAAAACGGAACCCTTATAGTTTCGCCATGTCCGTCTGTCTGTCCGTACGCACATTTGCTCAGAGACTGTTAGTGCTATAAGGCTGTAATTTTGCATGGATACACATATTACTTACGCCGACAAAATGAAAGAATATTTTTTTTAGAGTAGGTAGGTACCTACCTCTCCTATATGTAAAGTGGGGATGTAATTTTTCTTCTCACCTATCCCATCGTGTGGGGTATCATTATATAGGTCTTTTAAAAACGTTTTGGGGTTGGGAAGACGATATATTAAACTTTAAAGTGCAAATTTTAGAGTCGAGTGTCAATTGCCATAGCCTACAGTCATAGCCATTTCCTGTCTCTGCCAGCTTCTGTGCTTAGTTCATCTAAACATGCAACATAATATTTGAATATGATTTAGGTAATACGTATTCAATGTCTTCTAAAAGTTGCATTCTCAAGTCATGCTGGAACCTTAACGAATTTTTAAAAGTGGACACGAATTTTCATATATTGTTTTTGTTTCAGCCTGGGTCCAAATCTAATACCATTTTCTGCACTAGTATTCAGATGTGTGATGCAAACACTCAGGTGGAGCTCCGATAACCCTAGTGAAGAATCAAGGTAATTATAAAGAGAGTAGTAGTAGGAATCGAACCCACGACCTCTTGCGTAGCAGTCGGACACACTCCCACCGCGCCACCGAAGTCTACCCGCGCGTTTACATAAAGTTGTATGAAACAAAAACAACAAAAAACACACCCACCAACTTTTTGTACCTCATTATTGTGGTGGGCAGCTACGGAGCCATAGATAACTCGACCAAAGACAGTCGAATTCTGTAATTTTCTTTTTCTTTTTATAGAAAAGTCCGCAGTACAGCTTACAACACCTTAACCAAATGGTTGTCTATGCTTCACGTTCATCGGGTATCGAGTGATGGTAAAGGCAGATCATGGGAAGATGAGATCACAAACCACATCGTCACTGATATCACACCACCGAGGAAAATTGTGCAGCTTACTGTGAGTTTTGTTTACAGTGGTTTTATATCCTACTATTTGGGTACACAACAGGGAAATTTGGGGTTTAACCCATAGACTTAGAGACTGGACTGACCTCACAAAATAGGGTATTTGACTAAAGTCAAATCAGCCTCTTTTTAAGAAACGTCAAAAACGAGCCGCTCTGTACAAATTTGTATGGAATGCTAGCATATGACGTCACGTTTTCTATGGTCAAATTATTTACTTTCAGTGTTTCTTTTTATGATTATAAATTAAGTAACACATTAAATTAATAAATGAACATATTTTTTAGAACACTTCATGACATATTTTTACCTGGTTATTTTAAAATATTTTATTTTAATAGTAGTCGAATACCCAATTGACCACTCTAGAAAGGGACAATGCCACTGTTTGGCCAACTTCTTTCTCTTTTACGTAATGTCAAAGTTACATGACATAGACATCAGTAGCGAAGGGTTAAAACATTTCTAAGGTAACCCAACAACGTAAAATATTAAATAACTACAATTCAAAGGAAAGCCGAAAAGAATGGTGTTCTAATGTCCCTCCGCCACTGATAGACATAAGCCTGTGATGTGACCAATCAGATTTCTAGAAAGAGACTACTACCTGCACGTATGTTTTGTCTCTCTCACTTTTTGCAGCCTATATTCAGTTCATATCTGAAAGGGAAGGCGCAGTTTCTAAGTCTATGGTTCACTCGTAATCATCATCATCATCAGCCTATCGCAGTCCATTGCTGTACATAGGCCTCTCTAATTGCACGCCACTTTGTTCTATCTTCGGCTTCTCGCATCCAGCTCCTGCCAGCCGTTTTGCGTAGATCGTAACTCCACCTGGCCTGAGGACGTCCTACACTCGTAATGTTAGTTACAATTTACAAAGAAGTCAAAATTAAAGTCCCTGTGTGGGTAGCTTCGGCTCTTTAGCCAAGGCTACCTAATCCACACAGGGACTTAGTTAGGAGACTTTAACCTATATGTTTCACAATTATCAGAATTTAAAATTCTATAAATCTTCATAGAATTGCAATTTCTTATACAATAGCCTTATTTATAAATTGTGTTAATATTGTAGTATCTACATATAACACAATTTATAAATAAGGCTTATCCATAGGCTTCTTGCATCACCCTAAGGTTGACTGGTAGATAATGCCTAAGGCATTTAGTCCGCCATTGTACAAATGTTGTGTGCATTAACTTAAATAAATAAATTAAAGTGACTATTTCTTTTCAGATGAGCAACCAATATACAAAAAACTTGAGCAAAAAAGCTCGTAAAAAGTTAGCCAACACTATGTTACAACAAAGTTCTATATCTACCCACACACCGGGTGCAAAAAATAAAATCACTGTGTAAGTTATATTATAATAAGTATTAAAATGTATTTTTTTTCATACAGTCATCTCTATTGGACATTCTCCTAATCTATACTAATATTATAAAGCTGATGAGTTTGTTTAAACGCGATAATCTCAAGAACTATTGGTCCGAATTGAAAAAATATTTTACTGTTGGATAGCCCATTTAACGAGGAAGGCTATAGGCTATATAACATCACGCTACGACCAATAGGAACTGAGCAGCAATGAAAAATGTTGCAAAAACGGGGGAAATTGACGCATACGAAGTTGCGCGGGTCAGCATATTTTTATAAATAGGATAGTTTGTGAGGATGGATGGATGTTCGTCGCTCTTTCTCACGCAAAAACTACTGTATGGATTTTGATAAAACTTTACAGTAATGTAGTTTATACAACAAAGTAGCACATAGGCTATAAAAATCAAAAAGAACGCAGGCAAAGCTGCGGGGAAAAGCTAGTATATTGTTTTATTCCCTCCTGTTATTATAGGTCTGAAGAAGTAAACGACGAAGTTGCAAACGCAGCTTTGGAGTGTGCAGAAACGTTCCTCACAGTTTGTGGAATATTTTTGAAACCTGCTACACATAAGGTATGTTAAAAACAATCATTTTTATTTATGTAGATTTTTTTTTTTTAAAAGACGACTCCCGCAGTAGGGTACCTGCCCTGTATCGCGGGAGACTTTACAAACATATAATTCACGGACACAAAGTACACCCAGACTCGGAACAACCGTTTGTGGATCACACAAAGTGGTGTCCCGTGTGGGAATCGAACCCGACCGAAGTGAGGTAAATTGTTGTTATTACGAATGATAAATAAATTGATATTGATAAATGCCAGTTTTGTATTAGAACTTCATTACGGTGGTGTGGTTACCAAAAAAAAGGTAAATGGCACCACAGTGGTGTCGTTGACAATACACTCTTGGGTCTAGGGGGTATTTCCTCTTACCCCTCCAGTCAAACTGGGACTGCTGCAGTTTATGTAAAAAATAGTTCTAAAAATCGTAGCTCTAGTCCTGTTGCTTGGCGCGCAAGGTAAAAATGGGGAATCTGGATGATCCCCCCTACTCCTCGGGTTAAAAGTTGTTTTATGTGTATATGCTATTTTAGATAGATTGTGAATATTTGAATAGTTGATAAACTTTCGCGATTTGTACATATTGTGAAAATATAAATATTGCGCATTGCAACTGGCGTGGACTACCCGTGACCACGGCCATTGCAATGCGGTTAAAACGTCGGGCAATAAACAAGGTATTTTACCTTAAATTATTCACGTGATTAAGATCCGTAATATTTATATTTTCATAATTTGAATAGTGATTTAATGTCATGAATTAAATTTCTTTTCAACCTAAAATAAAAATATTAAGTTACATTCTAAGAAATGTGTTGAAAATAAGTAAACAAACTCTTGTTAACTTATTTTCAACAGGAAATGCCTTATTTTTAAATATACTCTATTTATTTAAATTTGCCGACTTTTGTTGTGAACAGACGTGCGTTTTAATATTAGCATTATTTATACATGTTTATTAAAATCAGTGACCTAAATTACTACACACTTGCAATTTATAGCGAATAAGTAAATTTTAGTATGACAATCGAGTAAATCAAACTATGGCTACTATGGAAAGTAGCCCTCGCAGCCCTCCCAGCACACCTCAGTCTCAACAGACAAAAAACCTCACCGTTGAAGCCTTGAGGACCAGCGATATCAAGCACTGGATGACATCAATTGAACAATGTCTGAATGAGGTATGTCAGATTGCTGCAGACGGGAAACTGAACTCAGAGCAAAAGCTAAGGATAAATACTATTGCGCGAAAGGTGGGAAATGGAGTCTCTCAAATGGCTGTGCACTATCAATCATTAAAGGAAAAAGCTATTTTAATTCATACTTCACTAGAAGCCTTGAAGGAAAACCAGGACCTAGCTGAATGCCTTAATGATTTCAAAAAATCTATCAAGCAGACCATGGAAGAAATCTGCAATAAACCAGTAAGTCAAGACAAGCTCTCCTTTGCCGAAATGGTCAAGACCCGTAATAATAATATTCTGCGGCCTAAAAGTTTCAGCTCAATAGCAATATACCCAAAAGATGGACAAAAATCCAGTGACGACACTAAATCTCTAGTCCAAAAAATTATCTGCCCAGAACAACTAAAATTGCATGTAAGAGGACTACGTAGGACCAAGAACGGCGGTGTAATTATCAGCACTGAAACAAAGGACGATATAGAGAAACTTCGTAAGTCGACCCAGCTAACCAGTTCCGGGCTGAAGGTGGAAGAGCCGCATAAAAGAAGACCTAGAATCACAGTCATCGGAGTTCCAGCTACTCTACGTGACCAGGAAGTGTTTGACTGCATATTTGAGCAAAACCTAACTGACAAGATACCAAACCTAACGCGTGAATCGTACATGTCCTCTATGAAGTTAAGTCACAAATCGGGAAGAAAAGACGCACCAACATGCAATTTTGTACTGGAAGTGTCGGCTAGCATAAGAAAGGCCCTTATAAATCAAGATCGTGTATTTATCAATTGGACGTCCTGTCCAGTTCGGGACTTCACGTTAGTGACCAGATGCTTCAAATGCCAACAATATGGACACGCAGCTCGAACTTGTCGCGAAGCAACATACACGTGCGGACAGTGCGGTGAACTAGGTCACCAGGTAAATGAGTGCCCTAAGAAAACTGACTCGCCAAAATGTGCAACTTGCGTACGTTAAAAAAACAAGCGATCACAAAACAGGTGACTCAGAATGTCCGGCGAAAAAGATTGCTGAATCTAATTATATAAATAGCATAGACTATAATGAGGACACCTAAACGCGTCATAATATGATATAAACATTGCTAATTAATTATATTTTATTTGTTACCTATAAGTATGTACCTACATGTTTTATTTATAGATATATATTTAAATAGGTTCTAATAGTTTACTACAAGTGCCCCTAACGCCTGTGGCACAGGTTTACCCTAGTACAGGCACCCTGTTGTTATCCCTATATTAGTTATTTTTTATGAACTATATACATTTTTAGTTATTAAAATGTAGGTATGTTTATCAGTTGTCTGGTTGCCATAGTACAGGCTCTGCCTAGTTTGGGATCAGATGACCGTGTGTGTTGTTCTAAGATATTATTAATGGACGTTATTATGTATCTGCTACCTAATTTTATGTATATGTTTTTGTAAAAAATATTTTCGTAATAATAAATTTATCTTATCTTATCTTATCTTATTCCAATCGCGAAGTCCTTTTATATTCCCTTTCGCAGATATTCCAAGAGCGTCTAGTCCGTGAATGCTACAACTTAGAGAGCTACTCCACTGAACGTTCGACACACTTGCTTCGAGCGTTGGACGCTTGCAGGAAGAATACGCCGTCTAATGTGCCGCCTCCCACTCAATATCTGCTACAGTTGTATAGCACGCTGATTAATAGTCGCTGTGAAGAGGTAATTATTCATCAATTTTAAACTTTGGATAAGGATTTATTCGCTTAAAACAAATTACTTAACAAACATTAACAATAGGGATGTTGACTGTCAAGTCAGATTAGTCTCTTTTTATGAAATGTCAAAATGACATGCTTTAAAGAAATGTGTATAAAATAACAACATACGACGTCATAAGTTCCTATCGTCAAATCATTACTTTTAGAATTCGTTTTCATGCTTTTAAATTTAAAAAAACATGTTAAATTGTAAAATAACATTCTTTTCAGAGCATTTTAAGATCTACTTTTACCTGATTAGTATAAAATAATTTACTTTTATTGTAGTCAACTACCCAATTGGGATGTTGACTGCAATAAAACTACAATTAAAATAAATTAATCTTCAGTAATCAGACAATATTACGTCATAACGAGATCTGTATAGATGTGTAATTACACAATTCAATGTTTCATAATCATCAAAACAAATGATTTAACGATCCTGAGTTGTGACGTCACCCCTCAGTATTCCCTACAATTTTCTATAGAGAGTGTCGGTTTTTTTCATTTCATAAAAAGATACTGGTTTTACTTGATATTAATAGACCTTTTCGTCCGATAGACCTCCAAAGTAAATGTTTTGACTTGTGGTAATGCGGTCTCCATTTAAGTATACTTTTATGGTCAAAACCAACTCTGTGCGTCTTAGACTAATGTACATCAAAAAAATTACAAGGATACATTCGTCCTCGCAATCTAGCATAGTGTAGCAATAACTCAATGCCGGTAGATTCGATCATGTCGAAAATAATTTTAGTTTATGTTTAGGTGTTTATTAAGCGCTACCTTTGTGTTTTTTTTTTTCATATTTTTTGGTCACACGATTCAAAAAAGGGGAGGGACACCATTTATGCAATTCTCGGAGCGATTATTTCCAAAAATATTCACTTAATCAATAAAGTTAATTAGAAACCTTAAAATGTTTTTAAAAGACCTGTCACACAATGTTTGCTCAATTTTTTTGCCTCCTTGTGCAGTTGAGTAATAAAAAGTATAATCTTCTTTACATAGTATAAAATAAAGTCGCTCCCGCTGTCTGTGAGTTTAGATCTTTTGAAGTACACAACGGATTTTAATGCAGTTTTCAGCAATAGATAGAATGATTCAAGAGGAAGGTTTATATGTATAATAGATCATCCTGCAGGAACGGGATTCACGCGTACGAAGTCATGGGTTAATAATAATATCTTGACATGTTTGTATGCCGAAAGGTAGAATGTACAAGGATTCATGAACTGTTGTTACATCTTATTGTTACCCACATTCTGTACAAATAAAATATTCTTATTCTTCTTATTCTTATTCTTGATTTCTAAAATTGACTAGTTGCTAGGCCACGGATAATCGGCAGCCATAATATGGCCCAAATAGTCAATATACAATGTTTAATTTTCACAGATTAAAAAGTTCAGTTCCCAAGCTCTACTGGACATCAGGCTCCACCTGCATTGCTCGCCGCCCTCTCTCAACTTTGCTCTAGAACCACTGCCTGATAAGAAGAGAGCTGATGATAAGAGAAAAAGAATATCGGAGAAGAATAGAGCCGCGTTGGAGAATTTGTTAGGGAGAGAAAGGTAAGATTGTGTGTAGGATACTTTATGCTTGACTAGCCGGAGGGCAAAACTTTGATGATTTAATAGGAGAGTTCTTGAATAAGTTACAGATACATTATGAATATGTATGATGGATATAACATGCTTACGACGGGGGGGCGGGTCATTTTGTTATATTGCGCCCAATATCGGTCGTCGCATGCACAAAAAATCCGTTCTTTTATTATGACTTCTTACGTTCCACAGAATGCCTCCGTCCGAAGATGTCATCACTATACCTGACGAACCATCGAACAAAAGAGCTCGTTTTGAATCAGAAGTCATTAATGTCATTTCTGACAATATTAGTCTCAGCAGTGATTCAAATTCTATACACAATGATAAGAACATTGAAATCAGTGATGATGATGATGAAGATGACGACATTATTCTAGAAATAGAACAAGAAAGTGAAGAAACACAAGCGGAAGCTTCCTCAAATATACAAGATGAAACTAAAACTTTACAAGTAAACAATAGTTCAAATGAAGAAGTTCCTAATGAAGGCAATGATAATGTAGACTCCGGAACAAATATAGCAGGAACTTCACAAGACAATGAAGTGTCTCAATCAGAAATATTACCACAACCTACTATTTATGATGCAAAAACACAAATACCTCTAAACACATCAGTAGATACAGAAGGTGACAAAAGCCCGATATCCATGGAAATAATCTATGATCCTGATGCGGAAAACAGGGTAACTTTGTTAGAAAAGATGGATGAGGAAAATCTTCCGAGTACAAATGATACTGATGATGTACAAATTACTTGTGGCCAAACTATACAGAGTTCTCAGGATGACCCAGATAAAAATAAAGCAGTGGAAGATATTCCTAAAGTTAATGGAATAGACGCAGTCGAAAATATAACTGAAAATGGAGATAAAAATGAAGTAATTGAAATAAGGTCAGATATTGAAGTCAAAATTACTACCAAAGAAATCACGGTAGATGATATGTTGGCCGATTTCGTTGACGAAGTTAATGAAGAGGGTAAAACTGAAGTTTAAATAATCTATGTGCCAAGCTTGTTAGTTTAAGAATCTAATGTTGTTTAATAAAAGACATAAAAAATGTTATTAATCATTTAGCTATATGTAATTATATTGCTTTGTGTAACAGGAAGCAAAACTGTTGTTTTAATTTATTTTTAGTTATTTTTTACGTAAAAACCTACAGAGAATTAGAGAACTAAAAAAAAAGAATGAATGAAATCTGTAAAGTCGTTCTCTAGTTATCTCGTGATTCATTTTTATAGGAAATAGGGATTCATTTTTATATATATCGATAAGACTTCGTGCGAACGGGGCAACCATCGGCGATTGTAGCGTGCCGCGTATATCTCTGTGGCCGCTATGGCGTCTGACCCAACATACTCACGACTGGCATCAGTCCCAGAAATACGAGGAATATGGTAAAGGAAATCAACCGGATCACAGTTTGGCTACGCACGTTCCGATTTATGATTGATTCATATTGCATTGTACCCTCTACGCTGCATCACCCCATGGCACTATACATAGGTACTGATATAATTATTTTATACGCTCTTTGCATATAATTACGAAAACCGTGCATTCTACAGTCGTTAGCTCATTGTAAAATGAACCCTTACGCTGCTTCACCTCATTGACTATACCTAATATATTTACGAAAACCGTTTTTATTTAGTCTTGTGGACAGTATGTGTACGTGTGAAACAAAACAACAAAGTATTCCGTACTCTTGCGCCCGCGGCTGCTACATAAAACCCAATATTCATTTCTTTAAAAAAAGAATGTCAAATCAAGTTGTCAATGTCAAAAGCATTTTGACGTTTATTGGTAAACAGTAAACACGAGTTACTTTAGCCTTTTTTGCGTTAGTAATAATACATAGTCATTATTTAAAATGGTAATAGCCATTGGATTTGAAGGTAGCGCTAACAAACTTGGAATAGGCATTGTAAAAGATGGAGAAATCCTTTCTAATTGCAGAAGAACCTACATCACACCGCCTGGTGAAGGTTAGTTTTTAAACATACATTTTATCAATAAACAAGTTTCTTTTTGGGATTTTTTACTTCATTAGTTACAGAAATCAGTGCTGCTCTATTTATTCTATAATAAATATTTAATATTATAGTCATGGACATCATAAGAAAAGTAATAAAACGCTATTTATTTTTATCTGGTTTAAACAATTTTCTAGGTTTTTTGCCAAGAGAAACTGCTCATCATCACCAAGAAAATATTCACGCAGTCTTACAGGAAGCCCTCGATCAGTCTGGCATATCTCCTCAAGACATAGACGTCGTATGTTACACCAAAGGGCCAGGAATGGGCGCACCTCTCATGGTCTGTGCTATTGTGGCAAGAACTTGTGCTAAGTTGTGGAACAAACCCATTTTAGGTGTTAATCATTGTATTGGACGTATCCTTTTCTTAAAAATAGCTACATAAAATATTGAATAAGAATTTTTTATACACTAATCTCTCACAATCTCTCTTTTAGTCTAGATAATAATGTTCCCCAACCAAATTCAATTCCAGCGGCTAATCTTGGCAGAGACTAGACAACTATGCAAGAGATAATAATTATGTTTATTTATTTTTCTCATCACAAAGGTTCATGTACAAGCAAACTAAGAAGTAAGCACTAAATTACATGTCTATGATCCTCTGTGAGAGACTAGAGTCTATACTAGGGAAACCCTTGTGTGACAGATCTCCAGGGCCCCAACCTGGACTCATAAGATATAGTTGCATATCTGGTGAATTTGTATAAAATTCTTAATCTAGACTATTATTATAAAATAAAATCTATAGTAATATTATAAAGCTGAGGAGTTTGTTTGTTCGAACACGGTAATCTCAGGAACTACTGTATGTTACACCAAAGGGCCAGGAATGGGCGCACCTCTCATGGTCTGTGCTATTGTGGCAAGAACTTGTGCTAAGTTGTGGAACAAACCCATTTTAGGTGTTAATCATTGTATTGGACGTATCCTTTTCTTAAAAATAGCTACATAAAATATTGAATAAGAATTTTTTATACACTAATCTCTCACAATCTCTCTTTTAGTCTAGATAATAATGTTCCCCAACCAAATTCAATTCCAGCGGCTAATCTTGGCAGAGACTAGACAACTATGCAAGAGATAATAATTATGTTTATTTATTTTTCTCATCACAAAGGTTCATGTACAAGCAAACTAAGAAGTAAGCACTAAATTACATGTCTATGATCCTCTGTGAGAGACTAGAGTCTATACTAGGGAAACCCTTGTGTGACAGATCTCCAGGGCCCCAACCTGGACTCATAAGATATAGTTGCATATCTGGTGAATTTGTATAAAATTCTTAATCTAGACTATTATTATAAAATAAAATCTATAGTAATATTATAAAGCTGAGGAGTTTGTTTGTTCGAACACGGTAATCTCAGGAACTACTGGTCCGAATTGAAAAATTCTTTCACTGTTGGATAGCCCATTTATCGAGGAAGGCTATATAACATCAAGCTATGACCAATAGGAGCGGACCAGCAATGAGAAATGTTGCAAACACGGGGGCAATCTACACAGACGAAGTTGCGTGAGACAGCTAGTATGTTTATATAATTGGAAGAAAAAAAAAGTAGAAGTTGTGTGTAGTATGAATGAGTGATAATTATTATGAATGTGTCTGATAGTTGCAAATTAAGGTGTGTGTGTCATGATTTTGCGAGTTTGATGAGATATATGTATACAATGTTATACTGGCACAAGTACCTACTGTCTATTCCTTTACTCTCATAGCCTAATGGGATATAAATAACACAACTAGAGAGATAGATGCAATACTGACAGCATGATTCACTCTCTGATCCATAAAAGGGCCTGACATTTTTTATATTATGTTCACCCACACATCTATTTACTGAAACTGGTAATATTGTTTAACCACACTAGTCTTCCAATCTGCTTGGTTATCATTGAAAAGATATACAAAAAAAAAATGTGTTGGTGTATTCTTTTGCAATATCCAATCATTTTCAAACATAAGCCAACTTTTTTCCTGAACTCACAAATCAGATATAGAAATGGGTAGGTTGATAACAAAAGCGAACAACCCAACAGTGTTGTATGTAAGTGGAGGTAACACACAGATCATTGCTTACTCTAGGCAGAGGTACAGGATATTTGGAGAGACCATTGATATAGCTGTGGGGAACTGTTTGGACAGGTAAGATAGATTAATAGGTTTTACTTAATTTTATGATTGACTTGCAATGAAGATGCTGTCAACTAGAATATGTTGTCAATCAATATGTTACGGCTCGGCTAACATTAAGTTTTTCATATAATTTTACTAAAGTTCAAGTTATTTTAACTCATAACTGAATAAATCAAACTGTGTAATTGCGTAGAAACATCAAAAACTACTCACTCCATACAAGTTTGTATGAAATACTAGCGTATGATGTCACATTTTCAATGATCAAATCAATACTTTTACTATTTCTTTTAACGAATAAAAAATAATAAACATGTTAAATTATGAATGAACACATTTTTTCAGAATATTTTTATACTAACCATGAGTATAAAATAATTTATTATGATAGTAATTAAATACCCAATTGGCTAAAATCACTACACTCTTCTTTTGCTTCCTCTACATTCATAATCTTTTTATGCACATTCTCACATCTACTAGCTTTCGCCCGCGGCTCCGCCCGCGTGGTTGTTGGTTATCGCGATAAAAACTATCCCATGTCCTTCCCTGGGACTCAAACTATCTCCATACCATTTCATCTAAATCGGTTTAGTTGTTTGAGCGTGAAAGCGTAACAGACAGACATAGTTACTATCACATTTATAATATTAGTATGGATTAATAACATACCTATTTTATTCCGTTTTAGATTTGCCAGAGTATTAAAATTGTCCAATGCACCAAGCCCAGGGTATAACATAGAACAAGCTGCCAAGAAAGGAAAGAAATATTTACACCTTCCTTATTGTGTTAAAGGTTTGACATTTTGTTATTATTGTAGCCAAGTTAGCTGGCCTGAACAAAAATTAATGTCATCCTCAAAATGACATATCTAACTGTTAGTTTATCACTTTCTTTTTTACCCCGCGCAAAAAGGAGGGTATGAATTTCGAGTGTATGTATATTTGTTTGGTACGCCATAGAGCCTAAACGGCTTGATCGATTTTAGCTTGAGAGGTGTCATTAGATTCTTCTTCGTTGTGAGAGTAACACTGGATTCTTTACAATTTTACAGTACTTTACTTTAATCTTCAAAACCTATAGAGTAGGGTATGAAAATGAAGGATTTTAAAAGCTGATAACTAGTATTTAAACAATTTATATATGTAAATGTAATATGTTACAACCTCTTGCGTACGACTGGTACCTACTTACAACCCTCTTCACCGTCAAGGCACTCAAAATCAGTCAGGCACTGAAAATGAAATAACTGAATCAACATATATGCTCCTAAATCAAGCCTACATGCAGTGTGAACAGATAATAATATTTTTAACTTCTTTTTTTATTACAGGAATGGATGTCAGCTTTTCAGGCATCCTTTCATACATGGAAGATAAAATAGATGAACTGTTAAAAGATTATACTCCTGAGGACTTGTGTTATTCTCTACAAGAAACTATATTTGCTATGCTAGTGGAGATTACTGAACGGGCGATGGCGCATTGTGGTTCTGATGAGGTAATTAAAGAAAGAGCTTGCAGCCACAAGTGTTGGAGTGCTGTACTATATTAACTCGTTTTGAATGGGTGTGTAAAGACAGAGTTGGTATTATGGCGCCCATTTTGTTTAGAATGCGAATAATTTCTTCTAATTACTTTGTTAATACAATAATTGCATTTTTAAAAGATAGAATAATTTATAGTCCAGACCCCAGGAATCGAACCCGAGACTTTTCGGTTTGGCATACGGAAATAAATAAGTAATTGGCAAGAAATGCCTATAAAAATTACTATAATATTCGGCCTACAACCTCATAAATTGTTAAAATACTCTCTGTAACGAAGCAATAACAATATAATAAATCGGCTAGATGGCGCAAGCGAGGGCCTGACTCGTGTGCAAGAAGTATAGGAGAAATTGAGATTTAGTAACATAGTCCCGAATAGATGGTTCGATTCCGGCCCCGGTTTGGCACACGGAAGTCTCGGGTTCGATTCCGAAGTCTAGACTTAGAATTTTCACATAGGTATTAATCTGGACATTCTTGTGCTTGGGCTCAATAACTAGAAGTCATTAAAAGGAAGCAAGCAAGGACTCTTCTGTATGTGACATAGAAATAGCGCGATTCCAATTCGCACAAATAGAGCAAATCAGTGTCGCAAAAATAGATATTTTATTAAATTTTTGACTCAAGTAATATTTTGTTAAAGGTACTGCTAGTCGGTGGTGTAGGCTGCAATGAACGTCTACAAGAAATGATGGGAGTCATGTGTTCTGAACGCGGCGCCAAGATCTTCGCGACGGACGAGCGGTTCTGCATCGACAACGGGGTCATGATAGCCCACGCCGGGGCGGTGGCCTTCGAGGCGGGGGTCCGGATGGATTTCAAAGACGCGACTATCACGCAAAGATATAGAACCGATGATGTATTAGTTACTTGGAGAGATGATTAAAATTGTTTATTTTTAACTTTGAAGTTGTATTATTGAGATACTTTAGCTTCGTTGTAGATTGCTTAATACGATAAAAAGTACTTGTGTCTTGTGAAGGCTTCAGTGGCGGAGGGTCCTTAGAACACCATACTTACGGCTTCCCTTTGGCTTGTACTTATATTATAACCATGTCCAGCAAGATATATTTTTGCATTGAGTTACCTAAAAAGAAAACACCCTTCGTGTCTGGAAGGTTTACTATGAAGCCCATGAGCATACATACACAGGATCATTTTTTGGGGAAATGTGAGTCTGGGAGGAGGGGCAGACCACCAAATTCCTCCCTGGCCTTTGTGGGATTCCAAACTGTCTAAGTAAATAGGTATATTGCTTAAATAGCAAACTAAAGTGTAAAGTGACACAATATGTGTAACACAGTAGGGCAAATCCAGCCGATATAGGTGGGGCAACTGGGGCAATTACCCCCTCAGGCTTGGCTGAATGACCTTTTTTTGGGGTATTTGAGAATGTTGACACTGGATCAGTATTTAGGCCGGCAATTATCCTCTTTGGTACCCGGGCCTGAGCAAGACATGCTATTCAGTTTAGTGTGCGAAGACTTTTAAAACTATAACATGTTGAAATTCTTTACAAATAGGGTTGTTAAATTTACAAATAACATGTTTTAAAGTTACAAAAACTTTATTTAAATCAACCATTATATTTGTTCAAAATAAGGATATCACTGCAAATGCAAACTTATGTGGCAGTAAACACGCAACAAATAACATTATAAATGATATATCTTTAATTATTGCTTCTTTTAAAATAAATTATTGTTTATAATCATATTGATTGAAATCTGAGGAATAGTAAAACTTAACAAGTACAATTTTTACTTACAATAATATAAACACTACAGAAATGCAGACATAAATTGCTGTTAACAACTTGTTTTCATATGTATTCACTATAAGTATATGCATATTTATACTACAAAATTCAAATAAGATGATACAATTTCTTTATTATTAATTTAACACAGCTAATTTCTGAATATAATGCATATTACAGTGTGCCAAATTTCTGGAGCTAAAGAGTTTTTAGACTTCACTTATAGGTTTAGAGTTTAAACTAGATTTGAATTAGTAAATTTGGTAATTTTGCTCAAATTACCCATTGTCAGCTTTGACCAGGAAAAGTTGCAAAACAGATATTAATATTATGTGTGTAGGAATAACATGTAAATATACTGAATACATTACAAAATACTAATAAATATTCATACTATTGATTGTAAGGTCACACTTATGTCTTTGTTGAATTCATGTACTTACAATAGTTGTATTCTAAATTCAAATCCAGAAAATGTACAAAATTTAAATACGGACAGCCCTAATTGGCACCAAAGACAAATACTACTTTTTACCATAATTTAAACTTAGAATCCACACACTCACAAAGACTTGGCTTCAAACACTCCACATTTACATAGACCAAACATTTTTTTAAACCACAATGTTAAATTAAAACAGCTAGATAGGTAAAAGAAACTATCTATGCAATAAGAAATTGCTTTACAGACAATAACAAAAAAAAACATAATAAGTTTATGTTACAAGTAGAAACTGCATGGAACAGAACAAACTTTGTTCACATATTTTGTACTAGGTCTCTCTCATGCAAGTCATAATTTATACTGGTATCTGAAAGTCTACTTTTTGTTTCATAAACTCTCGTCTCCAATGTGTAATCCTGTGTAAACAATTATCCATGTAACCTAGAACAAAAATACATAAATAAATAAACTGATATTTCTTAACTTAAGCTTACTGTATCTTATCTGGTAATTCAATATAAACAGTCTGTTTCCAGTTAGTCTAATTATGCAGATAAGCTGAGGGCTACTTACCAAAAAGCCAGCAAATGAAGTCATGAATCCCTCTTTTGTAATTTCCCACATACCACCATATTCTTCTTCATCAACTCTTTGGAAATTATTAACGTAAAAGTATATTACTGCTGCATTCACAGCAACAAACCTAAAAAACATAGAAAGTTAATATTTTTAGAACTAATGACATATTTGAACATCTAAGGAAAACTTCGATCTGTTTAAGCAAATACGTAAGCTTTAGTTAGTTATAAATTAGGGAATTAATGTAATGCTCACAATAATAAGCCAAGGAATCCTTTCAAGGGTAGTAAGCCCCAAAACAGTCCTAAAACTATGCCCATTGCTTGACGCATCCAGTAAATTACATCCAAGAACTCCTCCTGAAAGTTCGTAATACGAATTAAATAATATTTAAGAACATTTTAATTGAGAAACAGTAAGAGTCTCGTGATACGAAGTCTAACCTTGTCCGGCCATTCTGCATTTGCAACCAAAGCCCTCTTCCATGGAGATTCGCCTTTACTCTTGTTGCTTCCATCAGAGGATTTATTTTTACTCGACATTTTATATGTAGCGAATGTATTTTAGCTTATAATTAAAATTTAAGATTTGGAATCAATAAATCATATTAGTGAAAATGGTACACGTCACAGTGACATTGTCACTTCAAAGTTCAACACGATTTGATTTTGAATGTTTAGAACTAGGGCTTTTCGCTAGCAGCTAAAAAATAAAGGCAAAAGAACGAACAAGTTCTAATTTTTACCTTTTTGTAAAAATGTTGAATCCATTAAATTTAATTATTATCATTAATGGTTCCCTTAACCCGATCTCATCAGAGACTACCCAACTTTGCAAAATATATTACCGTACCTAGCTAAAGTATGGACCGACAATAGTAACGTTGCTTGATCTCTCAGATATTTCGAACCGCTCGATCGCCACCGAGTCACTGACCCGTCGGCCTATTTAAAAATGGTTTTATCAGGAGGTTGCAGTATTTTTTAAAAAGATAACTAGCAATGCGGGTTTGTGGGTCCCCCATTACTGACACGTGTTGCGACTTTAGTAGTGGGTTCGCGTCGTCGGTTGTCTACCGACGTCACGATTGCGAGTCCGATGCCTTAGCATCATAGAATTTAGGATACCGCCTATTAAATGAAACCAACACAAAAATGTTAACTGTTAATGAATTACAAGTATAATGCCCTCTAAAAACTTCATTTCACTTAAGGCATTATTACTAATTTATTCAATGAAGAAAAACCCAACGAATGAAGCATTGGCTAACTCTGTGCCAGAGGACTTTGCACATAAATAGAGGCATTCTGTTCCCGTTAAATCAGGACTGTACGTTGGATGGGGCAAGGTTACAACACCGGATTCCTCACGAAACGCATTGATTAGCATGATTCCCCGAAGCCCAGTCTTAGGTCTCCTCTCTCGCAGAGCTTGGAAAACTTTGGGCAATGCTACTGTTGTATTCCATTCGGAGTTTGTTAACTCCGAATGGAATACAGCAGTAGCATTGCAAAGTTTTCCAATCTTTGGGCAATCTACGACAATAATGCGCGATCTACGATTTTCTAACATTGTTGTCGACACAAATCCGCTGCGAGAAAAAAAAAACTAGCCACCCTTTTTTTACGAGCCTTAACCCTCGCTTAACAGTTTTGTCGGCAACTTTTTTATTTTCCGAATCTTATTGATAAATCCACGTTTCGTTGCCTATGATGATTTCCGGAACATGTGTCCAAGATTCTTATACTTATACTTATCGAATGCCCTACATATTGATCCCATCTCTAGAGGTATTAGTAGGCGGCCATTAGGCCCATTGCAAACATATTTAATAATACAACATGTTTAAAATGAATAAAAAAAACAGTTTAATAAAAAAATAGCTTAGATTGTAGATGCGACCCTATTCTTCACTCTGTGAAGCCGCTCGGTTTCCATATTCTTAGCAGTATCCCAGCATTCTTTGTTCAGCGTATCGAAGCCGCGGGAGAGGCTCACTAGCCGCGCTAGTACCAACATTCTGTGCAAATCGTCTGCAGTAACTGGATTTTCTGTGCTTGAATTGCTTCGCATTTCAATGAAGTCGTCTTCAACGAACTAAAACAAAAAGAAATAGGTTTATTTAACTCTCAAGCAGGAGTTGTAAAAATGGCGGCAAACTGAGCTGTCAGTTCCACAGATCCGCGTTGTAAAATTCGTACGACAAGTCTTTATGCAGTAGTGTACATAAATATCTACTTGAAACTGGAAGAAATTGGCTTAAAAATTGCCTAGATTGTCATCTAGTTAAAAATAAAACGTTTTTTTTATATTTCCGTCAGTCAGCTGGATTCCTTAGCGTTTGGCGTACAGGACTTTGAATGACTACTGACAGCATCTGCTACAGAGTTATACTGACTGACTAATTGTTTTGTAATGTTGATATTCTGCACCGCATATACTAAATTTCAGATCACGCATTCGATAACACGCGCAGATTATCGAATACAACTTTAACGCGTGACTGACGCGCCTGGTTACAACATGTTGCATGATTGGCAAATGTAACAGTTTTTTAGGGTTCCGTAGCCAAAAGTTCCATTACATATGTTGACAGTAATTTGTCTTTAAACTTACCTGCAAATTTTCACTTATAGTGTACTTGACGAGCTTAAGGCTAGTTAGATATCTTCTAATGATATTCATAATGTCCTCCTTCAAGTAATATGTGGCTGCCTCTACAATTGCATCAAATATTTGTAATGACGATTCTTCAGGCCTCAGTGGTAGGTGGTAATCACTCTGAAACACAATTTTAAATAAATTATGCAAATCTATACTTTTAAACAACTAAACTCCTAATCCTTTATATTAGGGGACGTCCATAAATTACGTGAGGTGATTTTGGACCCCCCCCCCTCTGGTGAGATATCGTGGGATTTGGCTTGACTGCCCCCCTCTAACTAATCTCACGTAGATTTCACATTTGACTCAACACTTGTCGCTCGCATGACTTGGTAGCAATGAATGTCAAAATCATGATAAAAATATATTTTTAGTAAGTTTAATCAAGTCTTAAATGGTTTCTTGGGGAAAAAAAATGTGAGATTTGACAAGACCCTCCCCTCTCCCACGTGAGATTTGGCTCTAAAAACTCACGTAATTTATAGACGCCCCCTACATTTTTCATTGATGCTCTGTTTCTATAAGTCGTAGCGTGATGTTAAATAGCCTATTACTCACAAATCCCATAAGAGATACCCTACAACCTCACAAACTTTACCTCTTTATAATATTAGTATAGTTATAGAAGTATAGATAAAAAAACCCAACAAGAATTTTCACAGATAAAACTTAAAAACTGACGGAGTTTCATACAAACTTGCAACCCCTATTTTACCCCCTTAGGGGTTGATAATGAAAGCTAAGAACCCGATATAACTAGCTTTCAAATATTAAAAATAAATTTAATCCAAATCGTTACAATCTTGTACCATAACACCTCTCATTTAGCTTCAGGGATAAAAAAAAACGGGTTGCACTCTGGGAGTGCCGACAGAAGTGAAAACTTGAACATTAACATTGTGCATTTTTGAATATTTAGGTTTTTTTTTATTTATTTTTTATCCCTTAAAAGTACTAGCATGTATGTATTGTAGTTAAATACAATATTCATCTATTGCGCTATCGTATACAAACATGACAATTTAAATACAAAAAAAAATAAAACAAAATAATGCTTAAGTATAATGTTTTTTCAATATATTATAATATTAGCACAATAAACCGCTAACTACACACTAACCTCACAATGTAAACTAAATAATTGTCAAAATATTTTTTATTATGTACGAATAATAACTATTAAAATAATGAAGACAATTATTATGTATAAATTAAATATACTAGACACAACAGCGAAGAGCAGCTGACTGTATCTTTCTCGCTCGGATACACTCGGCGGTCCCGAGTTCACCCGATCGAGCCTTTCACCTCAGAGCGTGACGGATCAGCCTAACTTACTAACTACGGAAAAATCTGTGTGCGGTGCGCCAAAAGATTTCACTTAAAAAGCTAACAATACTTACTGGTAACAAAGACTTCCCCTCAGACAATATGAGCACCAACACATCAGAATCAAAATCCATCTTGTAGTACTTGAAGTCATATTCAACTTTCTGCGTCATGATCATGCTGCCTAAAGCTGCGATGTTGTTCACTCCAGTTGAGTCTAGACGGCCTTGCTCCATTTTAGTTTCGTCTAGTATGAGATGTGTATCTTTGCTGAGTTGTAGCACCCCACTTGTGAGGCGATTGCATTCATAGTCTTTTCTGTTGAAAGGTGTTAAATTGTAGTTTTTTTGGCGTAGTAACGTCTTATAAATCGATAACCGGGTCAACGCACGAGTGTTTAAAAAAAGTCACGTTATTGATTGGTTGCTAAGCAACAGCGAATGGCGATTACAGCGACATGATATGCAATACAATTATTGTTTTTAAACTTTCGCGATTTTTATACATATTAGATATATTTCGGGACTTACTCGCGTGAATTATTTAAAGGTACGAACCTTTTATTTACCCGACGTTTAGATCGAATTGCACCGATCGTGGTCACACACACCGCGCCTCAGTGTAAAGACGTTGTAAGTGTAGTGTTTAGAAGTACCGACAGTACAAATTATCAAAATTATCAAGACCAGGCGAGGGTAGTTGAAAAATGCCCGCGCCTCACGAAGACATCGCTAAGCTTCCATCAGTCGACCCGTGACCACGATCGGTGCAATTCGATCGAAACGTCGGGTAAATAAAAGTTTCGTCGTACCTTTAAATAATTCACGCGATTAAATCCCGAAATATTTCTAATATGCAATACAATTGGAAGTAACGTTATTGATTGGTTGCTAAGCAACAGCGAATGGCGATCAATGTTTTCATAAGACGTTATCACGTAAAATTACCGCCCGTAAACCGACTTTACAGACAACCATTTTTTTTAAATATTATGGATAGATATGGAATACTTGTTACCCCTTCGCAACTAAGCTAAATGCGACATGCATTTAGCTAGCTAGCAAGTCGGTCTACCGGTCAAGTATCATATTTAGTTTTCATCAATTTAAATCCACAATCAATATCACACCATGTCTTTAAATTAGAGATTTGAACCGATTGTCCACAGTCGCGGATCGTCTGCAACCAAAAGGCATAATGTCGCAGACGATAATCCATAGCCGTGAATAACACAGTCAGTGATACATAAAATAAGTTATTGGTGCATCCTAGGAGTATCTCAGGTGACCAATATGGTTGCAATATGGTCGAAACGTCAGGCAATAAACAAGGTATTTTACCTTAAATGATTCACACGATTAAGACCTGTAGTATATTTAATACTAGTCTATTTATTTAAAGTTCTGACATTTTCTTTCTTCTGTACTCAATTTACGACTGTAAGATAATAAAACTTTTTAAAAAAAATAAAACAAATAACCAAACTTCAATCACGGTTGATTTGCTGGGTTTTCTCCGAAACTCGGTTTAGTAGACATAAGACCTATTCGTAAAATGGCTCATTCTTCAAAGGACTTTATCTACTCATCATTTAGATCTTTACGAAATTAATACGGGCCCATTTCGGCATAAATATCTTCTGAACAAAAAATAATTTTGAAAATCCGTCTATACATGCCAGAGTTATGCCCAAACATACATAAAAAACCATCTTTTTGACGTCGGTTAAAAACATAAGCTTGCAATATTTGAATACATTTAGACCTTCCATAAGGTTCAAAATAACACTTACTTAGGTAATAAGCTCAGTGTATTCATATTATCAATTGTAAGCGGCAAATAATAGCTCTTAGTGACAAACTGCTTGATGATGTCGTACAACAGCTTCGCATACTCAGGGTACTTTTGTATCGGCAGGTTTGAGAGATTTAGACAGAATTGACCGAGGGTGAGAGCGTCTTGACGAAGATAACTGAAAAGAAACATTTATATTAATTAACTAGCTGTCCCGCGCAACTTCGTATGCGTAAATTTTCCCCGTTTTTGCAACATTTCTCGTCGCTACTCTGCTCCTATTAGTCGTAGCGCGATGTTATATATCCTATAGCCTTCCTCGATAAATGGGCTATCCAACAAAAAATATTTTTTCAAATCGGACCAGTAGTTCCTGAGATTAGAGCGTTTAAACAAACAAACAAACTCTTCCGCTTTATAATATTAGTATAGATTAAGCTCAGTGGCGATTCCACCAGCAGGGGAATCGCGGGTGTCGGCAATAACCCAAAAAATATCGCTTCCCAGTATACCGAAAGATAAAGAGTGACATGTGATCTTCTTTGACGTTATGACTTTTCCCATCGGGAAGACCTTGCAGAAGAGCGCGATCAGTGGAGATGGGTCTCAAATTCCACGATAAGGCTTGATTGGAAGTGCTGTCCGAAAAACGAGCAAGCAGGCAAGCTGACATCGCAACACTTCCTTCAAACTTTACTTGCCAGCGATGTGGTCTCTGCTACGGCTCCCGAATCGGTCTTTTTAGGCACCAGCGAAAATGCTGAAACTCTAATTACGCCGTTTTAATCATCTGGCCAAGATGGTATAGGCCAATGATGAAATATTGTTGAAGAATTGTTTAGCGGTTAAGTTTTGTAAAGGAGTTTACACACCAAACCAGCCAACCCGCCAACACAATCGTGGACTTTTTTGTCGGCGGATTAGTTAGTCGGCGACTTCAAATCTCGTTCAAGTAGAAAAAAATTATCGGCGGCATGAAATCAGTAACTTTTATGGTAGTAAGCCGCATGATGCCATGAGTCGCCGGGCGACACGCGCGGGTACAAGTCACCGACATGATTCTGTTAAAATAAAGCCGCCGACATCAAGCCGTTGGGCTGCGTTTGGCGTGTAGATTGCTTAAGCGAAGCGAAAGTGTTTTCATGTTGTCAATTCACATATAAAATTGTGAATAGAAACCAACTCCGAATAAATTCAAATTCAACTGAATCTTATAAAAAGCTCATAGACCTAGTGCGACAAAAAGGACTCATTGGCCATACTTTCAATAGAAAGGATGAGAGACACTTTAGAATAGTTATAAAAAACTTACACCACTCAACACCTCATGATGAGATTAAAAAAAGACATCGAAAAAACAGGGAACATAGTCTTTGGAGAAATTATAAATGCAAAGTTTGGACCCACCAAAAAACCAACTTCGACATTCTTTGTCAATTTATTGAAAAGTGAGCATAATAAAGCAGCCAAAGAGATGAAATATATATATCATCAGGCAGTAGTCATAGAAGATCCTAAGAAGCGCAAAACCATAATACAGTGTCAAAGGTGCCAACAGTATGGTCACTCAAAAAATTACTGCATGAGGCCATATAGATGTGTCAAATGTGCCCAATCACACAAAACGGCAGACTATGCCAAACGCGATCGCAACACACCGGCCGAATGTGCTCTCTGTCACGGTGCGCACCCGGCAAATTATAAGGGTTGCGAGGTATACAAAGAAATCTGGGCAAGGAAAACCAATAGAAGCCATCTCAAGACCAAAGGGAACCAGGGCACTTACTGCCAACCTGAAAAAACAGACCAAATGCAACAAAATTCCAGCAACCCAAATGCAAATTACGACCCTAAGGATAAAACTTACCGCAGAGTACTTAAAACTGATCCAATGAAACCTCTACAAGAACCTGAGGCTATAATAGATATGCTTACAAAACAGACGGAAAAATTTGACCTCTTATTACAACAAATGAGCACCTTGATGGGTCTCATAACAACGCTTGTTACTAAGCTAACAAAATAGGCTTACGTCTAGCCACTTGGAACATTAACGGGCTGGCCCCTAATATAGATGAACTGAAAATACTAATGGTAGAACATAAGCTGGACTTAGTATTAATATCTGAGGCACACTGTACTAATAGGAGCACCATTAAACTACAAGGATACTGCACATACCTGACTAATCATCCTGATGGCACAGCTCATGCAGGAACGGCAATAGTAGTGCGAAATGCAATTAAACATCATCTGCTACCTGAATACAAAACGGAACACATACAGGCAACTACTATTGCCGTGGAAGATAAACATGGTAAACTTAATGTTGCAGCAGTCTATTGCCCTCCCAAACATAAAATAGATACCAATATGTTTACGCACTTTTTCTCCTCATTGGGAAGCAGATTTGTAGCCGGAGGGGACTGGAATGCGAAGCACGTGCATTGGGGCTCTAGATTGACAACCACACGTGGAAGAAAACTTAAAGAGAGTCTGGATAATAACTACCTTAAGACTGCCTCTAGTTCTGAACCTACATATTGGCCCACGGATAGTAAGAAAAAACCCGATTTGCTTGATTTCTTCATTGTCAGAGGTCTATCTACAAACTACCTTAAGACAGACTCCTGCCTGGAAAGCTCGTCAGATCACACACCCGTTATACTAACGGTAAGCAGCACTCTAATTGAATGTGAGAAACCTGCAACACTTAGCAATCCACGGACAGACTGGAATGGTTTTCGTGACTACATCGAAGGTGTGATACAGCTTAATGTAAGGTTAAAATCTACAGAAGACATTGATACCGCACTAGAAAAACGTACTACATTAGTACAAACAGCTTGCTGGAAAAATACTCCTGTAAGGACAAGAAATAAAAGTAGTATTAATTACCCTGTGGAAATCAAACACAAAATACTTGAAAAACGCAGATTGCGTCGGGCATTTAAGTCAACACCCCGATGATAAAACAGCACTTAACAAGGCAATAACAGCACTGAAAGCAATGATTAAAGATGCTAATCACAGTACACTTCAAACCAAACTGGAGTCACTAACAGCCACTAGCTCTAGCAACTACTCACTGTGGCAATTTGCGAAAGCGTATGATAGACCACAAGAAGCTAAGCCCCCAATCAGAAATGATACAAATGGATGGGCTAGAACAAGTAAGGAGAAGGCAGACGTATTTGCTAAACATCTATCGTTAGTGTTTACACCAAACGAGATATTAGATGACAACTTTGAAGAGTATGTGGACTCTGTTCTGAATGCTGATCTTCGGCCTGAAACACCCTTAAAACTCGCAACGACACGAGAAATTATGAAAATTATAAGAAGCCTTGATAGTAAAAAAGCACCAGGTTTTGATCTCATCACTAAAGAGATTCTTAGAGAACTACCAAGAAAAGCTATTGTGCTTTTGACACTACTGTATAACGCTATGCTGAGAGTACAGTACTTCCCAAGGCTCTGGAAAGTCTCCCAAATCACTATGATCTATAAATCCGGAAAACCAGCCCACGAAAAAACATCCTACAGACCCATTATTTTGCTGCCTGTGATGTCGAAAATATTCGAAAAAATTCTATTAAGCAGGATAATGCCAACACTACAGGCACGCAAAATAATCCCGGACCATCAGTTTGGGTTTAGAAGGCAACATGCAACCACAGAACAAGTACACAGAGTATGTAATGCTATAAGAAGAACCTTGGAGAATGGGGAATACTGTTCATCGGCATTCCTAGACATCCAGCAGGCCTTTGATAAGGTGTGGCACAAAGGCCTCTTATATAAAATCAAACAGAGCCTACCTCACAGTTACTACACTCTTCTAAAGTCCTATATCTCGGACAGGATGTTTTATGTTAGAGAAGCAGGAGAAATTTCCGGTATGTACGACATTAAAGCAGGAGTTCCTCAAGGATCAGTGCTTGGACCTACATTGTACACGTTATATACAGTTGACTTGCCAACATCGCCAGATGTCACTACGGCTACTTTCGCCGACGATACAGCAGTACTTGCGAGTGATAAGGATCCCAAACGCGCATCAGATATACTTGAAACTGCTCTCAAAAAAGTACACGAATGGTTATGCAAGCGGAAAATTAAAGCAAGTGCTACGAAGTCTAATCAAATTACATTTACCCTTCGTCGAGGAAACTGCCCACCGGTTAAACTTGGAGAGAGCACCCTTCCACATAGCGATTGCGTAAAATACCTTGGACTGCACATAGATCGCCGCTTAACGTGGAAACAGCACATCAAAGCCAAAAGAGACGAGATATCAATTAGACATAAAACTCTTTATTGGATGTTGGGAAGGAACTCAAAGCTGTCATTGGACAATAAGCTACTAATATATTGTACTGTATTAAAACCAACATGGATGTATGGTATTCAACTGTGGGGCTCCGCAAAAGACTCTAACATCAATATCATTCAAAGAGCACAAAATAAAATTCTGAGATCCATAGCAGGTGTTCCATGGTATATCACGAATACTGAAATACACCAACACCTTCAAATCAAGACAGTGAAGGAGGAAATCCGAAATGCCTCAGAGAAATATAAAAAACGGCTTACAAATCATCCCAATGAACTGGCACGCCAACTGACAATACAAAATTACATAAACCGGCTCAAACGACATAACATTCTAGAGCTACAAAACCGAGAGTAGCACAAAGTTACTGAATATGAGTAGATGCCCTCACTGAAGAGCACACTCAATACCATTGTTCATTAAACACATCTGCTTATAGTCATAAGACTGATCGCAGATATACATACAAAAAAAAAAAAAAAAAACAAAAAAAAAAAATGTTGTTACCCCAACATGAAAACACTTTCGCTTTTATATTTCGCCAAGACGATGTATAAAATTACACAATGTAAAACAATTGAAATCTTTAATTTTAATAAAACATTTAAGCACATGATAAATGAGTGTAAAAAGTAAAATGTGTGAAAGTTACTAGTTTTTTTTAATCTATTTTCAAAATATAAAGTGTAGTGTTTAGTATGAATAGTATTGAAATTACAGGGTGTTAAAATTTATACAATAAGACCTTACAAATGACTTAAAAACTTACATACAAGCAATACTTACACACAAGAAATAAGATGACAGATCAAATATTCGGCAGCCAATTTGTCTCCTAATAGCAATTCTGTGAGTGCTTTCAATAAATGCTCTCTGGCTGCATCTGCTTGTTTTAATGTCTCATCTTAAAAAGAATATTGTACAGAATTATAATTCAAACTGTCCCAATTATAATTAATAATGACCCTAAGAGAAATGCATACATAACCTCTAGTCAACATAACATTTTTAATTTATAACTGCCATTTTTGCATTTGCCATTGTATAGCTATTATCGCGGGCTTCGAGCGCGGCGACCGTATCAAGAAATTCCGTAACGAAAATAAAACCTAACACCCCCCTCTCGCCTACCATGTAGCTCGGCCGAGCGTTCGCTTAAAGTATATGTATATGGTACGACTGTACGAAGCTAGCACGGATCGAGACGAGCTGCTCCGAAATGTAATGGAAAAAAAAATGAAATAAAAAAAAATATTATAAATAAAAAAAAAAAAAATTTTTTTTTTTAAATTCATAAGTAAGTTGATAAAAAATGCTATGCAATAGCTTTATCGCGGCAGTTTCCGAGTGCCACGCATTTTTTGTTTAATTGGGTTGTTAGTAAACTTATACAATACCTTGATTGAAATTCTTTACCAAAGGATTACAATGTTCTAGTTTCTTCACGTAAACCGCATGTAATCGTGGCACTAAACTTGGTGGGGGGTTGTGTGTTATGGTCTCAACTTCACTCTCTATCTGTGGTTCTAGGAGTGGATCCTTCTCTGGTTGGAATTCACCAGACAGTGTTGGATCTACTGACAAGAAACCAACTACTTCTATCATTTCATTTAGTTTGAGATTTTCGCTTTCATCATACACCTATAAATTAGAATGTTTATATTTTTAAAATAAACTTCTTTATTTTGTTACAAGTGGGTTTCAATGTAAGGGTACCTCTTCTTTGAAGTAATAAAGGGCGTCTAAACGGGCAATTGTTATTATTTTATTTATATTATTTTTTTTTAAATTAGATGTAGCTTTTTAACTCCCAACACAAAAATATTTGCATTCATTATAAAATTATATATACTACAGATCATAATCGTGGGAATAATTTAAAGTAAAATACCTTGTTTATTGCCCGACGTTTTGACCGTATTGCAACGGCCGTGGTCACGGGTAGACGCGAAAGTTTATCAACAATATTAGTATTTATACTGTTATTTGAAAATAATCATTATCATATTACCCTGTACTTTCATAGTGCACAATGTTGATTATATCAAAAAGGCGTAAAAAAAAAAATAACTAAAGTAATATTCACCTTTACAATACAAGACTTGCTAGGCATGTCTGGCAGTGGGAAATTCAACAAATGCTCTCTGGAAACAACATTGGCTGTGCCATTTTCAGTCTCAGACTTTTTAGCTTCTTTATTCATAACAGCAGTTTCATCAACTACTTCCATGGCATCCAAATCGTCTTCAGCCTCATCATAGCTCCGTTTTAACTTCATATTATCTTGGTTGAGACGTTTCGAAGTATTTGGCTGTTCTTCTAAATGTTTTAAGTGATTCTGTGACTCTTCTATGTTCTGTGCCCATTCATTGTAACCAGGTAGGGATACAACTACCATGGTTTGTCTTTGAGCACTTTGGAGATTTTGGGCATAGTTTATTTTTTCGTTTTCCTGGGTAATTTGATTGAAATTAAATAGTTTAGTATGTTTGACTAGAGTAACTTAATAGGACTTTAATTGGACAAAGTAGTGTATTTGTGTGTGTGAAGCTATACTAATATTATAAAGCTGAAGAGTTTATTTGTTTATTTATTTGAACGCAATAATCTCAGGTCCAAATTGAAAAATTATTTTACTGTTACACACTACAACCAACAGGAGCGGAGCAGCAGTGAAAAATGTTGCAAAAATTTACGGATGTGTAGTTGGGCTGGTCAGCAAGTATACAATAATTGTCTTTGCTGTTTATTGTAAATATATAGATTTTGAAATGGAAAATTAAATTAAGTAATTAGTTTAAATATATTTATTTTTTATAACAATTATTAACATTTTGATTGAAAATAATAAATGAAAGTTTAACATTTTGAAAGATTTAAAAAACTCACCAGAATATGTG
Organism: Herminia tarsipennalis; assembly: GCA_945859575.2. Classification (NCBI taxonomy): domain Eukaryota; kingdom Metazoa; phylum Arthropoda; class Insecta; order Lepidoptera; family Erebidae; genus Herminia; species Herminia tarsipennalis. The sequence goes on from OX243850.2 coordinate 19,679,951, forward strand.
CAGTGTCCCTATATTTGCCACTTTTGTTTTTAACATCATTTGTAACATTGTTGAAGACTTCAAATTTTTCAAAATAGAATTCAGGATTATGCATATCCTGTATCATACCACGAAAACGCACCAACGTACCATCCGGCAAGTTGTGAGAGGCATTACAATTGATCAAAGGAATCTAAAAAAAAAATATAGCTAAGGTTATGTAGAGGTCAATATAATCAATAAAATTGAAAAATATATGAACTTTATAAGTTACCTGAAACCAATTTGGGAGCTTCAATAACTTTGCTTTCCATCCTTCTTCATTTGCTAACCACACATCAGGTGTAACCGTCTCAAAATCAGTCATAAGGTCATGCATTTTACTAACAATAGAATCTATTTTGGAAAATATAGTAGCTAATTATTTAGAAAAAAAATGTCGGCAAGTAAAGCCTGTGGTATTTGTAAATTTGCTTAATACGGGTAGTTAATATTTGACTAATAATTAATATTTTTTAATTTATAAATTAAATTGTGCACTGTCTGCATCTGATTTGACACCACATGACAGCGCGCGAAATTTCCACTTTATTAAAATCTTCCCATTGACGTACCGACCCTGGACTGCGCCTCCCAAAATTGACCACTCTCTAGAAAGAGACAACGCTACTTTGTGGACAATACCTGTCAAAGAGACAGGTCCGCACGAGTTTTTTCACGATTTGAAAGGGATGGCGCGGTCCAAAATCTTCAATAAAGTAACTGCGATCGCTAAAATAAAGCCGAGTGCTGAGTGCTCCAAGATGAGTGATTGAATGGTGATTCTAAAATTTGGATATTTTGAGCTCGCCACACTGTATTAGCATTTTTCGATTTGTTGGTCTATGAAATCCGTTTACTTTCTCTGTGGATAGCGGCGTCGGAACTCAGAATTCCGGAAAACATTTTTGTTTTTACGTGGATCGTCTAAGGCTAGCAAATCATTTAAGCTTTATTTGTTATAGACAGTCACTAATAAAATCGTATTCCACAGCAAAAGTGCGAGTATAGTTCTTACTAGTCAAATTTATGTACTAAAACTTCTTCGTTTACGCAAGCATTTTTAGTTTGTTTATAATACTTCAGGTTCCAAAAAAGCTTTCAGCATGAGTAAGTTGGTGATTGAGTAATTTTATACTGTTTCTAAATATCTATATAGTCTCTATTGGTGTATTAGTATATTTAATTATCGGTGAAGACACACTTCTAACCTAAATAGCATAACCTAAAATTTAATTTATTTAATTTGCGTTTCAAAGACTTACATTTTACTTATTTCTTATTTTAGCTATGGATATTCGTCCCAACCACACGATATACATAAACAACTTGAATGAAAAAATAAAAAAGGAGGAGCTAAAGAAATCTCTGTATGCGATATTTTCACAATTTGGTCAGATTCTGGATATTGTCGCGTTAAAAACATTGAAAATGAGAGGACAAGCCTTTGTTATATTCAAAGAAATCTCTAGTGCCACTGTTGCTTTGAGAAGTATGCAAGGATTCCCATTTTATGACAAACCTATGGTAAGTTGTTTTATATTTTTTAAAACTAAAACTATACTAGTATTTAACTAACAGATCGGTAGTTCTTATAGCATGACCACTGCCAAAAATATAAACCTTTCACAACCTTTTAATATTGTAAAGAAAGTGTAACAGATTGATATATGATATAATACATTAAAATTGGTCAAAACCTTAATATTCAAATAACAGATTAATTTACCAATTTACAGAGGATCCAATATTCCAAGTCCGACAGTGATGTCATTGCTAAAGTGAAGGGTACATTCCAAGAAAGACCGAAGAGACCAAAGTTGCCCAAAGGTTTGGATGATGCCAGGAAAAAGAAGAACAAGGATGCCAGTCGCCCTGGCATACACCCAGGCCAAGCTGGCATTCTCAACAATGTTAATGCTGAGCAACCACCTAACCAGATTCTGTTCTTGACCAACCTACCTGATGAAACCTCAGAGATGATGTTGTCTATGTTGTTCAACCAGTAAGTATACTTTGCCTACTATTGTCTGTTGTAAGTTTCAATTCATAAACCAAATTATTGACCATTGACACCACCATCATGCTTCAAAACTAAATTTTATAGCCCTTATTATTATTTTTTTCTATCAAATTTATCAAACAATGTGTTGTGAATGGACAGTTCATTGTCTCTGGTACTCACTATTATTTTTTTTTTTCAGATTCCCTGGTTTCAAAGAGGTTCGTCTTGTACCAAATAGGCATGACATTGCTTTTGTTGAATTTGCAAATGAGATGCAATCTGCTGCAGCCAAAGAAGCCCTACAAGGATTCAAGATCACACCAACACATGCAATGAAGATTACATTTGCTAAGAAATAATTACCTAAGATTGTACTGATACAATAATATAAATAAAGTTTAAGTATTTGAGAACTGTTTTGAGCATTGCACTTAGCCTTAACAGCTCTCCGGCTGTGATATTATTGTTAAGTTTTCAATTTATGTCTTTCAATACTATTTTCTAGATATACAAATACCCCAATTTAGAAATACAACCTATTTTAATATGTAAGAAGGCTCCCTCAGAAATAAATGGCTTGTATGAATGGCAGCTAGATGGAGCATTGATAGTCGCCAGTGTTGGTAGTAGAACAGCTACTAGTATGAAAGTTACTAGACAATGGCCCCAGAATAGTTGGTAACAGACTAGAGAATGATTCCCCTTCAATGAACACTCATCTTCCCAAAATTACCAGTTGACCAAAACATTTACTTTCCAACAAGTGTACTATGTCTTTCTTATTCCATCAGCATGAACACCACTTGCCCACTTTATTTGCTTTCAAGGGACATGTCTCATTTTTAATTTAGGGTCTACAAAAAAGGATTTGTAGAACCTCTTATTTAATGGGTTTTCAAAGATCAATATTGTCACCAACTGGCATGTTAGTCTAGGCACTAGATCAACATGCTATGGTTCCCAACCTGTGGCTAATTAAAAACAGCTATTGTTTGGAGGTAATTAAGACACCCCCCTGTCGTGCGAGCTACTCGCGCTTCGAATTCTGATATTTATTTACACCCACTCCCCCCGACGTTCGAGTAGTGTTGTAAAAAAGCTCGAGTCGGCGCTTAAACGCTTGAGTCGACGCTCAAGCAGATTGCTAATGCTCAAGTCGGGACTCGACTGAAGCTATTCACTATAACGCTCGAGCAGTGGCTTGAGCGTTATAGTGAAAAAGCATTTTCCGAGCACCGGACTCAGCGCTCGGCTCGAGCTTGAGCGCGCGTTTAGATTACATAGCTAGGGAAACTGTAAAAAAGATAGTATAATTGAAATAAGAGAATTTCGGTTTTATTTTTAATGATATTTATATTATAATCGTAGAAAAATACTTATTTATTATTAGTATACAATGTGCGTATGCCATATGATCTACGCCATAAGGCCCAAATTAAATTACAAGTGTGGTTTAGTTGAACTTGCTGTACAATTCCTGACTACCTAATGATCTTTCTGAGCAATTAAGTTAAATTAAATACCTTCCTAAAATCATAACACACCTTTTCAACACTATAATTTTTTTAACCATGAGGAAAGACACATACTGGCCTGTATATTTTCGTTACCTACTAAGTCTGTTTCTTCTTTTATTTATGATAAGGCCAGCTTTTGAAAATGCCACTGCGCTTGGCACACTCGTGCTTGGAACAGATAAAATATCGAATGCCAGTTTAGTTAAGTTTATAACGCTTGAACGCTTGAGCGCATAACTCGAGCATGAAAGTCTGAACTCTCAACGCTCGCAAGCCTTAAACGCTCAAGCGTTTAACGCTCGAGTCTAAAACGCTCCAAAGCGTCGACTCAGCGTTTAACGCTCGACGCTCAGCGCTCATTTTTACAACACTACGTTCGAGCGATTCACGCTGCCTTTCAAAATTGCCTTTAGTAATGAGATTCATGTGCGAAGGGAACTATTCTATTATGTACAATTTCCACCAAGCGAGTGACGTAGTAGCGCATCGTAGCGGAAGCTCGAGCAGCCGACCGCGTCCGCCCAACGGCCACAATCTACTGGGATCAGGGCGCATGCTCGTGTATCCGTTAGCATGCTCTTAGAGAATAGAATACAACACGGAGTTGTAAAAAAGTGTACCAGTGTAACAGCGCGCTTATCTCTAACATAGCACCTAGTCGTATCTTTAACATTGTGTTGTGCTATCAGTGCGTCAATTATTAAAAATCGATCAGACGCGGACGAATATAGCTCCACCTATGAACTTCCGAGGTAACTAAGAACAAGTCCCAAACTCGGCACGAGCGCATCGCCACCTACTGACCCACCCGGATATAGATTAGCGAGCGACTAATCATAAAGTAGTTGAAGCGATCTTATCAACAATGTCGTCGCGTCGGCGAGGTGCGGGAGCTGTGCGAAATACCTTTCACCGCTAGATGCCGCTAGGTGTAGTACTTGCAATAATTTGTTTCACCGGGAGTGTGTATTATTGCCGCTCACTGGAAACATTGCACCAACTTGGACATGCCAGGAGTGTAAAAAAAAAGTTGGTGAAGGCAGAAAAGATTCTGCGCATAAAAGGACCCCTTTTATGTGCAGAATCTTTTCTGCCTTCACCAACTTTTTTTTTTGTGGGTATTTGGCGGCGTTTGTCGAAACGCCGCCAAATACCCACATTTGTTCTTCTGATACCACCGATGAATTTTCCCCGATTATTGCGTCAAGGTTACGTGACTTCAAAGAGGAGTTTCATTCAGAGCTGCGTATGATGCTCAAAGAGGAATTGCAGGCTGAATTTAAAAAAATGAAGAATGACTTCCAGAGTGACCTCAACAGTTTGCGCCAGGAGCTCAGGCAGTTTAAAGCGGAGGTGGAAAATTTAAACGACTATTTTCTGCGTATAAAAGCACAAGTCATGGTTTGGACATTAGGTTGGGAGCTATCGAGGCCAAATTGACAGGATCGGGGGATTTGAGCGAGGAAATTGCTCTATTGAAAAGAGAACTCAATGATCGTGATCAGCATGACCTATTGAATGATATTGAGATTTCAAATCTGCCAGAACCAAAAAGGGGTTCACACTGAAAACCAGCGCTGTGTTGTGGCTCATGCCACAATATGGCTCTTAAGCTGAGTGGAAACCTCGTTTGTCGCAGATACGACGTGCAAACACAAACTCAATGGTAATTTTATTTGTTTTTATGAAGCTTATTGTATCTGTGGCAAATAAACGATTTTTCTTTCTTCTTCTTTCTTTCTTAAAAATGGCGGCAAACTGACATGTCGCTGTTTTTACAGCTCCGCGTTTAAAGTGTAAACAGTGTAAAATATACTTGAAATACGTGATAACTGGACAAGAACGAGACTTTGTGATTGAAAGAATTTTTTCTTGAAACTGGCGTATGCACATAATGTGCGAGCCATAATCTCTACCAATTAATATTGGAGGGAAGAAAAAGAAGATCAACACACGAGCGTGCGTGGCGACAGCCGAGCGCCGCCGTCCGCGTGCGCGAGGAGCCGTCCGGGCGCCGCGGCGGACGGCTGTAACAGTGTTCCAAGCTGTGTAAATACCATGCAAATATTAAACTTATGGCTAAGTTAAGAAGTTTGAATTTCCTCTGGCACAAGGTGAAATGCGCTGCGCTGCGCTCCTGCGCCGTTCGGTTAGTGGAAATCGTACATTATGCAACTATACTATCAGCAACCACTAGCAATAGTTGCTAGAACAAAAGTCATATTTTTATTACAACTTCTTACTATGGGAAGCTTAGATCATTTAACCACGGGATATGGCATCTACCTACCGAGCGCTAAGCAATTTGTCTGCCGTTATCGGAGGGAGGCGAGGTAGACACATACAGCACACAACCACATAATTACGCACATTAATGACATTAAACTTTGTGTACTGTCAAATGCACACTAAACCAAAATCGTATCACAAACATAAATCACTCACATTACTATAAAAGTTTCTGTTATTACACGGTTGACTTTACGTAAACTAATGTATAATGCTAGAGACGGGACACAAAACTACTGTGATAAAGAATGAATGAATGGAATGAGTTTTAAAGTAGAAATATTACTTCATATTTTATATTGGAGATTAAATAAATACCAGCTTGTTTCGTTTCTTCTTAAGTTATTTTATATTATAATTTTACATTATAATAAAGTCCATTATTTGCATGAAGGGAACACTGTCGTGTTGACATGTTCTTAGTTTGAAGGACATTTATCGAGACTTGACCATCTTAAAATAATAATTACAGTAATGATATTAGTATTATTTGTTTAGTATATTGTTACAGTACAATATCTTTGTGCTGTATCTACAATCTCTACAATCTACATCACTATCTTATGTTCCTTATCGCACGTTCAGTATCTATTAAATGTTTTTACTATCTGTTATCAACACGAAGTCGTAAGTATATAAGATGCACCTTTAGATAATTATAACCAGACTATACTACATCTTTTGTCTCATTTATACCTAATCATATACTGCCAAGAAGTTTGGCAAATATATTAATAGATAATTAACTGTATTTTTACCTAATTTTGATATTGATTTAAATGGCCTGTTGGCTTATTGGTTAGTGACCCTGACTTCTAAACCAGAGGTGGTTGGTTCTATCCCATCCAGGATAAAACTTACCTAATTACCTAATTTATCTATAATATGTACTTAGAACTGTATATATACCTATGTACCTATCAACTGTCTGGATGCCATGATACAGGCTCTGCCTAGTTTGGGGTCAGATGGCGTTGTTTAAGTTGCATATATATTAATATCGAAAACAATGGGCGAGCTGATCTCATTTTATTACAGCTATTTAATTGGTGGAATGAGGGGAATATTAAAACGTCTTTTTTTTTTATAAGTTTTATTAATCATAATCATCAATAATTCATTGATTTTTAAAATGTATAAGTTTGTTAAATATATGCCGTATACATTTTTTAGGGTCAGCCTTTTTCATCAAAATAGATATCCTAGTATCCGTATATTTTTGCATCACCAATATTCCCAGCTCTACATTAGGATTGACGACATCATGATCAAAGACATGTCTTTTTATTTCTGGGACTATTGATTTCCCTATATAGTTCTCTAAAACGGTTGCCACAATACATTTTGCAGATATTGATGGCTTCATTATTTTTTGAACAATTACAAATATGTAGCGTTGGCACAGCAGTCTCATTCAACTTCCTTCGATTGTTAGGAAGTATACGATAGCTACCTGGTTCAAAATGTTTACAACAAATCACACTCGTTCGAGTTGGTGTCCAAGTGCTATCTCTTCGGCAAAATTCTATCCACTTCTTTCTTATAAATACTATTTTAAAGAAAGTTTTTTATTATTTATACATAACACATGAACGGTGGCTGTCGAGCATGCGCCCCACCTGATGTTAAATGGTAATCGCCGCTCTCTCTTAGCATCGTCTAAACCAAGCTGCTGCCTACCGAAAGTAAAAGGAAAAATAGGGAAAAAATAAGGGGGGCATCGAGTGGGGGAATAGTGCCCCTGATGCTCCACACTCACCGAAGGAAACGCAACAGTATGAATACTGTTACTTAACGTCGATATTCTGTGGAGCTACATAACATTTATTTAATTTTGAAAATGACATGTTTTTAGCATTTTTACGTTGAATAATAATGTCAATAATACTTATAACGTTTTAGTCCTTACAAGATTAAAATTAGTGACGATAAATCATTTCTATATTTACTAATTTCACTATTTTAACTAGATAAATACATAAGTAAAGTAAGTCATTCAATCATTCGTTCGCACCTTGTACACATCTCTAGTCGAGTCACGGTAATCTGCCTCGGTACCACGAAACTCTCATATCGTCAAACTGTCGCTAACATGGTTATGAAAATTATTGTTTTAAAGCAATAAATAGCAAAAAAATACTTACATGTGAAAAGAAATACCATCTTTGATATATTTTGAGGTGTTTGAACGCCTTTTACACGTTAAAACTGCTTAACAAACCATTTTATCATATTTACGGGAGCTCGTTTTAGCGATAGGCGCACGGATGGACTGAGCGAACGATCACGCGAACTAGTTTTTATAAACTGACAAGACAAAATGTGTCATGTACCTTGGCGAGAGGGGAATACTCGGCAAGGCATCTCCCTATTTAAATTCTCTAAGATGGGAAGGTTGACCATTTTCTTACAACACAAACCTACGCCATTTGAGATGACCACACACACAGGCTCAGAATAAGTAATAGTTCGTACGTACAGAAGGTTCACTCCCTAACAAAAGTCAGGTTTAGGTATAAAAATATACCTATACATAAAATATACTCGAAAGAGCTACCCGCCTGCAAGCTAAATTGAAACTTATAACCGAACCGTGAATTTTCTTTGCGCGCCACAGTTTTATGACCGAGCTGCGAAGTCCGCACGGGGTTAACACTTGAGAAGTTTTTGTACCTAGTTAATTTATTAGTTTTAATGTAAATATGTAGATTAAGCATTACAAACGTACATACATTTAGCATTATAAACATAAAAATTCCAATTGTCGTGGTGTAGATATTCCTTTGTAAACATTATCCTATCCTGTTCCTAATATTATTTTTGGGCGACTAATTAAAGATTTTTATTTTAACTATTACTAAGTACATAAGGATCTAAGGAATTAAAAAAGAACGACCGGCTGCCGCCGCTGCTTTTACACGTACTTCGATGACGCAGTAGAATTGTAAAAAAAAATTAATTCTGATTCACTATTACTTTTATTCAGACATCAGTAAACACAGCAACAGTTTTATACGGATTATATTGACGTTTAGGGCTTAGGCTTAGAAGACACTGCTGGTGTCGAAAAGAAAAAAAATATTTTCAAGTACGTGCGAGCGCGACGCACGTGACCGCGACTGTCCCGCGAGCCGAGAGACGACCCACTGCCATACGCCCCTTCGAGGGGCGCTGCCCGAATATACCTAAACTGCGGAGTGACACAGGTTTTGAATTTCAGGATTATAAATAAAACAAAAATATTTATTACTGTATTGTTAGTATATTAAACAACTTTATGAAAGTTGTAACATTGATTTGTCATCAAAAAATCTAAAAACTATTATTCTACTATATACTTATAAAGTTACGTTTGTCACAAGGCATATTATTTGGCCGGCGTATAAGGCACATCTATTTTAATATTAATAACAAATAAAGTGTTAGTCTACACAGTTTTTACAATAAATTAATCTCAGGGACAGACACAGATTTTACAGTGATAGAGATTCTAATGGATAAAAAAATCCTTAATAAACCTTTTTATTTATTCTTGTTAGGCCGTAGACCCATTGACGTATAGACCTGGACTGTCCCATAACCTCACAAAATTGATCACTCTCTAGAAAGAGACAACGACAAGACTACTTTGTGGACAATACCTGTCAAAGAGACAGGGCCGCACGAGTTTTTTCTCTCTTTTCCACGCTTTGCAGTGAATCTTTACAAAAGTAAAAGTCCCTTTCAATTAAAAATAATTGAAAGGGATGGCGTGGTCAAGGTCTATACGTCAATGGTGTTACCACTGACCATGGACAAGTAAGTTATTTTTTTTTGTGGACTGAACATCAAACATTCAATACCTAAATAATAACATTATTTTTTCAAAATACAAATGGCCGCTTTGCAAGTAGAAAACTGCGTTTCAGTAAATTCTCTACAATAATAATTGCAACTTTTCTCTTAAATCTATTTCATATATTTTCTCTGTAGATAAAAATTAGCACCGATAAATATTAGCAAGTACACTTGTCGTAAATATTACAAAATATGTTTTAGTAACATTTCTTCAAAACCAAATTCAATTTATTAGAACACAACCTAAGTACTAAACAACACTTAAAATACTGGCAGTTAAAAATAATTTTAATTAATTGTTTTCAAATAAACTTATGAATTAAATTTTGTAGTTAAAACAATATGTGATATTTAGACAGTGTAAGATTGTTTAGGAAGTTATATTTCTTATTAAAATCATAATTACATTTGATTAGGTATTTTTTATTACTAAAAAAAATCTGTTTTTTTTGTATACTTTTCTGTTGGGTGTAAATTACCCACTGGAAGGTATCAAGTGTCAAGTATATTATAAGAAGAATCGGGAGTTCTTTGGAAGTGTCTAAATTTAAATATACTGGCTTTTTACAACAGATTTACGATTGGTGTAAATTACGTAATAATAAAAATGGCGGTTTCATATCCTACTCAAATAAACTGTAACTTTAATGGTAATTGGAATTGACACACATTTTGTTAACATGCCGTACATAATAATCGACTTGGATCCAGGATTTGATTCTGGGGGCACGAGAAGCAAATACAGTGCCGGATTTAACATGCTCACGATGGGGGATGTGGGGTGCATTTAGTTTCGCATGACACCGGCTAAGTGTGGTGGGGGGAAGGTCCCCAAAATGGGGGCGGGGGGCACAAGAGTCAAATGAGCAAAGAAATTCGTAAACAAAACAACCGCCTGGATCCGCACTGGAAATTTGATAACAAAAACAAAAATACTTTTGTTAAATTTAAGTACATAGTATAACACTATGTTATAGAAGCAAACTATATAATAAGCGACTTAATAGAATCCCCGTTAACTTTGCAGATGAGATAGGACATCAAAATTCCTACGACTTTCCTTATATTCAAGATCATTCATTCCCAATTACCGCAAAAGTCACCAATAAATACAACATCATCGAGACGAAATAAACACACAGAACTATTCACCTCAGCGTTTCATCTTTTCAAGAATGGGTATAATCATTTCGAATGTGGGTCGTTTGCCGGGATCCTCGTTCATGCAGATCTTGATCAGTTTGGCGATGTGTGGGGAGATGCCGGGCGGGATGGTCACGCGGAGACCTTCCATCGCTATCTTCATGCCACATTCCATTGGGGATAGGTCGGCGAACGGAACCTGACGAGAATTAATAAAAAAATGTACTCTTTTGATTTTTGACTACATTTCGGGATACCTAAATTAAGTCACTTTATTTGTTAATATAATATCTTGGGACAACTCACACAACGTCATCTGATTCCAAACTAAGCAGAGCTTGAACTATGGCGGCAACCAGACAACTGATAAATATACTTATATATTTCCAAATACATACATATTATAGATAATATATCTAATATATAAAATTCTCGTGTCACAGTTTTCGTTGCCATACTCCTCCGAAACGGCTTGACCGATTTTGATGAAATTTTGTGTGCATATTGGGTAGGTCTGAGAATCGGACAACATCTATTTTTCATATCCCTAAGAGTTTGTTTGTTTGTTTGAACGCGATAATCTCAGGAACTACTGGGCTGCACTGAAAAAATATTTTACTGTTGGATAGAGCCGATTTATTGAGAAAGGCTATAGGCTATATAACATCACGCTACGACATATAGGAGCTGAGCAGCAATAATAAATGTTGCAAAAACGGGTAAAATTTACGCAGACGAAGTTGCGCGGGTCAGCTAGTAGATATATAATAACACCCAGACACAGAATAAACCATCGTGCTCATCACAAAAAGTGGGTGGGAATCGAACCCACGACCTCTTGCGTAGCAGTCGGACACACTCCCACCGCGCCACAGAGGCATAGCAGAATATATATTTAATACTAGCTGTCCCGCGCAACTTCGTATGCGTAAGTTTTCCCCGTTTTTGCAACATTTCTCGTCGCTACTTCGCTCCTATTAGTCGTAGCGCGATGTTATATAACCTATAGCCTTCCTCGATAAATGGGCTATCCAACAAAAAAAGTTTTTTTTCAAATCGGACGTGTAGTTCCTGAGATTAGCGCGTTTAAACAAACAAACAAACAAACTCTTACGCTTTATAATATTAGTATAGATGATCGTACATAACAGCAGAACTGAGGACATTACATTTTAATTACAATACAGAAAAAGTCCTGTAAGTGAACTACAAAATATTATTATATTTTTTAAGCTATTGCATAGCTTTGAGCGCGGCGAGCGAATAATGAAATTCCGTAACGAAAATAAAATCTAACACCACCCACTCCGCCGCACCATGTAGCTCGGCCGAACATTTGTGTTAAATGTATATGGTACGACTGTAGGAAGTTCGCACGAATCGAGACTAGCTGCTCCAAAATGTAATAAAAAAAAAAAAATGCTAAATAAAAAAAAATATAATATTTTTTTAGCTATTGCATAGCATTTTTTATTATCTTATGCAAAGTTGATAAAAAATGCTATGCAATAGCTTAATTGCGGCAGTCCCCGAGTGCCACACATTTTTTTTTATAATAGATGCAATGACAGCGGTTAAGTATACAGATTATAAAAAATATATACACTGCGGATCTCAATTACGTGAATATTTGCCTTACGATCAATAGGTCTAAGTAGCAAAACGTCTAACTACTCTAAACGTCTAATTAGCAATACGTCCAACTCGCAAATCGCCTTTGTAGCAAAACGTCTAACTATTAAAATGTCTATGTAGCAAAACGTCTAATTAGCAAATCGTCTAAAAAAATACGAGTACAGTTGCAAACATATTTTATTTGAAAAAAATGCATAAGTAATTTTTTTTTAAACTGTTTATGAATTCAGGATCCGCTTAATATGTCCAACATTTTTCAAAAATTCCATCGGATTAATTTTTTTTCCTGTTAACTTTTTTAGCTCTCTTTTGTATTTTTCATTGAATAACATATCAATTTTTTTCCGTTTGTTGCCTTCAAACATAACATTTTTAAATTTGCGGTCTTGCCAACGGGCTTCTTTCCTCAGAGCTTGAATGAAAAGCAGTAGGGTTGGTTTTGGTTTTATAAACGTATTTAACCGCCTATGCCAACCTTCTAGTGCATTGTTTGTTCGAAAGTTATCAATGTATGAACAGCTAATTATATCTGCAAGAGATAGCAACCACTGTTTTTCAAAATAAGCTATAAAAGTCATCATGTCTTTGCTTTCTATGGCACTTTTAATAATGGCAGTCCAACATTCAGTAATATATTCTGAAGGTAGCAAAGGAATGTTGGAACACACTCTGATGGTTTCTCTACTCTCTCGGTTTTCTGTTAGACTCAATGCTGATGCTCTTTTCCAAACAGCTTTGTTGAAGTGATAGTAACAGCCGGCTATTTTTGAGTGTGGAAACTCATTTTTTATGGCATTAATGAGAGCTAATTCGTAGTCACACTTAATAGTTGTCATTTCTATTTGACAATGCTCTTTAATAAGCTGAAATAAGCGTTCATAAGTTGCCTGCTTTTTATCCGGAAGTAACGCATAAACTATACCCATTACACTAGTTGTATCATCACAACTATTTAAATCAATGTGTATAGATAATAATTTGTAAAATGGCTTAGGTACAGCTTTAAAAGTTGCATCAATAAAATATAACTTATTTTTCATTGTACTCATGCATTTTCTACTCACAGGTGTTGTAAATATTAATATTTTATTGTTCTCATACCCATCTTCACATACAAGGAATTCATCAGCCTAAATTTTAGGAATAATAATTTCGTTCAAGTTTTGGAACACAGTTTTAGGAACATTCAAAAAACTGCGCCGAGCTCTAAATAAAGTGTCTTTTTTTGAATTAAAATTTGGAACCTGATCAATTTTATCACTTTTTACAAATTCCTTTTCAAAAATTTTCTGAACTGGTTTCGCTTTTTCACATACAATTTTTTTGCATTTATCCATCACTTGGTCAATTTCATTTTTTTCCAAATTAGCTTTGCAACTGTGTTCTTTCAACTGACGTAGTACTCTATCTTCATCTTTATTGATTGTGATAGAAGCACTACATTCATCGCGCTTAGCACACCTCCAAAGCGTTGACCCGCCTTTATTAGTCACATTCAAATTGAAACGATAACCATTCAACAGTAGCACTCGTTTTTTTTTTTGACTTGTTATAAAAACAAACTCTCGATTCGGGTTCATTTTAAGCTAGGTGATTCTAGTTCCTCAATCAGGAAATAAATAATTAAGTTTTTATGTATGTAATGTGGCGATTAATCATCAAAGAAAATTTTATCCTCATGACAACTACAATGTCATAATTAAAATAGGTAGGTACTCGTAAATGGCCAGTACTATTAAGAAGAATTTAAAATAAACCTATGAAACCTACGAGGGTGGATCGAAATATTCGCGGCCTACCACATAAATACTTGACTTATTTTAATGTAACTGACCTCATTCGATTTGTTTACTCTCTGGTTGTCACATTGTAAAATTCTGTCACAATAGCATTATCTGTTTTTAAATTAGACTGAATTTTGTGAGCCTAAGTGCAGCGTTTTTAAAGAATGGAGAAAATTGAGCAACGTGCGGTCATCAAATACCTGTTTAAAAAAAAACTGACTCCAAAAGAGATTCACGAAGATATGTCAACAACATTGGGGGAATCTGCTCCATCGTATACGACTGTGAAAAAGTGGGTTGCAGAATTTAAACGCGGACGAGAGAGTATTGAGGATGACCCTCGCTCCGGCCGGCCTACGACGTCTACGACTGAAGAAAACATTGGGAAAATCTGTGATCTGATATTGGCAGATCGGAGATTGACCATCAGGGAGATTGCTGACACTATTGGCATCTCATATGAACGAACACAAAACATCATAGTCAATGAACTTGGATTTTCTAAGGTGGGTCCCCAGATTGCTTTCAGTTGAACAAAAACGAATACGGCTCACGATTTCTCGCGACAGTTTGGAAATGTTTGAGACTGATCCACAAGATTTTTTGGACAGATTTGTTACAATGGATGAAACCTGGGTACACCACTACACCCCAGAGTCAAAACAGCAATCCAAGCAGTGGAAAAAACCTGATGAACCGATTCCAAAAAAAGCCAAAACAATTTTGTCAGCTGGCAAGGTGATGGCGTCAGTTTTTTGGGATGCTAAGGGTGTCATCATGGTGGACTACCTTGCAAAAGGTGAGACTATAAACTCTGCTTATTACTGCACCCTTTTACGTCATTTGCGTGAAACGATCAAAGAGAAAAGGCCAGGACTACTCAGCAAGAAAGTGTTGTTCCATCAGGATAATGCACGCGTTCACACGTCTGTTGAATCAATGGCTCAAATTCGTGATTGTGGCTTTGAATTACTGCCCCATCTCGCCTATTCCCCTGATTTGGCACCTTCGGACTTTCATTTATTCCCAAACCTTAAAAAACACCTTGGAGGTCAAAAATTTTCATCAAATGAGGAGGTTGAAACCGCGGTGGGTGACTTTTTTGAAGGCCTTGAAGAAACTTTTTTTATGACCGGCATACAGGCGTTGGAAACCAGATGGAAGAAGTGCATTGAGTTAAGTGGAGATTACGTGGAAAAATAAAATTACTTTTGTTTATATTTTATATTGTTTTCTTGCTGAGGCCGCGAACTTTTCAATCCACCCTCGTACTTGCCTATTTAAATCTGAAGAAAATATATTGGCGTAAAAACAGATCTTAATATTTTCATACTCAAGTGTACAGGCGTTATGAGAATTAGACGATTTGCTAATTAGACGTTTTGCTACATAGACATTTCAATAGTTAGACGTTTTGCTACAAAGGCGATTTGCGAGTTGGACGTATTGCTAATTAGACGTTTAGAGTAGTTAGACGTTTTGCTACTTAGACCTATTGATCGTAAGGCGAATATTTTATGGTAAATATATTTTTATTGCCCGACGTTTCAATCGTATTACAAAGGCTGTTACAAATCGCGAAAGTTTATCATCTATACTCGGGGTAATCTTAAAAACTACTGGTCCGAATTGAAAAAATATTTTTCTGTTGAGTAGCTCATTTATCGAGGAAGGCTATAGGCTATGTAACATTACGCTACGACCAATAGGAGCTGAGCAGCAATGAAAAAGCTGTCCCGGCGAACTTCGTCTCGACTCTTTTTTTTTAAAAAATCGGTTTCCATTGTGCATCTAAACCATCCTTACACAAAAATAAAATACTCACACAAAAAAATTCATCAAAATCGGTCCAGCCGTCTAGGAGGAGTTCAGTGACATACACACGCACACAAGAAATATATATATAAAGATCTGTGTCAGCATTAGAGTACCAAAGCACTAACCTCTCTAGTGGCAAGTTCCCACAGCAGTATAGCGAAGCTCCACATGTCGGCGGCCTCCACGTTCCGCTTGGAGGGCGGCTTCTGCAGCGCCTCCGGAGACATCCACGCGGGCGCGTAGCAGCGACCCTTCTCTTGGAACGAGAACTTCGAGTCCGCCATGTTGATGCGCGCGGTTAGGTCCTCGTCGATCTGTTTATACAACGTGTACATTGTTTTACATAAGATTGTATGTCATCATCAGCCTACCGCAGTTCACTGCTGGACATAGGCCTCTCCAATTGCACGCCACTTTGTTCTATCTTCGGCTTTTCGCATCCAGCTCCTGCCAGCCGTTTTTTTTTGTTTTTTTTTTAAAGATAACTAGCAATGTGGTATTATGGTCCCACATTACTAGCAATCCTGTTAACCCCTCCAGCTAAGCTCTATGGCTAAAATTGTGTTAGGAGTGGGTTCATGGGGGCAGGATTCGAACCCCCCCCTCACGATTGCAAGACCGATGTCTTAGCCATTAAACTACCGCCTTTTTGCCGTTTTGCGTAACAGTGGGGCACCCAAATATCATGTCTCGCAGGAAAACTCAGTTCTGCAGCGTATGCTGTCAGCAAAGTTAGACAGCTTACGAATGTAGAAACAGCTCGACTAATATATTTTGGTTATTTTCACAGAGTCATGTCCTACGGCATATTGCTTTGGGGCAAGGCTGCTGATATACAAACTATTTTAATTCTTCAAAAACGTGCAGTGCGTGCGATATATCAACTAGGAGCACGAGTTTCCCTTAGAAGAAAGTTTAAACAGATAGGCATTATGACAGTTGCATCACAATATATATATGCAAACATTATGTTTGTAAAACAAAACTTACATTTATATAACAAAAATAGTGATATTCTCTCTGTGAATACAAGAAATAAGCACAAACTGGTAGGTTAATACCATAGGTTTCATAAAACTCATAACTCATTCATGGGACTAGGTGTTAAATTTTTCAATAAAACCCCAGTCAGCATATCGAGTCTACCAGTAAATAAATTTAAGAATGTAGTCAAGAGACATCTTATACAAAGAGCTTACTATTCGATTATTTAACTGATAAAGATAAATGGATGTAGTTCGTTGCTCCCTATTAATGTATTGTGTTGTATAGTTTATTGCATCTGATGTATCCAATCTCGTGTACTCTTCTAATATTATTGACCTCATTTTTTTTGCATCAGTCTTCTAATCTTCTAGTCTCTGTATATACAGTTTATAAACAGAGAAACATTGTAAACATTGGCAATTTGAAAAGAGTGGCCACGAGTTTTTATTGCCTGTTCTTTTCTCGGGCTTTACCTATGTTTGCGAACGGGCATTACAAGTAAATGTAGAATCGACTTTTCACAAGTGTAGTATTTTGCTTCCTAAGTGAATAAATCATTTTTATTATTTATTTATCTGAGCCTGAGGGCCCGAGGGCGTCCTACACTACATTTGCCAAACCGCGGTCTCCACTCAAGAACTCGTTTACCACAACGGTTGTCGGTTCTTCGGCTAATATGGCCAGCCCACTACCACTTCAGCTTGCTTTGGTTCTCTGCCGAATCACCTCATTTTTGATTTTGTCCCTAAAAGAAACTCCGAGCATAGCTCTTTCCATAACCCGCTGAGCGACTTTGAACTTGTGGACCAGCCGTACCTCCAGTGTCCACGTTTCATGGTGTAGGGCACTCACCATAATATGCTTGCTGTTAAGGCTGTAGGTGGGCAGGATCTTGTCCTTCTGCAGGCTGTGCAGGTAGCGCATGGCGAGCGCCACGTCGTGCGCCAGGCGCAGCGCCGCGGGCGCGTCCAGCACCAGCGCGCCCGCGCCCGCGCCGTGCAGCAGCGCGTGCAGCGAGCCCCACGACATGTACTGCGATATCACCACCAGCGACGGCGGGGACACGCAGCAGCCCACCTGGGGGAATACCACATCATTTTTCAGTTCGATAGCGTATTTGACTGAAGTCTAATCAGTCTCTTTTTAATTAAGAAACGTCAAAAACGTTCCGCTCTGTACAAATTTGTATGGAATGCTAGCATATAATGTCACGTTTTCTATGGTCAAATCATTTACTTTTAGTGTTTCTCTTAATAAACACGTTAAATTAATAAATAAACATATTTTTTCAAACAACTTTATGACATTATATTATAAAATATTTTATTTTGACAGTAATCAAATACAGTGAGTGAGCAAGGACGATCCATTCTAGATGAATAAAATTCGTAACCCGAGGCGAGTTAAAAAAGGACAAACATATTTTGTTAAGTTAGTTTTGTATTTACACCGAAACAGTGAAGTTCGCGACCGACCCTTAAGCCTTTAAGGCGTATTACTTTGACTGTGAATGTGCCATAACAGTGGTGAATCTAAGTTTTGTGTTTGGGTGGAGGTAGCTATACTGCATCTAACACCACCTATTGGCATTTATTTAAAATCGCCATTTTATACTTTTTCCTATACATTTTCTAATATTAAATTTTTCGCGTAAATGTCCTTTTCTAAGTTTCCTTTTATCTCAAAAACGGCGCGTTGTATTAAAAAAATAAGGGAAATTTTGGGCACCTTTAAGAAACCACTGCGAATATATTGAAACATTTTTTTTTTAATAAAAATTACTAAGTATGTACAACTGCAAGATTTTTTCGCGCAAATGTCACATCGCACATGTTTTAGATAGCATTCGTTACAAAATCACAGTACCGTCATTGTTCATAATTCGTACTTTGTAACAAGCGAAAGCAAGTGATGTAAGAACATTGCGATTAAAAAATCACTGTCCGTGATATCTCCCGTGTAATATCATGGTGATAAAAATAACTCACTTCATCAAATGATAATCTTATCTATCTAATATATAAAATTCTCGTGTCACAGTTTTCGTTGCCATACTCCTCCGAAACGGCTTGACCGATTTTGATGAAATTTTGTGTGCATATTGGGTAGGTCTGAGAATCGGACAACATCTATTTTTCATCCCCCTAAGAGTTTGTTTGTTTGTTTGAACGCGATAATCTCAGGAACTACTGGGCCGCATTGAAAAAATATTTTATTGTTGGATAGCCCATTTATCGAGGAAGGCTATAGGTTATAACATCACGCTACGACCAATAGGAGCGGAGCAGCAATGAAAAATGTTGTAAAAAAAAAAGGGAAAATTTACGCAGACGAAGTTGCGCGGGTCAGCTAGTATATATATAATTCTCGTGTCACAATGTTAGTTACCATACTCCTCCGAAACGGCTTGACCGATTTTGATTAAATTTTAAATGCATATTCAGTAGGTCTGAGAATCGGCTACTATCTATTTTTCATAACTCTAAGTGATAAGTGTTATCCGCCCCTAACATTTATAACTATACTATTCTATACTAATATTATAAAGCTAAAGAGTTTGTTTGTTTGAACGCGGTAATCTCAGGAACTACTGGTCCGAATTGACTATTTTATAGTTAGATAGCCCATTTATCGAGTAAGGTTATAGGCCATAAAACATCACGTTACGACTAACAGGAGCGGAGCAGCAAGGAAAAATGTTGCAAAATTTACGCAGACGAAGTCGCGCGGGTCAGCTAGTAATAATATAATATCTTGAGACAACTCACACAACTGTATTTGATCCCAAACTAAGCAAAGCTTGTAGCCAGACAACCGAAACATACTATGATGAATTCAAGTTATTAAAATAAAATAAAAAAACAATGTTTGTATTGGAGTTACATAGGGCTGGTGTGTAAAAGTGTGATCTTCATTCCTATACAGGGCAAAAATTTGTAAAACTATTATTTAGTTAGTAGTCGCAATTAAAGGTTTATGTAATCCTTTGGCACTCTCAAAGCATTCTTTATCAAATCTCATCAAAACCAGCCCAAGAGTTCAGCTGTGATAATCGAAACCACTGTCTAATTTCTATGTGACAATTGAGACAGACAATCAATCAATGTTAAATCTACTGCCATCCAGAACCGATCCTACTTGAGAAACTGGTTCTTTCGGTTCCAAGCTCAAGCCAAAACCGAGTTATCCGGTTTTCTCGGTTCTTAAGACAAATCGGTTAAAAAGTATATAACAAAATGATTTTCCTTGTATTTATTCGTTTAGTCTATAATTATTGAAGCCTTAAAAGTTATTTAGATAACCTAGCTTATGCCTGCGCTTCATAAGCTAGTTAGCCCTTTAATGGTGACATTTAACTTGAAGTCTATGTCATGGCTAGTAAAATTAAACAGGCTGGAACAAGATAGCAAAAAAAAAAAACAATTGGGCGTTTTATGTTTTTCCGGGCAATTAAGAACCTTCCTTGGACTTGACGAAATAATTGAAAATAAAATAGCCAAATTGGTCCAGCCGTTCTTGAGTAAGTTAATTATTTTCAGGCAACAAGTATATATTCAAAATATATGATATGCATCTTTGATCTAAACTGTCGCATTTTAGTGGGTCCAGATGCTTCGACGTGAATCACAGCGTTGACTAAACACTTATTCTAGCAAACAAATGGTGATTTTGTAAGCTATTATTGCCGTTTTATTCACATTTTATTGATCGGTGCAAATATCTAAATGATTAACTTTGTATTGTATACTATAAATAACAAGAGTATAATATTCTTCTTCTTTGTGCGCCATCTTCTACCGGACGTTGGCGATCTTAATTTTATCCATCGCCGTTCTATAAAGGGATCTCAAGAGACCCGAACGCTGTCTTAGGTTATTAGTGCTTATCCCGAACCACTGTCTTAGGTTGTTTAACCATGAAATGCTGTGTCTACCTTATTTACGGCGATTCTGAATCTTCCTCTGTATTATTAGTTGCAGAAAATTGTATTTTCTTTTCCGCATTATATGTCTAAGAAACAGAAGTTTTGGGCGTTTAATGGTGTTTAGAACTTTTGCCTTTAACATTCTCCGGCAGACCCACATCTCGAATGCTTGTGTTCTCTTACACATCGTTTCAGTAATAGTCAGGGTTTCAATGCCATACCTAGAATGGAAAAGATGTTATCTTTTCCATTCTCAGGTATGTCGTTGAAGACTAAAGAAGATTTACAAAAACGAGAATTGTCCAGAAAAATGCAAAATACACAAATTTTGTTTTTACATCCTGTTCCAGTCTGATCTTCATTTTACTAGTCATGCCATAGATAGGTACATTGGAGAGATCGAGTGAAATGTTTCCAATAAAGGGTGAGCTTTTTAATGCACACTGACAGAGAAGCAAGCATAAGCCAGTTTCTACAAATACTCAAAAGGTTACTTTAAGGTATCTAAATATTTTTTTAAGTTTTCAAAAATTATTGAATACATGTACTTTAACCAATTAATCTTTAGAACCGAAAAAACTGGGGTTTGCTATTTTAAAACCAGACCCGCAGAACCGGGAATTTTCGGTTCTTTTGGAACCGAAAATAAACCGTGTCTTTATATGTAAAAATGGCATAATTATTTTATTTAATGATAAATGATTTAAAAAATCAATTCAATTTCTATTAGTTCAATTTTAAAAATCTTAAATACCAACTTCTTAAAACCAAACAAAAATGGAGA
Organism: Herminia tarsipennalis; assembly: GCA_945859575.2. Classification (NCBI taxonomy): domain Eukaryota; kingdom Metazoa; phylum Arthropoda; class Insecta; order Lepidoptera; family Erebidae; genus Herminia; species Herminia tarsipennalis. Next base: position 19,701,693 of record OX243850.2, read on the forward strand.
GATAAAGATAGCACTTGTATATTTTGATAAAAAATGTAAACTTACAACAGGCAATATGTTGGGATGAGAGAATATCCTGAGCTTGGGGAACTCTTCGTTGAAGTCACGTTGTATGCGCGGAGTACATTCTCGTACGGCCAGTATCTTCGCCACTATGTCGTTCTTCTGCCAACGTCCGCGCCATGTCTCTCCTGCAACAATAAATTCAAACTAATATTATAAATGTAAAAGTAACTCTGGCTGTTACGTTTTCACGCTTAAACCGCTGAATCGATGTAGATGAAAGGTATGGACAATAGTTTTCATACCAAATTTTATCAAAGCCCGTGACTCCGCCCGCGTGGATGTCAGTTATCGCGATAAAAGCTATCCTATGTGCTTTACCGAGACTCGTTTATGGATTATAACAAATGGAGTAACGTTTACAAAATTAGCTTGGAGAGTAAACTTCAGGGGCTAAATCAATCCGGGATGTCAACGAAACAAATAAAATTGTTAATTATATTATTTTTGTTGTTTTTTAATAATAATAATAAAAATCATTTATTCACTTAGGAAGCAAAATACTACACTTGTGAAAAGTCGATTCTACATTTACTGGTAATGCCTGTTCGCAAACAATAGGTAAAGCCCGAGAAAAGAACAGGCAATAAAAACTCGTGGCCACTCTTTTCAAATTGCCAATGTTTACAATGTTTCTCTGTTTATAAACTGTATATGCAGGTAAGGTGCTGCCACCATTATATTATACACCATATATTAGAGGACTGATGCAAAAAAAAGAGGTCACTAATATTAGAAGAGTACACGAGATCGGATACATCAGCCTCAATGGGCACAACATAGTAGGAGCATCCACTTACGATGTAAAAACTTTATGTGCTTAAATATTGGCCAATTTACTGCTACTTAATGAATAAGTATACATGTTTTACAAAGGAAAGAAAAGAATGGCCGTAATTTATCACGCAGAATCTTTACTTACAAAAGTAAATCGTTTTCTTAACTGGTACCTAAGTAACATCATCAAACTGTGACAACAATATTCACCTAGTAAAATGCAATAAACTATACAACCCAATACAAGTAAAGTAAGTAGATTGGTCACCCATTTATAGATCACTAGTGGCCCAGCTTTGCACGAATGTCATATCGTAGTTTTTTATACCTTGAGTTACATTATTGTAATTTTCATAGGAATCCCAATTTTTTTTTTGACAAAGTATAATAGGGGAGCAACATAGCCCATGTTACTCCCCGTTATTTTAGTTTACTAATGGTAAAATATTTTTAAAATCGGTCCAATCGTTTTTAAGTTTATTTGTTACATACAAAAATACAAATCTTTCATCTTTATAATATACTAGCTGTCCCGTGCAACTTTGTCTGCGTAAATTTTCCCCGTTTTTGCAACATTTCTCATTGCTGCTCCGCTTCTATTGATCGTAGCCGAAGGTTTTCCTCGATAAATGGGCTATCCGACAGTGAAACAATGTTTCAATTCTGATCAGTAGTTCCTGAGATTACCGCGTTTAAACAAACTCTTCAGCTTAAATAAATTAAATCTAGGGTAAACAGATGCAAGGTCTAATCAAGAGATTTACGTAAAAGATGCTTTCAATATGTTAACAACTACTCTATGGTTTGCGTTTACTGCGCGCGTGTGTATGTGTGTGTGTGTGTGTGTGTGTGTGTGAGTGCGCGTGTGTGTGTGTGTGTGCGTGTGTGTGTTATCAATGTATCATTCTCCAATATATATATATTAGAGAATGACAGCTTTATAAACCTGAAGAGTGTGTTTGTTTATTTGTTTGGTTGAACGCGATAATCTCAGGAAGTACTGGTTCGAATTAAAAGGCTATCCAACACTAAAATATAGGCTACATAACATCACGCTACGACCAATAGGAGATGTCATCAATGAAAAATGTAAAAACGAGGAAAAATGATGCAGACGAAGTTGCGCGAGTCAGCTTTTTTTTTTTATTATGTCTCGTAATAAATGCAAAGTGAAGCGGCGGTACCCTTAATGGTAAAGGCATCGAACTGGCAATTAAGGTCGTGTGTTCGAATCCTACCCATTATACTATCGACGTGAACCCACTCCTAACACAAGCAATTCAGCTTAGCTGGAGGGGTTAACTTAACAGGATTGCTATAGGCCGACCGCGCACACCGCTCACCCACCGTTAACATCACCCCGCGCTCCCTTCCACCGCGCAGGCGATATACGAGTTAAGCGGTCGGCCTATAGTAATATGGGACTCACAATCCCATAATGTTGATAAACTTTCGCGATTTGTACACATTATTAAAATATATATATTACGGGTCTTAATCGCGTGAATAATTAGAATAATTAGAGTCTACCCGTGACCACGGCCGTTGCAATACGGTCGAAACGTCGGGCAATAAACAAGGTATTTTAGCTTAAATTATTCACGCGATTAAGACCCGTAATATATATATTTTAATAATCCCATAATGCTAGTTATCTTACTAAACATTGTTTTAACTCTATGGTTTCCGTCATAGGAAGGTATAAGAACCATGGCCCCATAGAAACTGAATAAACTGATGATAATGATGTTAATTGGTGATAATAAGAGGTATTTGAGGTGAGATGATTCGAAGTTTGTATTTGTAAAACGTCTTCACTCGTATACTCTACCTGATGGAGTAACAGCAATCCTAGTGTGTAGAGACAGTTCGCTGATGTTGATCCCCTTGTGCCTGGACAGTGTAGCATCCCTGCTTCTAGTCTTCAGCCCAAGCCAAGACTGATCTTTGAACTGGATCTTCTTTAGATCTTGACCTTGTTGTGTTGCGATTTCGTGAAGTCTGGAGACAAGTGAAAAGATACTTTGTATTACATTTTATTATATAAAAGGCGCCATGTGTGCACTTGAGATTGAGCTCAAATTTTGACAATCTGCTTCAAAAATTAAAGTAAAAAAAACAAACATAACGCGGGCGTATGTATATTCTTACCTCTGTACAAGCTGCCCTCTAGTTTTGTCAAGAGGAGTATCCCCATCCTTGTTAGCAAGCGATACAAGCGCTCCGGCTAACAACAAGTCTTCGGCAATAGCGCTGTAGCCCCAGAAACAAGCGTAGTGTAGCGGAGAGTTGCCGTGTTCGTTTGTAAAGTTCACGTCCACTCGATTTTGGAGAAGCTACAAAGGAAATTAGCCCATAAGTTTGTAAGTTTTAGAACTCAATTTGGATTGATCCGAGATCATTTTTAAACCTGTGATGTGATAAAGCTTTGGTCAGAAATAGGACTGCGGCGAATGGTAACGGCGTAAATTGTTTTTAAACTTTATATCAGCATTACATATCAAATAAATAAATTTACAAAGTGCTCGTATCACGTCGCCTCTTATGGTGGCTACACACAATCACTTTTAACTGAACACTTTTATCTGACAGTCAAAACTGACGACCCTTGCTGACTGAACTGACAGTTTTCATCGTACACACGCTTAGCTTTCCCTTTCAGTTTAAAATGTATAGCTAAAACTGACAATTACAAGCGATTGTGTGTAGCCACTATTAGAGTTCAAGATACAGAGTAGGGATACTACAAGAGTCGAATGATCATATCAGTTGTGGAGCCGATAGCAATTTAATAATTTTTTCTTACCAATTGTACAATAGGCCTATGTCCATGCGCAGCTGCCAAATGTAGTGGAGTGTCGTCACCCATGTTTGTGACATTGATCCTGGCACCGCGACGGATAAGCATCTCCACGATCTTGAGGTGGCCTTCCTTGCATGCCCAGTGGAGAGGACTGAAGCCATGGTCGTCACTGTCAAGGGTTAAAAAGATTTTATAACAGGGTTTGTAAAAAAAGGCGAGACAATGCAAAATGATTTATAAAATCTTTTTTATTTTTACAGTAGATTTGAGCTTTTAAAATTGAACATTTTAACAGCTCATATCTACTGTAAAAAAATTCCTTCATTGAATTTAAGAGACAGTCTTTTAAACTTTTGACCAAACCAGTTGAATTTATACAACACTAGCTGTCCCACACAACTTCATTTGTGCAAATATTGCTGACTCACTTTACTAACATACAAGTCATGGACACAAAGTACACCCAGACCCAGAACAACAATTTGTGGATCACACAAAGTGGTGTCCCATGTGGGAATCAAACCCTCTTGCGTAGCAGTCGGATACACTTCCACCGTGCCACAAAGGCAGTCAGACTGAGAACTTGTTTGTAGTATTTTTTTGTTGTTGTATAAACCCTTTTTAAGTTTTAAAAGCCCCACGAACCCTGTCCTGCTTCCTTGCCATTTAGTCACTATAGTCCTTGGATATTTTTAAGTAATAAGTCACTAAACTGGGAAATCAGAAGGTTAAGAGATAGGTCCTTGGGGTTTTTAATCTAAAATATATACTGATCTGACTGATAATTAATCCTGTAGGAAAGATTACAACTAGCCCTAACAATACATTTAATTAACCTTCATATCAAACTTTATTGATGGTAATTAAAAAATTACAATATATTTGACAACATTTTATTATATTTATATAAATTATATTTATTTAATTAATGAATTTGATTAGACCAAATTGATTTCCATGATAATTTGACAATTGAACAATTTGTTTTGAATCATGACAAACCATCTAAATAAAATAAATATGGAATGTTGTTTTCAAACACCTACTTTAAGGAAATATGAGGCATGTTACATACAATCAAATATTTGAAGTGTTACTGAGGTTAGAACAATAGGGGAAAAAATAGTTATAAATGATAATATAGTTTCATTTTATTTTTTTATATTCATTTACAAATTTCTGAATTTTGGAAATTACAAAAATAATAATAAGTAGGTAATTTACCAAAATGTATGTGGAAGTCTATGGGGAAAGGATTCCACAGTGTTTTTTTTTTAAGTTAAATTTTTGGCAATCTAGCTTATTTAAAGGCTAATTCCTGCCAGTGTCAAGTATTTAATGTAACAACACACTTTATCTGCATGTACAAAGTATTTTTACATGATAAACATGGAGCTGCAAAAACAACGACAGGTTAATCAGCCACCATTTTTACAACTCCTTCCACAGTGATATTAATTTACTTATGGAATGTGTCAAAAAAAGGAAGGAAAGATAGTCACTAATGGTTAAAATGTACTCAAACAAATCTATACTTATTATAAAGCTACTACTACTACTTTATAAAGCTGAAGAGTTTATTTGTTTGATGCGGTAATCTTAGGAACTCCTGATCTAAATTAAAAAAATCTTTCACTGTTGGATAGTTGATTTATAGAGGAAGACCTATAGGCTATATAATATAACGCTATGACCAATAGGAGCCGAGCAGCAATGAGAAATGTTGGAAAAACAGGGAAAATTTATGCAGACAAAGTTGCGGGGGACAGCTAGTTGATATATATACAACCTACTCTTAAAAAAGTAGATTTCTTTAACCAACATTGACTCACAATTTTTATATTTGTTGGTAAGTTAGTTTAGACATGATGAGGCTGTCATGCCATTGTGGATAAAAGCATCCAAAAACTAAGAAAAAAAAGTGTTAATAATTTATTTATTAAGAAAATAAATTTATCTGTGCTGTAAGTATTTGTCACAGAAACTAAATAGTGTTTTTTTTTAAAATATAAAATATATTTCCATCTTTTTCACATTTGAAAAGCCAGTTTTAATACCTTACTACCAAGTTAATCTATCCCCAAAACTTCAATTTCCCAGTAGACCATTTCAAAGGACAACATCATTATTTAATTTATTATTGTAATACTTGTAAATTTCTTTGTTATAACCATTGAAATCTTCTAGCATTTTTGGGGATACAATATAACTTATGCATATGAGTAACAATAATAAATTAACAATAATTTAACTTCCATTAGTGAACAGTAATTGAAGTAAATTGAAAAATATTTTCTAATTCTTGTTATAAATAACAAGATAATAAAATAAATTTGATGTTCATGAACTCAGTAAACAGGGAAAAACCAAGGAAACATAACAGGAAACATACCTGAAATAGGTATTACTAATAATAAGGTGATCAGATCACAGCTTTAAGACAGATCAAGTTTAAAACAATATAATAAACATATTTAGAGGAATTTGTACATTTATACTAATTTACAGGTATCCAAGGACGGTAACATTAAGTTATTAAGTCAAATACGTGATCTTACGGCTACTGACGAGTTATTATTTTTGAACACATCTGACGCATAATACTAGGCCATGACTACATTGTGGGCGTGTACTCTCAATGCCATATGAGGAATAACTATAGCTCCCATATGGAGTATCAATACAGTAATGTATCGTAAATATAATCAACTTACCCCTGATTCATATCATGTTCGGTATCATCTAGCCAAACTCGAACTTGCAATGCATTTCCTTCCCTGCACCACTGAAATATATCTTCCATGACTGAAGAATAAAATCACAAACAACGCGAGCGATAATATAACGAACTTTATTGTAAATACACAATTTCACTTAATATGTAAATGAAATAAACTGAAAACTAATTAATTAAACTGAAATAATTTCAGAACATAATGAAATCATTCATCGCAATCGCGATGTGTTTGACAGTTTCGCAATCACCAAAAATAATATCATATCCTTACTATTTTAAAAAAACTGGCATAGTATTGACATCTCTGTTCTTTACTAAAGATTTTCCCTGGTCCATCTCTTTTCTTTCCGAAAAATACTGGTTTCTGAAGTTAGTCGTATAAATGAGATGTTGCTAGTAACAATATTTGTTAATAAATAAATAACATCTAAAAAAATATTTTATCCGAATAGCCTGGTATCCAAACTACCAAAAAGCCTGGATTTGACAAATCTTCTGAAATCATTCATTCAGAATCAGATTTCTGCTGTCAGTCATGTCAATAATGTCATTTGTATTTTGTTAGTGCTTGTGTCACAGAGTACCATAGAGTACATTTGGTACAAATCGGTACAATAATATTGCTTATTGCTTGTTTTGGAGTTTTGGATTGTATTGGAAGCTGGAGTTAGGAGCTCTGAAACTGTGTTTTCTGACTAAACTGATTGTAAAGCGTGTTTTTCCCTTATGAACGTCGTATAAGATTCAGCCCATGGAACCAAATACAAGCATTGACGTTAGTGTTTTGCCTAAGATAACTGATGTTGAATGGAAGCTGGAAGTTATGACCAATACTCCGGGACTGGGATCAGACAACATATTATACACAGTTAAATTGAAAACAGATGGGAACGATATTATATTCACTTGTGGAACCCAACAACTACAGGATTTGGTATATAAATTGAAGGATTTAGTGAGACACTGTGAGAGAGTAAAAAGTGAGCTGACTTGAAAAATACTAAACCATAGTATAGAAGATAAGATATACTCGATAATGTGATCGTCATAACGAAACTTACATGTTTATATGATTATTATCTGTACACTTAAGGTGTTACTTTGTGCAATAAATACATTAATATGACATAGCAAGTTATTAATTCATCCAAAACCTTCCACAGCCACACTTCTATATCATAAAGTGTAAGGTCATCTTCACACAGTAGCAAACTAGGAATTTGCATTGGGCCAAAGTTAACAAGGAATTTTCTAGATTCACATGTTGAATGAGCAACATTGGGCTAATGTGTGGAGCCAGCCTAAGAACAATAAAGTTAATTTCTAAATCAATTCAACACCCTAATCAAGAATTAAAAGAAATTGAAATTAAGGTACTTACTAAAAATTAAAACAATACATATTTTAGATTTGACTGCCCTGGGGGGAATGTGTTCAACTGCTATGCAAGAGGTAGTGGGTTCGATTCTCACACGGGACACCACTTTGTATGATCCACAAATTGTTGTTCCGAGTCTGCGTGTACTTTGTATCCATGATTTGTATGTTCGTAAAGTCCCCAGTGTCACAGGGCTTGTACCCTAATGTGGGAGTTGTCTTTAAAAACAAAATAATAAGTTTTAAAATGAAAACAGAAGAGTTTATTTGAATGCATGAATTTTCAAAGATAAGCTTGAAGAAGGTATTAAGGTACTTTTTACAGCATTCCAATCTTCAGGACTGAGGAGGTGGCGAAGCCCCAGGTAAAAGCTAGTAGTTTTAGAAAATTAATGCTAAAGTACCTACATTCTAATTTATGTCGATTTTTGATCAGCTGTATCAGACTTTTACTACAGCAATGGTTGCCAACCTTTCTTGAACAGGGACCACTTTTGGTTCTTTGTGGTTCATAGAAACCACCAAGTACCTTTTCAAAGTTCTCTAGACTAAATCAATCTGAAAATAAACTTCAATGTAATTTGCTTGCTACATTATTTTAACATACTTATTTTCTTATAATAATTAAATAAATTTTGAATCATTATGATGTGATAAATTTTAAATCGTTTTTGGACATTTTTTTCTTGTGGACCACTGGTTGGGAACCATTGCACTACAGGGATTATTTAGATGGAACTAATGCTTGTAAGTATCTTCCTATGAAGTAATATAATGATAGAGATATCAGATTACTGTAAGTATGTTTAACAACAACTGATAATTTGTGAATGTAACTGATGATGGTATTAAAAACACAAACATAGTGAGAAGCAACCTACAATAAGGATTTATTGGATGATCATAAGATGTTTTAGCTAGATGGTGATATTTCTGGCATCTCAAAAATAACTCTAAATTCCTTTAAATAGAGTTCAAAATTAATTAATTAGAAGGGTTAAAATAATTAAAATGAAAAACCGTTAGTTCTTATTCAAAATAACTTTATTTCAAAATTCCATATAAAGTACCATAGTAGTGAGAACATAAATCAGAAAAACAAAACTGATCACAGATTAACTTAAAATGACTGAAATGAGTAGGTAAGCTGCTTTTAAAATCACGTCTACTCTATAAGGGTTAGCTTCTTGGGACTACTGAATGGTTACAATAATTATTAATAAATTTATCTTAAAATATCACAATATCAACAACTACACTACCACAATACATGAACATATTTATGATACTGTCATAACATATTTATGGGATCATCACAACATTGATTTATATAAAATGGATATTAAATACCAAGTACAGAACCACTAAATCTATTGAGGCCTAGCATGGTCTGGGAAGTCGAGACCCATTGAAGCAACCAATAGCATTCATTCATTTTTCATCAAACTATGATAACTTGAATAAAATGTGTACACTATTGGTTGGTGACATTGGTAGGTAGTCATCAGCTGGTAGGCACTTTGATAAACTGTGATCATATTTTTTTTGAAGATCTAATAGTTATAGGGACTTAAACCCTTAAAGAGAGGTGTAATAAGAATTGCGAAATTCCTAATTCTCTAATTAGGGTCCAAGGCCACCCCTAATTCAAGCCCCTGATTCAGTGTAATGTAATACTTGTTTTAGTTGAAATAATAACCGTTTTATATTTTTTAATCCCAATAAATATAGATTACAACACAATATATCTAAATTCAGACTTAGTATATAATTTTGCATTTAGATTCAAAAGTAATCACAGAGGCTGCTTATATTACTGTGACGGATAGTAGATTTTCTTCTTGAAAATGATACACATTTAGGCCTAAAGAATTATACAACAGTTTTAAAATGAACTGGATTGTTCTTATACAATAATTTTATCACTACTTGCGTCTATTAATGTTTTTGTAACAAAATATTTTATTCTTATTTATTAGCTGCATATTCACATTGTGATAGTTCATTTTAAGGATATAATTTTCTACTACTTAATATTATTTAAAGTTGAATTGAAATACTGAATTATTATAGCTTCACAGAATTTGATAAATAAATATTATTATTTTACACATTCTCATTTGCCAAACATCTCTACTTAATTTTGAATGAGAGAGAGAGAATGATTGAATGAGTTCATTCAGTCATTCAAATGAACGAATGGTTTTCTAGCTTCGTTATTCGAGCACAAATGTTTGGCACTTGCTCAAATGTGTTATTGTGGCAGAATAGTACATAAATATATTATAACTGTGTTGTCATAACATTTTGCTATAGAATGTTTCATTTGTTGGTTGTAATCTCAAATAAACTGTGCTAAATAAATGCAAGCACTAATATAAAAGCAAAAGTCATGGTAATAAATTCGTAAGCCGTTAAAATTTGCCTAAATTCAAATCATAAGGAACTAATACATTTGTGTTAATTAAATTACACTCAATAATAATTATTTTTATTTTACCAAGTCTTCCTAACATTTTAATGATATTTTATTGTAATCACGTTCAGTGGGCTTAAAGCGAGTTTGTTGTACGTTGACGTGATCGCATCGTTACCCGCGTTTGGCTCTCTGATTGGTTAAGAGTTTGCAGCGGGCCAATTGCAGCGCCAAACGTCCTAAACGTGTCGATCGCGTTGACGTAAAACAAACAAGCACTAAGTACACTGAACGTGATTGTGCTGTCCTGCGTTTGTAATAATCAGCTCAGACTAATCGGAAAACGGCTCAAGCATTTTGCGATGATAATTAAATATGTTCTAATTTGTTATCCTAAACTATTTCCGTCATGGCAGTTGCAAGAACAAATTAACAAAATACACGAGCTTGAGTTCCTTCATACAATTCTATTTCAATTGGATATAGATAATTTAAAATTATATTTTAAGAAAATGCTGTAAGAGTTTTTCCTCTAAGTCTGTGTTGAGCTTACCACAAACATAAATAAAAAAAATATTTATAGCAAAAAAAGATCAATATTTTAAGTCAATGCTTAGAGCTAATAAAACGTTTTTATTAATCTGAGTTATTTCTATAAATTTGGGAGACTTGGTTACTTTCATTTTTTTCATAAATTTATATTTATAACTAAAATATAAACCATTTAAACATAACAAACAACACACAATGGATAAATATTGATTACAACACCACTTATTCATATAAATTTTGGAATTATCACATTACTTTTTTTTTTATTATTTTTAAAGCCTTATTCAATAAGCATTAAGTGCGTGCGCAAACAAAAAAAAGTGTATTGATTAATTTCTTATTTGGTTACATTCACTGGTAGTGTTACCACTATTAAAAACATAGTATACATTTCCCATATTTTAAGGAAAATATTTCAAAACGGCAACACCATGAACTGGCGAAAAAATATTTCTAACACTAACAAAGGTTTTCTACTTTACTACTTGTAAATTCCTACTTTAAAATTACCAATACTAGTAGAAAATAGCTACAATGGAACACATTTTTTTAGCGATGGCTTATATACCATAGATATTTTTAAAACTTATGAAAATATTTTACTTAAGCCATAGATATTTAAAAAAAGGAATTTCTTATATTAAATCTTTCGCCTTATTAGTCGGATTATATAATATTATCTACAGTTTAAGTAATACATTTTCTATCACTGATAGCACTGTTTCGTCAAAGTATATCATAGTAGGCCAGCCTGCCTGAGATCTTAGTCAGTCAATGATATTTTATCCATTCGGATATAATAATCTATAATGTTCTGAAAAATGTTGGACAGAAAGCACCCGGAATATGAACAGCACTTAGCTTAAAATATTTTTTTAAAATGCTTTAACATATTACTCTGTATCCGAATTTCGAATAGTAACATTCCCTTTCACGTAACTGCTTGGCACAAAATACTAAGAGTACAAAACAGCTCAGATGATTTCGGACCACTTTGTTTGAAGGTGTTCCGAGATGTGTTTGAGCGATGTCTATATCTTCGTGCGTCGAACGGGTGTACCTTCTATACTCTCATTATTTTATGTTTGTAGGCTTAGCAATCTAACAGCTGTGATATCGAGCACTAGACCAATGGTCACATGGTTCAATAGCTTTGAAGGTTGACTCGGGAGCCAAAACGGTGGCTATAGGCTCCAGGAACTGGGTCCCATGCATAGGCACACCCAGAATAATTTGGAGGAATATAGTCCAGGTGTAAAGGTGCCTGACTGGAGCAATAAAACCAATAATAAACCGTTTCCAAATCCTGTTCCCCCCTGGGTACACCTAAGGCCCCACGTAAGTACAAAAAGAAAATAAAGGTAGTCTAAAATGTCACATAGTTTAAAACAAAGCTAAGAAATAATAACAAAACTTGTATCTATTTGGATGTTGCTTCGAGTACCTATGTAAAGATTTGACCCGCGCAACTTCGTATGCGTCAATTTTCTCCGTTTTTGCAACATTTTTCATTGATGCTTCGCTCCTATTGGTCGTAGCGTGATTTTATATAGCCTATGCCCTTCCCCGATAAATGGGCTATCCAAGAGTAAAATATTTTTTCAATTCGAACCAGTAGTTCCTGAGATTAGAGAGTTCGTTGAAACAAACAAACAAATTCTTCAGCTTTATAATATTGGTACAGATAAAAATCAGAACCATGTGACTATAGTCTTTGTTTACATAATGGACGATAGTTAAAAAAAAATCTTCTGTCAGCTTTCCTAGTCCTTGTATCTCTTTCTTTCTCCCTCAAATCTGTATCTCACAGTCTCTTTTTTTCAAAATGAAAATTCCCAAAGTGCATTGATAGTTAGAAACCTACTTAATATTTTTTAGCCCAGAACTATGGACATGATGTTGTCTGCTTTACATATTATATGCAAGAATACAATGGGCGGATCCAGGAGTTCATTCTGGGGGAGGGAGGGGGCACGATAGGCACCCTCGTTTCAAATGAACCCGGATGAATGATATCATTTACAAACACGAAATTACAGACCACTTTGTTCGAAAGGCGTTCCGAGATTCCGTGTCCTGTCTCATAAACGATGTCTGCGTTGCTCGAACGGGTACTTATGAAGTCTACTTTCAGTACTCTCGATATTTTGTGGTACATGTTTGTTCTCTTTCAATTACATTATTGGAAGTAACAGTCAGGGTTGCTATAGGTGTACCAGAATCTGATGAAAAATGGGGAAGTTGTAATTTAGAGATGGTAACACAGGGTTTTGATAAATAGGTCCAAGACGAAAAAATCTTGATCGTTTTTTTTTTATTCAATTACTATGATTTTACATAACGGTTCCTTATCAATTTCTGCCCCCAATAGAACTAAGGATTCTCACTAATCGAACAAAATAAATAGTTTGTACAGCAGCTCCAGCCTCATGAATGTCAGTTTTCGCATTGAATAATAAAAATTGAAACACACAAACTTTCAAACATTATTTTTCTTCCCGTTCCTCTTCATGACTGGCGGTTAAAAATCAGCTCAATATACTACCGCATTTTTATAAGTATATTTAGGAATATACGATTTAACAAAAAAGTATCAAAGGTCAAAATCGCAGTAGGAGTCAGTCGTACTTTGACAACTGTCAGTTACCGTTGTCATACAAAAATCACAATAAAAAAAAAATCGTTTCATGAGATTCTTGTACACCTACTCGAATACATGCAGTATTTGCCGAACAACAAAGCTGACTCGAAGCAAGTAGGTACTACACATGTTCGGCTTCATTATCAAGTACCAATCGGGTAGTTCATTCGGGCCGGCACATCATTCGATTCAGCATTATTTGTTGAACGGCAAATTCGATCGGCATACCCGAACATTCATCTATACAGATTGTTGCCAACCCCGTTGTGTGTAGCAACTCTAAAATAAATTTATTTTAGCAAAATAACACGAAAATACAAAGTCGTGACGTAATTACTTGCATTTGAGATGTCGTAGAGATACTAGAGATGTGTTGTTAAGTCGATTTGTGTTCGAATCCAATATTACAGAGAGAAGAATTTGAGGAAGGCCGCCGGCGGTACAGTTTGCGGAGGAAGAGGGCCGCCCGCTTCTTTGAGCCGTTCGCGGTATTCGGGACACTGGAACAACAAATTATTCAATATATTATTATTCTTTTAACGTTTTATAAAACAGTCTTAAAACCTCGCGTCAGTTTTAAGACTTGTTAAGTAATATTAGAATAACATTCGGTTAAAAAAATACATACAATAAATGAACAGCCGAATACTCAAACTCCACTCAGGTTTATGTCGCCGTTAATTCTAGTGCTGTCACTGTCACTTTAACGTGAACAGTGGAGACGGAAATACTTCTAAGCACAACTCAAAGTTAATCATCGTTTGAGTATTCGGGAATTAGTTTGTTTGAACGGTTGAACGGGCTCTCCTTAAGCCGATCGTAATGAAATTTGGTATGGAAATAAGGGGGCGTCTATAAATTATGTGATACCATAAACAGTCTCTGAGCAAAGCTGCGGACGGATCGACGGACATTGCGAAACTATAAGGGTTCCGTTTTGCCATTTTGGCTACGGAACCCTAAAAACTAGCAATTCGGGATTGTGGTCCCACATTACTAGCAATCCTGTTAATCCCTCCAGCTAAGCTTGTGTTAGGAGTGGGTTCACGTCGGTAGCATAATGGGTAGGATTCGAAACCGCGACCTCACGACTGCGAGACCGATGCCTTAGCCATTAGGCTACCGTATTGTATTGAATTTCTTTGCTGAATGTCTTTTGTCGGCCATGGAACCATACACAACGGACTATCCACTGCTAGAACATACCTGATCAGCTATACAAGGGTGTCCGAGCGAGCGCCAGAACAAGCACTTGCAGTGCCGACACAGCGACAGTGTCTCCGCGTACTGCGCGTCCTCGCGGAGACCGTACATCCTGAAATATTCGTTATAACTGTTAGAGATACCTAAATCATAGTGAAACCCAATTGTTGATGCGAGTCCACGAAAATTCAGAGATGAAAGCTAGATATGTTTTTGAGTTTTATATGCTAATAGTGGCCCGCTCTTCTTGCTGCTTTTCTCTCTCATATATAAACATAATATACATATAGTATTATTCATATAGTAAGGGCAATTGGCGAAGTTACGTCTATTTTCCAGGAGGGAAGAATTTTAGCGAGAGGTGGTAGCGCGACCTCAGAAGTTCCTATGAGCGAGTCAGGCGTGGAAAGGTCAAGTCCAGAAAGATCTAGTTCAAAGATTAACCATCGTACTCATCACACTAAAGTTTTATCCTGGGTGGGGATCGAACCCACGACCTCTTGCGTAGCAGTCGGACACACTCCCACCGCGCCACAGAGGCAGTCACCATATCCACCACCACCGAAGGGGGGGGGGGGGGGGCAATTGCCTGCCTAAATACTCCATTGTCGTCAAAATCGTCATTCACTCGAGTCTGAGGGGGGGGGGGGAGGAGGCAGCTCAAGCGAGTGGGGATCATAGGCTCTGAGAATGAAGTCACAATTTCCTTGTTCCTAAATAATGGGTAAGTTTCCATCGACGCGGGGTGTGAATTACGAATTGCAGTGCTAGAAATAATCCTGGGTACGATTTCGAGCACTGTGATTGGTCAGTTGGTCAGTGGAAACGCCCCCTTAGGAGGGCATGGTACACCAGCCTTCCCCACTTCCTACTACTAAAGCATCAACACGATAGTAGGTAAGTAGTTATTTGTTTTCGTTGCGCTCACTTCCTAAGCTGATGGAAGAGTTTCTTAAAGTCAACTTCTTTATCTTCCGTCCCGTCGTCCTTCTGTTTAGCGAGCGCGGCGTCTGTCTGCTGCTGCGTGAAGTGGAACGTGACGAGCTCGCGCCAGATCCTCTGTTCCGAACACACCGACGCCATCGTCGTCCATGCTGATGACGCTGCCTGGAAATTTGTTGGAAACTATTAAACTTTCTGATAACTGTATGAGCCTATTGAAGAGTAAGCTTTTAAATGCGATTTATGGGGGCAATAGAAAAAGAATAGACCAGACCGAGAAAAGACCAGAAATAGAATACAAGTTTTCCTTGGAGGAGTAGCGAATGCCAAGCGACCAGTACACTAACCGAAATTGAGGTTTAAAGATACATAAAGAGCGATATGATATTCTTTGACGTTGGCTTTTCCCATTGGGAAGACTTCCCAGTAGAATCCGAATAGTGGTGAAAGGTTGTCGATGGTCTCAAATATATTAGATATACGTTAAGTTTCTTACAGATACAAAAATGCACTCACATCTAAATCCCTGTGATCAGATATCCTGAGCAATATTTCTCTGATACATTCTTCAGGCAAATCGTGAAGTTTAGGCACTACCTCTGGTCCCGGCTGGAATAAAATAATACATTCTTCATTAATCGTTTTGCTTGATGAAACTTAAAAAAATGGTACTTCAAACTTGGGTTTTTTTAAAAACAGCAAACTAAACTACGACACTTTACAACTTTCATGTTTAACGAGAGTACGCAAACGTTTTCGTAGCTTTTCTTATATCTACATGACCACTATAAATTCATTAATTAAAACTCGTCCATATTACCATTTCACCAGAAATGTGAAAATTATCATCTTATTAAAAATAAAGATATCTTAATTAAGAAATGTCTCGGTTCTTGCAAATTCGTTGAGTGGATTATGTACCAACACTTAGTTATATAAATTAACTAGCTGTCCCGCGCAACTTCGTATGCGTAAATTTTCCCCGTTTTTGCAACATTTCTCGTCGCTACTCCGCTCCTATTAGTCGTAGCGTGATGTTATATAGCCTACAGCCTTCCTCGATAAATGGGCTATCCAACAAAAAAATAATTATTCAAATCGGACCAGTAGTTCCTGAGATTAGCGCGTTTAAACAAACAAACAAACAAACTCTTTCGCTTTATAATATTAGTATAGATATAATTTTGTAAACTCTACCCGTGCGCTCTAGGCGCGAGAGTGTAATAATATGAACCTTATGTTCTCTCTAATTCACATTAATCCAGTTCACCAGTTTGCGAAATATTTGAATAACTTAAATAAGTATTGGTCTGCTTACCTCCTGTATCCTAATACTGTTAGCGATCCTATTGATCCTGGCAATGGCGTGGTCGTGATGTCCCCAAAGGGCGCGGGAGCCAAGAGGTCGGCCCCAACACGAGCGACGCTCCGACTCGCGCGCAGTTGACACTGACATCACCAGAGCCCGAAGGGCGTTCAAGTTCTGTTTGGAAGTTGCCACTGGAAAAATGTCATTAGGTCAAGTTAAGGCTAAGTCAAAATGTTAGTTTCAAAGACCAGGAATACCTTAAGGGATAGGAGGGGTTTACATGGAGATTCTTCAAAACGGTGTAGGGTTCTTCATTAAAGGAAGTTAAGAACTGTCACGATTAAACCAGCATCACAATTCGTTCAACCTCTTGGACGCTACGATGCCACAGACAGTCACATAGATACACACGTCGAACTTATAACACTCCTCTGTTAGCGCCAGCGGTTAAAAAGAAAGCGCACTCTTCCTTTACAAGGGTAAAAGTGTGTTTTTTTAAATTGATTTGTTGTTATTGTTGGACGTCACAAATCAAATTGCGAGAAGACTGAGGTAGGTACAATAAAACTAGAATCTAGAGGCCGTAAAGTTGAATTTGTTATGGCTGGCACCGTCATGTGACAAATAGGTTTATAACTGTAAAATTACCGTCAAGGCTTTTAACTCAGGTCAGTTTCAAGTTTTAATAATAATAATATTTATTTATTTTCCTCTTTCACACAGAAAATAGTGTACAAATGGCTCAACAAGCTACAATAGATTAAAATTGTATTAGAGTATATCTGTGTGAGAGACTGGTATCTGTACTAGGTAGACCTGTAAGACAGATTACCAGCCACTCCTGACTCTAGATATGAAGGTGTTTGGTGCCATCTGTTTTATAGGTGTCACACAAACTAGTATGTACCTTGGTGTTGATTCCCTGGATCCACTTTTAGAGTCAGATAATAGTGAGATTTTAATCGATTCATATTACCGTCAAGGCTTTTAACTCGAGTCAATTTCAAGTCACGTTTAAATGAAATATTCTTTTTGAATGTATATCACAATCCAATGATAGCCAGCTTACCTTGATCAGCAAGTTGTTCCAACATAGAAAGTAGCAGCTTCTGGGCGGCTCCCGGCAAGTGCGTCAGCCTCTGACCTCCCACAAGTAATTCTAACAACGCGCATATGTAGTTAAATCTGCGCACATCACGGACAGCCGACGAGAAATCCAGGCGACGGACTGCTTCTGATAGGCCGTTGAACCCTGCGATCTAAAATAAGAAATATGGGTTTCGAAATAAGGCACTCTGAAACATTGCTTTCCAGGTTTTAGGTACGATTAGGGTCCTGAAATGTTGTGTTCATGTACTTATTTGTTCAGTAACTCGGTACTACCTATAGGGTTCTGGATGACCAAGTTGCGCCAAGGTCGACTTTTCTTTGTCTTAACAGTATATTCTTTCAATGAAAATTTGCACGTTTTGTATTTATAGAGAACAAAGACTAGGTTAAATATGGGTATTAAAACACCATTACGAATTTTGTCCATGGCATATCCTCTAACTTGTTGTAACCCTGTGTCGTTCGATATTTTTTAAGTAAACAGCAGTGAAATACGATGCTTAAAAACAGCGCAGGTAGTGAAAACTTTTTCTCAAAGCAAAATCTTACCGGTCAAGGCTATGAAAAGTAAGATAACAATGTAACAAAATACCATGTAATTGTTGGCACGACAAACAAAACCTTTGTGAAAGTGACTGGATTGATGGAATCTATTGCAAACAAAAATAAAAACATATATTTTGTTAAATGGCGATATTAATTAGAACAGTATCATTAGGGGGGAACCATGTGGTTCTTACAGGAAAATTGATTGATTGTTGCTTGTATTTTCCTCATTAGTGCAAAAACGCGACTAATATAAATACAATTGAGGAGATTAGTAATAGTTTTCTTACCTCTCTGGTGCATTTGATTGTGATGTGACAATGTGGAGGTATCCTGTTCACAGAATCGTTTGTGTTCTTTTCACTTTCTTCGCCTTCTGGGGTCCTAGGAACAAGAGATTTTACGTAAGCCTTTGATTCAGTATACCACAATTTTTAACTGTTAACAGATTATTCAAAAATAATTAACTAATTCCATTAGATAATATAATAATAATAACATCTTGGGACACCTCACACAACGCCATCTGATCCCAAACTAAGCAGAGCTTGTACCTACTATGGAAACCAGACAACTGATAGACATTCATACATATTATAGATAAATAACACCCAGACACAGAATAAACCATCGCGCTCATCACACAAAGTTTCATCCTGGGTGGGGATCGAACCCACGACCTCCGGCTTAGCAGTCAGGGTCACTAACCACTAGACCAACAGACCAGTCAATTTCTGATAGATTCTACTAAGTTTTAATGTTTTCAGATCATTTAAAAATTATGTATTTTGTAGTAGAAATGAAGCACTAAGAGCGGCTATCGTTTTGCCATACAAAGTAATTCGGTAGTGGTGGGTCGTTTGCCAAGTTTCCTATATTTTTCAGTAGGTAAAGAGTACGTGAGTGCCGTTCTAAGAGGATCATACACGTGAATGCATATAATTTTACAGTCCATTCGATCGAAATAGGATGTTCAAATATTTATAACAACGAGATGGAATATCGACTGTTTTATGGCTATCCAAACGTTTCCTTTTTTTTTTTTTTTTTTTTTTTTTTTTTTTTTTTTTTTTCTTTTTTAAATGCATAATAATACAGTTATTTACACAATATCTGTACCACGAATCTGATCCTAAACCAATATATTATGATTCACCAACATTTATATTATCTACTAGCTGTACCGCGCAACTTCGTCTGCGTAAATTTTCCCCGTTTTTGCAACATTTCTCATTGCTGTTTCGCTCCTATTAGTTGTAGCGTGATGTTATATAGCCTATAGCCTTCCTCGATAAATGGGCTATCCAACAGTGAAAGATTTTTTCAATTCGGATCAGTAGCTCCTGAGATTACCGCGTTCAAGTAGTTGTATAGATTTATGTATAGGTAGGTAGGTACTAATACTATTATAAACAGCACAGATTTGATTGTAGTTATTGGTAGTTTTTGAAAGTTCGGTTATGATCAAAATCGGTTTAGCTTTACTCTACGATATCGGGCCAAAGTAGCTTATAACTTGGAAAATAGCCTACATTATCGCGATATCTATAAATCTGGCGTGGATTTTGATTTCGTATATAATGAAGAAGATCCTTGCAGAACTTACTTACTTACCTACCTACAATATATGCGAAAGTATCTATGTGGTGCTCAGTGATTCTGTAGGTAGGTACTTGAATAAAAACCACAGATATAAAACTCTATCTATACTATTAATATAAAGCTGAAGAATTGTTTGTTTGTTTGAACGCGATAATCTCAGGAACTACTAGTCCGAATTTAAAAATTATTTTACTGTTGGATAGCCTATTTATCGAGAAAGTCTATAGGCTATATACCACGCTACAACAAAAAGGAGCGGGGCAGCAATGAAAAATCTTGCAAATATTGGGAAAATTTACGCAGAGGAAGTTGCGCGGGTCAGCTATATTTTATACGCAGCTATTTTGGTCGCTTTGAGTAATATCAATATCTAATATCAGATAAGAAATAATCTACACTTGAATGAGGCATTTTTTATATGATACGTAATTTTTTTTTTATTACACTAAAGCACTAGTACTGGATTAAGACTACGTCAGTACCCCTCCACCCCTCCTACTATTCCTATGTAAAAAAGATTCGGCATTTAAACAAAAATACGTGTTAACCTATAACAACGAGATACATTTTTACCTTACCTTAGAATCTATACTTCACTACATAGTGTAAAACAAAGCCGCTTTCTCTGTCTCTATATCCCTATGTATGCTTAAATCTTTAAAACTGCGCAACGGATTTTGATGCGTTTTTTTTTAATAGATAGAGTGATTGAAGAGGAAGGTTTATATGTAGGTATAATAACATCCGCAAATAGTGGAGAAATAAGGAGTGGAGCAGCAATAAGAAATGTTTCAAAAAACGTGGAAAATTTACGCAGACGAAGTTGCGCGGGTCAGCTAGTATATTATAAAGCTGAAGAGTTTGTTTGTTTAAATGCCGTAATCTCGGGAACTACTGGTCCGAATTGAAAAGTTATTTTTGTGTTGGATAGCCCGTTTATCGAGGAAGTCTATAGGCTCTATAACATCACGCTATGATCAATAGGAGCAGCAACAAAAATGTTGCAAAAACGGGGGAAAATTATTCCTTTTGGTAGCTTCCGTTGCGTGCGTTGCGTAAACGGTTGAAGTTACACAACAATAATGTGCGACGGATTTGTTCCTCTTGAAAAGTTCTAAAAAAAGCCCGTGTCAGCAAATGCTTATTTTTTAAGGTTGACCCACTTTATAATTATATGTCGTTATGATGGTAAGTTAAATTTGTTCGAAAATAATGCATTATTTGCGAAAGTGTTTTAATAAACATGGCAGTAACCCTTATCCAAATAAATACGTTATACATCACAAAGATTAAAGTTTGAACAAAACTGCTCTAACTTAATTTGATTTCAAAAAATATCTTAAGCTATATCATAGTTTTAAAATATTACGGAACAAAATCAGGCGCGGATACATAACTTTAGTATGGGAGGACAATTATTGGCTCAACTGGCCAAGCGTGAGTTGTTCGCATGACAAGAGGAGGATTTACATTCAACACCGGTACATCAACCACCAACGCCGAGGGGGGGGGGGGGAACACATTAATCCAAAGTTGCGAGGATGAGCTATCTGTGTATTTAAAAGGCATATGAGGAAACTGTGATTGACTGATATATAAACACACAGCTCACACTCCTAAATGGATTAGGTTTAGATTCGGTACACAGATAGTTGTTATGATTTAGGTATCCGCTCCAAAGTCTAAATCATATCTTTAAAGAGGTGAAATGGCAGTTCAAACTTAACGCGAGCGAAGTCGCGGGCGGAAACTATATGAAGGACGAAAGAGATACGTCCTAATCGATATATTTACGAGTTGGTAACTAAGTATTACATTGAACCCCTAGCTCGCTCTCCTACTGATAATAAACAATTATGTATAGCAATAGCATATGTTGGTCTAGTGGTTAGTGATCCTGACTGCTAAACCGGAGGTAGTAGGTTCGATCCCCACCCAGGATAAAACTTTGTGTGATGTGCATGATGGTTTATTCTGTGTCTGGGTGTTATTTATCTATAACTAGCTGTCCCGTGCAACTTCGTCTGCGTAAATTTTCCCGTTTTTGCAACATTACTCATTGCTGCTCCGCTCATGTGGGTCGTAGCGTGATGGTATATAGCCTTCCTCGATAAATGGGCTATCAAATAGTGAAAGAATTTTTCGATTTGGATCAATAGTTCCTGAGATTACCGCGTTCAAACAAACAAACAAACTCTTCAGTTTTATAATATTAGTATAGATATGTATGTATGTATTTAGAAATATACACTGACGGACTTATAAACTGCATCAAAGTAATAGACGACTTTGAAATAAATATTTTAACCAAGTATGCAAACTTTCTATACAGATTTAAATTGAAACCTCTAGATTGGTTCGTGAACTTTAAAACAGCGTAGGATCATATCTTTAAGTTTAAGTTTATGTACTGGAAAGGACCTTAAGACCTTTTTTGAAGAAAAAACAGAAGTTTAAGGAAAAATTGTTTAATTAAAAAATTGGTTTTAACAATAGACACAAACTTTATGCAAGGGTTTATTTGTGTTTTAATAAGGTGTATTACCCCCACGTGCCCTTATTACGGATTCTAATCGGTTCCGCATAGATTTTATAAGGGTTTTTAAAAGATCTTGCGGAATATTGTCCCATTCTTCTGAAAGTGCTGTTCTTAGTGCTGCCACTGTCGTAGGCGAAGGGTTTCTCGCATATACAGCTCTTTTTAAATTGTCCCAAACATGCTCGATGGGATTAAGATCCGGGCTGCGTGCTGGCCAATTCATTGTACGTATCCCAACCTCTTCGCAATAATGTTGAACTTGTGCAGCTGCATGCGGCCGGGCATTATCCTGCATTAAAGTAAAATTTTCGCCTATGAATCCCATGTAAGGCACCACGTGATCTTCTAATATCTCTGTTATGTAGCGATGTGCTGTCAAACCCCCTCTATTACCGTTTTGACGGACCATGTCTATGAACACAAGTTCTGTTCGCCCGTTCATCGATATGCCACCCCAGACCATACATGAACCGCCTCCAAAAGGAACACGCTCCTCAATGCAACTTTGAGCATATCGCTCCCCACGTCGACGATAGACTCTTCTGCGACCATCTGCACCATATAAACATGTCCTACACTCGTCCGTGAACAATACAGAGGCCCACTGCTCTTCTGTCCAATTCAGGTGATGACGCGCAAATCTTAAGCGAGCTTGTCTGTGAGCTGCAGACAACTTTGGACCATTTGCTGGTCTAAAAGGGGTGATAGCCGCTTCCTTTAACCTTCTTCTTATTGTTCGTGCACACACGTTTTTTCCACGCACTTCATTAAGCTCGGTTTTGATGTTAACTGACGTGAGGAAACGATTTCGCAGGGAAGTTGTAACAATAAATCGGTCATCACGACCTGTGGTTGCTCGAGTTCTGCCTGTACCACGTCTCCTCCTGTAAGAACCTGTCTCTACAAACCTTCTGTATATTCTACAAACCGTAGACTGGTTTAAATTTAAATTTCTACCAATCGTTCGTTGATCCAAGCCCTCCCGCACCAATGCTACAATTTGTGCCGCTTGTTCGGACGAAGTATCCATATTATGGTTCAAAAACTCTCGATGTGTTAAAAAACTAACCCAACAATTATGCTGGTAACAATAATTCAATTGACCAAACAAAAAAAATCAATGAGAATTAATTTAAAACTTTGCTATAAATAACACGCAAATCTGATACTACGAGTAAATTTTCTTTTCCCGGCTATATTCATTTGTTTTACCGCAGTTCTATTTTTAAATTTAATTTTTTTTTAAGATTAAGAGCCAGTCTTTCCATATTTATATAATTTAATCTAAAAAGTTTGCATACTTATTATAAAAAAATCCTTTTAGAGTAAACCTGAACTTTGATGCAGTTTATGAGTCCGTCAGTGTATAAGTATGTTTTTCAGTTGTCTGGTTTCTATAGTACAAGCTCTGCTTTGTTTGGGATCAGATGGCATGGACCCTAGCAACACACCTTGGAATCTCCAAATGCCAGCGACAGCTAGCTAACATTTATTTATTTATGTTTATTTTATTTAAGAAAAATATAAATTAATGTCCCTTAACTATCTTCAAATATTATAAAATAACCTAACCGGATTCAAGTAATACATAGTAGCACCTACTTAAGAAAAAAATACCGATTCTATTCCCATAAAATCGGTACTACGGTACGGTATCCATCTATGAATAGGGTAACAAAATTAAATGTGATATTCGGTTTATTTACCCGTTAATGAGAAACATGATAGATTCTGCGTTAGGGGAGTAAAAATAGCTCTGGGAATATCCCAAATATTATCCAACCGATATAGGTCGGTAGTTGAACGTTAAGCGTGACCTATTTAAAGAGACCGGTGGATCTGACCGCTAACTACGAAGAATACCTTTCAATGGGTAAGTCTTCATAAAATGGTCAGCTTAGACTTATCGCTCGTAGCGTCTTGTATTCGTTCTAGTGTAGAATAAAGATTATGTTTCAAATCGGTAGATAGTATTAATACTGTTACTGTTCAAAATAGGTATGTTTTGGTGTGTCAAATCTATACAGTACACTGTTTAAACTGTGGCCACGTCCTTTTTAAATCAATTTGTGATTATACAATATGATATTATCCGACTCATTCGACTAATAGTTATACAAGACTAGACTACCTATTAGTCCATTGAATTGTGATCGTTCATGCAGTCGTAGGTTTAATGACAAACTAACTAAGCTGCCGCTAATAGTCCATTCTATCGGTCGGATAAGACAAGACCTATAGCCTATTTATTGAAAATGGGCAAAATAAAACCACTGGCGAATAGACGGGCCAATTGAGTCTGTCTTGGTTACTAGAGTTACTTTTAAATGAAAGCTAAGAAGGGCAAGCTCCCGTTTATGTGTTTAGCTTTTACCTTTATAACAATTAACCACAGCGGAGTTAGGCCCTCCACCAAACTAAATCCTGCGGGTCAATTCACGTATTTAAACCAGTGCAGTTGCAGTTCAATTGCAGTTAAGTTTCATTTTAAACGGCCATTTTTGTATTCTTGTAACTTTGGGATCGATCTCAAATACGCTTGCGTCAAGTATGCGTCTCGAGAGCGCAATAACGCCATTCTAGTACGGTGCGCAAGCGTTTTAAAGATCGATCCCAAAGTTACAAGAATACGAAAATGGCCGTTTTAATCGAAACTTAACTGCAACTGCACTGCTTTAAATACGTGAATTGACCCGCAGGAATGCTCAGCCGTCCAAACCCTCTCAAGCCGAAGTCCTAGATCCGCAACTGTATGGCTACTACCTTCTAGCAGACCTTAAGCTTATTGATGAAGTAAACCCAAAATATTCAAAAAATAACACCTAGAAAAATCAAGGGAAGATTTCCACCGACTGCCGCTTTCATCTCATGGCTTACATGTAAAAACCGTAACGCCATCATAATAATTAGATACGCCATCTCAATTGACAGTCTAGTTACAATTTCCCGTGGTTTTATAACTGTTTTTATCGTGCATAACTATCGTGAGGCTTTTATTGCAAATAATGGTTCGTCACATTTTTACTTTGGTCATTAGAAAGTTATTTTTATGTAAGAGAGACGGCCATTTTAACCAAAGTTCCGTGTTTTACTGAACTCATTAGTTATGTAAGTGAGATGGTAATGCTTTAATGGGTTATTAGATTATTATAATTGGAAATATATCAGGATAGATCTGTGTATGGTCCATTATGTTGAACATTGTAGGTCATTGCACTTGCTATTTGTGGTTCTGCTTTATCGTCTTTTAAACTTGGAAGGCTTATACGTAACTAGCTGACACGCGCAACTTCATCTGCGTCAATTTTCCCCGTTTTTGTAACATTTTTAATTGCTGCTTTGATCCTGTTTGTCGCAGCGTGATGTTATATAGCCTATATCTTCGATTAATGGGCTATTCAACAGCAATTTTTTTTTCCATTTGGACCAAGTAGTTCCTGATATTATCGCGTTCAAACAAACAAACTCTTTAGCTTTTTAATATTAGTGTAGATAAGTGATTAGACAAGGGTAGGTGTAGAGTTCTTTAATTAACTATAGGCTATTTACGACTCCCACCACATTAGCCTTTATTACCTACTACTTTACTTGCATAAACATAGTCATGTTATACCCATTACAATATGTTCTGCCTAAACAGGGCATTCGAATACCATAATTGAGTTTCAGAAAATACTTTCCTTTATAATATCATTGTTTTTACGACATCATGTTGTTATCTGTAGTGCAATATCTTTTCACTTTTGTTCACGTATACTTTATTGTTACTTTCATAGTTAATATTACTATTGTACAATTATTCAGGGTTGAGGGCCTAGCACCCTTAACACAAGTTATTTACAATAACTTAGCAAGGGTGCTAGTCACCACAAATGATTAAAGTACCTACCTCTAATTATAGTGTAAACATGTAAATCTGTTCTTAATAAAAACCAAAATCTGTAACCTTGTTTGTGGTGAAAAATAAATAAATATTATTGATTTGACTATAGGAACTTATGACGTCATAGGTTGCTATTCCATACACATTTCTATAGAGCTTATCTTTTTGACATTTCATAAAAAGAGACTGATTTGACTTGACAGCCAACATCCCTATTGGTTTAGGCATTTAGAAGTTCTGGTGGAATAGAAAAACATACATGAAACCCTTTTTTTATGTTACCTAGTCGTATAATAAAAATGGCGTTATATTCAAGCGAAGCTGAATGCCACAAGTTTACCTAGTGCAGACATATTCGTACTAAGGGTAGTATGTATCATCACGCCCCCACTTCTCTGAAGTGGTAGGGGCACAACACTCCGCGTTGATTACTCTCCCTTGCTTGCAAGCGTAGCTTTACCAATTAAAATAATGTCAAGTGCAAACATGCAAGTTTACCAATTAATTGACGTGAATGCTAGGGAAGTCAGTCGTGAACTCGTGGCATCGTAGTTACCGAACAATCTCAAGTTTTAATTATTTTGTAGCGATCAATGAAAGAGTAAAACATTTGAAGCCAGGAAAAGTGGTGTCCCGTGTGGGAATCGAATGCGGAGCAGTCGGACACACACCCACCGCACCACAGAGGCAGTCGAAATAAAAAATCAAATCTGTGACGTGCAATGACAAAAGACTAAAAGCTTACCAATCTTCGAATTTCTCATGCCTTACAGCAGTTCAGATGTTTCAGAGCAAATGTTTCGTAAATGAACTACTAAATATTACTATGTATAGTATATAGTATGGTCCTTGACTCAGTAGATCAAGATATATGCGAGGTTAAGCAACGTTATCATTGTCGGTCAATACATGGATGACCGTTTTTGAAATATGTCGCACGTCTCCGTTCCTCGGAAAGCACGTTAAACCGTCGTCGCTTCAATCTCTCTCCGGTTGACTCTGATTTTCGTCCCGTCATGTTATGAGAGTGAGGGAATAGAGTGCGCTTGTGTCTGCGCATACACTTGTGCACTATAGTATCTCCTGTATAGTTGGTTAGTCTCTATGGGGTTGGCCGCCGTAACCGACACCGGTTAGGACACCATTATTATTATAGTACGTTATTGTGGTTATCTATTTGATTAAGCATCTTAATGAATTATACATGAGTCACAGCCAGTAGTCGTGAATCATAAATAAGCTTCTGATATTGATCAAGAATCAATTAATAAACAAAACGTTATATAATATCTTTGTAGGGACTGTCCTACGTGTACCTAGTGCCATGCCAGCTTATAAGTATTACTAGCCGACCCGCGCAACTTCGTATGCGTCAATTTTTTCCGTTTTTGCAACATATTTCATCGCTGCTCTGTTCCTATGTCGTAGCGTGATGTTATATAGCCTATAGCCTTAGTCGATAAATCCAGCAGTAAAATATTAAGAGTATATTATTATACTGAGATTATAGCATTCAAACAAACAAACTCTTCAGCTTTATAATATAAGTATAGATAAGAAACTTACTTCTTTTTGTATTATCTCTCTGTCTATCGAACCCGAGACTTCCGTATGCTAAACCGGGGTCTAAATCAAACAATCTATCGGGACGGCACTATGGGACACGCGAGTTGGGCCCTTGCTTACACCATCTAGCCGCTAGTTTAAGAACTATTACGGCTTTTGTTATTGCTTCGTAAAGAGAGCATTTTTACCATATTATGATGTCGCAGGCCAATTACTATAGTAATCTTTATAGGCATTTCTTGCCAATTACTTTATTAATACAGTAATTTCATTTTTGAAAGATAGAAAGTAAAGTAATTGGCAAAAAATGCCTATAAAAAATACTAAGTAAAATCACATAAAGTGACGTTCCAAGTGGACACTTTTCCAAAATGACACTTTTGCATGCAATCAAAATAAACTTTTTGTCATCTGCCACTTTGATTCTGGAGAAAGCAGTTTCTTTGCGAATCTCCGTAGAAACGGCGACATTCTATTATTGGCAAACTGATGATGTTCTTATCCGGTCGTTTTACCCATGGTGACTACTTCAACTCCCGTGTCGTTGCTCATATGTGACTTATGTAGCCGATCTCGCACATATCGGGCACGTGAGCACTTCATTTGTGTAATTATAATTGATTACCACAAGTGTTCGCGTTTTCAATACGTCGCGCTTGGCATCAAGCTGTTGCTCATAATCATGTTTAAACCAGGGTCCTCCACTTCTGCCGCTATGTGGCTTGCTGCTCCCACCGAGATGGCGCTATATCGCACTTCGTTAGATGTCGTTTGAGCACGTCTTTGTACCTTGCTTGCTAAGGAGTTGCCCACCTTGTTTGCGCTTGCCTTCTTCGAGTTCAGAATAGAAGACGCGCTTCGCTAGTCGTTGCTCTACATCTTGCAAGTACTGCCTATATCACTTTATAGATACCACCGAAATAATGTTATGTTTACTCAAAAAAGGTTTTTGTTTCAGAGGTATCGATGCCAATCTAGTCAATGAAGCGGATCAACGCACGTATCGAAAAAGATAAAGCTAAAAGCCCGCATATCATATTTCAATAAATTTATCATACGAGTAACTTAGATATTAAAAGCATCTCTTTTAGAGAGATTCAGTTACTTCTTCAAATTTGGATGTAGGTCATCTGAATACATTTCCAAAAAACTTGCAACCAAGGGTAGGGAAGTTTGGGGGTTGTACCGCCCCGCCTCTCCCGACATAAACAGTACACAATCGGCCAGTGCTTAGTCAATTGTACTGCCTAATTCCCCCCTGAAAATACGATAACTCCCCCCGAAAAAATATCGTAGGTACACCCAAGGAGATCAGGCTGAAGTTTGCTGGTCTGTGTTTTTACACTAGTCTCTTCTTCGGTATACGTCATCAGCGTCGCTAGCTCACTCTTGGATCAAAAAACTATAAAAACCTGGTTACAATAAACAGGTGCACTAATGAATGAAACTAGACAATATTCTAGTTTGTCATTCTTATCTACAATGTTTAGAGTAGCAGCATATCTGTATGATAGCAGTGCTCGTATACTTTGTAGTGTTCATAAAATAGCCGTAGTCGTATGCCATTAACTATAGAACATAAAATACATACAGGCCAGGGGGGGTACCATGCTTAAGACTGGCCAGGTGTCCAACGTCCAAAGACGCTTGCTCCGGACTCCTGCTGCCTGGAGTCTCCATGTCATTGATACGCCTCTAATAGAGGCTAAAATCATGACCATCCTTCTGGTTTCGCGGCAGTCGGAAAAAAAAAGATCGGAAAACATACAGTTTTATGACTTAATAATTGTTATGAAATCTTTTCTTAATATGTGCATAACAGGCTGTTGATAGATACATTTGCTGTGCTTATTAATACTTGTAAAGTATGCAATTATAATCTAGATACAAACATGTTCGTATAAGTTTAATACCACTTAAAAGTTAATAACTACCATCTTGAGCGCACTTAGATCCAATCTGCACGATTAGTTACGGATAGGTTGTATTATTATTTTACCTATAAGTGCTGAGTCAGCTGAGTCTTCAATATTCTCTTTATAGAGTTTCGAAAGGAGACTTAAATTCCGTTATTTTTTTTCATATGTAGTACTTTCAGACATGAAGACTGGTGATATTATTGGTGACTGCGTTAAGATACTGTTTGGACCTGCCGCCTGTGCATTCAACATCTCCTTGCCGTTTTAAGCAAGTCCGACAAGAACAGAGGCCTACTGCCATCTACATAAAGTCGTCCACTTGTCATTCAATCCACCTATTTATACACGTGGTAACACAAGAAAACAAAAAAAAATGTGTGGCACTCGGGGACTGCCGCGGTAAAGCTAATTGCATAGCATTTTTATCAAATTAAACTATTAAAAAAAAAAAAATTTAACGTTTTAAAAAAGTTTTTTTTTAATTATAAAAAAAGAATGTTATCAATTTTTTTTCTTTCAAAAAAAATGTTTTTTTTTTGAACTTTTAAAAAAATCAATTCAAATTTTTTTTTTTAATTTTTAGAAAAGTTTTTTTTTAATTATAAAAAAAGTCATTAAAAGTTCTGCTATTCATCGATAGATGGCAAAACTAATATGCAATAGCTTTAATTTTTTTTCTTTAAAAAAAAATGTTTATTTTTTTTAATTTTAAAAAAATCTATTCAAAATTTTTTTTTTAATTTTTAGAAACGTTTTTTTTTAATTATAAAAAAAGGCATTAAAAGTTCTGCTATTCATCGATAGATGGCAAAACTAAAAAGTATCACCGCTGTGCCCGTCGGAGTGGGGAGGAAATAAAATCGCTAGGATTAAAAAAAGAAATCTTGATCTGTTACATAGCATATCACACAAGACTTATGCAATTAAGACTTTAAATTGAATGTCTACTAAGGTGTCACCAGGTACCTATTTGGTTTAGTATGGGATGACAGCAGAAAATTATTAAGGTGAATGATATATCAGAGAAGTGATATAGTCTACAACTACATGGTAGGTTTTCAGTTCTTGTTTACACTTTGGCGTAGTTATGTAAAGAAGACCGATAGTTTACCCGTTTCGTATGATTTGTTTAGACTGGAAGTGGTACACAGAGACCGGACCGTCTCTTTTTGTGAGAATGTTTCTGAATTCGTTCATTGAAAACAAAACAATATCTATCTATACTAATATTATAAAGCGGAAGAGTTTGTTTGTTTGATTGTTTGTTTGTTTGTTTAAACGCGCTAATCTCAAGAACTACTGGTCCGATTTATAAAAAATCTTTTTTTGTTGGATAGCCCATTTATCGAGGAAGGCTATAGGCTATATAACATCACGCTACGACTAATAGGAGCGGAGTAGCGACGAGAAATGTTGCAAAAACGGGGGAAATTTACGCATACGAAGTTGCGCGGGACAGCTAGTGTAAGATATATATATTGTTTTGCTTTCAATGAACGCATTCATATCCTAGCCCGTTTTTCACGGTGAATCGTTTATTTGTGGATAGATCAAACGGCATACGGCGGTTAAAGGAGCATAGAGTTCGTTTGCAGTCAAATTATTGAGAGTTGTTTTAGTCTACACCAGTGGTTCCTAACCTGTTTGATTAGTAGCCATTTCACCCTCGCAGGAGGTTTATACTCCCATGTTGGGAACCCAGACTTAACACTATTGAATACTACTTAAAGTCGAAACATTTTATCTTTATTTACCTTGGAGGTATATATTTACGATGTCTAGATCTCAGTAAAGACGAAATATTTTTACTTCAAGTCATTCAAGTCTATATTCATGTTAAAGTAATATCTAGTTCTCATAATATTTGTCGTAAATAATCTATACTAATATTATAAAGCTGGAGAGTTTTGTTTGTTTGTTTGAACGCGGCAATCTCAGGAACTACCTACTCTCACTGTTGGGTAGCCCATTTATCGAGGAAGGCTGTGGCTGTATAACATCACGCTACGACCAATAGAAGCGGAGCAGCAATGAAAAATGTTACAATAACGGGGGAAATTAACGCAAACGAAGTTGCGCGGGTCAGCTAGTGTTCACTATAATCACGATTTCAATCCGAAACTTGTCCTGTATTAATAATTGCAATTGATTACTATTGCATGATAGTAAATTGTTCAGAGCATGCAAGTTCGTTCCAATCATGAGAACTAATGAGAAATTAGGTATATGACTTTGTCTACAATAGCTTTGGCTTCAGCAATAACTCAATGACAGTATATATGATCTTGTCCGAAATAATCTTCGTTTAAAGTACCTATTTATTAAACGCTACCTTTGTGATTTTGTTCATATTTTTTAGTCACACGGTTAAGTTAAGGGGGGGGGGGGCATATTATGCAACTTTCGGAACGATTATTTCCAAAAATATTTTGCTATCTAGCTATTTAGCTATAAACTAAGTAGCAGCTACTACAAGACACCTTTTCAAGACCTAATTTCATCAATATTCATTGAGTAGTTTTTGAGTAAAATGCTTGTGACATACGGACGGACTGACAGACCTGTGGTCATGACGAAACTATAAAGGATATTATATATACTTATTTTAATTAGAGACTCGATAGTTAAATGAACATCTTGTGTAAGTCATAATAAGAAAGCAAGTTCTTCCTGTATCGATAGGCAGTTATGTCACATCCAATAAGTCTTCTTACATACATAATGCTTACTTATAATAAAAACAAGAAGCCACTCTATTATGAGACTGAGTCATCAAGATCTCTTGCATTTACTATGACTTCGCGTTTCACGACTTACTATACTGCAAAGACCATTTTATTGAGATCTAAGAAGACCCTTTCAATTGCGTCTCGGTGGAAAGAAAATAGAAGTGTGAAAGGGGCGGTGCAGGTCATGTAATGATGGTCGGTGTTGAATGGCAGTGCAATGGCGTAGGTCGTTGACGTGGGATTAGAGGATTTGCTTTTATTCGTTCGGTTACAATGTTTTGAAATTGACTACTGTTTTTGTCTATTGTGTTTTTGTAAATATGTATTGCAATATCACAAAAATATGAATGTAAAAATAATAATAAACGGTATTATAATGGGTAATTGGTAAGCTTATTTTGAATAAATATGACTATCATTGTGATTAAAATAGATATAATTTTAAAGAGAAAAGGTAAAATAAGACTCGCACGCATTTAATTTTCAACTGCGTAATGCGATATTAATTGCTTCAGTATTATCTACATGTGAAAGTGGACAATTTCACTGTCATTGTATACACTTTAGGTGTTGTTATAGACGGGCGACAGCAAAAAACGAAAGTTATTAAGTAGGTACGTGCTAATTACATCAATGCTTAAGACGGAACGACATTTAAAAAAAATAATGTAAGGAATTCAAATAAATCTTGAATATGGAACACGAAATGCATTTTAAAATAAAATAAGATCGCAGTTTTAAAAATAGAACAGTGAAGCTGAATGCGTTTATAAATTACCATTTTCAAAGATCTTTGGCGATGTTCGCTTCTTTTGATATGTGTAGAACATGAGGAGCTCAATATACAATGGTGGTGTTATTCGAACCAGTTGTTCCTGTAGAGAAGATTCCGGGTCAGCGCGTGTGCAACGTTCATAACAGCCGATCGCGTGCAGCAATAGATGCCGCCTCTCTAATGCCATTTTGAATTCACATTAAAATATCAAAGTTTTAATAATAACATCGTAGAATGTTATGATCACAGAGGTAAGATGTTAATGTATTTTTTGTGATTCGAACCTAAATTGGTAAAACGGAACACTTAAATGTAGAATCACTTCGGGTTTCGTCCGATGCGTAGATGCAGCGGTTATTTATGCGGCTATTTGAAAAACCATAGACAACTTGTTATTTTGTAAGTATATCGTCACTATGTCGTGACGATAATTTATCGTAAGACGACTGTCGTCTCTAGCTGTTCCCCTTATAACGACGAGCTAGCCGGTCTGGCAATATCGTCATTGCAAAAATGTCGTGGACGCATATTAGTCGTGTCGTCCCATATGTAAACACCTCCATTTTAATACAGACGCCACGTCGTTTTAAACCATACGATAATCTGTCGTCACGACATAGTGGGAACGGGCTCTTATAGTAAGTCAAACTTGGTAGTCAAGTACATTGATTCTAAAAGAAATCATGAAATATGGCGGTGACCGGCGGACGAAGACCTATGATTATTATTGCGACGCTACTGAGGGCTTACAGATAGTAGCATCGCTCTAATTAATAAACCTAAGAATAAAAAAAAACAACTTTTTGATGTGATAACGTCTTATAAACCGATGACGCACACGAAAAAGTGTCACGATCCGTCACGTTCCGCCTTCTGATAGGCTGAAGTATTGCGGCCGTCGCGCGTATGGGCCCGGGTCCACTAAAGCTGTCACAGACATGGTTGTCTATTACAATGTCATCAATGTTTTCGTGACGTTATCACGTAAAATTAACGTCCGTAAACCGACTTTACAGACAACCTAATAAATATATTATTAGGTTGTCTGCGTAGTTGGCTAGTCTCTAACAAGATAGGCCGCCGTAACCGACATCGTTTAGGAGACAATTATAACCCACCAGCTTTCGCCCGCGGCTCCGCCCGCGTGGATGTCGGTTATCGTGATAAAAACTATCCTATGTCCTTCCCCGGTACTCAAACTATGTCCATACCAAATTTCATCTAAATCGGTTTAGCTGTTTGAGCGTGAAAGCGTAATGGGGCGTCTAAACGGGTAATTTGGGGCGGCAATACTGTGGCCGGCAACATGGCAATACTCTCCAATATTGATTTGATGGTTGCCGCACGATCGCTGAGCAATCTATTTTCCAAAATGTTGCCCGGCCAATTTTGTTGTTGTTTCAGTCGCCCTCCATTTTATTGTTGCCGGGTTGTGTAGCCCGTTTAGGAGACTGGATCATGCGCCATACAATTGTACACATATTGTCATTATTGGTCGAGCAATTAGTTGCCAATAGTGCAGCCACAAATTGCCGTAAAAAAAGGCCCGTTTAGACGCCCTTAACAGACAGACAGAGTTACTTTCACATTTATATTATTAGTATGGAAGTATGGATTGCGTGTAACTGTTCTATAATTCTAAACGGATTGCATATGTGCAATGTAAGAGGAAGCCCAGGATCAATTGCATACAGGTTAGTTAGTACAAGGCTATATCAATAAAAGTTGAACTTGCTACTATCCGTAGACTGTCGCCTATGTCACGCGCAAGGTCAGGGACATATAGAAATGGTTACGAACTGTTTTAATTCACGCTCTATTATTTACTAGCTGTCCCGCGCAACTTCGTATGCGTAAACTTTCCCCGTTTTTGCAACATTTCTCGTCGCTACTCTGCTCCTATTAGTCGTAGCGTGATGTTATATAGCCTATAGCCTTCCTCGATAAATGGGCTATCCAAAAAAAAGATTTTTTTAAATCGGACCAGTAGTTCCTGAGATTAGCGCGTTTAAACAAACAAACTCTTCCGCTTTATAATATTAGCATAGATTATGTGTTGTGTATACGGGCCTGTTGATTATAATGGTGTTAAGTCTACAGTTGTCTCAATGCTAGTTGGCCGGATTGAACTTGGCTACATGTGGTTGCCCAGATGCAATTTTTGGAAGTAAATGGTGACAGGAAGCGGGGTGCGGGGGCGGTAACTAAACATCATCATCGTCATAATTAGTATTACTAACGCATGTTTTTTATGATTATTTTCGTAAACAAATTGTTTTTCAATCTTTCTTTAGTATTTACTGTAACTGTTCTAAATTTAAACTTTTATGAAGTTGTTAAGTAGTATTAGTTTTATTTTTAATCGATTAAACATAATTAATCGTTTTCGCAAGTAATTTTAGGGTAGGATCTCTATGACATGCGCGAAAGTATTATGAACCTAACTTCAATCCGGCCGAGTTACATTAGGACAACTGTACATTATTTGGTACCTCGTCCTCTGTACATATAATCTGCGTCTTTTGCCTGAACGCTGGTGATAATTTTCGGTATTCATATACTTATTCTCTTTTTTTATATTTTTTTTAACAATCAAATTATTAATTTTACTTAGCAGATTAAGTTTATCAGAGTATTCTCCTCTGATAAACTTAATATTTAAGTAAAATTAATAATTTGATTGTTAAAAAGAATATAAGAAAAGAGAATAAGTATATGAATACCGAAAATTATCGCCAGAGTTAACAATCTTTTAAAGAACAATAAGAAATGCGTTAATGAGCAAGTTATAAATTTTAAATATTGCACTTAGTACTTATTGCACTTACTTATATA
This sequence comes from Herminia tarsipennalis, assembly GCA_945859575.2. NCBI lineage: Eukaryota > Metazoa > Arthropoda > Insecta > Lepidoptera > Erebidae > Herminia > Herminia tarsipennalis. Next base: position 19,738,017 of record OX243850.2, read on the forward strand.
TCTTAATCTGTAAGATACAAAGAAGTAAATAATTTATTAGTCTTAGGACTAGGTTGTTTGTAGAATCCATTTTTTAATGAATGTCTAAGGAATACAAAAAACACATATCTATTAATGTCATTTAATTTAAAAAATACCCAGAGCAATTGAAAAAATGGTTCCATCAGTGCAATCCATATTTCTTTATGTAAACTTGTTCCATTGTACATCGTATTGTGAGGCCAGGGACAAATTCATAGGGCTCGTGTGAAGCCTTGACCTATAAATGGATGGCCTATAAACAGCTGAGGCCAGACGGAAGGAAGGGTGGGGAAATAATATTTTTATAATCATTTTGGTCGCGTGCAGTTTTTTGGATTATTGTTGGGTTTTGTGTATTGGACCTTCTTGTAAGTCTAATATAATTATTACCTAATAACTATTATAATTGACTAGCTGTCCCGCGCAACTTCGTATGCGTAAATTTTCCCCGTTTTTGCAACATTTATCGTCGCGGCTCCGCTCCTATTAGTCGTAGTTGTATAGCCTATAGCCGCGATGTTATATAGCCTTCCTCGATAAATGGGCTATCCAACAAAAAAAGTTTTTTTCAAATCGGACCAGTAGTTCCTGAGATTAGCGCGTTTAAACAAACAAACAAACAAACTCTTCCGCTTTATAATATTAGTATAGATTCAACAAATATCCATTATGTTTTAATTATTAATCACAGAAATATCATTTACATAATTAGTTAGCTCGCAATATTGCCTTGGGATTTTTCCTGTAATAATATTGTAAATGTGTCCAAATAAATAAATAAAATATAAATAAATTTTGGCTACGGTACCATAAAAAAATGCATGGATAATTTTACTTGAAATAAATTTGGTTCTTTGTTTGTCTTATAAGATTTTTCATGATTTTCTGAAAAGCTGATCCAATTAGATATAAAACGTTGTCCTGGATTATAACTACACCAGCTGACCCTACACTGACTTTGTCTGTGTACATTTTCCCCGCTTTTGCAACCTTTTTTCATTGTTCCACTCCTATTAGGTAGTCGTAGCGTGATGTTATATAGCCTATAGCCTTTCTCGATAAATGGGCTACCCAACAGTAGGTATAATAATATTTCAATTCGGACCAGTAGTCCCTGAGATTATCGCGTTCAAACAAACAAACTCTTCAGCTTAATAATATTATCTATACTAATATTATAAAGCTAAAGAGTTTGTTTGTTTGAACGCGGTAATCTCAGGAACTACTGGTCCGAATTGAAAAAATATTTTTTTGTTGGGTAGCCCATTTATCGAGGAAGGCTATAGGCTATATAACATCACGCTACGACTAATAAGTACGAGTACGACGTATAAGTTGCACGGGACAGCTAGTACATAGTATATATATCATGGACCCCCGTGGTTGGCCCGTGTTCCAGCAAAATCGGAACGAAGAATGGGAACGTAATAAGGGTTATTATACAATGTAAGATGTGAATATTTCTATCCTACATTAATTAACAATATTATGATAATGATAAACATAACATCTATTGTATAAGTACTCTAGGTGAGTACTTATTAAATATCATTGAATATTTTCAAGGTTACAAAACTTTGCTCTTACTCGGTGAGCCTGTGCCCAAACTTCGAACAAAGATGAACAAAATTCTTTCGCAACTCATTGTTCTTGACAAGAGAATTCGTATATCTTTCAGTTTTAATACATAGTCTAAGAAACAATTCGGACATATTATGTTCCAAAATGTTCCATTGTTATACGCAATATTAGGTAAGGTAAGAAAAAAAAACGCTAAGGCCTTTTTTTTATTCTTTACTGCTTGATAAAAATAAAAGATGGTATACCGAATCAAAACAAGCAACCAATTAGTACTGTAAATGCATACATATTATACAAAATCTTCGCTACAACACTTTTTATAGACAAATTAAAAGTAACTACGTGTTTTGTAAAGAACCAAGCTACTAACATAACCATAAAAACAAATGACTCACATATTTAAGTTTTAAAATGTAGTAGGTAGTTTTATTTCTAACCGTTACTTAAATGTGACAGTTCAAAAATTAGAATTTGGAACACGCTACCATAGACAGTTATAACGTTACAAACAGCCAACAAGGCAAACAATTCTCCCTGACTCGACACCCTGGCTTTTTGCCAAGGATGGTCGGACAACGACCAACCTTTAATCACCCCTCACATAGACGTGCCTGAGAACTATTATAAACTGTTTCATTCCCATTTTAGAACTTAAAATGCTTTTATTGTGTTGCCAGCACTTTAAACGATACATGGATAGAATTGTTCGGACATTATATCAGTTCAAATGTTTCGGGAATGGTTTCTTCCGTGTCTATTTCTAAATGAGTAGTTCTTCAGGCCGGCCGGCATGCAGGCGGTAGTCTAGCGTTATGGCATCAGACGACCAATTAAGCGTGTTTGCGCTTTGAATCATACTCATTACAATGTTGATTTTTGCAGTACTAGTATACGCAATTGGATTTTAGTTTCAGGTTAATAACAGGATAGGACGCTGTAATTAACGCACAATTCGATCACAACGATTTTATAGTCAATCTCACATTGGATAGGTGACCAAAACTCACACTGGATCAAGTTAAAGTCACTTTACAATCACATTAAACAATCCTTGACACATGACACACATAGTTGATTATATCTTCAAAGCGGCTGTATGGATTTTCTTCAAACAAAGATAAACTGCTTATCAATAAAAAAATGCATCCACCAATTTGAGCGCTTAGGTGGCACACGTTAAAGTTTTAACAGTCAGGGGTTAGGAAGTACTTACGGCTGTCCTTTCACCGCCAGAAAGGTTGCAATTGGAATTGTATGGAGACCTACAATTCTACCAAACCTACTAAACTCGATCCTGGGAATAAGGCGAAGGGGAAAGTTTACTTCAAAGCGGCATTACTCAACGGTGCACGTTGCAATAGTTACTGTAACGGTAGCTAGTTTCAAAACAATGGCTACAGAGTCATCAAGCGGCGATTGTAAGATAACACCAATTGCGTCTCTCCAAATTGCGATAAGCTTTGGAAATGTACTGTCATTTACAGCTGACATGACTAATTTAATAGAGTTATTGGTCGTAATTAGATTTAGCGTCATATCGAATGTATTTATTTTGTTTCTTATCTACGATACGTCTTAAGTTATAAACATTCGATTATCGCGTGAATCATTATTGTTTTGATTTCACCGCGTGGCGTGTTTTTGTTGTTTGAGCCAAACAGTTTTTCTTAACCTTGACTACTTATTTTTTATTTCGATCCTTTACAATAACTATTGGCGCGTGTTAGTTTTGAACATGGCTTGATAATGCTCTATTTTGTATCACAAAAGGTCCATTAGAACAATGATACAGCAACTACGAGAACTTTCTAGTAAAATCTTTTCATTTGGACATAACGCATCTATCATTATGCATTTTCAATGTCTATTGTTCGTGTTATGAAACAGCGGTAAATTACCTATGCTCCCTATTATACTCTCACTTTTTAGTTGTCATAGCGGCATTTTCAATTGTGATGGTGAAAATTGCGACGGTCGGAGAAGGAAGTAGCTCTTAATGACTGTCAAGCCGGCTTCTACTGTCAACGGAAGGGACTCCGGGCGGAATCAGTTTAGCTCGCAACGGTAGGTAAATTTCATAGTAACACTTTCACCAAGAAAGTTTTAAAATTGTTGAAATTATGTTTTTTCCGAATACACGGACTCCGAACTCGAAAACGAAACTCGGGGGTGTACCATTTTTAGAAAACCAAAATCTATGTTTCTGACAATGGTAAGATTGCTTAACTCTGCTGATCTCTTGTGTCAGGTCGCTGCAAAATGCTGAGAGCACATAAGGTAACCTTCATACGTACTCCACTCGAGCAATGCACACAAAAAGATCCCAGACCTCTTCGTTCAGAAAGCGTTCCGAGATTCCTAGTACGTGCATCGAGCGCGCATTCTATTAAGGCTACCTTGTGCTCTCTATTCTATTCTCTTGCTATTCATTTCTGTTTTATCTGTATTTTGTGCTAAGTAATCAATCTCTATGTCTGATGGTATGGTATTGATTATGGCAAGTGTGGTAAATTGTTATGGAGAAGCATTTATTAATTTTCTCTGCTCTCAACGATGGCGATTAGAAAATATGATTCACGACCGTGGCAATTTATATAGCGCACGCTTTAAAAACGTTTGCGTGTAAGATATTTCATTGTTATAATATAAAGTATTGATACTTTTTTGTTATACTTTCGTAAATGTCTGTCGCTTATGATCTCTATAAGACTATACTTATAAATAAAAGGAAACCGTAACTGACTGATATTTAAACGCACAACTAAAACTACTGAACGGATTAGGTCGTACTCGTACGTAGATTTTATTAAGTCATCGTCATACTATAATTAGTATGACGATGACTTAATAAAATCTACGTAATACAATAAGCCTTAACCTAATGGTTAAGGCTTATTGAGCTAAGGATTTTTGAAGATGCAACACCTGATATGGTGAAACGGGGATTCCTAATTTGAATCAATATCAAACTAAATGCGGGTAAAAGCTAGTTGGCTATATGTACGCACCTAAATGGGAAAAGATGTGATGACTTGAAATCGTGACGGTTTTTAATCAAATGGCAATTCGATTTTGATACACACGTCTAATACCTACAAAAAAATTAAGACGATATAGTTCGCACAAATCGCACAATACGATTATTATAAGAAGAGATTTCCAGACGTTATTTAGAAAAATTTGTTAATCTTAAACAAGAAACATAGCGCACGCGCAAATTATAACAAACTTACCTATAGTAAAACCTATTATGTTACAAGACTTACAAGTTTAAGTTGCCCTCTTCCCCATTAATCAACTATATTTAAACATTTAACGGCATGCACGCACAAAAGAACCAGTAGTTCATAATTATTGGTATTTCTACGCTTCCGTAGTCTGAAAATAAACAAGGGAATCGAAAGCACTTTCACTCTCTCCCACTTCAAACTATTAACCCTAATGATTTGAAAAGCAACGACTTTCAACTTTGTCTCTACACCAATGAGTTCATTTTAATTTAGACGGATTACACTTAATGCAACTATGTGCAATTGATGCTGACGCTAATACGTTTTACGTGATTGGATTGACTTTTTAACTTAGCGGAATTGCAATTTGCGTTGATTTAGATTGGTAAATGCTATAGCAGTATTTCTCTGAACGAGATGTTTCCATTTTGAATGAAAGACTATTGCTATGGATGAAGCAATTACAATAAAAAATAATAGTGCAGTGTACGGTGCAATACTTTGGTTGTGGCAATAGGATATTATTTCAACAGGTGTCGCTGGCTGACGGCCATTCTTTTATAGGCATTTTATGTGATTTTGAGTAAAAACTAATTGGAAATAAAAACAACAACGTATAATTACAATTATGTTCCGTACGGCGAAAGAACCTGCAACGATTTTGCCGTTACGTGAGCGCAATACTTACAACATTATTGAAAACTCTATGTTATAGTCGCGAAAGAAAACAAACTTGAAGTTGTCTATAGGCAATTGTCCCGTGTATGAGCATGTACGGGAAACGCCGTAGGAGATCACATGGTGAGGGGCAACAAACCAACAAAAGCAATGAAAGAGGATTGGAGTCAGATAGGCGATCGATTACAAAACCACGCTAAATCTTCTTAGCAATATGAGAAGAGAACATTATTGCATCGACCGACTCCAGGTAAATGGGCGACTCCAGGTAAACCTGCGAACAGGGCAGGTACATAACGATGATTTTACAATAGGTACCTGGAATTGACTTTAAGCCTTAGCGCAGTTTAGCCACGCAGACATAACAGGTGGTAAATGCTGGCTATAATATATTGCGCGCCCTTTGATTAACCTTCTGATAGACGTTAGAATTATTCCAAAATTCACTATCTGCAGTTGCGGGAAAGTTGTCAAGACACAATGGCAAATTCGTGTCAAACATTGCAGATACAAGTCAGTAAGAAACAACATAAAATACAATAGGAAATGAAATAAATCCCCGTTCAGCCAGACGGTGTGCGAATACTAATCCGGATTCGAGATCCAACACTGTAAATTTAAATCGAAAGCCGACAATTTGTATGGTTTTACACAGTTACCGGGCTGTTATCTGATATTGGAAAACATCATCTATCTATCTGCGGCAGAATACAAAATCAAGGCAATTTATTTCAGGAAAGGTGCAATTTGTACCAGACTTTGGCAAAGTTAGACTTTATTCAATAATATTCTGATTGATGTCTTTTGGCAACAGTTTGGAACTAGGTCTTTCCGCCGCTTTATTGGCATGGCGTAGATCCTTAAGACAAATATGGACATTAGATTGCCGGAAGAAAGAAGTTTATGGTTAAAAACTATATCATTGAAATGTTTGTAAGAGAAATTGAAAATCATTATCATACTGTGATCAATTCTGTGTTTTTGGGGACTCTCTTAATCTTTTTTGTCTTATAAACTGGGTGATGTCTGGGGGTCTTATATATGTAAAAGTTTGGAAATTCAAATATACGCCACATTTTTGTCAACATACCTATAAATTAATAAAGATTGCGTTGACATCTTCATAATATTACGATAACATAACTACTAACGCATAGTCTCTAGAATTGTTTTTGGCATTATCATCTACAGTTCTGGAGTGAGTTCAACGCAGTTATTATCCAGATAACAATTTTGGCAATGTGCTTTGATTTATGTATTAACTCTTGGCAGTCAAAGCTATGTTTGTCATTCATTGTTTGTTTGTTTTTGAATTTTGCCAGATAGCATGGATTTGATTGACACAGCAACATCTTAAGAATTTTGTTGTTTAGCTACTACATAATATTCCTGGTTTATTCCTATTAAGAATTTCTTAATATTCGATCAGATAGCATAGAACATTGTGTACGTCGCCAGTTTACTGACATAGCACTGATCGGCCGGTTTTTTAAGAAGTTCTGTTAAACTTTATGGATGCTTACATCTGTCGAAAAAATAGCAAAGCAACGGAATGGGTTGATTGGTATTTACCAGTTTTTTGGGCATAATCAATAAATAAAATACCTAAGGCTGAAAATAAATAATAGAAAAATAAATCAGTCAAATGAAAGAAATATATGAAATGGACCGTGTCATTCCTATTAAATATTGGGATAGGGGAAGTGATGTCAAGCAATATGACACCTTATCAGAACTCAAAGCTTCGAGACGTGACCTACATTCGGGGGCATTATGTTAGGAGATAAACCTTAAGGTTTTTTTCTACAAAATATGTAATTTATGGAATAATTTGAATGAATGATAATACATGTTTCCTTCTTCAAATGTCTGAAAGTCTTTGATACTCATCATAATGTGATGATGAGTATCAGCCGTTTGCAAAGCAATTTATAAGACACATTTAAAGCTTTACTTTGGATGTCTAGTCCCATTTATATCTACCGTCATGTAAATTTGGATTTGTTTGAATAGACAATAATGTCTTGGGACAACTCACACATAGCCATCTGATCCTAAACTAAGCAGAGCCTGTACTATAGCAACCAGACGACCAATAAGCATACATAGCTATTAACCAATTGTAATTATCTAGATTTTCCTTAACCATAAAATAATTATACCTTTTTTTAATGTTTTAAGAATTAAGAATTTTATAATGTACTTGCTGACCCGCGCAACTTCGTCTGCGTAAATCCCGTTTTTGCAACATTTTTCATTACTGCTCTTGTAGCCTTGCTATTGATTGTAGCGTGATGTTACATGGCCTACAGCCTTCCTCGATAAATACACTATCTAACAAAAATAAAATCCATTCAAATCAGTAGTTAGTTCAAACAAACAAACAAACTCTTCAGCTTTATAATATTAGTATAGATTTAATGTCCAATTGTTTGTATCTCTGTAAAAGTTTTTTTTAATAAATTTTATTATTATTATTATGCAATTAATATAGGTATAATAAAAAACATATCATACAAGTACAACATGCCCCATGTCAAATTACACCCAGACACAGAATAAACAATCGTGCTCCCGGTGCTCATCACACAAAGAAATGGGTGGAAATGGAACTCAGAACTACGACCTCTGATTTAGCAGTCAGTTATCTCAACGGCACACGTAGATTCTGCAGTCTATGCAAGGTTTGGTGAAACCATCAGTGTAATATTAGACTATGGTACTAAAACCCTACGCACTAGCATCTGATTGCATAATATGTGCAGTGCAGTCTAATTGAATAAACATCCCATTGAACAGTATAATTATGAGTATAACATTAATTACGATTTATGATCGAATAATGAACGCATTGCGTTGTATCCGTATTTTGCCCAATCGTTTCCTGCAGGAGACCGTGACCCAGTAATATGTTTTGAAGGACAGAGTAGTGAATTTAACACTGCGGTGTTACTTAGTGGTAATTTTATCTATTCCTCCATAACAGGTTATTGTGGACGCCAACGTGAGAATGCTACAGTACAAAAGTGAGAACCTTGCCTCGCACATACATACTAAATGAAACCTAGAATACACATAATGTTACATGCCAATTCGTTCGCACTTAATAATTAAAATGTAATCTTTTTGCTCAGAATCAACATCAAAATCATTTCAGCAATTGGTCAGTTGTCTGCGTTTAGCTAGACTCATATTGTTATTCTTGGTTCCCAAACCCCTACATCCATCTCATTGTACGCTGTCATTTCAAGTTTACGGCGACTAGGGGTCATAACTGGTTCCGTTTCCTTCTTTGTTACAAGACATTTTAAAACTAACATTAAAAACGAAGCGGAGCAGTGATCCAATCTAAAACGTCATTTCAATAATTGAGCAAAGCTTAAAAAAATTATCGGACTTTTTACACAGTTAATGTAATACGACGATATTGTTATAACTCCTTATTTTGGGCGGATTGAGATAGAATTAACCATGCCTGTATAAGAATAGCCAGGACTCCGGGAGGCATTAACATTATTACAAAAAACTTGGTGTGCGTATCGTTCATGGCATTTGTTGTTTGTATGACCAATGGAAGAATGCTATTCTTCGATTTTAGCTGTTAGACTACATCAAGTCTGTTTGTCTGTTAGAATTTTCACAAAGGTCATCACGAGAAATATGAGATACAACTGAATATTGGCAATCAATATGGCACTATCTGTAAGGTTTTTTACATTGGATTTGGTTGAGGCAGATTCGATTGGAAATTTTGTAGATAGAGTGATCTCGGTATACGGTTGGAAAGCCTATTTCTAGTACATTTGCGCTGCAGAAACTACACAAGATACCCAGAATCGGTAATTTCCATCGAGAAAACCTTGCGAAACCCTTTGGATTTGAACAGAAGTTGGATCATAGGAAGAATCAATCTCTAACAGTCTCGTATCAAGTAAAAGGAGATCGAAAAATACATTGCGAACGAAGAGAAGATAAAACCCTTGTTTCATATTTTATGAATGGATATTTTTGGGAGATTTTATGTTCTTGTTTTATTGACGGAAATGTTTTCATGAGGACGGTCAGGTCATAATCGTAAAATTTTTAAGTGACTCGGAATTCAATTGTTAGTAAAAGTAACTTAGCCAGACTGACATTACAAATTTAAGGCGTTTTTTGCTGCTTATGACCTTAACTATAGTTAAAGATTTTAGAAGAAATTCTCTTTTGTTTTTGGTTTAAACTGCGAAGGTTGGTTTCCTAATCCTGGTGCTGGAGCCCAAAAAAAAATAGCTCGCTAGTGGGTAGTTGTAGAACGTTGCATCCGTTCTAAGCACCTCACTAGTGAAGGCACTGTGTCAGTCACCTATCGTTAAGATTACAATAAATCATGCAGGTACATTGAACAAAGTATATTAGTCTATAGCATAGTATAAAGTAAACCTGTGATATGACTTTTTAAAACAATTTAACTGGCTTGGTCAAAATATATGAAAGGTTTCAGGCCTGACGTAGGTATCCAGATAAAGAAATACGAAGTGCAAAAAAGCCACACAAAACCAGTTTAATCTAAAAGTAATTACATTTTCGATAAAAAAGAATTCCTAGAAGAAATTAGATCAACATAAGGCTTTTCTAATGAATAAAAGAAACCCTCAAGCAATCAATCTATTTGATCGTACGGACTGTAAACAGTTTCTGTACAAGCAACTAAACCAATAAACATTATATAGGGCAGTAATACTACACAGGGCTACGGAAAACTCGTCTTTATTTCAATGGGTTACAGCTGTTTGTTGCTAGATGTCTTTTAAATCGAAAAAGATATCCAATGCATGAGTTATCAGTGCAATTCCCCAAATGGGTAACTTCAGCCCTTTAAAGGTCACATCCATAGATATAAAGAACCGACCGAGCGTTTTTATTTCTTTTTATTTTATTTTTTAACACGTTATTTTTGTTATTTTTCTTGAGACCATAATTTAACACTTAAAAAAGTGAAGTCAGTTATTGTGTAGCAAAAGTTACTGTTTCCTCTCCATAGTCTAACAATAGACTAGTATATTAGTCCTCTTATAACAAAATAATGTAAGGGCTGTATTTTGTTCCCTATTATAATTAGAATGTATCTAGCATCACTAAAAAGAAGAATTCCATTTTCTTCCCTTTTCTATTTATTTTTAAGGTACACAATAATTGCACAAGAAGTGCAGATTTTAATCGATTTTCATGTATATGATTAGAGGCTGAGCTGTGAAAATGATAACATCTCAATTTATTAACATTTCCACAGACTTCTTCTCCCGTTTTTATTTTACATTTACATCTGATCGTACCAAATTTATGTAAATTCACCGAATACCTACTTGAAGTAAAAATGGAAAATGGAAATGAAATGAATGGAAAGACAAGAGATGACGTATTTATGGAAACTATTTTACCTCTTTGGACGACGAATTTCCAAAAATCCTTTCTTAGTGGAGGCATACAACATAAAAGACATCAATTGCAACTGATTTGGTGGGTGGTTTAGGCTTTATGTTTATTTAAAGTTGCGCAGCGGGCTATGGAGCGAGCTATTCCTGGAGTTTTTTGAAGGATAAAATTCGCAATGAGGTCATCCGACAAATAACTAAAGTTTCCGACATAGCATGAAGGATATGCACGTTGAAGTGGCGATGGGCTGGCCATATTTGCCGAAGGAAGATGGCCGCTGCAGCAAACGAGTCCTAGAGTAGAGACCGCCACTTGGTGCATAAAAGTAAAGTAGGACGACCCCTAGCCAGGTGGACCGACGACCTACAGAAGGCCGCTGAGATGGACTCGATGCCGAAGGCAGAGGACCGGGTGTTGTATTAGCGAAAATTAGGAGAGGCAAATATCTATCAGTGGACCAATACGAACTGATGATAAAGTTCATGGATCATGTATAGATCATAGATAGAACACACAGATCACTTTGTCTTTAAATAAACATTCATAGTATAGACTCCATAAATATACCTACTATCTTGGTACACATATTAACCTAGGGCAAACTGTGACTTGTAATAATACCTCAATGATAATGGCAGGTCCATTCCATGTCTTGTTTGTCTATGGTCAGTCTTGTCTTCACAGGGTGTGTTCAATTTCAGTGAAAGATATAGGTGTGGTCGAGTTATCGTTCACTCATCGTTATTCAATCTATCTTCATTTTCTTTATATCACTCTTCAACCAAGTTTGCCTATTCATGTTACGTTTTATTTATAGAATAAATAAAACGTATTATATACCTATGGTATAGAATAGAAATTCAGCTAATACTGTAGATGCGAAAGTTTGTGAGGATGTTGGGGTTATTTTTCCATGCAAGAATTACTGAACGGATTTCGATATAACTGTACAAAACACGTAAATAATTTATAGCGATATTTGTGTTCCAGCCGGGTAAAAATGATAGAACGCGGTTAAAGTTATAAGAATATGAGGGGAAATAAGTATAGACATACGTAAACAATTTTGATGTTTTATATATTTTTTAATTCTATTTAGTATATTTTCTAAAATCGGTCACTAAATTGATGAGGCAAATGTAGCGTTAATGATTCGCCGTTCGATCTTTCATAGCCTTGTTAGCAAAGACTTCCTGGCATGAATTGACATCGTTCAGCCAAGTCTTAATTGCTGAGCACCAATCTACTCCGAACTGTTTAATTGGAGTTTACAAAATTGTTATTCTAATAACATGAAGATGTCAAATAGAAGCTCTTTATCAGGAACACAAAATACCGAAAGTAAAGAAGGTGGCCTTCATACAATGTGCGCTTGACGCCCGCACACAAAGACATCACTCACGGACACATAATCTCGGAACGCCTTTCGAACAAAGTAGTACGAAGTGGTCGGAGATTCTTGTCTGTTAACTATGTCTATATGTGTGTGTTGCTCGAGCGATGCACAGTCGACCAGGAAAGTAGCTACCAGGCTTAATTTATCTTCCTGTATTACCAAACTGACATTAAAGTTGAGTTTAGCAACTGTCAGAATACTATTGCAGGGTAATATCAACCTTGTTGTTTTATTATGTACAATGTTACTACACTACAAGGTTACTTTCTCTACTCTACGTATTTTGTGCCAGGAGTCAGGGTCACTGAATGTACTGATTTGAATAAATGAATAATCCATAAAATGGTAATATAAATTCGTTTATTACTTTTTCTCGATTATTTACTGAAGCAATTCAAATGGAATTGTTTATCATTGAAATGAAATCGCCTCTGGTACGTAGTACCTACTTCATAATTTTATTACTGATACAATAATGAAGTCTTTGTCAATATAATATTAACGAGCCCAGATTACGAAGGATTTTTCTTCCTTTTGTTGTCAGGGAAAATCTTTTTAAAAGCTTTTGCGTAGTGTAGAAGATCTAAGCATAAAGACAGCGGAAAGTGACTATGAAGTACTATGTAAAGATGTGACGTTCACTCAGAGAAAGTACGAGGTGGAGTTGTAAAAATGGCGGCAAACTAACAGGCCATTATTTTTACAGCTCCGAGTTTAACTTGTAAAAAATGATTTGAAACGTGATAATTGACAAAGAACGAGACTTTGTAATAATAATAATAATAAATTTATTAAGTAAAATCTTTTACAAATAAGATACAAAAATAAGGCAATAAATACATTATAATATCAAGTTATATGATAACATCTTAGGACATACCTACACGGTCATCTGATCCCAAACTAGGCAGAGCCTGTAGTACTATGGCAACCAGACAACTGATACACATACTTATAAAATATTATATTTCTAGATATACATATTATTGAAATAAAATTATAAATAAAAGTAATTTTAAACAGATTTTACAAAAATATACACATATTGGGCAGTAGAGACAAAGAAAAGTCTTATTTCAAAAAAGGTATTACAAATAGTGATATGTATAATTAATTGAAATTGTTATTAGCTATACCCTGAACTAGGTTAAACATAAACCTGTATCTCAAGTGTTAACTATAAACGTACAGGAATTAATGTTTCTAAATTGCATAATAATATTTACATAACTACATATTTTCATAAAGAGTAAAAGTAAATGATTGTAAATAAAGTGTCATATTACGCTGTTCATAATCTATTACACTAAAATATTTGCATCGTTTGAACTGTAAATGAGGGCAAAAATTGTTATATTACGTATGTCAGTTTCAAGGTTTTAATGCAGCGCATACAATTATTTCTAGGTCAAGATGATTTTTATTAAATAGTAACAAAAGATATGGATAGTTTATAAGATACCAATAAATTAGCCAAAATAGATGATGTTTATATGCTTACTAAATAATTAATTAATTATAGGCGGTCTCGTAATCAATTGAATTGATGTATTTGTCTTCTGCATATTTTCTTGCCGGGCAACTTGTATCCCCAGTTTGATGGTCACATTTCTTTTTAAAACGTTTACACGTTGCACAATTTGGAGGAATATCTTTATTGCTGCACTCCTTAGACGAATGGCCAAGATTTCCACAGTGGTTACAAGTGGGACTGGTTTCTCGGCAAAACTTAGCTGCGTGACCAAACTGCTGACAATTAAAGCACCTGGTGACTAACGTGAAGTCTCTCACAGGGCATGACGTCCAATTTATAAAAATGCGTCTTTGATTGATCAAAGTTTTTCTTATGATGGCCGGGACTTCCAATATATAATTACATGTTGGGAGGCTTTTGTTTCCAGATTTATGACTTAATTTGATAGTCTTTAGAAAGGACTCGCGCGTTTCTTTTGGAAATTTATCAGCAAGGTTTTGCTCAAATACACAGTCAAATACTTCTTTTTCACTGAGGGCTACAGGGACACCAATGACAGCAATCCTAGGGCGGCGTTTCGTAGGTTCTTCTACAGTAAGGCCAGAAGAGGCAAGTTTCTCAGACTTCTTCAATTTTTCAATGTCATTTTTAGACTCCGTACTGATAAGAACCCCTCCATTTCTTACTTTTTTCAGGGCACGGATGCGTAGTTTTAGTTCTTCAGGTGAAATTATTTTTTGCACTAAAGATTTCGTGTCATCACTTGTTTTGGTCTTATCGCTGGGATAGATGGCCACAGAACTCAAATTATTTGGACGGATAAAGTTATCGGCACCTTTTTTTACCATATCAGCAAAAGAGTTGTTCGGTGTTGGTATTAATTTGTTTTCAACGACTTCTTTGAATTGCTGAAGAGAGCTTTCTACTGCCAGCTGTTCCTGTAGATGTTGAATGATTGTATGAGCCTGTATTGTTTTCTGTTTCAATGATTGATATAAAACAGCCATCTGAGATGTCCCACTAGTAATCTTACGGCAAAGATTAGTGACACGCAGTTTCTGGTCCAAATTCATTTTTCCTTCTGAGACTATTGAACACACTTCATTCAAAAGGGTGTCAATGCTCCCCATCCATTTCTGGATCTCCGGAGTAGATACGACTTCAGTGGGCATTTTACATTCCGTGGGCAAAGATTGCTTTTCAACTTGCTGCGCTGGCGTTGGTAGAGGACTTCCATGTCCTGTCTGCTTACGGCCAAACGGGCTGAACTCTGGGTTAGACATCACTAACACAAAAACACAAATCGGGTTTAACAGCTGTAACAGTAATAATAGTTCATGCTTGCAGTCTATGTATATAATAGGTAGGTACTAATCACTCGCGACCGACTTAATTCTACTGACACCGCGGTATAGTTTGAATTATATTAATTAAATATTTAATCATATTGCATTGTTAATAAAAACACGTCTGTTGCGAATGAAGGCAAAATTAGATTTGTGCATGTAATAAGCGCATAAATACTTGACACTGGCAGAAATTAGCCGTTAAAACGGCTAGATTCTGCTCAAAGAAGAAGAAGAAGCAGAAGAAGTACGATGTGGCCATAAATAAAATCAGAGTTAGGAAAAGAAAATAGCGGCAAACTAATATGTCATTATTTTCACAGCTCCAGTTTAACTTATGAAAATACTTGTACGTGTAAAGTTGACAAGAATTACTCTTCGTGCAGTTGTGCAATTATTTTTAAACAAGGCATTATGAGTCATGTCACTTTGGATGAAAAAAAAACTTTATAAAACAATCAGAATGAAATAAAACTCTTTTCTAATTGAGATTCTTCATTTACCGCCTTATTACAAAGAGAAGACTAAATCAAGGTTTAGGCCAAGACTTTCAAGTCCAGGATTTAGTACTGTACTATTGGTCTTATTACAAAGCTTAGATAATCCGTGGACCAGCTGATACCAAAGGATCTTGCAATCAGCCACAGATTATAATCAATTTAGTTCATTCATTTTTCTTATCATTCAAAAATAACGTTCCGTTTTAAGCCAATATAATTTGAAAGTATAGTTTTAATTGAGAAAAAAATATTTAGACGTTCTATTAGCTAAATTATTCGCCAGGACTACGTAATTTTCAAAATATAAACCTGACATAAAAGTCCTCGGCCTGCAATTTACGAATAATAAAATAGATTCTGTCAGGATCGGAACGTTACATATATAGCTGTCAGTAGTACTAAAAATGTAAACAAATTATGATAACCTAAATGTAATTAACTCACGACATTATTAAGGATGTTATAAGTTTAATCTGAGTAATTATAGCGCCCAAACACTTAGAGGAACTTGGATGCGAGTTTTTATTACAAAGCTAGTTTCATTGGAACAGTTCTTAGCATGGTTGGATGAAAATTCGTTCAATAGTTTAAGGATACTTACTCAATAAGATAATGCATTTTTAATATACTTACTGTTTTCTTTGTTGCACTCGTTGTTCTGAATGTATTGGGGGAAAGTATGCTTAGATTCAACATAGGTACTGAAGCTTCGGCTGAAGCACAACAAACAATTGAAACAAATTTTATGAATATATTTATTATTTAATATCAGTGAGCTTGCTATGAAATGAAATTCTCAAATAACTACATAGAATCATTATTTATTAGATACCATTTATTCTTCCTAAGAACAGAGTACATTTTCATGAGAATCATAAATATTATTATCTAAACTGTTAGGTAGCACTTATTAGTTATTCCATTTGACAACAAAATGGATGTTAACAATTTCAATAATCTGTAACCAATCTGTACTCTCTGTTCAAACTATGTTTGAAAAGGAATATTGAGTTGATATCCCTATTTCTTTATACATAACTAGCTTTCCCGCACATCTTAGTCTGCATAAATTTTCCCTGTTTTTGCAACATTTCTCATTGCTGCTCTGTTACTATTGGTTGTAGAGTGATATTATATAGACTTCCTCGACAAATGGGCTATCCAACAGTAAAAAGTTCAAAAGAATTAGTCGTTCATGAGATTACCGCGTTCAAACAAACTCTTCAGCTTTATAATATTAGTATAGTTATTTATTTTACAATAAATTTTAAATTGTATGCATTTTTTGATTATTATATAAACAGTGTTTAGTTCATTTTCATGAGAATCTTAAATATAATTATCTAAACTGTTAAGTAGTGCATAATAGTTATTACATCACAATTTCAATAACCTGTAACCAATCTGTACTCTCTGTCTATGTTTAAAGGAACATTGTAGCAAAGTATTAACTAGCTGAGCTCCTATAAACATAATATTCAGTTCTTGGTACCTACCTACTTATAACCTAAGTTTACATCTGTTTCTAGTGACAGGTATACCCATGGTTACACTTTACCAACTAAATTTTAAATTGATCAATGTTTATTTAGTTCCACTATATAGTTCACTAGTAAGTTTTGGGTAAGATGATGTTTCTATTACTTTGTTTTGTGCATTTTGAGTATATTCAACATTGGTTTTTGCCGCACTACTCCAGACCACCTATCAGACATTCCAAATGTGATTTTCCAACTTCAATCTAATAATGTGACATATAAGTGGAATGCATCAGTTTGTTTTACATAGAGCACCAGTTAATGATACTATTGTCGAACAAAAATAATCTGTGTGGACCTTCAACTTTCCACACTGCGTAGGTACACTTCACGCCGAGTCTGGTTGACCCAAACATTGCACAGACCACTTTAATTTTAGGACATCTCTGAGTTCTGTATGTTAAATCTTCTCTCTCAATTCCAAGCTGTGATAAATGTTTTGAAAAACAATATTATGCATGTATTATTAAATCTTTTGTCACACATTGCATTTCACTCGATTTTTGCGTTTATTTTGTTGCCACACCATATTTAGTTAGTTAATAATTTAAAGTCACTAAACACGCATTATTCGTCATTAATATTTGAAACTAAAATACGCAAAATTGTAAATGGTCTAACTTTCAAATTGTTAAGTTTTTGACATTTTAAGGTTATTACCATAGTTAAACTAGGGTGATTGAAAGACTAAGCTATGGACCAAAGATGATCATCGATTAAGCGATGAACCTCGTTTTGTAATAAAGATTTTCGTAGATCCATGGTTTAAACTAGGATTTTCGTCAAACCAGGTTTAGTCCAGCTTCTGGAATAAGGCGGTAACCGCCTTATTCCAGAAGCTGGACTAAACCTGGTTTGACGAAAATCCTCAATAATCGCTTTATATTATTGGCAAGCGTTTCGTAGGCGTCGAGCTGTCTCGCCGAACGATCGTTTGTAAGTGAATCATTATTTTATTTAATCTCGTGTTTATTTCCTTTAAACATATTATCTAAGGATTCTTTATTTACATTAGGAAGTTGTTGTTGGCAATATTACATCTTTGTCCTTGTTCTTTGTGTTAGAATATTTTTATTTGGCGAAATAATTTTACAAGATTTGATTGTCTGTCTATCTGGTCGTCGTAACTTAAATTGAATCAAGCTATTTAAATGCGGTTTTCTGCATTATAAAGCTGGATTAACCCGGATTAGTGTCACTTATATTGCATGTAAATCCGTTCAGTCTTTTCTGAGATATAAGGATTTTCATTTCACGTGTCGTGTAGTTTTTCGATCTACTTAGCTGATAGTTAAAATATAATTAAAGTAGGTAGTAGTTATACAGCTGGTGTTTCAATTTTGATGAGAGAAAAAATAAATGATTTCGAAGAAGTTCTTACATGTTCAAGTCTCGTTCATTAAATTTTGGCTTGTTCGGAGAAAAATCTGTAAGTATAAGTTGGCTCGTAGCCAAAGTTCGTACTAAATGGTAGTGAGTCAGGACTATTGCGTTTTATACTCGTTATACCTACTTATGTAATGTTATTGGAAGAGTTGCTGGATGAGTGATGAGGTTAGATGTGTTGTTGGAAACTTATTGTGGTTAGCAATGTGATGGTGCATTTCCCTGCAAGTTCTTACGGTGCGTAAGTTGTTTTGTTGCGATAGGTATGAATATTACTTATTGTATACAGTTTTATTGTTATTAATTGAAGAAAACATCGTGAGGATTATTTGAAGAAAGATATGTGATAAGAGTTTTGTGTTCACAATTACGATTGGTGATTGCTAACAAGCG
Organism: Herminia tarsipennalis; assembly: GCA_945859575.2. NCBI lineage: Eukaryota > Metazoa > Arthropoda > Insecta > Lepidoptera > Erebidae > Herminia > Herminia tarsipennalis. The sequence goes on from OX243850.2 coordinate 19,756,975, forward strand.
GGTCACAAAACAAAGGGTTTATGTCCTTCTGGAAGTGCTGCCCCACACTCATTTTTATGTCGCAAAACCACTTCAAAAACATAAATAAGTCATAGCGCTGTCTTTAAAGCCTTCCTAAAACCGCCTTCTTGTAAAAGCGACAAAATTCAAAAATAGAAATAACAACAAAATAGAAATCAAGTTTAATACTACGTCTCAATGATCTGCAAGCATTACTGAACGCACTTGAACGCAGTGCTATTATGCCCACTTTCTAATTCCTGACCTGTTGTAACCCAGTATTTAAATGGAGCTGAACTGTCGTCTGCCGATCATCGCCTGGTACGCGATACTTCAGGCATATAATAAGGATTTACGAAATGTATACCTTTGCATAAGCACTCTGCAAAAAAAAAAACTGAAGCAAGTAGTATTTAATCCGATAATGTATCGCCTGTGGAACATAGATAACAAAGATCGCAGCAAAAAGAAAAAAAACATCTTTTCTGAAAATATTCTTAATGTAACGACTTTTCTATAAGAACCTATGTGAAATCTCTTACTGCCTTGAAGAATATGATTGTCTTAAAGATGCTAACGAATGATCCAATCAAATTCACATATCGTTTACAGCATTATACATCGTTTGAAGACAAATGTACAGCTAGCGCCGCCTAAGTTTGCGTTTGTATTCGAATGTGCTTCCGCGCAGGGAAGTCGTTCCCCGCCCGTCTCCTTCATCCCCTCCGATACCTAAATATGAATTGAGCGCAGCTAACGCGCGAACATTAGACACGCAAACTTAGGAGGCGCGAACTGTACGATCGAACGCTTTTATTTTTAAAAGACGTTGAGAGTTAAAGTTAACACAGGACGAGTTAACAAGAACCAGGACCACAAAGAACTTTTCATATGTGCGACAAGATTTTGCAGCGAGCATAACAATGATAATAGTATATTTTGTTGTATAAGTATTAAGTATCAGCAAACATGACTATGAAATTGAATAACAACTAACAAAATTCAAGGAACAATTTCAATATTGGTACAAGGTGATACTCAGCTAAAATGTTAAATTATATGCAAGTAATTAAAGAAAAGAACTTTTATTATTTTTGATCAATGCCTCTAGATTAAAAGGTCAAGTTCGAGTTGAAACTAGCAAGAGATAGTTTTTTATTATAAGAGCTACAGACAGAACAGAAAAAACGCGAACTTTGGTTTTTTCATGCTATCTTATAACAACATCTTATATCTTTTGATATTCTAATCGAAGGATCTTTCTTTCTTCAATATTCATAGGTCGAAGGTCAACTAGTAATTTACGTAGGTGTACCAAATTGATTTCTTATTTGCGTAAGTACATATAACATGTGAATACCTACATATAATACGCAAATGATTGCACATTGCGTATTTGAGTAACAAGTAATTACTCATGAGATTATTAAATGCAAATATATGATAATACATCCATTTTAAAAACGTTACAAAATAACTGTGGTTGGTTTGCGCAAAATTATGTTTTAGTTGTTTGAGAGCGCGTAGTTTGTGAAGTAACCTAATACTATAAATCCTCAAGTTTTTCAGGATGAATTTTTGGATGGATGTTTCTACGCTAAAACTTCTGGACGAAATTTGATGACATTTTACAGTAGGTAGGTAATTTAGTTTAGAATGGATTAATATATTCTCAAATAACTTTATGAATTTTAGCTTTAAAAAATTCCCGACGGATGAGACAAAAAGTTTGTTTGCCATTGTCACTACAATGTAGTCTATAGATACAAATAAGTAATTAAAAATTCACATAAACTCCTAAAATACTAAAATAAGTGCGTGTCCATTAACACTATTCTTATTGTTTCTTTTATTATATGATGGCAACACTGCACTGTTACACTATAAATTGTCACTGAACTAACTCAAAAGGTTTGGTCCTTTTCAGTCTTCGAACTATATCCGTGTTGTCGAGAAGCTTCTCTACAATGTTAGCAACATTCATGTGGTCATCACCACACAAGTCGGTGTTTATGAACTTTTACAAAAAGTTGATTATTTTTAAAACGGCTGAATAGTTTTTTATGAAACAGAGCTAAGAACAATAACAATTAATACTAGCTACAAACGGACAGACGGGGATTAATAATATTGCGCTACTACAGTGGTTCGCAAGTCCCAACCTGGTTGATCTCGTTATCCTTTTCGAGTACATAAAAGCCATTTTGTCGCCCAAGTGGTCGACCCCGAACGGTGGCAACGGAGGGAATGAGAGGTGGGGGTGGTTATAACACCTGCATTACCCCCAAAGAATAGATATTTTACACCTTATAACCACAGGCGCTTATAACCACAGGTTTAGAGCCTAGGCGCTAATACGATGGTCTATGTATAAAAAAGTATTTTTAAATCTGATGTAAAATTGAGGGGTGGTTTTAGTTTGATGTCTATTTATAATTGTCCCAAAAAAAGCATCAGGTTTTACAATTCGGGTATTTTTTACTAGTTGCAATGCGGTAGAAACGGCGGGCAATAAACAAGGTATTTTACCTTAAATTATTCACGCGATTAAGACCCGTAATATATATATTTTTATAATTTTTAGTAGTCATTTCCCAAGGCACCATCCGCGCATTTTTTTAAATTCTTTGACCCTTTTTGCACTTTTAAGTAAGAAGGCTAAACATTTCCTTAGCAATACATTATAGATACCGCCTCAAAAGGTATCTAGCTGCCAAATTTCGTGTACTTACTTTTGAGAATTGGTGAAGGCCGAGATCATCAATCTATTTAATTAAAATTGTTATTTTGTAATTCCATATAAATGCCATGCCCCTCATTGATGGAAAAAAATAATGACTTACAATTTTTATATGTATTTAAAAATCGCTCATCTCCTCTCAATTCGCTCATATGTATTTTCCAATATCAACTGCACACATACCTATTGCATTTAACAATATTAATTATATTAAAGAACAAACATGGCGCCAACTCGGACGTTAACGGTAACCTATCATCAAAGGACTCTTTGGATTCTCAATTTAAAATTAAAACTTTTAAAAATAACCATCCTCTTTCCTGTTGAGACATGTTTTGAGAGATCTTGACTCATCCGGAACCCTCTGTCAAACGTGGGAGGACCTTTTAGAAGTTTAACGTATATTTTTTGTCTTTTTAATGAAAATATCGTTAGAGTTAATGGCCCTTGAATTGCCAGTTTTATTTTAAGACTGTCTTTTTCTTGTTTTTGAACTATGGCAATTTAGTTAATCTTATGGAGACTAGTAAGTCCAAAACTTGATCCCATTGATATAACCTCAGAACACAGATCTATTATCTTTGGATATAACACATAGGTATTTCATGGAGGTGAATCGCGAAGCTGTGAAAATTTATGACGTTGCAGTTTCATATCTCTCGTGGCACAAACAACGTACTTTACGTTCATTTTTACCCGACTGCAAGAAAGGATTATGTATTTTTAAAAAAGGTTATCGATGACATTGCCTAACAAAACCTTTTAAAATAGGGATGTTGACTATCAAGTCAAATTAGTCTCTTTTTTGAGATGTCAAAACGATATGCTCTATAGAAATGTGTATGGAATAACAACCTGTGACGCCATAAGTTCCTATCGTCAATTCATTACTTTTATTGTTCGTTTTCATGCTTTTAAATCAAAAACATGTTAAAATGTAAAAGAACACTTATTTTCAGAGCATTTTAAGATCTACTATTACCTGATTAGTATAAAATATTTTTTACTAATACTTTTATTATAATCAACTACCCAATTAAACTAAAAATAACCGAAAATAAACAATCAGCTTACTCTATTTTATGGTACTAAAACGTGACCTTTTTTTGTAACGATAGTGCAGTTCAGAATATTGAAATAAAAAAAAATGTTTACATAATGAACAGATTGGCAATTTACATTCAGTAGGATTTTACAGACGTGTTTGACCTGGACTGTGCATTTCAGTCTGACCTAGATACAGTCGAAACTTTTTGCTTCGGTCACGACTTCCCGTTCGTTTAAAATATGCGGTCGGACACGACAACGACGATGTTTCTCGTTAGTTTCAGATATTGTTTCCGTAAATAAAAGTGAGACTTCTCTATGATATTAGAAAATACCCAAGTTTAAGTATTTTCTAACATCATACGATTTACACTTACTTTTTCAAACTTACTAACTTAGCCAAATAGTTTAAGTACACAACATTTAACACGATTTATAAGATACACATATTTGCACTATTTACAAGATAAAATATAAAATGTAAAATGAAAACAACTAAAACCCCTTACCTGTAAACAAAACTATACTAATATTATAAAGCTGAAGAGTTTGTTTGAACACAGTAATCTCAGGAATTGAAAAATGATTTCACTGTTGGATAGCCCATTTATCGAGGAAGGCTATAGGCTAACATCACGCTACGACCAATAGGAGCGGAGCAGCAATGAGAAATGTTGCAAAAATGACGTTTTAAAATGGACAGTTTACGCTGCAGTAAACATATCCATCGATTGACCTGTTTGATACCTAATATCAATAGTTGGGTAAAAATAGAGAGCACTTTCGTGATTGTTTTTAGAACATCACAGAGATAAGATTAGGTGGATTAGGCACTGTTGCCCATGTTCAGGCTGCGTGTAACTTAAGGTGCAGACTTTTGGAATGATTTGGTTGGTGTCCTTTCAAATATCTCTTAGTTTTTTTCTTTAATTTTTTTACCCAACTGTTGCACAGGAAAGTTGCGGGTAAAAAATGTTTAAGGAGGGTTATGTTTTTCGAGTGTGTGTATATTTCTTTGGCACGCTCTAGAGCTCAAATGGCTTGATGGATTTTAGCTTGATCGAATCGTCATTTTCGTCTCAGTTGTGAGTGACACTGGGTACATCAATATTTTAGGCAGTTGTGTTTTTGTGTGGTTTGTTGTAAGAACTAACTCCATTAAAATGTTTCTTTTTAAATTTCGTATTCGTAAATTATTCCCCTATTAAACGGTTTCACTGATTTTAATGATTAACGTAGTAATTACGTAGAGATCCCCTTTATTCGCATTTTTTTTTTATCCTAAAATATTTTCTCATAGCGACATTTGCATAACTGTAAAAGGTTAAACAATACTTTGACATATTGATATTTTGGCATCATGTTTCAGAAGGCATAAATATCGTTTAGACTATATTCATTTGGTCTTATAAAGTTATAATGCATATTGTTATCCGTATATCAGCTATTAGGTATAATGATAAAAAAAACTGTTTAGAGCATGTCGGACCATGCTCTGTGTAGGGTTCCATAGCCTGCAAACAAACAAATGCACTACACACCATGTTAAAAAGTGTACCAGCAGAAGAGCGTATCCCCATTGGACTTACGTCCTTTTATTGAAAAGTGATGTTTTTCGGCAATAACCTAAAAACGGTGTATCCAATCATGTATTTAATTTCGAAGCAATTTTTACAAATATGTTTTATTAAAAAAAAATCTTAGAAATCTAGTGTTTTTCCGAATGATGTCCTAGTTCCTGTCGAATGATACGCATACATCCATGTTTTGTTTTTGAGTAAAATGCCTGTGGCATACAGACAGATAATCAGACGGACGGACATCACGATACTATAAGGGTTCGCTTTTTGCCATTTTGGCTATGGAACCCTGAAAAGGATGTACCTACTATTCTAAATTGTGACAGTAGGTTAAGATGCGGCAGGGGTGGCCCTCGGGCCACCCTTAAGCCGCTAATGTGTTTATTTTTACACTAATTATCAATACTTAGATTTTCCATATGCATTTTGGTAATAAGTCGAAAATTACATTTAGGTATAATTCGTATTGCATTGTTGTTATGCCATACAGGATTACGCACAAATATCGTTATGCGTGTGTAGCATTATGCTATAAAATAATGCTTTTCAATTATTATGCCAATAGTAGTTATGTGTAACAAAATTATGCGTAAAGATTTATGCGAAATTACGCATATTAGTGTAAATAAAAATATTCCATAACAAATGATGATAAGAACAATTATGCGACCCAATATGGAACCTTATTTAAGTAAGTACCTACATCTTATATTATACACTAGCTGTCCGCGCAACTTCGTCTGCGTAAATTTTCTGCGTTTGTGCAACATTTCTCATTGCTGCTCCGCTCCTATTGGTCGTAGCGTGATGTTATATAGCCTATAGCCTTCCTCGATAAATGGGCCATCCAACAGTAAAATATTTTTTCAATTCGGATCAGTAGTTCCCGAGATTACTGCGTTCAAGTACTAGTATAGTATTATATTATCTATGGTTCAAGCAAACAAACTCTTCAGCTTTATAGTATTAGTATAGATAAGTCTGACGTAGGTATATAACAGAGTAGGTATGTCCGTGGCATCGCAGGTTCCATTCGAGAGACGGATTTTGATGCGATTTATTTTATTGAAAGGCTATTATTTTGTTAGCTAGGTTAATCGGGATAATCCGTTTAGCCATACTGAAGATATATATTTAACTTTTGTTTGAGATATAGTGCGTAGTTGTTAGATGGATTGAAATAATTATTTTAATTAGTAATTCGATCAAGGTTTTAACGGAATTAGTATGGCGAAAAGATCGTGATTATGAAATAGGTACAGTCGGTCAAGAAAATGTTCTACCAGTTTTGAAAAAAATCCCTTTTAGCCAAAATGGCGTTAAGGTTGATCTTTTTAGCAAAGAAAGAGATGCACAATAATGCCGTAGTTATTGTTTGTTACTGGCATCATACTGGCAGACGTTTTAATATTTTATGAAAAAACTATTTTCACTGAAAAAAGTAAATATCACTGACAACTGCCAAGCGTTTCTGTCACTTTACGTAAAAATAAGTGATTCTGACTATTTATAGTAATTTACTTATTTTATTTATCGATTTTTCTGTAATGCCTCGCAATTTATCAGTGGCTGAGAGAGCCAACATAATAGCACTACATAACGATGGCCTCATTATAAAAAAAAATAACGTCTTTTTATTTGTTAGAAAATAAACTAAAAATTTAAATAATACGTATGCGTTATCTATCACAGTTATCAGTTTATCTAGCATTTTGGCATTTAAATAGGTGAGTAGGTGGATGTGAACTGGTTTTTGTTGAAGAAAACAACAAGATATTATATATATACGTAGCTACATACCTACCATAGGCATTACTTAAAGTAAAACCGCAATTACCTATTACTTTCTTTATTCAGTCGAAGCTTTGATGCACTGTTAACTCGCATAGTGCCTAGTATACATCCACCGAAGTAGGTATTCTAGTTTAACTGTGGTGTACAAAACTAGCGAAGGACTCACACACGCGCAGGAAAATCAATAACATTGTACAACAACAGACAACAGCTGATCACGAACTTACATTATCGTATATTATAGCAAACACTTACCAAGATTTCTGTTCGCTATCGTCAGTATTATTATAGTTAGTTATAGCAGCAAATCTGGAATATAAAAAAGCAGTTTTCAACTATCTTATTAACACTACACTACAATCAAGCATGTTTTAGTTAACGGTTCGGTGTGTTAAAAATTATGAAGTAAATGGTCCGTGTTATTCCGTTGCAACAACTAATGCGAACAAAGGATTCTGTTTATTTTGCAACGCAACTTACCTCTGAGCGGTGCACTCCAATGTTTTCTTTTTCTCCCATCCTTCCTGAGTTTTTACCCATTCCTCACCGGGTGAACGCCAGTCTTTTGAAATAAAAGGCATTTTCTTAACACAACACAACAAAGTTTAACACGATTAGTGCGCAGCTAAACACGAGTCGCACAAGTTAACGTCTGCAAAGCAAGACGCGATTTGACGATTTTGACATGAAGAGTACGAGGTCGAGCCAATGCAAATAATAAGTGCGAAAGAGACGTAATGTTTTGTTGATCAAAGAGAACGTCCGTCATAAACAGCTGTTTTTCCTATGGTTTTTGAAACATAAAATGAAAAAATGTTCAATTTCAGATTTTAAATGTAAACAAATCATTCTTCTGAATTAGTAATATAAAAGCAAATTTTACTGAATAATGTTTACTTTCATTTACTTTTTGCAAAAGGATAAAAAATGTGAATGAAAACCTTAGGAAGGTAAAACTGGGTAAAACCGGTATCGTAATCGCATAAGTTATTGAAAAATAATTCGTTCAATTTTATTAGTCTGTGAAAAAAATTGTTTATGGTCATTTTTCAATTTATTCATTCGTTCTCGTTCCTTCTGGTTGAGGTTATATTTTGGAAGAATTTGTTTTTCGTAATGGGTGACTCCAGTTTCAAGCCGAAAATCAGCGGTACAGCCCAAGACCCAGCGCTGAGGCAGGCTGAATTAGCTTATATGAAAGTGATTGAGCAGAAAAATCGTGAACGAGTGCAAAAACTACAAACTATTTCCAAGAAAAATAGATTGACAGGCTTCGCTATCGGAGCAGGAGTGTTGAGTATTTATATGTATTCAATTTTCGCTGTGAAGCAAGAAACCTTCCTCGACGACTTCAACGAGCCTGTTAAAGTGCAACAATCATAAAATATGGCTGCGACAAAACGAGCGTTGCAGTTAAGATTGCCTCCTCTACCTAGTGTTAAAGATATTATTCGACTATACAAACTACGTGCTTTGAGGGAACTGTCGCAAAATTTTCTGATGGAACCACGTTTAATAGATAAGATAGTGAATGCCGCTGGTAGTATACAAAACCACATTGTTTGTGAAGTAGGTCCAGGGCCGGGTGGAATCACAAGGTCTATCATTCAGAGAGCTCCTAGGAAACTTATCTTAGTGGAGAAAGATCGACGGTTTATACCATCTTTAGAGCTATTAGCAGATGCTTGTAAGGATAAAGTAGATGTGGACATCATTGCCGGTGATATTTTGAAGACTAACATTAGCCAGTTTATTCCTGATGATGTGAATACAGATTGGAATGAAGCACCTGCACCAGTACATTTGATTGGTAATTTGCCATTTAGTGTTTCTACTATACTTATAATACGTTGGCTAGAGATGATCTCTAAGAAGGAAGGTCCATGGGCATTTGGTAGAACTAGAATGACTCTAACTTTTCAGAAGGAAGTTGCTGAGCGAATGGTGGCTCGTATTTTGTCGAGTCAGCGCTGTCGGCTGTCTGTTATGTGTCAAAATTGGTGCAGTGTTAAACACAAGTTTGACATACCTGGTGTAGCGTTTCTCCCTAAACCTGATGTTGATGTTGGTGTAGTGACTTTAACACCATTGAAAGAGCCAATAATAAGACAGCCGTTCAAAATGGTGGAAAAAGTTGTGAGGCAAATATTTTCTATGAGACAGAAGTACTCTATAAGAGGCGCTCAAACTTTATTTCCAGAAGAAGTAAGGGACGAAATGGCTTTGAGAATGTATAAAATAGCTGACATGGACCCTGTGACTAGACCGTTTCAGATAACAAACACAGAATTTGGCAGAATTGTTAATGCTTATGCAGAAATTGTAAAACAGTATCCTGAATTAGAAGATTACGATAACAGAGCACCTAAAAATAAAAACAAAGTTGATGAAAATTTAGAGGCACAGGAATTTGTTGATATTTAAGTTATGATTAGTTGATTTAGTTTAGATTGTATATATTGTGGTTATTAATAAAATGAACGAAATTGAAATGGAGTTTTTATTTTTAAATCAATCAAAGATAACAAATGATTAGTTGATTTAGTTTAGATTGTATATATTGTGGTTATTAATAAAATGAACGAAATTGAAATGGAGTTTTTATTTTTAAATCAATCAAAGATAACAAAACAATCACACTATCACACATTAAATGTTTATTTATAAATTAAGATTCTTCTGATGCTTTCTTGCATTTCTCTTCAAGTGCTTTCTTTTTCTTCAGGACTTTCTTATGTCTAAAAGAATTTAAATGAATAGCGTAAACATTATCTCCTATGAAAACTCTATTGCAAATATCACAGTAATTATATGAATTTCCATCAATATTTCTTTTTTCTTCGTCAATATTACACCTCAGTGGTTCAAGTTCACACGGGGATTCATTCAGAAAGCTGTCAATTACTTGTATAGCTCTATTTTTAACCAATTCATCCCATTTTGAAACGTCTGTAGTGTCTAATTCGTATATTGGTGGAATCTGAAATAAAAAGGTAATATTATGCCATCTAGTGTTCATATTAAATATTGTCAACGCCATCTAGCATGAACGTTGTAAATCACGACGAACAGCGCCATCTTCTGGTGGTTAAGTAAAAAATATTTTACAAAACTGGCGATTTGGCTACTCGATGCTAGATGGCGCTGTTACAAACATTTAATATTTAATGTTTCAAATAAACATTACTGTGGAGATTACGCACTGAAATGGAAAATTCTATGAACAATAACGTTTAATGTTTATAATAGAAAATATCGTATAAGAGAAAAGCGACTTTCCTCGTGAATATTAATATTTATTACGAGCTAAACATAAAATATATGCGCAATAAACTAATAACCCGCAATACTTTGATATCGCATATTTGATCTATCGGTTATATCGCATACGAGACGGAAAATTATAGCAGTTTTTATAACTTATTGCTATTACTATGTGGATTTATTTCTATTAGAATTTATTGTTAGAAAATCCTTGATATTTGTTGCGTAACTTTGCAATAATACGTTGTAAGTATTTCATATCTAAGTAATTAAACTTACTTCTCTTGTAGGATGTTGTAAGAATCTTCCTCTGATCATCTTGTTTTGCCGTCGGGCGTACCTTCGGGTGCCCATCTTCATGTTATCTAAACTTAGTTGTAGCAGTTTCTTTCCTTCTTCGCTGTTCCGTTCTTCTTCAGATAGCATTAAATAATCGTGAAATTCTTTGAAGCCGAGAGTTTGGAAGATTCCTTTGGTATAGTCTGGTGGCCTAAAAACAAATTGTACTATTTAGGTATGTATGGGATAGAACCTTTAAGCCTACGTTTCGAGAAGACTAGATAGCATTTAAGACAAGATCGCTATTTGACTAAATCTACTAATAGTACTATAGACTATAGAATTTTATAATCATACGGTCGAAACATCGGGCAATAAAACAAAGGTATTAGCCTTAAAATAAAATATTTACGCGATCAAGACCTGTAGCTTATAAAATTCTTTAATGTGTACAAATTGCGAAAGTTTACGAACATATAGGTATTATTATAGACTAGATTGCTATGAAATGTAGTCATAAAGCTTTTATTACCCGACTACGCAAGAAGGAGGGTTATGTTTTTCGAGTGTATGTGTGTATTTTTCTTTGGCACGCCCTAGCTACAGCCTAAACGGCTTGATGGATTTTAGCTTGAGAGGTGTCGATAGATTCGTCTTAGCTTTGAGATCAAATTGCGTAGGTAGTATATTATATATAAGCTGAAGGTTCATATTCTTCTACACAACGATTTAGCTGAATCTTCACTACGCTAGCAACTTATATGATTATAGTGTATTTAATATATATTATATGTATTGTATTTACATATATATTATTAGGTATATATGTATGTTTATAATAGTATCTATTTGTGAACACTACTTCATTTAGTATTTATTTTATGAACTAGCATCCTTGATAAGTATTAATGTTAGGTTAATCATCTGTCAACATTCTGCACCTACATTTTCACAATGCTATCTGATCCCAAACTAAGCAAAGCTTGTACTAAGGCAACCAGACAACCGATAAACATACTTATATATTTCTAAATACACACTTATTATAGATAAATAACACCCAGACATAGAATAAACCATCGTGCTCATCACCCAAAGTTTTATCCTGGGTGGGGATCAAACCCACGACCTCTTGCGCTGCAGTCGGATACACTCCCACCGCGCCATAGCGATCTAGTTTCGTTGGCATACTCAGGATCACAAGGGCACATTGACCTATATAGGTAGACACTGTTGCCCGCGACTTCGCTTTCATAGAAGTTTTGAAAAAGTTTTAACCTACCTATCCCACGGGAGCCATAAATTTGACAGGGTAAAAAGTAGAGCCTATGTGCTATGCTATGCCAGACTATAATCAATCTCTATCAATAGCATCATAGGTGGATCCAGACGGTTGTATTATGTACCGAATTTCTTGTATTGTTTTGAATTTCTTTGCCTATTTATCTCTTGTGCCAGGACAAGTGAGTCCCTCCAGGACGATTTGTTTTAGGCATCATACCATCATACTTTTATTATCCATACTTTCATACTTGCTTTCACGCTCAAACAGCTAAACCGATTTAGATGAAATTTGGTATGGAGATAGTTTGAGTCCCGGGGAAGGACATAGGATAGTTTTTATCGCGAAAACCGACATACACGCGGGCGAAAGTATCAGAACCGAAGTTGGAATCGTAACACTTCGACTCCGATTTTACACCTCCGACTCCGACTTCGGTTTGGATTAGTAGGATTACGTACAGTAATTACAATCTAATCTAACACTGTATTATGCAATAAAACTTCCAGAACTTTCCACCATAACATGACTCAAACAACATCGAACACAAATTGTCCTCCATTTTGTTTTGGCGCGCTTTTTGTCGCTGTAATAATTTATTTAGCGAGTGATTCTTTGGTTACGTAACGTGTGTAGGTATCGGACATTAACCTCTGTGCTGTGAGTTGACGCTCAACATTAAGTAAACCTTTAAAGTTATTCCATATTAGCTTTAGTCCGCGGCTTCGCCTGCCTTGATGTCGGTTGTCGCAATGATAATTATCCTATGACCTTTCCTGGGATCAAAACTATCTCCAGACCAAATTTCATTGAAATCGACTAAGCGGTTTAAGCGTGAAAACGTAACATACAGATCTATTTTCAAGTGTATATTAGTTTAGATTTCCTTTAATTTGTATTATTGCAAATAATACAAAATATAATTACAAAAATATGTAAATTCATAGATAAATAATTCGTTGTTTAACTTTTTATATTTATTATTATAGCTTGCTATTAAACATCTATTAAGTTCAACCAAAGACGACGTTTCTTTTTTCCAGATTTCCCAGATCTCAAGATTAATCAAGAATTTATCAAAATCAGCTTTTACTACTTTTACAGCTTTTACCTGACCCACACAAACATACATACAAACCAAGTATTAAGACTCAAAACAACAATTTGTAAACCATACTTATTTTAAAAATATCTCGTAAGGATTTTAAAGTAAATATTGACTGCAAAGCGTGAACGAGAGTTCTAGAGAGTAGTCAAAGTTTGAGAGGTTATGGCGCAGTCCAGATCTATACGTCAATGGATAGAACCATCGTTACCATAGATAAAAATCCTAATTAACTTATTCTACGACTGACCAATAAAAAAGTGAATGGTCAATGAACAAGGGCTGTATAAGAAACGCCTTAGCTTGTTCACGTTTCTGTTTAGATTTAAAAAAAAACGAGTCATATCAGACCAGTCATGTACAAAATAAAAAGCGCGCCAAGAGTCAGTAACCTATTTTTTGTTGGATTACTTATTGTAGTTTTATTATGATACTAACTGACACTCGCGGCACATTCGCATCGAGTGGTATTTTACAATAATAATAACACGTTATTGCCACCTATTAATGTTTACTTTACGATTTGTTTAAGTACCTAAACACTTTTCTAAAACCAAGGCACACCTATTCACAAGTGATTATGGACCTAAATTAAACACTTGATACTCAAAATATCGTATGTAAGTACAGAAAGTAAGCTTCATACAAACTCCGCTCGAAAAAAAACAGATTCTTAGTGCAAAAATTGACTGCAAATTTAACCATTAGGTACATTAATTCAAAAATAAGAGGAAGAAGACAAGGCTGTTTCGCAAACTCGTGTTAGCCCCTTAAAAAAATTGACACAGACATAAAAATATTACATAGACAAGAAGAGAAAAACAAGGTCCTCATTTATACTTCATGGGAGAGAAAAGAAATGTTGAAGTGGGTTAAATGGTTGTAGGGGTGTCCCAACACGTATTATGTGAAGTTAATGAAGCGGCGAGCGCTCCGCCTCACCAGATGAAGACCTATAAGTGAACGAGGATCGAGTGTTTCTACTGGATATGACATTATAAACACTCTTTAGACACATCTATCGGAGTTGTGAAAAGGCGATAAACTAAGCTGTCATAATTTAAGGTTTCTTCTTCTTCTTTCAGTTTTTGACAATCTAGCCGTTTTAACGGCTAATTTCTGCCAGTGTCAAGTATTTATGCGCTTATTATAAGCACAAAGTCTCGTTTTTATTCAATTATCAAGTATTCAAATCATTTTTTACAAGATAAACTCGGAGCTGTAAAAATAATGGCCGGTTAGTTTGCCGCCATTTTGACAACTCAATTTGAGGTTTGAAAATACTTGAAAATGGAACACAGGCAAAATGACATAGTCTTGAGACGCCGCTTACTATCATGTAGCCTTTTGAACTTTCATGTTGGTCTTCGTTTAATTATTTGACTACCTACAACTCAAATTAAAGTATCGTTTGATTATACGGGGACGAGTCTTGGTTGTAAGTGGGTACGATATATTTGACACGGTCAGAAATTGATTGTCTAAATTGCAATTAACTTTAGATTTTTTCTGCTACGAATTGGTTTTTGGAACGAAGTTATCGCGCATTGCGAAAGGGGGCTAGACGGAAAAAATTAAGACCAAAAGTTGTAACGACACTTTTTGCTATAGTTGTAAGCCGTGCGGCGTGCGCGTGTTTCTCTGTCTGTCTGTCTCTCTCACTCTCTCTCTCTCATAGAAAGCAAGCCAGTTATTTTCGTTTTTATTACAATTCCTTCACTAATTAATCGAAAGGACTTCGTTCCATCCGAGTGTCCCTTTGACACCTCTCAAGTTTTTAAAGTTTTGAAAAACAAACAAACATAACATCATAAGGACTTACGTTGCCTAAATTAGTCCCAAAGGAATCTTTTTATAAAAAGCCGTGCATGTTTGATTTCTTTTCCCACGTTTATTTACATGCTAATTAGGGTTAGCAGACCGCATTTACATTAACTTATAAATTACAAATTCTTAGTACGAGGTTGAGGCCAACCTTTAAAATTCATGCACACGTTGACTTTTCGGCTTCATCCGTGTCATTGATAATTTATTTTCAAATAAATATTTAAATACTAAAGTTGCATGTTTGTTTGTTTTAAATAAGTACGTAGTTATCCATTGTAACATTTTTTCTGGTTTATAATATGCCACGATAGTTATCAAGCGTTGCTATTATTTTTGTGGTAACGTTACTGAGTATACTCAGTTTTTTTTTAAACCGGTCTCTCGCAGTAGGGTATAACCCTGTGTCGCGGGGGACTTTACAAACATACAAGTCACGAACACAAAGTGCACCCAGACTCGGAACAACAATTTGTGGATCACATAAAGTGGTGTCCCGTATGGGAATCGAACCCACGACCTCTTGAGTAGCAGTCGGACACACTCCCACCGCGCCACCGTTACTAACAGACAGCACAATATGGGCTCGAAATATACCTAATGGCTCTGCACACTTGCCGGTGGCGAAATGCGTGGCGGCAATACCCCAACATGTGTGTAGGAAACCTTATAAAACAACATGGAATTGGTACCTACAAACATCGTATGTAACAAATAGACGAAATTTACCTGCTTTATTTATAGTGTCATCAAAACATACTAGCTTGTCTACGCTTCTTCGCTTGCATGAAGTTCCATTTTTATTCTGATAAAGTTTCATCAAAACCTGTTCAGTAGTTTTTACGTAAACGAGTAGCAGCCATCCATCCTTTTAAATTTTAAATAGAAAGAACAATCTAATAAAAATGATGACGAGAGCTCATCTAGTGTTGTACCTCTTCGTGTAACATTAGAGTAAGCACGTATCCTGCGGTAGGAGCCCGCTACCGGGCCGCACTTACGCACTGCCCCTACACTCAACTAATATTATATTCTTGATACTTTATGTCAGTTAATTATTAAATTCGTATGTTTGATTGGGGCACCCTTTGGCATACTTAAATGCGGGAGAAAGTGAATTGGCTGTTGTTGTATGCTACCTGTGCTTTAAACATTATCTTAATAATGACTACCGGTGGTAGGTCATGAGTAGGTCTGAACCCTAAGCCGGAGTTGTAAAAATGGCGGCAAACTGACATGTCGCTATTTTTACAGCTCCGCGTTTAAAGTGTAAAAGAGTGTAAAATATACTTGAAATACGTATTAACTGGACAAGAACGAGACTTTGTGATTGAAAGAAGAAAACTAGAAAGAAATTATACTTGAAACTGGCGTATGCACATAATGTGCGAGCCATAATCTCTACCGATTATTATTGGAGGGAAGAGGAAAAAAAAAAACCATAGGCTGTCTACGTGGTTACCACAATAGTGTCAGTATTCTTATAATAATTATATTATCACTTCACTGTGTTTCGGTTAAAGGGCACTGTAGCAAGTGTAATTACATTACAAACTAAAGTCACAAATGAGGAGAGCGGTGCTGTGACATTTAGATATTTGCTACACAAAGATTTGGGTGATACTGTTACTGTTAAAGGCTAGTGAAGCTTGCCATCAGTCATCAAGCTCACGGCCTGCTCGTCTATTTATTTGGTTATTTAAAGAAAAAGGCGGCAAACTCAAATGTCATTCATCATTTGACACTTTGATTTTCATCTTTTTTTGAGTTGTCGGCAATATAGTCGTTTTTGAGCTAATTTGTGCCCCGTGTATTTGTCGAACAACTTAAAAGTTTAACAAATTTTACAAATACATAGGTATTCCATGTTTTTTATTCCACGTCAAACGTGGAGTCTTAAAAATGATGACAGCTCAGTTTGCCGCCATTTTCCTAACTTAAAATTTTCTTCGCAGCCACAATAAACGTGGACTTATATTGAATAAATACGAGTACTTGTAATAAGTTTAAGGTTTCATATTTTTTATAGTTTTATTTATTTATTAATACTTGAGTACAATAATATAATATTTATCCTGTATTATTAGAGTACTTATCGTTATAAGGAAGATATGGGGTAATTTTACAGTTATTATTAACCATGAACTTATTCTTATCTACCACACAATGTAGTCGTGGTACCTAGACCTAGTTACCGTTCAATTAAGGATAAATTGAATATATAGGTAGGGACGGGTACCTACATATGTAAGTATTTAGAGTATTTTCAGCAGCAGATACAGTCATAGTGCATATAAAGTTTCGTTTCATCAGAGCTAGGCGGTAGAAAAGAAGAAATCAGAAGTGCAGGAAGCGACACAATGGTAGAAAATATATCATTCAGAAATAACCAAAGTTAGTCTTGCAAAGCGAAATGTTAAAAAAAAAGTTTCATTTCATAACCTGGAAGATATTTTTAGAAAGGCCAGGGAAACGATTAATCTTGACGAAAATCCTACTTTAAACGTTAGCAAATTTTATTACTAAAATATTATATAGGTCTGACGTAATCATCGTTAGTAAACGGGAAATGTTTTTGCACTTTTTGAAGATTAAATTACCCAAAAGATTTTATACCTACTTTTTAAATTAGGCTTCATAATCATTTCATACATCCTAGTTGCGTGTCCATTTTTAGCGCGAAAAATCATAAAAATAGATTTAAATTTAAAATCTCATGCGACAGCAAGCACCAAACAATGGGATCGTAGTAAAATAGACTCGCACGCGTAACACGAAACTGTGTGTGACCGCATCACCGCACGGCAGATGACACTGCTCAGGACATTGCCCGCGAACGCCATTTTTGTTTTTGTGCATCTTTTTTTTCTGACCATAGACACATGCTTAGTGCGTTCCAGAGTATACGTTGTAACTGTAAAAATATGAGTATTTTTTACAATTAGCTTTGTTTTGTAAATAGGACTTTGTGTAGCGATTCAGGTTATTTAGAGCATAACATAAACTGACCTTGCGCAATTTGGGAAACAGGAGTGTTTTGAATATAAACGAATGGACATGAAAACTAGACGTTAGGTATAAAACTTTAAATTATACAACGGAGTCGTAAAAACGGTGGAAAACTGAGCAGTCATGAACTCATGATTTTCATGAAATAGGTACGTAAAACTCGTTAAGACCGAATCTTCTTAAGCTTATATATTTGACTAGTTAGTAAATCTAGTTGTTTTTTCAGGTAATTTCTGTCAGTGTCAAGTATTCATTGTATTAGAACTCTAATTTCTTGTCTCTTTACGCGGAGCTGTAAAAAACGATATCAGCTTCCCGCCATTTTCATAACCAAATTTTTGTGCAGTTAAAGAGTTGCCTTAAAATTAAAAAGAAGTACCTAGGTTAAGGCATCGGACTCCGAATTGTAAGGTCGCGGGTTTGAATCCTTCCCAATATACCTACTACCGACGACGTGAGCCCACTCCTAACACAAGCCATTGAGACAAGCGCGGATCCAGAACTTGGTTCTGGGGGGCAAGATTTCAACCGGTCAGGTGTGAAATTGCCGGTTTAAATACCACTCCGATCCAGTGTCAAAATTCTCAAATTCCCCAAAAAAAGGTTATCTAAGTCTGGGCAACTGATCCAATTGTTCTTGTTGCCCCCCCTTGTATCCGCGGAGAGCTTAGCTGGAGAGGGGTAACCTACAATATCCACATCGCTCGTTATTTAATAAAAAAAAACTTTCTTAGGCCAATTCTCACTTAAAACGGCAATAAAAAAGCTAACTTTTTTTCATGTTAAACTAAACCACAACAAGCAAACAAAGTCTTGTACTTTTTTTATAAGCACATGTAATAGGGTGTTGATACACTAGTGTTGTGGTTGTTAGGTAATATAGGCATTATAGGCAAATTCCTTGATCAAACTGTGGTTGATTGTTTGGATTCGGCGGTTAGCGGTCACGATTGGGATGGGCTAATTATGTGTGTTGTATGTTTGAATTACTTATTTGTTTGATAAATACTAGATTACTACAAAGATGTAGTACTTATGTGAATATGTATAGGTTTATATTTAATTTATTTATTGATTTTATGCACAAAAATAATGTACAAAGGCGGACTTAATGCTAAAAACATTATCTGCCGGCCAACCTTTGGTTGATGTAAAATAAATTATGTAGGTGCAGATTGTTGATAGCCATTGCTGGTTATATATGATAAATACAATCGATTAAAATATACACACGTATACTTAAATACATAACATACATACAAATATATATTTACTTAAATATATTATATACATACAAATATTCTTATACCTACTTCAATTCACAACATACAGACATACGTTATATTCATTAATGAGGCTAACGTTGAGATTCAGCTAATCCATCTAGTAACAGAGCACGAACTTTTAACGTGAAAGTGAAGCGATTACTTCTGTACATAGTATTAAATAAAATTGCTCACGCTGTCAGTGAGCTCAGATCTTTTGAACTTTTCAACGGATTTTCAAGCAGTTTTCAGTAATAGATAGAGTAATTCAAGATGAAGGTTTATACAATGTTAGTTTTGATATAGTGCAAAGCTCAAACACCCCAATAAGATTTTTACTTCAAGGAATCACATAAAATATTGCAAACTTGCAGAATTATAAACCATTCATGTTGTCTTGTGTTCTTCGCGCTATCGTGCTCATTGCGTTCTGTAGTAATCCATGGTTATTATTGAAAAATAAGTGATG
Organism: Herminia tarsipennalis; assembly: GCA_945859575.2. NCBI lineage: Eukaryota > Metazoa > Arthropoda > Insecta > Lepidoptera > Erebidae > Herminia > Herminia tarsipennalis. The sequence goes on from OX243850.2 coordinate 19,776,633, forward strand.
GTTACATTCACATGACATTGTGAACAGGATTTGGACTGTTGGAATGATTAATGAATAATTTAATAATTGATTAATTAATATTTATTATTAATAAAAACTACTCCAATTGATTGCGTTACTGATTCTGAGCAAAATACTTTTAGGTTTGTACTATACCAAGAATAACGTTGTATCTATACTAATATTATAAAGCTGAAGAGTTTGTTTGTTTGTTTGAACGCGGTAATCTCAGGAACTACTGAACCGAATTTCGAAATTCTTTCACTGTTAGATATCCCATTTATCGAGGAAGGCTATAGGCTATATAACATCACGCTACGACCAATAGGAGCGGAGATGCAATGAGAAATGTAGCTAAAACGGGGGAAATTTACGCATACGAAGTTGCGCGGGACAGCTAGTGTTTAATATACCATCATGCGGGAACTGAATCCACGCGTACGTAGTCGCGGGTGTCCGCTAGTAAGATATAAAACAAAGTCCTTCACTGTGTCTGTCTGTCTGCATGTTCGTGATATTTTCACGAGCTATTAAATGGATTTTCTTTCGGATGGCTTGTATGTATGGGCTGCTAGTTAGTATATTACAAGAGTGGTATAGGTACAAATAAATATACTACCAAAGTCTACCAAGAACGTTTCTAATAGGTATCTACTTAAATATTTTTAAGCTTATGCATAGCTTTTATCGCGGGCTTTGAGCGCGGCGACCGAATCAAGAAATTCCGTAACGAAAATAAAACCTAACACCCCCCACTCCGCCTACCATGTAGCTCGGCCGAGCGTTCGCTTAACGTATATGTATATGGTACGACTGTACGAAGCTCGCACGGATCGAGACGAACTGCTCCGAAATGTAATGAAAAGAAAAAAAAACGGCATAAAAAATAATAATAATTATTATAATTGCATAAGTTCATAATAAATGCTATGCAATAGCTTTACCGCGGCAGTACCCGAGTGCCACACTCGTGTACATTTTTTTTTAAATATAATACAAAAATCGTTAAAAGCCTCATATGCAAAACGCAGTTTAGGAAATATTTAATCTAGGTCTAACTTGCTTTTAAAAAAGAAATCAGTCAGTTTCGCTGTTCCAGCTAACTAAACGTTTCGCTGAGCTCCGTTTAATTTCACGGATAATTTGTGAGGATCGATTGCCCTTTATTTCTTCTAAATTGCCTATCGATCGATTTACTTTCAGCTTCTGTTGGATAACGATTCTAATTCAATAATTTAAGTACGTTTTTTAATTAAACAGAGATAAGCCTAATGGCTAAAGCATCGAACTCGCAATCATCAGGTGTGAGGTCGCGGGTTCGAATCCTACCTATTGAATACCGACGTGAACCCATTCCTAACACAAGCCATTAAGCTTAGCTGGAGGGGTTAACAGGATTGTTAGTAATGTGGGACCCAAAATCCTACATTGTTGTTTATCTTATTAGAAAAAAAAAGTTAAGCATCAATCCAAACTAATATGAAAGTAAATCTGTCTGTCTGTTAGGTTTCCACGTTTAAACAGCTAAACCGATTTAGATGAAATTTGATATGGATATCGTTTGAATCCCGAGAAAAGGACATAGGATAGTTTTTATAGTGATAAACGACAACCAGGCAGACGGGGCCAGAGCTAAAGTTTGTACATACTTTCCATCTTGTATCCTGTGCTTATTATGCCTAGCGTGGAAGTCCAGTAGCTCCTCAATCAACCCCTCATCTATCATGGAGTCCACTCGTGAGTTCAGGCGTTCATCATGAATTGTCTGCAACAAAAGATATACTTAGTTTCAATCTATACTTTAATATTATAAAGCTGAAGAGTTTGTTTGTTGGAACGCAGTTATCTCAGGAACTACTGATCCGATTTGAAAAATCTTTTCAATGTTAGATAGCCCATTTATCGAGAAAGGCTATAGGCTATATAACATCACGCTATGATCAATAAGAGCGGAGCAGCAATGAGAAATGTTGCAAAAACGGAGAAACTTTACGCATACGAAGTTGCGCGTGACAGCTAGTGCTACATGTTATAATAATTATCATCATCAGCCTGTTTCAGTCCACTGCAGGATATAGGCCTTTCACCCCGTCCTCCGCCTTCCACATTCAGTCCATCTCAGCGATCTTCTTTAGGTCGTCGATCCATTTGGCTGGGGGATTTTCATTTTGATTCTGTTACTGATTCGGAATAAACTACTTTCTGGTTTGCACTATACCAAAAATAATGTGGTATAGACGGATTTTTAAAACTATTTTATTGTTCGCAAGATGTTTATTCTCAAATAGTTTCATATAAATTTCGTAAATATCTGATGATGAGTTTCGAAAATAGACAACGAAACTCTTCAATTTCAACTCCAGCAAATCAACCGAGATTGAATGTTGAAGTCGGTTAGATGTTTTTTTTTTTTGTAAAAAAAAACAAACAAAATCCACGCGGTTACAAGATCTATACGTACAAAATAATGGGCGAAAGCCAGTGTTACAGAAATACGAGTATGTAAGGCGGTTGGCACACTGCTCCGCATCACGGGGCGTAGCGCGGGAGTGCGTGTTCTTACGTTGCTTGTAAAAGTACCTCGCTTTGTATAGAAAACGAATTCACGCGCGGTGTTAGATCACGCGCCTACATGCAGAAAAAGACGCACCTTCGCACGATTTATGAGAGAGATAGAGCGGTGTTTCAAATCACGCGCCTACATGCAGAAAATCACACACCTCGCACGATTTATTGTTATTCTGATAGAGAGATAGACCTGCTCCCGCAACAAAGCACTCGTTTCCGTCGCCGCTCACCCCGCAGCGTAGTACGGAGCAGTGTGTCACCCGCCTAAGGTAAATGACAAATAGGAAATAAACAGTTCCCTTGATTTTTTTTCAATACACCTGCATTATTTTTATTTGAGTAGCAGGACAAGAATCTTTATAGGGTGACATTTTGTTATATTTTCTGACGGACGATGAATTCCCGTGGGAACTACCAAATAAGTACAAGGCGATGAGATAAGATACGTGAGCAAACTATTACAGGTTTTTTATTGTCAGGTCAAAAGATGTCGAAAACTGGGACGGTTTTTAAATTATTTGACGTGTATTTGTGCGCGGCTTCGCCCGCGTAGATTTCGGTTATAGCGATAAAAAGTACGTAGGACATAAAAAGTAAGTATTACATCCTATGAAATTAATACAAAGAAGAAAATGTTTATAAGAACAACAACTAACGTCGCATAGAGAGGAAATCTTATGTCCTTCCCCGATAAACAAACTATCTGCATACCAAATTTCATCTAAATCGATTCAGTGGTTTAAGTGTGAAGACGTAACAAGCAGACAGACAGAGTTATTTTCGCATATAGATTTAAATATCATTCATAGTTATTTTGAGCAAGTAATGAATCACGACACAGAGCGGATCTGATGCAGCATTGTATTTACCGAATGCGTGTTGTGCTGGTACTGTGAGCGCCAAAGAGCTAGGACCATTAGTTAGGAGGTGCCACCGCCTAAAAATAGTCGGCCATGTGTCATTTCGGCCGATGCCAACCCCACCGTAAGGAGTATAGAGACCCTTCGAAAGAAAGATGTATAAGACCTTTTTATCTGTCTGTCAGTTTAGGTCTGTCTGAAACATATACATATGTTTATTTTGGAGCTCAATCTCTTTCCAAGACGACGATGTCTCGACAGATGAAAATTTCGAGATTTTTTTGACGTGATAACGTCTTATATGTATAAGACGATGACCGGAAAAAGTATCTCGTAATTTATTGGTTGCTAAGCAACAGCGAATGGAGATTGCAGCGACATGACATAAGATAGACCCGGGCGGCCATAATACTTCAGCCTATCAGCAGTCAGAACGTGACGGTCCGTGATATTTTTTCGTACGTGCACCCGGTGATCAATTTATAAGAGGTTATCACGTCAAAAAAATGGTTGTCTGTAAAGTCGGTTTACGGTCGATAATTTTACGCGATAACGTCTTAAGAAAACATTTTTGATTGATTGCTAAGCAACGCGATGATGCCATTCGCGTTGCTTAGCATTACCATTTTTTGACGTGATAACCTCTTATAAATTGATCACCGGGTGCACGTACGAAAAAATATCACGGACCGTCACGTTCTGACTGCTGATAGGCTGAAGTATTATGGCCGCCCGGGTCCACTAAAGCTGTCACATGCATAGTTGTTTATTACAATGTGTTAGAAAAAAAATGTCACAGTTTGTTTATTACAATGTCATCAATGCGTTACGTTATCAGTGTTATCACGTAAAATTATCGTCCGCAAAACGACTTTACAGACAACCATTGTTGTTGTTATTCATCAACTGTCGGAATGTTGGATATTATTAGACCACAGGAGGGGTAGTATTTGTGGTCTAAGATCCCGCTCTATGTGACCACACGTTCTTTTTTCAGACGAAATATATTTTTTAAACAAAAAAATAGGTATAGTGGGGTTGTCACCAAAATTTTGGTCTAGGCTTTTTTTAATCACAGAGTGGGATATCCTATTAACGCATGCCTAACACAGTTCCTCCTGCTGACATCACAAAAAGGAAACGCTCAGAAGAGCTTCTATACCATGATAATTAAATTAGATTTGACACCATGGGAGAAGCAACTCATGCAACGCCTGTGTGTCGACTGCAATGTGGGTCGACTAGTCGCGAACTTCACGAACACTACCTTGAACCAATGTGAATGTTCATCACGGTTATGTCATTTGGGTCGAGCGTGTGTCAATCCTGAGTTGACCTCTCTCATGCACGATCACAAGTGCATATTTTAAGTGCATTAGGCTCTATGCACTTTGGACTATGACTGCAAACTGGCCTTGACTGTTCTAGTACCTATCGAAAAGTACGACTGACTTTGTTTGAGCCTTATACATGTTTCATTCGTTAAATTCGTCTTGACCGCCCAAGTGTTCTTAGATAAGTTACGTTTGAAAAATCATTGCAGCTGTGAGATGTCAAAATAAAGAGGTCTAGAGGCTCATCTTAAGCATTTCAAAAAGGTATAAACATAATTATAGGTAACTGTCATACTAAAAAAGTGAGTTAGCTACCAATCTTTTTTCAATTTTCAGTAGGTACTTGACAATAGCCGTGATAATAGTTAAATGTAAGATTCAACAACTACTCAAAAGTATTAAATAAAAAAACCGCCTGCACAAAAAAGATGGAAACAAGATCCCCTACATAATTATATAATTTCATGCAGTCGGAGGCACTTTACTAAATTCATCGAGATTTATTAATGAGATTCAATTTTTTTTGCTATAGTTACCAACTTTTATGGTCTGGTATGGTGTAATAGTAAGGTCTAGTATTACACTTTAACTTTATTATTAAGTAATTCAACCATTAAAATAAAATAATATGTGCTTATTCTATCAATCAATCTGTTCCAATATCATTTAACTAATACTTAGTAATATAACATACCTTTCCATACAACTTAGTTAAGGTATACGCTAATAGATGTTAATGATCATCTCACAGTACAATTAACCCACATAAGGGGATGCACTCAAACGTTGACGGGTCCGCGCGCCCGCCAGCGCAGAGCATCATGCGCTCAGTCTAACGCATTAAGTATATTGAGACCACTAGTGTATACCATCGGTCAGACTTATAAAGGGGCGTGAACCGGCCATTTTTTACGGCAATTTGTGGCGGCAATGCTGTAGCCGGCAACATGGCAGTACTCTCCAATATTGGTTTGATGGTTGCCGGACGATCGCTAAGCGTTCGATTTTCCGCAGTGTTGCCCGGTGAATTTTGTTGTTATTTCAGTCGCTCTTTATTTTATTGTTGACGGGTTGTGTAGCCCGTTTAGAAGACTGTATCATGCGCCATACAATTGTAGACATATTGCCATTATTGGCCGAGCAATTAGTTGCCAATAGTGCCGCCACAAATTGCCGTAAAAAATGGCCCATTTAAACGCCCCTTAACACAAATTACCGAGAACATAGAACGTAACTTTCATACGTGCTTCGATCGAACAACGCACACATAGAAATTGTTAATTGGAATCTCGGAACGAATTCGGAACAACTTTGACTGCCTCTGTAGCGCGGTGGGACTGTGTCCGACTGCTACGCAAGAGGTTGTGGGTTCGATCGAACACCACTTTGTGTGATCCACAAATTGTTCCGAGTCTGGGTTTACTTTGTGCCCGTGACTTGTATGTTTGTAAAGTGCCCCGGGATACAGGGCTTGAATTCTACTACGGGAGTCGTCTCTTTAAAAAAAAGTGGTCTGTAATTATCATGTTTGAGAGCAAAATAAAGATATTTTCTTTCTTTCTTTCTTTCTTTCTTTCTTTCTTTCTTTCTTCATTCCGTGTCCGTGAACGTCATACGTACCTATCTCGCTCGAGCAAGGCACACATAGGCATTTTTCGCAAACACGGAATTACAGACCACTTTAAATGTTGATAAACTTTTGTGATTTGTACACATTATAAAATTATATATATGACGGTCTTAATGGCGTGAATAATTTAAGGTAAAATACCTTGTTTATTGACCGACGTTTCGACCGTATTTTTTGGAACCACTTTGTTTGGTAGGTGTTCTTAGATTCCATGTCCGTGAGCGATGTCTATTTGTGCTTTAATGAAGCGAGGTACGAGTAGGTAGGTACGTACGTATAAAAATTACCTTCTCTACTCTCAGTGTTTGAGCTTATAACCAACGTAACTCATTTACGTCTTCGGCTCCAATATAACTATGATAATTACAAATAGATAAAATTACTTGGCTGCCTTTCATTGAGTTATACGCGTGCCCTTGTAACTCCGTCTGTTTATAATATCTCAAAAATAAATAAACAATAGTGTAATAACTTCTAAAAGGACAATGTTTTAGCGTAAATTTAAATCGGCGTTTTGTTAAAACTATATACGTGTTGTTAGGAGAATAGCACAAAATATCGAGAGTACAGAAGGCAACCTCCATATGTTCCTCGCGAACATAGACACACACACATAGACATCGTTAACAGACATAGGATTACAGACCACTTCGTTCGGAAGGCGTCCCGAAATTCCGTGTTAGTAAAGGCCCGGCTGCACGCTCCACTTGCCTGCCCAGTCCAAAGCTGCAGTCATGAACTTACAAAAAAGACGGAATACCGGACAGTGGCCACACGTGCAGGTAAACTCGTAAGTACTGGACTGTGCAAACCTCATAGTGTCGAACAAAGTCGGACGTCTAGTAAAACCAAAACGGCAATAAAATCTTTAGCATGTCAACGATTGCGCAAGCCGCGCTTTCGGGCCCTTATCTGCGCAAACTGGTTAATGCAGGCATGCTTGCAGCTATGATGGAGCGTGTAGCCAGGCCATAAGAGATGAGTAATGGGCTAGTTTCGAACTAGTCAAAACAGCAACTCTTTAAGAAATGTCAAAATGCAGATTTTATATGGAGATCTCATACAAATACCCATTGACGTAGGGACCAGGACTGTGACATAACCTAACAAAATTGACCACTCTCTAGAAAGGGACAACGCTACTTTGTGGACAATATCTGTCAAAGGTCGCACGAGTTTTTTTTCAATATTTACTTTATAATTGAAGGGGATGGCACGTCCAGGTCACGCAATTTTTTTCGATTCAAACAAACTTCTTTTTATGATATGATTAAAAAAAATGTCTTACACAACATTTTATTAGGCCTTCATCGTTGGTAGTTTAAATGTTAGTTTTATTTACTGATTAGTCTTTTGGGTTTTTTGTTTACCTAGGAAACAAGCCTATTGTGCATTGCTCGACCGCGCGTTGTATGAAATTTGCCTTCTGTACCTACTCTCGATATTTTGTGCGAATAGTTAGCTAAATTGAATTTCGATTGGCCGTAGCTATTTTTGGAAAGCGACTAATCGTTTTATAGCTTAATTCGCAGACGTTTTTGTATTTTATTAGTTTTTAATTAGAGTTTCGCAGATGCATATTTAATAGCAACAATTTGAACGTTTTTGTTAAACTATGTGACTAGGTTTTTTTAATAAAGGCATTTTTATAGACTTTTTTTTCTTATTTACTATAAAATCAGCGGTGTTCTTTCATCTCTGTTTTTAATGCCGTAGCAAATGGATTGAAGGATAGAAGCTGGGGTGTAGCTTGCCTTAGCGCCCGTTCCCACTAGTTGGGTGTCGGAACCCAATAAAAATCGGATGCTTCAGTAGCAGAACATTTTGTATAGAGCTCTATGTTCACACTTACGACGACACGATTTTTTGTCGTCTGGCAATACTAAATGTTCTAGAACATTTTGATGACAAAAAATCGTCTCCATACATGTAACAGCAGATTTCTTTGTTTCAGCTAACATCTACGTGTGGCACATCATTCGACAGGTATTTTTAAGAAACTTTTTTGAAAGTTGCAAAAATTGTGGCCTTTATATTTCAAAAATTACAAAGATTACGCCTAATAAATACTTTCTACTGAAATTATTTTCAACATGATCGGATACACCATTTTTGAGTTATTGTCCAAAAACTGTGGTTCTCAACGCAAGGACGTAAGTGTCATGAAGATACGCTCTTTTGTTGATGCACTTTTTCAGATTGGATTTTTTGATATGTAGTGCATTTCTTTGTAGTGATAGCTGCGGAACCCTGCACTGAGCATGTTCCGACATGCTCTTGCCCGATTTTAATAATAAGTTTTTAATTTTATTGTTTCTTTAGTAAGTTACCTACGTTCATCTGTCTCTCATTGGTAATACCTTTAGTTACTTCCCAATGAGGTATATGACCTAACTTCCTCGAGACACAAACCATCGAGGATACAGAAGAAAAACTTCACATTTACCTAAGTACATCGCTCAAGCAACATACACATACACATCTTTTTTTGCAATATATGTTCGTAAGATTTGTGACCACGGCCGTTGCAATACGGTCGAAACGTCGGGCAATAAAAAAAGGTATTTAGCTTTAAAATAAAATGATTACGCGATTAAGACCCGGAGCTTATAAAATTCTATAACACATACACATCGTTCACGGAGTCTTAAAATACCTTCGGTTATAAGTCACATCGATATTTTTTGATTAATTCGGACAAAAAGCTTCTTAAAAATGCTGATAAGCTTTCGCGATTTGTACACATTATGAAGATATATATATTACGGGTCTTAATCGGGTGAATAATTTAAAGTAAAATACCTTCTCTTCTTGTAAAACACAGTCGTAATAACAGTTATTTCGTTCTATCGTATATTGTAGTATTGGTAAAAGATTTCTTCGTAACTCCAAACGTACTAGTGTTTTCGGCGAAACGTTTTGACAGTAAAGGATTTTTTTAAACCAACAGTTGATCAAGAATGTTTTCGGTAAAACGTTCTATTGGCAAAGTGTTTCGAAATATCATACGTTACTCATGTCCGTGAGTGATGACTATGTGAGCCGTTGCATGAACATGTTTGTATGACGCTTACCTTCTACACTTTATGTTTTGTGTCTCGATATCAGCACAATGACGTCATTTTAGCAAGTGAAGGACTTTTAGATTCGTCTGCAACACGTCTACATAAACGAAGCCCAGGGTTGCCAGATTAAGGTCTTAACTCCTAAATTTAGAGGAAAATTAATGGGATCGTGGTTTTTTTTTGGGTTTGATATCTTTAGGGGATTTTAAGGTAATTTTTTGAGATCTAGCTGGTGTAGAGTCAATTTGCATTAAAAGTCATGCGAGCTACTACCGCTACCTACTGTTCTTCCGCTGTATGAGCGACTTAAAGGGGAGTTTAAAATTGATTGTGAACTTTCTAGGTGCTTTTTTCATTTTTAATTTTTAAAAACAATTGATGGGTTTGTTTTAATTGAACAATTATTTTCTTCCTTTTAGGGCATTTAAATAAAAAGCTGATTTTAAAAATGTTTTTTTAACTATATATTTATTTCCACCTGAATTAAAATTGACACCCCTAGAAGGTTCACTTTTTTATTTTTTATTTTTACTGCACATGTTTTTGAGTATTTCATATTTTATTCAACCACATTAAATCATACTGACTGCAACGACATGACTACTGCCCCAGAAATTATCTCGGATCGGAGTACTTGTCAAGACCAATAAAGTGAGACGAACCTTGCTGGTTTTTTTTTTGTTTAGGAATTCCGATTCCTATACCTTCCGACTCCATCATCAGATCAAGTTCATGGTACTAATTTAGCTTCCAAGATTTGAACCACACAAATTAACAAACAAACAAACTAACATACATACAGGGCAAGTAAAATAAAAGCTTGTAAAAATTAGAAGTTGGCAACCCTTACGAAGCCTACACACAGCATTGAAAATGAATTACTTAGCAAGTTGTTGAGGCCATAGACATTTTATTTTTTTTATTTTGACGATGAGTTAGCATTTTGCGTGCGGTTAACACTTTGTAGTGAGGAGTGAAGAGGTTGTAACTTGATTGTTGATTGGCAATAAGGCGGATATATAAAAAAAATAAATCAATATCAATAAAATGCGTAGATAAAAAACTTTTTTATTTTTTTACATGTGTAATATTAAATGGTTCGCTTATTTATGAGCTACGTTATTAGAGGAACATAATTTCTTTCTTTGAGAACCTTTCACCACTTACGTAGCATTTTTTCTTTTGTAAGTACAAAGATTGATAAGATACTGCGTTTTTTTTTCCTCTTTCTAGTCAAGGGACAACAAGCTGGCTCTCTCCCCCACTACTACTACTAGATTTGAAATGTTTAATAACAAAGTTGCTTAGCAACCATTGACAAAAGTACTTATTAAAGACTAGCTGAACTCGGCCAGGCTTCGCTGTGGCTTTTAAAGCCAGGAACACTCGCCGGCCTTCCCAGAACATTCTGCTAAAGTTTCATTACAATCCGATCAATGGTTTCGGAACGCATAGAGGACATAACAAACAAACATTGATTTTTATTTATATAGATTGGATTGTTGCTAAGCAACTTTGTTATTAAACATTTCTCATCTATTTCGGCTTTAGTACCTAGGTATAGCTTTAATAACTCTATGATTTTCGCATGTTTAATGCGAAAATTATGACAGCTCAGTTTCCCGCCATTTTCACAACATAACGACATATTTGTTGTCACGGTCTTCATCGGAGTGGTTGGATGAGAAAGCATGTTTTTTTGTTTTATTTTTTGTTGATGTCTATTGCACAACTTGTAAAAGATAGAGCCAAGTGGGAGGTTTCGTTGTGTCATAACATTACACCACAGTTCGTAATATCTAGTGTTCACGCGATACGCGAGTGCAGTCTACCTGTATTAATGGCAGCTGATTACGTTTATTTATAAACATAGACAATGACTAAGGCATAATGACTTTAAATTTTGTCGGTTTTCGACTGTTTTGGTAGGTCAATGTAAATTAGAGAGAAGTAATTATTTGCTTCTGACTTTAATGGTTGCTTGAGAAGAGAGATAGAAGGTAAAGTCACATTTTTTTTTACCCGCAGTAGGGTACAAGCCCAGTGTCTCGAGGGACTTAACATACTTACATACAAGTCACAGACTCAAAGCACACCCAGATTCGGAACAACAATTTGTGGATCAGACAATGTGCTGTCTCGTGTGGGAATCGAACCCACGACCTCTTGCGTAGTATACGGACACAATCCCACCGCGCCACAGAGGCAGTCATTGACAATTAAATCTTTTATAACTATTTTAGCCGATAGGCTATCTTAGTGGGTCAGTTGTTCTTCCGTGAAATAGCGATGTTAATACATTATTGCGTTTATTGTTTTTAACATTACTGCGTTTCAGTGAAAGGGTGTGTGACCTAGTGAAATTTCTTGGCAAATGTGGCTTGCCAATAAATTTCTCAAATGGGGATCGCTGCACGGTGACAGTCAGATCTTTGTCAGGTTTTGCTAGCATGAGCATGGACTTGCTTATCGAAAATTGGATTGAACTGCGAGGAGACAGTCACGTTATACAAATTACGATGTTTGTTTATTAATTAGTAATATTATTAACATATATCAGTGCAGTGTGGCGCCAGACAATCTGATAAGATAGCAATTGTAAATAATAAATCAATAATGCTAAGTAATAGTTGGGCCAGCTCATTGTGATGTGATGATTTAATCTTCATCAGAGGCCAACTGAGCATTTTTTATTATTTTTTGAGTGCTTTTTAATTAGGTCCAAAAGTTGCATTGCAAAACAGGCCACCGTACTCTAAAAATTTGACTTCCTCGGTGGCATAGTGGAGATGAGTGCGACTGATGTGCGAGAGTGTGCTAAGGTGTACCCAGTTTGTACTTTGTGTCTGTGATAGTGTATGATTGTAAAGTCACCACGACACGTATTAAGTACTAGCTGTCCCGCGCAACTTCGTCTGCGTAAATTTTCCCCGTTTTTGCAACATTTCTCATTGCTGCTCCGCTCCTATTGGTCGTAGCGTGATGTTATACAGCCTATAGCCTTCCTCGATACATGGGCTATCTAACAGTGATTTTATTCAATTCGGATCAGTAGTTCCTGAGATTACCGAGTTCAAACAAACAAACTCTTCAGCTTTATAATATTAGTATAGATTAAGATTTTTTTTTTATTCTATAAAAAATATAATATAGAAGTATAGATAGAAGAATTTAACGTCCCAAAAAGCCAGTTCCAAGAAACAAAAGGTCATAATTGATTGGTTTATTATCATGTAACCATAATGTATTCAGGTAATTCCAATCATATACCTAAATAATCTATTTATCCTTGTATTGCGAATGTCCATGCGGTTGGTTATATGCCATTCTACACTACGTGAAAATATTCTACCAAATTACTATTGCCGAGCAAATAAACTATTGCTATCGTAATGACCTTTAGGATTTGGTAGGATTGTAAGCGTTTTAAGGGTAAATTTAAAAAATGTTGATAAACTTTCGCTATTTGTACACATTATTAAAATATATATATATTACGGGTCTTAATCGCGTGAATAATTTAAGGTAAAATACCTTGTTTATTGCCCGACGTTTCGACCGTATTGCAACAGTCTTCCCGTGACCACGGCCGTTGCAATACGGTCGAAACGTCGGGCAATAAACAAAAATAACAATAAAATTTAAAAAATTAAACTATTTCGTTAAAGTAGTGGCTAACTAATCTGTCATCGTTTGCACAGCTCCAGCTATACATTTAACCCATGAAAATACAGCTTTCTGCAGTTAATACATGTCACTGGAAGGGATAAAATTTTCTAGATCAAATAAGAAGAAAAACAGCAGGTGCTATGAATGAGAAATGTCAGATGAGTTTGACAGATGTCGACCATATTCTGTCTAGTAGCCTACTCTCATAAGCATTTTTAGAACAAAGCCACTTTTAGTGGACAGCAGGACAGTACACCGCTCCATAACAATTTCAGTGATCAATTTTCCCCGTTTTTGCAACATTTTTCATTGCTGCTCTGTTGCTATTGGTCGTAGCGTGATGTTATATAGCCTATAGCCTTCCTCGATAAATGGGCTATCCAACAGTGAAATAATTTTTCAATTCAGATCAGTAGTTCCTGAGACTGTCGCGTTCAAACAAACAAACTCTTCAGCTTAATAATATTAGTATATTGTGTGTCATTTGAAAACGAATATTTGTGCACACTTCTGAATATTGGCTAAATGATTTATATATGTATGTCGGAAAAAGAGAGATCGATTAATTTTCATAGTCATGTAGAAAAATGAATCATGTAGAGAAATGTCAAAGAAGAATTGTTGTCAGTTTTCCGCTACAATTCAGACCAAGACAGTTAAGCACCATAATCAGAATCGTGTAACATGTATTATTAATAACTAGGTGTAATCAGTAATCACATGCGCCTGGCGTCAAATCAGTCGTGACTGCACCGCATGATCTGTACTCCTAATTACTTGGAAGTGGTGCCTGTATACCTACATTCTATATGGAATTACATAGCGATTTAATTTTGTAGGGTTATAACGAGCTTCTGTATAGTGAGGTTATGTTAAAGAGTTACTGGAATAGATGTAATGACGCATTATCCTTGGTACTCAGTTTATAAAATAATCTGAACCTTGGTAATATTGTAATAGGATGTGAAAGTGCAAGATACGGTTGGACACATCACCGTCGAGCCCAGAAAGTAAAGGTATATACCATCAACGAAGCACCTTAAACATTAAGGTCTTATAAATTGAAAGTTTGGCTTAATGGCTCGTTTTATACCAAAACCACTGCTCACACAATCGGGAGGAATTCTGGAGTGCCAAGTAAAAAATAGAAGACATGTAACAATTTGCACTGGACGTAGTGGATTACGAGCACGGCTCATATATTCTCATAGAGGAGGCCTGTGTCCCTGCAGTGGGAATGATATAAGGCTATTTATGATCTTTTAACTATGCTGGCGATAGAATCTGACTTTTCAGCTCGTTAATTGATCATCATCGATTTGGGGACTCAATGCGACAACTGTCAACAGTTGGTTTGCGGATCGTTTATTGCGGTGAATGTTGCTGTCCTTAACTGGATGTATCTGGGGTTACGCGTCAATATAATGACGATTCTTAGGTGGATGTGGGCGTACCAAACGCACGGATTGATTGGATACACTATGTCCTTAATTGGCCTGACCTGGGGATTCATGATATCTTAAGAGAGTTTTAAGTCCTTGTACGATCGCTTTACCTAGAAAACGGATGCTATGAGAGTTATTGAACTAGAAGACCAGCTTATGAAGCGTTGATGAGTCGTGTAGTAAATGGCCACAAATAAGTAGACTAATTATAATTAACGAACCAATGACATGCAACATTGCAGAAGAATAAATAGTACCTACTCATCTAGTGCGCTTTCTATTTCCTCAAGTTAGTGAAAATGATGGGATTTTGTAATTGTTATTTGTAAGCCAGATAGCTCGGTCACCAATCTATTGGCCTATACTGGTAACGTCGCCTCTCAATCACAAATAGATTTTGAAGCTACAAAAAATCCACCACTCAGCTATCTTGCAAAACTAAGAATTCCATTCAAAATCATTAGCTTCCTTCAAACTCCACGAAGTACCGCTATTTCAGAGCTATTCATTCACTTAGTGCTATGGTGTATGTGTACTGTGTAGCCGATGACCTAGACATACTAAGTGCGAGCCATTGTTATGTCACAATGGATGCACCGTTGCGGCAATGATTCATGTTAGGTTATGTCATTATCAGATATTGTAGCTGTATTCGTTGTAGATAGAATTTGGAATAGGTTTTAATGACTAACTTTTTTTATTGTTGCCTTTTGAAGAAGGATCCCAATTACATTAATGATATGTTAAGAGCATTCGAAAAGTAAGACAGCCTCGTGCACACGAAAGAGTAAATCAACAAGGCCCATGTAGAAGTTAGCAGTCTAAATTAGCAGTCGCTGTAGCCGAAACCGAATAGGAAGATTATTATTATTATATGTTCTTCTAAGGTACAGACAGAAGGTAGTATAGGGAAAACTCCACATCAAATATCAATGACCAGTTCACTACACAGACTTATAGCACAGAATAAGTAATAGTACTACGTCTTATAGGTAGGTTAGTCAGTAAGGGTAATGCTAGTAATTCTTACGTGAAAAAAGTATGTGAATACATTAATGTGTTTCAATTGAAGGGCACTATAGCAAGTGTAATTACTGGGCAAATGCGTCTTACTCACAAATGTCTTAGAATATGGACAGGACGCCCGGTTCTTTGCGGCACAAGGGTTTAAGACACAGGCACGCTGATGCTGCTATAGGCTGGCTTGACGGTTACCATCAGTCTCGCGACATGCTTGTCTCTTCATCCAGTGGTATAAAATAAAAATAAAAACCCGTCTGCACAAAAAATATGGAAACAAGATCCCTTACATATTTATATAATTTCATGAAGTCGGAGGCAAAAATGAATCTCGATGAATTTAGCAAAGTGCCGCCGACTGCATGATATTATATAATTATGTAGGAAATCTTGTTTCCGTCTTTTTTGTGTAGGCGGGTTTTTATGTTATTTTGAATACTTTTGAGTAGTTGTAGGATGCAACAACTAACTTTTGAAAATTGAAAAAAGAAGTTAGCAACCCTTCTTTTTTCAATTTTCAGTACTTGTACTAACTTTTTTAGTATTACAATTATAATCATGTTATACCTTTTTGAAATGCTTAAGATGAGCCCTTTAATTTACTTTTCTTTTTTTTTTCACATCTCTTTACTCTGATATTTCACAGTTGCTATGTTATTTTTTTTCAAACGTCACATAATTAAGAACACTTGGACGGTCAAGACGAATCTAACGACGTCTTAGTTGTATAAATCCGTTCAGTGGTTTGTGAGATATGAGGTAATAAAGAATAAACACAAGATACACGCGAAAAACATAACCCTTCCTTACAGTCGGGTAAAATGATCAATAAATCGATGAGGGGTATTGCAGTGCATGATTGCAATATGAGTCAAACAGATTATGTCATTTGGTGGGCGTATTGAACGGTGACTAACTAGCACTTAGCTTTTATAGCGTTTTAGCTAAATGTCGTATAGTTTCCGGTTATAATTGAATGGTTGTGGGTTTTATTCAAGGAGATTGGCCCTTCATTGATGGTGATTTCCGTGGACCTTATTGCATCAGTACCAAGTACATATAATTGCTTTAATTTTAATTTTTGTATTGATTCGTGTACCTTATTATCATGCATGCTATGAACTCTTGTAAATGAGAAAACTTTTTTGTAATGTTTGATCCATAATAAATAACCTGACCATACGTTATAATTGTAACCTAAGCCCTTGTTAACTTTCTTCAACATTTTTGCAACGCAAATGTGGGATGTTGTGAGTTTAAGATGTGTGCGTTTTTTTATTCGAAAAGGGTTTTAGATTTATTTGATGAAAATCAGTTCAGCCATTTTGAAGATCATTTATTTTGTACCTTTTTTTAATTATATCAAATGAAGAGGAGCAGGTCACAATTGTTTGGCAAAGACGTCATCTCTTCCCGGGGGTGTCGTCAAGGCGATTAAGGGATTTTACCCCCGAGGATGGGCAGCAGCGTTCTCTGCGTACTTTAAAGCCTTACTGCAATCGTAAACCCGCTTGCCAAGCGTGGCGATTATGGCAATTACCCTCAGGATCTACTGGGAAAACCCGTGCCCATCAGTGAGACATCATAATGAGTTGATATGAAGACCGAAACACCTTCAAACGAAACGCAGTGATGTGTTAACATCATTATTTTACGGAAGAATAACTGACACTGTGGTAGTATCAACCAAGACAGTCTATGGCTTAGATTTACCACCGGTCTTTCGGAGGCAAGCGGCGTGGAACTTTTCCATCTCGCTGGAGAAGAGGAAAAGTATGTAGCAACCTTCGCAATTTGAAGAGAAGAAGAAGAAGAAGCAGACATATTAGTTTGTCGCTGACACCTTGTATTACTTACAGAAAATAACATTTTCCTAAAATAACATTTTCCTAGAAGAGTTGTAAAAATGGCGGCAAACTAACCGGCCATTATTTTTACAGCTCCGAGTTTAACTTGTATAAAATGATTTGAATACGTGATAATTGAATAACAACGAGACTTTGTGCATGTAATAAGCGCATAAATACTTGACACTGGCAGAAATCAGCCGATAAAACGGCTAGATTGCCATAAACTCAGAGAAGAAGAAGAACATTTTCCTAAAGGGGTTTCTCTATATAAATACTAATGCTATGAATATTAACTCCTGTCGTTAACGTTAAAGTCAGCCATTACAAATTAGAATTACTATCACTAATTTGCAATGAAATTTATATGACACTTAATGTAAGTGATCGATAAGTAAACATTAAACATGGCTAGACGTAGCAAATAGTTTTTCATTCATGCCTATCGCAGTCCGCTTCCTTTCACTAAGTATGTCTGCCGTACGCGCGACGCGCTTGCGCGTTATCGGCAACCCGTTTATTTTTCACGGCCACAGTAATCACTATTCAGCCAACCTGTTTTTTTATTTATTTTTTTATTGTTGAAAATTCATTCATGAGAATTGTAGGCTTATGTAATTTAAAGTTTAAAAAAATGTGTAGTATTATGCAAAATTTAAACCTTATCAAATCCCTACATAAATGTGAATGTAAGTTTGTTTGTTATGCTTTCACGCAAAAACTACTCAACCGATCATCATGAAACTTTGTACATATATTCTTCGAGGTATTAGAAGTAACATAGGAATATAAAAAAAGGGGAAAATTTACGCAGACGAAGTTGCGCGGGACAGCTAGTATGATAATAAAACCTTATTTTATGTATCAGTAGTATGGTTTAATTTTACCAAGTAGATTAAAATTAAAAACCTTATTACTTACCTTACACAAAAAACAAAAAAATACCGTGACAGAAATGGGAAAAAATCAAATGAAATCAGCTTTTGTTCGCGTAATTTTCTGTTAAAATTATTATGATCTGTTTGGTAAGAGGTATTTTGTATTTCTAAGTGGTATATTACGACTGAAGTCATTAGCTGTGCTACCTATTCAGTTTTGTGTATTCATTTGGCTAATTTCACATTTAAATTAAACCAGTTAAGTCCCTGAAAATATATTACAAACCTTCAAACAAAAACAAATTGAACTATTAAAAAAAACACAAAATTGAGCGTTGATAAGGACACATATAGAGTCATAAACACCTTAATTACTACGTAGTAAATTTAATTAAACTAGTATATGTTTAATTCATTAACAGCTTATCATTCCAGTGGCAGACGTTAGCTCTTCAGTAGTTAACTGTTGCGTACCTACTTTGTACATTTGTGGATGAAATACCATCAATTTTCCAGTAATAAACTTATATTAGCATTTTCATTATAATTATCATGCCAGTTCTTTTGCGATTTAGAGTCGTTTGCCAGAATTATCTGGTTTGGTACATACCAAACCAGATGATTATGATCATGACATGAATTACTAATAGCAGTAAAATTTTACATTACCCAAGTCGCTCCAATCAGTAGCGATATCCGGAATTTCCTGTTAATGATGGATGGGGGTGCCTCATCAGGATTCCATTGTGGGCCGTTTGAGCTCTTTTATAAATGACCAAAACTGTTCGCAAATATCGTTGAACGACAAACTGAGGTTGTCATTGTGAGTGAAGTACAAACTAATGTTAATAAAATTCAAAATTCTTTATTCACATAAGATGCTAAAAAACTCTGGTGATACGTGGGGATTCTACATGTACATGTAATGCCAAGTTCGCAAATAATAGGTAAAGCCGGAGAAAAGAACCTGGCAATAAAACTCGCGGCCACTCTTTTCATATTGGCAATTTTACAATGTTTGAATGTTTATAAACTTGATATGGGGTTGCGACTAATATACCTACTATAGGACTTATGAAAATCATTTAAAAAATTTATAACATGAGATAAACTAAAATCAGCCTTAGTGGGTACTATATAGTAGGAGCATCTATCTACTTACAACAAAGGTAAAAACTATATGTGCTTAAATATTGGCCAAAGTACTTGTAACGAATGGTTAAATATAAAATATTAATTCTGATGTCAAAACGAAGAAAAGAAAAGAATATAAGCTAAGTTTAAAGTTAATATAACATTTATGATACAATATCTATAGATGATTTTCCTGAAAATAGTGGTCATTGTTAATACTAATGTAACGCAGAGTCTTTTTTATTGAATAAACGAAATGTTTAAGATGCCAGACTCCTATTATTTATTAAGTGTAAACCGGGCTCAATTATAAATATATACCTAGGTGAATATATTACTTGAATAGAAAATAATACTGGAGTGAACTGCATTTGGAGCGAGCGTGACTAAATTTGGGCGTATCTGGTATCTTGAAAGCTTGAGCCAAGAACTATAAAGGAAATGAATAATAGTATTGGACGAGGTAAATATTGCAGGGTTTAAAAATATCTTGTAATTTGAAATAGGTACACGGTAAGCAGTTTCATTAGTTAAATCGATACTAGCAGTTGTTTTTGTTTCATATTTACAACGTTGTACCTACTCGTAGTTAATAATAATTTTCAATGGAATTTGTTATTTATCATTTGATCAGCTGACTGCGGACGGATGGATGGACATGGCGAAACTATATGGGTTCCGTTTTGTTATTCTGGCTACGGAACCCTAAAAAGGACAACCTACAACATAAAAAACAATCCTAACGCACCGTTCACACTCACTCTCACTTGAAGAAGTACAAAACTAAGTTCTTTCACTGCTGTCTTAATTTCAGTACCGCAATTAATCAATACTAATATATAAATGTGAATGTAAGTTTGTTTGTTACGCTTTCACGCGAAAACTACTCAACCGATCATCATGAAACTTTGTACACATATTCTTGGAGGTATTAGAAGTAACATAGCATTATATAAAAAAAGGGGAAAATTTACGCAGACGAAGTTGCGCGGGACAGCTAGTAAGAAATAAATGTTTGCACAGGGCAAGTGACTTGCCAGTGCCGACTTATACAAGTTTAATTACTAGTGTACACTTCACTACCTATAACATCCTACACCTGCCGTTGTACATATTCTAAGTTTATTGATCTCACCAAGTGAAAAACTTAAGACACGAGCCAAAATAACGTAACAAGTGAAGCTGTCACATCTAATTTATTTATTAAATCGTGTTCGCGCATCCGAGTGAGAAATCCATGGCTTGTGGGCGGTTGACTAACTGAGGCGGAATGTAGTGCCGAAATACGACTGGGCGCATTGAACTGCACCCATGTTTAGGGCTGGTGCCTGCAGGTAGGAACGACCTTAGTACTAGCACATAGAACCCTTGCAATTGCGATTTATGTTCTTAAGGTAAATTATAGTAGAGCCTTCCAATCTTAGCACTCTTCGATAGTGCCAATTTTCCCATCACGGCAGTCGGGCAAGCATTGCAGTTTCGAATGACTAATGGATAAATCAATCGTCATTCAGTTTTGAGAAGCGGTTAACTTTAATGCTGTCGCTGTTACTTAAGTCACAACGCGGTTAACTTTCATGGTGACGCTTTCACTTAAGTCACAACGCAGTTAACTTTCATCCTGTCCCTGTCATATAAGTCACAACGCGGTTAACTTTCATGCTGTCGCTGTCACTTAAGTCACAACGCAGTTAACCTTCATGCTGTCCCTGTCATATAAGTCACAACGCAGTTAACTTTCATGCTGTCCCTGTCATATAAGTCACAACGCAGTTAACTTTCATGCTGTCCCTGTCATATAAGTCACAACGCAGTTAACTTTCATCCTGTCCCTGTCATATAAGTCACAACGCGGTTAACTTTCATGCTGTCGCTGTCACTTAAGTCACAACGCAGTTAACTTTCATGCTGTCCCTGTCATATAAGTCACAACGCGGTTAACTTTCATGCTGTCGCTGTCACTTAAGTCACAACGCAGTTAACTTTCATGCTGTCCCTGTCATATAAGTCATAACGCGGTTAACTTTCATGCTGTCGCTGTCACTTAAGTCACAACTCAACGCGGTTATCTTTTATGCTGCCGTAACAGCCACGACAAACTTAAGTCGCGTTTGTGTATTCTGGGGTGACTGCGTCAAATGTTTTCTTTCTAAAAGTCTACAAAATTCACTGCTTCTGAGTATGCACTATTCTTCAGTAAACAACATTTTCTACAAATCGCAATGTTTTTGTTTTGAAGCTACTTCCCCACTCCACGCAATTTGAGTGACGAAACTTGCCGCCCCACATCTCAAAATTTTCCATTATCATTTTATTTAAGTGGCCCCATATTTTAAGGTTGGCAGCCCTGCCGATGTTATGTTTATCGCATACAAATAGAATAATTAAGTAAGAAAAAACGCTTTAAAGCGACCGTTGAACTTCGTGCACTATCGCGGCGATGCCTGCGTTCAAGGTTAACTAAGCTGTTTCCAAATTTAAAAGCGGCAAGCTCTGAAATGTGCATTGAAGTTGCGATTAAAAAACGCTGGATTTTCTTAGTCCTCCGATGTGCTGGCTGGTAGATATTATTAAACTGAAGGGGAGAATGAACGACATCATATTTTTCATAACCACTGAGCAACCTGATGCAGTAGAAAGGAAATTATTAGATTAGTTCTAGATACTTAATATAATATTATATGAGCATTAGGCTAAAATTAATATTGACAAACAGGAATATAATTGTTTAAAAACACGCGTGTCCTTCTAACTAATAACAACCCGCTAAGTAATATAAATGTTTGATATCCTCAATATTGTGACCTGATCAGAAGAAAAATAAATTGTTTTTTTTTTTTTTTAATGTTTAAAAGATGACCTTGATAAAGTCTCCTTAATCAATCTAACGAAAGTCTTATTGATTTTTTTATAATAATGTAGTATATGTATACTAGCTGGAGTTATTTAACAATAGCCCAATCAACAACACATACAATTAACACTAAAAACAATATACCTATTTTATTATTGAGGCAGTCGTGTATTATAGTGATCTTCAATTATGTAACTACGACTATCACTAGTTAGTGTCAATTTAGATTGGTAAAATAAGTATGTAGGTAATAACCAGTGTAACTTGTACCGCCAATTATTTTTCTAGAGTGTGTCATAAAATAACTTTTAACTAAACGATCGCTTTTTTTTTTTGCTTTTTAACAAAAAAATGAATCAAAGAGTTAGGCAAAGGACGCAAATATTGTTTGACTATAACGTTTATTTCTTTCTTTCCAAATATTAGCTACAATACGTTATAGTAGTATTAAATAACTAAGTACTACTACAACTCATTTTTGTGGTTATTGCGTATATTATGCTTGTTTAACAGGTCCAGTTAATGTTCCAGTTTATTATAACCTGTCCAATATACGTCACTATAAATATTTCGACTAAACCTAGTTTTAAATATAACAGTATATAAAAATAGTTGATTTGTTAACGACTTTAAACTCATACATATTTCAGTCGCGACAAATTAAATCGTTATTATTATCTGTGAACGAGCCATTAATGTCGTAATGTAGATTTGTCGGCTCACGAATGGCTATCCTTATAACAATATAATGTCATTCTGTAAAATTCAAATAATGAAATCGAAATTGTGTTCGAAAGGAAAATTTATTTTGTAAATTACAATAATTAAGTCGCTCAGAATAAATCATTAAAATAGTTTTGATTAGATTAAGTTTATTTATTGTCGTTAGGTGAATGAGTCGAGTCATTTTTATAGTTCTGGTATAATTGGGCGAGTATAATTTAAACTAATGAATTGACGACTGTTAAAATACGGAAGTCGTTACGTTTTCACTAAAGAACAATCAATTAGAACGTACTTTTTAAAATATACAACTAAATAGAGAAGCATTTGAATCGTTCTGTGAATAGATTAACTTTGTATTTTTCCGTTAGTTTCAAGTATTTATTTTACACTGACTTTAATTGTACAAGACCTCGATATCACGTATTTGTAAATATTTCACATTACAAATGTTAAACGCGCTATTGTGAAAATTATGACAGCTCAGTTTGCGGCCATTTTCACACACCCACGCGATCACAGGCTACGGTAACCTTACATTCAGCCAGACGGTATATTCATCATTAACGTTTTAAAAATTGAATTAAATAAAAAACTTTACATATGGATAAAAATAATCAGACCAATTTATCAGAAGGCATGATACACAACATTTCAATTAAGAAATTAATCTAAAAACAAGTATAATTAAATAAAGACTTGTTCTAAGCTAACAAAAAGTATTTAATGCTAGGTTAAACAAGTAATTGTTTGCGTTTAATAGATGCTATCAAACTTTGGTCTAGAATTTTCAAGCACTAACGCTTTATTTAATTTCTTTCTTGTATACCTACGCCATTATGATAGCAAACTAGTACAATGGACCGTCTGATCGTAAGTAATAGACAATCGGTACTAATATTATAAACGTGATACCCCCATTTACATGTGACCTTTTCAGGCCTACACCGTTAAACTAATTTTGAGGAATTCTGGTATGGAGGTAGGTGGGGACGGCATTTATCCCGATCCATGCAGGCGGAGATGTAACAGTTCTGTAAAAAAAATCTTTACCTTTGTATTTTTGACGTGAAAACGTCTTATAAATCGATGACCGGTTCCACGGATAAAAAGTGTCACATTCCGCCTGCTGATAGGGTGATAGTATCAGCCAATCAGCGAACGGCGATTGCAGCGACATGCAATACAATTGGAACTAAAGCTTTCAAACTATCAGCGAATGGCGATTGCAGCGACATGCTATACAATTGGAACTAAAGGTGTCACAGGTATGGTTGTTTTTAACAATGTCATCAATGTTTTCTTATGGCATTATCACGTAAAATTATCGGCCGTAAACCGACTTTACAGACAACGATTTTTTTTTAATTTCATGGTGATTACCTATTCCAAGGAGTAAGTCGGTCGGTAGGAGATATTTTGTTGACAATGACGTAATTTTTTTAAATTACTACGTTGCCATTTTTGTGCACACAATTTACTTAACTCTAGATTACTTTAGGTACCTATATCAAAAATAGTCTAAACTGTATATTGTACTCTTTGCATGATCAATTGAATGTGATAAAAATAAAGCGCTAGATTGGATGCTACCGTGCTACTTATAATTACTAAGCGTTAAAATCGCTGTGTTGGCAGCAGCGTAATAAATTAACTACCAATTATAATGTTTTTAGTACTTAGTCAAAAGATCATCAAAAAGTATTTATACTGTAGGTAAGATAAATTTAAAAATTTACTAGGTGCATCGTTCGGAAACTCAATCATACTGTTTGATGTTCTTTTTTTATCTGCATCCAGAGGAATGAAATTTCCTTGGTCACGCCTTATAAATCGTCTTAAATATTGAAATAAATTCAGTACAAATGTGCGCTTTTAAAGTTCAAACACTACGTAGCGTCTGACCTTGGCGAATGTTCAGAATTTTTGGGATTAATTTGAATTAACTACGTTACGTCAATATTATATTACGTGTCTGCTACTATGCTAGAATTAGTTAATTTATACTCGAGAATTTTAATTCATACATCGTCAATGAATGAAAAATTCCATTCGGTATTTGAATTTTAAAATGTCGCGTTCTGAATTAAATTCGCACGTTTTAAAAACAAATAAAACCAGCCAGTACGTATACGCGTACATAATCATGTGTTGAGTACAAACTTTATGGTTATGCGTAATATATTTTACAGGTTTCACCAAGTCCTTCGAAGACAAGTTTATGTGTAAGGAAATAACGAAAGTGTATCTTATTTGCGTAAATATATGAAAGTTACAACTTTGAGCACCGCCCATGAATACAAATCTACTAAGGAGATCGATGTTGACAGAAATATTGATGGTTTCCATGCGTCGTTTTGAAACTAAATTATTTTGGCAGGAGACTTCTAATTTTAAATTGCTGATGCCATCATATTATTCGACCAATGAACGTTTATTTAAGTTTGTATTTGGAATTTAGTTTGTATTTTTTTTTTTTTAGTGGTTTCGAGCGTGTAAAAAAAACTAAGCTAAATACATTAACTGTCAGTTACTGTGCAGACAATCATTGATTCTTACGAAACCTGTCGAATTCCAGATAGCAACCGATTCCTTATCTAAATACCAACATAAGGTTACTGACTTGAGAACTTTGCAACGTCTTTTTGCACAGGAAATATATCCACAATAAAAAATCTATACATATACATACCTATAAATACAAGTGTATGTATAACTAATTTTTTTTCTTGTCAAAACCGCGCATAGCTACAAGCCGGCAAAGTTGACTTGACCTCGGGAGCGGTCGTAAAACTAGTATAACGTCGTAGTTTCTGAATCGGCAGTGTATTAAAATTCAGTAGGAACCAGCTGCCTCGGTGACTGCCCTTGACTTAGTACGACGACGCGACGCGACGGTACGCGCTAATTGTTTTAGGTAGGGTTGTCGCGAAATTAATGTGGTATTTTACATTTAAAAAAAAAAAGATTGTTATCACTAAGGGTCGCACGTTACTAACCACCTTATTAACCCTTACAGATAAGCTTACTTGTGCTCATGTCAGTAGTAAAATGAATGGGATTCCAACCCCTGATTTCTCTAACCTCTCTACCCGCCATCTCTACAACTGTAACATAAAATAATCCAGCTTGGTAGAAACAACTTCGAGAAAGAAGTCGATAGAAGTTGGATACTTCTATCGACTTCTTTCTCCAAGTTGTTATTGGGTTGGGCTACTTCGTCGAGTTTTCACTTCGCCTCTACAACAATGCCTGAAGACCAAGGTATTTAATCAGCGCGTCCTGACTGTGCCAAGATGTGGACACTTACGGTTGGGCTAGTCTACAAATTTAAAGTTGCGCAGCGGGCTATGGAGCAAACTATGCTAGGGGTTTATTTTTGGAAAAAAATCGCAATGAGGTAATCCGACAAAGAACTAAAGTTACCGAAGACATAGCACGTTGAAGTGGCAATGGGTTGGCCATATCTGCCGAAGGACCGATGGCCACTGGAGCAAACGAGTCCTAGAGTGGAGACCGCGACTTGGTAAACTATGTAGTAGGACGGCTCCCAGTCAGGTGGACTGACGACCTAAAGAAAGTCGTCGGGCAAAAATTAGGAGAGGCCTATGTCCAGCAGTGGACCGTTACGGGCTGATGATGATGATGAATTGAAAGCATACAGCTGCCAATATTATTTTATTACACAAGAATGGAGGAAGATATCATGTGTCAGCCCTAAGTATTAGGGATGTCACATGGTGATATTATATGCACGTGAATCTCTCACATGGGACCGAGACGTACTAAACTGTAATTAAGTTCGTCATACTTTTTTATTATTTAACTACATGCGCCAAGGGTATCGTTATTTTATTAATAGTGAATGAATGAATGACTAGCCGTTTATGTAATAAAAAAGCCGATTTCAAGTGGGGTCTAAATTAGCGATTTGTTTGTAGAAAACATAAATTTCTGGGAGCTGGATATAGTGTCGATCGAACATAAATAAGCCAGGTTAAGCACTGTTTAACTTAAAAGATAGGTAACCATTTTAGTTTACTTTGAGCAAAAGTAAAGAAAATACCTAAAACAATCACGGACAAATATTCAAGTATAAAACAATCAGTTTGATGCTTTTTAAAAGATCATTGTACTTTAGGGATGAAAACCTGTGCTCTAATGGCTCTTACTCCGTAGAAACATTAATATTAATAATATCCTGCCTCAACTAGATGGACTACAATTTTAACACTTTGTGAATACAGAATAAATCAATTCAAATACGCACTTCCGGTCATTTGAAAGTGACAGCCCTGGTTCCCGTCCACTGCCGGACATTTCAATATTTTTTTTTAAACAATCACGTTTTTTTTTTAATTCCGTAAAAGAGTAAAAGTGTTTTTTCGCATTATGCCTATTGATGCCAGTTTAAGTTCGTTTTAAAAAAGTAACAGATGTTAAGGTAGGTGGACAATGTGTAATGTTTTCCAGGAATTCTGTAATGTGGTAATGTAAGGAGTAAATTATAATGAAAGGGGACGTTTCACATTCATGTTTATTATTTTAGAATGTATCATTATACGCAGTAAAAAGTGTTTTGACGAGTCAGCCTGTTTATATTTTTGTAAGCGTTTTACTTGACGAGTATGGAACAATTGATAGGTTGGATTTTTATTACAGTTTTTACTAAGTGGGCGATTACGAACAAAATATTTGTGTTAAATTAGTACGAAAAGTACGGTAAGTACTTACACATTAAAAAACATTGTAGAGTTACGGGTAACGAATGTGTCTGGATAGCTTAGATGGTTAAAGCGACGCCAATGTAGAGCGTGGTTCGAGTTCGATTCCCGTTCTTGAACTTAAGTGTAACGTCATGTAAGGTAACCTATAAATAATTCACGCGATTAAGTCCCGATATACATGGTGATTTTTTATCTATACTAATATTATAAAGCGAAAGAGTTTGTTTGTTTGTTTGTTTGTTTAAACGCGCTAATCTCAGGAACTACTAGTCCGATTTGAAAATATTTTTTGTTGGATAGCCCATTTATCGAGGAAGGCTATAGGCTATATAACATCGCGCTACGACTAATAGGAGCGGAGAAGCGACGAAAAATGTTTAAAAAACGGGGGAAAATTACGCATACGAAGTTGCGCGGGACAGCTAGTATACTAATAACTTCGTAACGTAATTTAAAAAAAAAAAATATAGGTTAACTCTTCGCCACCTATCATCTACTTTTGTCACACAACCATTTACCACTCATCTGTGAGACTCCGTAGTAAAATCGATGTGTCTTTGTCAGGCTTAGGGCCTAAAATTTTACGATGTAAAAAGCCTGTTGGTGGTTAAGTTCCAAAAACAAGTGTTGGCATTAATATAAATATTTTCCAAAACTAATATTCCAAAGTTATTTATGTAAAGAAGCAACGAGTGGGAGGTTATTACTATATTACAAATCACTTTGTATATCTAATAAATTACAATTATGTTACTTGAAAAAAGCTGATAATTTCTATACTTGATTCAGTCACTGAAAGCTCAGTAGACCAAGTAGCTTCATAGATACCCGCTCGACGCACGCACTCTAAGATATTGCTCCCGGAGACATGGACACTAGATCCAGGATAATTTTATTCCGAAGGTGTTCAGAGGTGTTCCGAGATTTCCTATCCGTAAGCGAGGTGCTAGAAAGCCGTTTGAATAATAGTGCTTTCACACGCGGAGCACAGGAAGCAGCTCGGAAAGCAAGCACGGGTCAGCGGTCCAATCAAGCTATTCACAAACAGACGAGCTTGCGGCCGTGTTCGTGCCCGTTGAATGTCGCTTCGAACGGACGCGTGTGAATGCAGCATAAAGATTTCCCCTTGTACTTTCGGTATTTTGAGGTCACTTATTATACTTATCTTGTAACCTTATGACCTACTAGTTAGGTGCTTAAGTTATTTTATCAACTCTACAAGTATCTAATATACATAATTCTCGTGTCACGGTGTTTGTAATTAAAATCCTCCGAAATGGCTCGACCGATTCTCATGAAATTTTGTGTGCATGTCGGGTAGGTCTGCGAATCGGTCAACATCTATTTTTTATCCTCTAAATATTAAGGGTGGTCCCCTTATTTTATTTTTCGCTTTTAGACATTTTTTTGTTTTTATTTTATATGATACAGCATTCAAAAATACATACAACCCTAAACTTGCACCCTTCTACGATGAACCCCTATTTATTATTTGTTAATTATACACTTTAATTTGCAAAAACGGGCAAATTTGACGCAGACGAAGTTGCGAGGGTCAGCTAGTATTGTTATAACTTAGTCACTTGTCCGATTAGTTCTGCCGATAATAACACCGGGAAGTAATTATAAATAAGATAATATAAAATCTATTTGAAATACAACTGTCGTTATTGTCAATAGTAATAAATTTATATGGCTATTGTTTAGAAATAAGTCATTATATTTAGACTGGGACTTGCCAGCACCATAGCCTAAAAAAATACTAATATTTTTCTTCATATATTAGAGTTGATCGTAATATAGTCGATTCAAAACTAATTTCTTCCAGTTTTGTTGAAGTAAACGTAAATATTTTATATAGAAACGTTACTTCTTTTATTTATTTAGACTGCTTTAAGTGAATTTTAATTATAAATGAATAGATATATACTAGTAATTTTTTTTAATGCTGTTAGGTGGTAGTGGAAATTAATTAGGCAGGTAGGTACTCCTCATTTTTTTTTTCTAAGCTCTCCATACGACAGTATCTCGCAGTTCATGTAGACACACCCTAACAATATTAAAATATTCCGTCACGCAATATATTTAAACATTTATATGTATGGTAATGGATTCGGGAAATCTAATTGCGCATTTAAAATCGATCATTCGCGTGTCTGTGGTTTGCGTAACCATCGACAAAAAAAGTAAAAAGTTAATTCTCCAGTGAGTTGGCGAATATCAATCGAACGATTCAAATCGATCCATTCACACTCGTTTATGGTATTCGGTAATCGTTAGCAACGAATGTTCATCTCTATGGTAACTGATTCATTCAAATTTGGAAAACTTTTTTTTATAATTTTGCTCGTAACTAAAACCCATTGACGTATAGACCAGGACCGAGCCATCCCTTTTAATTAAAAAGTAAATATTGACTACAAAGCGTGAAATAGAGAAAATCTCGTGCGGCCTTTGACAGGTATTGTCCACAAAGTAGCGTTGTCTCTTTCTAGAGAGTGGACAATTTTGTGAGGTTATGGCGCAGTTCTGGTCTCTACGTCAATGCTAAAACCTTAATCGGGGTTAACACGTAGGCACAAGAAAGAGCGGAAGGAAGACGGCGGAAAACTACGCGCAAACGTTGACAAGATATTAAAAATACTTTCGTTTTAATGTTTTTAAATTCAAAAACATGTTAAATTGTAAAAAAACACTTATTTTCAGAGCACTTTAAGATCTACTATTACCTGATTAGCATAAGATAATTTACTTTTATTTTAGTCAACTACCTAACTATTATCAATCCGAATTTCAATAAATCACGATGCACAAACGTCATTCCATACAATTATGTCAAATTTGGGGAATGGCCATAGATGGCTCTTATCAAAACAAAAACATACCACACGTACGATTATTTCAAATCGATCTACATTTTAGTTTTTATCTATGGTAGCTTTTTATAATGTCGTGATGCCATTATATGGCTATCATTGATGCGAAGTACAGGCTGAATTTTTTGTATACCTCTACCCGTAAAAAAGTTAAGAAAAACATACGTTGCCATAGATCGGATATTTTTCTAGGTGTAAAGACTTTGTTACGAGTTGAACCTAGGTATATAAATAAATCATTAGAGAGGTTAGCAACGTGAGGTTTTTTTATGGAACTCCATTTGTAAAATGTACTTATCGTTGCTTACGTTCTATGACCACGTAAGTCAAAAATGGGAACTTGACAGGGGAGCAAAAAAAACTGCATAATTTTGCATAGATGCCAGTATATTTTCAAAATGTATGTACATTTCAATTTCTATATCCTTTAAGAATTTTAATTTTAACTAGCATCCACGCGGCTTCGCCCGCGTAAATGCCAGATTGGTACCAAAATATTTTAACGGCAAAGTTTCATACTAACTTTGCACCCCCATTTTACCCCCATAGAGGTGGTTTTTTTTTTAAATCCTTTCTGAGAGCTCCTCTGCGTTATAAAAGAAATACCTGTGAAAAATGTCAAGTTTGTAACCCATATAGTTTAGGCCCTGCGTTGATATGTCAGTCAGTCAGTCAATTTCTTCTTTTATATATATATATATATATGTATAGAATGTCCCGGCGAACTTCGTACCGCCTTTTTTTGTGAATCTAAACCATTCTCGAATCCACTGAAACACACACAAAAAAAATTGCCAATATCGGTCGAGCCGTTTAGGAGGAGTTCAGTGACATACGCGTACAGTAGAATTAACATCAGTTTAGTCAGGAACTATATTGATCTTTAAATTTAAACTTTTAACCTCATTGCATTTTCCGTGTTTTAAGAACATCCTTTTCGTGACCTAGGGTCATCAGAGGTCTTTAGGCAGTTGCTGTAGATAAGTACAAATATCGTAGACGAAAGGCGAGTCTACAGTCTATCTTTAAATCATCGACCTACTAACAAATAACACAAGCAGTTGTGCTTTTTTCTGCTCGTGCTTGGCTGAACGCTTTTTGTTATTTCATCGGGTCAAAGAACTTGGCGTTTCAACCTGTCAGAACTTGTACAAATGTACGCGCGAGTTTGCTAGATTGACAGAATAGGACAGGGTCGTATTTAGAAACGATTAATTGGTATTTTTTTTTCACCTTCGACACAAAAGGAGGGGTGTCTGTGCCATCGTAGCGCTCAAAACAAAGGACTGTTTGGGCTACAATGTGTTTTTATTAGAAATCTAGTTTAATCGGGATTAATAACAATCTGTTCATCCGTTTTGAAGATGTAAACTTTTCATTTGTAGGAGTTTTTTTAATCCGTGCACATTACTTTGTTGGGTGTAGCAAGTTTTGGCAGCAATGCGGCTCTAAACCGGGGTTAAATTGCTTTTCTCTATTAACTAAGTTGGCAGGACCCCGCAGATCTCTCTAGGTTGATTCGTTCTGAATTTTATAAAATCTAAGTTACCGACCTCTCTCGGTTTTGTTCTAAAATCAACCTACAAACTGTTCAGGAGTGGCCTCCTTATATTCACGTATTTAAAGCAGTACAGTTGCAGTGCAGGAGGCCTACTCTATTTCAATGAAAACGAAGTTTCGATCAAAAATGAGGTGGTGATATATAGAGCCAGCAACATCAATTTAATCCACTCGTTCCAGAAAATCGTCCATGGGTTCGAACTTGTTGTGCTTATCCAAAAATTAATAAGAATAGTCCCTGTAAACTTAAGAAATTTATGCAAACGAAAATTCATGAGTTTCGTTATAAAGAAAGAGAGTAGGTCTACAGTTGCGGTTAAGTTTCGATTAAAACGGCCATTTTCGTATTCTTGTAACTTTGGGATCGATCTCAAAAACGCTTGCGCAACGTACTATTTTGTTATTGCGCTCTCGAGACGCATACTTGAATGAAATACGTACGACTTTAAATACGTGAATTGACAGGCAGATCACTTCGTTTGACTGTACAATCCAGTTTTAGCGGCGGTAGTCTTTTCGATAAGGCGATGCGATGAAACCAATACTAACAAGATTGCTAGTAGAGTGCGTTCAAAATTGCTAGTTAACTTTGGTTTTATTTAAAAAAAAGCTTTACAAAAACCAGTGCCATAAACCCAATGGCTTAATCATATTACTTATTTCGCTTTGTAACGGCTCAGGGGCGGTATCGTGTCGCGGGTTCAATTCCCGCCTGAGACGATTTTTCCCTCCATACATTTTAATATGTTTAAAATGCGTTCTTTATGCTAAAAATGCTTTATGCTCTAAATCCGCATCTGTAGCTGATATTCTTACATTACGATATCGGCAGGTATATCTGTCGGTACTTTGATTCCGTATCGACACTCGACGGATACTAATTGAAAAGCGTTGAATGAACGATCATGTTCGATGCGCTAAACAGGTTGATGTCTTATTTAAAACAAAAACATGACATATGACGTCATATGTCTGTTGCTGACTCTATGGAATTACATTTTTAAAACATAACGTTGGCTGTAAAAAGGGTGGAACAGTTCATTTTAAGCAAAATTACAAGTTTTTGACGTGATGACGTCTTATAAATCGATGACCGGGTGCACTCACGAAAAAGTGTGACGTCACCGCTCACGTTATGTACTCGTTGCTAAGCAACGCGAATGGAACGATTTCGCCTGCTGCTAGGCTGAAGTATTGTGGCCGTCAGCGCATGCCGGCCACTAAAGTAGTAACAGGCATGTTTTTTTATTACAATGTTATCAATGTTTTGGCGATTGCAGCGACATGTGATAAAGTTGGAAATTAAAAAAAGGGTGTCACACTCATGGTTGTTTATTCAAAGTCATCAATGTTTTCTTATGACGTTATCACGTAAAATTATCGTCCGTAAACCGACTTTACAGAAAACCATTTTTATTTTAAATCTACATGGCATGGTTGACTGTGGTGTAATCAATGACAGGTTAGTAAGTCATATTCTCATTTGTATTGGTAGGTATAGTTTATACCCCTTATTCACAATACTTTAGTAACAAAATTTTAACTAGAGATTGATGTTTCTTTTTTTTTTTTCAACTCTATATATTTTACATATTAAACGCTGAGCTGTGAAAATAATGACATGTCAGTTTGCCGCCATTTTCACATCTTCTTATCTTATATCTATCTTCTTCTATTCGATTATTTTAAAAACGGAATGAAAAGCAAACAAAGTATTTGCTAATTAAAATGTTGTTGCTACTGAATACCGTATCATGAATAAGGACCTAAGGAAGTAAATTTTTAACACCTTTTAGTGAAAACTAAACGAAACAGGTGTCGTAGAATGAGTGAGACAGATGTACCTACCTCCAAAGTAAATCAAATATTGTCACTTCAAGTAAATATTCATCGAGTGGAACTTCATTGACTAATTATTATGTACCTGTTGATTTAGCACTAACATCGTAAAGATAATTAAAAATATAATTGTAAACCATAGAAATTCATATTACATCTACTTAACAACAGGACCAAAGAAATAAATTAAGTAATTTAACTAACACACCCAACCGTTAGTATTCCAAGAATGCGAGCGAGTTCCGGTGCAAAAAAACAAAAACATATTAAAAAGGTTAAAATAGTGATGTGAAATGACCTACCATAATACGTACTGGCCATTATACTTACCAAGACGGGTTAAAGAGGGGAAATAAAAAGAAAAAATGAAAAAGGCGGGAAAACAGCAGGTGCGCGCGCAATGTACAGGCTGATTTAAAAATGGCACCCTACAAGACATTTAAATTTTCGTTGGATAATTTTAATTGGTGTTCAAACATATTGATTGGTTGTGATCAGTTATTTATCGTCACCGGAGTTGGTTTAACGTATGAAATATGGCTTAGTAAATTATAGGCGCGATAACTGTATGAATTTATTGAGAATAATTAACAGGACTGGTTTGAAGGCTTAATGTTAAAATAAGGTTTCACTTTTTTAACTTCGTAATTGGCAGTTTTATGCTTTAACTCCATGTCTCTACCTTCATATCCATTAACTAAAAGTTATAAGGTCAGGACTGTTATTTTTGTCTTGTTCCCCTCATATGTTTCATGCAGAGCCACCATATTTGAATTTCTTCATAGATAGCGAATTGCGATGCTATAGATAATGCAGTTTAGACTCTGTGGTGTACGTCACTTAAAAAGTTTTATGGCAAGTAATAAGTGTAGTTAGATAAATCCTTTGAAAAGCCAGAAAGCCATGAAGGGCACAGCATCACAACATATGACTATAAGTCCTCTTTGCCAAGACGCATACCCGACTTCGTGGTCAGACTAAACCTTAGAGATATCCATTACAAAAGGAACAGGTGTCTTAATAGATTTTTTTTCTAACAACGAGTTCTGGACATTTCATTTCGACCTCTATCCTGATATAATTTTTTTTTTTTTTTAGTTTTATTGTATTGGCCTACATTATTATTTTTTTATTAAAAATATACATATAGCTAAAGAAAAAAATACAAAATTCAGTAACATGATGAAGGCCGCATTATAAGTTTTCACTAATTACAATATAATTTTATCATAACGCGAATTATAAATTAATTGTATCCAACTGCTACGCAAGAGGTCGTCGGTTCAATCCCAACCCAGGATAAAACTTTGTGTGACGAGCACGAAGGTTGTGTCTGGGTGTTATTTATCTATAATAGGTTTCCATAGTACAAGCTCTGCTTAGTTTGGGATCAGATAGCGTTGTGTGAGTTGTCCCAAGAATTATTATTATATTATATTTAGCTATGTCCGTAGACGGTCACCTAAAAACTCAATACTTAGACTCTTTTTTATTTTATTTTTATTTTATACCTAGCTGAAGTATCACCCTGTATGTGAAGAAAGGGTGCGCAGACGCAACAGGTGGCGGTGGGAGCCACACGCCGCTCGCGTGCTGCACAACCGACGCCAAACAAACGATTTATATCTGTTGAAGTTTATTAAACTAGATGTTGCTCGCAGTTCCGCTTGTCTCGGTGAAACTATGTGACCCTCATAACAAATTTTAATAAAATAGGTACGTAATGTCGTTGGTTAGCGTGATTCTCTAGATTTCCATAATACGTTAATACACAACATTTTAAATGGCATTTTTTGTCTTTATTTTTCATTCTCTTTTCACAATACATCACATTTGTTACTTCAAATTCTGTTATTACCGAGTTAATACCTATCTGTACAAACTGTACAGATGTGTATTACACGTCATAGGTATTTAACAATGTCAGTTCAATGTTATTACGGCATAGATTAGGCAAAAACACATAAAAGATTTGACAAGAGTACCAAGAGTGAGATAGATTATTTCTGCAAATATGACAAATACCGTAAGATCTGTTAACAAGATAGATATTGTTTTACTTGATCTGAATTCATTAGATAGTTCTTGAAGAAAAATCACCT
The DNA here is from genome assembly GCA_945859575.2 of Herminia tarsipennalis. Classification (NCBI taxonomy): domain Eukaryota; kingdom Metazoa; phylum Arthropoda; class Insecta; order Lepidoptera; family Erebidae; genus Herminia; species Herminia tarsipennalis. The sequence continues at coordinate 19,812,764 of OX243850.2, forward strand.
ACCCTTACTCATGTATACCCATATACTGATTGCTGTGACTACTGTGTGCTATTCTGTGCAACCCAGAAAGATATTTTTTCAGGAGGTACCTACCTAATTAACAGTAAGAATTAAGCATACAAACTGGAAGAGTTATTCCAGCTTAAAAACCACAATTATTTTTTAGCTTTAGTCGAAATAATTTCATTAGCACCCTAATAAATCGTGACAATAAAAACCGCGCGGTGAGATTTCGCAGTGGGGGCATCGGTAGGTACACCAACGACCTACCCCAATTTTTATATCGAGTCAAAACATCCCACAATGTAGAAAAAAGTATACTTCCAATATTTTTTAAACAATATTATAACAGGGTTAACTAAAACACAATCATTAAAGTGATTTACGCAATCAATTAAAACTATAAACCCGAAGGGTCCCGATGTTAGCCGAAAGCACCTGACCTATGCTACACCTGCCTTCGGCTAGAAAAAAAAAGTTTTGTCTATTTGTTGGGTTAATTAAGTAAGGTGTAAGGTAGATTCGAAGACTACGCATGTGCGTGAGTTGATTAGCGTCGTATTATGGTAATAAGTACAATTATATTCAACTGCACATTGAGCATAGAGCTTAGTGTTTTTTAATACAGGTTGCGAGAAAAAGTTTTGATTAAATTATTTTTTGACTACCTTGTAGAACTTATGTACTCTTTTGTTGATCAGTTTAGGTATTGTGGTTTGATGTGTTGTGAATTGTGATAAACTTGTATTAAGTATTTTCACGCGTTAAATGCGGAGCTGTGAAAATGATGACAGCTCACTTTGCCGCCAATTTCACAACTGCAATCCCTTAATTAATCATTCTCGGACCGGACCTGACCCATACCTGACCAAATAGCCTCGGGCGTGATCGCTTTTTTATTTTTTTGTAGGCAAAGGTACCCGGTGTACAGCCTTACAGTAGCTTACGTAAGTAAATTTGACACGTTACATGAATAATAACGGTACATAATGAGGTTTTAATCTTGATAGTATCAACTACTGCTTATGATAAAACAATACGAAATTATCACATGCTTGGTAAAATAATGAAAAAAAAAACTTGTTATTCACTGTATCTGTTTTAAAGTTGAAAGCCTCAATAAAAAAAAAAAAAAAAAAAAAAAAATGTTTATTTCTTTTTCTACATTTGGGTACATTACATTACATTTGGAGTCTCCATTTAAGCCATATAATGCTTGTGAGAGGAGACTCCGCTCTTCCGAGTTATTAACAGGATTAGCGTGTTCGAAGCTAGACATTTTTAATAAATTCTTAATAACATGCAGTGATAAAAAAAAGAATATAAAACAAAAAGTAACATACACAGACAAACTTTCATATTTACAAGTGAACCTGGGCGCGTACAAACATATTTATGGTTGATTGACGATTGTATGTATGTGTGAGAGTGTGGGTGTGTTGGTAGGTGTGTGAGTGTATGTTTGAGAGATAATGGTGATGGTGTGTGCAGTTGTTTGTGGATGTGATGGACTATTTAGATGAAGATGAGCTTTTTAGTGTGAGTGAAGAGGTTGTGTATCGAGGTGTTTGTGGATGTGTTTTTGGATTAGCCCTGCGATATTGTCTTGGGATCGGAAGCTATGGTACATTCCATAGCTTTCACTAATCTTTACCTCCTCTTTTGATCCTCACGGTTTGTTAGTTCATTTATGTTCTAATCGTCTGAACCAAACTTTCCACTTCATCGTAGGATTTCGCCTTAAGCCAGTTTACCAAAGCAGGTTTGCAGTCTTTTAATGTAAGTGAGTAAATACCTAATTCTTTGTTAATGAAATTGTACAAGTGTGATGATTGTCTTTCATACTGTCTCATTGCAAATGTTGATTTTGTTTTGACTGTTGTTGCAACTAGATGTTTCTTACGATTTGTTAGTTTGTTAGGATCAAAAGGAAGACACTTGTGTTTTTTCAGTATTATATTTAACACATAAAGTTTTCTGACTGTTAGAACATCGGCTATTTGATATAAGCTTCCCGTTGGGAATCTAAAAGGCTTAAATAACATTACCTTTAGTAATGACCGCTGAGCTCTTTCCAGATCCAAAAATTGTGTTTTAGTTGCCCCACCCCATACCGGTAAGCAGTATGTCAGTACCGATTGAGCTAGGGAAATGTATATCTGCTGAAGAATACAATATACGGTACATAACGATTATAATACATATTTTTGCAAAGAAAATTATTTATGGGTACCTATCTATAGCCAATGGTCAGAGGAAGCTCGGGGCCAATATTGATAAAAAATAAAATGATGTCTCTAGATTTCGGGAATAAAAAATTTAATCAAAAAGTCTATCTACGTGCCAAATTTAGAGTAAGTAGGTAGTAAGTAGTAGTAAAAAAAGTCTAAATAACACATACTCATATTTCCTACTTTCCTGTGTAAGTAGTAACTTAAAACTAGTACATTTTATGTGATATTTTAATAAAAGGAGGGGGCGAGGAGCAACAGGGGCAATTGCTACCCCCCCCCCCCCTAGACTCGTCTCATTGACCTTTTTTACTTTTTTTGGCAATTCGCAATGCCTCCCCTCGGCAGTGGTAGCTGATATACCGGTGATTATTGTCCCTCCCTCGTCGGGTACCCACCCTGAACAAAGTTCTGGATTCGCGCCTGGTCACTGCACAGCCTTGTTTATCCCCCCGAACGTAATAATCATTAAAAACTCAAGTCCTTAGATCCTTAATCGGTCAGGTGCATTTTAATGAGCACGCCTCATACTCATATGTTAGAATCTCCTAACGCCATTAAAAAAATAAAAATTGAACATTAAAAATTCTATCTTAGATAAACATTTTAAATACGCTGCGTAAGTGCAATAATCGTTCACTGCACAGTAACTTATACACGAAGGCCAGGTGCACACATTAAGTAGAAACAAATAAAAGCCGGCTTTCTACAATAACCTAAAACAGGCTAACGCACACCTAGGCATACTTACACAATTCTCGGTCGAATGACAACCGAGACTCTGCACGTTGAGATCGTCTGTACTTGTTCGTCTGTGTGAGTGAAGTTTTGTTGAGTTGTGAGCCAGCTTTCTTTACGTATGTATTCGGCGTCAGGTGTGTAGTGCATCTCGTTTATATGTCATCACTATTAGTTATGGCTATTGCAGGGTTAAGAAAAAAGTATATTATTTATTACTTGACAATTGAAGAGACGCTTTTAAAAGAATTATGTGAATTTGAAGGGTTGACAGATGTTGACATACATACCCACTGTTGACGATTTTACATTGTATGCTAGAAAGAAAACCATATAAGCCTTCGTTCATTTCGGAAGGAAAACAATGAAATTTTTGAATTCCAAGGGAACTGTACATTTTTCGGGAATAACTATTCCGAATTAATCAGATCCGTTCAGCCTTTTTGGCGTGATTAAGAGACAGACATCCATTTATCCAAAATTGTCGCATTTACTACAATATTAGTAGGACAGTAAAATTACTAGGAAATCAGTCATTTAGGTAGTCGTCTCAAATAACAAGTAAGTGCAGTTGTATTTAATTACCAAGTTGTCTTCTATAATCTCTCCTGCTTAGTTGTCTTCGTTAAGATAAGCCGCCGTAACCTAAATGGGTTAGGAGGCCATTATAGATATTAATAGGGACCACTAAACGCAATAATTAGATAAAACCAAAAAACTTATCTGTATAAACAACAAATTAAAATTTATAAACGGAACACGTCGATATATTTTTACCGCGGCATGTGCAAGGGTTGTAGGCACGCCTCGCGCGTTCCCCGCACGTCCCCCGCACGTCTCCCGCGCGGGTGACGGGCGCGCAGATGCGCCCGCGCCGCACCTGCCAATCTCTGCGCGCAGGTGAAACGCTGTTTACGTTTTTTTTAACCCTATGAATGCGACCTCCTCGGTGAGCGATTAATAACGTTACTTTGTTGCCGGCTTGTTTAGTTTATTGAGTATTATGGAATGGTAATCTTTTGGTTTTTATTCCTGTAACTGTAGATTTAAATTGTTGTAAAGCTTGAATGCGCTTTTTATCGTTATTTCTACTGTGTTTGTGTAATTTACAAGGTATTTTTATTGATGTGCAATTCTTTTATCGTTTACAACTTTAAAAGAAAACTTGGGTACCTACTATTACACATTTATACATACAATTAGCGGACACAGAATACACTCAGACATAGAACAAAAAAATGTGGACACGCAAATTGGCCATGGGATCGTGCTATTGAACCTACGACCTCTTGCGTGGCTGTCACACACTTTTTTGCGTCACATTTTTTTTTAAGTAGGTACGTATATATCCTCACGGATCCCACTCCTAAGAGGGGACGCAGGAGAGAGTAGAAGCCTATTATAGGTTCCGGCGCAGAAGCCTATGGCTAAGGGTGAAGGTATCCCTTGCGGATTTGGTGCCTTCACCATTGATTTAACAATGACAAACAATTAGTGACACTTGATATGGATGACTTCACTGCCAGTTCATGACAGAAGATTTTTAAACTTTCGCGATTTTTATACATATTAGATATATTTCGGGACTTAATCGCATGAATTAGTCAGATTATCAGTCGACCCGTGACCACGATCGGTGCAATTCGATCGAAACGTCGGGTAAATAAAAGGTTCGTACCTTTGAATAATTCACGCGATTAAGTCCCGAAATATATCTAATATGACAGAAGGTGCTCGGGGAATACGTCGTAACACCATCTCAGGCTTGCTTCTGTTAAGACGACAAGTTGACAAGGTGTGCAGCGCCGTATCCTCGCTACAACCTCTATAGTGGTTCTATGCGCCACCTAGACAGCCAATTAGTCCACATCGCTAACCTTTAGGCCTTCAATGCATTTAGCTTGCAATCTAAAAATACCAACAGCTTTGATAATAATTATAACTAAAACATGTCTAGGAATATAGACACACCTGGCTTAATTAAGAATATATTTAGAAGTACCCTATCACGCGAACTATATCCAACAATCCCTATTAGTTTTATTAAAACAACTTCTTGTGGTACACCTTTTATCTAGTAGCCTGTCGGGTCATTTGTGATGCTAATATCCATGCTCTAACATGTTCTATCTATATCGGTAAATGAAAAAATATCTTATGATTATCTACCTAGTTATTGAAGGGTTGAAAGTAGTTAAAACCATTGACCTCTGTAGTAGACTAGCTGACCCGCGCAACTTCGTTTGCGTACATTTTCCCGTTTTTGCAATATTTTTCATTGCTGCTCCGCTCCTATTGGTCTTAGCGTGATGTTATATAGCCTATAGCCTTCCCCGAAAAATGGGCTACAAACAGAAAAATATTTTTTCAATTCGGACCAGTAGTTCCTGAGATTACCGCGTTCAAACAAACAAACTATTCAGCTTTATAATATTAGTATAGATACTAGTTCACTGGAATCTATCCAGTTTAAAGCCATAGCAATTTCAAATGCCGAATCGAATGACCGTCGAGGGAACTTTTTTGAAACTTATAACAAATGGCCGTTGTTATTTGTTACACAAGTATAGACTTCCTTATTTGATTTTGTCAAATGATAATAATAATATCTTGGGACAATTCACACAACGCTATCTGATCCCAAACTAAGCCAAGCTTGTACTATGGAAACCAGACAAGTGATAAACATACTTATATATTTCTAAATACATACATATTATAGACAAATAACACCCAGACACAGAATAAACCATCGTGCTCATCACACAAAGTTTTATCCTGGGTGGGGCGAACCCACGATCTCTTGCGTAGCAGTCGGATACACTCCCACTGCACCACAGAACCGTCCAAATATCAAAATCAAATGGAAGTCTTACGGAAGTCTTGCTGTTGTCGGCGGTAACCTATCCTACGCTCTAGTACCACAGTTTAATATATGTGCTGGTACTGTTACAGAGGTCAGTTAAAACCCTTATAGGCAAACTTCAGATATAGAATCATGACATGACTTCACCAACCCCACTCATTTAATACTCTTTGACATCGTTTGTTTTATAACAATATCCGTAGTAGTGTACATGCCCTGCAGAACGCAGGGACATAAGTACAACCAGACTCGGAATAACAATTTGTGGACATAAAGTAGTGTCCCGTGTGGAAATCGAACCCATGACTTCTTGCGAAACAGTCCTGTATACTCCCACCGCGCATAAAAACTATCCAATGTCCTTTTCCGGGACCCAAACTATCTCATACCAAATTTCATCTAAATCTATTCAGAGGTTTAAGCGTGAAAACTTAACAGACAGACAGAGAGACAGAGTTACTTTCAAATCTATGCTAATATTATAAAGCTGAAGAGTTTGTTTTTTTTGCGATAATGACAGGAGCTACTGGTCCGAATTGAAAAAAATCTTTCACTGTTGGATAGTCCATTTATCGAGGAAGGCTATAGGCTGTACAACATCACGCCACGACCAATAGGAGCGGAGCAGCAATGATAAATGTTGCAAAAACGGGGAAAATGTATGCAGACGAAGTTGCGCGGGAGAGCTACTTAATATTAGTTTGAATGAATATATTTCTAAATAAAATCTTTACCGTGACAGTAGTGCCATAATAATGTAACAGAATCAGCTTTCAACCACGCACTTAAAAACGTCTGCAAAAACGTAAGTCCAGTCGTATATTTAGATCAGAGAGAGATCTAATCACGATAACAGATCGATCAACGAATTCGTTTCTGATGCCTCTTTGATTATAAAAAATAGTATATCATATCAATTATAATGGTCGCCGCCCGTTACACCTCAACCTCTAAATCGACTCAATGACTATTTGAAAATGACAAAATTGTGAAATTAGTAGTTAGGCAGCAGATCCAAATACTCATGAGTAGAAGCTTCCAAGAAATTCATGGACCACTTTTTTAAAGTCATATTATTTATATATTTTTTTTAACTAACATTTCAACTTTCGCGTTGCATGATTATAACTATTTATTATACGAAAATTAACGCGCATTATTTACCTAATTGCTTGACGTTTCGACCTGGTTACACCGGCCGTGGTCTGAAGCGGACCGGACTGTCCGCTTACATTTTTTAACGCCTCGTTCTTTTCTCCAACTTTACCTATTGTATTGCGAATTTGGCATTACAATAGACATGACTTATCACAATTCACAAGGTTCACTTTTGCTTCCTATCTATTCCTAAGTAAATGAAGAATTTAGATTTTTGATTTTAGTAACATTTTTTATGAAAAACGACACGGTGTACTGGGCGGAGACCATTAACCGATATTATAAGGCTGTCATGTATATCATACATTAGTCGTTTTAATGCTTAGAAGCAATAAGCTTATTGTACTTATCTGCAATTACAATCTATAATTAAGTGGATCCCGGAGGTAGACAGTACTGTGGAGATATACAATAAGGTATTGGTTTACATTTGATGTCTATCTGTGATTATTTTTTTTATTTAAGGCGCTAAATATCGTAGTCTCTTTCTTTCTAATCTTGTTAAAGTAGGACGGAAAAGGTTGATTTACTAAATAAAGCCTCGTTGGCGAAGTGGACGATTGGTACGCAAGGGGTCGTGGATTCGATTCTAATACGATTCTTTTGTTTGTAGAATGCGGCTAGACGAGCAGTGATCATGCAATCTTGAAAATTTGCTACAAAATCTTGTTTCCATACTTTTAAGGTGGTTTTTTTTTTACCCAAATAACATTTTAAAATCCTTTATTTTGATACCCTCTCTTGGTTTTGAAGATTTTTTTTGAACATAAGTGTATATAGACGCCAAAATTACGCTATTAATTGTTTTTTAAGCTATTGCATAGCTTTTATCGCGGGCTTTGAGGACGGCCACCGAATCAAGAAATTCCGTAACGAAAATAAAACCTAACACCCCCACTCCGCTAGATCTATTATCTTTGCCGCCTACCATGTAGCTCGGCCGAGCGTTCGCTTAACGTATAAGTATATAGTACGACTGTACGAAGCTCGCACGCATCGAGACAAGCTGCTCCGAAATGTAATGAAAAGATAAAAAAATATATTATAATTGCATAAGTTGATGAAAAATGCTATGTAATAGCTTTACCGCGGCAGCCCCGAATGCCACACTTTTTTTTAATATTTAAAGTAGGTACCTATTCAGTATAACTCTCATAACTAAGACGAATCTAACGACTCTTCTCAAGCTAAAATCCCTCAAGCCATTTAGTCTCTAGGGCGGGCCAAGGAAATATACATACATACATACAAAGACTCGAAAAACTTCTTGCGCACTCGGATAATAAAGGGCACAACTAGAAGATTTCAAATATGCATATCACTTAGCAAGGGCAGCCGAGTTTTTTTTATTTTCTAACTAGCTTTATTAGCTCCGCTCGTATAGGTATCGGTTATCGCTATAAAACTTTATTATTATTATTAATATTATTACAACTTTATTAAAGGACGTTGACATAATCATAGTTTTTGCATAATTTAATAGGCTTGGCATTCGCCACTAAAACCACCCTGCCCACCTTGGGCAACTTGGGCAGATTGCCCAAGTTGCCCACTCCGAAGCCGTTATACGTTTCAGGAAGATATTTTCCAGAGAATACTAAAAAAAAATAACACTGCTTTCGACTTAAAATTATTTTTCTAAGTTGATAAACTGTTTTAATGTTTTTATCGATTTAAAAAAGTATTTTGAAACAAAACTATATTACTTTTCCCGGGGCTCAAACTATCTCCCGATCAAAAGAGGTTAAGCACTTTATTAGGGCTGTTTGCCTACTTTAGAAACTGCCATGAACAGAACTAATAAGCTTTATTTCTCTAACTTACTTGAAGCATTGACTTGCAGCACAAGCAATGTTAACTAATCTGTTCGCTTGTGATAAAACTGATGAAAAACAAGAAGTTCGTGTAAAATGGTTTGTCTTGTGATATGTCATGAAATGCGTTTCGTTTCTGATAGGTGTTTTTAAAATGAAATATTTACTTACTGACATTATAGGGCAAATCTGCTCAAGGTCCTTACATCGAAATCAAGGTCAGTTCAGTCAGTTATTAGATTGGATTATGTTTATGTTTACACACAGTATTAGTACTCACAAACAAATCGAATGGTCTGTTAGTATTTTTAGTATCGGTATGTATTCTCACCATAGAAAGAAACATGTCGAAACGACATGTGACATGCCTATATAGGCAGAGTCACAATGTCTCTCGCTTTTTACTTCAATTCTAAGCAGATGTCGATTATATTATTAAGTGTTATGCCTACGCGCATAAATACATAATACCAACAGGTGTTCCTAAATATGAATTAATTAGAATATTTAATAGTTTTAGAAAAGGAATGTTTTAAAGGAATCCACTCGAAGGAGTTGCTTAAAGGTGATAGGAATTTGTGATAAGTACTAATGGTCAGGACTACTTGGTTGTGTTCAACCGTGTTCGTAAATCAATAAGGCTCTCGCATAGCTTTTTACTAGTGACGTAGGTAGTGCCATTTAGCGGGATTCGTCAACCGTGGCATAACGTAGCATATACCTCACCTCAAAATCTCGGGTTTTTAAAAATTCACCTTCGCTAATATCATTAACTACACTAATATTATAAAGAGGAAAGATTTGTATTTTTGTATGTAATGAATAAACTTAAAAACTACTGGACTGATTTTAAAAATTCTTTCACCATTAACATAGGCTATATTTTATTGTCAATTAAAAATTAGAGATTCCTACGAAAATCGCAATAATATAAGAACTCAAGGTATAAAAAACTACGATACTACGAACTCGTGCGAAACCGGGGCAGGCATCTAGTAATTAATAAACTGGTACCCTAAAAGTGTTCATACATTAGCTAGATATCTAGACCTATTCGTATAAAAGAAAGAATAACTGTTACACAAACATTGTTTTTAATTTTTATAATTTTTTTTTTTTTTTAAGCGACTCCCGCAGTATATAATATATAATAATGTTCACCTTTCTTATACTATTTAATGAAGACGATTCGATAATTTAAAAATCCCGAGGTAAGTCCATGTTAACATAGCTGAAGTCATTGATTCTAAATAGCACTACCTACGTTGATCACTACTTATGACTTTATCGTTTGGAGAGTCATGAGTAAATGCTATTGGTTGACAGAATCAGTCGGCCAATCTAAATAGAGGTTATTTACACAATCAAGTTTTTCTCAATTTTCAATGTCCTTTAATCGAAACATTACTTACTGTGTTTCAGTTAAAGAACATTGATTTCCAAATAAGACTTCCGAAGTTTCACAATAAGGAGTGTGGAGCGGTGATGCTAGGTTCTTTGCGGAAGACAGATTTGAGTGGCACTGATGCTGCCATGGGCTGGTGTGGCCATCCTACCGTCAGGCTCGCGACCCATTCCTCTGCTTATTTAGAAGTACAAATATACATACCTGTTCGCATTTCAGCCAGAATATGATAGTAGCTCCAGGCTTCCTCAGTTGACCTTCACTAAGTTTCTGCTCAGCCAGGATCTCACTGTGACGACGACCTGTCTTCAACCAGACCTCTATGGACCTGAGAACAAGTGATTTAAGATTAACTACATTATTAGGGATTAGTTTTTGCCCGCAGTTTCACTCGCGTTATTCTTTGGACCGCTGCGCGCTGTTTCATCCCCTCAGGGGGTGAATTTTGGAAAATCATTTCTTTGCTCATAATATTTGCGTGGCAAATTTCAGTGCAATTCCTTATGTAGTTTGAGCTGTGTGTTTATAGATCAGTCAGTTACTATATAGATTGTATATACTGACTAACTATGCTCACCAGTGGCGAAGGGTTACATTTTTCCAAAGATAAGATACCATCAGATATAGGTAGCGTCCGAAATACGAATTATGCAACGCGTAAGTTTAAAAGTACTAGCACCGTCAGAAAGCTGCTAACAATTTTTTCGACCAATTAAAAACCTTTATGGTAGTTCAATCATCTCGAAATTGGGAAAGAAAACAGGTCCTGCACTCGAGTCTACCACGTTTAGTTTTTAAACAAACGCGACTTAATTTCATGGTAGCAAAATATGGAATGATAGGTAGTTTATGTTCTCGGCTTCGCTCGTGTTAAGTTTGTTCACGCCCTGGAGTTTTGTGGATTTCTTTTTATACTTGAGCCCCTAGACAAGTTGCATAATAAACGCTCATCGAATAGAATGGCGTCATACGCGTGCATTCATATTCGCGGTTTTGCACGTGCAACAATGTCATTCTATTGAATTATCATTCTTTTCTATAAGCCTTAATGCCACTTGTCTAGAGGGCCTGTTGTACATCTAAAAAAAAGCTGCAAAATTCAGCTCTATATATCTATAGGTTACAGGGCTTGTGGCGTTGATAAGTGAGTTAATAATGCTTTCATTTTTATGTGAGTAGGTATCAGATTTAGAATCTATTTGATTTCTTGTTCGTTATTAAGGATCAGGTCTTGGTCAGTGACTTGACTAAGAGAACACAAACACAAAAAATAACAGCGGTAAGGAACCCAATAGTACTGTACGAATGTTAAACATTTTTATACGTAGTATAAAACAAAGTCGACTCACGCTATCTATTCCTATGTACGCTTAGATCTTCTAAACTAAGCAACGGTTTTGATATCGTTTTCACTAACAATCTAATGATTTCACTTGTGGTTTATGTACTTATCTCATAACAACCCATATGATGTCCCACTGTTGGGCACGGGTCTCCTCAGTAGAACCTACTTATTGTAGATCCTGGTTGTAATTGCCATAATCGCCACGCTTGGCGAGCGGGTTGGCGATCGCAGTAAGGCTTTAAATACACAGAAGACGCTGTTGCGTCCTCCGAAGTGACATCCTTTAGTCACTTTGACGACACCCACAGGAAGAGATGGGGTATATACCTACTTATAATATGTACATGCGTATTTTGTATATATAATTATAGATAGTGAAGAAATCTCCATGCAAAGCCGGAACGGGCAGCGAGTTTATACATATAAAAATAGGCAGCACGCAAATTACTCTGCTATATATCTTTTTCTATTAACATATGTAGGTACGCTAGTGTTAACATTTCCAGCAGATGCTACCGTTCTGTACAATAAGGAGCAGGTTAAACGCATGTGAATACCTGACTCCTTTGTTCACACTAATGCGCACGAGTGTCTTGCAAGTTGCTACGAAATAACTATATCAGACGTTCTTTAAACTTTCTAATATGTCACTGAATGGATCTATTTCACAACGCACTACTAGTATTAGAAGGTATATTTTACAGTTTTTAGCCATATTAATGTTATAATAATAATATCTTGGGTGAACTCACACAACGCTATCTGCACCCAAACTAAGCAGAGCTTGTACTATGGTAACCAAAAAACTGATAAATATGCTTATATATTTCTGAATGTATTCGACTGTTATAGTCGGATACACTCCCATAGAGGCAGTCCAAAATTCCCAAAAATTCCAAAGTTCCAATATTCGAATGTTGATGTACCTACCTACTTATCTTTATTTCAAGAGTCAACGGAGCAAAAGGCACGTGTAGTTTTGGACTGCGAGCTTATTGGACTGAAAATGACACGAACAACAATAACAAGACAAAAAACTGAAAACAACAATAGCGAAAACGTGCGATTCAAGCATGTTCTGACGACACGTGTATTTTGTAGGTTTTGCTGAATACAACGATAATCAAAAACATTAACCAGAAACACAGTCTACTAGTAATTTACCACAACACCCGAATTCCAATTCTTCAATCACACGAGAAAATGCCAAGCAACCAAGTTGTTCCCATGCCCCACTAGCATATTGGGTTAAAAGATCAGTGTTGAACATAAACAATGTTTGGTTATGGTCCTTTGTTTATAAGCAGGAGGCACCTCATTAACGGGCCAGCATAAATTGTTGAAAACTAAACAGTTACGTGTATACATCGACGGTAAAATGCTTGTGAAGAATTAACACAAAATAGCGAGAGTATCACTGTGTTCGGAAGGCGTTTCAAGATTCCAAGTTCTTATGTAATGTCTATGTGCGCATTGCTCGAGCGAGCTACGTATGAATATGGAGGATGACTTCTGTACTTTCGGTATTTGTGGTATTAAGGTCAACATTTTACAAGTTGTAGAAATGTAACTTGTCGGTAATGTGTAAAACTTTTTTTTGTGTAATTGGCAGATAAACCTTTTCACTCTGATGCCCACTGAAGCAAAGAAGTACTAGATATTATAGAGCGTTCTGTAAACGTAAGTATTCTGTAAGTATGGCGAAGACCAAGACTGCTTTTTCCAGCAGCAAATGCTATGCAAATAATGCTCTAGAGCAATATTTCATTACAATCGCAGTACTTTTTTTACTTTATTAATCAACTAGCTATGCCCGCGACTTAGTTCGCGTGATAACCTAGTGAACTGGTATAGTTGCTTACCCAAAGCTTTGACATAATACACATGCCCACTCAATCAATACATCTATTACAAAAATCTACAATTCTTAATACTTGCCGCATCACTTGAAAGTTCTCACATCTTCATCTTTATCATCACCATATTTCATTTAACGCGTCATGCTTGGCTCGCACCGCCACATAATTTACCCCCAAAAGGGAGATAAAAAAAAGAAAAATAATAATATTATATCAATAACAAATGATGCAGCGGCGGTAGCCTAATGGCTAAGGCATCGGTCTCGCAATCGTGAGGTCCCATGTTCGAATTCTACCCATTAACCTACCGACGTAAACCCACTCCTAACACAAGTCGAAAAAGAAAAGAAGCTTAGCTGGAGGGGTTAACAAGATTGCTACTGATGTGGGACCCAATCCCACATTGCTAGTTATCTTTAAAAAAAAAAATACTACTAATGTACTTTCGATGTTTTGTGGCGGTTGAACCAGCGTTGAAAAAAATAATGGTACATTCAACATGTACCTGCGATTATTTTTTTCAACGTTATTTCAACTGATGACACGAAATTATTAGGTAACTTGATAAGTACCAAACCCTTATTTTCTGTGGGAATCTCTGTTATATTTTTGACACTTTGTGGATGACAATTTGCTCGTTAGTCTATTATGTTCACTGTTTTTCCATTGACCCGGTTCCCGTAATAATTTGTGATTTCACGAGTAAATAAGCTACTTAACATCATCATTTATCCATTATTCGTGTACTTGGATGACTTTCTAAATGTTTTAAGTACAAAATAAGACGTTTTAGCAAATTATTGTTTTTTTTTTGCCACGACTGTAGTTACGAGTAGGCATTTACCGTAGTTTGTGGATGTTTGTAAAATCATTAGTAGGTTTGGTTGCAAAACTTTACCAAGACAAAAAAGAGGATTCAGCTTTCTTTTTTCTACTATAATATTATAAACTAAAGAGTTTCTGATAATCTTAGGATCTACTGGTACGAATTAAAAAAATATTTTAGTGTTGCGTAGCTCATTTATTGAGGAAGGTTATAGGCTATATAACATTACGCTACGACCAATAGGAGCGGAGCAGCAATGAGAAATGTTGCGAAAACGGGTAAAATTGACGCAAACGAAGTTGCGCGGGTCAGCTGAGTCATCATATAATCAGGAGAGACTTTGTATCATTAGCCTCTATATTTAGCCAATCTATACTAATATTATAAAGCAGAAGAGTTTATTTGTTTGAACGCGGTAATCTCAGGAACTACTGGTCCGAATTGAAAAATTCTTTCACTGTTGGGTAGCCCATTTAACGAGGAAGGCTATAGGCTATATAAGATAGCTACTACTAATAGGAGCGGAGCAGCAATGAGAAATGTTGCAAAAACGGGGAACATTTACGCAGACGAAGTTGCGCGGGACAGCTAGTGTTAGGTATAGGTCAATTTGTGCATTCATATCCAGTCTGTAACTTGTTGCCGCTGCAGTCGCGTTTCGCTGATTGGCTGATACTTTAGCCTATCATCGAAAGCGTAACGTGACCTTTTTTGTGCGTGCACTTGGTCATCGCTTTATAAGACGTTATCACGTCAAAATTGCGAAGATACTGTCAGATCCTCATTTGCTTTTGAATTACTAACCACCAGACCGCGACGGGCCAGTGTACGGTGTTTTAATGAGAGATGACCATTACGTTCCTAAAATGACAACTAAGGTGTATTGGACGGAGACCATAAGACGTTTCATACTTTAAACTTATTTGAGGCGCATTTGTCTCAGTCAAGTGACTTGCCCAATAGTAGAGAGTGAACTCGACGGGCGATTAGTCACAGTGAACTAATTGAAATCAATAAGACACAAACAGGGGTTTAAATGGCTAGTCTTCTTGTTAGTGAAAATTAAAGTAAAAGTAAAAGTTTTATTTAACTTCATTTATATGTTGATATGTCCCAGCATTTTTTAATCAATATTTCACTAATTTGCACCAAAGCTTTCGATCTGAAATTTAGCACACACGTTTGGTTCTCGTACAGTGCAAACTATAAAAGTCTTTTTAATTATTTCTTTTAAAAAGCTGTTATTGTTAGGGATAGTTGGCCATTTATCAAGCCCTTATTTGTAGGCATCAATCTTGTATTGACGGGCAGAAAAATTGCAATTGTCAAAAAAGGGTTGCGACAAATGCGTTCTTGAATGCAAAAGGAGTGTAGTTATTAATCTTAAATGTAAATATAAAAATAGATTGGCTACTTCAAGTGAATTGTCATTTTTTAATCAATCGCCCGAAAATAATGGTCTATATATATATATAGAACGATTTTACGGATTTCATTTATTCTTTTTTTTAGTTTTCTAATACTCTGTAAAAGGTTCTTACGTAAAAAAACGAAAATAAAATTACGGGGCGGTACGAAGTTTGCCGAGACAGCTAGACAGCTAGCTGAAAAAAAAACAATATTCATTCCATCTAATTACAGGGCATAATGTAAACACACTAAACACCTTCATTAAAAAAATGTATTTTCGTTCATTAATTTCAGTAATTTATTTATTTACGAACTTACTCCTTTTTTACTTATGAAAAGATAATGAATACTTTTAAGTTTATTATAAAACTTGTAATAAATTACTCAGTTGGCTTTTTTATAAATATAATTTTTATATAAAAAAAAATAACCAACGTCTAAATTCGTATTCTATACAAGTATATTGTTTAAATGGCCGTTGTGTATTTTATGCCAATGTTAATTGGATTTTTTTATTATACCTACTTACTTAAACAGGAAGTTGTTAACATAATAATTATAAAAGAAAAGCATTCTAAAATAATTATTACATACTAGCTGTCCCGCGCAACTTCGTATGCGTAAACTTTCCCCGTTTTTGCAACATTTCACGTCGCTGCTCCGCTCCTATTAGTCGTAGCGCGATGTTATATAGCCTATAGCCTTCCTCGATAAATGGGCTATCCAACAAAAAAAGAATTTTTCAAATCGGACCAGTAGTTCCGCGTTTAAACAAACAAACAAACAAACAAAGCAAACAAACAAACTCTTCCGCTTTATAATATTAGTATAGATATATTTATTTATTTATTATGTATTTTATTTCTGTGGATTTTTAGTAAATTATCACTAGATGAAAAATCATAGTATAGGATACTATGATTTTTCATCTAGTGATTATCACTAGATGAAAAATCATAGTATAGGATACTATGATTTTTCATCTAGTGATAATTTACTAAAAATCCACAGAAATAAAATACATAATAAATAAATAAATATATCTATACTAATATTATAAAGCGGAAGAGTTTGTTTGTTTGCTTTGTTTGCTTTGTTTGTTTGTTTGTTGGCATAATGAGAATCCTGAACATAAAGGCTTTAAATAAATAGAAATGGAAAAATAAATGATAGCTTACAATTAGAAATAAAAAATAACAATATTTAGTTACGTATATGTATTTATTATGTTTTTAATTTTTTTATTGATTACGGATCTTAATCGCGTAAGATTAAAAAGTGATATTTCGACCAAATGCTTCAGAGCAATCTACGGGTAGATAGGTCTTGATACGTGCGTATTAAAAAAAATAAAAGATATCATACACTGGCACACATTACTAGCAATCTTGTTAACCCCTCAAGCTATACTGGCATTCTAATAATATGCATACATTGGCATTCCGACGGGCCATTGTCCCCTAAACAAGCACCTGCAGACCATTGTGACCAAGATAGCCCAAGAAACGCCCAAGCACGTGTACATGGAGTGCACCAGTGTGGCCGAACACCGGACACAGTTCCTGGCAACACCGTCATCTCTCCCTGAAGTCTGCAGCAATCTGCGGAGACTGCTGAGATTCCAGCAGTGTTTAGGCTGGCTGGAGCAAGAAGAACTCACATGACACGAATGTACGCACAATGACCCAATCAAGAGGCCAAATGCGATATTACAGCCCCGTTGAAAATAAATAAATAACCTCTCAAGCTAAGCTAAAAACTTGTATTAAAGGTAAGGTTCATGTCGGTAGTACCTAAAATAAGTAGTAGAAGAATTCGAGCTCATACTTGTCGTTAACAAGTTTGCTTCCAAGTAGACTTCCGCCGCATACAATTGTGTGAAGTAATTAGAAAAAAAAACTTGAGAGGTGTCAAGGGACACCCGGATGGAACGAAGTTCTTATCTTAATCTTCGCAATACCACACTGTTCAATGCGAAATAGAAAGACGAAACGAAAATAACTTACGAAAAGACGATTGTATACCGAAGGCTCGAACCCACAACTACACAGTTGTCACCAATACTGTGTACCGAATTTATGCCTCTAGACCAAATCGACAGGTGACTTTTTCGTCAAATTAGATGTTCATATCTTACGCGCACGCCGCACGGCTTTTGTTTTTGTCAAAAAGTGTCGTTACAACTTTTCGTGAGTTTTTTTCCGTCAAGCCCCCTTTCACAACGCGCGATAAGGAACTTCGTTCCAATAAAAAAAAGTAACTAGAAACTTCAATAGAACTGTCCAATTCAAACGCAGCACCGAAAAATTTCCGTACAAGGAGTCGTGGTCTCAACATGAAGATATTAAGTTCGGCCTTCTATCACTGTTATGGCCACTTAAAAACTCATTAAACTGAACTCAGACTCGCCACTGAACGTCGATCTAAGGAGATCATGCTCTTACAGGGTTGCCAACTCTTCATTTTTGCCCCCCTAAATTAAAAAAAAAAAGAAGTAAGTCCCTAAAATGTTCACAAGAAAACCAGACAAGCGCGAGTCTCTTGCACTATGGGAGAGTAATAGTCAATTGACTGACTCAACACTGGTCAACAAGTGTGAGTCTCTCGTACAAGAGGGGGGGGGGGGGGGAGAGAGCAATTGATTTAACGCCGCCGGTCAAATGTGAGTCGTGAGTCGTTCGTACGAAGGTGAAGATTTCACGACGGCTTTCGCTGGTGAACATTCCATATTAAACCTCTAAAAACACCCGGAACCTCTAATTTCCCCCAAAATGTAGAAGGAACACCCCTAAGTTGGCAACCGTGTGCTCTTGATGACGAGATACAACGATGGTCTTTAAAAACTAAGACTTGAAGGAAGAAAGGAACCGCGCACTTTATGGGGAACGGGGCTTATCACTATGTTATATCAAGCTATAAAAACTCTAGAGCTTGGAACCACAAAATACAGAGAGAAAAGAAGGAAAACTTCGTTTGAACAACGCACTTATAGGCATAATTTATGGACACTAAGGCTGAAATCTACAGAGCGAACTTTGGCTTAGCTGAAGCTTAGCAAAAGTCAAACTTAAAGAAAATGTTAACAAAGCATTTGTTGGCCGTTGAAATTATTGGTGATAGTACAAGCTTAGCATAATCTTAGAAGATTATATCCACAAAGTCAACGGTCAGCACGTGACTCATCAAGTTTTTTGTAATGTTTAACCTAAGCTAAGCTTCAGCTAAGCCAGTAAGTACGCTCTATACAAGGTGTAAATTAACCCGAAAGAGATGTGTTAACAATGCTAAAAAAAAGAAAAAATATATATAGGTATATATAACCTTGATATTAAGCTTTCGCGCTTTAAAAAATAAAATGTTTTTTATTTTTTTTAAAGATAACTAGCAATGTGGGATTGTCGTCCCACATTACTAGCAATCCTGTTAACCCCTCCAGCTAAGCTCTATGGCTTGTGTTAGGAGTGGGTTCAGGCCAGGATTCGAACCCACGACCTCAAGATTGCGAGACCGATGCCTTAGCCATTAGGCTACCGCCGTTTATTGAATACTAGCTGTCCCGCGCAACTTCATATGCGTAAATTTTTCCCGTTTTTGCAACATTTTTCGTCGCTACTCCGCTCCTATTAGTCGTAGCGCGATGTTATATAGCCTATAGCCTTCCTGGATAAATGGGCTATCCAACAAAAAAAGATTTTTTCAAATCGGACCAGTAGTTCCTGAGATTAGCGCGTTTAAACAAACAAACTCTTCCGCTTAATAATATTAGTATAGATAAAATTAACGATTTTAGTGTCCGATTTCGTCGAAATGTGTAATATTTCAAGATTTTTATCAACATTGATTGCATAAAGCCTATTTACAATCATAACAATAGATTCTTCTTTAAGAAAAAAAAATGGAGTTATTATTTTCGTCATTAAATTTAAAAAAAAATTACATAAATCTAATGGGAACATGATACCTAACAACACATTATTGGGTCGGACAGGGAGTAAATCTACATATTGTAGATCTCAGCCTTAATGTCGGAGCACCTCAAAGCGGCGGTAGCTTAGTGGTTAGGCCCAAAGCGGGATCGAATCTTACGCATACCGACGTTAATCCACTTCTAACACAAGCAATTTAGCTAAGCCGAAGGGTTTAAAGATTGCTAGTAATGTGCGACCTACATTGTTAGTTGCCTTTTAAAAAATCGAATGAAAGTAGTTTGAGATTCCTTGTCCGTGAGCGATGTTTATGTGTGCGTTGCTCCAGCGCATTTGTATGAACTTTACCTTCTGTAGTCTTGTTGTTTTGTGTTAGGATTTTGAAATAATAGCCATAGTTATTTTTAGTGAGTTTGTGTGTGGGTTAAGCTATCGCCCTAATAAATCTGGTTCGAGTAATTTGATATTACATAGGTATTGTAATGTGTAGGTGACAAATAAGCATACATCCCACTCATTGGGAAGACGTGTAGACTCTAGGTAGAAACCTTTTTGTTTTATACCGCCGTGGATTCAATACCCACACGGGACACCACTTTTTGTGATGCCGTGAATGTGATGT
The DNA here is from genome assembly GCA_945859575.2 of Herminia tarsipennalis. Classification (NCBI taxonomy): domain Eukaryota; kingdom Metazoa; phylum Arthropoda; class Insecta; order Lepidoptera; family Erebidae; genus Herminia; species Herminia tarsipennalis. Next base: position 19,832,964 of record OX243850.2, read on the forward strand.
GTATGTGTGTAAAGGTCCTCCGCGACATAGGGCTTACGGGCACAGGGCTTACGGGCACAAGCCCTGTGTAGCGGGGGACATACAAACACAAAATACAAACATACAAAGACAACTCTGGGAGTTGTAAAAATAAAAAAAAATGTGGCTATTTTTACACCTCCGCGTTTAACGTGTAAAATCACAGAACAGATATACTCTACGAGTGCAATTATACTTGAAATATGTGATAACTGGATAAGAACGAAACTTTGTGATTCAAATAAGAAAACTAGAAAGAAAATAAACTTGGAACTGACATCGAGACTTTGTGATTAAAAGAAGAAAACTACAAAGAAAATAAACTTGGAACTGACATCGACACTTTGTGATTAAAATAAGAAAACTACAAAGAAAATAAATTTGGAACTGATATCGAGACGTTGTAATTAAAAGAAGAAAACTAGAAAGAAAATAAACTTGGAACTGACATCGAGACTTTGTGATTCAAAGAAGAAAACTAGAAAGAAAATAAACTTGGAACTGATATCGAGACTTTGTGATTCAAAGAAGAAAACTAGAAAGAAAATAAACTTGGAACTGATATCGAGACTTTGTAATTAAAAAAAGAAAATTTGAAAGAAAAAACTTGAACGAAAATAAACTTGGAACTAACATCGAGACTTTGTGATTCAAAGAAGAAAACTTGAAACTAAAAGAAAATAAATTTGAAACTGGCGAATGCACAGAATGTGCGAATCATATTAATCCCTACCGAGTAGTATCGGCGGGAAGAGAACAAAAAAATAACTTCGGTGACGAAGAGATGTATTTTTCAAAAATACAAAGAACTCAATATTTTCGCGAAATACTCAGCAAATTTGCAAAACACTCGATCTATTTACCTTTAAAACCTTGAAGATCAAAAATCTCCCGTCATAAAATTTGTTTATATCAACGATTTAGTTACTTCGAAACTTCTGCGTAGCTAAAAAGGTGAAGCTATACGTCGAATAAACTTCCAAATCCCCTTTTCATGGGGATTCGGATCGATCCCTGATACAAACCCCTGCTTTTATCTCTCTAAATCCTTAAACTTTCCTTTCCAATCCTAGCGTTTGAGACGCATCGAACTTTAAGTTACCTTTTTAAAAATAAACTGCTATATTTCGCGTTATCGATGGTAAAAATCGACAAAGTATAATCGATTTTTAGAATCGAATTCCGAAAACTTGAAGATTAAATTACTAAAATTTTTTGTTTTGTTTATTTTTTAGTCAGAGTATGATGGCAAAGGAGTTGTGAAAAAGACTGTGTCACTATGTTCACAGTATTTTCCCTGAAAAATAGGAGTAGATAAGCATTTGCTTATCTGATGAGCATTTGCTCAACAGGTCGTGTGACTCATTTATTCGTCTTTTGAAATGCCGATTTTGTGTGATAATGCTTGATAAGTTGAGAGTACCTACTGAATTGAAATGAAATTGACGTTGAGCAGTTAATAAAATTCGCCAAAGTTGCCATTCATTTAAAAAGACGAATAAATGAGTCACACGACCTGTAGTGCACTCGCATAGCTTATCCTAGGAAAAATATTGTACGAATACCGCGCTCTAAGCGACCTTGGCTGAAAAAAAGCTACGCAAAATAAAAGTAAACAATAACACTTACAACAACGTAATATAAAAACAAAACATCGACCTCTTTCGTTTGATCCTAAATACAGATTCAAAAACAATATAATAATGTTTACTTCACAAATCAATAGAGAGGTTCTAACAAAAACTAAGTGCTTAATAGTTGAGTGTCCAGTCTCAAACATGATTTAAAAAAAAAACATAAGCAACAGGTGTTGGCCATCGACCCCGGTTACATCATGGCGGAAAAAAAGGCGGCAAAATTCTAGTGTTAAGTAAGATGCGGTCGTTGAGTCTGAACTAACCGTTTTTTGGGCACTCATTGAGTTTTTAGACGGAATGATTCATTAAAATATGTTCACAGCACTAAAAATAATGTTTGTTTGTTGTTTTCAGACATCATAGATGGAAATACAAAATACCTATAATAAGCTCCATTATACAAATTGAGAAGGGACGTTGAAGGGCAATAATCCAACATCAAAACTAAATGATGCGTTAGAAAACAGGACTGCGCCATAACCTAACAAAATTGACCACCAATAGAAAGAGACAACGCTACTTTGGTGGATAATACCTGTCAAAGGCCGCAAGAGTTTTTTCTCTCTTTCACGCTTTGCAGACAATTTTTACTTTTTAAATTGAAAGTGATGGCGCAGTCCTGGTCTATACTTTAATGGTTTGGACGCACGGCAAGCAGCCCGTAAAGCAGCTCGGCAAGCAACCTGACACGGGCCGGCGCCGTTTGTGGACGGCGTCGGTTTACCAAGCCGTCCACTAACAGCCGAGCTGTTCGTGCCCGTTGATTGTCGCTTTGAACTCGCGTGTGAACCCATTAAAAGAGAGTACAGAAGAACGTTCATAGAATGCGCGCTCGACGCACTGTGGTCTGAAGTGGTCCGTAATTCAGTATAAGTGTGAGTAGCTCGAGCGAGAAGATATGAAAGTTTTCTACAGTCCTCTGGGTACTTTGAGTCCTTATAATTTACCTTAAACAATAAAGAGAGAAGAGAAGAACGATTCGAATTAATGAACTTATAGCAACCTTGAATCCCACACTAATTAGTAATCCCTTCTGTCCTCGATAACTTGTTAAATTATCATAATGGCTACATGTGTCTGTCAGTTCATTCATTGATTAAACAGGAAATGTTTCATTACACAATGTTCGCAGATGACTTCATTAAGTTTAGCCATAAGTGTGTTTAAATTCTTATGTTGAAGATTTGCCACTACTGATAACTGATTTAAAGCTCAGGTTGAAATCAAGTTTAAAATAAGTTAAACTGGAGGTAAGCTTCAGCACGTTCTATAGATCGCAGCTTAAAACTCAAAATAGATGTCTCCTAATCGATTTCGGTAGCGCGGCCAATTTCATGAGAGACCAGACAACCACGCAGGGGATATACTAGAGAGAATAGAATAGAAAGAAGATTTATTTCCTCACTCTCATAATCTTATTGAAAGAGAAAATTAGGTAGGTACAGGATAACAGGACTGACCACGCGACGACGGCGTACGGAGCAGTACGGCGATGGGCGACGTCTGAGCGGTGCTGTTGTGGAGTCCTGCATATACAAATCTATGGTATGCTACACGAAGCGGACCAAAACAAGGCAGGGAGGGGGAGGACTCCGATGCCTTCTGTGGCACGGGGGGGGGGGGGGGGGGTGAGGGTAGGGGTGACAGTAATAACGTTGCTTCTAATCTTTTTGTAGCTACTAGTCACGGGTCTCTTATATCAAGTACCTAGACTATAAACTAACTCATTTATTGCAAAGGATTTAAGAATGTATCTATTGATTATCAGTTCAAAAACCATTGACTTTAAAGTTGTACAGAAAAGCAATAAAACTCAGTAGGTAAGCCCGAACCGTCAAACTTAAGAATGATGTATGATATAGCGATTTAAAAGATTTAGCACCATTTGGGGTCATTAAACGTTTTTAAACGATTCTCGATACAGTTCGAATGTCATAAAAGAGGGTGCACTCGATTATTACATTTCTTTAATGTTGTTTGACATTAAAGTTTAAAGGTGCTGTCACACAGGGCCGCGTTCGTAGCACTACGCTACCGCGCCATGGTCATTACTTCGCCACCACGTTCCATTTAGTTGAAATATGACTAGATAATGTTTCAAAACATTTGAAAAAATCTCAACATTTCATTAATCTTCGAAACAATTGAACAGATTTTTACCAAACAATGCTAAAACCCATTCTGATTTAATAGGTAAGCATTTTGACGTGATAACGTCTCGCACGAAGAAATGTCACGTTACGCTTTACTTCAGCCTATCAGCGAATGGCGATGGCAGTGACATGCGATACAATTGGAACTAAAGCTGGTTTGACAGCACAGCACAGGCATGGTTGTTTATTTCAATGTCATCAATGTTTTCTTATGACGTTGTCACGTAAAATTATCGTCTGTAAACCGACTTTACAGAGAACCAGTTTATCTTTCTAAAACCGCTTCCAAATCTGTACATCTGCGTCAAGTCAAAAATAATTTTCGACCTATTCTCATAGCGGTTAAATAGACAACAAAAATTTTATTAAAATCGGTCGAGCTGTTACGGAGGAGTTCGACCACAAACACCGTGACACGAGATTTTTATATATCAGAGATTATATATTAGAGATTAGAGATATTATATCAACACGATTCATTTAATCGTTTTTAAATAAACAAAATCTCGTAACTTTGTTAGAATTAAGAATAATCGTGTACTTTTTTGGACGTAGGCATCTAGAACACCCAAGTAAAAAAACAAAATTCCACTGTGACTAGAATAAATCTAAGTAATAGGCAGTAAAGCAAGGTATATATCGATCTAGATAACAATCTGCTTACAATGCTTGAATAAAATACATTCCAAATTATTGTATTGTTCGTAGTGAAACATAAATTGCATCATTTTTGGTTATTTTGCCCCAAGTAAGCAAGAATTTGAATTTATAAAGCCTGTATAGTAATAAATAGCTAAGTACTAATAGAATTTTAAATTTTAGTGCCAAAAAACAAGAGTTCAATGATTTTGTTCAAGTATGTGTGCGAGGCCCGATTCCACGAAAGAAAAATTTGCAATTTTTGTGTTAGTAACATGAGTCGATGACATATTTTTTTCGATGGAAGTAAGTTGTCATCAAAAATTGGCAACAAATTTAGCAAAATAAATGTGTTTTATACAAATTTTGGTGCTGTTATCACAAGGTGGCGCAAAAGTTGTCACCCAATGTTGTTTGACTGTATTTTTTAATAAATGAATAACTTTAGTTTGCTTTTGAAATGTGTTTATTTGATGTATAAATTATTTAATAAAATTATTTTTTCATTAGAGGAAATGATATCGGCCAAGTAGCAAGTAGATGACTACAATAACAGTAAATTATTTTACACTATACAGGGAATAGCATTTGCAAAAATATTCTGAAAATCAATGTTTCTCTACAATTTTACGTTGTCATAAATGTATAAACATCAAAACACTACTACTACTACTAACTACATGATTTGACCATACAAAAGAATGACGTCATTGTTTTGTATTTCATATAAATTAGTACGGGGAGCATCGTTTTGACGTTTCTTCTTTATATATACTGATTTGTCTTGACAGTCATTTATCCTATTGATAATACGGCCCCGATTTATGCCTACTACTGCTTGCCTGACCTTCCGGCGATAGGTTCCCGCAGTCCTGATGGATATTCTCTTTGAGAGATTCAAGAGTCCGAGGCTTATTGACATATACTTGTGACTTTAAGAAACCCCACAAAAAAAAGTCTAGAACGGTTAAATCAGACGAGCTTGCCGGCCAGTTCAAATCACTAAAACGAGAGATTAGGCGACCTGGAAATGCGGCTTCAACAATTATTTCGTGTTCTTGAGGAGTATAGCAATTCAGGTCTTATTGACGTGTATTTTGTATATGTTTACTTCACACAGTCTTAGATTACTTCATGAAGATAGTATCTATACGGAGTATACCACCAAGTGAAGAGACGAGCATGTCGTGTGCCTGATGCTATGGGCTAGCGTGACCTTCACGCTAGCCCATAACAGTATCAATGCCACCCAAACCTTTGTTTGGCAAAGATCTGAATGTCACCGCGCCGCGCTCCTCATTTGAGACATTAGTTCGTAAATCTCATTTGCTCAGTAATTACACTTGCTACAGTGCCCTTTAACCAAAACACAGTGATGTGCTAACACCACTATTTCAAGGAAGAGTAACTGACACGGTGGTAGTACCAACCAAGGTTCTATGGCAAAACCTTCCACCTGCCTACCTGTGTATCTCTCAAGCATTTATTTGTACTTGGTCGGTGCAATCCGTATTAAACGTCAAGCAAGTCCCGTCCCGTGTCAGATTGTGCATTTAATACCATTATTAAAAGTAATTCTCAGAAATTATGGTGGGTATATAACAGAACCGTGTGGTACCGGCTTAAGAATAGTACCACCCCGTCTCTTCCCGTGGGTGTCGTCAAGGCGACTAAGGGATTTCACACCGGAGGACGGGCAGCAGCGTCCTCTGCGTACTTAAAGCCCTACTGCGATCGCCAACCCGCTCGCCAAGCGTGGCGATTATGGCAATTACCCCCAGGATCTACATACTAGTAGGTTGTAATGGGGAGACCCGTGCCCAGCAGTGGGCCATCATATGGGTTGATATGTATATAACAGAACGCACATTTTTGAAGTTAAACCAAATAAAAGCGTAGATCGTGTTAAGTTGCTCATGCGCATACCTTTGCGTACTTGGTGTGGGAGCCGACGGTGTCGCCGCCGAGCTTGTCACATGACATACTTTAATGTGTCATCTTACACAGACATTGGAATTGTAGCCCTTTATATTGTTTACCGTAAACTAGCTTTTCTCCTTGGCTTCGTTCGCATTATGTTTGATTTTTTTATAGACTATCTTTTTTATAGCTATAGAAATCACTACTTAGTGCTTAAAACTTTGTCAAAACATGGTAAAAAGTAATAAATGACGTGACAATAATTATATTGACATGTCAAAAAACATTTTTTAAGCTATTGCATAGCTTTTATCGCGGGCTTTGAGCGTGGCGACCGAATCAAGAAATTCCGTAGCGAAAAAACCTAACACCCCTCCACTCTGCCTACCATGTAGCTCGGCCGAGCGTTTGCTTTACGTATATGTATATGGTACGACTGTACAAAGCTCGCACGGATCGAGACGGGCTGCTCCGAAATGTAATGAAAAGAAAAAAAAATACTTCATAAATAAAAAATAAATAAATAATTATAATTGCATAATTTGATAAAAAATGATATGCAATAGTTTTACCGCGGCAGTCCCCGAGTGCCACACATTTTTTTTTTTTGGATAATTGAATTGATTTTTAAAGTTAGGTATAAGTTAGTACTTAGAACATCAAATCATTTGTTTTTTGAGTTTTATTTGACAATTAAAATGTTATATACTAAAGCTTACTTTAAATTTAAAAACGATATTTCTGGCGGTTTTAAGGCAGATTCTTTGGTTGCTCTCAAGTAATTTATATTGATAGTAGTCAGCTTTAAAACAAAGCAGCAATCACAGCCACGGGTGTTAATAGTTAAAATTTTAGCAACAACATAACCTTTTACATTTAGTAGTTGGTATGTAATGAATTTTAATGTTTAATTAAACATTTATGTTAAAGTGAAAGGCTTTAAGTACGTGTGGTCACCATTATATGAAGAATGCGGAATGCACATTCACCCGCCATGTCTGATTTCTCGTAAAGAACAAAATCCGGGATATTAACTCTTTTTGTTCGATTTACCAAAAGAAGGGTGATGTTTACAGTTTATAGAATGTAAAGAGGTTGGAAGACACAGCGGACTAAGTTTTTGTTTCAATGTTTAGTGTTGCAGTTAAAAATATGAAAAATGTTAGGACTAGGCCACTACTGATAGAGACACAAACAATTGCATGCCTGGTAATCATCAGCTTTGCTATATTTTTGACGTGATAACGTCTTATAAATCGATGACGGGGTGCACGCACGAAAAAGTGTATCGTAGCAACGGTCACGTTATTATAGTAGAGGCATGGTTGTTTATTACAATGTCATCAATGTTTTCTTATGACGTTATCACGTAAAATTATTGTCCGTAAACCGACTTTACACAACCATTGAATATGAAGCGTGAGAGAGACAAAAGAATCGTGTGGCCAATCGTTGTCTCCAAGGACAGTAGTTGTCTACTGTGTTGTTATTACATACCTACAGAAAAGAAACAGGTATTAGCCGCACAGTCGCGTTGTCTCTTTCTAGAGAGTGTCAATTTTGTGTTTGATTCTCCATGTCTGTGTCTGGCTAACTAAATGAGGCACATACGTGAGTAATCCATATAAAAAGTATTTTAATTGCATGATTAATGATACAACGTTATTAAAGGAGTGTTCACACGGACCAAGTTGGGAGATTAAGGTAGTTATTACATAATCGTTTTTACCAAACCATAATTAAAGTAAACAATACCATATTCTATTAACGACTTCTTGGAAATACAAAAAGCGCGGTCAACGTCTCCTGGCCTACCGGGTTAACTAAAAAATCTATAGTCAAAATATATCTTATTACAATGACATTAGGTTCATTTTTACACAAATTTGACATGTCAAAATTGTCACCCGTGAAGCAAAGTGGGGGATAATTGATGAGGTGTCGTTCTGTCAACCCCTTGACAGTTGAGTCGTGATGATAGAAACTTGTTACTATTCGTGGATTTTTTATTGTTGCTTATGCTGTATATAGAATGATGTCATAGATTTTAGAATGTAACGGCATTTTCAGTTCTAGATTGGCTAACGGTTCGTCTAAAGAACTAGTGAATATAAAATGATCCGTATAAAATACTTACTAGTTACTATTGTATTGTATACTTGCTGCCTGCCCTCACTTCGGCGGGGAGTCATACCGTAATTTTTTATACCTTGAGTTACATTATGCAATTTTCTCAGAGATCTATAATTTTTTCGGCAATAAAATATAGCCTATGTTACTCCCCGACAATGTATCTTTCTAATGGTGAAAGAATATTTAAAATCGGTCCAGTAGTTTATAGTTTACTCGTTACATACAAAAATACAAATCTTTCCTCTGTATAATCTAATATATAAAATTCTCGTGTCACAGTTTTCGTTGCCCTACTCCTCCGAAACGGCTTGACCGATTTTGATGAAATTTTTTGTGCTTATCCGGTATCTATGAGAATCGGCCAACATCTATTTTTCATACCCCTAAGAGTTTGTTTGTTTGTTTAAACGCGATAATCTCAGGAACTACTGGGCCGCATTGAAAAAATATTTTATTGTTGGTAGCCCATTTATCGAGGAAGGCTATAGGTTATTACATCACGCTACGACCAATAGGAGCGGAGCAGCAATGCAAAATGTTGTAAAAAAAAAGGAAGAAAAAAGGGAAAATTTACGCAGACGAAGTTGCGCGGGTCAGCTAGTATTAATATAGATGTATAGATTGATTTGTATATTCGTGACATTGAAACAACAAACACTAGATTAAATAAAACGATATTTGTTTATAAAAGCACATTAAAAACTGACGACACACAGGAGCCACTTATGGGACGCGTGTACATTACTGGTTTTTCAAAATGAAGGCAGACTTATTAAACTTTTGTTTTTTTATATACTCGTAGGGCAGGTATTTCTACGTGTTTGAGCGATATTAAAATTTTAATATAATATAATATAATATATCTTGGGACAACTCACACAACGTCATCTGATCCCAAACTAAGCAGAGCTTGTACTATGGAAACCAGACAACTGATAAATATACTTATATATTTCTAAATACATACATATTATAGATAAATAACAACCAGACACAGAATAAACCATCGTGCTCATCACACAAAGTTTTATCCTGGGTGGGGATCGAACCCACGACCTCTTGCGTAGCAGTCGGATACACTCCCACCGCGCCACAGACACAGTCATCAAATTAATTAATAAGATTTTATTTTACCACATTGACGTATTTGAAGTTGACTGGTCGGGACTGTTCAACGTAGGTAAAAATGTTTGCTGAAAAAATCACTGAATGCAATCAACAGCGATTCATATACTTAGTTATGATAGTGTTTAGTGGTTAATGTTTAATGTTTTTATGTCGTGTTTAGACCAATGTACGACCTATCTGAGATTGCTTTTATTTTACCAAATATTGATTTTTTGTAAAATATATGACAAGTTTTTTGAAGAATATATTTGAATGCATTCAATCGACGCATTTAAAAAGAAACAATTTTGCGCATAGTTCTTTTGAAATCGACTTCTGTTTTATATTAAAGAGGGTTCAGAGTATCTTATAGTATTTTTAATTTTAAAAGAAATTAGGCGCAAATTTAAAATTTTTAATCTTACTTTTTTGTCTTATCACCTTCAAGAAACCAGTAATATATTTTACTAGCTTCAATGTTTGGTAAAAATTATTCAGTAATATAGTACCTATTAAATTATATTAACATTATTTATCATTGCAAAATTCATCAATAGTATTATAAGCCCTTTCTAGTAACAGTGTCTTAAGTTTATTTTTAAATATGTTAACACCACTAATATCTTTCAGCTCAGTGGGTAATTTATTAAAAATCACAAATTGCACATAAGATGAGTGTTGAACAATGTTAAGTTTTGCATGTAAGATTGTCTGTAAATCTTTTCTCCTATTAGTATAGATATAAATATCTCTCAAATATGTGAAAATACCTCGTAGGCACTTTAAGCTTTTGTTATCTATACAGGCTGTAACAGAAAGGTGTGATCATATTCAAGGGTTGGTATGTGCCCATGATACTGAGTGCAAAAAATCGCGGATCCCTGTTAACTGTTCTCTATGGAACCCAGTTTAGGAAACCCTCATCTAGAGTACTAGATGTACTCCAAAGAGTTACTATACTTACCTACTGTCTACTTTACTTATACCTGCAGGAAATCGTTAATTTTGACATTAATTAGGTATATATTATTAGTCTCAATAAATTTGGCGGCATACAACATAGCAAACGTCAAAACGATCGTTTAGACATTTTGTCAATTCTAAATTTAATTTAAATTACCTTCCATACAAAAATTTAAAATTAGAATAGACAAATGTCAAATGCAAATTCCAAATGTAAATCGGTGCAATTGTGCCACCTTACACAAGCACGCAGACAGATTCAATTAGTCATGATTTAATGAGCATTTTAGAGATTTAATTTATAAAAACCGTAGTAACTCGTTCGAAAAAGCAGAACCGATTAATTGTAATGGCTCGCTTACAAAAAGTAAATTTCTCTATATTTTGTGTACCATTAAAGCGAATGATCATGAATCAAATAAGCATGTCTTACCATGATATGTATAAAAGACTAAAAATCTACATGAAGTAATATTTGACTATGATTTCAATAGGATGTCCATACCTTGGGCAGGCCTAGGCCACCAAAGGTCTCATATTTTGACTTAATCGTAATGTGTTCACCGTCTCGTCTGATCGTAGATGCGATCATCGCGTTTCTGCATCATTATTAATCGATGACGACTCTGTATTTGTAGAGTAAATATATACATTAAAAACAATGTTCTATACTAATATCACAAAGCTGATAAGTTTGTTTTGAATTGGACAAGTCTTCACTTGTTAGTAGGAAGGCTATAGATTGTATAGCATCACGCTACGACCAATAGGAGCAGAGCAGCAATGAAAAATGTTGCAAAAACGGGGAAAATTAATGCAGACAAAGTTGCGCGGGCAACTAGTGCTGAATCGATTTCAAAAAATCTTTCCCCGTTAGGAAGCTACACTATCCCCGGGTGACATAGGCTACTTTTTACCCTGTATTCCCACGGAAACGGGGATTACGCGGGTGAAACCGCGAGGCGTCCTCTAGTTAATAATATGATTACAAAAGCTTTCAGTTTAACAATATTCTGAAAATTCAGGGTACCTAACAAGTATTTAACATCAAGTGTATATGGCAATATTTGGATCAGGCCACACCTATATTTTATACACGTTTCATAACTCTATAAAGAAAATATTAAAATTTGATTCGCATCTCAGCCTCTCTCAGCTTTTTTAATTATCATAAGATCGATCTAGAACATCGGCTGTACATTAGAAATAAGCTTATGCAGGCACGGATCAAATATTTGGACGTAAAACTAAATGATTAGTTTTTTAATTGATAATGACATGTTGGAATGTTATCGAACAAAAAATTAGGCAGCTTTATGATTATGATTAGTGTTATTATTACGGTTACCTTAAAAAAAATTAAGTAGATTTTTTTGTTTAATCGGAATGTTGAACAGTTACAGACCAAAATCTTTTTTATTTTCGGTTTGAAGTTGTCAGTGATTATCATTAGATATTATATTGGGGTAGGCAGTGTCTGGCCGAAGCTGAACTTGAGGTTAAGGCAGGGCATTACCATGGGGTAATGTCCTGCGAACTGTACCTAGTAGTCCTGCCGTAGCCGCAGCAAGGGAGGCATATGGTGCTTTCCTTGCTGCGGCTAAGGCTACAGGTACTGTTCGCGCTTTCTAAATTGGCCGGGCTGAAGTTGACACACTACGCAGAAGCTTGTTTTGGTAGCTACTATTCTTTATACTCTATGAAAGTGGATTCATCTTATTTTTAGACGTTTATATGAAATAAATAGTTTATAAACGTTCCGAATCTTTATCTCTTGCGGGAATGTCTTACAGATCCTAACTTCAGGTCAGCTAAGTACCTAATGTTGGGCGAACTGTAGCTACCTACCTATCTAGGTACAAGATAAAATTTGAATGCGATTTAATCAGAATGGTTCTTAGCTTTCCCCTAGTTCTAACTAATATTACAAATGCGAAAGTGAGTTTGTTTGTTACGTTTTCACGCCTAAGCACAAAACTTACTTAAAAAATTATTTAACAATCGAAATAAGCAATATTTTTTTAAAATTAGAGATCCCTACGAAATTTACAATAATGTCAACCAAGTTTCTCTATAAAAATAATTATTTGATGTTCGCTGCCATTTTGTTATTTGTTACAAAATTTAGGTTATTATGGAGATCCCTTTGACACTTAACATTCAAATAAGGGGTCGTCTATAAATCCTCCCCCTCCCCCTTGGTGATACTTGGTGAGGTTTTAGACTACCCCCCCCCCCCCTTACTCAAGATCACGTGTACTTTTTGGTACAAAATAACCCAACAATTTTCACACGAGTGGAGACCCATACTCGTGTGAAAGTTGACCCAACACCAGTCAAGTGTGACTCCATCGCACGACGGGGGTAGGGTGCAATTAATTCAACGCCTGAGTTCAAGTCTGAGGAATCATGGTACGAAAAAATACACGTCATTTCTCACTACAACCCGCTCCCCCCTGGTGATCTTGCGTGATTTTTTATTCCGAACCCCCCCTTCGTGCCTCACATGATTAATGGACGACCCCTAACCCCCTATAGGATAGTTTTTACCTCGGTAACCCATGCTGGCGGAGTCGCGGGAGAAGGCTAGTCTTAGTTATAAATGAACGTTGCGGGGTAAACTCTCCATTGATATCTCCATTCAAGAATCAAATGCGATTACTAAAAATATATTGCAATTTCGAGCAAAAATTCCATTGGCGAAAATATGATAGCAATAAATATTGTCGGAATGTCGGAATAAGTGCGTGCATTAGATGTTAATTACGATAATTAATTGACATTAGTACTGCCCGTGTGGCCGACATTATATTAAAAGATTTGTCAAAGAATTGTCGTGAGTGTTTTCATTGTTCACTTGATTACTTGTACGGTACTACTTGACCGGGTACCTGGCGCTTCTGGCTTTCACACGTTACGGCGTCCGTCCGGTCCGGTCGCCATAAATTCGCCGCCCGGTTACAATCCGGCGCCGGATTGAAACCGGAACATGTGAAAAGGACCTTAGGGTAGGCAGTTAGGCACTGACCAACGTTACGCGGTGTAATGTACGAGTAACATTCGCGGCAAACATAAATGTGTGATAAAAATCCGTGTGTAATTTGCTCGGTGATTCATATTCGGTTGCATGTACTGACAGCACGAATGCTCGTGAAAGCAAGGTCTTACAGCACAAATAAATAAAAATCCAAAAAAAAAAGTTGAAAATAAAGGGCGTCCCTATATTTATAACCACCCGCGGAACTTCGTTTGCGTCAATTTTCCCCGTTTTTGCAACATTTTTGCATTTCCGCTCCTGTTAGTCGTAGCGTGATGTTATATAGCCTATAGCCTTCCTCAATAAATGGGCTACCCAACAGACAAATAATTTTTCAATTTGGACCAGTAGTTCCTGAGATTACCGCGTTCAAACAAACAAACAAACTCTTCAGATTTATAACATTAGTATAAATATGTACCTACAAATTGGTACCTAACCCTCGGTGTATGAGTCCGACTCGCCCTTGTCCGGTTTTTTTATTCTATTTTAGTTATGGACTTTTAAATCGCAAAGCGTACGTCACTCCCATTGTTGCCTAAGCACATACCATTCACAGTAAATCTTGATAAAATTAAAGTAGCCTAGAACCTAAACATTTTTCTTCTAGGTATACATACAGGAGATAAATTGACTGATTATCTGATTTGTCACTGATCAAAATTGCACTACGATGGGTGATCTCCAAAATACATTAAGTTATTCGTCCCAAGAAGTTTCGTCCTCGAACGAAACACAGACTTCAGTAGGTATATTTTTTACATTATGAAATTATATAAGTATATTACGGGTCTTAATCGCGTGAATAATTTAAGGTAAAATACCTTGTTTATTTCCCGACGTTTCGACCGTATTGCAACGGCCGTGGTCACGGGTAGACTACTAAGTAAAAAAAAAATATAGATGAAACGCCCAATTTGAATAAAAAAATATTTTTTTATTCAAATTGGGCGTTTCATCTATCTTTTTTCATTTTTTTTCCATCCATTCACAAATACAGTTTAAATAAAACTAAAACCTATGTCTGTCCACCTACATTTCTCCAGACACATCAAAAACAATGGCCACCGTCTCTGGCTATTAAGAATGTGACCATTGAACCCCCAGGGACCAGCCATCACGACGAAGTGAGTGACAGAAGTGGCAGCTTCACAAGACATCCGTTACGTGTCAAACAGAAATTATAAAAAAACGTGGACATACCCACAGAAATTAATATATGTAATGCCTGTGTTACACTATTGCGAAAGCGATACGAAACTTTAACTCTTCTTATAGCAAGATCATTTTAAATGTACGAATTCCGCGACCGCAATGAATATTGCGTATTTAATTTACAGATTTTTCTAAGTCATCGTCATCAGCGGATTCCAGTACTGTAGGAATGAAATCTAAGTTCTTGCACAATAAAGCAATACCGCTGCATCATTCACCGAGGCTGTTTGTGAATTATATAAGACTAGAAAAAAAAATACATTACACTGTCATGAAACACCGAGAGTACATACAGATGAAAAACTTTATACAAAGAATAATTGCATTTTTTAAAGTTAGAAAATTTGAAATCCCGACCCAGGAATCGAACCCGAGACTTCCGTATGTCAAACCGGATTTTACTAAAAAAGTAATTGGCAAGAAATGCCTATAAAAATTACTATAATTTATACAAAGAAGCCCGAACAACGTACACATATACATCTCTCACGGATACGCAATCTTGGACCGCTTTGTTATGAAGGTTTCGAAAATTCGTGTCCGAACGTTCGTAACGACGTCAAAGTGTGCGTTGCTCGATCGAAGTACGTGCACTCGCTCGCTGTTCTGAGTAAGTTCGTTTCAGTTAGCTTCCGTTTCGCTTTCAAGACAGTGTACTATAAGTTTAAGTTTCGTGACTAACAACGTTTGCACACTAGACAGTTTTTATTGTGAAATTCACGCGATCGGCAACCATATAACCGTTGTTACATACATACTTATAGGATGATGTAAACGTTTCTCTAGTCTATGGATATCGGAAGCTATAAAAACCTATAGTTATGTAGTTTATGGATTATATTTATTTTATTTAAAACTTTATGCACAAAGTTGTACAAAGGTGGACTTAATGCTAAAAGCATTCTCTGCCAGTCTACCTTAGGGTGATGTAGAAATGGAATGTGTAGGTGCAGTAACCTAATTGTAAAATAAAAACTTCCTTATTATTCTTACATAATACACAAATAAAAATAGCTAGATAGAGAATATAAAATAAATACTAAAATCCAATATAACTATACAATAGTATACATACTTACAAAAATACATACATACATATATACCTACATACATAACTATACAATAGTATACATACTTACAACAATACATACATACATACATAAATAAATACATAGATACAGACTAATATTTATGTTACTAATGTTGTGATGATTCAGCTGATCCATCAAGGAATAAAGTGCGTACCTTCCATTTAAAATTAAGGCGATTGGGTGCCATCCTAATTTCGGAGGGCAGGGCATTCCAGAGAGAAACAGATTGAACTATAAAAGAGCATTCGACGAATCCAGAAGAATGAGCAGGACATAAAAGAAGTAGATTGTCGGAAGATCGAAGATCTCTACTGTGATTTGAGTGCAGGTACTGAAAGTAGGAAGTCAAGTAAGAAGGGGCAGTAGGAGAATTAAGAATAGAATAGAGTGTAGTGAGAGCGCGTAAACTATGTCGCTGACGAATAGGGAGCCATTTAAGTTCGGAACGGTAGGAAGAAACATGGTCAAACTTACGAATATTGAAAATGAATCGAATGCAGTTATTTAGAAGTCGGTCAAGTTTATTAAGGAGCTCTGCATTCAGGTCAAGATAGCATACATCACCATAATCAATCAAGGGGAATATTAGCGTTTGGACGAGCATTACTTTAGTTTTATAAGGAAGAAAGTTCTTGAGACGATATAACGCCCGCAAAGTACCCGTAACCTTTTGACTTACATTTGTTATTTGAGTATGCCAGTTGAGGGTGGTATCAAGGAAAATCCCGAGATTCTTAACCGAAGAATGTAACGCGATAATGGAGCCGTTAAATATGACTGGTGGTAATGTGTCGGTGTTCAATCGAGTTAAAAGGCGTTGACTCCCTATCACAATGGCCTGACACTTAGACGGATTTATAGTCAAACCAAACTTGTCTGACCAGGTCTTGATAGCGTTAAGGTCCCCATTAAGCTTAGTGATGGCCTCG
Organism: Herminia tarsipennalis; assembly: GCA_945859575.2. Taxonomy (NCBI): domain Eukaryota; kingdom Metazoa; phylum Arthropoda; class Insecta; order Lepidoptera; family Erebidae; genus Herminia; species Herminia tarsipennalis. The sequence goes on from OX243850.2 coordinate 19,849,806, forward strand.
GATATGTTATACACATTAGCCTGGGCATATAACTGCAAGTCATCTGCGTAAAGATGGAACGCACACTGAAGGACATTAGTAATGAGATCGATAAAAATAGAAAATAATAGAGGAGAAAGAATACCGCCTTGAGGAACACCAGCGTCAAGATCGCGCCACCTCGATAAAGTATCACCCACGCGCACGGACTGCTGGCGTCCCCGAAGATAAGATGAGAACCAGTTTAAAGAACCTGCCGAGAACATCAGATGAGATAGGATAGACAGTAAGATATCATGGCTGACAGAATTGAAAGCATTAGAAAAATCAACCAAAACTAAAACCGTAACTTTGGTATCATCCATGCCAGTTCTAATGTCGCCAGTTACTTTGAGAAGAGCAGTGGTGGTGCTATGTCCTGGCCTGAAGCCTGATTGAAACTGGCTCAACAAATTGTTTCGATGCACAAAATGTGTCATTTGTTTATGCACGCAAGCCTCCAGCACTTTAGATAAAAAAGGAAGAATAGAGATAGGTCGAAAATTATTAGGAAGAGTGGGATTTGTAATTTTAGGCAGAGGAATAACAAAAGCATATCGCCACGAAGACGGGTAAGTCCCTGAATCTAAAGAAAAATTTATGATGTGTGTTAAAGCAGGAAGAAGATGATCAAGAATGGGTATAATCATGCGACGGCTAATACCATCATTACCAACAGCATTCGATTTGATAGAAATAATTATCTTATTGATCTCGCCAGGTTCAACTGAAGAAAAGTGAAAGAAGTCTACGTTGGGGCGAGGAAGGTTAGCTAAGTACTCACAGGTACGACGCTTGGTTAGATGATCAATAGGTACGAAGGAGGTGAAATGAGTATTGATTTCATCTATACCAACCGCCAACGGAGGATCAACACTTCCATGTTTGCCAATTCCTAGAGTCCCCAAGAACTGCCAAATACCCTTGGGAGAAGATGAATTAATATGAATAAGAATATGGCGGCGTTTAGCGTTGCGAATCATCTGATTACACCGATTCCTTGCAGTTTTATAAAGGGCCCAGTTATCATCATCCCGGTCTTTCTTAAATTTGCGAAAAGCTCGGTCTCTGCGCCGCATAGCCATCCTGATTCCATTCGTCATCCAGGGAGCTGGAGGCCGCTTAATTTTAACTTTTTTAACAGGCGCATGAATGTCATACAACCCCACGACCAAATCATTGAAAACGTCAATTTTATCATTTACCGTAGGGGCCTCAAATACCGGTTCCCAATCCAATCCCGACGCATCCTCACGGAGTTTATCTTCATTCATCCGACCAAAGCAACGCACGTACGTAACTTTAGGACAAGGTTTTGGTGGTTTTAGCTTGTAGGAGAGAAAAATTAAATCATGATGAGAAAACCCCGAAGCTAAAGATTGCCCATGATGACGGACTAGAGAAGGAGCCGAGGTAAGAATGATGTCTAACCAAGTATCCATTCCATCCAAGTTGTGATGAGTAGCTTGCAGTGGTAAGACATGAAAGCTAGTGGACTCAACGATCTGGAGTAACTTACGGGAACGGAGGGAGTTACTCGAGAGGAGATCGGTATTAAAATCGCCCATGATGATATGGTGAGTATACTCTGACCCTATAGATTCCAGAATCATTTCGAAACTGGAGAAATAATCCGCTGCTGGAGGAGAATAAACAACACCTAGAATGGCCCTAGCCCCCTTGAAACACACCTCTAGGAAAATAAATTCCGCAGTAGTACCGTTACTGGAAGTAGGAAATGTTAATATTTTGTAAGAAAAGCTACTACGCAGATAAATAGCGACTCCACCTCCTCTCCTATCGACTCGATCGTTCCTAATGAGAACGAAGCCAGGGAGAGCGTATGAAGTAGAAAGAAGGTGAGGCTTGAGCCAAGTCTCCGAAACTAAGATGGCATGTACGTTGGAATTAGAGAAAGCATCAACCAAGTCGCTGTAGTGACTAGGAATACTTTGAGCGTTGATGTGACAGACATTAAATAAACATTTGTGTTGCTCATTAAATGTTTTTCGCAAAAAATCACCAAGTGAATCTGAAACCGAGCTGAAACTATTATTATTCGATGAATCAACAGATTCGTTTGCTGAATAAAATGAATCATTATCAGACATTAGTACTAATAATTTATAGTTATAGAATAAAAAATAAATAAATTTATAAATGATATATATAAATATTTCTCTAAATAAATATTAATTATGTAAATATATGAATTTACTACTACTACTAAACTCTACTCTGAATACTTTTCTGTACCACCCGCCAGCCGACACTCACAAAATATTAATATTTAGAAATAACTATAACAATAAAAAAATACAATACATTTTAAACAATCAATAAACTAAACGCAACAAACTAAATGAACAAGGCATTTCTAAACGCAACAAATTGGACAATTGGACTGACATCAGCTGACAACCAAATGTTGTTGTGTCATGTCAAATTGAAGCTGTCAATCAAATAATATTAAAAGTTAGTTCCTGAGAAATAAAACAGTGGGTATCGAAATTAATTAAATTAAAAACCTACCTGTTAAAGGACAGTGCACAAACTAGATAATTAAATAGTTATGGGGTACCAATTGGTTGCGATTAACTTACGTCACTGAGCAACAACAAAACAAAACTTTACACGACACAAAATATCACGCACAATAAAGGCGATGCAAGTTATTTACGTGAAGAAGGCTGCTTCAACCCCGTGTCACCAGTGCCGGCCCGCTTATCAGATTTAGACGAAGAAACAGGGTGCTTCTCCATCAAAAGGTCCAGCTCATCCATTGAAGACAACTTGTGGCGACTGCTGTCGGGCGCTTTGATGTAGATAGCGGCGTCTTGTGTCCAAGCAGCCCTCATCCCGAAGTGCTGACGAGCTTTGCTGAAGACCGCCTGTCGGGCTTTAGTTAGGAATTCCCTAACTGAAACTGCAGAGCCCTTTAAAGCGGACTTTGCTCTCCAAACAGCTGCTCTGAGATCTGTACTGGCAAATCGGACAAGTATGGGTCGGGGGCGATCTCGACTCTGGGCTCCAATCCGGTGGCAGACCTTAAAATCACCCTGTGTGAAATCTTTGAGACCCAGCTTCTTCTGCACTAGGTCAAGTGTTGCAGTGGTGCAGTCTTCCTTATCAGATTCAGCCACACCAATGAAGAGGAGCACTTTTCGTCGTGATCTTGTCTCCATTTCATCCACGATTTTGAGGCAGTCATTTACTTGATTGCGGAGCATACCGAGCATCTCAAACACAAGTTCTCGAAAGGTGCGAAACTCCTCGGCAACTTTTGCTACAGTATCTCTGGAAGGCACTCCGCTGTTCAGCTGCGCTTCCAGTTCATTCATTCTCCGGTTGAAGGTCTCTTCCAGTGATTTTTGTGTGGACCTAATTTCGTTTAATTGTGACATCTTGTGTGAATGTTAGGCTGGTAGGTAGTGTATAAATTTGTAGTTAATACTGCATAAGATGCTGTACAAACGTAAGTACTATGTAATTATGCTGTAAATAGTACAGAAAAGTTGTCCAAGTCAACTGAAACTTAATAGTTTAATTTTAAATAAATTCCGAAATTGCGACAATGTGTTACTTGTTTTCTACACCTACCCCCAAAAAATATAGCAGCATAAGAAGTACCTCACGCTAGCTAATAATGACAACATACATACTACTAACAAAAAAAATACCTGTAGTTGTAAAGGAAAATATCCAGCTACCGCCATTTCTATACTAATATTTTAAAGCTGAAGAGTTTGTTTGTTTGTTTGTTTGAACGCGGTAATCTCAGGAACTACTAGTCCGAATTGAAAAAATCTTTTACTGTTGGATAGCCCATTTATCGAGGAAGGCTATAGGCTATATAACATCACGCTACGACCAATAGGAGCGGGGTAGCAATAAAAAATGTTGCAAAAACGGGGAAAATTTACGCAAAGTTGCGCGGGTCATCTAGTCATACGGCAGCACACACATAGACATCGCCTACGGACACGTCAAAAATGCACAAAATGGAACGGAATCTCGCTACTCCTTTGGAACAAAGTAAAAAGTGGTCCGGGATTCTACGGGAAATTTAGACTTTTTTTTTATAATACGAAATGAGGTGACGAGGGACTTACCTATACGAGTATATGTGACTAGCTTTCGCCTGCGGCTCCACCGTTATCGTGATTAAAACTATCCTATGTCCTTCCCCGAGACCCGAACTATCTCCGTACCAAATTTCATCAAAATCGGTTTAGCTGTTTGAGCGTAAAAGCGTAACAGACAGACAGAGTTTCTTTCACATTTATAATATTAGAATGGATTATTTTTTAGCATTTTTGATTATTCAACAATAAATTCTGTCCTTACTATAAAAAGTAGTTATGTGATAAGTTCATTACATTCCTAACACGTACGCGATAATAACCGTAACGTCAATTTTTTGCACTCTGGAAACATTCGAAAGTGTCTTGTTAATTGGTAAAAAAACCCGTGACGTGTAAAAATGTCGTGTCGTTGAGAACAACGGAGTACCGTCAATTGGCGGAAGCAAACACATGTTGTCCCAGCATGTGACAACAAACAGGTGGTCGCCACACTTATGGAGTTTTCTATAATTGCCTATCATTGCGATCAGTGGGTCTGTTGCGTTAAAATTAATCATAGATATCCCGTTGAAATTATTCTAGACGTGGTTAACCTACTTTTGATATTTTATTGTGAAATTATTTACAGCATTCATTCTGTATTGCCGATATTTGAATAAAAAAACGGGTTGCACTCCGGGAGTGCCAGCAGAATGGAAAACTTAAACATACTGATGAAATATGAATAATATTTTTCGATCTTACTGACATAATAATAAAAAAATATGAAATAATAAATCACAAATCAAAAATAAAAATAAAAACAGGAAAAAAATAATCGTTACACGGACTCAAACTGCAAATCTTCTGGTTTTTGGACTGCCCGATTTCCCACCTGAGCTATAATAACAAGATGGTGGCGAAATTTACCTTCGTATTCTAATGATATTGTAGCAGTTTTTCATTGCTCTCCCTCCGTCTTACAAATTTTCGATCAGGTCACGTGGCCTGACGTGAGTTTAACATTTTTTACCCATACCAAAAAGTGCACAACGCTGCTCAAGAAGTTTTCACTTCAAAAAATGTATGGTAATATTACATACATTGTATATACGTTGGTATGTAAGTTAAATGTTAAAAATTAAGTGCTGTTTGAATCGACTTCAGAAAAGATTAGACTGTATATTTTTGGTGTATGATACTATAGTCAGTTTTATATTTTTGTCGTATATAAAGTACTAGGTGTCCCGCGCAACTTCGTCTGCGTTAAATATTCCCCGTTTTTGTAAAATTTCTCATTACTGCTCCGCTCCTGTTGGTCGTAGCGTGATGTTACATAGCCTATAGCCTTCCTCGATAAATGGGCAATCCAACAATGAAAGAATTTTTCAATTCGGATAAGTAGTTCTTGAGATTACCGCGTTCAAACAAACAAACTCTTCAGCTTTATAATATTAGTATAGATAAAATTCCTAGGTAGGTACATTATTTTTAAGTCAACTCGTGACTTCTCTATGCTTGTTCGCAAATAATATAAGAAAGTGTGAGAATGAACAGTGAGCCGTTACCGATCGTTTTCTGGTCATTATCATTATCTTCAGCATGTATCAGTCCATTACTGGATATAGACCTTTCCTAATGTACGCCAGAAAACTGATCTTCTACTTTCAGTACGATCTTCTTTTGGTCCATTTGGTTGGGTTCGTCCTTCCTTACGGTTAACGATTCGCGCTCTTCACTCTAGGCCTCTTTGTAGTCACGGGTTACGTCGGATTTAAATTCTATCATCTTTTTATCATCTATCATTATATCATCTTCTGCGTAGTTGGTTAATCTCATTTTGGATTGACCGACATGACCAAAATCTGTTAGAATGACATTACATTGTACACAAATAAAAAGTTGCGAAAGAAGAAATAATAAGACGAACAAAAATTTCACCTTGTGTAACAAACTAGATCTGCCGCCCATAACAGCAAAATTATTGTCATTAGCAGTAAATAAAATAAAATATTAGCCGCCGTTGAGACCTGAATTATCAAAATCTTAAAATACATTTATGTATTCAACGATACAATGTATTTTTTGCATGAATGAACTCCGTGAGGTTAATTTAAATTCATCGTTATCGATCGATTTGCATAAGAATGCACTTAAATTTGACATAAGTAATGTTTTAGGATAAAAATGAAACAAAATTGCAGTTTAATTGAACATCGATAAGTAGCCCCGTTTGTGTTTCTCGATTTTGTTTAGATTGCTCGATTTATTTTTTTGTAACCGTTGCGTTGTTGGAATGTTTTTGTAATTAAGCGTTTAATTAAATTTGTTTGTAATTGGTTTGTTTTACCAAAAGGTGAATAAAGGCAAAGCTGTTTAGTATTTTATTGCTGGCTGTTACGATTGTAGGTTTATTTAACCAATGACGTCAATTTAGCGGGTACCAGTGGTCTGGTTGTAACGGACGAGGTGTATGGGATTTTTTTGTGATGGTATCTAATATTTCTAACGCCTTCAAATCAATCTGTGTGTAGACACACCATGAAAATTGTATCTAAATGGAGTCTTCACTATGATGAAGTCAAAATCTTTACTAATATTATGAAGCTGAAGAGTTTGTTTGTTGGAACGCGATATTCTGAGGAACTACTAGTGCTAATTAAAAACTTTTACTGTTGGATAGCTCATTTATCGAGGAAGGCTATAGGCTATATAACATCAAGCTACGACCAATAGGAACGGAGCAGCAACGAAAAATATTGCAAAAACGGGGAACATTTACGCATACGAAGTTGCGCGGGACAGCTAGTACCTAAGTACTTGATATTTAGAGGTAGGTATGAAGTACGTACGTAGTATAAATAGTATTAATATTATCTAAATGTGAAATATTTTGACTCCGCTGCCTCACTGAGCGACGCCCGGAATTCTAATAATAATAATATCTTGGGACAACTCACACACCGCCATTTAATCCTTAACTAGGCAGAGCTGTACTATGGCAACCAGACAACTGATAAACATACTTAAGTATCTATATATTTATCATAGATAAATTACACCCAGACTGAAAAAAACCATAGTGCTCATCACACAACCTGAGTGGGGATCGAACCCACGACCTCTAGCTTAGCAGTTAGGGTCACTAACCACTAGACCAACAGGCCAGTCTAGGAATCACAAAGGAATTATTGTTTTTAAACTTTCGCGATTTTTATACATATTAGATATATTTTGGGACTTAATCGCGTGAATTATTTAAACGTTTTGACGTTTCGATCGAATTGCACCGATCGTGGCTTCGATCGTGGTCACGGGTCGACCCGTGACCACGATCGAAGGAACACGATGAAAGGAGTTGTCAAATTTGTCTTACATATGTTACAAATTGACGATTTTGATTTACTTATACATATGTTACGAATTGACTTTGGTATCGGTCGTCCCAATTGCCTTATCTGGACCAAGTTTACTCCAATACGCCATCTCTATTATATTTTTATCAACATTAGTATCGTCGAGTATGAACTAAACGCCGGAACATCAAGTCGACCGCTGCTTATTATCGATGTTATGATCTGACACTCGTGAAATCGATGTGGCGGGTATAAACGTTTATGGCGTACCACTAGTGAGATGCTGGGATATGCTTGCTTTTGTTACCTACAATTATTTTTTTTTAGATCATAAAAATCAGTGAATGTTTACTGCAATGACAGGTTCAGAATTTTGAACCTATTGACGAAGCCAAGGTTTTAACGTGATAACGTCTTATAAATTGATAGGGGTACGCACAAAAAAGGGTGACGTCACCGCTCACGTTTCGTTCACTGGTTGCTAGGCTACGAATGGCGATATGTCATCACGTTATTGGCTTCGCCCGGGTCCACTAAAGCTGGTTCATGAGACTCAACAGACATGATTGTTTATTATGTAATCAATGTTTTCTTATGACGTTATCACGTAAAATTATCGGCCGTAAGCCGACTTTATAGACAACCATTTTATTGTAAGGGGGGATCATAGATTTTTTTTATAGACAGACATCACGTATACCTAGGTAAAGAAGCTTTTCATTGCGGCTTTATCCACGTATGGGGCGGCAAACTAAGTATCTTAAGGTACGTTTCTGCGATACGGCAGATGGCAGACGGCACAACATTGAAGAATTACGACTGCAATAACCATGCGATAGTTGTAGCCGTATGTCGGAATCGGTCTCATACGAAATAATGGCGTCTGTCGTCTTGGCCGCTCGTCATTATCAGCCGATATAGGTCCACTCCTGGACATCCTAATTAACTCGTTGCCGTCTGAAAACTAACCTATATAAATGAATTAAGGGTTTCTTAATCCGGAACCTAGTCCCGGCAGTTGTTAGTTCATTTCTGTTCGTTTGTTTGTTTGTGCTTTACGCAATAGCGACTGAAACGATTTGGATAAAATTTGGCATGTTAGTTTATAAACCGGAGTACCTAATACTAAATTGCAAAAGCTCGTAAAATTACATTTTATTAATAAATGTTTACCTACCAAACAAACAGTCAAACCTTAAATCTTTATACATATTATTCAAATCATGACATAACATATCGAGTATCGAATATAATCGATTAAACGTGAAGGTGTTCCGACACGGCATCGATTTTATTGTTCTCGAGAGTTTATCGATGCCTCACTACCGTGTCGTAGCCATTTCGAGATGAAAGACTATTTTATGAACAGATATACGCACGCGTTTTCCCATGGAGGGCAGTAAGAAGCAAACCTGTGAAATGCAGACCTGTTTTTGGTACGATTACAAATATAAACGTTTGTAAATCACACTAATATCATATAGGCGAAAGTTTGTGAGTATGTGAGTGTGTATGTTTGTTACTTCTTCACGTCTAAACGGCTGGAGCGATTTTAATAAAATTTGGTATGGAGTTCGCTGACACCCTGGATAGAACACATAGGCTAATAAACCGCGGGTAACACCGCGGAGCACAGCTAGTATATTATAAACACAAAATTCCTTATTCTCTAAGTAAAAACTGCACTTGTGATAAGTGGTTGATATGATACTATATCTCTTTCAGTTTTGGTCACTGTAACTTTTACCTATGAAATTTTATGAGCTACGGGTCTTAATCGCATAAATATTTTATTTTAAGGCCTTTAATACCGTTGTTTTATTGCCCGACGTTTCAACCGTATTGCAACGGCCATGGTTACGGGTAGATTAAGACCTATAGAATTCTATAATGTGTACAAATCGCGAAAGTTTACGAACATATAGACTAGCTAACTACCTATATACAGGATATAGGTACTTTAGCTCGCAAGTGTGTTTACAAACATATGTCTAATCCACTTATAAGTCTAATGGCATTTCGTCATTTTATTCTACAATGGGCTAGTGTGAGTAGCTTTTGAAATAATTTGAATTTAGCATTCAGCGTCCCCTTCTGCACCTTCTATAGCATGGCGCCCCCTTAGACGTGACGCCTGGAGCCCCCTCTAGCTCCAGCACTGGTAGGACCAACGACTCAGTGACGACGAGGTTACAATGTTACCAATGTTAAATGTTTTCGAAAAATGACATTCTTCCGTGCGTGGGAGAGCACGTTAAGCCGTTAGTCCTGAGCCCAATCTCTCTCCGGTCGTGTCGGATTTCCGTTCCTTCGGGCTATGTGAGTACACACACTTGTGCACTATACTATCTCTAGCAAAGTTGGCTGGTCTCTGATGGGATTGGCCGCTGCAATCGAAATCGGTTAGAAGAGACCATAGGACCACCGAAGTGCCTTGGAATGAACACAGTCCAAGTACTTCCTACTTTTAGGAATCCCTTTGTCCAGCAGTGAGTAATAAAAAAAAAACGGGTTGCAAAAAAATTAAAATGACAACGACATGACAATTAAAAAGTTTATCTCACAGAGAAAAAATACATATTGGTGAAATTTCAATAATATTTTTCGATCTTACTGACATAATAATAAAAAAATATGAAATAATAAATCAAAAATTAAAATAATAAAGGGAAAATAAAAAAATCGTTACTCGGACTCGAACTGGAGTCATCTGTTAGACCGCCCGATTTCCCACCTGAGCTGTAATAACATTGTATATGGGGGCGAAATTAACCTTCGTATTCAAATAAAATTGTAGTAGTTTTTCATTGCTTACGAATTTACGAACAGGGTCACGTTATTCTGACGCGAGATTAACATTTTTTACCCATACCAAAAAAAAGTGCACAACGCCGCTAAAGAAATTTTCACTTCAATAATGGTAATGAGACCACAAGTATTAGTCGGACAAAATTGTGGGACCACTAGTCAATAATATTTTATCTGTATGTATTTATTTGTATTGTTTTTATTGTAGACGATCATACTAAGGAACATTGTCACACGCAAGAGATATCCACTGCTGATTATAAGAAGTCTATATGACCTATCACGTCATTTTAATGTTTATTTTGTTTCTTTGTTTGTCACCACTATGTTACTAGTCCTAGATACATGTATAGATAAAAGAAAACAAGATATACAAGAGTATACAATGTTTACAGAAAGGTGTGAACAAATTCATGGCTTTAGAACTTAAACGGAAACAAAAAAAATATATTTTTATTTTTGTATGAAGTTTCTACTTTGAAAAGTCGCAGAAAATAGTTTTTTTGTTTAATGATATTTTTGTATCAATATCTAAAGTGGAAAATTTGAACATTTTTGAAACAAAAGCTGTTGTTATTGTGCGAAAAAGTTAAAAGTATTTTTTGAATAGCAGTTGAATAACAGTTGCTGTCATTGAGGTAATTTTTGATTAAAAAGGAAGCCGAGATTTCAAAACTTTCTGGTCGTGAGGGTAGCTAGTATATTATACAAGTTAGTCTTATTTTATAAGTTCGTAGTTTCGCGATTTATACACATTATACATTTATAATAATTTACGGGTCTTAATCACGTAAATATTTCTTTTAAGGCTAAATCCGACCACGACCGTTGCAATACGTTCGAAACGTCGGGCAATATACCTAACAAAGGTATTTAGCCTTAAAACAGAATATTTACGCGATTAAGACCCGTAGCTTATAAAAAAATTATAAGTCTTATTTTATCAATAACTAATATTATATGTATTCAGTTGTACACGAAAATCTTTCATGTTTAATGTCACATACCTAATAATAAGTCATATAAAAAGGACAAAACATTAATTTCCTCAAACAATATTTTATAATTATAATTAATTAACCGATAAAATTGACAATGATAATCGATCGATTTTACGACATCAAGTCCGTAATTAAATTAAAATCGGTGTTTAACGTTCTTTGACACGGTACGGCATAAAATACGGAGAAAACAGAAGGTAAGCTTATACGTTCATGAACACGGAATCAAGGGTCCTACATATTACAAGTCCGCCTGCAGTCCGTCACCCTATCGAGGTGTCTGTTGTCCTGGGTCTGCATGGGCCACAAATTATAGCGATTACTACTTGTCGGTAATGGTTGAAAATCACCTCTGAACCTATACATTAACAATCGACCGCAGGCAGTTACAGACCGCATGATCACGCGCCAGCAATAGACTGTAAGGTCTACTAATCAGTGCTCGTTTGCCATTAATTGACTGGTTGATATTCGCTGGCGGATTGGTTGTACGTGGGACCCTTTAAAGACCATTCAAAACCATTTGGAAGGCTGCCGCTTTCGGGTTGCGCGAGATTTCATATCCGTAAACGATGTCCATCTGTGCGTTGCTGTTGTGTGAAGGTTACCTTCTGCACTCTCTATATTTTGTGGTGAAGGAGTATCCTAGTATATGATAGGTCATTGTTCCCTCAACTTAAAAATACAAAGAATAAATTGGATAGGTATTTTAATGACTATTTATGCCTAATTATTTGTTGCATCACTGAGGATTACAAAACACCGAGAGTACTAAGAGACGGAAAGATTCATACAACACGGGCTCAAGCAATGCACATATTTAACGTTAACCTCGTTCATAGGCACGGAATCTCGGACCATTTTGTTCCGAATTTATTGCGAGAAACAGTATCCGTGAACGATTGTAAGCTAGTGTCTGTAGTCATAATCTTGACCGTAAACAAAATGTGAAGAGCGGCAACGCCGATTTTAGCGTTGCGGCAAAAAATATGTGTTACTCCAGTCCAGAGGTACAGTGCCAGGATCAGGTGCGATATTTTCGATAAATATCTTTTTATTTCACTATACAAGAGGTGTTTATTAAGGCACCGGTGGTGACCTACTTCAAAGACGACTCCCGCAGTAGGGTACAAGCCCTGTGTCGCGGGGGACTTTACAAACATACAAGTCACGGACACAAAGTACAACCAGGCTCGGGACAACAAAGCGGTGTCCCGTGTGGGAATCGAACCCACGACCTCTTGCGTAACAGTCGGACACATTCCCACCGCGCCACAGAGGCAGTCAACGAAAATACTAAAGAGAACAATTAAAATATTTCTTTACTTATACTTTACAAACATGGAATATAATATAATAAATATATTTTTGCCAATTATTTACCCCTTTAACCTACCCCATAATGTACATAATTCCATTAGTGATTATGTTGACATCATTTACACAAAAAACCAACCGCAAAAACACAAACAAATCGCTTCTACAAATTCGCAACCCTGATCTATGGCAACACGAGTCCTTTCACTTAACCCGTATGCAGTGTTCGATTTCAATTACCCCTTACCTTGAAGGAAAACTGGGAGAGAACGAGACAGACATACAGCTTCATTATAGAGGAAAAGAGACGCAATATAAACAAATCGTAGGCCAGTAAAATCGCCATATGTTGTATGACAGATGTTGCAACCGCAAGCGTCTTGTACTCTTAACTTCTTTTACTTGTGTTATTGTTTATTTTTATGCTAGCTCTGTCACCTGACTTCTCTTTCAGGTAAACGAACCTTCGCAGGTTGTGGTAGGGTAAATGACCCGGTTTTGGACATTTGCGTGTCTATGGGAAAGACTACCGAAAGGATCAGTAGCTTGTGCCCTGGATTGTTTGTGGGAGGGGGTTCTGTTTAAGTAAAAGGGGGATGGGCGCTTGACTTTGACAATAAAATCGGCGATGAACTGTTTTACCCGCAAATCCGATTTAAAAGCTAACTAAAATATATGTTCGTAAACTTTCGCGATTTGTACACATTATAGAATTTTATAAGCGGGTCCTAATCGCGTAAATCACGCAACGGCCGTTGCAATACGGTCGAAACGTCAGGCAATAAATAAAGGTATTTAGCCTTAAAATAAAATATTTACGCGATTAAGACCCGTGGCTTATAAAATTCTATAAGCTAACTAAAATGTAATTCACCTAAAGCTCAATGGGTAGACTGGTCTGTTGGTCTAGTGGATAGTGAAGCCGCAGGTCGTCGGTTCGATCCCCACCTAGGATAAAACTTTGTGTGATGTGCACGATTTTCTATTTTGTGTCTGGGTGTTATTTATCTATACTGATATAATAAAGCTGAAGAGTTTGTTTGTTTGAACGCGATAATCTCAGGAACCACTGGACGCTATGACTAATAGGAGCGGAGCAGCAATAAAAAATGTTGCAAAAAAGGTGAACATTTATGTAGACAAAGTTTCGCGGGTCAGCTAGTCTATAATATGTATGTATTTAGAAATAGGTATACCTAAAAGTATGTTTATCAGTTGTCTGGTTGCCATAGTACAAGCTCTGCTTAGTTTGGGATCAGATGGCGTTGTGTGAGTTGTCCTAAGAAATTATTACCTATATTATTATTGTTTGATATGGTTTTCAGTATCACTTATCATCTATCACCAAGGTTTACCTACATATAAATACATTAGCTGTCCCGCGTAATTTCGTTAGCGTAAATTTTCGCCGTTTTTCAACAAAAATATTGCTGCTCCGCTCCTACTCGTCGTAGCGAGGCTATATAACATCATATAGCCTATTGCCTTCCTCGATACATTGGCTATCCAACAGTGAAAGATTTTTTCAATTGGCAACAGTTCCTGAGATTACCGCGTTCAAACAAATAAACATACTTTTCAGCTTTAAAATATTAATAGGTATAGATACTATTACAGTATTTTCAATTACTCAACAAACGATTCTGTATATTTCAAAAGTAAAATTCAAATAGCTAAAATGAGCTTTAAGTGGCCAAAACAGGTGCTTCTACCATATATTTATTTTGGTTTTTGTATGACAGGTTTTGTGGGTGAGTCAAACATATGGTGTATTGTTTTGACATCAAAATTAAGGTTTTCATAAGTTTTTTATCAGTTGTAATGAATGGGGATGCAGCAATATGGCTTAAGGACGCGAGTAAAATCAAAAGTATATATTTTTTTAATAATAATATCTAGGGACAATTCACTTTACACATTTCACTCTAAAAACACATTCAACATTACTAATGTTGAATGTGTTTTTAGGGTTCCGTAGCCAAAATGGCAAAAACATAACCCTTATTGTTTTGTCATGTTCGTCTGTCTGTCTGGCTATCCGTCCGTATGTCACAGGTATTTTACTCAAAGGCTACAAAATGCTATATTTGGTGAAAAAGTGTCTTGTAGTAGCCGCTACTTAGTTTGATAGGTAAATAATAAAAACAAATATTTTTACTCGTCTTTTTAAAACATTTTTACGTTTCTAATTTTTTTTTTGGTTACCTATGTGAACATTTTTGGAAATAGTCACTCCGAAAGTTGCATATATTGTGTCCTTGTGTTATATTTTGAACCGTGTAACCAAAAAATATGAAAAAAAAGATAGGGCTTAATAAATACTTAAAATTAAAATTGCTTCAAAAATGATCGGATATACCGTCATTGAGTTATTGTCAAAAAACTGCGTTTCTCAACAAAAGGACGTAAGTGCCATGAACATACGCTCTTCTGCTGGTGCAATTATTCAAATCGGTTTTTTTTATACGGATTCTGGAAACCTACACTGAGCATGGCCCAACACGCTCTTGCCCGGTTTTTATTCTGTAAGTTTACTTTATGTTCTATGCGAAGTAAATACAGACTATTTTTTCTTTTTATTATGAGAATTATATAATATTTTATAGCTGAAGAGTCTGTTTGTTTGTTTAAACACGGTAATCTCAGGAACTATTGGACCCAATGGAAAAATTATTTTACTGTTGGATAGCCCATTTATCGAGGAAGGCTATAGACTATATAACATCACGCTACCGCAGATAGGAGCGGAGCAGCAATTGAAAATGTTGCAAAAACAGGGAAAATTGACGCATACGAAGTTGCGCGGGTCTAGCTAGTAAGAGAATATGGTAACTAAGACAGAGATTTTAATTACAGAGTTATATGTAATAGACATTAAGACAATTTCATTTAAATATTATGTTTATAATGATATGATATATACATGCACCTACCATAATAAGTAACGCTCGTACTATAACTATTAATAAGGCTATAAAAACTTCACCTTAAATAAATAACTATTTTTAATCTAATCTTTCTGCTGAATAAACATTATAATAAATGACGTCATTAAATAATAATTAATAATGTTTTATTTGAACTCCAAGTGTTATATACCACGTACTATAAACAATTAAATTAATTATAATGATAATTAAATCTGAACAAAAAAAGTTACGCACACAAACTTTAATGGGCGACTTAAAAAAGGTTACAAAATTATTTAAAAGCCATAATAAAGTATTAAATGAGAACTGTTGAGATAGTTATCTTTATAGAAGACAATTGAATGAGTTTCGTGGGGTTAATGACCTCGACGCACGTTGGAAAAGGTCACGAAAATGTTCTAGTTTGATGTTTGTTTACAAACATTTGTTCATTCATTCTCTAAATCTGAATCTATACGTATTTTATACAAGGTGTAACAGAAAGATATGGTTAAGTTTTATCGGCGGATAATATATGGCATAAGAATTACAACTTCCATGGTGACATATGCAAATTGCAATGGTTTTAGCGGGTTTTTTTTATCAAATTTCATTAGTGAACGGTCAAAGTTCATGTGTGCAAAGTTTTTAGGCGTATATATTGATGATCAATTAAATTGGAAAGAGGAACTAAGACACTCGGCCTGCTATGTGCTCAGAAGTCTGAGGAATGAGGTAAGTATCGAGCACCTAAAAATGGTATACTTTGCATTGGTTGAGTCAAAGTTAGGATATAGAATTCTTTTGTGGGGAGGAAGCTATAATTATAACTTTCAGAATACCTTTATTGTACAAAAAAGAGCTATTAGAACCATAATCAGAATTAAACAACTAGAAACAAGTAAACCACATTTTAAAGAATTAAAAATATTGACAATTCCAAGTTTATATATACCATCAGTGCTCACACACTTGCGTAAATATATACATAAGTACGAGACTGAAGAAGATAGGCAACAAAGGGAGAGCACAAGGAGTAAAGATCTACAGGCCGAACTTGCACCCCATCTTGATGTCACAAAGCATAGCACTTACTATAGATCAATTAAAGTATTTAATAAACTACTACTAATTTAAAATTTATATGGACACATGACATTCGCATACAATGTAAAAATTGTTTTTGAATAAATAAACATAAAATATGACATAATTTGTACTTCTGTTGGTATGTACAAGATCCAGTTGCATTATAATAGTAAAGACTATTTAACTTTATACTTTTTTTATTGATAAATTCTTAATTGTCATTATTAATAATCTAATGAAAAAATAGTTAAGTAATGAAAGTTTTACGGTTACTAACAGTTTTGAAAAATATCGACTCACACTTGACCGGCCTCCCTCCAGAACATGAACCTGGATCCGCGCCTGATCCAAATCTATCCATCCGTTTAAGCGCTACTACGCCACACATATATATATATATATATATACATACATACATACACACACGGTTCAACTTATTTAATCGTGGGTTCTATCCCAACCCAGGATAAAACTTTGTGTTATGAGCACTATGGTTTATTCTGTGTCTGGGTGTTATCTATACTAATATTATAAAGCTGAAGAGTTTGTTTGTTTGGTTGAACGCGATAATTTGAGGAACTATTGGTTCGATTTGAAAAAATATTTTAGTGTTGGTTGGTTTATCGAGGAAGGCTACTACAAATAGGAGCGGAGCATCAATTAAAAAATTTGCAAAAACGGGGGAAAATGACGCGAACAAAATTACGCGGGTCAGTTAGTTATTAAAGGTTTAATAACAATTAATACGACGGGTGTTGCGCGGGGTTAAAACGTACTTCCCCGGTCTTCCACGTCTAATCTTATATCTTATTATATGTTCGTAAACTTTCGCGATTTGTACACATTATAGAATTTTATAAGCTACGGGTCTTAATCGCGTAAATATTTTATTTTAAAGGTACCTTTGATTATTGCAACGGCCGTGGGTAGACTGTCAGTCTACCCGTGGGTAGGTAGGTATTTAGCCTTAAAATAAAATATTTACGCGATTAAGACCCGTAGCTTCTAAAAATCATATCTTATTGTCATGACTAGTAGACACCTGGCTTGACTGACCCCTTCATTGTATAGGTGCCGCGGATTACTCATTGTAGGTACCCTTGGATAATACGGTTGTAACAACCGGTAACACTTCATGAATGTCCCCGTAGGTTAAGTAAGCGGCGGTAGCCTAATGGCTAAGGCATCGGTCTCGCAATCGTGAGGTTGCGGGTTCGAATCCTACCCATTGTACTACCGACGCGAACCCACTCCTAACAAGCCACTGAGCTTAGCTGGAGGGGTTAACAGGATTGCTAGTAATGTGGGACCACAATCCCACATTGCTAGTGATAGTGTTACGCGACACGTAAAACACCAAACACAATTAACTTGTAATAAAAAACGAATAACTTTTATTAAGTTAGAAAACAAATACTTCCATGCATCCGAGTGCCATGAATAAATAAATAAAAACTCACTTTTAAATCATTAAGACGTTCAAGTTTTATTGTTATTAAAAAATTAATGTCGCATGACATATAAAATTTCTGACGGACACAACGCCCGAAATGTTCTTGTGATGCAATAATAATAAAAGTATATGAGTATACACAGGGGGATTTATAAATTTAACAGGATTGTTTACAGAGTGTTATTAAATGCACTCGTCGTCGTTGGCGGTTACGAATTACAAAAAACCGGGCAAGTGCATGTCGGGCGACGCACAATGTAGGGTTCCGTAGTCGCCCCCCCCCCCCCCCTATCCGAATAATGCGACTTAAGAGTGGGTTTTCTGTCGTTTTTGTTTCATACTTACAACGTTATAATTTGTACAAACATTTTGTTACTATTATCACACGATGGGATAGGTCAGAATAAAAATCACATCCCCACTTTACATGTAGGAGGGGTACTTTAAAAAATGTTTTTTCTAGATTTTATTTTTCTACTTTGTCGGCGTAAGTAATATATGTATCCATGCAAAATTACAGCTTTCTAGCACTAACAGTTTCTAAGCTAACCTGCGGACAGACGGACGGACATGACTGAACTATAAGGGTTCCGTTTTGCTAAAAACAGCAGGGCTTGGAATACTGAATTCTTCTAAACGTACCGACGGACGACATGACGTCACAATGGTGCTGAATCTGCATCAAATCTGAAGCAGGAGACGTTGGGTTTGTGTGACTCAAGAGGAAAACTCTATAAACAGACTGATACCCCACCAGATTATTATGTTATGTTTTAAATCACCTGCCGAAAGTCTGGTGTTTGTCGTGTGTATTGTATCGAATATACAATAATAATGTAAACATAGTAATGTCAAAAATGGAACCAAAACACAATAAGATAAATCGTTTATGATAATTTTTGTCATGTCAAATACTCCATTATTTATGATTTAATACTGAGGATTTGAGCAAGGAACGCTTAGTTCCAAACATTTTGAATAACTATTATTCCAAATTTCACATTTTTAAAGGAAATAAATAACACAATTTGGTTTCGAAGAATCACATAGCTAAGTGAAATTATAACGCCCTGTATATTTTTTGATACAGATATAAAACAGACTATGTGTAGGATAAAGAATTAACAGTTTCATATATTAGAGGTCCGTAGCATGTTATAAAGTTTATAAAAACTGTTGTTAAAACACTAAATCAATAAAGATGAATGTTTGTTATAATGCAGTGAATACGTTACGGTTAAAACCATACTAACCACATTTTGGAAATTATACTTTTAATGAATTATTACTCTTTTATACAAGGCAATTAAAATAATGGAAGGTGGTGTTTGTGTTTTAATTGTTTGTTTGAATAGAAAAGTGATTATAATGAGTATTGTAAATGTACGATTCCAAAATTTAAAGCAGGCTCGTCTCGGCGCGTTTACGACATTGTGACAGGTGACGAATCCAAGATTTATACTACATTTGTGTACTATTAAATGCCTGCCAGAAGTTTTGTCTGTAATGAGCAACAAGCGACCAAACACCGGGCTCCGCGGGGTAGCGCTTCACCATAAAAACGCGCCCGATATGCTCTGTGCATATCGTGTTGACCTTTCATAGACTGATTTGACTACATAGTCCAACAGAAGGCAGTGAAACATCTGAACTGCGCCAACCTCACAAAAATTACCACTCTCTAGAAAGAGACAACGCTACTTTGCGGACAATGCCTGCCAAAGAGACAGGGCCGCGCGAGTTTTTTCTCTCTATCACGCTTTGCAGTCAATATTTACTTTTTATTTGAAAGTGATGGTGTGGTCCAGGTCTATACATCGATGAGTGAAATATAAAGTTATGACGTCGCCGTCGTAATTTATTTTCTTCAAAGCATTTACTTCATAAAGTGTTTAAATTGTATTTTGGACGAACATATTTTTTTCAGAGTAGGTATACAAGTGACTGTAGTGTTTAGCAATAAATCAACTTCTATATTATATATAATATCTTGGGACAACTCACACAACCCACGACCTCTTGCGTAGCAGTCGGATACATTCTCACCGCGCCACAGAGGCAGTATATATGTTATAGTTATATAAATGTTTAGTGAATTTAAAAATATATATATATATTCCTGACTGTATTTACCTACCTATTTCTAACCACATAACAAGTACCTATCGGTTAGTTAAATTAACAATGTATTGTTTTTAACTACTTATAAACAACGTAACAAAAACAGTCCAGTGGATTTTCCGTAGATTTATTTTCCTGGATGCCAATATAATGATCAAAATAGTTACATAATTAAATTTTAGTACTGATGCACTAACATACTATATTTTGCACGGCGTGACGAGTTTGATAATTTCAGTACAGTACTGTAATTATCAAACTCGTCACGCCGTGCAAAATAATTTGGTTTACTTATTTATTCTATAAAAGCTACGGAACCCTAAAATATGAACCCATTAAGGGCGTAATAAAGGTAGATAAATGTGAAAGTTTTGAGGTTGGATGTTTGTAATTCTTTTCATGAACTTTTAAACGGATTTTGTCAAAAAAAAAATCAGGAGTAAGTACTCAGTAGGAATGGAATTGCTATTTATTATTATTGCTTGCAATAATATGGCTATATTGTATCGCAACTATTTGATATAAGAATAATTTAAATGTTGATAAACTTTTGCGATTTGTACACATTATAAAAATTAAGCGAGAGTAGTTTACGTGACCCGCGCTTCATGGAGGCGACGCTGAGCTGAACTAAATAGTCTACCGGTGACCACGGCCGTTGCAATACGGTCGAAACGTCGGGCAATAAACAAGTTATTTTATTTGTACACCAATCCCATTGGTAGAACTTGGCGGTCGAAATATTGTTTAACATCTGTATGTACCATGTTTCACAAATAAATAATACTTTGACTTTGACTTTGACTTAAATTATTCACACAATTAAGAGCCGTAATATATATACATAAAGAATAATGTAGTATAGTGTATAGTAGTAAAGTGTAGTAGGCAGTACCAATATTAATTAACAAATACTTACATAAAAATACAAAAAAAAAGCCGTTACATTTTTAAAAGATTCCCAATTAACGACACCCTGTATGTTAACTAAAGACTCAAAATTCAAACTACATGTCTTTAACGAAATAAAATTCAGTTTTAAAAAATTAGAATAATAGACATTTGATACAGTGTCATCTGTTCGAGTTTTTTTGACCTTTTTACACCTAGTGTAACTTACTACGGTACATCTATTGTTGTCGGGCCGCGGCCGCAGTGACACCGACAAAGAAGTATTATGTTGCAAACAAACTGACAGTATAAGTTACAGTTTTTGTAAAAATATTTTATACGTATCGATTGCGTTTTTAGATTGCGTCATCTATGTCTGGGATGATCGAATGCATGGGAAAACTGCTTAATATAGATGCTAGATATGCTTAGAGAGTCCTATGTCAGTGCCAATTACGTCCTTGCCTTACGTGCTTGCCTTTATATTTTAGAAGTAGGAAAAATGGTTAAACATCACCCTGAATTGTTTAAGCAAGCAAAAGATACCACAAACAGAGTAAATACAAGAAATCCTGATCGGCTTGTATTGGGCGTGATTCCTAAGAGTAGTCGGTTTCAAAAAAAATGTTATGCAATGTGTGTTAAAATTTATAATAAAATCCCTACTAACTTAAAATTACTACCTCTAAAAAAGTTTCCGTCAGCTCTTTGTTCTTGGCTTACCGAGAAAACTTTCTATACACTTGAGGAGTTCTTTGATAATAAAGTTATTTAAGATTAGAAAATAAATGTGGTAATGGTTATTTAAAGAAAATCATTTTATAATTAATATCTAGTTTTAAGTTATCAATATTTGCATGCTATTGATAATGGCTAAATAGGCTAGTACCTACTAATGGAAACTACTTATAAGACCACTTCATGTATCCACCCTATTTAAAGCAAATAAAAAATATTTGTATTTGTATATGTTTCGTTCAAATTCACACCTCGAAAGTGTGCTATGCAGCTTTGAATCCGACCCGTTACTACCGACGTCAGTGTCAAATCCAGGGGGGGGGGGGGGCTAGGGGTGGAAGTTCCGACCTTTCAGAGTCTCAGTCGAAGCTTCGTAACATCCCTGATATTATAGCTTCAAGGGTATAAATGTTGATAAACTTTCGCGATTTGTACATAATTTGAATATATATATTACGGGTCTTAATCGCAACGTCGAAACGTCGGGCAATAAACAAGGTTTTTTTTTTTAATAAAAGTTAACTAGCAATGTGTGATTGCCTCTGTGGCGCGGTGGGAGTGTATCCGACTGCTACGCAAGAGGTCGTGGGTTCGATCCCCACCCAGGATAAAACTTTGTGTGATGAGCACGATGGTTTATTCTGTGTCTGGGTGTTATTTATCTATAATATGTTAGTATTTAGAAATATATAAGTATGTTTATCAGTTGTCTGGTTTCCATAGTACAAGCTCTGCTTAGTTTGGGATCAGATAGCGTTGTGTGAGTTGTCCCAAGATATTATAGATATTATTATATTATATTACTAGCAATCTTGTTTACCCCTTCAGCTAAGCTCGAAGGCTTGTGTTAGGAGTGGGTTCACGTCATATATATATATATATATATATATATATATATATATATATATATATATTTATAATTCGTGGTTTTATTTTTTTTGTAAAGTATAAATGTATCTATGCATTTTCTATATATTTCCTCTTATAAAACATAGAGCCAACAACGACAGACATAAATAATAGAAAAGTTTCTTTAAAACACCGTTTTCCTCTTCATTCACAAATTAGTAGCTCAGCCAAAAGCCTAACACTCGTAATAGTTTGACCCGAATTCTACAACTGAAGACATAACTTTAAATATAGATATACTAGCTATTTCTTCGGCTTTTCTCGAAATAGTTGCACTGAATAGCGACGACTCGACCCAAAATTGTCTTCTTTATGTATCATGAGTTATGTTGTACGACGGAATATTATTTTTTTAATTATAACTAAAATGGTGGTAACGCTCACTTCAGTAACTAATTAAAAAGAAGGTAGAAGACTTATTACATACCTATGTAGCCTAATGGTTAATGCATTGGACTCGCAATCGTGAGGTCTCGAATACCTAGGTTATCACGGCAAAAAAATCTATTGGATACAGTATAAAGGTCGAATTTTAAAAACCATATCACATTATTTTCTAACACGCTAAGAAGTCTGAATTTATTGTATCGTTTTTAAGATCTGCTGTTAATATTTTGTATTTAATGTATAAAATCTCAATTGGATAACTTACTCTTTTGATTGTCATGAGAAACAGCATCGATTGCCATTAAAAATAGTTTATTGATGAAAGACAGTTGAGACAGTACCTTCTTCCTCGGTTTAGCGTAGTCTGGGTAAAAACTAGACAAACAGATTGTCACCACTATAGTTAGAGAGACAGTGGCTACGTGACTGCCGCTCTAACTCATATATCATTTTTAACGGGAGCACGTTGAAAGATACGTATTCTTCTAGCTATTTAAAAGGTGGAAAATCACACATTAAACTGAGTGATATATTGATCTTGTTGACTGTTATTTTGGCCCTAATGTCCTCTTTATAAGATAGGCTCCCACTGCAAGCGAAGCGGACTTCTTACGAACTACGTTCGACTCGTAACACGATTGTTTTGCAATGAGTTTAAAGCTTTCACTGTAAAAAAATAATACGTAAAATTCGGTGGCGGGTAAACGTTTATATTGATGGAGATATTTTGTGATCGCGGTCGGTGAAACCACTTTGAAATATTTGTTTAAATGTTTGCTTGTTTACCGAATAAAACATTATTAGATTGATACCGATATACTGACTAATCGCTGACTAAATATAGATGGATAGTCGGTACTTTCGATTAGCCGGCCACTACTTGTTACATTTATATTTTAGGCACGTTTTACAAGCTGTTTCACACTTCTCATTTTAAATTTAGAGCTGCGAGTAGAGCGAAGTCGGTTCGGAGTCCGCTCAGTTCCGTTCGTAGTAGCAACGACGATTATGTTGGATTTTCATGAGACAGCGGGACTAATAGAGTTAATTTATGGCGATTGGGGAGCTGAGTTAGTGATTATAAAAACAGCTATAAAGCGAGGGAATTTTTTGAAAAGTGAATTCCCGCATGGGTTTAAATTTTGAATCACGGACTGTTGTTCCGAACTGAATGTACTTTGAAGTTTGGGTTATAAAACTTAGAGGGTATAGAAGGAAGCTCCATACATACCCCTTCACGCACATTTAGACGTCGCCATGGACATCTGGGACCACTTTGTTCCGATGGTGTTTTGTCTAAAGGGGTGTGTATGAGGCGTTGCATTTGCTCGTGCGTACGTTGTTTGATAGTGGATGGTAGGTTTACACGCTATATTTAACGGGCATGAACACGACCGCGAGCGTGTGTATGTGTTGCTGGGCTGTTTGTGATGTTAACAGCTTTCAGGCATGTTGTCAGGCTGCTTGCCACGCGTCTAAACGCAACAAAGCGTTCCTGTATACTCTCGGGATTGCACGTATTTAGAATCACAAATGCTTTTTTTAAATTCCAATTTAAAAATAAAACTTCAAGCATAAAAGCAATTTCAAAAAACCGGCAAGAGCATGTCGAACCATGCTCAGTGTAGGGTTCCAAAGCCGTTGCCGTATGAATAAATCCAATTGGAATAATTGTATCAGCAGAAGAGCACTTACGCCCGCTCACTCACGTCTGCTCATGGCACTTACGCCCTTTTGTTAAGAAACGCAGTTTTTCGGCAATAACTCAATGACGGTACATACGATCATGTCCGAAATTATTTTAGTTTGAAATATTTGTTAAATAGAAAAATCACAAAGGTAGCTTTGTGATTCTTTTCATATTTTTGATCACTCGGTTCAAAGGATCAGGGGCCCCTCCCCTTATCCTTTGAACCGAGTGATCAAAAATAGGACACAATTTATGCAACTTTCGGAGCGATTATTTCCAAAAATATTCAACTAATCAAAAAAGTTAATTAGAAACCTTAAAAAGTTTTTAAAAAAAAAAATCAGCTTCTATTACATGTATTATAAATTCCTAAAAATATATATTTTTATTATTTATCTATCAAACTAAGTAGCGGTTACTACAAGACATCTTTTCACTAAATTTAATCAATATTCCTTGTGTAGTTTTTGAGTAAAATGCCTGTGACATACCTACTGACGGACAGACAGAAAGACGGACATGACAAACCTATAAGGATTGCGTTTTTGCCGTTTTGGCTACGGTACCAAAAAAATCATGTCCTAAACAAAGACGTAGTGTTAAAAGATATTTGTTAAATTTCTTTACCATATAACATATGGAAAACGTCGGTAAATAACGTCTTTGTTTGGCAATGTCCTCAATGGTCTAGGATTGAAATGATCTAGCCGTACTTAGTATCCTGGTCTGAGGACGAAACCAAGACGAAAGGGCAAAAAGGATGATTCAGTACAATCGTACCGAGGCGAGGCGTCCGGGACAAAAGAATGTTCTAGAAATATGTACAGGTACTCAAATATTCTAACTTAATAAGGTCACGTCTGCATTTAGCAATTTAATTTAAATTTACAGTCTGTCACCCACTTACTCTCATCTTAGAATGATTGTCACTGGTTCTATTTTTAAATCCTGATGCAAAATTAGGGGTTTTTTTTTAGTTTTTATTTGTGTCTGTCTGTGGTACCGTAGCACTAAAACGGGTGAACCGATTTGGATTCGGTTTTTTTTTAATGTTGACTGACATTGCCAGTTTTTAGATTCACTGTTTGACATGGATTCACTCTGTCTGTTTAATTAATTATCGTGTAGTTAGAGTTATACACATAGAACTAAGTCTTTTAGCATTTATTGGTAGTATTTTAAGGCTTTAATTACTGGCAACATTGATTGGCCGGAAATGCATTTTTTGGTGCATACAACATTGCAATGCCTGATAATATATACTTCCGTTTTGCTTTTATCGAAATTCACCATAGTCTAAATTACATTACAAAAAATTATCACAAATTACTAAAATATGTCTGCATAGACTCACTCC
Organism: Herminia tarsipennalis; assembly: GCA_945859575.2. NCBI lineage: Eukaryota > Metazoa > Arthropoda > Insecta > Lepidoptera > Erebidae > Herminia > Herminia tarsipennalis. The sequence goes on from OX243850.2 coordinate 19,875,914, forward strand.
TTCATGAATGGGATGGTCACCTGACGTGACCGCAGATAAGGCGCAGGATCGATGGCTAAACAAATCGACAGATTTGGAAAAGAAAAGAAAATATTAACAAGTTAATTTATTTAGCTTTTTTATTGTAAATACTTTAAGCCGTATTGAAAGTAATACACATTTTGACACAAAAGTAGTGTTTTTGGGTTTATTTACATTATCTTTAATTGTTGTAAAAGTGTTGGAGGTAATGACTTTAATTTGTTTTTTTAATGCCGTGTAAAATCTTTGCGTCGTTAACATTTCTGAATTAAAACAAACATTCAATTAATGTTAACAGTTTTTTTAATTCACTCACCACAATAACAATATTGTTATCTGAGATATCTTATGTGAAAGTGGTTGTAGAAATGTATGCTGCGGTGATTAAAATTTAATCGATTTCTGTATGTAGCATGTAGCAATATTATTAATAATATTTTATATATTTGCAACAATTCAGAAGTAAAATGTAAAGTAAAAACTCGTTCGTAAAACAAGATGCTATTGGTATTCGGATGGCTTACTGGCAAATTGTCATCCACAAACTAATCGCCTGCCGTATACAATTCAGATTGTATTTGGAAAGTGACTAAGTAATATAATAATTTCGTATTTTAATAAAATATATGTAAGTAGTTTAAAAATTATTCTTATTGTGGGTATTTGAAAGTTAAGAGATATTAAATTAAAAGATTAAAGATAAGGTCGAGAAAGGACATAATCTACCTACAATACAATTGTATTTCGTTTAGATTGGATGGTAAGTTTCAGACGTACCCACTGTAAATACGCTTTTGTAATAATTATATTAGTACGATTTATTTTTTAACAACCGTCAGCTTCTCAAGACTGATCCATTATTTGACTAGCGGTATGAAAATGTAGACAGAGTTACTTTTGCATAGTAAGTAAGTATGGATTATCGTTTTAGAGTTCCGTAGCCAAAACGGTAAAACGGAACTCTTATGGTTTCACTTTGTGCGTCCGTCTGCCTGTACCCTAGTTTTGCACATAGACTCTTTGCACTAGAAAGCTGTAATTTGGCACAGATATACATAATAGCTACGTCGACAAAGTGGTAGAATAAAATCTTGCAAAAAAATATTCTAATAATAAAACTATACGTACCTAAAGTGGAGAAGTGTTTTTTTTTCCACCTACCCTATTGCGTAGGGTGTTGTTGAATAGCTCTTTCAAAAATATTTATTTAAGGGTTGTCAATGTCACTTTTCGATTTAGGGATCCGTTTGTGAAATATTAAGCCTTAAAGTGCAAATTTTTATTAGAGTCAGCCCCTCCTACCCTCTACCAGCTAAATGGTAGTTTTTGGAGATGTGGAAAAAATCAGGGTAGTAGTGTATATATACAATGAAATTAAAAGAAAAACTACCTCATTAATGTGGTGGGTAGCTACGGAACCCTACGTTGTGCATGGCCCGACATGCACTTGCCCGGTTTTTCTTTTTATAGTGCATTCAGACGCGCGGCAGGCAGCCCGGAAATCAGCACGGCAAGTAGCTTTACAAGGACCGGCATGCCGTGAGCCAAACAAGTTGTTCACAAACAGCCGGACAGCACATTTACACGCTTTTGCAGGCATTCGTGCCCGATTAATGTCGCTTTGAACGGAATCGTGTGAATGCAGCAATGTAGCAAAAAAATAGGGCCTACGAGAATATCAGCGATGCAGTTTTCGGACTGGCAACAATAGCTGACTTAGGTTCTATTTGTCCGGAGCCAAATCACTTATTGTACCTACTTGTGTTTTAAGATTTTCTTTTTTTTCTGTAAGTGCTCTGTGCCAAATAAAAAAGGAAATAGCCTTATATAGGTCCCTATATTATAAGGCTATTTGTCAGTCTTTTTTGTCTGTCACAGAACAGTATCTTATAACTCGTAATAGGTAGAGCCACTTGTGATTTCCATGTATACCTACAGCTGCAATAACAAATACGAGAAATAAAATAACGCTAAAATTAAAGCAGCCCAATACAAAAAACGCATTTCTGCAGTATCCGCTCACACATGGCCAGTTTTAATTTTAATCATAAATATCACAATCAAACCTTTTTAGGCTTCATAATAAATATTTTACGGCCTATTAAGCCGGCTATAAAAACCGTCTACAGCCAATACAAATTAGGCTGTAAGACAAACGGTGAATGACATGACGTGCGAAGTACTGCGTATCCTGCTGAAAGGACGGGCAAGGGCGACCCACAGCTCGGTGCGAACGCACCCGGCCCAGACACCCCAGAAAAAAACAACGCAAATGTCTAAATGGTATAAAATACATAGACAATTTTCAAAGACTATTCCCGTCGATTTATATTTCTCCCTTTTTTAGAAATAATTATTTTTATTAACCGTTTTATGACTAATTTCTTGCCACATCACTCGTTACATTGAACAAGTTTTAATTACGCGAGCTATAGACAACCCAAATGAACGAAGGAATAGAATAAAACAAGCCAAATAACCAAGACTATTCAGTTTGCCGCCATTTTTGTACCTAGGAGACAGTGTATAAAAACAATAAACACTCCGTGTACTTTCTTAAAATTTTAGAAAAAGATTAGTTTTTATTTAAGTATCAAGTACCTATTACAATAATATTTTTAAACGCTATAGGCAGAACTGTCAGAATTATAACAAGTTTCCCGCCATTTTCACAAACAGCCGCCATAATAAAAACATAAAGTTATAAGTTCAATAATATTTGTGAGGGAGGTTTACAAAAGGTTGAGGTTACTTTCTAAATATAGCTTAAAACTCTTGCGAAATAATTATTCCAGTGAATTAAACAATCAGATTGGATAAGAATTGAATAAAGTGTCTTATGGCGTTAAGTAAAAGTATTTGTTACAAACACGTGTGTGGCCGAAATAGATGCGTTTTCTTTCTTTCTTTCTTTCAAAATAGAAAAGGGAGGATTTTCAAAAACCCTTTGTTTTTGAAAATCCTCCCTTTTTTGAAAAACGGTCACCCATTTACAGATCCCGATCTACTCGTATACCATTAAGCCAGGAATTCCTTTACATATAAAGTACTATCAGACAATTATATTTGGCATTGTGTAACAACATTATTAAGTAGAATTTTCCAAGTATCAACATCTTTTATTCACATATGAATATCAAACTAAAGTTAAACTTTATAAGTAAAATGACCCCCAAATTATCTGATAACTGGCCTTTTCTCTTTCGAACTTAGGGGCAGGTAATTCGTTAATCTACCATTTGGCGGGACTTTGTGTAGACGGCGGGTATCCTGGTATAAGGGCAGTGTAAGGGCGCCGGGATTGCTCGGTACGCGTGCACTGGGGCCCGGCGAGACGGTCCTCAAAGGATATTTAGGCGGGAGAGTAGAAGCGGCTAGGGTCAGCTTTGTAAGTTTGTGCCTACAATGTGATATAGGAATTGACGTAGAAGTCAGAAGTTAGTAGGTAATCTGTACCCTATACTAATATTGTTTGTTTGTTTGAACGCGATAATATCAGGCACGCGATAATACTGATCCGAATTAAAAAATATATTTTACTGTTGGATAGCCCATTCATTATTGAGGGAGGCTATAGGCTAACCACGCTACGGCCAATAGGAGCGGAGGATGAAAAATGTTGCAAAAACAAAGGTCGCACCCGTCAGCTAGTATTATATACTTTTGGATTGATAGCTGGCGGTGATCAGATTGTGATCACAGCCGGTGCAACGTCTAGTTACACAAAGGCATTTTATGTACCTATTTGAGATACATCTATACTAATATTATAAAGCGGAAGAGTTTGTTTGTTTAAACGCGCTAATCTCAGGAACTACTGGTCCGATTTAAAAAATTCTATGTTTTGAATTTTTTTGTTGCATAGCCCATTTATCTAGGAAGGCTTTAGGCTATATAACATCGCGCTACGAGTAATAGGAGCGGAGTAGCGACGTGAAATGTTGCAAAAACGGGGAAAATTTACGCATACGAAGTTGCGCGGGACAGCTAGTACATAATATATAAATCGTGGTAAACTAATGCCTTGATATGAAACAATTATTTATTATTTTAATTATTAAATTACACTTAATTTTACAATAAAAGTAATGATTAATTGTTTAAATTGTTTAAAAAGTAGTAGCCCGCAGGCTACCAGTCAGGGGACTTTGAGACATACATTTTTAAAAGTTTTACCAAGACGGGAAGAAACAACTCACACAGGAAGCACGCCGTGTATCATTGGGGATAACACAAATCTCCAACAAGAGACGAAGTACAACATATGGATTCCACAAAGTTGTGTCCTATATAAGAATCCAACGCACGACACTTCACACATTCACAAAGACAGTCGAAAATTGATCCACAAGTTACTCCCTCTTAGCGTAAATATCTTCGCGCCAATTTTCGCCATATCTGCAATGTTGAGCGTACTTAATCTATGACAAAGGGCAAAGGGCGTCGGTGCTAGGGCGCAGACAGGGAGGCGTCTGTCCCCCGCGCACCGTTTACTATTCTAATCGAATGTCGAACTGCGTACTTAGGGAACTTTGCCACGAATTATAAAAGTTTGCAACGAAAGTATGAACTACAGAGTTTTACATACTGCTTTGTGGTTCGGGAATAGATCATAACGTTTTTTTTTTAAACAGTGTTTGTAAACGGAGATGTGTTGTCAATTCTTTATACACTAAAAATTTTGTAAAAGCTGCGTTTATGATAAGTTTTTGACATATACTTTGTATGTTTACAAATAAGTTTATTGTTTGTATATCAAACTGATAGACGATTTAAGTTATTTTTATTTTTTAGAAAGTTGGTTTAATCGCAATTGTTCTTTCTTACTTATGTTTAATGTAGTAGTAGGTTTTATATGACATGTACGATGTGGAAGTTCGACGAATATTTTTAATGTGAACACATGTTAGATTTTCGTACGAGTTCTTAAGATTTTATTTATTACGAGTTTAGACTCACACATTCTGTACTTTGTGTTGTGTTATTGTATGTTGGGATGGAAGTTACAGTACTGGGTTAACTGGACTTGGTTGGCTAGCTGGACTCTTTCTGTCTGGATTGGATTTACTAGGCTATATCCAGCAGGTTTATCTATATTTACTAACTAAGTCTAATAATAAGGTCATTAAAGGCTACTTTACCATAAAACAATTATAACTAAAATAAGATCTGAGAAGGATAGAAAAATTTGAGGTCTAGTAACATAGTCCAGACAGGTCGTTCGATTCCGGCCCAGGTTTGACATATGTAAGTCTCGGGTTCGATTCCTGGGTCTGGACTTCAAAATTGTTCTATCTTTCAAAAATGCAATTATTGTATTAATAAAGATCTGATTAGTTACTTTTTAAGAGGCAGTTAACCGCACATAACCTTTGTGGGCCATTGAAATTAAAATAGATCAAATGCCGATTTCAAAACTTGGTAAAGTAGAATCTAGGAAAGAATATTCGTACATTTGTTCAACCCGAGTCAGTCGAGCCGTGACCACGATCAGTGCAATTCGATCGAAACTTCGGGTGAATAAAAGGTTCGTACATTAAATAATTCACGCGATTAAGTCCAAATAAATAAATCAAAATATTTCACAAACTGACAAACGTCGATGTGAGATATAGCGTCTACAATTTTCCAAAACAATAACTTCAATTTGAACAATAAATCACATATCAAAATAAAGGTTGCGCAAAAAATAAAATTCACCGCGGCATTTGATCGGATAAAGTACAATGGCAGTTTTCACAAAGTTTTTTACGATTTTCCTAATATGACTTTGGAGGGTCAAAGTGTGGGGTCAAGTGATCTGTCGGGGTCAATGTGCAAAGTTTGGGAAACGTTATCATGATGAGTAGGACCGGATAAACTCAGGCTTAGGAAAATTGAATAAAATATTGGGAATGGCTCTAAAAGTTTTGTACTTACTTTAATTGATAATAATGGTAACACCAATTTCAAAAAATCAAGTTAATTAGTAAAGTAATATTAAATCTGAAACAACTTAAAATCTACCCTAACACAGAAGACTCAAAGCTCATTATTTTTCGACTCAACTAATGGTGTTTTTAATACAAACTCAACCCGCTCTTGCCCTTTTTACATTACGAAGAAAAAAAACAGCTTTTTAAGCCAAAACTTTGATGGTGAATATCCTTTTGTGGGCTATGCCGGCTATGGTGTCAGATAGACACATTAGCCTCCCCTGTTTGCGTCAGGGGTCGAAATACAGCCAATAACTTCAATGCGACTAATCTATACTAATATTATAAAGCTAAAATGTTTGTTTGTTTGAACGCGGTAATCTTAGGAACTACTGATCCGAATTGAAAAATTATTTCAGTGTTGGATAGCCCATTTATTGAGGAAGGCTATATAACATCACGCTACGACCAATAGGAGCGGAGCAGCAATGAGAAATGTTGCAAAAACGATAAAAATTTACGCAGACGAAGTTGCACGGGACAGCTAGTACGTAATACAGAGACTACAGCCAAAATCTATCCTAATGTTATAAATGCGAAAGTTTGGTTGTATGGATGTGTGAATGGATGGATAGATGGATGTTAGTCACGACACAACGGGTTATAGGATCTGGATGAAATTTGGCACTCACGGGATTTTTTTATCCCGGAAAAAAATCCCGTGAGACACATTTGTTTTTCAAATTTTAACGCGAACGAAGTCGCGGACTACAGTTAGTTACGAATAAACACAATATTAAATTCAATAAACTTTATTTACCAAGTGAAAATTATTTACATGTCTACTTCGGAATTAAAAGCCCTTACTATTGTTTTCTTTGGATAAGTGTCTGATATGGTTAGTTTAAAAATAAATGGCCGAATGTGGGTAGTGGGTAAGAATATGAAGTCTGAATGACTAAATTTCTTTTTTGTGGTTTGTTTACAATTGCCAGGACAAGGTTTATTTGAAAGAAGATGTTTGAAAATGAAAACGTTTATTTCATACTAGCTGTCCCGCGCAACTTCGTATGAGTAAATTTTCCCCGTTTTTGCAACATTTCACGTCGCTACTCCGCTCCTATTAGTAGTAGCGTGATGTTATATAGCCTATAGCCTTCCTCGATAAATGGGCTATCCAACAAAAAAAGTTTTTTTTTAATCGGACCAGTAGTTCCTGAGATTAGCGCGTTTAAACAAACAAACAAACAAACAAACAAACTCTTCCGCTTTATAATATTAGTACCTATAGATGAAAAGATTGGGGTGTCAATTTCTTCAAGAATACATCTAGGTGAAGCCGCGGCGGTTAAATGGTTTTTGACGTGATGACGTCTTATAAATCTGCAAGCACAAAAAAGTGTCACGCGGCAACGGTCACGTCATTAAATGGTTGCTAAGCAGTTATATTATTTACTGATTGCTAAGCAACGCGAATGGCAATTCCGCCTGCTGATAAGCTGAAGTATTGTGGCCGACGGGAGCATGCGCCCGGGTCCACTAAAGCTGTCACAGGCATGGTCGTTTATTACCATGTCATCAATGTTTTGGCGATTGCAGCGACATGTGATACAATTGGAAATAAAAAAAAAACTGTCATAGTTTATTACAATGTCATCAATGTCTTTATTTAATGTTCTTATCATCTAAAATTATCGTCCGTAAACCGACTTCACACACAACCATTTTTATTTAATTACTACTATGGCAACCAGACTACTGATACACATACTTATATATTTCTAAATACATACATTATTATAGATAAATAACACCCAGACACAGAATGAACCATAATGCTCACCACACAAAGTTTTATCCTGATTGGGGATCGAACCTACGACCTGCGGCTTAGCAATCAAGGTCACTAACCACTAGACCAACAGGCCAGAACAACATTTTGAGAAGTAGACATTTTGCCTATAAGCCCTTGAGGTCGAGACCACCTAGAGTCGAATTAGATTCGTTTTCGAAGCACATACTCGTAGTAGCACAAGTCTTCAGACAACAAAGAGTCGCAGTAGACTGTATCATCTGTAGTGTTCAGTTTCAGGTGATTCACCTCTGTCTGCTTAACTCGAGTTGTATCGTTAAAAAACCAACGAGCTCATTTGAGCGTGATTTTTGTTATATTAAAATGTGTATTCGGTATCATTTTTAACCTCCGAAGCAAAAGAGGCAAGGCAAAGGTGTTTTAAGTTTATTTGGAACGAAGTCCCTTATCGCGCGTTGCGAAAGGGGGCTAGACGGAAAAAATTAAGACCAAAAGTTGTAACGACACTTTTTGCTATAGTAAGCCGTGCGGCGTCCACGTGTTTCTCTGTCTGTGTCTCTCTCTCTCTCTCTCTCTTATAGAAAGTAAGCCAGTTATTTTCGTTTCGTCTTCCTTTTTTGCACATTGAACAGTGTGGTGTCGCGACGTAAAAAAAAAAAACAATTATTACTATTCTAATTAAACGAAAGGAACTTCGTTCCATCCGGGTGTCCGTTGACACCTCTCAAGTTTTATTTTTTTATCTTTTAAAAAAAGACGACTCCCTCATTAGGGTACAAGCCCTGTATTGCGGTTGACTTTACAAACATACAAGTCACGGACATAAAGTACACCCAAACTCGGAACAACAATTTGTGGATCACGCAAAGTGGTGTCTCGTGTGGGAATCGAACCCACGACCTCTTGCGTAGCAGTCGGACACACTTCCACCGCGCCACAGAGGCAGTTAAATAAGTAAGAGTAACTGTGTGTGTATGTATGTATATATATATGCGGCGTAGTAGCGCTCAAACGGATAAATAGATTTGGATCAGTTGTGTGACATCGCAGGCCGTCAGCAGAGCCCTAAGTACAGTGCGCATATAAATTTGAGAGTAAAGAAAATAACGCATAACTTTAAAACAGATTTTGAAAATATATACATATATTACGGGTCTTAATCGCGTATTGCAACGGCCGTGGTCACGGGTAGACAGTGATCACGGCCGTTGCAATACGGTCGAAACATCCGGAAATAAACAAGGTATTTTACCTTAAATTATTCACGTGATTAAGACCCGTAATATATATATATATATATATATATATTCATAATCTGTACAAATCGCGAAAGTTTATCAACATTTAAAACAGATTGTTTAATACGATTTTTGTTTTCGTAATTATTTTTAAAACTCAACTCGCACTTTGCATTGCACCACTCCTTTTTTTTAACCTCATATAAGTTACTACGCAGGTGAAGCCGCAGGCAAAAGCTATAGTTTAATATAATTTCCCCTAGGTAGATGTAAATTAAGAAAAAAAAATGTCGTGTATGTTCATGGGTCCCGTCTGTGGTGATGGGATTGGGATGGCGGTTCTAATCCGCAATAAACGCGACGATATAATGTTATTCACGTCGTGTCGTCGCGGCCTGCCGATTTATAGCCGGATCGATTCCATGTTTAAGTATGGCTGTAGAGGAAGCGAGGGTAGAAAGACAATGGAATTTTTGTTCTTATTTTTTAACTAACGTGTGAAATTTCAGTGCTGCTCATTACCTATAGACGTGAACGTAATGATAAAAGTAGCCTAACTAGTTACTCCTTACAACATCAGCTGTCTGACAGTGAAAGTCCTGTCAATCTGTCCCGTTGTTTCGGAGATTAGCCAGATAGAAGGACAGACAGATAGACAAAAACTATATTTATATATTATTTGGTCACACGGTTCAAAAGATAAAAAGGGGGGGGGGGGGGGAGGGCACAATTTATGCAACTCAGTTATCAATTTATGCACTCACAGGAGATCTCTGTTGAGATCTCCTTATAAAATCTGCGTTTTGAAAATAGCGGTCTTGTCACTATCGTTTTCTAGTCAAATCACTTATTTTTATGATCATTAACGATGCAAAAATCCTATTTAACACAAATTTTCATAAAGTCATTGGCAGTTTATATTATCGCATGAAAAAATAGCGATTCTGTTTCATAAAACCACACACTCGATGGCCACACAAAACCGTCGCGAAAATATCTTCACGCCATTCGGATTAGGGGTCGAGTACGTGCCTGTAACGAAAAACCTTAGGGTTGTTATATCGACTCGAGATATTTCGTTACGCATGAATGGAATTTAAAACGAGCGAAAATTTAATCGAGAATCGCTTGTCGACTCGATATGTCGATTTTGGGGATTAACTTCGGTACTCGATTGAAGTGTTTAAGGTACTTAATTAAATCCCTTTTATGGGTTTTACGTCGGTTTTATAGTGTAGGATTTGTTGGAAGTGGATTATGGTATTAAGCTGTTATTAGGCCAAAGGAAAACATTATCTTTTTGGAGTGGAGTTTAAAGTCTTGGAATGGGTGCATAATATGTTTATTTTTAAGTTTTTTTTTTTAAATATATGAATGAACGCAACGGTAGCTATATTATTTCAGCCTGTGTTGTCCCACTGCTGGGGAAAGGACGCTCTCTCTCCCGTGCATTTCTTAGTCTTTCAGGTAGGAATCGAGTTGGTCTTGCTATATTCGCCTGCGTCTGCTGCAATGGTTATTTGGTGGTGACCAGCTCAGTGGTGATTTTGGCCCACATCTATTCTGACATACGAAAACATGTATGTAGATACGGCCCAATCCCACTTTATATAAAAATAAATAAACTGTAGCTATTATTAACTTATCTGTAGGTATATAAATAGGCGGAGATAAAACAGTTCAGTATATTTATGAGAGTAAAGCGCGACAGAAGACATTGTTAAAGTTCACTTCAATATTCATAAGTTTAAATACTCATCGACGGAAGAACCACAAATTGCGTTCGAAAGTAAAGAAATAATTACTTACGGTTGAATTTCTTGGGACGACCGTTTAATAAAAACGGCAAAACAATTGTAATTAAAAACCCCGCCTGAACAAAAAAAAATATCCTTTTGAGTAGTTGTAGGATGTAACAGATAAATGTTATCACAGCTATTGTCAAGTATTGAAAATTAAAAAAAAGAATGGTTGCTAACAAGCTTTTTTAGTATTACATGTTTGAAAGATTAGAATGAGCCATTTAATTTGATACTCATATTGCAGTATTCGACACAACGACTTTTTTTCACAGCTCTTTATTTTGACATCTCACAGCCGTCATGTTTGTTTTTTCAAATTTAAATTATTTAAGAACACTAGGGCCGTCAAGACGATGCTAACGACGTCTTAATTGTTTAAATTTGTCCAGAGGTTTGTGAGATATGAGGTAATAAGGAATATTACATACATACATACAAGATACGCGAACAAAACCCTTCCTTACAATCGGGTAATAAAAAATGATATCGTGCGATAAGGCACTACGTTCCAAAAAAACTTTGAAAATTTAACAATTGTCAACCTTACCTAGAAGTAAGTGATACAGTCCACTGTGTCAATTACTTCTAGGTAAGTAATACCACTGAAAAATTACCAGATCTGATATTTGTAGAATCGGCAGTCCGATCACCCTTTTGTTATTTTTCATTTTGTTATGTAATATTGTATGCAGCATAATGCAATATACAGGCTCACGTTGAAACCAAATTGATCCCAACAAGATGAGTTTTGGCAAAATCGCAATATATCTAAATAGGTCCCTAAATGATTCGCTCACCCCTTTTCATCAAATCCTTTGGCTATTTTGTACAAATGGACACGTGTGGATGAAAGAATAGTGAAGAATGAGCTTTGTATTGATTTTTTGGTTTGTGTAGGTATAGCTTCGTGTATTTTTATGTAGAGGTCGTCTAGTGGTCAATATTCGACAGTCTTTTTTTTTTTACTTTTAAGACGACTCCTGCAGTATGGTACAAGTCATGTGTCGCGGGGGACTTTACAAACATACAAAGTACACCCAGACTCGGAACAATAATTGGCGTAAAATCGCAGCATGTTAAGCCATCAGTCCTGCGGCTAATAATTAGGCGCAGGACCCGATCAGGGAGAGATAACGGCCCTTATCTCTCTCTGGTCGCAGAAATGAGAAAAATCTGATTAGTAGGGACGGAGGCTGTTGTCCCTTTGAATGTCCCGCGGTGTTTATTTCTTGTGACAGCCAATAGGTTTAGCGCCATCATCATCATCAAGAAAGAGCCTATCATCTTCGGGAATTGTTTGACAAGCTGAAGCAACCTTTGTTGTCTCTTCACTTGCCTCTTTACCAACAGAAACAGACGCGTCACTTTTATAAGACTCGGTTGAGGAAAAGTCCTTTTTTTAGCAATCCTTTTAACCCCTCCAGCTAAGCTCTATGGCTTGTGTTAGGAGTGGACTCATGTCGGTAGTATAATGGCCAGGATTCGAACCCACGAACTCACGATTGCGAGACCGATGCCTTAGCCACTACCGTCGCTTCAAACTCTTGCCTCTTTACTATTAGAAACAGACTCGTCACTTTTATAAGACTTGGTTGAGGAAAAGCCCTTTATTTGTGTCGTAGTTGCAACGTGTGGATCTAGAATACCGCTCGTTGTCGTCGAATGCTGTTGGGACCGACATTGGGGCCAATGTGTGGAGCCATCGACAATTTAACAAAATCTTATAGGTCCGGATAAAACCAATAATATCACCAACGCCAACAGCCAAAACTCTTTGGTACAACCGACGACTTCCGTGGAATGAAACTCCTTTGATGCCCAAATTTGTTGTTCATAAAATTTTATTATATTTAACATACTAAGTTATAACGTTGAAAAGAATTATCATAAGCATCGGGATATTATATGTCACAACTATTTTTATAGTTCATTATATATTAGTTTTTGAAATGCCAAATATATTGTGTTTAGTTTAAAAGGGTTATTTTAATGTTGTAATAAATATGTTTCTAAGGTCTTTTGTTTGATTTATAATAACTACTGGGATAGAATATTCACTTTGTAATAGCTTTTTGAGAATGATTTAGAATGAATGTAGGATGTAATAAATATGAAAGATAGTTTGGTACAACTAGAAAGTAAGCAAATTAATAGAGATGATATATTAAATGGCCTGTTGGTCTAGTGGTTAGTGACGCTGACTGTTAAGCTGGAGGTCGTGAGTTCGATCCTCATCCAGGATAAAACTTTGTGTGATGAGTACGATGGTTTATTCTGTTTCTGGGTGTTATTTATCTATAATATATATATGTACATACTAGCTGTGCTCTGCGGTGTTACCTGCGGTTTATTGCTAGCCTGTGTGTTAATTTAGGGTGTCAGCTAACTCCATACCAAATTTTATTAAAATCGATCCAGTCGTTTAGACATGAAGAAGTAACAAACATACACACTCACATACTCACAAACTTTCGCCTCTATAATATTAGTGTGATTTAGAAATATATAAATATTTTATCAGTTGTCTGGTTTCTATAGTATGTACAAGCTCTGCTTAGTGTGGGATCAGATGGTGTTGTATGAGTTGTCCAAGATATGATTATTAATATATTGTTTGCACAAACGTCTGCTGTATTGCTTTGTTATTTATAGTTTGATGGAATAACTATACGACACGGCTGGAGTCAATCTCTTATCAATAAGAGACGTGTTTGTAAATTGTGAACTAAGGTGGCCATTTCACGGTCAATTTAGATCGAGATCCCGTGATCCAGATTGACTGTGTAACGTATTGGATTGACGGCTGACAACATTTACTAAGTGACACACGGACAGAGGCACAGATTTAATAGACAGTTTTTCGTAACTATACAAATGACAGTGTGTTTCGGTCTTTTAACTGTCAGTCTGATCGAAGACTAGTCATTGCGCGAAGATATAATAGCGCACAAGTGTATCCGAAGACACAAGCACTTTCTAATAACTCACTCTCATACTCCACTTAATACACTCCACGTAATGCTACGAGACAGTTACACATAATCCAATGCAAAATACTCAAAAGATCCAAGCTCGGAAATTTACCCACACCATGGGGATCCAACCATAAAAAATTAGCCGTCACCCCACAACACCAAGTTCCCTAAGCAATAAAGAACAATAACTAGTGATGTGTCTACTTCCTGATCTCCTAACATGGTGTTTTATCGATGTTCCCACGTAGCCGCCCACAATAGTGCGTCATAATGTCGATATCGCTAAATACGGATCGAGAAAATGGCTGTCGAGTTTACGGAGTCGTGCCAAAATAACTAAATAGTTGAATACAAGCTTCGCTTTGGGTTTCACTCGCGTTGAAATCTGTAGCCCTAATCCTACTACATCTATAATAATATTATAAAGCTGAAGAGTTTGTTTGTTTGTTTAAACGCGGTAATCTCAGGAACTACTGATCCGAATCGAAAAATTCTTTCACTGTTGGATAGCCCATTTATCGAGGAAGGCTACAGGCTACAACATCACGCTACAACCAATAGGAGCGGAGCAACAATGAGAAATGTTGACAAAACGGGGAAAATTAACGCAGACGAAGTTGCGCGGGACAGCTAGTTAATATTATAAAGCTGAAGAGTTTGTTTGTTTGAACGCAATAATCTCAGATACTACTGGTTCGAATTTAAAAATTACTGTTAGATAGCCCATTTATCGAGGAAGGCTATATTACATCATGCTAGGACCAATAGGAGCGGAGCAGCAATGAAAAATGTTGCAAACACGGGGACGCAGTCGAAGCATTACGCAGACGAAGTTGCGCGGGTCAGCTAGTAAGTAATATTATAAATACAAAAGTTTGTGAGGAGGTATGGATTAATATAATTATAATGCTCTTTGCAAAAGGTTCTGAATTTATTTTATAAAACTTTACAGTAATGTAGTTTAAACATCAACACTAATATAATAAACTAGCTGACCCACGCAACTTCGTTTTCGTAACATTTTTCATTGCTGCTCCGCTCCTATTGGTCGTAGCGTGATGTTATATAGTCTATAGCCTTCCACGATAAATGGGCTATACAACAGTAAAAGAATTTTAAAATTCGCCCCAGTAGTACCTGAGATTATTGCGTTCAAACAAACTAACTCTTCAGGTTTATAATATTAGTATTGACGTGAAAATAACTCTGTCGGTCTGTCTGTTACGTTTTCACGCTTAAACCGCTGAACCGATTCAGATGATATTTGGTATGGAGATAGTTTGAGTTATGGGGAAGGACATAGAATAGTTTTAATCACGATAGAAGCCACGGGCTAAAGCTATTAGGCTATAAAACCATAATGCGGGTAAACCCAAGAAAGAAAAGCTATTACTTAAATAATATTTATATTATGTAGGTAGATAAATGCTGAATTTCGTTTTCCAATTCTGCGTAGTAGTGTTATTGTTTATGTTGTAGGTGTTATTTCAACTCGGGTCTTTGGCATTCTGACTAAAGACAAAGGTATTTTATAATTGTGGTAAATTTGTTCTCGTTGCTAAAGGATTTCAATCCTAACTGACGATAGGGTGAAGCTGTAACTAGATTTATAATGAAAGTTTTTAAAATGAGGTCTTGAGATAATATAGGTGCCTACGTAATCACGCAGAATATAAAGCCTCTTGTTTCTATATTCTGTCTGTCTTTACATTCTATAGGTACCTACTATTGATTATCAGCTCTGACCAAATATAAGATTAACACAAAAAAAATATAGTTATGTAGATAAGTCTTAGGAGAGAAGCGCCCCCCCCCCCCCCCTGAATTATGCCTAAAACGTCATTACTTTGTACAAATTCATTTTTTTGTGTTCATGAGTGAAACACCATTACTTTGTCTCATTTATGTTATTGAAGTGGAATTCTTTTTTAGTTTATATTTGAAAAAGTCCTTGGACAAACATACTTTTTCTACGAATGGACGAAGCCGCGGGAAAAGGCTAGTGGAGCTATGAAGCGAAAGTAATCGATAAAGATGCGCGGGCGCCATTACGTCACGTCTAGTATTCAGATAATAAGTAGGTACTCGCAAACATGGCTCTCAAAGAAAATTGATCAAGACTTATTATATTCTTAATAATAAAGATCTTCTACTCGAATAATGAGTACAATAAATTATTTTGAAATGAGCTAGCAACCAGATTAATGTCAAACAGTTATATGAAGTGCGTCAGCCGTAATTTTGAAAATAAATAATTGGTTAAACGGTTTAATAAATAGAGCGAATGAATTGGCGACTAGTGGTTATTATCTTGTTATATCTTTGGCGGGTTTTATGCACTGGTTCCAATGTTGGCCTATCTAATTAATTGCTTGCCAATATTTGAGCCAATGAAATTTTCTTTTCATACATTGGATGAGTGAGGTTGGGACCATGTGTGGAGACGTTCTAATACCAGATGATGACCGATGCTTCGTGTGTGTGGATATCAACTTTAAGATGATGTAAAAAGTATTGTGCTTCTATATGGAAATCATATATGGAAATTCTCTCATGGAAACGATGCGTAAGAAAATACAAACATTTGAGATGGGGATCTGCAAAATAATGTTGAAGATATCGTGGACTGATAGAGTGCAGAACGAAACACGAGTTGCTGTACCTTGGACACATAATATGGAATAGAAAATACAGTCTTCAGCAACTAATAATTCAGGGAAAGATTGAGGGTCGCCTAAGACGCCAGGTCTTAGACGTCTTCACACTCCGTGGTAGAGGAACCTAAGACGAGATCGGGATGCGCTAGATACAATTAAGATCACCGTAATGATCGGTAACCTTCAGTAGGAGATGGCACACAAAGAAGAAGAAACAGTATTCCTATAGCTACTATTTACGTTTGGTGCCGGCTTAAGAATAGTACCACCCCATCTCTACCCGTGGGTGTCGTCAAGGCGACTAAGGGATTTCACCCCGGAGGACGGGCAGCAGCGTCCTCTGCGTACTTAAAGCCTTACTGCGATCGCCAACCCGCTCGCCAAGCGTGGCGATTATGGCAATTACCCCCAGGATCTACATACTAGTAGGTTCTACAGGGGAGACCCGTGCCCAGCAGTGGGCCATCTTATGGGTTGATATGTATGTATGTATATGTACTATTTACGTGTAAGTGACAGTGACAGCATATCTCTATTGTGAATGGCATTAAAGTTGGTTGGTATTTAATGATTTTGGAACTGGGTTTTATTCAATAAGTCTTCAAACTAAGCGTCGCATCTCATTCTCACAAAATTTTTAACTTGTGCGGGAATCCAACCTAAGGCACTTGTCTCACCGCCGCCGGCGAGTAGCGAGCAACTATCAACTATTTTCTCGCTCAAGAAACGGGCAATAGATGTAGAATGTACCTTAGATCCCGTTTAAACAAAAGAGATACAGTATAGGGCGAGTTCTCGGCGCAGTGTGAATCAGCGATCAACTATTATTATATGTATCTTTTTTATGAAAATATATATATTACGGGTCTCAATCGCGTTAATAATTTAAGGTAAAATACCTTGTTTATTTATTATACCCGACGTTTCGACTGTATTGCAACGGCCGTGGTCACGGATAGACTCAGTCGGTAACGTCGGGCAATAAACAAGGTATTTTACCTTAAATTATTCACGCGATTAAGACCCGTAATATATATATTTTCATAATGTGTACAAATCGCGAAAGTTTATCAACATTTGTATCTCTTTTGTTTACACGGAATCTACATCTATTGTACGTTTCTTGAGCGAGAAAATAGTTGATTGTTGATCGCTTTCTTGTCGTTGGTGGGAAAAGTGCCTAAGACCTCGACGCAATAGGCAGATAAAGTACTGTAACGGCGTCTTATCATACTTCTAAATGCTTTACTGAATCATTCTAAAACTACGTTGTATTCGACTACTATAATTAACGATTATTCATTTCTTCCGTACGTCAGACGGGACGGAATTGACGAAATTGACAATTTCTTCAGTAGTCCTGACCCACATACAGGGTGATGTCAGTTTAAATTATTCGAACGATAAAAAATCATTTTTCTAGAGAATCGACGGAAGCAGCCGACATTGGCTGGTAATGTGCGCATTATAAGATAGATCAAACGTTTACTACGCGAGTGGGCGACGCTTGCGCACATTGTAAAGGTCTTCGCACATTACACAAACTTGACAACTCTTGTTAATGTGGATCGAAACACGAGTCACACGTGGACCAGTTGTCATCAGTTAAAAAATGTTAAAAACTCTACTATATTAATATTTTTACG
The DNA here is from genome assembly GCA_945859575.2 of Herminia tarsipennalis. Lineage (NCBI taxonomy): Eukaryota > Metazoa > Arthropoda > Insecta > Lepidoptera > Erebidae > Herminia > Herminia tarsipennalis. Next base: position 19,893,981 of record OX243850.2, read on the forward strand.
CCCCTGGACCGGTATTTATGGAATTTGGTGAAGTAGCTTTAAATCTAGGTAGTGGCATAGGCAATTTTTTTATCAAGTTAACACTTCCACGCGTGAGGTGCCGCGGGCATTTTTATGAAGTTCAGTTTCAATGATTTACTGTGTGGAGAGTGTCGAGTCTGGGAGGTTAGACAAGGTACATTCGTTCCGTGGCGAATTCGATGCCGCCGTAATAATAGTTCGCAACAAAAATGAAAAAAATGTCTATGGTCTCCACCTCAAACGTCAAATTCTATAGGTACTATAATTCTTTTTCATTATCGACTACGCTTTTCGAATGTGACGTTGTCTATACCCTCTCTATGGAGTCGGCGACGAATCTGTATAATGTGCGAAGATCTTTATGCGATTTTTTAGACTACATATTAAGTTATTTTTAAAATATTGTAAGTACATGTATATAAATATTCGAATGTTTAAAATTAATTTATTGTATAATTATGTAGTCGCTAATAGCATAGGCTCATAAATATAAATAAAAGGCAATGAAAAATTAAATATAAATATTAAACTACATGGCGTAAATTTATTTGCTTATAAATAAAACAGAATACATTATGTTGATGTTTTAATTCCTTTTAAATTACCCTATTTATTATAAAACAAACACAAACCCTGTAGTAACAGTATATTAACTAGTGGATGTTTTGTCTCACTTTATTCTATACTAGTTGTCTCACGCAACTTCGTCTGCGTAAATTTTCCTCCTTTTTGTAACATTTCTCATTGCTGCTCCGCTCCTATTGGTCGTAGCGTGATGTTATATAGCCTTCCTCGATAAAGTAACAGATTTTTTATTCTGGGCCAGTAGTTCCTGAGATTAACGCGTTCAAACAAACAAACAAACTCTTCAGCTTTATAATATTAGTATAGATTGGAAATAGAATGAAAAACGAATGAAAATAGAACAAAGTGGCGTGCAATCGGAGAGGTCTATGTCTAGCAGTGGACTGCGATAGACTGATGATGATGATGAAATGTATGAAGGACAAAATGGTCTCAGGCGGGACTTGAACGCGGGTTCAAGACCATTTTTTCCCTTAGGGTACAAAAAAGTTTAGTAATGTTTAGGCCCGTCATCAAAAATCTGTGTCTACATGGTTTCTGCAATGAAACTCACCGAGCCGAACAAGTTCCTTGGGACATCACAATTGTCATAAAATCGTTTCTTAAGAGGCTAAATTCGACTTTTGCGGACATGTCTCGTGCCGGAGTTGGTAACAACCTAGGGCTAGTACGCTTAAGGTCGCGGGTTCAAGTCCCGCCTGAGACAAATTTTTCCTCCATACAATTAAATTTATATATATAAAAAAATTTGTATAAAAAAGCTTTAAAATTACAAAAAAGTAAAACTATACTATGTCCTTTTCTGGGAGTCAAACTATCTCTTTAAGCTTGCTTAAGCGTGTAAACGTATCATACTATTTAAGAAAATGAAAATTGTATACAGTTGAACTGTTCCTATTAATATATACGATGACTCCCGCCGCCATAGAAACAGTCTAAGTTTAGAATCTAGCGAACTACATACATTTTATACATCGTCTGTTTATACGCGGCCATTAAATGTTTAAACGATAATGTTCGCAAGATTAAAAATGGGTCAGGGACTTATTTGTTGTAGTACATTTGTACAATGTTGGAGTTTATGAGGTTTCTCTTGTAGGTAAAGAGGTGATGGCGAATTTTCAATGAAACATTGAAAATTCTTTCGTTGGCAATTTGAAAAGAGTGGCTGCGAGTTTTTATTGGTAGGTTCTTTTCTCCGGCTTTACCTATTGTTTGCGAACTTGGCATTACATGTATATATAGAATCCGACGAATAACAAGTGTTGTTTTGCAGAATTTTGAATTTGAAACCATTTCATTCATAAACCTTCATAGTTGTAAATCTCATAAGTTTACAGGGACTATCATAATTAATTAAGATTCTGTACCTAAAAAAGAAAAAGACTGAATCTTTAAAGGATCACTTTGTTGTCCGTCCATCCGTCCGTCCATCTGTCTGTCAAGACCCTTTATTTCGGAAACACGTGGAGGTATCGCGTTGAAATTAAAACTGTATACTCTCAGGTCTACAGTCCTTTGAAGCTTTGAAAAAATCAAACTTTTAAGTGAACGTAAAGATACGACTGTTTATTTTAAAAACTGCGAGACTCGATGCTTGAATTATTTAAAATACTAGCTGTCCCGCGCAACTTCGTCTGCGTAAATTTTCCCCGTTTTTGAAACATTTCTCATTGCTGATCCGCTCCTATTAGTCGTAGCGTGATGTTATATAGCCTATAGCCTTCCTCGATAAATGGGCAATCCAACAAAAAAATATTTTTTCAAATCGGACCTAAGATTAGCGCGTTTAAACAAACAAACTCTTCCGCTTTATAATATTAGTATACTAATATTACAAATTTATACGGAAACCTCGGTGAGCGAGTCCGACTCGCATTTGTCGGGTTTTTTTTGTATAATCACGTGAAGTCCGAACCCGTAGACAATTTTCGGAAAGAAGTGGATGGAATTATCTTGCTGGCTATTACCACTAAAATGTTTGATCAAAATTTCGTTGTATTAAATTAGAGTAGGTCTCCAAGTAGGTGGAATATGTTTCACATGTATTGGAAAGTGAGATAAATTGAATGTGAGTTTATCTATTGTGCGATAGATTTGTTGCTTTACCACGAATGTTTCTGTATAGTTAAAGCAATATAGCATAAAATCTAGAGCTCGTTGTGCGTGGGTATTTGAAACGGGGTTTTGAGAATAATATTTTAATTTTATTGTCTCTGTATTTTAGTAAATATATGTATATTTAAATGTTTTAAAATGCCAATAACCTTTAAAAATTAAATAGAAATAGCATCAATAAATTTGAAGTCATCGCAAAATAAGAGAGGGCTAATTCATAGGCATAGAGCCATCGTTATGAAAATATATATACTACGGGTCTTAATCGCGTGAATAATTCAACAGTCTACCCGTGACCACGGCCGTTGCAATACGGTCGAAACGTCGGGCAATAAACAAGGTATTTTATCTTAAATTATTCACGCGATTAAGACCCGTAATATATATATTTTCATAATGTGTACAAATCGCGAGAGTTTATCAACATTTATAGAGCCATCGGTTGAAAGGCAACGTAGCAAGTATAATTACTGGGCAAATTAAGCTTACGATTTTTTTTTCAGCATCAGGAATGCATTGCAGAGTAGGCTAGGAACTTTGTGAAACAAGGATTTGAGTGGCGCTGATGATACATTTACCTGCTCGTTTCTTCATTCAATTGTATAAAAAAATGTTTCAAATTTATTTATTTATTTTACAAGTGATAATCCCTAATGTGTAAAACATTATAACTTATAATACCTAGACTCCAAGCAACAACCTCCCTGTCTATAATGGTTTTTGTTCATTTGATTTCTTAAGAAAAGTATGTCTTCCTTTCCTCAGAATGTTGTATTTACAAATTCAAGGTTTTGGTCGGTGCTAGGCGCTCTTGTTAAGAAAACATTAAGTAATTATTCACGACGAAACAGTTGTTCCCGGACAATGAAAATTAATAATAAGCTTATGGGAAAACTTTGAGGTTATTTATGTGTTTCCCTAAATAAAAGATTGGTGCCGCATAGTTAGTTTAAATTGTTCTACCATTGTTTTTTTAGTTGGTAGTTCTTGTCAAAAAATACTTCTTATATCTTTTGATTGGGACGATGGATGGATGTTTGTTGCTCTCTTTCTCAAAAACTACTGAATTGATTTTGATGAGAGTTTACAATAATGTAGTTTATTTAGCATAGTAGTACATCTAATATATAAAAATCTCGTGTCATAGTGTTTGCGCTGAACTCCTCCGAAACGGCTCAACTGAGTTTAATGATTTTTTAACGCGATGACGTCTTATAAATCTATGATGCACGCACGAAAAAGTGTCACGTTATTGATTAGTTGGTAAGCAATAGCGGATGGCGATTGCAGCAAGAGATACAATTGAAAATAACGTTATTGATTGGTAGCTAAGCAACGCGAATGGCAATATATCATGAATGTTTTCATATGACGTTATCACGTAAAAGACAACCATTTTTTTTGTATATTTGGTAGATATGAGAATAGGTTGTAATTATTTTTCAAATCGCGATTATAGTATTTTTGTAGGAATTACAAAATCGGGGGAAATTGACGCAGACAAATTTGCGAGGGTTAGTAGACTTTAAAAATCAAATATAACACGGGCGAAGCCGCGAGGAAAACTGGTATATAATATGTACAAAATATAACATAGTCTAAAATGATTGTAGGAAAATTTTCAAGGCCAATATGATGACGCAGTTACAATAAAATCTAATTTTCAGACGATGATGACAACGATCTTTTATTTTGAGTGAAATATGAAAGTAATAAACTGTTACGTATTATATTCAATTTTATTTGTTTCTTTATAATTTTTCGTAGTTTTTTTATTGTGCTTCATAGTAAGTATACCTACTCGTATTATCTTGGACTAAAAAGTTATTAGTAAGGTAGTTATATTTTTGTCTGAAGTGGGTTAATGACTGGCGAATTTAATAAAAAACGTAATATACGATGAATTAACGTAATATTTATAAATGTGACAACGAATTTTTGATTTTGAATTTTCGTCAAAATCTACTCAATGGTTTTTGAGATCTATAATGCTGCTTTTACAAGCAAGCCGTCCAAAAATAGCCGAGCAGAACATGCGCGCTCGTGTTCGTGCCCGTTGAATGTCGCTTTGAACGCAAGCATGAGAACCCACCATAATATAACCAGGATACATGCGCAGATTCATGATTTTGTACGAATGCTCGAATTGTCATTTTACAACTGTTGAATACAAACGATATACATAAAACAAAATGAGCAGGGTCATATTGACCCTTGAACATCTTCGCCGGGTAAAATACATTTCTCACTAGGAATGAATGAATTACAACAAATTACTAAGTCACTACTTAGTAATTTGTTGTAATTATAAGACTAATAATATAAGTAAATGTGCGATTAAGGCATCGCCACAGTGCACGATTTAGGTAAGAGGTCCCTAAATTGTACCTTTTTAATTTTTTTTAAAGCTTATTTTTCTAATAAGTTTTTAGGAATTGAGCAAAAATTGTTGTTGAATATTTTTATATTATTTTTTTTTTTTTTTTTTTTTTTTTTTTTTGTCCTCCTTGTTTACTACAATCTGTCTCCTTCTTGGGACATTCAGCAGTATGTTGGTTGGTGCTAACGCTGGCGTGCTCGGTATGTGACCTGTGTCACATCCTCGTTGGTTAGACAGTAGCTGTATTTACTGTGATTGGATTAAGTCTTGAGGAATTTTACGCTTTAATCGTCGCGCTTTGTTGTGGTTTTCCATTAATGGCCGAGCTAAGGCATTTGGATGTAGTTCGATGCGTTCTTTATAGGATTTAGTATGGCGTACTATTTCCTGCTTCACAGTGGGTATTCGCAGGTCGCGGTGTAATAGTTCGTTGGGTACGAACCAGGGAGCATTGGTTATCATACGCAGTGCTTTATTTTGAAACCTTTGTATTATTTCTATGTTTGAGTGAGATGCGGTGCCCCATAATTGGATCCCATACGTCCAGACGGGTTTCAGTATTGCCTTGTACAAAAGTATTTTGTTCTCAAGAGATAGTTGAGACTTTCGCCCAATGAGCCAGTAAAGTTTTCGAGTTTGAATACTAAGGTGCTTTCTCTTAGTGAAAATATGTTTTTGCCAGGTAAGTCTTTTGTCTAAATGCAATCCAAGATATTTCACGTGATCTGACTGTGGAAGTTCAATGTTGTTTAATGTGACTGGAGGACAAGATCCTCTCCTTAAAGTAAATGTCACATTAACTGATTTTGTTTCATTTGCTTTTATCCGCCACTTTTTGAGCCAGTTAGATATATTATTTAGCCCTTTTTGGAGTATTTGTGATGCTATTTTTCGGTCACTATGTGCAGCTAGTAAGGTTTATATTATAAAATAAATATTCTATAACTAATAGCCATTCTGTCAGACAGTCTTTTTCTTATTTATATTTCCAAATATTATCTTTTGTTCTTAGGGGTATATATGGTTAACTGATTTTGGTTACGGCGGCCAATCTCATCAGAGAATAGCCAACTACGCAGGAGAGATATTATAGTGCACAAGTGTATGCGCAAACACAAGTGCACACTCTATTCCCTCACTCTATAGCCTGATGGGACGGAATTCTGATACCACCTAAGACCGACGACGTCTTAACACGCTCTCCGAAGCACGGAGTGGTGTGACAATTTACAAAACGGTCACCCATTTATGGCCCAATCATGGTACTGTTGTTTAACATCGCTTTACATCATTGCTCGCCACACATTGTAGCAAAAGCGTGACAATAATCGCGTGTCGTGAATAAACTGACGCGACAAGTGAAATATTGGCGAGATACAGAGCTTTAATGACCGCGACGTATTCTACGTAATTGAGGAAGAGAAAGAATATTTATTGGTGATTTGGCGACATCACGCGACACTGGAGAGTAGCTGTGCTGTCTCAATGCCGCGCCGAGTAGCGAACAACCATTAACAAATTTTTCGCTTAAGAAACGTACAATAGAGGTAGATCCCGTGTAAAAAAAAAGGATAGAGTATATAGAATGAGCTCTCACCGGCAATTTGAATAATCAGCTATTATTACAATTATGAATAATAATATATATTGGGACATCTCACACAACGTCATCTGATCCCAAACTAAGCAGAGCTTGTACTATGGCAACCAGACAACTGATAAACATACTTATGTATTTTAAATACATTATAGATAAATTATACTCAAGCATAGAATAAACCATCGTGCTAATCACACAAAGTTTTATCCTGGGTGGGGATCGAACCCGACATCCGGCTTAGCAATCAGGGTCCTTAATTACTACACCAATAGGCCAGTCGATAAATAAATAATTTATATATGTAATATAAATTTTACTATAACTAATATTAAGATAAAAAATAAAATTGAATTTTTAATTTATTTTGTTTACACAGGATTTACATAATATTGTAATTTGTACATTTCTCGAGGGTGAAAATCATTTATATTTGCTCGCTTTCACGCCGTTAGTGGGGAAAGTGCCTTAAGTACAGGCTTGGTACTCAATTTATCAGCGCCGAAACAAAATTAACCAACAACGGGTGAATTTTGTTTTGGGACTAACGCAGGGCCAGATCTTGTTATGGCCAATCTGGGTAATCCTTCTTGCATCGTAAGAGTGAGACAAGTCAAATGCACCCTCTCTTAGTGGTGCGAGTGACTCGCACAGTCTCGCACAGTACCACCTCGAAATAATCGTAAAAAAAAATATGTCCCTACACCTTGTGGCATTTCTACAATATCTATAGGTACACATAAAACGCATGTATCATATACCAATCAACTACCAATAACAGTACTACCCTTAAATGAGTTTCGTTTTGTAATAGTACAAAGTTTTAAAATCTATACTAATATTATAAAGCTGAAGAGTTTGTTTGTTTGAACGCGGTAATCTCAGGACCTACAGATCCGAATTGAAAAAATCTTTCACTGTTGTATAGTCCATTTATCAAGGAAGGCTATAGGCTATATAACAACACGCTACGACCAATAGGAGCGGAGCAGCAATGAGAAATGTTGCAAAAACGGGGAAAATTTACGCAGACGAAGTACCGCGGGACGGCTAGTCTAAAATATATGTTAATAAGTACTCCACCTCTTTGATCTTTGATAAGAGAACCACAATATGGTTCGAACTGATTGACACAAAAAGCTTTTAGTGAAAGTGTATATTGAAACAAAAAGCTTAAATGGAAATTTGTAGGGTTTACCTCAGAGTGAACTTTATAAATTTGTTACCTACTGAAGAACAAATTAGCGGGCGAAGCCGCGGGAGACAGCTAGTAATGAATCCCATAGATCAACTACCTACATAGTTGTGCCACGGTGAAATGTTTTATAGATATACCCATAGCACTACTAGTTGTGCTACAATAGTTGGACCATGGGCACTACGTGATTTGAATTTATTTGACACTAGCTTTCGCCCGCGGCTCCGCCCGCTTGGATGTCGGTTATCGCGATAAAAAATATCCTATGTCCTTCCCTGGGACTCAAACTATCTCCATACCAAATTTCATCTAAATCTGTTTAGCTGTTTGAGCGTGAAAGCATAACAGATAGACAGAGTTACTTTCACATTTATAATATTAGTATGGATTTCACAAGGCTCTATTTCTGTTTATCTTTGTATTAACATAAAATCATGTTTACTATAGTCACGAAAGAGAATGATGGACTCACGAAATTTCAATAACTTCAAATTAGTTCTCTTCAACTAAATAGTGTCATGAGTCTTTGCTATAAGCTTTTTGAGTTAAAACTTAAAAATTAATAAAATCAGGACTTTCGACTCCTATGGGACCTGTGACATTTAAACTACAATCGATTTATTTCAAAACATGTCATTAACTACGATCCTTGAAGGTTTTATATGTGGTGTGGTGAATACAAATTTTATCTACACTATATATTGTAAAGCTGAAGAGTTGGTTTGTTTGTTTGAACGCAATAATCTCAGGAACTACTGGTCCGAAAAATTATTTTACTGTGGGATAGCCCATTTAGCATGCTACGACCAAAGACCAATAGGAGCGGAGCAGCAATGAAAAATGTTGCAAAAACGGGGAAAACTTACGCATACAAAGTTGCGCGGGTCAGCTAGTAATGTTATAAAAAGAAAAGATTTGTATTTTTGTATGTAACGAATACACTTAAACACTACTGGACCGATTTTAAAAAAAAATCCCCATTTGACAGCTACATTATCGGGGAGTAACATAGGCTATTTTTTACTGTCAAAAAATTAGAGATCCCAACGAAAATTACAATAATGTAACTCGGTATGAAAACTACGATATAGAGACCCTTGCGATGCCGAGCAGGCAGCTAGTAAAATATAATTAAATTATAATAATTACATTAAAAATATACTTCTTATTGACCCGTAGTGATTGTGCTAATAAATTTCCATGTAGGTTAAATACTTTATTGACGTGTCTGTACAATATACCTATTGACTATTATTTCGAAACTTTATTTCACACCATAACTAGAAAATAGCCTTTATATGAATGTCAAATTCATGTAAACAATGGTCTTAATTTGTTAATTGTATGTTATAGGACAATACCCACTAAGGCTGATGTTATTTTATCCCACTTTGCAACTTTTTAATAATATAATTTGCATCAGTTATATAATATGTCAAGTTAATAAACATTCAAACACTGTAAAATTGGCAATTTGAAAAGAGTGGCCGTAGTTTTTATTGCCAGGTTCTTTTCTCCGGACTAACCTATTGTTTGCGAACGTGGCATTACATGTATATGAATAAAGAATTTTAAATGAAAGTGAATTTTAATATACCGAGTTATATAAATATATTGATAGAATATAAGAGCGAGTTTGGTTTACGTTAACGCAATCGAAACGTTTACCGCGTCTGGCTCTCTTATCTTGGAGTGGGCCAATCGGAGCGCCAAACTTCTTAAACGTGTCGATCGCGTTAACGTAAAACAAACTCGCACTAGGCACACTGAAGAATAATACGTATACGTAAACCATTGACGTTAGTCATAGTTAGCTTGATCGGAATGAGTGAAAAATAAATTGAATCTTGCTCAATTTTTTTCATTCATTTCCTATCGTCCAAATAATTTGAAATCGTATATGCCCATAATATGTCCCACTGCTGGGCACGGGTCTCCCCAGAAGACCTACTTATTATAGATCCCGGGGGTAATTTCATAATCGCCACTTCATCATCATCATCATCATCAACCTATCGCAGTCCACTGCTGGACATAGGCCTCTCCAATACTTGACAAATATAAAAATCCAATGACAATGTATTATTAAATTATTCTTACAAGTATATTTTTCAGTTTTTGATAAAACATGTTCATAAATGTGTACAATCCTATCCAGTGGCAGATCAAAGGAAGACGGGATTTAGGGGGCTTAAGTCCTCTTAATGTATCTGAGTCCTTCCGTGAATTGGCCGTCTACGTGGCCAACAGAAACTCATATAATATAAAACTAGCTGACCCTCGCAATTTCGTCTGCGTCAATTTTCCCCGTTCTTGCAATTCTTACAAAAATACAAAAATCATGATTAAAAAAAATACTTACCAACCTCATAAACAAATAAATCTTTCGGAATGATGTCGGAGGCACAGCTATTGCCAATATTGAAAATTGAAAAAAGAATGGTTGCTAATTCACTTTTGTATTACAGTCATAATCATGTTATAGGTACCTTTTTGAAATGCTTATTTAGCCCTTTAATTTAATACCCATATTGCGGTATTCGAAAAAACTTGTTTTTTTAAATCTCACAGCCGCTATGTTTGTTTTTTTTATCGTTATATCTCTGAGAACACTTGGGCGGTCAAGACAAATTTAACGACGTCTTAGTTGTTCAAATCCGTCTTGTGGTTTAAAAGATATGAGATAATAAAGAATATTAAATACAAACGCACAAGATACGCGCGAAAAAAATAACCCTTCCTTGAAATCGGGAAAAGAAAACAATAAAATCGGTTTTGGCAGTCATGTAAAAGACTCGATCGGAAGTCCTTACTTATTAACGTAAATATAAAAATGGAAATTTTTGTAACACCATCTGTATAAATAAATACAACACCGTGTATAGAAAAAAATAATAAAGACATTAAGGTAATATGATATTGCATCCATAAAGGTCAATCACTTATAATAATAACATTTATATTAAGTATATAAAGATATATGAGCCGCATTTTTGCAAAATGTGCATTTTATTTTTAAAATTACGGCTTTTATGATAGGCGTACGTGCGTGTAATTTTTTTTCAAAGGAATGCATTTTTAAAATTATAGGTTTTATAAATTATTTTTTTAAGTAAGAATAAAATGCAGGTTGAATTTTAATAAAAGAGGCTAGAATATGTGGATTAAGGTTATCAGTACATAGTTTACAATTTGAGTTGTGAAAATGGCGGCAAACTGAGCTGTCGATCATTTTCCCGGCTCCGGATTGCGAAAATACCTACAAAAGTACTAAATGTGCCTGCGACTTCGTTCGCGTAATGCTGATGACACAGTGCTGCTCACCTCCCATAGACGTCAGCGTGATGATACAAGTAGCATAAGTTACTCCTTATTAGCTCCCTGCCAGTGAAAGTCCTGTCGAAACCAGTCCACGGAGATTGGCCATTAGGCACGGAGGGGTGCCTCTGAGAGCACTTTAAGCCAGCGGTCCTGCGCCTAATCTCCGATCGTGTCTGGTTTCCGTCGACAGCTCATGTCAATCATTTTCTCGGCTCCGCATTGCGAAAATATCTTTATAAATACTAACTGTGCCTGCGACTTCATTCGCGTGATGCTGATGACGCAGTGCTGCTCACCCCCCATAGACGTCAGCGTGATGATACAAGTAGCCTAAGTTACTCCTTATCAGCCCCCTGCCAGTAAAAGTCCTGTCAGATTAGCCATTAGGCACGGAGAGCACTTTAAGGCAGCAGTCCTGCGCCTAATCTCTCTCCGATCGTGTCTGGTTTCCGTTCCATCGGGCTATGAGAGTGAAGGAATCCGCCGTAACCGAAATCGGTTAGGAGATCATTATTGTTCAAGAAAGAAAGAAACGTTCTCCAACATAAAGATAAAACAAAGTTTATTTCTGTTTTTTGTTATGTTGTATATACAATCAGCTGTTTATATTTGGGTCAACGAGGTTCTTCCGTGTTGAATCATTTTATTACCTTTATATATTAATATATCGTAATGTCTAGTCGCTGTTAATTTACTTAAAATGTAGACACCATGGTATTTGATTTACAACTATTCAAAAATAAACTAATGTTATGTTGCCAATTTTCGCATACCTCACCTCACCATTTTCAAGGCTGTTCTTGTGGAATAAGTTGCTATTAACCTCCAATTCAAAAATATTTAACCCTCCTATATTCGTTTAGGACCACTATGAAAACATACCAAAAGTTTGGATTTTTGTACTCCTTTGCCTGGTTTTGCCGCAGTCGAGTAAAAATAGGAGTGTTTAATGTGTTTATGTCTGTCTGTGCTAGTGTATCTGTCATGACCAGATCGTGGAATGAAATGTCTGGGGGGGGGGGGGGGCTCTGTGGCGCGGTGGGAGTGTATCCGACTGCTACGCAAGAGGTCGTGGGTTCGATTCCCACCCAGGATAAAACTTTGTGTGATTAGCACGATGGTTTATTCTGTGTCTGGGTGTTATTTATCTATAATATGTATGTATTTAGAAATATAAGTATGTTTATCAGTTGTCTGGTTTTCATAGTACAAGCTCAGCTTAGTTTGGGATCAGATAGCGTTGTGTGAGTTGTCACAAGATATTATTTGCCTTTCGTGATCTTTTAAGGCAAATAATGGTCATAAATGTTAGTACGTATCGTGAACGTTTCCCGTTTCATGATAATTATTTTGTAATTGTATTATAGTGTATTTGTGAAGTGTAAAATAATTTATTTTCATTGCAGTTTATTCGTAATTAAAATACTTTGAAGAAATACGTTCCTCCACTAGTGTTTAAGAATGTATAGTCATCAAATAAATAGTTACTTAACAACTAAAAGTTAATAGTTTACAAACCGGACTTATGTGTATTTAATATCTGCAATTTTGTACGGAATAAAGATATTATGTGTTGACTTGATAGTTATGTAGCCTATCAGTGAAGAGAAATTAATTATATTTCGTCAGTTATATGGTAGTGGTATATATAAGTTAAGCGGCGGCAGCCTAATGGCTAAGGCATCAGTCTCAAAAGAAGTGATAAAGCGTTCTAACGTCAGCATAATTTAGATTGTTGAACTCAAATTTTACTACCTACCTACTGTTAGATTTTACCACTTTATACAGCATGTTACAAAAATCCTCATGCAAAAGATAATAATTAATTTTATTAACCGAAAAAAGTGCCAACCTTAATAACCTATACCACGTAAATAAAACTGAATTTTCTTAAATTATTTTAACAAGGGTTGGAACATTTTATAACACGTATAGGTATAAATGTTGATAAACTTTCGCGATTTGTACACATTATGAAAATATATATATATTACGGGTCTTAATCGCGTGAATAATTTAAGGTAAAATGCAACGACCGTGGTTGCAATACGGTCGAAACGTCGGGCAATAACCTTACCTTAAATTATTCACGCGATTAAGACCCGTAATATATATATTTTCATAACGTATCACAGTCACAGTTTATTTTATTACGATTTGTAACTCAAACCCTTTAATCACTCACATGCTTTGCTAACAGTGACGCGCGCGCGCATCTCCCAAACAAGACTTTTTGACCTACTATGGGTCCAACCAATACCTTAAAAATACTGTTCTAACACAAAATTTTAAATGAACACCAGATCTCGGAACATTGCCAACTAGTGCGAACACCCACAGACTAAAAAATATGAGTATGGTATTACATAAATCAGATCAACCTTTGCAAACATGAGGAAGCTGAAAACTAATATATTATTTGACGTGAAGCTCTGAATTACAGTCTATGTCGCCGTAACTTCAGGAATACGTTGACAGTGAATTTGTTAGTCTGAGTATGAGAAATAATCTAGCTATGGGAGGTAGGTAAGTAAGTAAGGTAGCCAACGATTTGTGCCATGTTTTAGTCCAAATCAAGAATTTCTTAAATGACGTTGTGATTTGACATTGTCAGTTTTGTTGCTGCATTTTATACTGCTTACGCTTTAAGGTGTCTTAATGTATTATGTTAAACATCCTATTTACTAATAACAAAAAATAACTTAATGCGACCTTACACAGTAGGTACAAGCTGAGGTAAAAAGTATAAAGCAAGCGAGCCGAGAGAACAAAAATATAAAATTAAAGATGTTTTTTAAAACATAATTTGGCGCCAAATATCGGTCATTTTATTTTTTTGTACATTTGATGTACCCAGTGTCACTCTCACAACTAAGATGAATCTAACGACACCTCATAAGAGAAAATCCATTAAGCCGTTCAGGCTCTCGGGCTTGTCAAAGAAATACACATACATACATACACATACACTCGAATAACATAACCCTCCTTCTTGCAAAGTCGGGTAAAAATTTGCTAACTCGCAGATATGGAGGTGTAAAAATGATGACATCTCAATTTTCCGCCATTTTCACTTCTCTCTTTCTACGTCTTTGTCTATTTCGGGAGGACTACGGTTGGCACATTCTATGCATCCACCAGTTTCAAGCCACTTCTCTTGGACTGCCGACCAAATTGTTTTTCAAATGAACTTCTTCGAAAAATCATTTATGAAATTAATTTATTTGAGTTGAAGTCCCTCATCATCATCATCTTCAGTCCGTATCACAACACGTGGTCCTTTATCTTCCGCATCCAGCTCATTCCAGCGACCTTCTATAGGTCGTTAATCCACCTGGCTGGGGATCGTTTTAACATACGTGTACCAAGTCGCGGATTCCACTCTAGGACTCGTTTGCTCCAGCGGCCACCAGCCCTTCCATAGTCTTCTTAAATTAGGAATGTACGCGCAATTGAAAAACTCCTGGCTACACTACTCAGAAACTTTCCTATACAAATGTTACAGAGTATTTCGATGGGAACAAAAAAATGTTAAATGTGTATATAAATATGTGCGGATAAATAAAGACTTCTTTAGTTTATTTACCCGTGGCATGAACATTTTTATTACGGTTTTTGTAGCGATCTGTGCCAACACAGGTAGGTACATAGGATTTTTCCACTTATAGGTACTAGTATACTTACAGTATATAGGTATATCTAGAGGTATTAGTGTATTTTTTAACTGAAAGTAAAGTTATCATTTAAGTAGGTGTATTATGTAAGTTGAGTGTGGTTAAGATTATAGGTATAAACAAACTAGCTTGGAGATTTTTGATTTATTTTTTCATTAAATAAATAAATGAATATATGTATATGTTTAAGTTACAATATGAGTTACTTTAACAAGCATTATTTCACATTTAAATGATCATTAAAAAAAGTGCTTAACTTTAAAATCTAATCTATAATAATAATATCTTGGGACAACTCACACAAAGCTATCTGATCCCAAACTAAGCCGAGCTTGTACTATGGAAACCAGACAACTGATAAACATACTTATATATTTCTAAATACATACATATTATAGATAAATAACACCCAGACACAGAATAAGGCATCGTGCTCATCACCCAAAGTTTTATCCTGGGTGGGAATCGAACCCACGACTTCTTGCGTAACAGTCGGATACACTCCCACCGCGCCACTGAGGCAGTCGTCTACTATCTATATATACATATAAAATACCTTTTATTATTCAATATTCTTGAAATTTAGTATGCAGGGAGTTTCGGGGGAAAAAATAGATCTAGCTATGCGTTTAGAAAACAACGTCTAAAAAATACTGAGCAAAGCTCGGTCATCCAAGTACTAAACAAAAATAAAAAAAAAAGAAACCCGAGCTGAGGTCATCAAGTATCGGTGCCGCTTTTACTGCTGTTGTTATTATCGAAAAATAAATTAATATATAATTTTCGTACAGTGGTTGTGCGGTGTGGAGGTGTTGTGTTAATTCCGTTCATCATCTGGGAAGCTTGATGTTTATTATGTTATGAAATGTTTCATTATTCCTATTTCAGCAATTTAGCTATCTCTTGTGTTTTGTATTTACCAAACATTTTGTTTATTGTATGAGAAAATATTACAAAAATACTTTCAAAAAATAGTACACTGATGCCATTTTATTTCTTACTAGCTGACCCGCGCAACTTCGTCTGCGTCAATTTTCCCCATTTTTAGCGTAATGTTATATAACCTATAGGCTTCCTCGATAGATGGGCTATCCAATAGTAAAAGATTTTTTTAATTTGACCTAGTAGTTCCTGAGATTATCGCGTTCAAACAAACAAACTCTTCAGCTTTATAATATTAGTACGTTTAAACAAATTTACCAAAAAATGTCCTCTTTGTCAACCTAAACGGCTATTACCTACTCTGAATCAGGGCCCTAAACCGAGGTGGCCTAGAAAATTTGTTAGAGAATTAGGGCCCTAACTCTTATAATACCGCTCTTTTTAAGGGTTTAGGGTCCCTGATCCAGTGTAGTGTAATAAGCGCTTTATCAAATCTCATACTATCTGCTACAATATGGTAGCATCATTAAAATGTATAATGCCATACACGATTGTTCATTGTAGTTTAATCTTAGCCGATAACTCGATCTTCAACCTTGCGAATTGTGTCCCTTCCTGTCCTCGAATATACCTAGCAGTGTTAGCTTTAACGCGGTTTGCTTTATTTGTTTGTCCGCGTTGAGGAAAATCTTAGAAGCGATTCAAAATATAGGTAACTAGCTGTCCTGCGCAACTTCGTACGCGTAAATTTTCCCCGTTTTTGCAACATTTCTTATTGCGGCACTGCTCCTATTGGTCGTAGCGTGATGTTATATAGCCTATAGCCTTCCTCGATAAATGAGCTATCCAACAGTGAAGTGATTTTTTTCATTTTGGATCAGTAGTTCCTGAGATTACCGCGTTCAAACAAACAAACAAACAAACTCTTCAGCTTTACAATATTAGTATAGATTTACCTACGTCACCCTTTGTAGAAGGACCTTTATAAAGGGACCTGTTTGTTTGTATTGTTTGTTTTAACAGGGCCGCAATGTCACACTTAGCCTCTTAATTGGGCCATTGTGCGTACGTTGTAATGTGTCAGTTCTTTTCACTCCAGCCAGCCCAAACACTCCCTGAAGCCCAGCATTCCCCGCAGGTTGCTGCAGCCTTCAGGGAGGGATGACGGTGTTTTTAGGAACTGTGCCCGGTGCTCGGCCACACTGGTACATTCCATGATTATATGCTTGGGCGTTTCCTCATGTTCCATGCACCCTCTGCACAGTGGGCTATCTGTGATACCGATGGTGTACAGGTGCTTGTTTAGGGGACAATGGCCTGTCAGGATGGCTATTGCTTTTCGCAGTTTGTCTCTGTTTAGTCTGATTAGATTCCGAGCGTACTTTCTGGGCGCTGTTGGAATCGCCATCAAGAGACCTGATCCATAGTTGTGTCATTAGATGAAATTTGGTATGGAGATAGTTTGAGTCCCGGGGCAGGACATAGGATAGTTTTTATCGCGATAACTGACATCCACGCGGGCGAAGCCGCGGGCGAAAGCTACTATAATATTATCCATTTTAATATTATAAATGTGAAAGTAACTCTGTCTGTCTGTCTGTTACGCTTTCACGCTCAAACAGCTAAACCGATCTAGATGAAATTAGGTATGGAGAAAGTTTGAGTCCCGGGGAAGGACATAGAATAGTTTTTTGATATCCACGCGGGCGGAGCCGTGGGCGAAAGCTAGTAACATATAAGTTATTCGAATCTAAACAAAAATCGAACTGTATCTTTTATTACAACAATTTTGTCAATTGAATATTTGAATATTAATGTATAAAAATTATATATTCTAGAATAGCCATCTTGCGAAACAATATAAGGTCAATGTAGTGAATTTTGCATACGGGTAAGGTTATGGAATGATAATTATGACATCTGTTACTAGCCACTTGTTTCTATGGCACGTATTCTTTTGTAAATAGGGTTTGATAGAACATATAACGGTTTTTTTTGTGGAACATTAATTTAAAAAGTAATTAAAGTGAGCACGTGAAATGTATGGTTACATATGGACAGGACAGTACCATTCTATGTTAACCATAGATAGAGTAGGTAATGCTGGAAAAAAAAGGAGCGCACTTGTTTGATCATGTATGGCCTGTTTTTTTCTGTAGATCACTAGTTACATTGTAACATTCGCTTTATGTTCTCGCAATTTACAATACATTATGAAACAAAAATAAAATAATAACTTCACCACAGTTAATTAAAGTATCGCTAAGTTCGCTCTACTCGTTTGTCTATGGCAACTTTTTTTTCTTCCTATTCCTTTTCGTCAACAATTACGAAATATATTTAAGAAAAAGAATTTCAACCGTTCGAAATACGAATCGAATAATTAAAATTTAGTTTGTTTTCTTTTTTTAGAGAGAGACAATGGTATACAAACTATAAGTACAGTATGTTAGGTTAAAACATCAACTTTCTTTAGGTAACATTTTTTATTTTATGTCAAATCTTTCAAAACCTTCACTCCCGAAAAATAATCCTGGATCTTTGAATCCCAGTCTTAGTTTAAAAAAATCAAAATCAATGTTGATAAACTTTCGCGATTTGTACACATTATAAAATTATATATATACAACGGGTCTTAATCGCGTGAACATTAAAAGGCGTACAATAAAAAAGGTATACCTTATAATATTCACGCGATGAAAACCCGTTGTACCTACTTATATATAATTTAATAATGTCAAAATCAGTTTCTATAAGTGGACATAGTCAATATCCTAAAGCCTTATCAACTATATTATCTACAAATGTACACATCGAACAAGCTTGTCATTAAAATGTGAAGGGCATAGTTCGATCGTGATATCCTGAATTCGACGGTTGACCTATTTAAAGTATTGCCAACTGCCATACTAATGTTACTATGGAAAGTTTGGCAATAAATATTACTGGGTTGCCATGTGTTGAATGTTAAAAAGAGTTATAGTAACCGCTGTGGATCCTGAAAAGGATTAAGCATATGGTTATCATTTGAATTTGGATGCCAGAGGAAATAATTACACATATAAACATTACACATTTATCTATCTTCTATACTTAAATATTAAACAATTTTGGGGTTAAGTGCATGACTTTAAAACGACTGCACTTGGTATTTTTTTTTTTTTGTGTGCCTATTCGTAATTGTCACGAAAAAGTTAATATTTTTGAAGCGTAGGTAGCCTAATGGCTAAGGCATCGGTCTCGCAATCGTAATGTCGCGGGTTCGAATCCTACCGACGTGAACCCACTCCTAACTTCTGAGCAAGCGTCTGAGCTTAACAAGAGGGGTTAATAGATTGCTAGTAATGTGGGACCCAATCCCACATTGCTAGTTATCTTTTTTGTAATACAAAAAAATAAATAGAGACACTTAATAGATTTTTATAATTTCTGCTTAATCCTACTTGTATTTTTGAGTACAAACTTTTTGTGCCTTTAAATATCTCTGGCGTGGCTTAGTCTCTGCTAACTTTGGCCGGTATGATAGATGTCCGCTAAGATATTTTTTGATCAATTCCTAACCGCTACCCAGTCCCATCAAAATGACGCCAAAATACCATGGCCGTCACCGTACATCTGTCAAATTGACGTCAAACGTCGGCCGGGAAGGATACGAACGATATATCTTTAGAATTATGTATTAAACCTATTTAAATATATATATAAAATTGTTTGTTGATAAATAAGCTATGAGAAAAAATATAACTTTGCACATACCACCTTGTAGAATTTTATCAATTGGAAGTTAAAGGCGCGTCACGTGATTTTTTCTCCTTTTATTTATAAAAAAAATCATAAATAATAATAAAAGCCATTAATTCAAATACTAAATAATTTATACGCAATAATATAAACCACTAAACAATAATCAATCATAAAAACAACCCACTTCATACATTTTTTTTACACCACCAGCCCACTTAAGACCGGCACTTAAGTACCTGATAAGAACGACCCGAAACGTAAACAAAAAAAATATTGTTTACTTTAAACTTCAATTGTAGCGTGCCTCGAGGTTCGAGTGGCTATAAATCTTATCTTAATAGCTTCAGTCGGTCTTTGTTCGTAACATAAACAGTTCCAAGTGCTAATTACGTTAACTGGAGCCGGAGGTTGCAGAGAAAGTCTATACATCTTAAATAAATTTAATTATAAATTACATTAAACTAAAATCTAAAACTAGTGATAAATGGTCGATGTATGTACCAAGAATGAATCGTTCTTTATTAAAATCTAAAACTACAACTATGGAAAGACGGTTGCGAAATCGAAGTGGCGAGATGTGGAAATCACGTAGCGCTGACTCGACGCCTCGTGCCGGTCCGCAACTGCACTGCTTCGATAAATGGTGTCAACGGTCCGCCTCTTACACCAAAGCGTAGATAAATGGTGTCGACGGTCCGTCTATAACACCGACGCGTAACACCTCCCCCCGAAGAACAGCAACTATTTGTCAAGCGGAGTGGCAAATATTGCTGCCAGACCACTGGTGTTCATCTTACTTCTTCTGGTCGGATGTTCCGTCTGGGTTCAATAAGTGTATAGTTGGCCCCTCTGCAGTATCGATGTCTGGATACGCCTCTGGCTTCAGCTTCCGAAGATCCGGATATTCGTTGAAGGTGCTTGGAAACCACCCGGGTGACTCGCGAACGCGGATATCGATTTGAGATATTCCTAATTATCGCGAACCGGCCCGCGAATATCCTACCGACTGCGCCAATTACGTTAACTGGAGCCGGAGGTTGCAGAGAAAGTCTATACATCTTAAATAAATTTAATTATAAATTACATTAAACTAAAATCTAAAACTAGTGATAAATGGTCGATGTATGTACCAAGAATGAATCGTTCTTTATTAAAATCTAAAACTACAACTATGGAAAGACGGTTGCGAAATCGAAGTGGCGAGATGTGGAAATCACGTAGCGCTGACTCGACGCCTCGTGCCGGTCCGCAACTGCACTGCTTCGATAAATGGTGTCAACGGTCCGCCTCTTACACCAAAGCGTAGATAAATGGTGTCGACGGTCCGTCTATAACACCGACGCGTAACATGCTATAATATTTATTATGTAAACAAACGAGTTCCAGCTAACACGATATAGCGATAAGAGTCTTGTAATATGATACCAAAATGGAGGGTCTCACACTATTGCGTATTTATCGTAATTTATACAATTTTATTTTGCATGTTAATGTATATTCTTTAATTAAATGTTATTTACTAATTAAAAAATACAAAAATAGAGATGTTTTATACGAAAATATTAGAAAAATCACTGGTATTGCCTCGGCCCCTCGGACCCCCGGGGGTCCCTGAATTTCGTTTTTTTTTTATTTTTAAGTTTACGAAATATCTAATCGGAGTAATTCAAATGAAATGAGTGATAAGTCTATAGATATGTATGTTATCGGTAATAGTAACAACAGTTTCCAGCCACAAGAATGTTTTTGTTATAAAAACAATAAAACAATACGATTTTTTTTTTTTATGTTCAAAATGGCGGCCAATTTACGATAAAATGTAAAATTTGTATCCAAATCGTTATTTGAGACGTTGTGTTTGTATTAAAAAGTGTTTATGACTTACCTGTCGATGTTTTTATCACAGTATAACACTAAAACAACACAGTTTCACACTGACTACACCCTTCACAAACAACACAACAACACACAATACCATGTATAAAAGCGCGCCAACGGCAACTAAATACAGACGAAATAAACAGGTTTAATATGAAATTATGGTGTAACTGTGGTATTACTATGCATCTTTATCCAACGATCTAACATTCTGCCAAGTTTGAAAAGGATAGGTGCAGGTTTAGTAGGTTTGTTTGAACTTTAAAATATAGTCGTACCGCGACCTCCAGGAGGTCGCGGACAGTCATGGGTATTTTAGTCGCGACCTCCTGGAGGTCGCGGACAGTCGAGCGGCTAACAGGGAACTCGCTAGCTCACTTAAGACTAACAATTTAAAATTAAAACCATAGATGACCTTAACTTAAAATACAGCAGCCTTTTATACTATAGTCAATAATTGATCTCGTAATTTCAAAACCCAATTACTTTCGATTATAAAATTAAGTATTTTTAATGACTAGCACTGTCCCGCGCAACTTCGCCTGCGTAAATTTTCCCTGTTTTTGCAACATTTCTCATTGCTGCTCCGCTCCTATTGGTCGTAGCGTGATATTATAGCCTTCTTCGATAAATTGGCTATCCAACAGTGAAAGTATTTTTCAATTCGGACCAGTAGTTCCTGAGATTACCGCGTTCAAACAAACAAACTCTTCAGCTTTATAATTATTTAATGATAAAGTACCTACAACTAATTAACGCGAATTCAATTATCACTATGAAAATTTCCGCGTATCTACCCTTGAACTAGAACCGCAATTATATCAATATGTGTGTGCCAAAAACTAATATAATGAAATCGCCCTAATTTTACGTAGCGATACTAGGTATAAATACAGCGATAAACAGCGCGCAGACGTTGACCGAGTGAGCGGAAATAGACGCGGTAGTGGGTGCATAGAATGATGGAAATATGAATGTAAGCAAATCATTTCTTTCTGGTACATTAACTATACAAAAAAAATGTGTGGCACTCGAGGACTGCCGCGGTAAAGCTATTGAATAGCATTTTTATCAACTTATGCAATTTTTTTTTTTTATTTTCCTTTAAATCTTTCTGATGCTGATAATATGCCCTTTGACGTTCAAAATTTCTTTTTCTTATAAAAATAGTGTAATTACACACCAAAAAAATTATTCATTCAATTACGTATTCGTCCGATTTTGGAGCAGCTCGTCTTGATCCGTGCGAGCTTCGTACAGTTATACCGTATACATATACGTTAAGCGAACGCTCGGCCGAGCTACATGGTAGGCGGATTGGGGAGTGTTAGGTTTTATTTTCGTTACGGAATTTCTTGATTGAGTCGCCGCACTCAAAGCCCGCGATAAAAGCTATGCAATAGCTTAAAAATCTTACGGAATTTTAAACTACTTCTTGTATTTTCACACGTTAAACGAGGAGTTGTGTGAAATGCTCAACTCCATCACGAGGTTTTAATGACAAGGATTATAATTTCTTTACATTTGGAATAAGGATGCAAAATAATGGCTTGCATCGAGGCGAATATACAAACCTACTTAATAGGAAATAACTACTACAGGAAGAGGCTGCAAAGAGGTCAGGTTAACGCACTAAGATTAGGCAACAATGACCCCTTGTGTTAGTAGGCATTATGACTTTTTACCTTTGCCTTTAGAAGTTACAGTTGGCGCATTAAAAGTTGGCCGGATTGAACTTAGCGACAAGTGGTTGCGTAGATCCATTTTTTGGAAGTAAATGGTGACAGGAAGTGGGGGGCGGGAGCGGTAACTCAACCAAGAGAATTAGAGATGCGATTACGCATTACATTGACATAATTAGTATTACTACTAGTTTTTTGTAATTATTTTCGTTAATCTATCTCGTCTCATCTAAATCCATATACTATACCTATACTAATATTATAAATCTAAAAGTAACTCTGTCTGTTACGCTTTCACGCTCAAACAGCTCAACCAATTTAGATTAAATTTGGTATGGATATAGTTTGAGTCCCGGGGAAGGACATAGGATAGGTTTTATCGCGATTACCGACATCCACGCGGGCGAAAGCTAGTCGTTAATAAATAGTTTTTCGAACTATGTTTTGTATTGACTGTAACTATTCTAAATTTAAACTTTTATTAATTCGTATTTTTATATTGTTGAATTAAAACTATGCTAGTATTTTTAAACGATTAAACAAAATTAAACGTTTTTGTAAGTAATTTTAGGGTCGCATCTCTATCATATGCGCAAAAGTGTTAGGTCCTTTTCACACGTTTTGAATCCAATCCGGCGCCGGCTATCCGGCGCCGGATTGAGACCGGAACTGGGCGATTGGGAATCGAGCATTATTGATTGTTCAACGTAGGCACAATGTTGGACGATACCACATTCCGCATCGCTGCCTGCCTTCGTTTGGTTGTTCAGTGTGTTTCTCCGCATCGATGTCACTGTGGAAAAGCCTTGGACACTATGGGCTTTCATGCGGCAGGAGCATGGTCCTAGGTATACCTCGCCATGTAAGCATTAATGACATCATCCGTCGGGCTCTTGTCACCGCTGGCGTGCCAGCTGTTGTTGAACCGAATGGTTTGACTATGGTGATGGTAAGAGGCCGGACGGTATGTCGTTGTGGCCTTTTGGTATGAAATGCAACTGCTGCTTCTGCACAGAACCTCAAACGGCGCAAATGTAGTAATCTGGTTTGATATTTTAAGCCGTTTGAAGTGGAGACGCTGGGGCCGTGGGGCCGAAGGGCGCGTTGTTGCTATCCAACGTGGGGATGCTGCCAGCCTTCTGGGAACGTTACCAGTTGATGTATCCCTATCGATGGGGAGGAATTCTTTGACGCCTAGACAGTTTTGTGTCCTACCCTTTTTTATTTTCTTGTAAATATAGTATTGTAATAGATGTAAATTTAGAGTAGTTCTATAATATCTTGTATATGTTACAGTAAATTTGATTAATTTTGTGATTATATATAGTCACCAGGAACTATGCACAATAAAAACTTTAGGAATTGTGAGTATAAGCTCCGAATTAATAATTTTGCTTAGTTTCAAGTTTTAGGTAAAACAGTAAAAAGGGTATGTAGTAAATCAAGTTCAAAATTATGACAAAACCGAATTACTCCACCCCTACTTCAAGAGCTACTTGTTTGCGACACCCCAAGAGTGTCACTCTCGGGGTGTCGCAAACAAGTAGCATGGATGGAGTGCCAGTGCTTTTTTACGCAAGGGCGAAGATGCTGCACTTCCTGCAGCGCCGGAGAAAATGCTTTTCTTAAGATCTGGGCGATAAAGTTAGACCCATACAAACTTGACAACTGTCAAGTGATGATGAACTCATCATCATCGCCATCAATCATCAGTGTCACCATAAATACCATATAACACCATCACCATATTACCAACCATCTTCACTAATTATTAATCAATCCGTCATCGTCAATTTGTGATCGATACTATTCCTACCTGAATTATGAATAATAGCTAGTGAAAATGAGAAAGATTGACAATATTTTGACATATTTACCTACTATGCGACTTTGTCTAGCTACTATGCATAATCTCGAAATAATCATATTTATTTTAACATATGTATGAAAAATAAAACGGCTTGTTGTCTTAACAACTTTCCCACCTAAACGGGGAAAAGATAGCACTAGCCACACAACACTTTTAAAAAAAATCTAAGTAGTCCTATTTTAAAGGCTTATTGAGAGAACGCTCCATCTAGACATTATATAATCAAAGGTTGATTGTTAAATAATTAATATCTAAAAGAATTGAATTTGATATTTTATCACTCACTAATATCGCATCAATTGTAGATATCTATACCTACTAATATTACAAAGCTGAAGAGTTTGTTTAAACGCAATAATCTCAGGAACTACTGGTCCGAATTGAAAAAAATATTTTACTGTAGGATATTTACCATTTATCAAGGAAGGTCAGACTACATAACATCACGCTACGACTAACAAGAGCGAAGCAGTAATGAAAATTGATGCAAAAATGAGAAAAATTTACGCAGACGAAGTTGCGCGGGTTAGCTAGTATTACATATTTACCTACTCATATAACTCATTTAATATTTCAGATCTAGTTATAAATTATTAAGTAGGTATATGAAATGAAGCAGCTCAGACATTTTATAACTCTGAAATCATATATGATAATTTTAATCTATACTAATATTATAAAGCGGACGAGTTTGTTTGTTTGTTTGTTTGAACGTGGTAATCTCAGGAACTATTGATCCGAATTGAAAAATTATTTCAGTATTGAATAGCCCATTTATCGAGGAAGGCTATATAACATTACGCTACAACCAATAGGAGCGGAGCAGCAATGAGAAATGTTGCAAAAACGGGGAAAATTTACGCCGACGAAGTTGCGCGGGACAGCTAGTATTAAATATAAGTGGAATTAACTAGTTATACACAAGCAGATTTGGCAACGTACACAATATACGCCACATGCAACTTAATAAAGATTTTTTTATAATGTGTCTGAATCAAGGACGTTTTGTCTAATTAAAATAAAAAAAGTGTTTATTTTTAGAATCTCTGAGCAATCGAAATCCGGACTTGAACTGAAGGCTGTCCCTCACCGCGAGCATTCGCCTGTAATGTAATATTTATGATTCGCTTTCCAGCATTACGTTACAATACGGCCTCCCTGACTGTAATAAAAACATTTGTGATTCAATTTTCGAAGCGATCGTTTAATTTTTTCATTGATGTTACCAGTTGTATCACTATATTACAGATTGTAGCATTACATTTGGGGCACTGCTTCTCCTCCTTCACTAAGGTAATGCTAGTATCTGTAACGTAACATTACAAGCGAATGCTCGCAGTGAGCAACCATCCTTAGGTCCCGATTAATGCAATCATTAATGTCTCGAGTTTTTTTACATAACAACGCAATGGAAATGGCGAAAAGTCTATGCAAAGCTAGAACGAGTCAGATCGCTTGATATTTAGGGACATAACTGTTTTAATATGTTACATAATTAGGTAGGTATAATAATATTAATAAAACACTTCTCATCATTCAACAAATTAATTCAAAATCGAATTCAACCTTGAACTTCATACGGTACCTAAGCGTCTAATGAAGAATGGGCCCAACACTAGTTTGACATTTTATATCGCCAGTTGCCAGGTGTAATAAATTTAAAATAATGTTGCCATAAGCAATTGAGGAAATATCGATAATTTGTTATGATAACATTTCATTGATATAATGGCCCTTTTCGTAGATTTTTAATAGGTGTTTACCGCTTGTTCTTTTATATTACATATTTTGTTGAAAGTTTTTTTTTATCTTTCGCTATCGAACGTGTCTAACCGTCAAAGCTATGTCACCTTTTGGAATTACCTTGTTGGACCACAATTGGGAACACTGTGACGGACGTTCTGAAGAACCACACGCAGCTTTTTCATATTATTTGGCTAACAAGTATTTAACTTGAAAATCTATGGCGGATTTTTTTTTTTACGGAAGGACCATCGGTGCACCGATCAGCCCCTCCGTCCCGTAGTCTTCCATAAAACATCGAAAGTACAGAAAGATAGTTTCATACGTACTTCGGCCGAGTAACACACAACTAGATATCGAATCTTGGATTATTTCGTTTCGAAGGTGGTCTAACATTACGTATCCGTAAGCAATGTCTTAAAGTGAGTTGCTCCAACGCGTTTGCATGAACTACAGAATAAAGAGAGTACAAAAGGAACGCTGTATGTACTACACTAAATGCATCGGCAGCGTGTGATCCGTTTAGGCGCAGGATGTTCAATTCCCAAAATGTCTAGTTTGCAAAATGACACCTCTTTATTTTGACATCTCACAGCCGCCATGTTTGTTTTTTCAAACGTCACATATCTAACAACACTTGGGTGATCAAGACGAATCTAACGACGTGTGAATTGTATAAATCCATTCAGTGGATTGTGAGATATCAGGTAATAAAGAATATTACATACATACATACAAGATACGCGCGAAAAACATAACCCTTCTTTACAGTCGGGTAAAAATAAACAAGGTTTTATTTAAAAAGGCGTAAAAAAATATATAAATATTCAAAAATTGTCTTGTTTTATGTATAAAAATATAACTATTTTTAACTGTCTATTTTAAGGCATTTTAACGTTATGATGAATATTGGACATTGTGCGCCTGAACGACGTAAGCGTCGCACTCGCTCTGTCTCTGGTTCATCTTGTTCCGATTCTCCGCGTCTGTGACAATACCTATCTATGAGTGCGTGCGTCAAGTGCGTTTTGTATGAAGCTTTCGTTCTGTGCGGTATTTTGTGACAAAGCCTTACCACACATGTCGGCTGACATAATCCCAAATATTTCACGTGATTGTCTAATATCGCGAAATAACAATTATAAAATTGACAAGTTTATAATGATTATAAAATGATAATGACTATTTAGTTCCGATAACTCAAGGCCAGGTTATTTCTTGTCACGTGTTAGTTCTAATTATAATCAGCTGGGTGTCAAATACTACGCAATATTTTGTGGTTATAGTGATAAGCTGGCGATTATGGCCGTGCTGACAAAGTTGTGGTGTCCCTCAAAACTTGATAGACGATAGTTTCCTGAAAAAATGCGCACAAAATGAATTCGAGTCTAAGAATTGTGAAAATGGAAGCTAATTTAGTTATCAATTTTCTCGTCGCCTTATTTAAAATGTGACAAAAGTTGTAATTATTTGTATTAAAGGTTATTCGTGCAGAATAGGAACAGAATATAACTTTGTGGTGTTAAACTCGGAGTTATCAATGCCCACGGTAAAGTTTGTTTAGTCACATTAATGGTATAACTGAAGTGGAACTCGTATATTGGACGATATGTACCATTGTACATATCGTTCAATATACACGTACAGAGATAAGAGAGAAACAAGTCTAGTAATCTTATGAAAACATTTTTTTATAAACATAAAAGGGTTATAACTTATACATGTTTTTTTTTTCAAGTTATCTAGCAATGTGGGATTGAGTCCCACATTGCTAGATAGGCCTCATAGTAACCTCGAAGGCTTGTGTTAGGAGTGGGTTTACGGCGGTAGTATAATGGGTAGGATTCGAATCTGCGACCTCACGATTGCGAGACCGATGCCTTAGCCATTAGACTACCGCAGCTTAGTTTTAAATATATATCTGTCTTGTTTAACTTTTAAACCGTGTGACCCAAAAATATGGGAAAAATCACAAAGATAGCGCTTAATAAATACTTCAAATTAAAACTATTTCGGATAAGATCGGATCATTGAGTTATTGCCGAAAAACTGTTAAAAACCATGAAATGTTTCCGATTTTTTTCGTAATTTGCCGGTTTTTTCGGTTTTATTAATAAAAACTTTGAAATATTCCCTGACAACTTTTCTGTTAATATTTCCACGCAATATGTGAAAAAAAAACCAACCCAAATGCATTTTCTTTTTTTCTGTTAATATTTCCACGCAATATGTGAAAAAAAAACCGAACCAAATGCATTTTCTTTTTTTCTGTTAATATTTCCACGCAATATGTGAAAAAAAAACCGAACCAAATGCATTTTCTTTTTTTTCGTGGAAAAAAACAATACTTTTTTTTCTGAATTTTCAACGATTTCCCAAGAAATAGATTTTAAAGAAATAAAGAAAATCCGTTCACTTGTTTAGAAGTTATCAAATTTTTTTATCGATACTAATGTTATAAATGTGAAAGTAACTCTGTCTATCTGTCTGTTACGCTTTCACACTCAAACAGCTAAACCGATTTAGATGAAATTTGGTATGGAGATAGTTTGAGTCCCGGGGAAGGGTATAGGATAGTTTTTAACGCGATAACCGACATCCACGCGGGCGGAGCCGCGGGCGAACGCTAGTACAAAATATATCAAAGGTTATGTAACATTTGTAGCAGTCGTCAAGTGAAACCATAAAAGATTATAGAGATAACAGAATTAGAAATATATATGTCACAATCCCAAACAAATAAGAATTTCATAGATAAGATATAAGTAATACCAGTAGTAATTTTTATTTATAGTTTTATAACTATTTTAGTACCGCCTAGTTTTTGTTTGTATACAGTACCTGTCCCAAGGAAACCAGGGAATCATTAAAAATATAACACCTTCTTCTTTAAAAAAGTATATATGAAGATGTAAGAGCAATCGCTGGTCATCTATTACATCGACAGACCTTAGACCGTGCCAAGTGGAATTCTGATGGCGAGACATATGCCCAACGGTGAACAAAACATTGCTGAAGAAGAAGCAGAAGAAGATCTATATAATATGATGCCAGAGTCGAGAGAAGGACAACACCACTTTCCAATCTATACTAATATTATAATACTGAAGAGTTTCTTTGTTTGAACGCGATTATCTCAGGAACTACTGGTTCGAATTGAAAATTTATTGTGCTGTTGGATAGCCCATTTATCGAGGAAGGCTATAGGCTATATAACATCACGTTTCTATCAATAGGAGCCGAGCAGAAATGAAAAACGTTGCAAAAACGAGGAAAATTTACGCAGACGAATTTGAGCGGGTGGGCTGGTGGTTTATAAAACCGAATCAAGTTTGAACTCATTTGATTCGTTTGAACGAGTCTAGTAACGAGATGTTCAGGAGGTGGAATAAAGAGGCATGTTTTATAGCCTATTAGCTTTCGACTGCTGCTCTGCCCGCATGAATCTGGTTTCTCCATATAAACGTTGGACCCCGGAGTCGGGTAGATTTTAAAAAACCCATTCTAAGCGGTCATAATAACTAATCTAAGTGCCAAATTTCAGCGCAATCCGTTTAGCGGTTTGAGCTTGGTGTTGATAGAGCAGACAGTTAGTAACAATTGCCTTTTATGTATACAGTAGTTACTTTAATATTGGCGTCAAACGCTGTGTTCCTGTTAGTATGTAACTGACGTGTTGTTCAACTATATCGCCACGCGTAAATTTACGCTATTGCGAATGACGCACGCGCTGATTAAGGGCCAACGCGCGACTTATGATAAGACGCGGACGAAGGTTAAGAATTAAAAAAAAGTTATAGTTGATAGGAGTTTGTAATACGGTTCAATGTTCAATGGTGTCTGCATGTTTTTGACTAAGTATCCTCATTCAAATTCTTAATAAAGAATTAGTATTAGGCAACTTACTAAAATAGTACACACAAAAAAAAATACTTTTTCTAAACAACTTTTAGAAAAAGTATTTTTACAATAGTGCATGACTGGCCTGTTGGTTTAGTGGTTAGTGACCCTGACTGCTAAGCCGGAGGTCGTGGGTTCGATCCCCACCCAGGATAAATCTTTGTGTGATGAGCACGATGTTTTATCTGTGTCTGGGTGTTATTTATCTGTAATATGTATGTATTTAGAAATATATAAGTATGTTTATCGGCTGTCTGATATCCTTAGTACAAGCTCTGCTTAGTTTGGGATCAGACAGCTTTGTGTGAGTTGTCCCAAGATATTATTATTATTATTATTATTTATCTGTAATATGTATGTATTTATAAATATATAAGTATGTTTATCAGTTGTCTGGTTTCCATAGTACAACCTCTGCTTAGTGAAAGGCGTATGGCATAAGAATTATACCTCCCCTGGTACAAAATTCTATTGGATTATTGTGGCATAGAATTTTTAAAGTCATACTTTTTTTTATTAATAACTTTTTCACACATAAAGAAACGAATGAAAAAATAATAAAAATTTTTTAGAGTACTCCAATTTTGATAAAATTAGGTATGTGCACTCAGTATCATGAGCACATACCAACCCTTGAATATGACCACACCTTTCTGATACAGCCTGTATATATTTTATTACTATACTAGCTGTCCCGCGCAACTTCGTATGCGTAAATTTTCCCCGTTTTTGCAACATTTCACGTCGCTACTCCGCTCCTATTAGTCGTAGCGCGATGTTATATAGCCTACAGCCTTCCTCGATAAATGGGCTATCCAACAAAAAAATAAATTTTCAAATCGGACCAGTAGTTCCTGAGATTAGCGCGTTTAAACAAACAAACAAACAAACAAAGCAAACAAACAAACTCTTCCGCTTTATAATATTAGTATAGATATTAACGTGTAATTTAGGTGTCTCACTAGGCCCATAGTGATGACGGCAATGGGACTTTTGGCACTTATGGTGTCACTCGTTCCATCATGGCACTAGTGGGATAGGCCTAATTCAACATAGATAAAACAACTAATGAAAAACAAAAAATCAACTTGGAATTACAATTACTTATATCTTGTTTGTATTAGCTGTTATTAATCCGAGTATTTCCAAGTATTGGAGAAACGGTGTAACAAACAATCTTTTTAAACTTGGATAACGGTGCTGGTTGCGTAATTACCTAATTGTTTTATAAGAAATATTGTTAGTCTTATGCATGATTGCGCAATTGTTTGTTATCCTGAAGAAATAAAAACAAAATAAAACATCAAAAGCGAAGTTTAAAAATATGTTGTAGGTATACTAGAAGTAAAATCCCAAGTATTTGAATTTAGCTGTTTTTGACGTCGTAAATAATAAACAATTACGGTAGTAATTATATTGGGGCTAAAGAATTTTCGTATTTTTCATACAAAGAAAAACATTGTTTAGGTATATTTTTTTATTTATTATATCGTAACTACTAATATTATGTCGATCTAGCTCCACTTTTATAAAGATGGCACTGTTTTATCCGTGACAGGAAGTCAAGAACGAGCCTCATTCTTCACACTAAAATTTCCAGACTAGAAACGCTTGAACCATATTTGTGCTACTCGTATTGATACCGCATTCCGGTCCGTAAACCGCACAAATTTTATTAGCGGCGTTTGTCGCATTTTGACGTGACAACATCTTATAATTCGATGGATCCGGCCGAACGCACAAAAAAACGTGACTCATGAGGCGTTACCTCGCTCTGAGGCGTTCCATTTTTTACTTTTTTTATAATAAAACTTTAAAATGTACCGAATTTCTTTGTCAAATATTCGTAAATGTTCGTGCTTGAAAAACAATTGAAAAATGGTGGGAAAATCAATCAACATTTAGTGGTATTAAAACCAGTCAGTTACATTCAGTACAACCAAAGAGGTTTGATTACTAACAATACATTCAAGATAAGAAAATACTTTTGCCCTACCTATTACAAGCTTTGTCATTAGCAAACTTTGACTGCCTCTGTGGCGCGGTGGGAGTGTGTCCGACTGCTACGCAAGAGGTCGTGGGTTCGATTCCCACACGGGACACCACTTTGTGTGATCCACAAATTGTTGTTCCGAGTCTGGGTGTACTTTGTGTCCGTGACTTGTATGTTTGTAAAGTTCCCCGCGACACAGGGCTTGTACCCTACTGCGGGAGTTGTAAAAGAAAAAGAAAAAAAAGAACTAAGTACTAATTTTGTAATTTTCTCTGGATTCAACTAACACTTGGCTGGTTTTTTTTAGAGATTTTAGATAAACAATGAAATCTCTCGATATAATCAGTTGATCAATTCAAATCACACGCTTTAGATCGACTGATCCCGCGGAACTGATTTGAATGGTATCTGTCAACCAAAGGCCCTCTAATCTAAAGTTTGAACGTCGTCGCCTTGAACGTCGCGTTAATCCCTACTAATATATAAATGTGAATGTAAGTTTGTTTGTTACACTTTCACGCGAAAACTACTCAACCGATCATCATGAGACTTTGTACACATATTCTTGGAGGTATTAGAAGTAACATAGGATACTTTTTATTAAGAAAAAAAAAATATGCGAAAGCTATATATATTTGTGAAATTGGTAAACATTTTTGGATAATATTTATTCCTAATGTTTCTTAAAGAACCCTTAAAATAAGATATTTTACTTTTTTTTTATTACGAACGTTCCAACTCCTTACTTTATCCTCGTAAGTAGAGTTCAATAGGTAGAATTAATTAATTGCAAAATCTATAAATCCAAGTTTTTGTACGGTAAAAATAAAAAATAATTACTAGACGCTCTGGGAAAAGTTGTTTTGAAAATCGGCTGTATTGCCATCAGCTCATAAATAGCAAGAAGAAGACACTAAAGATGGGAAATACGATGGTAGATGATACGATATTGTTCAATTGACACTATTCGATATGCACCGCAAAAAAAATCGGTTGTCCAAAAGTCGGTTTACTGACGATATTGAAGTAATTTTTATAGGCATTTCTTGCCAAAGACTTTACAAATACGGGGGCCTAACCCGTAAGCATTAAGAGATAGAAGAATTTGATATCTAGAAACATAGTCCAGATAGGTGGTTCGCTTCTGGCCCCGGTTTGGCTACGGAAGTCTCGGGTTCGATTCCTGAGTCTGGATTCAAATTTTTCTATCTTTCAAAAATGCAATTATTGCATTTACTGACGATAGTTGAACGTGACAACGTCATATGAAAATACTGACGGAATGGTTTCCTGCCGAACGCGGAGGCTGATTGTGCATCTTTGTCGCTCGTTCCGCGCTCTCGCTTGCACTTAAATGGAACGCCTCAGAGCGAGGTAACGCCTCCTGAGTCTTGTTTTTGCGTGCGTTCAGCCGGCTCCATCGAATTATAAGATGTTGTCACGTCAAAAATAGAAGATACTACCTACAAAACTACGACATCATTCCTGTCTGAGAACTAATCATTCTTGTTGCATTAGTATCTTTAAACGTGATGCAACTCTTATCAGATTAAATTAACAGAAATCAGCTAAAGTCATTGCGTAATGATTTAGTTCTGTGAATGTAAAAGGTAAGGTCATCTGTTTATAGGTACACTTGTTGAGGAAAATCCGGCTGCAAGTCTAGATTTGGAACCTAAGTAGGTGAGATGCTGTGTAGTAACTTTTAAGGAGACGTGTCTGTTTTGTAATAGGTATTTTAGTTTAAAAGCAATCAACAAACTTTGAATTAACATCACTTTAAAGTGAATAGTAGCGACAGAAATACATTTGAAAAGACTTAATGATAAAAAAAAATGTCTTACCCCTAAATATTTTTAATATTTTGGTTATGAAGACAATTTTTATGAAAAGCAGTCGGAGGTATTATTGAATCTCGATGAACTTAGTATTGTGCCTACGACAGCAAGATATTACATATGTATGTAGGGGATCTTATTTGCATCTTTTTGGCGCAGGCGAGTTTTTAATTTATTTTTTTATTGAATACTCTTTAGTGGTTGTGGGATGTAACTAACGTTTATCACACCTATAGCCAAATATTAAAAAAATAAAAAAAGTTGCTAATTGACAATTGTTTGCAAGATGGTAATAAAGAATATTACATACATACATACAAGATACGCGCGAAAAACATAACCAAAGCAAAAAATAAAGAAATCACATCCCTACTTTACGTGTAGTACGAGTACAAGTATTGGGTACCTCACCCAATACTTTTAAATTTTAATTGACCACTTTGTCGGGGTAGGTCATATGTATACATATGCCAAATTACACCTTTCTAGTGGAAGAGTTTCTGAGCTGCGGACGGACGGACGGACATGGTAAAACTATAAGGGTTGTTTACCAACGGAACCATAAAAATAGTTTTAGTATTCGGAAATAAAAACATATCAACATTTGTATCTTTTCACAACCCCTTCATCCAAATAATGTTAAAAATTTTAAAAATCTTTTAGTTGCAGACACTTACCTACGTTGTAAACTTACAAGAAAAATAAATCTATGCCACAAATAAATAAAATAATTAAAAAAAAAACAGCTTTTTCGACAGTCCCCTGGGGTCAATTCAAGTATTTACAGCAGTGCAGTTGCTGTTAAGTTTCGATAAAACGGCTATTTTTGTATTCTTGTAACTTTGGGATCGAGCTCAAATATGCTCACGTCAAGTATGCATCTCGAGAGCGCAATAACGACATTCTAGTACGGTGCGCAAGCGTTTTGGAGATCGATCCCAAAGTTATAAGAATACGAAAATTACCGTTTTAATCGAAACTTAACCGCAACTGCACTGCAACTGTACTGCTTAAATACGTGAATTGGCCTCTTGGTTGCTGCGATAAGTAATAAATCAGTCAGGACATAGGTTTTTTAATAGTAGCAATAAAAGAACGTCGTATAACATTGAAATACTAAAATAACAATTTCATTAAGTAGTGATCATATTGGCATGTATCCAATTTTTTTTAGGTGTTGTCTTAATTACTGTATAGCCTTCAAATAGATGTAAGACCTTGTATATTAACTGGCATTAAAAACTAATGTGTATGTTTATACGCATCATACAATCTTCCGTCTATTTGCTTTCAATTTCAAATTTTCGCAGCGGTAGATTCAGGATTCAAAATTCAAAATTCTTTATTCACTAAGGATGCAAAACAACACTTGTGATTCGTCGGGATTCTACATGTATATGTAATGCCAAGTTCGCAAACAATAGGTAAAGCCGGAGAAAAGAACCTGGCAATGAAAACTCGCGGCCACTCTTTTCAAATTGCCATTTTTACAATGTTTGAATGATTTGCTGAAGGGAGGGAAGCGAGAGGTCGGACTGACTATACAATACCGGGGTAGATCGTTTACTAGCACTATTAAATTACCAATTGTGAAGGGCAAAACAAGATGATTAAATTGATATAATTTGATCAAATTATATCAATATCTCTATCTCAATAGTCTATCAAGCGTGGGAAATAATGAAAAGCGTAATCCCAAAATTCTAATCATAAAGGTATAATTGTAAAAGAATAACCATAAAAATATAATCATATAAACATAATCATAAAATCAATAAGGTGGAATGAGCTCCAAAGAAAATTTGGTACCTACTAATTAAAAATCAACAAAAGTCGTACACAAATACGTTAGAAATAAAAGAAAATAAAGCTAAAATTCTATTCCTTTTATTTCTAATATTTATTACAAACAAATCCTAATTAACATAGGATCATAGTTACCATATTTCATGGTGGAATTGTTTGTTTACCCACAAAGTAACGCGTAACGCGCCGTGAAAATATCAAAAATACGAACACGGTATAATATTCAACACCGGGACACCATAAATAATTAATTCCTAATTGGGACATTCTCACGTCAATTATAAATAAAAAAAGTACATAAGCTCAACGAGCATGCATTTTTAAACAATATCTAATATTCTAACCGCAAGGAGTAGAGTAACCAGTTATGTAGAGCTCTAAACACCCTCCTAATAAAGGGTAATTATATAGAATTAAATGAGATGGAGAGTTCATGTTATGTTGGCATGTGTGTGACTTGTGACTTCCTCAAAGATGAATCGGATTTGACGCCGTTCGAGTTATTGTAGGGTGTCCATGATTACAAACTTTGTCGAATATAGGATACCTACCGAAAAATAACTTAATTAGCTGAGAGGAAATATTATAATTTGCAATACGTACAGTATATTGATGAGAACCACTCATTTCAATGATTTCTTAAATTTGCACGTAGCGTTAAGTTTTGACAATTCGTAAAAGAAAGAGACTAATTTTGACTTGACACTATTTGATGATTTAATATATACATTAAAATATATTAAATGTATATATTATGTATTTAAAATTAAATTTCAATGAATTCCAAGTAAACAGCATACCAAAATAAGTAATTAATCCAAGTAGGTACAATATTCCTTGACCGTTCAACTAAGTTGCAACCACTGATAACGAATATTATGTAAATATATTTTGAAATGAGTCCTCGGTAACAGTTATCATGAGGTGATATAGGCACCAACAATTACTCGGAATAAATCATTGATACGCTTACAAAAATAACACGAAATGCGCGCGGTTTAATAAGAAAATGCTTCTTATAGTCATAGTTTCGCTTTACTAAAGGTACTAAGATATTTAATATAACACTTAAAGTAAGACTTATGGTTTAATGTTAACAATTATTGGATAAATCGAATTGAACTAGGATTCTTTTCACCCAAACGTGGACAAATAAGAACTCAAAATGTGAAGAAGAGTTTTCCTGTAAAATATTAGTCTAAATGCAACTCTATTTATAAAAGAAAAAAAGAAACATTTATTTGTTGAACCACATAAGTCACAGCAATAAAGAATTACATAAATTATTAAAACAAAAAGAAATAGACAGAATATAATAAAAAATAAATCAATTAAAAAATAGTAATAATAATTAATTCGGTAAGAAAGAAAAAAAAGGAAAAGAAAACCATTTTAACAAAAGCTGTGCCTAGCGGCTGCAACAAATGGGTGTCCAGTTCAGCATTTTGCCAAGCTGAAAATTTACGGTAAACCTTCCTAACTAACCTAACCAATTCCAATTATTTTTCCAATCCTAATTTTTCCATTTAAGCGCTAATCTATGTTAAAGTCCTGAGTTACTAATTTCTGCATTCTAAAATAATTTGAAATGGTGTAATTCACAAAACGTTTGAACTTGTTTATTGTCAGCAATAAATAAGTTCAAACGTTTTGTGATTTACACAATTTCAAATTATTTTACTGATAAACATAACAAAGGGTCTATACGCTGCCGGGCTGGTGTTAGTTATCAGTATTTCAGGTAGAATAATAAAAAGACACTGTCCTAAAAAACATAAAAAATTGTGGTGATGGTACACACCTGTGCGGTGAAGCGCTTGTCGGCAACTTAGTGCGCGGAACTTTTAAAAGTCGGCCCGGTATAGACGCGCGCGCATTATTGCATGTAACATACGTCATGTATGATGTTGGGGACAAGGCATTAGCGATTATTTCATTAAATAAATATTATTATCCAATATGTTTAAAAACACGATTTGTAGACATAATACAAATTATACTATGAATCTCAATCGCGTAGATTTATGCATCATAAGTTTTGTTCACCGTTTCACCCACATACATCGTAACATCGTGCTGATATGTAGCCTATATTTTATCCTAACGTATAATTGCTGCGGCTATGCGGTTTCGTCAAAATTCGCCACGTAGTTTTTGCATAAAAGAGTAACTAATTCCCATCGGTTTTTGCATATAAGAGTAACTAATTCCAACACCACATAATATCCTTACAGGGTATACCTATAATGAAATAATGAAAACCAGGTTTCTAGTATGAAAACCGCCACTCTGTTAATATAAAAGCCGGATCACACGGCGACGGTGCGACGCCTGCATATAAAAATCTATGGTATGCCACACGGAGCACGGCGAATTATTTTCGGTGCGGTGCCGTACCGCGCCTAAGTTAGGACGACTCCCAGCTAGATGAACCAACGGCCTAAAGAAGGTAGGTCCTCCGCATTCATGTCTAGATACATTCTATCTAGATATGAATGGCGGTAGACCGGGCGTGTTGTGCCGTAAACTGTGATAGGCTTATATCTAATAGTGCACTGATAGAGACTATTTGTAATAATATTTGACAGAGTCAAATCTACCACCCAAACTAATTACATAATGAAAGCTTTCAAAACGCTACCTCTTATATCTTAAAGTATACGCGTATACTGTTATTGGCTGGCATCGAAAGTTACCGTGCGCGTAATAACGATGTTTCACCACATAAAGCGCGAGAGTGGGTGGGGTGATTATTTTATTATATTTATATACTAAGGACTTAGTACGGACAGAAAATACTGACAATACAGAAGGTAAGCTCCATAAACGCGCGCTCGAGCAACGTAGATATAGCTTATGGACACAGAGCCTCTGAACATCTTCGGAGCAAAGTAGTTAGAGGTTCTTTGTCCGACAAAAATATGTCTATTTAAAACCAAGATCTATGTAAAATGTTTAATAACCAAATTGCTTAGTAGCCTTTGTAAAAGTATTAAAAATAAATTTGCTATTAGGTTAATAAAAATTGATAAAAATTTTATCAATTTTTATTAACCTAATAGCAAATTTATATTACACTACTAGCTGACCCGCGCAACGTCGTCTGCGTAAATTTCCCCGTTTTTGAAACATTTTTCATTGCTGATCTGTCTTAGCGTGGTGTTAAATAGCGTATAGCCTTCCTCGATAAATGGGCTATCCAACAGTAAAATATGTTTTCAATTCGAACCAGTAGTTCCTGAGATAATCGTGTTCAAACAAACAAACAAACTCTTCATCTTCATAATATTAGTATAGATTTATACTCTGGGCAATTTGCAATGCATACTAGGCATATTCATAACCTACTATATGTGCCGTAGTTACTTTGTACCAACTATATAAACAGCTGTTTAAGCGTTTCATTACTAGTTGGTAATGTAAAATCGTACCATGAAAGATCGAAATGCCATTGTTATTTTATATTTAATTAACGATAAATTGCAGTGGTTACCCTACACTAAGATTGTTTACTAAACATTTCATATCTTGTGCGGCTTTAGTTTTTTAATTTGTTGCTCAAGCGAAAGAACTATGAAGTGTACATTCTGTACTCTCGGTATTTTTTTGAATTTTATGAAACCGTGGCCCGTGACGGGTTCGTCGGCTTGTTATCTTATATTGTTTTTGTTTTTAAGTGGCTATTCGGCTCTTTTTAGTCGTTTTGCCAAACTACTTGGCAATATATGATTAGGTATAAATGAGACAAAAGATGTAGTATAGTCTGGTTATAATTATCTAAAGGTGCATCTTATATACTAACGACTTCGTGTTGATAACAGATAGTGGAAACATTTAATAGATACTGAACGTGCGATAAGGAACATAAGATTGTGATGTAGATTGTAGATACAGCACAAAGATATTGTACTGTAACAGTACACCCCCCTTTAAAAAAAAAAAAAAATATGGTAATAGTGTTTACAATATAAATTTGACCTAGACCTTACTAGTTATTTGCTGATGTATATAAATAATAATGCTATTGTACGCGGTGGAATTTGATGACGCCTGTTGTGGTGTGATTTGCTGACGTCTGTAATTTTGACTTAGCTGTTGCACGAGTGTTTATTATTTTTTTCCGTTAAACTCTTCATTCTTCTGTCCAGTGTTTTCATTATGCCGTAAATTAGGATCACGCCGATTGTTAAAATAATCTGTCCCATTGCAACATTTCTTGTCCACCGTAAGTCCTCCTGGATCAGGTTACGGAGTTGGTCCGCTTCGTTTTGATTGAGGCAATTGTCCGTATTGTATGTTATCTGGTCCTTAGAACTTTGATTTCCCATTTTAGATGTCTTGTTGTTACGAGTAGTTGTGAATTAATGGTATATGTTAAGATCTATGTTAATATATATACGAATAGCTTGCTTATATCAGCGATTTTTTATAGACGTACTACTGGCTTTACTTTACGTCCCGATCGTGTAGTGTACGTGTGTGAATGCCTGTCGCAATCCTTTGAATCTGGCACGTAGTTTGATTCGTCATTGATCATGAAAGCTGGTTTCAATCTATCAATTGATATCACTGTCTCTTTATCCCTAATTCTAATGCAAAATGTTTTATCTGTTTTACTAATTACTGGGTAGGGTCCTTCATACGGCGGTGTCAGGGCTTTCTTAATTCTATCACACCGAACAAATACGTGTGAGCATTCTTTGAGTTCGGGATGCACAAATATAGCTTGATTGTGTTTTTTTCTTTTCGGAATTGATGTCATTTGTGTGATGTCCTTTTGAATTTGTTTTACAAACTCTTCGTACGTTGATAACTGTGCTGCTGATGACTCAAAAAATCCTCCAGGGAGTCGTATTGGCGTTCCATATGTCATCTCTGCTGAACTATAACCTGTGTCTTCT
Source organism: Herminia tarsipennalis (assembly GCA_945859575.2). Lineage (NCBI taxonomy): Eukaryota > Metazoa > Arthropoda > Insecta > Lepidoptera > Erebidae > Herminia > Herminia tarsipennalis. The sequence goes on from OX243850.2 coordinate 19,935,112, forward strand.
CGCAAGCTACTCCGCAACCCGAGTAAAACTGTTGGAATTTCTTTTAACCAATTTTCGTTGGATTCTCTTGTCATTAACGCCGCCTTTAAAGTTCTATGAAATCTCTCTATCATTCCATTGGATTGTGGATGATAAGGTGTTGTCCTAATTTTATGTATTCCCAAAAATTGTGAGAGTGACTCAAATATTCTTGATTCAAACTGTCGGCCTTGATCCGTAGTAATGCGCAATGGACATCCAAAACGAGTAATCCATCCCTCGAAAAGTGTCTTGGCTACTGTTTCTGCAGTTATATCTTCTACCGGAAATATTTCGGGCCATGACGTACAACGATCTATGATTGTGATTAAATATCTCTTCCCTTGTGAAATCGGAAGTGGTCCGACGATGTCAATATGTAAATGTTCAAAACGTTGCGCTGTCATAAATGTACCAGGAGGTGATATCGTATGTCGTTGTATTTTTGATTTTTGGCAGGCTATACATGATCTACACCAGTTATTGATATCTTTGTTCATATACGGCCATAAATACCTTTGGGTTATCATTTTTCTCGTAGTTCTTTTTCCTGGATGGCTCATACCATGAATGGTATCGAAAATTTGTTTGCGAAAATGCTTTGGTAAGTAGGGGCGGCTTTTTCCAGTAGAGGTGTCGCAGGTGATGTTTATTGTGGAACCCGGAAGCGTAATGTTTTTGAATTTTAATCTTTTATTGTCATGTAATTTACTTAGTTCATTATCTGTTGATTGACATTTTTCCAATTCAGCGTAATCGATAGGTGATGGCACGTATATTTCCTCTATTCGAGATAAGGCATCGGCGGTAATATTGTCACGTCCGCTTATGTGTTGAATGTTGGTACTGTATTGTGAAATGAAATCTAACTGCCGGACCCGTCGCGGTGTATCGTTTGATGATGGTTTTTGGGAGAATGCGTATGTCAAAGGTCGGTGATCCGTAAATATTGTAAATTCTCTTCCCTCGATTAATCTGTGAAAATGTTTGACGGCCATGTATATTCCTAACAGCTCTCTGTCAAACGTAGAATATTTTTGTTGAGTTTCGCTCAATTTTTGTGAAAAAAATCCTAATGGTTCCCAATTGCGTCCGGATTTTTGTTGTAAAACTCCACCAACGCAAGTAGCACTAGCGTCGGTCATGAGCGCTAGTGATGCGTTGCGGGAAGGATGCGCTGTTAACACTGCGTTTTTCATGCTTTCCTTGCATTTTTCGTAAGCTTTGTCTGCTTCCGTTGTCCAAGGAACAGGTGAATTATCGTTCTTTTTTGAACCATGTAGATATTCGTTTAAAATTCTTTGATTTTCCGCTGCGCATGGAATATTACTTCTGTAGAAATTGACCATGCCCAAAAATCTTCTTAATTCTTGAATTGTTTTCGGTTTGGGAAATTCCATGATTGCTTTGTAATTTTCTTCGGTAGGGAGTATTCCTTGGCTCGTTATATGATAACCTAAGAAATCTATTTCCCTTCTGAGAAATTCGCATTTTTCGAGATTAATGGTTATTCCATTCTCGTGTAAACGTTTGAAAACCGTTTCTAAATGCTGATAATGCAAATCTTCGTTGTCCGATGCAATGAGACAGTCGTCTACAAATATAAATACGTAGTTTAAATCTCTAAATAAGGAATCCATGAATCGTTGAAATGTTTGTGCCGCATTGCGTAATCCGAAAGGCATTCTTAAGTACTCAAAAAGTCCAAAAGGTGTGATGATGGCTGTTTTTTCTATATCTTTAACAGGAATACAATGGTATGCTTTACGTATATCTATCTTGCTTAGTATCTTCTTATTTTCTAATATGTATGTAAAGTCAGTTAATCTTGGTAGTGGGTATTTGTCCGGTACTGTCGTGCTATTGAGCATTCGATAGTCTCCGCATGGTCTCCATTCGCCATTTTTCTTTTTTACCATATGTAATGGGCTTGCCCATGGGCTATCTGACGGTCGGCAAATTCCGAGTTCTATCATATTTTGAAATTCCTTTTTGGCTATGTCGTATTTTTCTGGAGGTAATGGTCTTGCCCGAGCTGCGACGGGTGGTCCTGTAGTGATAATGTGATGTTCAATCTTATGTTTGGGCGCATTGCGGAGAGAGGACCCTTTCGTGATGTCTTCGTATTTGTTTAAAAGTTGCGTAATACGTGGATTCGTTCCCACTGCGATATTACGAATTGTTTGTTGTGTCGCTTTTTCCGAAGTTACATGCGTTGTCAGCTCTGTAACTTTGTCGATAAGTTTGCGACCTGCTATGTCGACTAATAGTTTATAGTGCTCTAGAAAATCTGCTCCAATTATTGGTTGTGTAACATCGGCGATTACAAAATTCCATTTATAACATCGTTGTAGTCCTAAATTCAAGGTAAGCGTCTTCTCGCCGTAAGTCCTAATTTTAGTCCCATTTGCAGCGTATAGTGTGTATTGTTCATTTTGTAAAACTGAATGTCTCTGTTGCTTGCTAATGACTGAAATATTTGCGCCCGTGTCAATCAAAAACTTCATACCACTTTTTCGGTCGGTAATGGTGAGGCGATTGGATGGGTGGATTGCACAGAGTTTCGCCGTTGTCTGTGCTCTTATTCGTTTCCCTGGTTCCGTACGTAAGTCATTGGTTTCCAACTGCATGGTTTAATGCAGTTCTTTGCATATTTTCCGAATCTTTCGTGGTAGTAACAAAATCGATTTGCTCCTCTATAGTTTGTTCTCGGCCTCATAATCGGGAATTGTTGACGTTTCTTGAAATGATTGTGCGTGTTGGGTCGATAGCCATATTGACCTTGCTGAATTGCGTCAATATCTATCTGTAATTTTGCTAGCTGGGCTAAAATGCATGCTGTATTGTTGTCGTTTGAAGTGTCGTTGCTAACAGCTGATATTTCGGTTACTTTTGAATTCATTATTATTTTGTCTGCAATTTGGCTCAGTTTGTCAATTTCCATGTCTTCCGTAACTGCTAGAACCGTAGTAACTGATGTTGGTAAAAGCCTGAACCATAGTAGTTTAATTGTTTCGTCACTGATTTTTCCTCTCCCGAGGACTCGCATTTGACGTAATAACTGCGAAGGTTTTTGATCACCGAGTTCTGTCTCTGATATTAATTTTTGAAACTGTCGCTGTTCTGTTTCTTCGTAACAATCAATTAAACGTTCCTTGATGTTTTTGTATTTATCTGTAGTCGGTGGTGAAGTGATTAGGTCACTAACCTGTAGTATTTCTTCCTTGGATAACTTTGCTATTACTGTACAGTATTTGTATTCGTCTCCTTGCTTCTGTGGTGCTAATATGGCTTCTAGTTGCGTGAACCATAATCTTGGTTGGTCTTTCCAAAATTCCGGAATGCGGGATAAAACCGAGGTGCCAGCAGCTACTTCAAGTGTTCCTTGCTGATTTATGTTCGCCTTGCACGGTGATTGTGCCATGTTTCTTGCTGCGTATTCGTTCGTCGGGGTCACCAATTTGCCAAACTACTTGGCAATATATGATTAGGTATAAATGAGACAAAAGATGTAGTATAGTCTGGTTATAATTATCTAAAGGTGCATCTTATATACTAACGACTTCGTGTTGATAACAGATAGTGGAAACATTTAATAGATACTGAACGTGCGATAAGGAACATAAGATTGTGATGTAGATTGTAGATACAGCACAAAGATATTGTACTGTCAATTGGACCTACTGATCCTAGTTAGGGTTTTTGAGTTCAATTGACTTATTGTATACCTTAAAATAGTCAACCGAATTTGTTAGCAGATTTTTAAATGTTTTATATACTTACTTTAATTTTCAAAAATATTTATGGTTCAGCCGGAAAAATGAAAAAAATTATTCACTTAGGATTCAGCACAACACTTGTGATACGTCGAGACGATGACTACATGTACATGTAATGCCAAGTTCGCAAACAATAAGTAAAGCCGAAGAAAAGAACCTGCCAATAAAAACCCGCGGCCACTCTTTTCAAATTGCCAATTTTACAATGTTTTTGACCTTGAACTTGATATGCGGGTTTTTATTGGCAGGTATATTAAAATATATTATATACCACCAATAATTTAATATACACCATCTTAAAGGGCTAATGAAAATTATATTTTTAAAAAGTTGGAACATGTGATAAAATAAAATTAGCCTTAGTAGGTACAACATAGTAGGAGCGTCTACTTACAACAAGGGTAAAAACTACGAGTATAATGTGCTTAAATATTGGCCAAGTACGGTAACAAATGATTAAATATAAAATATTAATTCTGATAACAAAAGAAAGAATAGAATGCCCTTTATTCGTCACGCACACGCTGAATTTTTACTTACAAAATACATATCATACTCTTAATCAATCAAATCAAGTTCTCAATGTATATAAATCCTTAATTTCTCATAAAAAGCGAGAGGCAATGAGTTACATATTAATTTAAATATTGTTATCTCGCATTGACCTATCGTATTACCTATACATACACATTTTGTAATAAAAAAATGGGTGATAATCGGGTTCCCGTGGCAACAGTATTCGTCATTACTATAACATTTTAGGGCGATAATGAACTTGAATTAAAATTGCAAACAGACGTATCTGATTTGGGATTAACCAGCCGTGTCTATCGACTGACCAATGGCGTTCACGCATCATTTATGTCTTTATTATATAACAAATTATGTTCAAATGCCAATGGAATGTATGATCAGCCTGCATCAGTCCACTAATGAACACAGGCCTCTCCCAATTTACGCCACAACACCTGGGGGGTTAGAAGGTACATTCGTTCCGTGGCGAATTCGATAACGCTGTACTAATTATTCGCAAAAAAAAAATCTATGATCTCCACCGCAAACGTCAAAATCTATACTATAATTCTTTTCCATACACGATATCGCTAATCGAATGTGACTTTGTCTAGACCCCCTGGTCCTTCGCCTTCCTCATCCAATCTATCCCAGCGACCTTCTTTAGGTCGTCGGTCCATCTGGCTGAACCTTACGTTTACAAGTCGCAGTCTTTACTCTAGGACTCGTTTGCTACAGCGGTCATTCGGTTCTTTGGTAGATGGTTAGCCCATTGCCACTTCAGCAGGATTAACCTTAGTTTAGTTTTTCGTCAGATGACCTCATTGCGAATTTCTCTCCAAGCATACAGCCCGCTGTGCAACTTTAATTTTGTGGACTAGCCCAACCATAAGTATCTACGTCTAGCACCATAGGACTTAACAGGTTAATTTCTGAACAAAAGATGATACTGTTTGCAGATGACAGCACAGCTATTATAGAATGCAATAATCCACAAAACTATCAAAATTATATAAACAATTCTTTAAATAAGATAATAAACTGGGTTAAAATCAATAATCTCGTCATTAATTTAAACAAAACTAAAGTAATGCATTTTCACCAACGACTAGAGAACCCGATAGTTTTATATCATGCACAACGACGTAACAATAAAAGAAGTTAGTAACATAAAATTCTTGGGTATAACGTTAGACAATAAGCTTTCCTGGAAACCTCATTTAGAGGAAATCTGTTAGAAGTTAAGTAAATCTGCACACGTTCTGTTTCAGCTATCAAAAAAGGTTAATATTGATACACTATTAATGGCATATCATGGAATTGTTAACTCAATTCTAAGATATGGTGTTGTTTTTTGGGGACAGTCGACGTATAGGAAGCTTGTGTTTAAGATGCAAAAACGGTGTTTGCGGTCAATGTGTGGTTTAAAAACTAAAGACAGTTGCATTCCATATTTAAAAAAATATAACATACCACCTTTACCAGAAGAAATAAAATGTATGTCCCAACACATTTTCAAAATAAAGCTTCAAGATCTATTAGTTAAAAAATGTTATAATACAGTAAGTGAGTTTTTGGATGACCAGTCACTGTAATCGTTCTAAACGTGCACTATATTTTTATGTAATAAATGTTTTAAGTTTTTATTTTTAGGATTGGTAATTTTTGTAATGTTTTTGTGTTTGTATTCATTTACGTATTCTAAGTTTCATTTAATATGTCCGATTTTTACATTTATATGCCTTAATGGCAAAACATAGCGAACTAATAGTATTTAAGATATTTTATAACCAACCTATGTTTAACAAATAAATAATTCTGATTCTGATTCAGGTAGGACACAGTGCCCTGCGGGTCATTTCACGTATTTAAAGCAGTGCAGTTGCAGTTAAGTTTCGATTAAAACGGTCATTTTCGTACTCTTGTAACTTTGGGATCGATCTTAAAACGCTACTGAATGCAACTGAACTGCAACTGCACTGCTTTAAATACGTGAATTGACCCCCTGGATGTCTTGAACGCACCCCTGCACTGCACTTCAGAGCAATATTAACTTCATAGCGATGACCACCACCTTCATAATAAACCGCATCGAAATATAACCATCTGATTTAAACTTGTAATACGCCTCATTTTAACGTCCAAAAATGGTCTAATACACCTGATTTGATTGATTACCACAATTACGATGTTTAGCAGGTGGTTTACATCACAGTATGGTTGAAGACAGGTGGATCAGTCGACCGATTAATTGCTCAACACACCCCTTGTTTGACAGTCGTGGGAATAGGGGGTGGCGGTCACACATATATGAAATTAATGCATGTACGGCTGAATTCACTAAGGTAACACAAATATAAGGCTTGACCTAGACTAATAGTACCTAAGCTAGTTCGATTCCTGGTCTGAGTTTCAAAGTTATTATCAACCAGCTGTACCCTGCCACGCTTCGCTGTGGCACATTGTGATTGATTGGTTGCGAAATGAGAAACAAAACAAAGAATACATGTCATATAAGTTTAATTTTGCAATACTTGTGGATATAAAAACAATCCTTGATGCCGATTATATATCATGCTAAAATTTCAGCTCGATCGGTGCAGAACTTTTTGAGTTTTTGAAGCGTACACAAACCAACATAACATTTGTATATATAGATTTGCATTTATTGTACAAAACAAAGTTAGGACGTGCCCATAACAATCTGTGATGTGATACAATACTATGATAAGTACGGTTGTGAGACTATAATACTCTATAACAAAAAATAAAACGAAGACTATACAAAGCTATAAACACTGTGAATTGTTTCATATCGTATGAAACAGTAAAATAACTCGTACGTAAAGTTTGTAGCTGTGTGGCACCGGCTTAAGAATAGTGCCACCCCATCTCTTCCCGTGGGTGTCGTCAAGGCGACTAAGGGATGTCACACGGGAGGACGGGCAGCAGCGTCCTCTGCGTATTTCAAGCCTTACTGCGATCGCCAACCCGCTCGCCAAGCGTGGCGATTATGGCAATAACCCCCAGGAACTAATAAATAGGTTCTACTGGGGAGACCCGTGCCCAGCAGTGGGACATCATATGGGTTGTTATGTTATGTTATGTAAAGTTTGTACGGAATACATATGGACCCATGGTACCTACTATGGATAAAGTCTAGTGCCCGGGTTCCCAAGGTAGGTACTACATAGTTCACATTTCTACCTCCTGAACTTACGAAAGCCCTCCCCGAAAAATGTCCCTGTACCTACGTCATTAACTCTCATGCTGTTACTTTCACTTCAATAGGAACAGTAGCGACGGAAATACGATTAAGAACGTCTTAAAAATTAAGTATCGTTTAGGAATTCAGGGGTTACACGCAGAATTAATTAGAAACGGCCTATTAAACAATATACTTTGGACATAATTATTTAAGGCGAGTTGGCACATAAACTAAAAACGCACACATACACAACAAGAGTTTTCAAAATGAATAATTAATAAGTTAGTAACGCGTAAGTGATACCCCTGGTAATGATGGCTTCCATATATTACGGTGACTGGTTACCATCAAACTGGATGTAGACATAGCGTATAAAAAAGATGCTTGGAAATTTAAAAATTGAATTTGAAAAGAGTGTCCGCGAGTTTTTATTGCCGGGTCCTTTTCTCTGGCTTTACCTATTGTTTGCGAACTTCGCATTACATGTACATGTAGAATCCCGACGTATCACAAGAGTTGTTTTGCATCCTAAGTGAATAAAGAATTTAAAAAAAAAATCCTTTCTTGTGTTGGCAACATTTTAACAGCAACAACAGTTATAACTGGATTTTTGTTGGAAACATTTGTTTCTTACTCGTATTACCGTTGACATGACAACTGTCATTTGGCAGATATGGTACCTTAGATAAGTACAAATTAAGTTTTACAAATTCCTAGGGCGAGGACTCATGATTTGAACACTATCAGGTGGTTTAATATGTAGTAGAAGTCATTAGGGGGGTGAAAGGGTTATCTCCAGCAGTGAACCAAAAGGGGCTGACGAAGATGGTGACATATTTTATAGCACGTAAAAACGGTTGTTTATAAAGTCGGGTTTACGGTTCCATAAGAAAACATTAATAACATATCGTCATTCGCGTTGCTTAGCAACCAATTAATAACGTTAGTTCCAATTGTATCGCATGTCGTGTCGCTGCAATCGCCATTCGATATTGCTTAGCAAGCAATCAATAACGTGTCTGTTGCTTAAAAAACCAATAATGTGACACTTTAAAGTGCGTGCACCCGATCATCGAATTGTAAGACTTAATCACGTCAAAAACCCCGAAACTTAAAAAAAAAAAGCTGAAGTTCTTCAACACGTCAGAACAGAACCAGGTAAGATTTAGTATAAAAAAACCGCAATCAAATTCTATAACAAGCTACAACCAGACAAACAAACAAGATGTCTTCCCCTCCTATTCACGAAAAGTTAAAATATCTACCCAACAATCAATGTCCCATTAAATCTAGATCCAAATATTTAGACGAAAGCATTCTACAACATCCTGAACCACGCATGACTGATTCCAATCCCCCCTCAAAATATCCTACAATAGAAAAACTCAAGATAAGTAACGACTTCCTTCAGAAGATAACCTTTAATTAAGTAAAGCTCAAGTCTTGTTTATAATTAAAAAATATTATGTTAATAATATAATTTTATACTCGAGTGAACATAACGTGTATATTTTTTATATGATTTATATTAATTAGTTCGTTGCGGGCGTGATAGTTATCTATTTATTGTTTTACTCAGAGGGTTACAGTTTCCAATTTACCATTTATATTATAACGTAGAATGAAGAGAGTGCAGAAGGGAAGGTTCGTACAAAAGTAATGGACCCACGTACACACAGATACAAAGGAATCTTGTAACACTCCGTCGGAAAAAAGCGGCGTAAAACAACTAGATTAGAGGGTTGATTCCAAAACCCGCGCTTCTCGGAGGCGACGCTAAGCTGAATCAGTCTACACGTGATCACTGCCGTTGCAATACGGTCGAAACGTCGGGCAATAAACAAAGGTTTCTTAGGCATTTACGCGATTAAGACCCGTAGCTTATAGAATTCTATAATGTGTACAAATCACGAAAGTTTACGAACATAATAATATATAACTAGAGTTAAGTGGGAGTATGTACAACTGCTGCGCAAAAGGTCATGTGTTCGAATCCCACACTAGACACCACTTTGTGTGATTCAGAAATAGTTTTTCCGAGTCTGGGTGTGATTTATATTCGATATTTGAATGTTTTTAAGTCTCCGTGACACAGGGCTTATACTCTACTGCAGGTTGTCTTTAATTTTTTTTACTGCCTCTGTGGCGCGATGGGAGTGTATCCGACTGCTACGCAAGAGGTCGTGGGTTCGACTCCCACGCGGAAGACCACTTTGTATGATCCACAAATTGTTGTTCCGAGTCTGGGTGTACTTTGTTCCGTGACAATTGATACAGCAATTCACACATAGATATAGTTTATTTGCCACGTCAGTGGTATAAAAAAAAAATCGTTAGACATCATAGACACGGAAACTGTTTGGAAGGTGATCCAAAAATTCAAGTCCGTGCGGCAATGTTCATGTGTTTATTGCTTGAGTGTATTTGTATGAAGTGTTAAGATTGCTGCCAGCTGGTCCGAGATTCCGTATCCGTAAGCATTGGCTATGTGTGCGTTAATCGAGCGCGTTTGTACAAAGCTTACCTTCTGAACTCTTAGTGTTTTGTGGTTATTCCATGAAGGGGCTAACAATTGATTAAATGGTGCAGTAATCCTAAGGGACTTGTTGAAAGATAGTGCCGGAAATGGGAAGATATTACTGTTTATTCCTATTTAACCAGGTTTTGAATGCGTCTTTTGTTGTTGAATTTGTCGGTTTAGTAGTAGGTAATGAGTCAAACATATAATTACAAATGATTTGTTTTAGAATACTTGTAGATTAATTGCATTTTTTTTTCAATCTTTATTTAAAGGAACTTCGTCAACATTGACGATGTCGTCCTATATTATCTAATTTAACAAAAAATATACTAATCTAGTTACAAATTTCATACTGATTGTCTATTTCTACCCTAGTTTCTTGCGAGATATAGCGCACACAGATTCTTGGCTTCCTCAGAAAATGGGAGAGACAAGAAGAATAATTGCATTAATTAATAATAACTACGATTATATCATTACGCACACATTACAATGGACTACTATATCGGACAATGTGGTCAATCTCTATAGCTATAGCGCACAAGTGTGTGCGGAAACACAAGTGCCACTCTCTATTACCTCACTCTTATAGTCCGATGGGTCGCAAATCTGATACGATAGGAGAGATTAGGTGCAGGGCCAACGTGCTCGTCAATGCCTCGACGCAACGACTGCCTCTGTGGCGCGATGTCAGTAAGTCTGACTGCTACGCAAGAGGTCTTGGGTTCGATTCCCACACGGAAACCACTTTGTGTGATCCACAAATTGTTGTTCCGAGTCTGGGTGTACTTTGTGTCCGTGACTTGTATGTTTGTAAAGTTCCCCGCGACACAGGGCTTGTACCCTAATGAGGGAGTCGTCTTTTAGAAAAAAAATGGACTGATAGAGGTAACGTGTATAGTCATGGGTGGATCCAGAATTTCATTCTGGGGTTGGCAGTGCCGGATCTACGCACGATACAATACAAGATTATCAGTACACAAAGCACAGTCTAAGGAGGCACGTGTCCCCGTGCACCCCCCCCCCCTCCAGAATCCACCTATGTGTATAATATTACTTAAATAGTAATAGGAAAGTGATCATAATGGGAAAAGTGTACCTAATGGGAATGTTGATAATTCGGACAGGTAACCATTTTGAACCAAGTCTCCGGTACTAAAAAAGTGACCTTACTGTTTACAGCATAGGGTTGAAAATACAGTAACTGCATCGTCGTCCTTGGTAAATGATAGGCTCGTTGAATATAACCCAGTCTATAGAAGTACCATCAAGTGGAAGCCAATAACTACAGTGCAATATACCAAGGGGTCAAGAACACTTATTGTTGTGAACTAACAATGCCCTGCTCGGGGGTATAAAGGCTCCCTAAACGCCTACTGTTCTAACTGGATTGGTGTTACAGGGTTAGTACTAAGATAAAGTTATATTACACTTTTTTATAGACCCTAATTTAATAAATACTTTGTTGTTTTAATGGACTGAAATCTTTTTTTGCAGCTCCTTGATGAAAAACCGGGCAAGAGCATGTCGGACCATGCTCAGTGTAGGGTTCCGCAGTCTTGAACAATTGCATCTGCAGAAGAGCGTATGTTCATTGCACTTACGCCATTTTGTTGAGAAACGCAGTTTTTTGGCAATAATTCATTGACGGTATATCCGATCTTATTCGAAATAATTTTAGTTTAAAGTATTTATTAAGCGCTATCTTTGTGATTTTTTCTATATTTGTTGGTCACACAGTTAAAAAGTTAAGGGGGGCACGATTTATGTAACTTTCGAAACAATTATTTCCAAAAATATTAATTCAATCAATAAAGTTTCTTTGAATCGTTTAAATGTTTTTAAAAGACGTGTCGAATGAAGTGCCACACGTTAAAAATTGCTGATTTTTTTTTGTTGGATGTTACATGTATGGAGTGCCCTCTCTAAAAATATTTATTTTTATTATTTAGCTATCGACCTAAGTAGCGGCTACTACAAGACATCTTTTTACCAAATCTCAGGCAGACAGACAGACGGACCTGACGAAACTATAAGGGTTCTGTTTTTGCCATTTTGGCTACGGAACCCTAAAAAATGAACTATGAACCTAATGAATAGGAACACTGCTCCACATGAAGAACAGAACCCTTAGACAAATGGCATTCTAATTAGAACGACGTCATTGCGCGCGTACGCGCTAATCTCAAAGTAACATTTTTCGTATTCAGTGTTGCGCGCGCTATGACGTCATTCTATTCGATTAGCGTAAACTCTAATCGAATAGAATGCCATTTGTCTAAGGGCCCTGGTACCAGATCTGAATAACATCAACAATCGTATTTCCGTTGTGAGAAATCAAACAATGACTTCCCCGTTGATATTCTTGTATTCACAATGTACTTAACTAATTTCGATATTAAAAATAATAATTTTACAATAATTTGAATCTTTGAAATGACATTGGCTCTGATGGTTCTCCGTTATTTTACCTTACCTTTTTCTTACATTAAAAAAAATAATAATAACCCGTCTTTACAGTCGGGTAAAAAGAACGTCAAAGCAAATCAAATAGTTCACAATTTTCATTGAAGTTTCATGTGGTTGTAAAAATGGCGGCAAACTGACCGGCCATTATTTTTACAGCTCCGAGTTTAACTTGTAAAAAATGATTTGAATACGTGATAATTGACTTAGAACGAGACTATGTGCTTCTAATAAGCGCATAAATACTTGACACTGGCAGAAATTAGCCGTTAAACGGCTAGATGGCCATAAACTCAAAGAAGAAGAAGAAGTTTCATGTGAGATGTTCGATTACTCGACACATCTACCTTACCAGGTAACTACCTCTGCAAAGTCAAATTGTGGACTATATACCAATAGGTAGTTACACTGAGGACTGTAGGACAGACTGAGTTATTTACTATTTTAGGTATAATAATATAAAACTGCTGTAAACAGAAAACAAAGTTAGGCGCATCAGCTAGTGAGAGATGCAACAACTTTTATAATAATAATAATAATAATATCTAGGGACAACTCACACAACGCTATCTGATCCCAAACTAAGCAGAGCTTGTACTATGGAAACCAGACAACTGATAAACATACTTATATATTTCTAAATACATACATATTATAGATAAATAACACCCAGACACAGAATAAAGCATCGTACTCATCACACAAAGTTTTATCCTGGGTGGGGATCGAACCCACGACCTCTTGCGTAGCAGTCGGATACACTCCCACCACGCCACAGAGGCAGTCATTATATATAAAGTAGTTGAGAAATAAATCATATTCTATTATATTCTTCTAGTTTTTGATATTACATACTTGAATATTAAGTATATGCATATGTACCCAATCTCGATTCCGTATATTGAAACCCGATCTCGATTCTCGATTTGACGTCACTTAATTTTAATTTTAAACGGTATCGATAAATTAATTAACCGTTTATATTATATTATTTTTATCTTGGTAATTAAATACAAATGTCACTATGCGGATGTGCAAATAAATGAATGAGACAGATGTTCATACCGGATTACATACGTAAGCCGTCACTAGTGTCGCGTCATGGGCCAAAATGAACCCGAATTAATTAACAAACGCTTTATGAAGGACCACATTATTTTGGAGCGGCGGTAGCCTTATGGCTAAGGCATCGGTCTCGCAATCGTGAGGTCGTGGGTTCGAATCCTGGCCATTATACTACCGACGTGAACCCACTCCTAACACAAGCCATAGAGCTTAGCAGGAGGAGTTAACAGGATTGCTAGTAATGTGGAAACACAATTCCACATTGCTAGTTATCTTTAAAAAATAAAAATAAAAAATGATGTTCAAGTTCTTACTAGAACAAACAAGTTGGTGTGTATGCCCAACGTTTGAGATAAGATGCCGATTATTTTCAAAATGGCTAAATGATATTTCTTCAAAATTAGCTAAATTTTTTCATTTTGTGATCCCGCAAATGTGTTAACTATCAGTGAGGACCTGTAATTGGCTGTATGTTGCTTACAAGGTTGTAATATGTTGTTATTGCTGTTGGTCTTCCAAATTATTAAATAAATAAACTACAACCGACTAATTTACCGAATAACCGCATTTGTCCATCTCTTTGGACTCTCGACGTTACAAACAGACCCACAGACACCTACATGTTCAACTTATAACACTTCTACTACGAACCACTATAAACTAAAAAAAAAAAATCAATATTCGGTTTTTAAAACATTTACAACAACGTAACGAATAGAGTAAAATCAATATCGATAACCTATTTTTTTTAATCGATTAAAATTTAATTAAATCGTTATTTTTAGTTTAGACAACCCTGATCCATACAATACCGTTAACTGTACAACTTAAACACTCAAGGTTTCCGATTATATAATTATTCGATACGACTATCATTATTCTTAGAAAAAGATTATTATATTATAATAATGCTAAAACAATGTAAAATTACGTAACATTATAAACACCTGGCACTTAGCAACAGCGTCACTTAATGATAAAAACATCATAACACTCTCTTTTTCTAACATACAGTATAACTATGTTGCAAAAAGAGATAAAGCACAAGATTACGTCACAAGGTACACAAGAACATGTGAGTCAAATGTGGTACGGTATTTCGCCACTCGTAACAAGCGGCGCCGTGGCTTAGTTGGTTAAAGCGCCTGTCTAGTAAACAGGAGATCGCGAGTTCGAATCTCGCCGGGGCCTGCATAGTAGTTGCATTCGTTTTTGTCTTCTTTTTTTACTTTTATTATTTTTTATAACTTTTCAGTTCTCATTTTATATATTCTTAAATTATTTTTATATCATTTAAAAAAAAATAAAAAATAAATATAAGTATTTTTCTTTTGGAAAGACTAAATTGTTTTTAAATTAAATTACATTTTAATACATTATTTTAAAGTAAATTTAATTAATTCTATTATCTATTACCTAAAGTTATAGATAGAGTCCATATAATACTGATACTCGTGTGACTGTTTCCGCTTTGTTATCAATACCCGTGTGAATTTAATACAAAAATATGAAGAATCTTGATCTATTTTACTGTATTTCACATAAATAAAGTAAGGATGCAGACACACTGCATGTTTTTTTGTAGAATAAACAGATGTTTGTTGCCTTTTCATGTAAAATCCGTTCAGTAGAAACGGAATTTTGATGTAACTTTACAGTAATGTAGTTTATAATTACACATAAGCTACAAAAATTCAACTTAAATCCCGGTGAAACTATAGGAAATAGCTAAGGTGCTATAAAACACGGGTAATAATAATATCTTGGGACAACTCACACAACGCTATCTGATCCCAAACTAAGCATTAGCTTGTACTGTGGAAACCAGACAACTGATAAACATACTTTAGTATTTCTAAATACATACATATTATAGATAAATAACACCCAGACACAGAATAAACCATCGTGCTCATCACAGTCAGGGTCTCTAACCGCTAGACCAACAGGCCAGTCGACCACTGGTAACGGCAATTATGTTTTAAGTAAAAAGGTGTAGATAGGTTACAAGCGCTAAGCTAGCGGCACCTTAAAATTAAGACAATTGACCAAGTTTTCCGACCGGCGCGGCGTCAACAGATGAAAGCAGCGGATTACATTTTTAAGCTATTGCATAGCTTCTATCGCGGGCCTTAAGCGCGGGGACCGAATCCAGAAATTCCGTAACGAAAAAACCTCACGCTCCCCACTCCGACGGGCGTGACACTTTTTAGTTTTGCCATCTATCGATGAATAGCAGAACTATTAATTACTTTTTTTAAAAATAAAAAAAAACTTTAAATTTTTTTTTATGCTTTTTAAAAAAAAAAAATTAAAGAAAAAAAATTAAAAACATTTTTTAAATTTAAAAAGAAAATAAATAAATAAAAATATGGATTTTATATTAATTTTTTTTTTTTATGCTTTTTTAAAAAAAAAATTAAAGAAAAAAAAAATTAAAAACATTGTTTTTTTTATAATTCAAAATAAAAAAAAAACATTTTTAATTTTTTTTTTTTAATTGCTTAAGTTGATAAAAATGCTATGCAATAGCTTTACCGCGGCAGTCCCCGAGTGCCACACGTCTTTTTTTTCGCTCGTGATAATAAAACCATGATTTCCTACTTTTACGACTATTTATAATAGTGTGACATTGCAATATACAGAATGCTTTGTAATATAGTAATAACCTACAGCTCGTGGCTTGGTTCACTTAACACACTTTGTAACATTATAGAATTTTATAAGCTACGGGTCTTAATCGCGTAAATATTTTATTTTAAGGCTAAATACCTTTGTTTAATGCCCGACGTTTGGACCGTATTGTTATTGGTAAACTGTTATTAGGTTTTGTAGTCATATAAACTGTAACCCAAGTTCAATACCTATTATATCTTAGATGAAATTATTGATATAAGAGCTTTTACTTTACCTAGTCTAGCCATAAATATTGTTACGAAGAAAAAACATTTTTTTTTATTGCAAATAATATTTATTACTTTTACAGTGTGTTAGTTTAATACATAAATAAAAAACAATTCAAAATATAAAAAGCTTATTCGAAGTGGTCTCCATTGGCTGCAACACAGTCCTTTAAACGTTGAGGCCAGTTATCAATAGAAGCACGCACTCTTTTCATGGGAAAATTCTTCACTGCCAATCGTATGGATTGTTTTAGGGACTCCAAATTATCATGGCGTTTAGAGCAAGCCATACTCTCTAAAACTGACCATAAATCATAATCCAGCGGATTAAGATCGGGACTAGACGACGGCCAGTCTTCAGCTCTGATGAAGTCCGAAACGTTCACTTCCAACCAAGACTGCGTGGACCGAGCTTTATGACCCGGCGCTGAGTCTTGTTGGAAGGACCATACTTGGTTATTGAACATGGTGTTGTTAAGGGGTTTAACTACCTTCTCAAGAATGGTATCTTGATACACTTGTGCCGATGTTTTGATACCTTTTTCACAAAAATATGGCTCAGTCACTCCTTCATAGCTAACACCCCACCAAACCATCACTGAAGTCGCATAATGCCCACGTTGCACTCTGTCGACTAATTGGGAAGCTTCCTTAGAGCTTTGAGCATAAATACGGTCATTTTGTTTGTTAAAATGTTGCTCAACTGTAAAGATTTTCTCATCCGTAAACAAAATTTTTCTGTGACCTCCCTTTGCGTACCGCTTCAGTAGTTGCTTCGATTTTACCACCCTATTCTTTTTTAAATTATCAGTTAAAAAATGACCAGTGCATCTCTTATAGGCTGCAAGTCCTAAGTCATCTTTTAAAATGCGTGACATGGTTCTGGGTGATATCTTCATCTCCCGAGATAAAATCTTTTGCTTTCGGACAGGATTTCTTCGAATTCTACCTTACTGCTTTGACCACCATTTTCGTACGAACACTACGTGGACGGCCAGATCTTTTTCTGTCACAAACAGAGAAGGTCTCATTGTACCTATTAATAGCCCGGTACACAAACATTTGACTAATACCAAGCGTATGGAGAGTTTTAAAAATTACATTCGGCTCCATACCAACTTTGTGTAATGCAATCACAGCGATTCGGTTTTCTTTATCACCCCACTCCATTTTAATATAGCAAAATATTGTACAATGTATTGGCGCCAAAATTAGAAAATACAATGAACAATCGTATAAAAATGACAGATTCCAAATTCAAATGTAATATCTTTCTTATTTTTAATTGTAACAGTATTTATGGCCAGACTAGGTATATTAGTAATTTAGACAGTTGTTCATTTTACTTACTTATATTTTATTTAGACAGTTGTTTAGTTTAGTTAACGGCCGTATTGCAACGGCCGTGGTCACGGGTAGACTACTCGTGACCACGGCCGTTGCAATACGGTCGCGAAATCGCGAATCGCGAAAGTTTACGAACATATATATACACTTAGCAACATCAGTTTTGGAAAATCTTCAACATGTAAACCAACATTTTGGAGTTATGACCTTAACCACCCACAGACTATTTTACTGAAGTAAATACTCTACTCGACTATTTTACGTGTCGACCGGGTTACACCGACCGTGGTCACAAGCTTGTGACCACGGGCGGTGTAGCCCGGTCGAATCTTCAAGCATAAGGTAAATACTTTACCTAGATTAAACGCGTTGTTTTTTGCGAGGTTTAGCCCCTAAACGTGATAAAAAAATCATCGATTTTACTCCGGGATCTCACAGATGTGTGCCTACCTACTCACATAACCATTTAGGTTGTTTATGTAGGTGGTGAAGGGTTAATTTGTATTTTTTTTTTAAAATGACATTACGACGTTATTTGGTGTAACGTAAAGAAGTCACGAGCGGAAGGTTATTAGTAGGTATTTTGAAAAATCTATCTAATATATAAAATTCTCGTGTCACAGTTTTCGTTCCCATACTCCTCCGAAACGGCTTGACCGATTTTGATGAAATTTTGTGTGCATATTGGGTAGGTCTGAGAATCGGAGAACATCTATTTTTCATCCCCCTAAGAGTTTGTTTGTTTGTTTGAACGCGATAATCTCAGGAACTACTGGGCCGCATTGAAAAAATATTTTATTGTTGGATAGCCCATTTATCGAGGAAGGCTATAACATTACGCTACGACCAATAGGAGCGGAGCAGCAATGAAAAATGTTGTAAAAAAAAAAGGGAAAATTTACGCAGACGAAGTTGCGCGGGTCATTGCATTATAACACCCCTAACATTTATAACTATACTATAATATTTTAAAGCTGAAGCTGAAAGTTTGTTTGTTTGTTTGAACGCTATAATCTCAGGAACTGCGGGTTCAAAATAAAAAAAATAGATGGCCCATTTATCGAGGAAGGTTATAGGTTTTATAACATCACGCTACGACCAATAGGAGCGGAGCTGCAAGGAAAAATGTTGTAAAAAAAAAGGGAAAATTTACGCAGACGAAGTTGCGCGGGTCAGCTAGTACTAATATATAAATGTGAATGTAAGTTTGTTTGTTACGCTTTCACGCGAAAACTACTCAACCGATCATCATGAAACTTTGTATACATATTCTTGGAGGTATTAGAAGTAACATAGAATTATAAAAAAAAGGGGAAAATTTACGCAGACGAAGTTGCGCGGGACAACTAGTAAGTTATATAGGAGTGCATTAGTTTGCCGTTTTTAAAGATCCAATGTTGTTTATGTAACCTATCTACACTTTTTTACTTAAAACCTGATAGGGTAACGGCTATAAATATAAAACCCTAGTAACATTCAAGGCGGTGCAGTGGTAGCCTAATGGCTAAGGCATCGGACTCGCAATCGTAAGGTCTCGATTTCGAATCCTACCCATTAAACTACCGACGTGAACCCACTCCTAACACAAGCCATTGAGCTTAACTGGAGGGGTTATCAGGATTGCT
This sequence comes from Herminia tarsipennalis, assembly GCA_945859575.2. NCBI lineage: Eukaryota > Metazoa > Arthropoda > Insecta > Lepidoptera > Erebidae > Herminia > Herminia tarsipennalis. The sequence continues at coordinate 19,954,557 of OX243850.2, forward strand.
AGTAATGTGGGACCCAAAATCGCACATTGCTAGTTTTCTTTTTTTTTTTTTTAAATACGTAAAAAATAAAATTAAATTTAAAGACAATTTTACGTATCATTATGTACAAATAGTAAATTCTTGATACTTATCTATGGTTTTACAATCACATATAAATTGGTTCATGGACGAATTAAAAAAAATCTAACGATGTATCAAGAAAGCATAATGAACGATTAAATTTATTAATGTGGTTGAGCTTACTATTATATAATGGTAGAGATAGCAACAAAAGTGTATCTAATTTTAATCAAAGTTATATTGTCTATGTATCAGTGACTTCATAGCTCCAGAATTCAAGTTAATAATGAAATCTCCTGAATTTAAATATCTTTATTTAAACCGTTTGACAATAAAACAAATTTGTAAAAAAAATACAAAAGTAACGCATAATTAATCAGATATACCTTCTTTGAGTTATTTCCGAAAAACTGTGCTTATCAACAAAAGGACGTCAGTGCCATTAAGATACGCTCTTTTGCTGGTCCACTTTTTCAGATCGTATTTTTGATATGCAGTGCATTTCTTTGTACTGATAGCTGCAGAACCCTACACTGAGCATAGCCCGAAATGCTCTTGCCCGTTTTTTTTAAATTAAAATTCGTTGAGATATACTGTTCCTGCAACACAGTTATTACTAGCACAAGAGTTAGAAAGTTCTTAGCTGTTTATACATTAAGTTAATAGCCAAATTACAGCTTTTTAGCAATAAGAACCCCTGAGCTAAGCTGTCGCCAGACGAGTGGATGGATATGACGAAACGAAAAGCGAAAAGTTTCTTTAGTTGGAGACCATAGATCTTGTGACTTAGATCTTTCAAAAACCCAATTTGCTATGAATAATGCAGTAAATGTAGTCACTGGTTTCTCTCCAGCATTAGTAGTATTTGGTCATGAGTTAATAACTAAAACTAAAATTTACTTAGGGTGTAAAACAACTCCTGTGATACGCCGGGATTCTACATGTACATGTAATGCCAAGTTCGCAAACAATAGGTAAAGCCGGAGAAAAGAACCTGGCAATAGAAACTCGCGGCCACTCTATTCAAATTGCCAATTTTACAATGTTTGAATGTTTATTAACTTGATATGGGGGTAAGGTGCTGCGACTAATATACTATAGACCATCTTAAAGGACTGATGCAAATTGTATAATCAAAAAGTTGAAACATGACATAAACCAAAATCAGCCTTAGTAGGAACATCTACTTAGAACAAAGGTAAAAACTACATATGCTTAAATATCGGCCTAAGTACTTGTGGTGCTGACCGTACAGTAACGTAACGCGTCAGGAATGGCGAGGTGCGTGGGAGTATAGTCCAGCATTAATTGCTAAGCCATTATCGATGGTAGAACAATGGGACATTAACATAGTAAATGTATGACCAACTAACGTATGTGAGACATATAGTGACCACGTTCTGTATGCATAAGAGATAGTAAATGCTAATTGAAATTTTTCGTATGACGTCATTTGATGGTGGTGATAGATTGGTTCTGTAGTTATGGTGAGTAATGTTAATAAAGACTGGATTATGCTCGGAGTTAGTTTACCGCTTTAGAACTTGAGTTTCCTGATATGATGGGGTAGACGAGTGGGGTCTAAGCCATAGGCCATCTCGGTCGGTTCCACAATAATGTCAGACATTCTTCTGTGAAATAGTGATGTTCGGTTGAAGGACACTGTAGCAAGTGTAAAATGGTGACATTCAGATCTTTGTCAAACAAGGATTTGGGTGTCACTGATGCTGTTATGGGCTAGCTGACTCCGACCTGCTCGTCAGCCTGCTACCAGCTACATGGTTGATGTTGGGTATGTGAAAAATTCACGGTAGTAGTATATATAGTGAAATTAAAAAGAAAACTATCTATTATTAAGTAGATATAACGTTGTATGTATGAACCAAAACCAACAGTCAACCCACTTCTTAAGCCACATTATTCGGATGTGGAGGGGGACTACGGAACCCTACATTGTGCGTGGCCCGACATGCACTTGCCCGGTTTTATATATTGAAAATTGACTCATTTAGAAAATTCAACTGAAAGTGACAACGTCGTTTGTCTTCATTGATCAATACATTGGCTCTTATAAGACATAGATAAATGTCGTAATAACTATATATAAATATATATATATATATCTAATATATAAAATTCTCGTGTCACAGTTTTCGTTGCCATACTCCTCCGAAACGGCTTGACCGATTTTGATGAAATTTTGTGTGCATATTGGGTAGGTCTGAGAATCGGACAACATCTATTTTTCATATCCCTAAGAGTTTGTTTGTTTGTTTGAACGCGATAATCTCAGGAACTACTGGGCTGCACTGAAAATTTTTTTACTGTTGGATAGAGCCGATTTATTGAGAAAGGCTATAGGCTATATAACATCACGCTACGACATATAGGAGCTGAGCAGCAATGATAAATGTTGCAAAAACGGGTAAAATTTACGCAGACGAAGTTGCGCGGGTCAGCTAGTATATATATACATTAGTCACAGGTTTGAGGTCGACTAGACTATCAGATAGTGACCCTGAGTGCTACGCAATATGTTGTGGGTTCCAGGGGTATAGGGTCCTTTTAACACCATTATTTTCGGCTATGTGAGTAAGTTATCTATCTCATAAGTATCTTTAGATAACAAAGATATATATCCCTACCTACTACTTTCATTTAGGTAGGTAGGGATATATCCCTGTTGACTGCCTCTGTGGCGCGGTGGGAGTGTATCCGACTGCAATGCAAGAGGTCGTGGGTTTGATCCCCACCCAGGATAAAACTTTGTGTGATGAGCACGATGGTTTATTCTATGTCTGGGTGTTATTTATCTATAATATGTATGTATTTAGACATATATAAGTATGTTTATCAGTTGTCTGGTTTTCATAGTACAAGCTCTGCTTAGTTTGGGACCAGATAGCGTAGTGTGAGTTGTCCCAAGATATGTATATTATATTATATTACATTTTTGTTATTCAACTTTCGCGATTTTTATACATATTAGAGATTTAAAGGTACACCGAATCGCGTGAATTATTTGACCCGTGACCACGATCAGTGCAATTCGATCGAAACGTCGGGTAAATAAAAGGTTCGTACCTTTATTTACCCGACGTTTATAGTTTTGGATCAGATGGCTGAGTGTGAGTTGACCCATTAAAATTATTATAACGTCGGTACGAAGTGAAGATGTGGTTAGTGAAGCTACTATAATAATGAGTCATTTGTTCGAGTAGTAACCTGAGCGTGGTGTTGCCAGCTGTCTTGTGAATTACCCGTGTAATAGGGTTAATTAGTTACAGCATGGCGATAATAGCTGCACACATTTTAAATATACTTAGCCAAGAAATAAAAAGGTTCAATACACTGTTAAGTATAATTAGCTAATTGTTTTCTGAGGCTCCGTCCGCGTAATTGTTATTATATTATTGCAATAAAATCTAGACTGATATTTTTGTGTATGTGCCCTTAGGTGTACAATTTCCAAATCAATATTGGAGAGTACTGCGATGTTGCCGGCCACAGCATTGCCGCCACAAATTGCCGTAAAAATTGGCCCGTTTAGACGCCCCTTTAAGTAGTTTTAGAGATTTCGTGTTTAGTCAGTGAGTAAATGAGTTAGAATGACCTTTCGTTTTTTAGGGTTAATATATTGCGTCGAGCAAAATGATAATGTTTTAAGTTGGTCAGATATTGATCACTTGCCGACATATGTTTTATATCTACCAGTCCTTTTTGTTTATTTATTTATTTGGAAAACAGACAGATGCATTACAGTATAAAAGTTTAAACAATAATATTTTACATAATCTATGAAGAGTTTTCTCAGACTAACAATACATGTTATACTTAAGTAACTTACTTTACATTGTAGTACTGTTAATAATGGACAAAGTTACTTAAATTGAGTACACCAACTATTCAAATAATAATGGTAGGTAAATACTTTTGATAGCGTCTAGAAATATAGGTGAAGAGAGGTAAAGAGAGGTGAAGGATATCCAGTCTATCACCTGCTTTAAGTGGAATTAAAGAATTATATAAGCGACAAGATCTTGTGTTTTTACCATCATTTGTTCGTGACAATGAGATGTGGAAAAGAGACTTACTACGTGAGGTTGGTCGTGGACAATTTAGATTTATTTGTGAACTAGCGGTGCCCCGCGGTGTTACCTGCGGTTTATTAGCCTATGTGTTAATCCAGGGTGTCAGCTAACTCCATACCAAATTTTATTAAAATCGCTACAGCCGTTTAGACGTGAAGAAGTAACAAACATACACACTCACATACTTTCGACTTAATAATATTAGTGTGAAGTGTGATTACCTTTTCCAGCGGCTTCGCCTTCGTTATTTAATTTTTGTAACTTTTGCCATGTGGAATTCTTCTGTATAAGCTACATTAGGTACCTACTGTAAAGTTTCATTAAAATTTATACAAAAGTTTATTCAGGAAAGAGTAACAAACATACATCCATCCATTCTTGCAAACTTTCACATCTCTTTTTTTTTTAAAGACGACTCCCGCTGTAGGTACAAGCCCTGTGTCGCGGGGCACTTTACAAACATACAAGTCACGGACACAAAGTACACCCAGACTCGGAACAGCAATTTGTGGATCACACAAAGTGGTGTTTCGTGTGGGAATCGAACCCACGACCTCTTCTGCTTCTGCGTAGCAGTCGGACACACTCCCACTGCGCCACAGAGGCAGTCACATGAAACATCTATAATATTAATATGAATACAGTAGTTATGGATATTAAACCTTGAACGATCTCTTTAACCAAACACTACCTAATTAACAAAACAACCACGATAAAGTGATAATCGCCCACAAAACTCCAGTGTACATTAGTACGTGGTTATAATGATAATATATTAGAACCACTCCCATTCAGTAGGTTATGTTGGCACCTCGGCTCGTCCGCTCATCAATCATATGGTAGAATACATACAATACATTACTGGTTGATTCTGATCTCAGTACTGATAGTGTTTTTTGGTCGACAGCCTTAGGTAGGCCGTATAATTTCTATGGCTTGTACTGTTACTTTGGTAACTTAAAAAATAAAATAAAAAAAAAGTTCTATTCTAATAGGAAGTACTTTGTCCAAGTTAAGGATTGCCAAGCGGCCATGACAATCTTCGTGTTAAGTAGAAGATGCGGCGGTAGCCAAATGGCTAAGGTATCGGTCTCGCAATCGTGAGGTCGCGGTTTCGAATCCTACCCATTAAACAACCGACGTGACCCCACTCCTAACACAAGTCATTGAGCTTAGTTGAAGGGGTTAACAAGATTGCTAGTAATGTGGGACCCAATCCCACATTGCTAGATAACATTAAACAAATAATGGTTTAGTTACACATTTCATCATCATTGGTCTATCTATACCATCTTGATCAGATGATTTACAGCCTCAGCATTTTCGCTAGTGATTACCCTTTTCACAGATGTTTTATCGCCAAAGACGCGATTTCGGTGGCGCAAGCATGCTCAGAATTTGCGTTATCCTCTCGACCTAACTGACAGAACCCACAGGTATACGTGTGGTGCCAGATCGGTTGCAGGACCTGACTTGTGTCACGGGAGGTACTATTCTGGGTTTTGTTTCGAGTTTCCCTCTCTTCGCACTGTTTATGTTTGCGGTGTATTTCCTTAGTGGTCCATACGACACCCTCAAGATGAGATGGGGTGATAACGCTACAAACTCTTCGTTTGTTTGCTTAAACGCGCTTTTTATAAATTAAATTTGGATGGAGGTACCACAAAGCTAGAGAAAGAGGACCTACGACCTTCCTCAAACTTCATACTACAAAATATATACTAGCAAGTAATTAATTGTGTTTTTCTATTATTATAATAATAATAATAATATCATTTATTCAGACATTTGACCCATTTAGTGTTAGTAAAACAATATTGAAACACCTCAAAGACTAATAATCCATACTAACATTATAAATGTGAAAGTAACTCTGTCAGTTTGCCTGTTACGCTTTCACGCTCAAACAGCTAAACCAATTTAGATGAAATTTGGTAAGGAGATAGTTTGAGTCCCGGGGAAGGGCATCGGATAGTTTTTATCGCGATAACCGACATTCAAAGCGAAAGCTAACAATATATAAATATCAATTTTGAAGACTAGCTAGAGATTTAACAGTTAATTTAAAGAATTTTGGACAAGAATATTTTTCTGAATAGATACATTTTTTTGGCATAGAGTCATATCTATTTTTTTTTTACAAGGTTTGCAAACTATACGTATGTGTATGTACAATTTAGGTATGGCAACTCACAAAACATTATCAGATTAATTCACAAATTAGGTAGCACAAGGTTAACCGATCCATTCCCAGCTATTACATTATAATTCCCATAAAGCATGGCGAACGCGCCAAACTTGGTGGCTACACATGTTTATTATAATTATATGGTTGCCATGGACTTGTGACCGAGTTAGGAGCGTGAATGATGGGCCTTTGCCACTAAATAACAGAGTACAGAAGGTAACCTACGTATAACGCACAGTGGAGCAACACATGGGTATGTATATTTTTTTAGCAAAGTGGGGTTGTTAGTCCCACATTACTAGCAAATTTGTTAACCCCTCCAGCTAAGCTCAATGGCTTGTGTTAGGAGTGGGTTACCGTCGTCGGTAGTATAATGGAATCGAACCTTACGATTACGAGTCCGACGCCTTAGCCATTAGGCTACCGCCGCTTAGTGACGAGCAGATTTAAGCTTTTCCTCTTCTTCCTGCCCTTAATCGCAATTATTTGGAGTCAGCGCAATCTGTGGCGAACCTGGCTGGTAGACCCGTACTAAAAATCACTGATTATAACAAAAATCGGCCAGGTGCGAGTGGTGCTCGCGCACCGAGGTTCCGTACTTAAGTAAATATCTCTGTTGGACATGTACCTCGGTTCGCAAGTACCAATCGCATTTTTTTATTTTTGTTTCAGTTTTATAGTCTCTATCACCATTATACCTAAAAGAAAGAAAGAAAACATATAATTTATTTTGCTACTCGTATTAAACATGTGTTATGTATAAAAATGTACAAAGATTTTTTTTTTAATTATTAACAGACAAAAATGGCTTCCAGCTTTTCTTTAATGCACACACATCGCTTACCAACATGGAATCTTGGGACGCCTTAAATGCAGTGGTCTGAAATGGTCTGTAATTCCGTGTCCATGTGCTCGCTGTTCGATTGAGATAGAGGTACGTATAAAAGTTGCCTTCTGTATTCTCGATATTCTGTGCCTTATGGTATTGAACGATAATAACATAAATAAACCGTTCTTGGCCACAAGCGGTATTTGTAAACACCCTTTATGGTATTTGCCCTGGACACCATATCATCATAAGGCTCGAAGCAGACGTACCAACTCGGAAAGGAATCGTTACCGTATCGTCTCGCCGTCAACTGTTCCTGAGCTTGTCCCGAGGCGAGGCGATTACGTTACGAATATAATTATTGTGCGTTGCAGGAGGGAGTTTCAGTTTCAAATACTACTGAACGGTTCAAGTTGATACGGTGCTGATCCCTTTCCAAGCGGATATCTGTGCGATGAGCATAGTTTGTAAACATTTCGCCTCATTTCTTCAAAAACATATTCAGATGAGGTTGCATGACTTGCTCGACATATATATATATAAGTGGTTATAAGATTTTTTTCTTTTAGATGGGGACTCGCGACTTTTGTGACATCCATTAATGATGTCCAGAAAAAAAAACTTCATGCGTTGATACTTCGCTAAGGCCACAGACATCTCTAATACGATATTTCGGAACATCTTCGGAACACTTTCGTCGATACGTGTAGGAAAGTGCGACACATACGATATCCCACCTTAGTACCCAGGAGGACGTCGCGGCCACTGAATATATCCTTCCGTGAAATAGTGATGTTAACACATCACTGTGTTTCGGGTGAAGGGCACTTTAGCAAGTGTGATTACTGGGCAAGTGAGACGTAGACTACTACGGAAGACGTCTTTAAAAAAAAAACATTGGGCAAGAGCATGTCGGACCATGCTCAGTGTAGGGTTCCGCATCCTTGAACAATTGCACATCAGCAGAAGAGCGTACGTTTAAGGCACTAACGCCCTTTTGTTGGGAAACACAGTTTTCCGGCAATAACTCAATGATGGTATTGCCGGAATCTTTATCCGGAATATTCGATCTTATCCAAAATAATTTGAGTTTAAAGTATTTATTAAGCATTTATTGAGTATCAAAAGTTAAGGCGATTTATAATTTATGCAACTTTCAGAGCGATTATTTCCAAAAATATTCACTCAATCAAAAAAGTTTATTAGAAACCTTATAATGGTTTTCAAAGACCTGTGGAATGATGTGTGACAAGTTAATGATTGCTGAAAATCACCAAATTTCATCCAGATTCATCGAGTAGTCTTTGAGTAAAATGCCTGTGACATACGGACGGACGAAACTATAAACTATATTTTTGCCATTTTGGCTACGGAACCCTAAAAACATCAAATTAAATGAGGAGCGCGGTGCGGTGACATTAAGATGAGAGAGGTAGCACTGATACTGTTATGGGTTAGCATGACTTTGATAATTCATTTAGTTGTAAAAAAGAATATCCAGTCAATGTAGTCTCTTCCTGGGGCACAAGACAGAGCCTGTGCAATAAGGCAACTGATAAAAAAAAAACATTTCTAAATACATACATAGGTACATATTATCAAGTAACTGACCCGCGCAACTTCCTTATCGCGTCATTTCTCCCCGTTTTTGCAACTATTTTCATTGATGCTCCGCTCCTATTGGTCGTAGCGTGATTTTATATAGTCTATAACACTTACAAATAACGTGGCTTTCTATTGGTAAAATAATTTTCATAATCGGTTTAGTAGTTCCAGAGATTACCCCTACAACTTCACAAACTTTACCTCTTTATAATATTAGCATAGATATATAAAAGAAAAAAACACTTATACTCATAATAGACATAATATGTGTTCATTACACAAAAATGTATCCGGGGTGAGAATAGAACCCTCTGGCTTTGGACTTAGCAGTCAGGATCACTATCCATTAAAACCACAATCAATTACACGTAAAAGTTCCTAGGTTCACAATTTTTAAAAAGACCTGAGGTCCCACCACGAACACCAAATTTCTATAAATTCTACTACCGTATGACAAACTGATTGCTACATAACTCCCAATAAAACCAATAATCCTACCAACGGGATTCCAAAGACACCTAACAACGGAGTAAACATGGAGTAGTATTTGTCGAACAAACTGCCCTTCCGAGGTATGCAAGGACCGATCTCGAAACTAATAAAACACTCACGAACCTAAGCGGAAACATAAAAAAATATATATCTACACCTACAGCGCTACCACAGAATATATAGATACAAAATTACGGCTATAAACAACGAGTGAATACTGCCTCACACATACATAGATGCTCACGTACACAGATCTCGGTCGAATTCCAACAGAAAGAGAACAAATTGAGATCGTCCATTACACGTCTATGTGTTCAAGGTTTTTTTGTTGAGTTGTGAGTCGACCTTCTGTAGCTGTGTAATGTGGCTCTACGCACGGGGCCTATTGTCAAAAAACTCCAAGGGCACCCCAGCTAGGGTTATCGACTTCCATAACTGGTCATACAACTTTTTGCGAGCATTGCGATTTTTTCTCGCTTTATTTATTTGAGTAGACCCTTTTTGGTCGTGATTATAAATAGGTGAGGTAAAAAACGTAATAATTTATGTTTATATTAGGATTAATTTGTGTAAATAATGAATAGAATTTATTTCAGTTGTACCTTGTTATAATTATCATTACTTTTAATGAGGGAGTGTTATATGAATTATGGCTTTATTAAAAGATTTATTATACTTATTATGTATCATGTATTTTTTTGGAATTATTGATGGATGTTTTGAAAGAAGAATAAGTTTATTTTACTGTTAATTGTGAAGTGGCAGCCCTATTTAAACGACCAAATTTGAAGGGCGACATCTGCTATAACGTGGTGTGAATGATTATATTATATTGAACTGTGGTAATATTATACAAATATGGTGTTAGCGTCACTATCAATATAAGCCTATATCAATGGATCGATGCTTACAATGCCAATTAATAATCAAGCTTAAATAGTGATTTGTGTGATTTGACGATACAAAATGGGCTAGCTCTAACTAGTCTAAATAACAACTCATTAAGAAAGGTCAAAACGCAGATTTTATATGGAGATCATATACATACAATGATGTCCCTATTTTCCTTGTCAAATCACTTTTTATAATATGACTATCTGTCCCGCGCAACTTAGTTTGCGTAATTTTTCCCCGTTTTTGCAACATTTTTCATTGCTGCTCCGCTCCTATTGGTCGTAGCGTGATGCTATATAGCCTTATAGCCTTGCTAGATAAATGGGCTATCCAACAGTAAAATAATTTTTCAATTAGGATCAGTAGTTCCTGAGATTACCGCGTTCCAACAAACAAACTCGTCGGCTTTGTAATATTAGTATAGAATAACTAGCAAAATTTCTTGGGACCTAATTCTTGGAATTTTAAATTTCAGGTTTATTTAGTAATTAGTATTTTGGATTTACACACATCAAAAGTGTCTAGGGATCAACATATATTTTTGCAATAACTTTTCTCCTGATTGATTTTATTTCTTTTATTTCTTTAAGGATTCATCAAATAAAGTGTTTTCGTTTGTCACAGTAACGATAAACCAAGTCACCTTTGCATTAATAAAGAAATTTGCCATTTTCCTAATAAAGGGATTTTTGACATTTGAACCACTAACATTAAAGTTCGAAAAAAAGACTGAAATAACAGTTTTCTTTAAAATGTTATTGGGTAACTTAAACAATTAATAATCCGTGTTTCTACCGCGAACACTAACAACACAAGAACATCGGTTTGGCATACTCAAAATGAGTTCATCCAAATCACGCTGTGGAATGGCCGCCCATGTTCGTTGCAACAACAAAAAAAGGTCTTCTTGCGACTGGATACCCTCCATATTCGGCAGAGCTCTTCTCTGTAGCATATCCCATGCATGCTCAATCGGGTTCAAGTCTGGCGACTGAGCAGGCCAGGGCAGGACATTGATGTTAGCTGCGGCGAGAGTCTGTCTTACAACTCTTGCGGTGTGCGGTCGTGCATTATCATGCATTAACTGAAATAAGGGACCGATTTGCACTTGTAGAGGAACGATGACGTCTGATACAATCGTCTCAGCATAAATTTGAGCGTTGAGGTTGCCTCTGATCCAAATCAACTCAGTTCTTCCGCCGATCCAAATACCCGCCCATACCATGATGGTTCCACCACTATAAGGATGGACTTCCTGGCAGGATTTTAATCGCTGTTGGCGTCCAGGGGTTCTCCAGTGTCGTATACGTCTTGTATCCGGTCTCATACCAAAACGAGACTCATCAGAAAAGCGCACGAAACGCCATTGTTCTTCTGCCCAATTTCTGTGTTCAAGAGCCCATTGATATCGAATCCTACGATTGTGCATTGCTATAGGTGGTACCCGTAGCGGTCTTCGGGAATGAAGGTTCACTTCATGCAAGCGGTTTCTGACTGTTTGGTCGCTAATTAAGTTCCCTGAAGAGTGATGAAGCCTCACGGCTAACATCATGGCGGTTATTGTTGGACCTCTTCGAGTTAAGATTTGAATGTATCGGTCTTGTCTCCGTGTGGTGCAGCGATACCGTCCTCCATGGCGCTCAGCCACGGTACCAGTGCTTCGGTAACGTGTCCAAAGTCGACTGATAACACTCTGACTTGTATTCAGAGCTAAAGCCACAGTACGTTGCCGGGAACCAGCTTCTATCATTCCCACGGCTCTGAGCATTTCTTCCCTGCTTAAATGACGTCGCCGCTCCATAATAACGTTGGTTTTAATCAGTAGTAGGGAAACAGTAGCACTAATAATGTCTTCAATGCGTTGTATGTTTTTATAGGGAAAATATTGACAGCTGATTTTCATCTTTTACTCGAATTTGATTCACAGTTCCTGATTCAAATTATGAAATGCACCAAAAAGGATCCATATAAATTTATAAAATCATAAATTTATTACAAAGCCACATCTCAATCTCAAGAAATCCGCATAAAAATGCTTGATCCCTAGACACTTTTGATGTGTGTATTTGTTTACCTAGGAAACTAGCCTCGAAGTTAGCTTAGTTATAAAAGATGCTTTCCATTTTGAATCTGGACCTTCTTTACCAAAATATTCATTTACCCAAGTAATCATTGAGTTATTTTTTACGGCATTTATTTTAGACTTAGATTATTTCATACAAAATTATACGTAGTGCCATTTTGTCGTTTCATAAAAATATATTGATTTCACTTGACAGCCTTAATTATACTAATTAAATACGATTAATTTATAAAAACAAACATTCTCACACTTACACAATACTCTTACGAATTAAAATTGCGAGATATTCATATCAGAATACAATAGGCAGTTAGGAATGTTTTAATAATATTTATTTAAATAAATATACATTTCACAAGTATGTCATGATTTCGCAAATTCCTTCTTTTATCGCAATAACAATCCGTGGTTATGATTTATGGTGGGAAAATGCTTTATGACATAAAACGCAGAGAGTACAGAAGATAAGCTTTATGGCCGGTCTCAATAACTTATCTACCGATAACTATCTGTTAAAATTGCTAACTCTAGTTTTTCGATAAATATCCATAGATAGAAAACCCGAAATGTTTTCTATTTATCGACGTTACCACTGTCGGTTCATAGATGGATGACCGTTATCGAACATTGTCTCACCTCTCCGTGCCTCGGAGAGCACGTTAAGTCTTCGGTCCTGCGTCCAATCTCTTTCTGGTCGTGTCGGTTTTCTGTCCTATCGGACTATGGGAGTGAGGGAATAGAGAGTGCACTTGTGTCTGCGCATACACTTGTGCACTATAATATCTCCTGCGTAGTTGGCTAGTCTCTAATCAGATTGACCGTCGTAACCTAAATCAGTTAGGAGACTATTATTACATTTAAAAATCGAAGATAAGTAAGTTTTTATTATTATTACCAAGTTCTTATTTAACTTTACCTATTGCATATTTGGCATTAAATGTAGACTAGTTATTCTAAACTGCGTCATTTGTGTTAGTTCCTTTTGTAACCTTAGTGAATAAAGAACTTTGACTTTGAACTACGTGGTTCGCAGTGGTCAGAGTTTCCATGAACGATGTCTGTGTGCGATGCTCAAGTACGTTTGTTTGTATGAAGCTTACCTACTGTACTCTTGATGTTTTGTGCTTAAGACCTTTATAAGAACATAAACAATAAATTCAATTACAAAACTTTTTACTTTTTTATTTACGTAGGTACATCCTAAATAAGCATGAGAATATTTTGAATGTCTCCGCGTCTCAAAACGGCGCCATTATACTTTTTAATGTCCCATTTAGATAGCATACAATAATTACAGTAATTTATATGGAATGTTTGTTAATCTATCGCGATGTACATAGTTTTAAATGGTTTCTATTTTATACGTTTAAATTATTAACTGTTAAAAGAATTTATTGTAAATTGAGTGTGCGTGAAATATGTAGGTACTTGAAGGGTAGGTTAGAAGTTAGAACCTGTAAGTTACTATTGTGAATAAAATATAATGTGATTGACCTATGTAGACTGCATATTATGTTTTACTAATTGTTTCCCATGACTTCTATAAACTAAAATAAGTATATAAAAAAACTAAAATGTAAAAAATAAAATAGTACTTATATTATTGTTAAGTTCACAGAGGAGTATAGATTATAGTTAGGTATCAAAATAATTTTACTAGTTTTTATGTGAAAAATTAGCAAAGTTGTGGTATTATTATATTATGTAGTACCTATATATACTAAACATCATTACACAGACTTCAAAAAATTACTGAAAATAATAAAATAATACTATTTTATATAAATACACACATCAAAAGTGTCTAGGGATCAACATATATTTTTGCAATAACTTTTCTCCTGATTGATTTTATTTCTTTTATTTCTTTAAGGATTCATCAAATAAAGTGTTTTCGTTTGTCACAGTAACGATAAACCAAGTCACCTTTGCATTAATAAAGAAATTTGCCATTTTCCTAATAAAGGGATTTTTGACATTTGAACCACTAACATTAAAGTTCGAAAAAAAGACTGAAATAACAGTTTTCTTTAAAATGTTATTGGGTAACTTAAACAATTAATAATCCGTGTTTCTACCGCGAACACTAACAACACAAGAACATCGGTTTGGCATACTCAAAATGAGTTCATCCAAATCACGCTGTGGAATGGCCGCCCATGTTCGTTGCAACAACAAAAAAAGGTCTTCTTGCGACTGGATACCCTCCATATTCGGCAGAGCTCTTCTCTGTAGCATATCCCATGCATGCTCAATCGGGTTCAAGTCTGGCGACTGAGCAGGCCAGGGCAGGACATTGATGTTAGCTGCGGCGAGAGTCTGTCTTACAACTCTTGCGGTGTGCGGTCGTGCATTATCATGCATTAACTGAAATAAGGGACCGATTTGCACTTGTAGAGGAACGATGACGTCTGATACAATCGTCTCAGCATAAATTTGAGCGTTGAGGTTGCCTCTGATCCAAATCAACTCAGTTCTTCCGCCGATCCAAATACCCGCCCATACCATGATGGTTCCACCACTATAAGGATGGACTTCCTGGCAGGATTTTAATCGCTGTTGGCGTCCAGGGGTTCTCCAGTGTCGTATACGTCTTGTATCCGGTCTCATACCAAAACGAGACTCATCAGAAAAGCACACGAAACGCCATTGTTCTTCTGCCCAATTTCTGTGTTCAAGAGCCCATTGATTTCGAATCCTACGATTGTGCATTGCTATAGGTGGTACCCGTAGCGGTCTTCGGGAATGAAGGTTCACTTCATGCAAGCGGTTTCTGACTGTTTGGTCGCTAATTAAGTTCCCTGAAGAGTGATGAAGCCTCACGGCTAACATCATGGCGGTTATTGTTGGACCTCTTCGAGTTAAGATTTGAATGTATCGGTCTTGTCTCCGTGTGGTGCAGCGATACCGTCCTCCATGGCGCTCAGCCACGGTACCAGTGCTTCGGTAACGTGTCCAAAGTCGACTGATAACACTCTGACTTGTATTCAGAGCTAAAGCCACAGTACGTTGCCGGGAACCAGCTTCTATCATTCCCACGGCTCTGAGCATTTCTTCCCTGCTTAAATGACGTCGCCGCTCCATAATAACGTTGGTTTTAATCAGTAGTAGGGAAACAGTAGCACTAATAATGTCTTCAATGCGTTGTATGTTTTTATAGGGAAAATATTGACAGCTGATTTTCATCTTTTACTCGAATTTGATTCACAGTTCCTGATTCAAATTATGAAATGCACCAAAAAGGATCCATATAAATTTATAAAATCATAAATTTATTACAAAGCCACATCTCAATCTCAAGAAATCCGCATAAAAATGCTTGATCCCTAGACACTTTTGATGTGTGTATTTTGGAATATTAGTTTTGAAAATATTTAATATACCTAATTAACCCTTAACCACCTATCGAATATAGCCTCGGTTACTAAAAAAGTTAAACAAATTAATTCGATAAAATAAAAATAACATTGAAATTGAAATCAATAATTCATAAAAACAAATTGAATGCAATTAAATTAACGTTCTAAAATACAAACGTAAAATTCATTGCGAGTATTAAAAACTATAAATTAAAGTATCGTAATATAAGTAAGGTGTGTCCGTGAGATAAGTCTGGAGATGTATTTCGGCATCAGAATCTCTTGAGCAATGTTATTACTTTTAAGGGCTATAAAACTGGGTATAAGTATATTAATCTTTAGCTTGTTCATAAGAATGTATGTCTTTTTCAATTTATGTATTTTTTTTTGGGCGATAGAGTACAATTTAGAAAATAATGATATGTTTAGGTACATTAAACTTGTTGTTCAATGTCTCAAAAAAAAAAAATGTGTGGCACTCGGGGACTGCCGCGGTAAAGCTATTGCATAGTATTTTTATCAACTTAAGCAATTAAAAAAAAATATATATATTTTTTAAGTGTTTTTTTTTTATTATAAAAAAACAATGTTTGAATTTTATTTTTCTTTAAAAAAAATTGTTTTTTCATTAAATTTAAAAAAAGCAATTAAAAAAAAATTGTTTTTGTTAGTTTTTAAAAAAGTTTTTTTTTAAATTAAAAAAAAAATCATTAAAAGTTCTGCTATTCATTGATAGATGGCAAAAGTAAAAAGTATCACCGCTGTGCCCGTCGGAGTGGGGAGCGTGAGGTTTTTTCGTTACGGAATTTCTGGATTCGGTCCCCGCGCTCAAGGCCCGCGATAGAAGCTATGCAATAGCTTAAAAATGGATTAACTGTAACTATGATTTTAATATTTGGCAGAGGCAGAAAGAGCAGCAGGAATATCTTATGAAAAATTGTCTGGTTTCGTCTTTAATCTTGTATCACCTACATATTGGTCGATTGCCTCTGTGGCGCGGTGGGAGTGTGTCCGACTGCTACGCAAGAGGTCGTGGGTTCAATTCCCACACGGGACACCACTTTGTGTGTCCCTCCATCCACAAATTGTTGTTTCGAGTCTGGGTGTACTTTATCTCCGTGACTTGTAAGTTTGTAAAGTACCCCGCGATACAGGGCTTGTACCCTACTACGGGGGTCGTCTTATAAAAAACTAGCGGACACCTTGCGGTTTCACCCGTAGTTCCCGTACCCGTGGGAATACAGGGATAAAAAATAGCCTATGTCACACGGGGTTAGTGTAGCTTCACAATGATGAAAGAATTTTTCAAATCCGTCCAGTAGTTTCGGAGCCTATTCAATACAAACAATCAAATCTTTCCTCTTTATAATATTAATATAGATAAAATAAAAATTGGTATCTAGAATTGACGCCGGTAGGTACTTAAGTGTATACATCAAAATGTACAACATTCCTTATTAAATTATTATAATACCAGTACAGAAAACAAATCTCGTTCCCTACAAGACCCAACGGCCAAAATTATAAATTCTTCAAAGTATAATTAACAATGTGCTAATTTCCTTAATTCAAAACATATGCTCTGTTGGGCAGGCATATCCTGTTTTTTACGATCTAGGAACGCAGATATTTTATCTCGTAACAATTATTAATTATGAAGAAGAATACTTTCGAGCTAAAACACACCTTACGCATTTGAAAATAGGGCTGCTTTTTATTTGATGTGTGTGTATGAGGCGCGAGTTTCATGAATGAATGTCTCGGTATGAATGGAGACGGATATGACGTCATGCGATGGCATCGAGGCGCCGACTCGTACGCATCCTACAGACAATATTATTATAATTATACAGTAAATCAAATACGACATGTCGTTTAAATTTTTATTGAATTTGGAATACTTACTATCGATTTTGAAATACTTAGATGAGATAGAGAGAAATAGAGAATGCTACGCAAGAGGTCGGGGGTTCGATTTCCACACGGGATACCACTTTGTGTAATCCACAAATTGTTGTTCCGAGTCTGGGTGTACTTTATGTTCGTGACTTGTTATGTGAAGGCCCTAGCGTCACAGGGCTTGTACCCAAATACAGGAGTCGTAAATAAAATTTAAATAAATAAAAATAAGTTTGTATGTTTGTCCTTTAAGCGTTCCGAAATCATTGATTAGATTGTGATGAAACTTCGGTAGTATGTTCAGGAGACGGTTGCGAGGATTTCTGGCCCAAAACCCCACAATTAAGCGTGGCCGGGTTCAGCTAGTATACCATAAATGTGAAAGTTTAGTTTTTTGTTAATTATTGTTTGTTTTGGTTTTAACTTCGTAGGCATTTCGATCGGAAACCTAACGAATGGCGGAGAGGAGGAAGAAACCGGACAGGTCCTGGTACCAAAACGAAAAGGGGTCCGGAGGGAGATAGGACTCATCTCTGAGAAAAGGTTTCAAATATGAAGCTTTTGTCAGCAAAAGTTATAAAGCTGATAAAAATAATTTGATTGCGCCCAATCTCACTCCACTCGTGTCGGATTTCCGTCCCATCGAGCTATGAGAGCGAGGAAAGTGGGAGTGCACTTGTTTGGCTAGTCTCTAATGAGAATAGCCGCCGTAACCGACAACGGTTAAGAGACCATTATCACTTGATACAAACTAATATAGTTTAACCTCGTAACATCAACACGACAGTAATTTGCGTAGAACCATTGTTATTTTTCACTTTGCATACCGATCCTAAATAATGTCCAAGTAACTACGTGCTTAACACCATAACGATGGGATATACGTGAACGCAATATAATCATACGTAGGTACGCACAGTTTCCTCTTGAGCGTACGCCGTACGGTTTCATTGACCAAGATCTGCGTAGCGATAAATTGCAAATAGATACTTAGGCACATGATACCGAGGGTACAGAAGTCAACATATATAGGTACATAACTTGAGCGATTCACATATAAACATCGTTCAACACGGAGTTACAGACCACTTCAAAAGTTCAGACTACTTTGAATGGCCTATTGATCATGTGGTTAATAATCCTGATTGCTAAGGTCGTGGGTCATCTTTGTGTATTGAGCACGTTTAAAATGTGTGGCGGAAAAAATCGTTACAGGCGGGATTTGAATTCACCACCTTAGGTGTACAGGCTCTAAGCTGTTACCAACTCAGGCACTGAGACATGTTCGCTTAAGTCTAATTTAGCCTCCATTTGAAACGATTATATGCCATAAAAATGCTTTAAAAATTCAAAAGTAATGTTTATAATGTGTCTGGGTGCAATATTATAATGCTAAAGAGGATGTTTGATTGTTTGAACTATCTTAGGAACTACTGGTCCCAATTGAAAAAATATTTTACTGTTGGATAGCCCATTTATCGAGGAAGGCTACAGTCTATATAAAATCACGTTACTACTAATAAAAGCGGAGTAGCAATGAAAAATGTTGCAGAAATAGGAAAAATTTACGCATACGAAGTTGCGCGGGTCAGCTAGTTTATAATATAATTAACTTTTATGTTTATATAATATAACGAAACTAATATTACTAAGCTATCTGGTGAACCTAACATAAAGAAGCCACGAGCAGGAGGTTATCAGATTACAAATCACCCTGTAAGTGTTTATCAGTAGTCTGATCACCATAGTACAGGCTCTGCCTAGTTTGGGACCAGATGGCGTTGTGTGAGTGGTCCCAAGATATTATACGTAACTCGCTCAAGCCACAGACACATATACATCGTTCCTGGATACTGAATTACAGACCACCTTGTGCGGACAGTGTTCTGAGCATCCGTGCATGCGATGTGCAAGTAGGCGTTGCTCGATCGAGGTTCGTATGGAGATTACCTTCTGCTTTAGTAGAGGTATTTTGAACTTGCGGCCTTCGTAAGCACGTTGACATGTTGTTCAAAACTACTTAACATGCTTAGGGTTCAAGTAGTCCACTGGGGAAGTACCAAGTCCACCTTTTGGAGATTGTAGAGGAAAACTATGAGTGAGTGAAGTTGTGCAACGCAAAATTGATGAAAGGACTAATAAAATTCAATATTGGTTATTGAAGCGCCGGTAGCCTAATGGCTAAGGCATCGGTCTCGCAATCGTGAGTTCGCGGCTTCGAATACTACCCATTATACTACCGACGTGAACCTACTCCAAACACAAGCCTGTAAGCTTAGCTGGAGGGGTTAACAAGATTGCTGATTTGATTGAGATGAATTTGGCTGTGTTAATGATAATATAATAAACTTGACATAAATAATATATAAAATTGTGAAAATTAATTGTCATTTTTTTCTTTTTGTAAACATTAATATGTGCAAATATTTATCTTAATTCTATTATTATTATTACTTTTTTTAATTTGACATACCTACTTAGAATTTTAATTTTTAATCATATCGAAAACTAATTTTATGTTTGACTTTTTTGTGTTTTTTTTTACTATGATTATTTTGTTATTATTATTTTTACATTTAGACACAATTGTATAATTGTTTATTGAATAAATGAATTGAATTGAATTGAATTGCTAGTAATGTGGGACCTAATCCCACATTCCTAGTATTCTTTAAAAAATAAATATGGAGGGAAACCCTTTGTTTAATTATATAATTAAATAAGCTGTTTTTATCCCTAGAAAAATAATATTGTATTACCGTACACTCGATAGTGAGATCATCAATTTAACAACTTATTTACGATTCACATTGTGTACGATGCAGTTTTTTTATTGCGAAGAGCATGCAGTGAATCAGGATTTTTATGGTTTAATGAATGGAAGGCTTAGTCATCCATTCACTACATGTGTTATAATACGAATATGTCACCGTACATATTATGAATGGTATAAGATTTTTCGTAGTATCATTAACTGGGTGAACAAACCAAAAATAAATAATAAAAAATATCTTCGAACGACTCACACACAGGTATTGTGGCAATCAGTAAAACAACTTATACACATACATATTTACTTAGTTCTAACTACATACATACGATTATGAAAATATTTATATTACGGGTCTTAATCGCGTGAATATTTTAAGGTAAAATACCTTGTTTATTGCCCGACGTTTCGACCGTATTGCAACGGCCGTCTACCCGTGACTAGGGCAGGTTTCATGGTTTCATAATACGTACATACGAGTACATATTATAGATAAATTACTCCCAGCAGAGTCACTAGTCACTAAACCAACAGGCCCGTCGTCAAAAATGGTGGAACTTGAAAAGCAAAACTCTTTACCTACAAATGTTATCAAAATCGTTAGAGCCGTTTTCGAAATGGTTCGTATAAAAGGATTTTTAAAACGACGCAGAAAGAGGTGTGTTATATGTGGCATCGTAGCTCATAAACTGATAAACCGATTTGATTGATATAACCATCCCATTGATAAGAAATAAATACCTAATATTTCCATTGATTTATTTGTATAGACGAACAATTATCCCTGAAATTATCACTAAATTAATCATTTATCATACAATATTTGCCAACATCAACACAACCTCTGACCCTTATATCTTTATTATTATTTAGCGAACCCTATAATTAAGGGCATTGCCGTTTCGTATCAAAATAGACTAATGGATAGTAAGACTAGTTGCGCACTATATTGTATACAAATCAGCCGGGAATAAATACGAATCTATGATGGTCAGACGCGTGGCGAAAAGCCCAGCACGCAGCACGGCAGGCAGCCTAACACGGACCGGCACGGCGGCGGTACAAACGAGCCGAGCAGCACATTCGTGCCCGTTGAATGTAACTTTGAATGCGAGACTACTACTACTTCACTCAAGCAATTCGCACACATACCTACATTGTTCAAGGATAGAGTCTCGGAACACCTCCAACGCTGACTCAAGTAGCAATACTGGAGCTTTAGCACTATGCTGAGTGAGACCCAAATTTTTGCATAAGCCTACTATATACACAATTTGGTTTTGACACGGTAATAAACGCGTTTAAACTAGGTAAAGCACTCCCCGACTGTCAGTCAGCTTGTGACCACGGTCGGTGCAACCCGGTCGAAACTTTACTTTACCTAGTTTGAACTTGTTTATTCCCGTGTCAATGTTTGTCGAGCCGCGGTCTCCACTCAAGAACTCGTTTACCCCAACGGTTGCCGGTTCTTCGGCTAATATGGCCAGCCCACTGGCACTTCAGCTTGTTAATCCTGTAGGCTATGTCGATAACTTTGGTGCTCTGCCGAATCACCTCATTTCTGATTTTATCCCTAAGAGAAACTCCGAGCATAGCCCTTTCCATAGCCCGCTAAGCGACTTTGAACTTGTGGACCAGCCGTACCGTCGTATTGAAGACTTTAGTCTTAAGGCATTGTAGGATCGACGATGAGAAGATCGAATTGAGGTTGACATATTTAATCTCATGTATTCTTTTTTTAATATTTTTTATCTCTTGTTTTTGCATCAGTCCTCTATTATGTTGAATAATATAATGGTGGAGCACTTTACCTACATGTACAGTTTATAAACGAAGAAATATTGTAAACATTGGCAATTTGCAATAAGTAGTAGCCGCGTGTTTTTATTGCCTCGTTCCTTTCTTTGGCTTTATTTTGTTTGCGTATGTATACCAACATGTAGAATCGACATTTCACAAATGTATTTTGCTTCCTAAGTGAAGAAGGATTTTTTATTATTTTATTATAATTTATTATCCTCGATGTTTTGTGCTTCATAACAGCATTCGATCCGAACCCGGATTATAATTTTTGAAAATAATTGTATTTTGAAACTATGTCGCAAAAAAAGCGTGTTATACGATTGAAGCCTCTGTGTCTGCCAGTAGCTCTTGTACGGGTGAACTGATTTTTTGTTTTTTAATTGATAGCTGATTTCTTTGCAGTCGTTCTTGAATATAATGTTTAATCAAAATTGAGTACACGTTTACCTTGTTAAGACTTTTTTAAATTATATTTCCTGTCTGCTCTTAAATTTTTATTCAACAAAAATCTCCGCTGCGAAAACCTACCAAAAATTAATAAAATAACTTATTTGAATAAATACATTAAACGAAAAATAAATTACTAGTAAAAACATCTATAAATTCCTCTACATTCTTCCTTTTCCAGCATTGGTTCCTAAACTTTTTAACTTGTTACCCTTAACGACTACTTTAAAACCCATTTCACTCCCAATTCCTCAAGAATTCTTCAACTCGAGTAGATCTCAAGGTAGCGTCCATGAATTACGTGAGGTCATTTTGGCGGATTTTTGACGCCCTCCCTCCCTCTAGTAAGATATCGTGAGATTTGACTCACCTCCCATTTCCAAATCACTTTTGACCGGTCAAAGGTTATAAAAGAAAAAATAAATTAATCCAGTCTTAGAAAAATTGCAAATTAAAAATTTACGTAAGACTTGCTAAGACCCCAAGATTTGGTGAGATTTTACTTGACCCCTCCCCTTCCCCCCTAAACGCATTTACCTTCCACGCCCTGGGGGTAAATACCTACAAGTTGGGAACACAGGCTTTACAGGATACCTCCAAATAGAATCAAAGCACACTTGATTCATTTAGTATCGACAAGCCCCATTTTAAAAGCTTTTCAGAAAAGCTCTCGAGTGCGGACTAATCGATTTACACAAACAAAACCTAGTCTCAACAATCAAATTGTCAGGTTATCAAGATGAGTTGTGAAAATGGCGGCAAACTGAGCGGCTTGACAGATTCCCGTGTAACGTGTCAATATACAAGAAATAGTGTTAAATCTTTAAGATCGCAATGTTTAGTTGCAGTTAAAGAGTAAGTAACTACAATAAATACAGTATGTCTTAGAAAGAAATTGGTTGAAATATTCGCTAGATTGCTTTAAAATATAAAGAAGACTAGCTTTCGCCCGCGGCTCCGCCCATGTGGATGTCGGTTATCGCGATAAAAACTATCCCATGTCTTTCCCCGGGAATCAAACTATCTCCATACCAAAGTGCATCTAAATAGGTTTAGCTGTTTGAGCGTGAAAGCGTAACAGACAGACAGAGTTACTTTCACATTTATATTATTAGTATGGATTAAACTACACACCATTTCGTGAAGATGTGTTAAAATTTATACTCCTGTGAGCTCCATCTCTTTCTAAATATTAGACAGCCTGGAATTTTAAAATCCAATAAACTTAGTTTTTAGCATCAAGTTTTTGACTTTACGTAAGTTCTCGTAGCGTGGAGCCATTAAGATACATCTTCATGCTACATACAAAGATTCGCTAAAACGCGGGTCGCTGATTTTAAAAATATGTGTGCTTTGACCCTAAGTACCTTTGCATAAACTAACAAACCGAAGCACGTGTAGAAACCAGTTGGTCGCGAAATATTTGGAATTCTATATTACATTATGTCATCGGCGCACTAACAACGACCATAGATTCTACGGCCTAGTATTTCTCAAGGACGACGTTTTGGGGTGATATTCTCTAAGCAATAAAACTATCCACGTATAGAGAAGATATCGTGAAATAAGTATTATATTTAAGAGCTTTAAAACTTGATAAAATTAATCATTTAAGATAACAAAAAGCTTGTGCTAAAACTTTACGTAAAACATTTAATAAAATGCCAACTCCCGCACCGGTGTTATTTTTTATATCTATAATTAAAAAGCTAAAGAGTGTGTTTGTTTGAACGCGATAATCTCAGAAACTACTGATTCGAATTGAAAAAATATTTTACTGTTGTACAGCCCATTTATCGAGGAAGGCTATAGGCTATATTATAACTAACATCACGCTACGACCAATAGGAGCGGAGCAGCAATTAAAAATGTTACAAATACGGGGAAAATTAACGCAGACGAAGTGAGAATGAGAAGACGAACGACGTAAGCGTCACGCTAGCCCATAACAGTATCAGTGCCACCCAATTCCTTGTTTGGCAAAGATCTGAATGTCACCGCACCGCAGTCCTCATAAGTCTTATTTGTCCAGTAATTACACTTACTACAGTGCCCTTCAACCGAGACACAGTTATGTATTAACCCCACTATTTCAAGGAAGAATAACTGACAATGTTGTGGTACTCACCAAGACCACCACCACTGGTACTTTGTCTTTTTCAAAATATACAAAATACTGATAAACTTTCGCGATTTGTACACATTATTAAAATATATATATTACGGGTCTTAATCGCGTGAATAATTTAAGGTAAAATACCTTGTTTATTGCCCGACGTTTCGAGAGTCTTCCCGTGACCACGGCCGTTGCAATACGGTCGAAACGTCGGGCAATAAACAAGGTATTTTATCTTAAATTATTCACGCGATTAAGACCCGTAATATATTTATTAGTAAAAAAAACATTTAAAGTAAAAACTGAATTTAAAATTTAAATCAGTCTTGTAAGACTTTCATTGCCGACTAGAGAGATTATTTAATTTACTTAAAACAAATTATTTGATTTAAACTAAAGTTAGTTTAATTTAGAGAATTTTATATATTTGTATTTAAGTTTGTCTGTAATTTTGGTTTTCACGATTAGGGTGTGGGAGGTTATGTATAGGTAATGTATACAAAATACATCTAGACAAGAAACAACAATTTCTGGACCACATAGTGGACTCCAGTGCACGACCTCTTGCGCAGTGCACGATCCTCATCAATGCTTAATCTAAAAGTACGGCTGAATGTTTAGAGTAAGAGAATAAGCCCCTGATAATTTTCATTCATGGTTAACTATCTTGCTCTTGATTCGTTGTGGGTGTAAGTATTTATGTTATTAATTATATCAAACGTCGTCATCAGCAAGGTATAGATGAGAACGACACACAATGGGAGTGAACTTGAAAAAGTTAATCTAGATAAATGTATCGATAAAGTTATTTATTTCTTGAATCGTGTGTGTATGGTGTTTTACAATTTGTGGTGTTCAATTATTTTAAAAACTATGCTTTACTAAGCGGCTTCACTCGTGTGTATTTCGGTTTAAAGCTAAGCAGTAGCGAACAACTTAAAATTTTCATTGCTTCTTTAACCACCTTAGGGGATAAGTTTTCTAGAATCCCTTTTGAGTAACATAGGCGAATTAATGTATTCAAGTACCTTATGTATCTATCTATCTGCTACCGATGATATACACTCCAAGAGTGCATATCTATGCCCCAGCGCATAATATTGTCCTGCAGTGAAAGCGTTTGAGAACTCTTTTCGAAGTCGAATAGATGTCAAACTGTATGCAACCAATAACCTGCACATATTTATAGGTATATTCTAATAAGCTTAGCCTGTATATTAAAAGTAACCTACGTAACATATTTCGTAAGTGAAATCCGAGCTAGTGTGGTGTTACGGACAGTTTTGCCTGTATTAACTATATATTTGTGGCACACGTGATGTTGGTGTACATTACATTACAATAAATCAGTCAATACACGCCGCATTCCAGCGGAGGGTCAGTCCCCTAATATTAGATCTTCAGTACTAAAATTTGACTTCGTTATGATAATAATAAATAAATATTTTTTATTCACTTAGGAAGCAAAATACTACTCTTGTGAAAAGTCGATTCTACATGTACAAGTAATTGCCTGTTCGCAAACAATAGGTAAAGCCCGAGAAAAGAACAGGCAATAAAAACTCGCGGCCACTCTTTTCAAATTGCCAATGTTTACAATGTTTCTTTGTTTATAAACTGTATATGCATGTAAGGTATATTTTTTTGACAATAGTTTTCCAACGGCAAAGTTAAGTTTGTCATGTTAATTTTTTCGATTTCTTCACTAACGTACATTGTAAATTTGTCGTAGGCATAAAGTTGGGCATCTCGTCAAAACGAAGCTACCATGAAAATTCCTGCTTGATATTTAAAATATGTTCTAGGGATCTAATCAACCCATATGATGTCCTACTGGTGGGCAGAGGTCTCTTCAGTGGAAACTACTTATTATAGATCCTGGGGGTAATTGCGGAGCTGGTGGGCGATCACAGTAAGGCTTTAAAATACGCAGAGGATGCTGCTGCGCGTCATCCGGCGGGAAATCCTTTAGTCGCCTTGGACAGACCCACGGAAAGAGATGGGGTGGTACTATTTTTAAGCCGGTACCACACGGCTACGGTTTTAGGGATCCTTATCCATAAAAGGCACAAAAGCTAGAAGATAAGAAGTGCTATACTTTACTTTAGTATTTTTTTCATTATTATACTATGGTAGCAGAGCTTCCGGATAGCGCCCACGTAGGTAGGGACTATTGGAAGTTTCATGAACAAATTATTTTCAGTATACATAGTAAAAATTGGGGACAAATTCCTAGAACTTATTCCATTAAGTACTTTACACAACTACGATTCGATATATTTTTGCTTGACATGTTATTATTTACTTACGTAGGGTGTTCGGATGAATGTCTTAGAAGTTGTTTAAGTTTTCCATTGCTCCGAGAAAATTAGTAAAAAAAAACATTTGAAGTAAAAACTGAATTTAAAATTTAAATCAGTCTTGTTAGACTTTCATAGCCGACTAGAGAGATTATTTAATTTACTTAAAACAAATTATTTGATTTAAACTAAAGTTAGTTTAATTTAGAGAATTTTATAAATGAGTACTTAAGTTTGTCTGTAATTTTGGTTTTCACGATTAGGGTGTGGGAGGTTGCGCGAAGGGTGAGGCATTTCCCAGCCATTGGCCAGATTAAAAGTAGTCTATTTCATTATATAGGTACCTTTTGAGAATATAACTAAACCGTAGATTAAAGCTTAATAGTTTATATATAATTACTACGGTAATTGTTTATTATTTACTACGTCAAAAACAGCTAAATTGAAATACTTGGGATTTTACTTCTAGTATACCTAAATTTTTTTTTAAATTTCTATTTCATATTTAAAAAAAAAGATTGTTTGTTACACCGTTTGTCCAATACTTGGAAATACTCGGATTAATAACAGCGAATACAAACAAGATATAAGTAATTATAATTCCAATTTTTTGTTTTTCATTAGTCGTTTTATCTATGTTGAATTAGGCCTATCCCACTATTCCCATGATAGAACGAGTGACACCATAAGTGCCAAAAGTCCCATTGCCGTCATCACTATGGGCCTAGTGAGACACCTAAATTACACGTGAATCTATAGTAACAAAATATATATATATATATATGGACTGCCTCTGTGGCGCAGTGGGAGTGTATCCAACTGCTACGCAAGAGGTCGTGGGTTCGATTCCCACACGGAACACCAATTTGTGTGATCCACAAATTGTTTGTTGCGAGTCTGGGTGTACTTTGTGTCCGTGACTTGTATGTTTGTAAAGTCCCCCGCGACATAGGACTTGTACCCTACTGCGGGAGTCGTCTTTTTTTAAATAAAAAAAAAAAATATTTTATCAAAGTTATTGAACAGACACAACAACACAACTTTTAAAAGGTTACATTCTTATGTAGCTAAAGCACTTAATTATATTAAGTCGTCAACAGAAATGAAAAAAAGGAAAAGAATGTTTCAAGAAGTCATCAATTGTTTTTTTTTTAATTTATAGGTAAGCAAATGACTCCATTCCACCTGATGTTAAGTGGAAATAGAGTCCAAACGCAAGGCCAGACAGCACAGCACTATGTACAGCGCTGACTGTCAAGGTGCTTCTTCACGCCTCTTTTGAAAGACCCCATATCGTAGGTAGGATGGAACACATGTGTTCACTGAATAGTGTTTCGTTTGTACCTACTCCAATATCTATTAAACATTAGATATAATAATAATAATATCTTGGGACAACTCACACAACGCTATCTTATTCCAAACTAAGCAGAGCTTGTACTATGGAAACCAGACAACTGATAAACATACTTATATATTTCTAATTACAAACATATTATAGATAAATAATAACCCAGACAGAATAAACCATCGTGCTCATCACACAAAATTTTATCCTGGGTGGGGATCGAACCCATGACATCTTGCGTAGCAGTCGGATACACTCCCACCGCGCCACAGAGTCCATAACCCAACTTCTACAAATAGTTTCAGAATGACCCATCGTGCTCACGGACAATTGAACACACTTCCTTATTGTAGGGCTTGCGTCATTCTCGTGTACCCGTGCCCCTCCCCCACACCTCCTCGTCTCATCAGGAACTCCTAGCGTACATCTGGAAGTTAGATATGTGTGTCATGTAAATGGAAAGTTTGTACGAAAATGTCGTCATTTGTATTGGGGAAATGATTTTGTTGACACGATGGCGATAGGGGGGAATTTTGACATGGAGGGTGCACTACGACATTAAGAAAGAAAGAGGGGGAGGTGTCAAAATGGCAGCAAACTGACCTGTCATTATAAAAGTACTAGCGGACGCTTTGCGGTTTCACCCGCGTGGTTCCCGTTCCCGTGGGAATATGGGGATAAAAAATAGCCTATGTCACCCGGGGTTAGTGTAGTTTCACAGCGATGAAATAATTTTTGAAATCCGTCCAGTAGTTTCGGAGCCTATTCAGTACAAAACAAACAATCAAATCATTCCTCTTTATAATATTAGTATAGAGTATTGATCATTATAAAGTTGGAGATGACTCTTCCAGAAATTAGGCGATAAACTGACTAGATTGCCTAATGGCAATGTTTTCAAAAAAGAAGGAAGGAAAGAAAGAGATAAGAATATCTAGTACAGCTATACTCAATCTGCCGCCCCCGGGCCGCATGTGGTCTGTCAGGTTATTATGGTTGCCCATCTAGTGTTACTTTATTTTCGACCATTTTGAATATCACACCCATTAGAAAAACTGACCGCGCTGACTCGCCCAGTAGTTTGATTGTATCTACCAATCAAATTAACATCCTCTGGTTCTACGTATGTGTGATAATCGTCTTTGTCTATAATTAAATACACAAAGAATTTTTACAGTAACAAACTTACAGACTCTCATCTGGTTGAAAAATAAGGTTAGTAATTAAATTGGGGGGTTGCGTTTAATTTCATTGAACACCGGTAAGTATGTAGTTCATAAGGGGGTGGAACGGGGGGCGACAGTTCTAACCTAACCTGACACCTTTGATCGACCGACATCTAAAATTGAAGCAGAGAACTGTCAAAAAGTACGGTCAAATGGACGTACTTCTTGAGAGGTAAGAAGACTCCTATCAGATGTTCTCGCCATAGTTATTCTAGCGCGCCATTTTCAACGAGTGTCAAACGTCAAAAATAGAAGCTTGATTTTTTTTATAGGCTTACTTTGGGAAAATGAAGGAAAGAATGCTCCATCTAGACATTATATAATCAAAGCCTAATACGTATTTGCCGCCCCTTATAAAATAAGGTTGAGTATGGCTGATATCTAGTAGCAGAAATGGGAGTAAATATAACTAGAGTGCTAGATTGTGGGTTCGGTTCCCATATTGTAGAAGGCTTTGTAAGATCCACAAGCTTACTTGTACGTTCAAATAACGATACGCGTTAATGCGCTTTTCGCTAAGGCGGGTTTCAACTTGTTTCATATTGTTCAAGGCGTTTTCATGGCAACGTACGTTATACGTACGAAATGTAAACGCGCATTAAGCGCTCATCATCTGATCGTAAGGTGAATTTTGGTTCCGAGTTTAAGTACCTATAGAATAGATATCCCCTGTTTGTAATATCCGATACAAAGAAAACAATAAACAGATCACGAATAACAGGAAGAACGATAAGCGAACGAAGTATTTGTTATAAAGTAAATTCATGGTTTATTTACCTACGCTTTTATTGCATTTGGTTGTAATGTACCCCTATCTAACGCAAAAAGTTTTCTTCGTCAATTTTAGATATAAAGAAAGGTACTTAAACACACGTGTGGTACCGGCTTAAGAATAGTACCACCCCAACTCTTCCCATGGATGCGTCAAGATGACTAAGGGGTTTCACACCGGAGGACGGGCAGCATCGTCCTCTGCGTACTTTAAAGCCTTACTGCGATCGCCAATCCGCTTGCTAAGCGTGGTGATTATGGCAAATATCCCCAGAATTTATAATAAGTAGGTATACTTGGGAGACCCGTGCCTAGCAGTGGGACATCATCAGTTTAATTTGTCGGGCCTGTTGGTCTAATAGTTTGTGACCCTAACTGCTAAGCTAGAGGTCGTAGGTCCGATTCCCGTACGGGATACCACTTTGTGTGATTCACAAATTGTTGTCCTGAGTATGAGTGTACTTTGTGTCCGTGTTTTTTTTTTTTAAAGACTCCCGCATTAGAGTACAGGCCCTGTGTCGCGGGAGCTTCACAAACATACAAGTCACGGACACAAAGTACACCCAGACTCGGAACAACAATTTGTGGATCGCACAAAGTGGTGTCCCATGTGGGAATCGAATCCACGACCTCTTGCGTAGCAGTCGGATACACTCCCACCGCGCCACAGAGGCAGTCAAATTTGTATGTTTGTAAAGTCCCCTGCGATACAGGGCCTGTAACGTAGTGCGAGAGTTGTCTTTAAAAAAAATAGAAATAGACAGTCTCTCCAGTAAACATAATTGCTTATGATTGCTTCTAGAGAGCTAACAGTTGTTTTGGGGCATCCCCAAAACCTATCGCTCGCTCGTAAGTTTAACGTACCCTCGTTTCTTTAAATTGATAAGGGGCTTCTGAGTAACCGTTAAGAAACGGATACTCCCCGTATGTATGTTCTTATCTCATCGCTATATTGGTGGTCTACCGGATGTGACTACGGTATAGTCGACGATGATGAATGACTCAGTGGCGACCGAGAAGATCGAGATATCTGCGAGGTTAAGCAATATTACCACTGGCGGACTAGACAGCCTCTGTGGCGCGGTGGGAGTGTATCCGACTGCTACGCAAGAGGTCGTGGGTTCGATCCCCACCCAGGATAAAACTTTGTGTGATGAGCACGATGGTTTATTCTGTGTCTGGGTGTTATTTATCTATAATATGTATGTATTTAGAAATATATAAGTATGTTTATCAGTTGTCTGGTTTCCATAGTACAAGCTCTGCTTAGTTTGGGATCAGATAGCGTTGTGTGGGTTGTCCCAAGATATTATTATTATATTATTATTATTATTATTATAGATTGGTAACCGTTCTCTAAAAACTCGCATGCCCATGTGTTTTACAAAGCACATCCTCTGTCATGCATCTAATCTGGTCGTCACTAGATCGTTAAGAAGTACTGTCCTATGGGACTATGAAAGTGAGGGAATAAAGTGTGCACGTGTCATTATCCACATACTTGTGCACTATAATACCTGCTACATAGAAACGGACACTGTATAGCTGTCCCGCGCAACTTCGTCTCCGTAATTTTTCCCCGTTTTTGCAACATTTTGCATTGCTGCTTCGCTCCTATCGGTCATTTCGTGATGTTATATAATATAGCCTATAGCCTTCCTCGATAAATGGGCTATCCAACAGTGAAAGAATTTTCAATTCGGATCAGTAGTT
This sequence comes from Herminia tarsipennalis, assembly GCA_945859575.2. Classification (NCBI taxonomy): domain Eukaryota; kingdom Metazoa; phylum Arthropoda; class Insecta; order Lepidoptera; family Erebidae; genus Herminia; species Herminia tarsipennalis. The sequence goes on from OX243850.2 coordinate 19,986,551, forward strand.
CCTGAGATTACCGCGTTCAAACAAACAAACTCTTCAGCTTTATAAGACTCGGCGCCTTGACCGACATTGGTTAAGATTCTAGGATATGCCGGCTACATCTCAATATTTTAAGCCCATGTGATGACTGCTGAACACGGGTCTCCTCAGTAAAATCTACTTATTATAGATCTTGGGGGTAATTGCCATAATCGCACCGCTTGGCGAGCGGGTGGCGATCGCAGTAAGTTTTTAAAGGACGCAGAGGATGCTGCTGCCCGTCCTCCGGTGTCCTTTATTCGCCTTGACGAGACCCACAGGATGAGATGGTTTATAAACACCTGATGTTGATTTGAAGCGGCGGTAGCCTAATGGCTAAGGCATCGGTTTTAGCAATCGTGGGTTCGAATCCTGCCCGTTATACTACCGACGTGAACCCACTCCTAACACAAGCCATAGAGCTTAGGTGGAGGGGTAACTAGGATTGCTAGTTATGTGGGGCCACAATCCCACATTGCTAGTTATCTTAAAAAAAAATCATGAAGTGCCAGCACCTACGCAATTAATAAACCCGCGACCTACGGCACGAGTCGGGGTCGTTATGAGTAAGTACTAGGCCACTACAGAGTTATAAATAAATTACAAATGTTAATGTTTACGATATATATTCGATATCATACTTCACTAAATCGATTATGGATTTTACCCTAGTATAAATAAATAGTTATATAAGATACATAATCCATACTAATGAAATCTATACTTATATTATAAAGCTGAAGAGTTTCTTTGTTTGAACGCGGTAATCTCAGGAACTACTGATTCGAATTGCAAAATTATTTTACTGTTGGATAGCCCATTTATCGAGGAAGGCTATAGGCTATTTTTATATTTTATATTTAACTAGCTGTCCCGCGCAACTTCGTATGCGTAAAATTTCCCCGTTTTTGCAACATTTCTCGTCGCTACTCCGTTCCTATAAGTCGTAGCGTGATGTTATATAGCCAATAACCTTCCTCGATAAATGGGCTATCCAACAAAAAAAGATTTTTTCAAATCGGACCAGTAGCTCCTGAGATTAGCGCGTTTAAACAAACAAACAAACAAACAAAGCAAACAAACAAACTCTTCCGCTTTATAATATTAGTATAGATAATTCGTTAAAGTACTTTGGCCAATATTTAAGCACATATAGTTTTTACCTTTGTTGTAAGTAGATGCTCCTACTATATTGTACCCACTAAGGCTTATTTTAGTTTATCTCATGTTCCAACTTTTTAATAATATAATCAGCATAAGACCTTTAGTATGGTGTATAGTATATTAGTGGCAGCACCTTACTCCCATATCAAGTTTATAAACATTCAAACATTGTAAAATTGGCAATTTGAAAAGTGTGATTGCGAGTTTTTATTGCTAGATTCTTTTCTCCGGCTTTACACCTATTGCGAACTTGGCATTACATGTACATGTAGAATCCCGACGTATCACAAGTGTTGTTTTTCATCCTGAATTTTCTTTCAAGTCAATTTTCAAACTGCTTAAAAGACAATATTTCCCTACGAGTTTCAACCTTCAAAAGCAAAGAGTCATAAAAAGTATTACCCCTGAAAAAACAAGCCTCAAATCTGTGAGAGATTTCCCCGAATCCCACATAAGACGGAGTCACCGAACTGTCAGATCGATACGGAAGCGAAGGCGGCCAAGGTCGCAAAAAAACTACGTAATATAAGGAATTTCATGTACAAAACATTACTATGTCTCACATCAATATGTAGGAATAAAATTGGAGTGTACTCTTTGTAATGTTTTTCTTTAACTCGTAAATATCTACAAGTAGCTAGCTAGGTGTGCTAGCTTATGTCTGCTGCTTCATTCGTGTTCGGTTTCTTCACCACACTGACCTACCCCGTACTAAGGCATCGGTCACGCAATCGTGAGGTCGTGGGTTCGAATCCTGGCCATTATACTACCGACGTGAACCCATTCCTAACACAAGCCATTGAGCTTAGCTAGAGGGGTTAACAGGATTGCTAGTAACGTGGAACCACAATCCCACATTGCTAGTTATCTTAAATCTTAAAAAAAAAAAAGAAAAAAATTACGACAAAAATACCGTCCTGTTAAATTTTTTGACACTTATGACAACAAATGGAAGTCTTGTTACATAGTAGTACTATAGAGGTCATTGGTTCACCCCCCCTAAAAAGTAGGTGACGTGAAAAAAAAGGCTGTCTGTAAAGTCGATTTACGGACGATAATTTTACGTGATAGCGTCATAAGAAAACATTGATGACATTTTAAGAACAGCGTGACAGCTTTAGTTTTAATTGTATCGCATGTCGCTGCAATCGCCATTCCCTGATAGGCTGATAACTTTAGTTCCAATTTTTTTTTAAATGACGACGCCCGTAGTAGTGTACAAGCTCTGTGTTACGGGGGACTTTACAAACATACAAGTCACGGATGCAAAGTACACCCAGACCCGGAACAACAATTTGTGTACAACAACAATATGTTAATCAGTTGTCTGGTTTCCATTGTACAAGCTCTGCTTAGTTTGGGATCAGATGACGTTGTGTGAGTTGTCCCAAGATATTATACATACGAATGAAGTTGCGTATACAGCTAAGAAGCATCTCGTATTTTTCTACTCACGCATTATTTATTACCATACTCGTAAATTGGTTCTTGTTATATAATAGTAAATAGTCCTTAATATATAGGATGTTTTTTTTATATAATGAAATGAAGAGACAAGCAGGTCGTGCGCCATTTTTTTTCGTTTTTTTTTTAAAGTTGACTCCCGCAGTAGGGTACAAGCCCTGTGTCGCGGGGGACTTTGCAAACATACAAGACACGGACACAAAGTACACCCAGACTCGGAACAACCGGATTCGAACCCGCGACCTCACGATTGCGAGTCCGATGCCTTAGCCATTAGTGTTTCGGGAAAAATTGCAGTCAAATGGAAAATACGTGAAAACGGGAGCGAATCAACTAGTCAATGTCTTAATCTAAATGTATGCTATGTTAATAAATAAATAGTATAATTAAAAGTAAGCGAGGAAATAGTATGTATCCTGCTTTAATGACCTATGGGCGACCGCTCTACTAATAGCGGAGCAGGCATCAGCGAGCTATTTTCTGAGTATTTTTCAACGAATTTTCTAGATTTTGGTACTATTACTTCCTGTCAATCAAGTAATATATCGGCAAGTGGCAACCAGGTTTGTGATATATCCATGATTGAAGTTGATATCGAGCAGGTTCGTAAATTGTTGAAAGGACTGGATTGTTCTAAATCAGCCGGTCAAGACACATTACCAGCTTCTTTCTTAATAGCCTGTGCTGATGAATTATCTGTCCCCATCACTGTACTCTTTCAGAGGTCACTAAGCGAGGGCATCATGCCGTCTATATGGAAATCTGCTCTAGTTACGCCTATTCATAAAAACGGCTCTAAAAGTGCAATTACCAACTATCGCCCTATCTCAAAGCTGTGCTTATTGGCAAAAGTGCTAGAGCGTATTGTTTTCATACAACTATACAACTCAATTAAGTCACAATTTATTAAAGAGCAACATGGTTTTTTGAGGGGTAGGTCGACCGCATCTAATCTTTTAGAATTTAATGATTATTTAACCAGCAATTTGGATGGAGGGAACCAGGTTGACGTGGTCTATACTGACTACAGTAAAGCTTTTGATCGTATAGACCATAAAATTCTGCTGACTAGGCTTCTGGGTGTCGGTGTACATGGTAAATTATATAGTTGGTTCACCTCTTATCTTCTGAACAGGTCTCAGGCTGTGGTATTGAATGGTTACTCTTCTTCTTGGATTGAGATTTCGTCCGGAGTACCACAAGGCTCTTTGCTGGGCCCACTTCTTTTTGTTATTTTCATTAACGACATCGGTTCTTGTTTCATGCACAGCAAGTTTCTACTATTTGCTGACGATATGAAGATTTTCAGAAGGATTGATGATGTTACTGATGCAAGATTGATGCAGGACGATTTAGATCGACTGGATCAGTATTGCGATCGGAACAACTTAGATTTGAATGCACCTAAATGTTATTCGATGAGTTTCACACGTAAACGACAAAAAATATTATTTAATTATAAAATTAAAGGCTACCTCTTAAACAAACAAACTGTTTGCAAAGATCTGGGTGTAATTCACGATAGTAAACTTTTATTCAATGAACATGTACATCATATAGTTAGCAAAGCTTTCAGGGCTCTGGGTTTTATAATTCGCTGTTCCAGTGACTTTAGGAGTATGAAAACCATTAAAGTTCTGTATTGTGCCTACGTACGGAGTCACTTGGAATATGCCGTTCAAATTTGGAATCCGCGTTATGCCTGCTACTGCAATGACATTGAAGGAATACAAAAGAAATTTATCCGATACTTGGGATTTCAATTTAAATCTTGTCATCTAGCCGAGCTTACCTATGAGCAACGCTGTGTAAAACTACATATCTTACCTCTGTATGTACGACGTAATATTGCAGATATAACTTTCTTGCTCAGCCTTGCTCAAGGTAAAATTGACTGCCCGAATCTTCTTAATGAAATTAATTTAAGAACACCATTCAGAAGACTGCGCAACAACGACTTGCTGTACATCCCTTCCGGTCATACAAACTTTAGGAGGAATAGCTATCTGCCGAGAGTTTTCGCTGACTTCAATAATTTAAACAATGACAGTTGTTTTGATTTATTTACCACAACTGCTAGATGTGCTAGATCTTTACTGACCAAAATGTTTGTCACCAGAGTACCTAACCTGTTGTAAATACCATATTAGGCTCTATTTAGCTGTATAAACATTTGTAATGTATAATTGATATTTAAGTAGATTGTATTCTGTCCATCTGTGGAAGCTTGTTATTGGCATTTAGTAATGTGTTTTAAGAAACTATTTGTACTATAGCTGTAAGCTCCCCAAATAAAATAAAATAAAATAAAAATAAAATAAAATAAGTTAAAAAAAAAAAGAACTTGATTATAATTAGTAGGTAACGTTAATGTGTTTTGAGCGTGTATGTATGTATATTTTCTAATATTCCTGTTATGTTATAGAATTTTATAAGCTACGGTCTTAATCTCGTAAATATTTTATTTTAAGGCGACTACCCGTGACCACGGCCGTTGACATACGATTGAAACATTGGGCAATAAACAAAGGTATTTAGCCTTAAAATAAAATATTTACGCGATTAAGACCTGTGGCTTATAAAATTCTTTAATGTGTACAAATCGTGAAAGTTTACAAACATATATTCCTGTTATGTATTTGTATTTCTTTGGCACTTTCTGTAGCCTAAACGATTTGATGGATTCGAACTTAAATGAGGTGTCATTAGATTCCACTTATTGTGGGCATAACATAGGGTATTTTATTCAAATATGGCGCCCATAAAATATATATAAATGAAGTTTAGTGTGGTATTAAAAATAATCTCATCGAACCCCTGTATAAAGTTAAGCAAATTGCTATTAATATGAATGTAAATACATCGAAAATGTATGTGATCGTGCTACTTTACATCGAGATGTTGTGTACTTGGTAATTAGATGGTGCGTGCAACGTGTGTGATTCGTTCGAGTTTGGGTGCTACACCGAGAGAAGCTAAAAAACCATGTCTGGGAATTTTAGCGAGCCTTGTGCAAATACACAACGAATACGTAACAGAAAAGTGTTATCAAAACAGCCTCACGTAGCAACACATGGTATAGATAGATCAATGATATTTTAAGTAAAAAACCGGGCAAGGTAGAGTTCCGAAGTCGTTGCCGAATAAAAAAAACGATTTGAATAATTGCACCCACAGAAGAGCGCAAGTTTTTCGGCAATAACTCAATGACGGTATATCCGATCATTTTTGAATTATTTTTTTTATTTTAATTTAAAGTATTTGTTAAGCGCTACTTTTTTGATCATTTTCATATTTTTTGTCACACGGTACAAAAGTTAAGGGGGGGACACAATTATGCAACTTTCGGAGCGATTATTTCCAAAAATCTTTAGTTAGTCAAAAAAGTTTGTTAAAACCTTAAAATATTTTTAAAAGATATGTTTAATAATGTGTCACATATAATGTCTGCTTAAAAAAAATCTGCTTCTGTTAAATGTATGGAGTGCCCCCTTAAAAATATTTATTTATATTTTTTAGCTATCGAATCGTTTCATTTAATCAATATTCATTCAGTCTTCTTTGACTAAAATGCCTGTGACATACGGACGGACAGACATACACACGGACATAAGGACACGTTTTTGCCATTTTAACTTTATTCCTCGAATGTGTGAAGCACGTTGTGAAATTTCATTTAGATATAACGAGAAATATTTGACGTCTGTGATTTGCAAAGACAATAAAACTTTATGCTCTTTAGTGATTTGTATACGCGGAAACATCTAGTAAAGAAAATGACAAATCGCACTTGTTACAAAAATATTCGAGACACTAAAATATAGTGCACGTGTTGCGTAAATTTATACAGAGTAGCGAAAAAATTAAAATTAGTACCAAGGTTTCTTACGATTGAAGGTTATATACCACTAGAACAGTTATTTATATGCAGTGAATCAGAGAAAGTCAACGAATTTGGAAGGCCAATATAATTGAAGAGCTAACATATAAAATAAAATGGCTGACGATTTTCCCGGGGATATATCAATTTATTATTTCCCGGTCGAGCGAAGCAAGTGCCTACTTAGTCTCGAGAAAAAACATTTCTTATTTTTAACCTTGGACGAGAAAAGATAAGCGTTATATATAAGTTAGGAGTTTTCCTTGCATGAGTTGGCGAAATCATCGAAGTTGCTTAAGTAGTTTAGTCGAGAAATAACTTGTCAAGAATGACTTTAAATTACTTTATATTTATATTAACCATGCAATATTACTTATGCTGTAAAGTTTTGTCAAAGATTAAACATGTTTATTAATGTTTCATAATCAAAGGAAATACTAAAAGTTAACGATTTGACTATAAAGAGTGTCAAGTGAGATGAGGAGGAGTCAATTAAACGTTTCGTAAAGAAACACTGGTTAGACTTACTTTTTGTATTTTTTAAAGCATTTTTATGCTAATTTTATTCATATAAATTTAAATGTGTGAAGGAAAAAAGCGTCTCAGGTGGACATATATCGGTGCCGGAATTGATAACGGCTTAGGGCCAGTACCCATAAGGTAAATATCTGCCTTCGGTGTGCGTAGTGCGAGTTTGTTTTATGTTTACGCGATCGAATCGAATTGGTTAAGAGCTTGCAGCGGGCCAATCAGAGCGCAAAAAGTCCTAAACGTGTCGATCGCGTTAACGTAAAACAAAGTCTCACTAAATACACCGATTGCAGATAGACAGACAGACGAAAACAGAGTTACCTAAATTAGCATTTTCATTTGAACTGCCTACTAGTTCAGCTTTCACGTCAAAAACCTAAAAATAATTGTACTAAACGGTAGCTGGATATAGAGAGGCCTGAGGAATTGAAATGTGTCTTTTTGATTCGTTTATTGATACAACAAATATTCGCTTAGACTTGGCGGTGTCACCTCATGAGTATCTTAGCTCACTGTACACCCAGACAGACTCGCGTAGCAACCGACGTCATTGCGTAATATAATTGTTAGGAAAAATCCGATAGTTCGCGAACCAACTATATAATTCCATTGATATAGTAGTATGTGTGTATAAATAATAATCATAATCCAGTTCTGTTTTAGTAGAACAGATAACGTTTAGCCTTCGAGGTCTAGTTACGATTTACTACCATTTATTTTTAGTTTATTGGTACTCGACAAATTAATAAAATGTAGGTACCTACGCGTCGTAATATGTGTGTGCTTAGATAGGTATTTATTTATATTTATACTTATAATAAAATTGTAAGTGGTCCTTGCCTGTAAACAAGGGATAATAAAGAAAACTTGATATAAGGTTTATTTGTGACAGTTATAGCTGAAACATTTTTAGAATTTTTGTCTGTCTGTTCTTCGGTATGTACGCGCATCACACAAAAACTACTGGACAGATTCTGTTGAGATTTTGTGTGTACGAAGCAAAAGTCCAAATAAAAACTTAGGCAATAAACTATCCCGTTGTATCACAAGATTTATTTTGCATCCTAAGTGAATTTTGAATATTGAATTTCACTAGTGATCGGTGTAGATAGTGCCGTTCAGCGGGATTCGTCAACCGTGGCATAACGTGGACATACCACCTCACTAAAATGCCGGCATTTTAAGATTCACCTTCGTCTAATGTCACCGTCACCACAGTTTTAGAGTTATTTGTATAAAATAAAGAATAACTGTTACATAGAAACCTTTCAAATTACTATGGCATTGCGATTTAATCTTTACTAGTATTATAAAGAAGTAAAATTTGTGAATTGTGAGTTTGTGAGGTTGTAGGTAATCTCTGGTTTTACCAAACCAATTTAAAAAAAAACTTTTTTATTTTTTACCAATAGAAAGCCACGTTATTTGTGACTGTCATATACTATTTAACATTACGCTACGACCAGTAGGAGCGGAGCATCAATGAGAAATGTCGCAAAAACGGGGAAAAATGACGCAAACGAAGTTGTGTGGGTCAATTACCTATAGGATAAGAAATACAGAAATGTCAAATCTCTCCTCATCGATGTCACTGTGGAGAAGCCGTCGGCAGCCTCGGGCATCATGGCCTATCATGCAGCAGGAGTGCAGGCCGCATATCACGACACGCTTGCATCAATGATACAATCCGTCGGGCTCTTGTTAGCGCTGGCGTGCCAGCTGTTTCTGAACCTAATGGTTTGGCGCGTGGCGATGGCAAGAGACCCGACGGTATGTCTTTACTACCTTGGAAGATGGGCAGACCTTTGGTGTGGGATGCAACTTGCGTCGACATCTTAGCGCCTTCCCATCTTCTAAACACGGCGAACCATGCCTGCTCTGCTGCTGAGGCTCTCAAACGGCGCAAATATAATAATCTAGTAGGAGATTATATATTTGAGCCGTTTGGGGTCGAAACGCTAGGGCCTTGGAGTCCAAGCGCTCGCCTATTATTTAAAGAAATTTCACAGCGGCTTATTAGTGCTTCTCGTGACCAGAGGGCTGGCCTTTTTTTCGCACAGAGAATAAGCATTGCCATACAACGTGGCAATGCTGCCAGCCTTCTGGGCACTATACCGGTTGACGTCGATGGGGAGGAATTCTTCGACGCCTAAACCGGTTGTGCCTTCCTTTTTTATTTAAGCTTGTTTGTATAGTGCAGTGGTTTAGATAAGTTAGTTGTAAATAGTTCGTTAGTTTTAATTTTTTCAAACTGTTTCTTCTATTTATGAGTAATAAATAATAAATAAATTATGAATTTGATTTTACGAAATAAAGATATTTGAGTTTGAGTTTAACCACGGGACCAATAAAATAGGAATACAGAAATAGCTAGTAGTACTTAAGAGTACTACTAAACTATCGATATCAATAAAATAACTTATATAATAAAAAATATAGAAATCACAAAGGTTTAAAAACAATGTTTGTGTAAGCACATTATATATATGATAGTTTAAAAAACCCGTAATCCCGATATTATATATTGATCCAAATGGCACTACCTACGCCGATCACTAGATATTAACCATGGGGGATATGTCTTTAAGCTATTTTACATTATAAAACAGATATAACTAAACGAATCTTAATGAAATTGTCAAGGTGGCTGGACAATAGATGCTTGTAGGCTATCTAGTGAAAGGACAATAGCCAAGGACTGCCGCCAACTAGATTTCAACTGAACGGGGATGAGGTCTGGGTTAGCGGGAAACCCGAAGTGGACATAATGTATGTCAGTAGATTTTCTTATTTGTGATAGTATCAATGCTATTTATAATAAAATACTGGCTTCTAGTCTAAATCAGAGGACCACTGTTCCCTGCACCATTGCAAAGAAGCTTCAATCAATTTGCTCTTATTACAATTCGTACAATCGTCGGATGAGTCATGATTTCTGGAACAATTGAGTCTGAATCATCCACAACAATATTCACCAATTTATTCTAATAAGATAATGTTTTGTTTTCTTGCACTCGTCGTTTGTGAAGAAAAAATGTTATTTTCCTTGTTTTTGTAAGTAGGTACGAGTATATTTCTTTTTTAAACTTAATTTCTGTACTAGGGTATACGACCTGTGTTTTTTTTATCGTATTTGGTCTATGTTTTACTTAGCATTTTTTTCTCGTATTTGATATAACTATGTTTTCCTAAGTATTTTTTATCGTATTTGGTATAACTATGTTTTCCTTAGTATTTTTTCTCGTATTTGGTTTATCTATGTTTTCCTTGATTCCCCCTATCGACCCTACCATGTAGATTGGCAGCTGGTGGTAGGACTAAGCCATAAGCCGTCTTGATGGGTACCACTGCAGCTATTTTTCCGAGAAATAGTGATACAAACAAATTACTATATTTCGGTTGAAAGGCACTGTAGCAAGTGTAATAACTGAACAAATGAGAATTACGAACTAATGTCTCAGAATGATGATCGCGGTGCAGTGACGCTCCGATCCTTGCGGAACAATTTTTTTTAAGACTCCCGCTGTAGGCTACAAGCCCTGTATCGCGGGGGACTTTACAAACATACAAGTCACGGACACAAAGCACACCCAGACTCGGAACAACAATTTGTGGATCACACAAAGTAGTGTCCCGTGTAGGAATCGAATCCACGACCTCTTGCGTAGCAGTCGGACACACTCCCACCGCGCCACAGAGGCAGTCAATAAACTTGAGTGGCGCTAATGTTGCTATGGACTGGCGTGCCCTTTACCATCAGGCCCGCGACCAGCACTAACTAAAGATACTAGATCTAACTATTAAAAGATTACTAGATCTTTAAATAGTTTTATAAAAAAATCGAAAGCAGACTGACGAACAATAGTAGATCTCTACTATCCTACTATCACATTATCTACTACATAAGAAACCGAAAACCGAATCAAATTCCGCCATGTAGTTTAGAGATGAACTTAGTACCATTTTGGAATGAAAATGCAGAAGTAAGATTATTGGGTAGTTGGGTTTCACGTAAATGAGAAGATTTTTCAACAAATCTCCGTTTTCGGTTAAAAACAAAGTTGTTTACTTAGTCATCAAAGTTAAACCTTTGTTATGAACAAAATACACTCCTACTACACCTTACAATTCTTACAACATAATATACAATACGTCAGAATAACAATAGTATTTGTTCTCTATATAATTAAGTTTTTATACGACTTTGAATAAAGATGTTCAGGAGGCGTCAAGTTTATTGAAAAAATATCTATTTTTAACTTTATAACTCCAATTGACGGACAGCGTAGTGTACACTTATTTAAAAAAAAAATAAACGTGTGTTTTATAAGCTTTTTAGGCGGTGGTCCTACTGCAAAAGAGGTGATAGAAAGATAGAGTACCAAAGCCAACGGAGGTATGCAATTGCTAATGTGTTTGTTGTATTTACTTAGCTCTAGCTTCCTTAAGTGTGTGCTTTACCAACGCCAACGGAGGTATGCAATTGCTAATGTGTTTGTTGTATTTACTTAGTTCTAGTTTTCTTCAGTGTGTGCTTTGGTGAGTGTTCATCCAAGTCCAGCAAGTAAAACTGTTGACTCAAAATGATACCTGATAAATTCAATTTTAATGCCACTGTCAGCACGCTGAAATGGCAAGGGGCTGGCTATATCTGCCGAAGGACCGATGGAAGCTGGAGCAAACAAATCCTACAGTGGAGACCTCGACTTGGTAAACATAAGCTAGGGTGACCTCCACTTAGACGGATCGAGGATCTAAAGAAGATGGCTGGGATGGACTTGATGCGAAATGGCAGCTATGAATCTATACATACTGATGGTCATGATAAAACATTTATCACCTTTTTTATATTTAATAAGTTCTGTGTGTAAAATAAATTACTTTCTTTTATAATTTTACATAGCAAGCTAATAGGACTCCGTATGGAGTTCGTTCCGCTCGCAGTAGCAGCCCAGCTTTATAATACGAACCGTGCTTGAACGTATAAGTTCAATACCCTTTTATATTTTGGCAAACTTTAGTTTTCACTTGTACGCTAATTAGCTAGAACATTACTTGTCGAAGTGTCAACAGACAGATCTAGCTGATTGAGTCGTGGGGGAATTTACAAGCATGTAATTAACGGATAGGTACCTAAACCTCTTTTTTTGCATCAGTCCTCTAATATGGTGTATAATTTAATGGTGGCAGCACCTTACGTGCATATACCTACAGTTTATAAACAGAGAAACATTGTAAACATTGGCAATTTGAAAAGAGTGGCCACGAGTTTTTATTGCCTGTTCTTTTCTCGGGCTTTACCTATTGTTTGCGAACAGGCATTACGAGTAAATGTAGAATCAACTTTTCACAAGTGTAGTATTTTGTTTTCTAAGTGAATAAATCATTTTTATTAAAAAAAAATACACTGTCTCGATAAAGCAGTTGGAATTACGCAAATAAAGTTGCACACAGCTGCTAGCTATATCTTCTTAACATAGTACTAAACAAAGTAGCATACGCTGTTTGTACGCTTAGATCTTCTAAACTACAGAACGGATTTTGATGCAGTTTTCACTATGATACAGATATTTTCTTCCGGATGCTGTATATGTATAATACATGTATATGACGTGTATGGATGACAGAGAAAAGTCCGTGCGAAGTCGGAGCGGGCCGCTAGTTATATAAAAGTTGTCGACATTAACCGTTGGGCCGCGCCCCGCCAGGGACGATCACCTCGCCTGGTTGGAGGATCAACCCTTTGTATTGGAAGAACTGAACACTTTATTCCTAAGTCAGTCCTAAGCTTAATCTCTCTCCGGTAGCATTATTTATTTATAATATATATTATTTAAATAAATAAAATGTAAATGTACCCAGGATCATTTTTAGGGAGAGGTTTCGTAATTACGGCAAGGGCGGGGGAAACACCAGCCAAATGCACAATTGAGTAGTTGACTAAAATTAAAGTAAATTATTTTATACTAATCAGGTAATAGTAGATCTTAAGATGCTCTGAAAATAACTGTTATTTTAGAATGTAACATGTTTTTGAATTTAATAGTATGAAAACGAATACTAAAAGTAATGATTTGACGATAAGAACATATGACGTCATAGGTTGCTATTCCATACACATTTCTATGGAGCTTGTCGTTTTGACATTTCATAAAAAGAGACTGATTTGACTAAACAGTCAACATCCCTATTGGCTACCTTTTTGCAAATCGGGTGGAAGGGGGTCCCAAGCCCAACACCCCCCCCCTCCTTTGTAAGTATATCCATTTCAATACGAAATGATGATTATTAAGCTGTTACTGATTACTGCTTTATTGTTATCTTATTGAGACGGTCGACCTCACAGAACATTGATACCTAATATGTAATGTAACAGTTTGTAAGTTTGGATGTTTATTATTTAATTACTAAAAAATAGATGAAAAGATTTCGATAACATTATGTATACGGCCAAAACCGATGTCAAAAGCTACTATATGGTCCTATTTTATTATTTATTTAGGTACCTATATGACTGCCTCTGTGACGCGGTGGGAGTGTATCCGACTGCTACGCAAGAGGTCGTGGGTTCGATCCCCACCCAGGATAAAACTTTGTGTGATGAGCACGATGGTTTATTCTGTGTCTGGGTGTTATTTATATATAATATGCAGGGCTCGGAAACCGGTTAAATTTCCAAACCGGTTTTGGTCATTGACCCCGAACCGAAATGAATTCAGGTTAAGGTTATCTTTACCGGTTATTTACCGGTTAAAGTGGGAAAACCGGTTTTTCACAAATTCCGATACTGTTCAGCGAAATAAACCGGTTAATTTGAGTTTCAAGGACATAAGTGAGTACGCGTATCTGTATTAATTTTTTGAACCGAGTGTTTCGTCTGTTTAGTCAACGTTCAGATTCACAGAGTATTTTGTATATGTTTACATTTGTATAGTTAAACATTTACGTTTGCGCATTGAATCATAATAATAATTGAGTGAAATTGTGAATATCAGTAGTTACATTTCTTAACATACAAAAATGCTATAAATTCTTATCAACGAATGAAGTCTTACCGGATAGTCAACCGCTTTTTCTTGGTGTTGCCGAAAATATACTTTCTGATACAGATGATAGTAAGTAAACATACAGTGAAATAAAGTAAAACAATTGAATTAAATCTAAAAAGTAACATATCTATACTAATATTAAAAAGCTGAAGAGTTTGTTTGTTTTAACGCGGCAATCTCAATAACTACTAGTTCGTTTTTTTTTTTATATAATTAAGTATCTATTACAATACTTTATATAGATTACAATCTGGCCCTAAAGACTAATGAGTAATTTAATTATGACCTAAATTGCTATAAGGACTTAAATCTAAGAATGTGTCCAATAACACTTATCTTATTGTCTCTATTACATATGTGAAGTCATTTTGTTCATGTGTTCTTTTACGTTGCACTTACACTACATTTAATATGTCACTGTTACACTCCACTAATTCAAACGGCTTCAGCCGTTTCAATCTTCTTTTTAACTCAGTGGTATCAAGGAGCTGGATTACCTCGACATTCACGTGTTGTAGAAGCCTAGTTTGATGTGCTTCAGCAATTTTTTGTATAACTGTCTCTATGTCATCCATTTTAAGGTCCCGGTGGAGATCACAGTTTCTTAAGTACCAAGGGGCGTTGACAATATCCTTGAGCACTTTGTTCTGGAATCTTTGTATTATTTGTCGATTGCACTGAGCGGTACAGCCCCAAAGCTGTATACCATAAGTCCATACTGGCATTAACACCTGTTTGGAGGACTTTGTAGTATACTGAGAGGGAAGAGTGTCTTCCCAGTAGCCAGTACTTCTTCTGGTAGCTTAGGGATAGCTCTTCTCTTTTTTTCTTGACATGTGCTTTCCAGCGTAACTTTGCGTCAAGCGTCATACCGAGGTACTTAGCTGTATTCGAGTAGGGTATTGGTTGGTATAAGCACCGGGCAGTATTGACCTTTTTTATTTGTGAAGTCAACGTGAACGGACTTACTCTCATTAAGTTTTATTCTCCATTTTGTCGTCCACTCTAAGACTTGGTTGATGGCTACTTGAACCTTTTCTACTGATTCGTTGTGGGTATTTCCTACTTCTATGATGGGTGTATCGTCAGCAAAGGTTGCAATAGCATTATTTTCGAGCTCTGGAATATCACGGGTGTATAAAAGGTACAGGACCGGACCTAGAACACTGCCTTGTGGAATTCCAGCTTTTATTTCTTTATTTTTAGAACAAACATCCTCTTGGCGTATTCGAAATGCTCTACTAGAAATGTAAGATTCTAGGACAGTAGCAAATTGATCTGGTAACATTTTTTTCAGTTTATATAGCAAGCCTTCATGCCAGACTTTATCAAAAGCTTGTGCCACATCGAGTACTATAACGTAAGGTAGGATGGCCCCCAGCCAGGTCCGACGACCTAAATAAGATGGCTGGGATGGACTGGATGCGGAAGGCAGAGGACCGGCTGTTGTGGCAAAAATTAGGAGATGCCTATGTCCAGTACTTGCGAGCTATACCGGTAACTTTAGTTCTTTGTCGGATGACCTTATTGCGAGTTTTATCCTCCCAAGCATACGTCGCTCCATAGCCCGCTGCACAATTTTGTTTTTTTTTGGACTAACTCAACCGTAATAAATGACTTGGCACCGTAGGTCATAACAGGTAGGACGCACTGGTTACGTTGATCCTTCAGGCATTGCGGTTAAGGCGGAGTGAAAACTCGACGAAGTTTGCTAAACGCTACCCAACCCAATTGAATCCTTCTATCGACTTCTTGTTCGAAGTTGCTTTTACCAAACTGGAAACAATTCAAAGTCACGTTAAAGTAACCTACGGCCGAGACCCACACATCTAGAGGCTCCATTTAGGCTGTGCAGCATTTCGCTGAGCTGCTCCAGCGACTGCGCTACTACGACAATATGGTCGGCAAACCGAAGGTGTGAGATTTACTCACGGCTTATGTTTATGAAATATCCAGTCCAATCAAGTGTCTTGAAGATGTCTTCGAGAGCGTAGGTGAACAGTTTCGGGGATATGACGCTCTATTGAATTCGTCTTGCAGTCATGTATGGATGTGGTCCACGGTATTGAAGCCTTTTCGAAACCCGGCTTGTTCCGGGGGCTGGAACTCGTCGAGTTTTTTTAGAGAGGATTGGTGATCACTCTCGAGAACAACTTGTAGACGTGGCTCAGGTATGAGATAGGTCTGTAGTTCTTCAGCAAGGGGTTATAATTTTTTTAAGAACAGAGCCACGCACTCCCGCTACACGTTTGTGTTAAGCCTTGGTGGATGACGGAGTTAAAGAGATTTGCTAGCTCTTTCAGGACTGGGGCCCCACCTGCTCTCAAAAGCTCTGTAGTGATTCTGTCATCACAGGGCACTTTGTCATTCTTAAGTTGCTCGAAAACTGCCCCGACCTCGCCCTGGTCGACATCCGATATGCCCTCGGTATAGTGGCACGTGAGTGGGGTTCTGTGATCAACGACGCTAAGTCCCATAGGTTTAGCCATCCGTGATGCATACATGTCCATAAAAACTCTCGATTTCCCCAATTATCTCCAGCCTTGAGGTTTTACCACTCACTGTATTTAGTATTGTCAGACGGGGTCTGCCTAGCTGCTGTGAGAAAACTTAAGAGCCTCTATTTCGATCGATCGCCGTCTCAATGTTGCGAGTGCTGTAGCGTAGGTGGTCAGGTCATGTCAGCTTCCTGATCTTCAGGTTTATGGCTCTCATATCTGACAAAGACATCTGCGTGTCTCGTCTTACCCTCATTAGTTCAAGGATCTCGAATGAGAGTTCGGACTCCCTTTTTTCGCGTTTTCCGGGAAACAACTTCCGAGATACATCCTGTAGCGTTTTGACCAGTGTCGGTTTTCTCGTTTGTGTTTCCAGCGATGCGAAACGGTTTTGAACTTTTCGGGACATGAGGCTATCTGGGGGGCAGTAGGTCGGAGAAAAGGCCTCATTATTTGGAGTCTTTTGACCTTGAAGCTAATAATTACAGACCCTCGAACCAATATGTGATCGCTGCCAGTATTGAGCCTGTTGATCACCGAGACGTCTCTAATTATTTGCAGCTTGTCCGTAATGATGAAATCTATCTAGTTTCTAATAAGAAACTAGATAGATTTCATTTCATTTCAGTGTCTACTTTCTGTGAGGCTTCTTCTTAAAGAAAGAATTCATTAAGAAAAGCTCCGACGACTGTAGAAAATTAACGAGCATTTGGGCCCTGTGATTTCTGCGCCCTACGCAGTTAGGTCCAATTTTCGTTTCGCCGCGTTTTTGTACTCCCACATTAGCATTGAAATCTCCCATAACAACGTTGTAGTGAGCTTTTGTATCCTTTCATCATCGTCCACTTTAACGGATTCGTCTGTAGACGCAACAGTAGATATATTAAAATAAATGATTCATGTCTCACAAAATTTTGTATTTAGTGATACGTATGTAAGTTCCGCTGGCCAAGTAGTAATGTAGTGACCATGTAATAATTCAAAACTTAATTTCGTAATTGGTTAGCATTTCTAAAGAAGTTCTAGGCTTATTAGTTCGTAAACTTTAACGATTTGTACACATTATGGAGTTTTATAAGCTGCGGGTTTTAATCGCGTATATATTCAATAATGAACTGATTGAACTACACGAACCACAGATCCTCTCCACTGACCGTCACTACTACTCCCGCATGGCGCGGGCAGAGGTTAAAATAAAAAAAACACGTCAATTTCAACCTAGAAGATGGATATCGTTTCTCAATATCGTAAAATCCCGCGATGATTAAGTGTACACACCGTCGAAACAAATATTACACGCCAGTGTGCAGATGTCGTTAGTGTTGTGTGTCGAAGTACCGACAGTTTCGTAATAGTGAGTGATAAAAATCAAGCGAGGGTAGTTTCCGGAACCCGCGCTTTACGGAGGCGTGCGTGGTGATTACAACCTTTCATCAAAAATTTCGATTTATTGGTCTCTTAATTTTAAGCGAACATAGATTAAATCTTATTTTATTTTCTTTTTCCCATGATGAATATACACACAATTAATATAACTAACCTACACTAAATAACGGCCGCACGCTTGTAGTTTTGCAGGGAACATGATTTAACACGACGCACGACGACGGTCTAACCCATACATGTGGGAAAGAAAAAGTACTAAGTTTCAATGACGTGAGGTCGAGACCGAACGACCGTGCCTTGCGTCACGCGAATTTAACCGGTTAATTCAGCTCACATTATCGGTTAGCATTACGCTCTCTGTTTTAACCGGTAATCAAAATTATTTCGTTATGATTACCGGTATCTTGATTAACCGGTTAATCGATGAGCACACCTTAAACCGGTTTTATTAACAATAATAACCGCTATTTATAAACCGGTTCCGAGCCCTGATAATATGTATGTATTTAAAAATATATAAGTATGTTTATCAGTTGTCTGGTTTTCATAGTACAAGCTCTGCTTAGTTTGGGATCAGATAGCGTTGTGTGAGTTGTCTCAAGATATTATTATTATTATTTTAAACCACTTTGACACGATTTTGATATCATTAAAACACAAAACCTATTTAAATAGCGCCCTAAAGCACAAAAAAAACTTCAAATTCCACGGAAAATTTACAAATGTCGCCAAAATTTTCCACTTAACATTTTATGTGCTCAATATGATAATACAGTTTTATACATTGCGCGCGCGCAAGCTTGCCGAATGTATAGGAATCACGTGATAAATAATTCGGGGTTATCATGGGGCTTATTCGAGATACTGAGTAATGTGACCATGATCCCTAACACTAGATACGGGATTGTTGACTAGAAATATGTTTCGGATTTATTTGTAAACAATTATGTTGTGTGCCTAATTTGAGAATTTCTATAGACTAGACAAAACACAGAAAAAGCTTTATACAGGTTGTTTTGTAATAAATTAATAACAACCCGCTTGTGGGTTATATCAAATAACGGGCAATGTGGGTTGCACATTACTAGCATCTTGTTAATCCCAGCAGAAGCTAAATTACTTGTGTTAGGTTAAGTTTACGTTTGCTTGTTTACGGTTCTTCAAAGTGTTCCGAGGTGGTCCGAGATTCCGAGTCTGTGCTAGCCAAAGCTAAGAAACATCCTAGTTATATAAACTAGTTCTAACAAACGAAAACCGCGTCAAAATCGTTTAGGAGCGATGATTCCACAGACAGACACAGGCACAGATACACGCGTTAAACTTGTAACACACCCGTTTTTGTGAAGTTGGTTAAACACAGAAACACCCGCTGCAGGGGACTTATTTAATATATGTAAATATTGTCTGAAAATAAATAGGTCTCGAACCTTTTTAGGCCTCAAACTATATGAAACGCATTTATTATATGTAAATGACTACGTAACCTTTTGTAAGAATAAATAACTATTATTAAATACATATATTGAACGTGAAAAATGACTTAATCATTATACCTTGAAACTATAAGACCTTATAACGCAATCCGCAAGTTCCCCTAAAAGGGTTAGGTACTCAAATTATTTGAACAGCCAAAGTTGAGATAAAAAAACAATAAATTTAATTGCTCTAAAGCCATATCAAAATTTTATTAAATAATGTAGAATTCCGTCTACTATAACATAATCACGATCATTATATTACAAGAATAATTAACGACCAACAGCTGTTACGAATTCTCGACCAATTCTCATAAATTAAAATCCAAATCGAATGATGTTTAATTAACAAAACATAACTTATTGGACGTCAGAGGGACTAAATAATTCGCTAATACCAAAATCCTTGTTTCAATTTAAAACGAAGACGGAGTAGATGCGAATCTATATTAATATTATAAAGGTAAAGTGTTTGTTTGGTTGTTTGAACGCAATAATCTCAGAAACTACTGGTTCGAATTGAAAAAATAATTTACTGTTGCATAGCCAATTTATGGAGGAAGGCTATATGTTGATATAACATTACGCTACGACCAATAGGAGCAGAGCAGCAATGAAAAATGTTAAAAAACGGGAAAAATTGACGCATACGAAGTTGCGCGGGTCAGCTAGTTTATTATTAATTGCGTCGCATAATATTCTGTATATTTTAAAAAAACTAGGTAAGTATACAAATTTGTTTAATTCTCTCAACTTGAGAATTCGTCGATTTTTTAGTCTTCTTCAATTTGTACACTATGGAGCAATAGAACATAAACAACATTAAAATACGACACAATATTTTAAAAAATACATTCATAAGTAATAAAATTAAATATGCGATAGATTTTATAATATCGGTCCGATTCTGCAACAGTGCAAATATGATATCTATAAAAAAAATTCATTAATCAGGTACCTATAATATTGGACTTGCATCAGACATCTTTTTTTTCTCATTCTTATTAAATTAAGCCCAAAAGCATAGTCAACATCGGATTCAGGAGTCTCGACCCAATCCTCAAATTAAGTCCGCAATCGTGGCCACACGAACCTCGCAGTAGAGCCAAGGTCATTTCACGCACACATTCGCAAGCGTCTACGAAATCCTTGGCAGCGGTTAAAGACCTACGGAAGTTGTAACGTCTAGCATAACTTGATCTGCCGCCATCAATACATTTCCTCGTTTATAAACCGTCTACGGTCAAATAGGAAGGTCTTGTTATATGGTCCGCAGATTTTATGTCATCATGTCATGCGGCCTTCAATTCCTATGTTTATGTAAACCGCGTGAACAAGTCAAACTTCGTTCTTTGTTACTGGGGGAAGTAAGTTTTTTTTTGCGATGTCTAATTCGGCAATTTATGATGTGTTTGCGCCTTGTGCGATATTCGAAGAGGCGTTTACTTTGCATTGGTTTTTAGATTGACAGACATTGGTGTCGCCATTTTGAATTTTTGGGTTGGATTAAGGATTAAGCAATAATGATCAGGTGATTTCATTAACAGTTATAATTTGGTTAGGATGTGAGAAGAAGGTTACAACAAAACCGACTTCAATTTGCACTGCGACTTCAAATTTATTGAGAATTTTCTTAGTCTAACTCCGAAAGTTATTATCAGATCTTTACAAAATTTTTCAAGACCATTTCGGTTTATACCTCTTTCGAAAAAAATAAAAATAAAAATCCGTCTATTTATGACGAAGTTATGCCCGAAAATACATAAATAAAAACATCTGAATTAAGAACCTCATCCTTTTTGAAGTCGATTAAAAAGCGTTAAAAGTACTATGGAGGGTAGAGATAAGGAAAAACACATCTGTGTATAAAAAGGTGACCGTTTAATAAGGCTGAGTTACAGAGGCAACAGGTAATCTCTCCATTTGGCAATCTTTAATCCGTCTTCGACTGCTACATCACTATAGTACTAGAACGGTGGACTGACTACCCCAAGTGTAAGCCTTATCTATGCTAGCACCTCTTTCGAGATTTTTCTCCCACTTATGTTGTTGCTCCTTTTCTCTACTCACTCTCAAGCCAAGACGAGCTTATACGTATAGAAGAAGAGAAACACCAAACAGTATAAGCATTAGGTACAAAGTTCTAAGAATTCCACAAAATAAAAAAATATTACGTAATACTGGCCAACTATGACAAACATCCTGTACTTTGAATTAAAAAACTATGAAGTACAATATTACTGTTATTTATCAAGAAAAAAGACATTAGAGACTGTTCACACTATTCGCAGCCAACGCGTTACAGTTTGCAGATTTCATACATTGATAGTTCACATCGCAGATTACAGCCAGAGGTTTTCAGAATGCGTACCTAATGACACTAATATTATAAAGGCGAAAGTTTGTGAGTGTGTATGTTTGTTACTTCTTCACGTCTAAATAGCTGTAGCGATTTTAATAAAATTTGGTATGGAGTTAGCTGACACCCTGGATTAACACATAGGCTAATAAACCGCGGGTAAAACCGCGGAGCACATCTAGTAAAAACTAAAAATGTGAAAAATATGCGATGAAATCATATTTTATACACTGGCAGATTTCAAGTTTGCAAGGAATTCAACTACGAAACACCGGGAGTTACAGTACGAAAGTTTTTACAATGCGTGCTCGAGCGACGAATAATAGTAAAAGTCAACTTCGCTCATGGAAATGAACTTCGGACCAAACTGTTCCGAAAGCGTTTGGGATTCCATGTCTGTGTTAAAAATGGAATAAAAACTGTACGGAGAGATTTCGTGGTGCGGACCTAAATTTAAAGTTGTGTTGACAAACGTTGACATGGCGGACAGTCAGCGGATTGTTGTTTGTTTGTTTGTTTTAACGGGGCCGCCATGTTGCACTTAGCCTCTTGATTAGGCCATTGTGCGTACGTTGTATTGTGTCAGTTCTTTTCACTCCAGTCATCCCAAACACTCCCAGAAGCCCAGCATTTCCCGCAGGTTGCTGCAGGCTACAGGGAGGGATGACAATGTTTTTAGGAACTGTGCCCGGTGTTCGGCCACACTGGTACATTCCATGATTACGTGCTTGGGCGGTTCCTCATGTTCCATGCACCCTCTGCACAGTGGGCTATCAGTCAGCGGATAACTATTCGTATAATATGAAAGTCCCAAAACAAATAAAACAAGATTCCCTTGTGAACCAATCAATGAGACACTGAGAACGTAATTATTATGCAACAGGAAGTTTCAGAAGTTGACGAGCTCGAAGGAGAATATCTTTATAAAACATTAAACATAGGAAACAGACTATCTATATACCAATAAAAAGATAATAAAATTGATTATTCGTTCAAGGTTGTTAAATGTTGAATAAGTATAAAAATTCAGTGTTATTTTATGCTAGAAAGGGACAAGGTTCTTGTTAGATTTATGACAATTGATCTATCTAAATGTCGGGGAATTTTTCTGTTGAAATCCTTATTTATTATATTGTAAGAGAAAATGTGTCTTCTTGTATCCTCTTTTGATAATATAAATAAACAAAGACAACCAAAAGAGAGAGGCCTTTTGCTATATATTTTTTGATATATATATGAAAAAAAAAATGCAAGATCAAAAATAAAAACATTCTATAAAACACAACCTCCTTATTCTAGCATCACATAATCCTAAAAAACATTGATTAAATCAAATCGTCAAAAGGACAAATAAATTTATAAACAATACAAACAACCTCTAAAACAACGTTTTTATTCCAGCTTCACGTAATGATAAATAATAGATTTTTGATCAATGTCAAAATGTTACACTTTTTTCCGTCTAGCCTCTCACATCGCAAACAAAAACGAGCGATAAGGAACTATGTTAGAAAAAATTGCTATTTAACATGAGTTATTAGCATAGTATGAATCAATGTTTAAATAATAATATCTTGGGACGACTCACACAACGTCATCTGATCCCGAACTATAATATAAACATATTTATATTTTTCTAAATTATACACATTATAGATATTACACACAGACACAGAATAAACCATCGTGCTCATCACACAAAATTTATTCAGGATGGGGATCGAACCCACGACGGCTCAGGGTTCTAGTGGTTAGTGACTCTGACTGATTTGACTTAACTTCTTTTCAGAAAGTTACCTACCACTGTCGGTCCGTAGATGAGTGTACATTTTTAATAAATAATAGGCTTATCGTGCCTAGGATAGCACGTTAAGCCGTCTGATCGAAACTTTGTGACGAATTTCTTTCCCATTGGAATACGAGATCGAGCCAATAGAGTGCATGAGTATCCTAGTGTTGATATCCTAGTGTTGTGATATTAAAGGAATATCATGCCCTTTATGTTCATGCGTAATTGGCTAGTGTCTGAGATTGAAAAATCGGAGACCACCAAACCGTTTCCAAAATTCATCCTCATCAGTTATTCATGAAGGGCGAAATAAATCATTCAAATTATACTGATGCAGGTATTAGAAGTATCTATTGTATGATAATTTTGTGAATATTGTACATATTCAAGGATATAGTATAAACATAACGTTATATGTTTAAGTGCTACGTGCCAAAATTATAATAGGTCAAGTCCAACTTTTATATTACGTCGTTTATACAAATGCAAAGATATTGGCGGATTTATTAATGAAGATGTAAGTATATTATATTAGCTTTTGAAAACAGTAAATTATTTAAAAAATGTGTGGCACTCGGGTACTGCCGCGGTAAAGCATTGCATAGCATTTTTATCAATTTTCTTTTTATTACATTTCGGAGCAGCTCGTCTCGATCCGTGCCAGCTTCGTATGGTCGTACCATATAAATATACATTAAGTGAACGCTCGGCCGAGCTACATGGTAGGCGGAGTGGGGGTGTTAGGTTTTATTTTCGTTACGGAATTTCTTGATTCGGTCGCCGCGATAAAAGCTATACAATAGCTTAAAAATAATCTTCTAATCCTAACCGATTTCTGCAGCCAATCTCATAAGAGACTAGGCAACTACGTAGGAGACAGCAATAAAGGGTTATGTTTTTCGCGCGTATCTTGTATGTAATATTCTTTATTACCTCATATCTTTCATACCACAAGATGGATTAAAACATTTAAGACGTCGTTTCGTCTTGACCGCCCAAGTGTTCTTAGTTAAGTGACGTTTGAAAAAACAAACTTGGCGGCTCTGAGATGTCAAAAACAAGTGGTGTGAAAAAAAAAGTTTTAAAGATTTTCGCAATATAGGCATGAAATTAAAGGGCTCATAGTAAACATTTCAAAAAGGTATAACATAATTACGAATGAAAAAAGTCAATTAGCAACCATTCTTTCTTTAATTCTCAATACTTTGCAATAGCTGTGATAAAAGTACATTGGTTACATCCTACAACCAATAAAAGTATTAAATAAAAAATAAAAATAAAATAAAAACCCGACTGAGCAAAAAATATGCAAACAAGATCCCCTAAATATGTTATATCATGCTGTGGAGGCACAATAGTTCATCGAGATTAATTAATGTGTGACAGCATCAGCTCACTCTCATAGTCTATTGGAACGGAAACCTGACTCGCGTAGATATTTTAAAGGAAAATATATTCCTCAACATTAGTGGTAGTAGTAGTACGGTTTTCTCGGCAACCTCACAGATTAATAACAATCGTAGATAAACACTAGTTTTTATTAAACTTTTTATGCTAAAATAACTAAAGATTCGTTAGAAACCACAGACTCAAACATTCCCACCAGAATTCAATTTTAATTACCAACAAATCGTCCCACGGCAATAATCCAAAAAAACTTCACGCGATCGGCGAGATACATGTCCTATATGGTCAGGCCCTCACATCACGATAGCATGATAGACCAAAAAGACCCTTATCATCTCTACACAAGATTCAAGATAAAATAACACCTCCCCCCACATCTGATTGATCAATTTGACACACTGCGTTTGAACTTTGACATTACGAGATAAAATTGATATAACATATTTTTGAAAATAGATTTGCTGTCAATACAATCTGTACTCCAAAGAGTTAAAGGTTACATTTGATTGGCAGAACTATTTATTTAAATTTTAATGTGTTATTGATAGTCGGCTAACGATGGTTTCATTCATAAAACCGGTCAGAGTTTGCGTCGGCTTGTGTTTGAATGAATAACTTGAATGATTTATTTTTAAAACGTAAAGAGAATAGGTCCGCTGGCACTGGCATTTTGCGGCAACTATGCTGCTATTTGAGTGACATTTAAATCGTTGTTATTAGTCAAACCTCCAATCTTTGGTCATGGAATGGACGGAATTTAGAGCTCAATAGTGATATTACAATTTCGAAAAGAGCTTGATGTATTACTTATAATTTCCACTTTCAGTTGGAAATTCAAGAAAAAGAACGGATTCCCAGTAGGAGACCCAGTATAGACCCCAACCACTTCTAACATCACCGACATCCCTCCCTAAAGCCTGCAACAGTTTAGGCAGACTGCTGATGTTCTGAGAGTGCCTGGGTTGGTAGGAGTGACGGATGAATAAATACAATATGCACAAAGGTCCAATTCGGAGGCTAAGTGTGGCTAAGCTTTTTTCTTATATGCCCAGGTAAAACTAAATAACTATAGAACTCCCAGTGGATTGTCCGCTTCTTTGTATACGATTCCGTACTCTTTTGGTACGGACACCTCGACTCAAAAGACCAGGAGGCCAATTCACGTATTTAAATCAGTACAGTTGCAGTGCAGTAGCAGTTAAGTTTCGATGAAAACGGCCATTTTCGTATGCTCGTAACTTTGGGAGCGATCTTAAAAACGCTTGCGCACTGTACTAGAATGTCGTTATTGCGCTCTCGAGACGCATACTTGACGCAAGCGTATTTGAGATCTATCCCAAAGATAAAAGAATACAAAAATGGCCGTTTTCATCGAAACTTAACTGCAACTGAACTGCAACTGCACTGCTTTAAATACGTGAATTGACCTACTGGTGTATGAACTTATAATCATAAACCGACTTTTTCAACATATATTTAGGTATATTCATTAATTGGCATCGCCAGTAGGTATTGCTACAGCCTTTACTGATAGCGAAAATGTTATTGGATGAGTCGTCAAGGTGAATAAAAATTAATTATGTATGTTTAATTAACACCAGTGGAAAATTTGACAACTGTGTCTCGAATTTTTATATTTATAATGGAGGAAATTTAAAAATATGCTGTCGATTGTTTGACTTTGTGTGACGTAAGATTTTAATATTCAGTTGATGTACCTTCTTATATATTTCCGGTTTGTTATATTGATAGATATGAACAAAACTAAATACCGAGAGCATCTTAGGCCTTCATACAATAGGTCTTCAGCCTTTGTATGTACTTTGCTCGAGCAACGCACACATAGATATTGGTCACGGGCAACAATCTTACAGGCCTAACTCACGAGCATAAAGGGATAGAAAAATTTGAGATCTAGTAACATAGTCCAGATAGGTGGTTCGCTTCTGGCCCTGGTTTGGCTACGGAAGTCTTGGGTTCGATTCCTGAGTCTGGATTTCAAATTTTTCTATCTTTCAAAAATGCAATTATTTTATAATTTTAGACCGATTCGGACCACTTTGTTTGGAAGGCGTTCCGAGATTTCGTGTTTGTGAGCGATGTCTATGTGTCCGTGTGTCCAGCGCGTTGTCTTTGGGTTACCTTCTATCCTCTCTGTACTTTGTGTATCTGTCATTCTGTCTACTTAAACATCAAAATGATGGTTCCTCATAAGCGTGCATTCATAAGCGGCGGTAGCCTAATGGTTAAGGCATCGGTCTTGCAGTCGTGAGGTCGCGGGTCCGAATATTACTCATTATACTACCGACGTGAATTCACTCTTAACACAAGCTATTAAGCTTAGCTGGAGGGGTTAACAGGATTGCTAATAATGTGGGACTTACAATCCCACATTGGTAATTATCTCTAAAAAAAAGATTTGTACATTGTATGTACGAATGTTTGCATGTTCTGTGGTTTGCACAGTACCTACCTACGAACTAATTACGAATTATTCATTGACGTTTTTGAGATGACTGACGCAGGAAACTACACGAAGATGTTTAAAAAACTGTGACTGCTTGGAAAACCGCGAATGTGTCGAAACAGCATATTTATCCGCGTATGCTGTCCTATACTTGCGGGTTGTACCTATTTGTATAAATTTGTCACATTTTGCCACTGCCTTTGTTATATACCTGCATAAATTCTCGAAACTTATACCCAAATGATAAGTAACTTATTGCTCTATCACTTACCTCAAAATTTTTCTTCTATTATTGACATGCAAGCGCCCGGCCATTACAGGATCTATCGATTTCAATTTCGCATGTATCTCTTCATTGGTAAAGTTTTTTTCATTATCAACATCTCCTTTTAGCTGCTCTTCAGTAAGAACTAATTCTATATCTTTTTCTGCATCTTTATCTTCCACTACATATGTATCTTTTGATGTCGTAGCTTTTTCATCATCTTTTGCATCTTTCTTTGGTGCTACTTCAACTTCCTTATCAAAGTCATCTAGATCTCTTTTTCTTCTGCTCTTATCCCAAAGCAAAGATTCGTTATCATTCATATCTTCGACTAGTATATTGTAAACTATAGATTCTATGTAGTAGTTTGTTCCACCAACTATTATTGGCATTTTCCCTTGTTCTGTCAGATTCCCTATCTGTATTAAAGGTTAAGAAAATAAAACTTGAATAAGATTTCAAACAAGAATTGCGAAAGTAATTGCGTATGCGATAACTTCGCATCGCAAGATCTACAATACAGTTAAATCTTAGGACTTCTGTAGTGGCTTTTTGACAATGGCCTCAACTTACGAGTCGTGGTTCAAAATCAATACCAACCAAACGACACTTTGTGTTTAGTTTCATCTCCATTGCTCGAAATTAGTAAAATAGGACTTATTCTAGAACCAAAAAGATCATAAATACCTACGTGACTCTCTCAGATAGGTTGCCTTTGTGCCTGTAGTGGAAATATTTAAAAATCCCTCCTGGGTACACCTACGACAGTAACTGTACCCTTTAGTAAACTGAAACTACTTCATCCAATATGTTCAGTTTTAAAGAAGGAATCCCTGTTTCAGCTCCTAATTTATTTTTCTAATTTATGTATTGTTTTTTCAAGTGGTCTTAACGTCGATATATTATCTAGTACAGGTTTAGAACGCGTAGGCGATGAGTAGGCATACGGTGGGTTATTCAAGTGGGTGTTACGTCAACCCCACACTACCGAATTATCCCCTTCTCCCTTTATCAAGGTATTTTTTACCCCAAACCAATAAAGGCTTTAACGGTTAATCAACCTCATTAATAAATAATTTAACTACGGACAACGAACTATATACCACAAAACACTGAGAGCACAGAAAGTTAGTTTCATACGTTGCTCGAGCAACGCATTTTTCACACATTTCTTACACGAAATTTCGGATCACCTTCAAAATAATGTAGTCCAAAGCGGTCCAAGATTTCATACCCTATGTGTATGTTGCAGGAACAAAGTACAGAAGATTAGTTTTATACATACCTTTTTGGGCACAACACACATAAACAGCATCATCTGCATGTATCGATCCACTGCTGGACACAGGCCTTTCCTAATTTACCTACGCCACAACTTCCGGTCCTGCACCTACTGCATTCAATTCATCCCAGCAACCTTATTTAGGTCGTCAGTACATCTGGCTGGAGTCCGCCCTACCTTACGTTTACCAAGTCGCGGTCTCTACTCTAGCGCTCGTTTGCTCCAGCGGCCATCGGTCCTTCAGCGGACACACTCGGATCAGCTTTGGAACAAGTAGTACGTGATTCAGTGTCTTGTTGCTCGACCGCGTTTGTATAAACCTTGCTTTCTGTACTCTCTGTGTTTCGTGTATAAACTTTTTGGTTTGAATAGACTGAATCAAAAGCCTATAAGATTAATAAATGATGATGAGTAAGCTTATTGATGTGATTTTTTCCATTAATCGCCTTGGAAATACCATGTTGCTAAGGACCGTTGAACGAGTTAGGATGATATTTGGTTCCAAGTGTATTGTACACTGGATTCTTTATCATATTTTGGCACGGTGCCATAAGAGTCATATTGTAATAGTAAGATTGGCCAGTCAGATCGTACGGGGCTGAATGTTTGGGGTACTTATTTGTAACATATCGCCACTGCACAAAGCTCTTTTAATGCACCTCTATTTCGATTATATATTATTATGCTCTTTGATATCTACACATTGTCAAACAGATATCGGCTGGTTACAATTTTACTACGGTAGATATTAAAGAAAAAAATAATGCAAGGAGAGGTCTTCATTTAAAACTTAGATGCGAAAATACTTATTTTTGTGAATTATTCATAGTCAACGACGTTATCTAAAAATTAAACCTCGCTTGATCGATTTATCGTCCCCGAAACCCCCAGCATACTGAATTTCATGAAAATCGCTGGAGCCGTTGCCGAGATTCAGATTATATATATATATATATATATATATATATATATATAGCTCGTTTAAAGGTATAAGATAAGATAAAAAAAATAAATTATAAAAATAAATACGCTTGCACAAAAAAGATGGAAACAAGATCCCCTACATAATTATATAATTTCATGCAGTCGGAGGCATTAATGAATCTCGATGAAGTTAGTGAAGTACCTCCGACTGGATGTAACCGATGTTACAACTAACTTTTATTACAGCTATTGTCAAATATTGAAAATTGAAATAAGAATGGTTGCTAACTAACTTTTTTAGTATTACAGTCATCATCAAGTTATACCTTTTTGAAATGCTTAAGATGAGCCCTTTAATTTGATACCAATATTGCAGTATTCAAAGCAATTTTTTTTTCAGACCTCTTTATTTTGACATCTCACAGCCGCCATATTTGTTTTTACAAATGTCACTTATCTAAGAACACTTGGGCGATCAAGACGAATCTAACGACGTCTTAATTGTATAAATCCGTTCAGTGGATTGTGAGATATCAGGTAATAAAGAATATTACTTTTTGACTTTTGACTGCCTCTGTGGCGCGGTGGGAGTGTATCCGACTGCTACGCAAGAGGTCGTGGGTTCGATCCCCACCCAGGATAAAACTTTGTGTGATGAGCACGATGGTTTATTCTGTGTCTGGGTGTAATTTATCTATAATATGTATGTATTTAGAAATATATAAGTATGTTTATCAGTTGTCTGGTTTCCATAGTACAAGCTCTGCTTAGTTTGGGATCAGATAGCGTTGTGTGAGTTGTCCCAAGATATTATATTATATTATTATTATTACATACATACATACATACATACAAGATACGCGCCAAAAACATAACACTTCCTTACAGTCGGGTAAAAAGATTATCCGTCGGATATGTAGCCGCATAACGCAAAAACTACTGTGGGGTATGTAGCCGCTTTGACAAACGTAGGTACTCTTGAAAAGTCTAACACAAAATCTGGTATGTTTTATCTCTATACAAAGACTAAAAGTCTGCATATAATTTTTCAAAATTCCCATGGCTTTGGCCATGCGGGCGAAGTGGTGGGAATAGCTACCTAGTAGGTAAACCCAAAATTAACTGAGGAATATGCTAACTAGTATTGAAAACAATATTAAATTATAGAAACATTAGTATATTATTTTCGTCTGAATGCAGAAAGCAGAGAATCGAGTCTTGTGGCGAAAATTAGGAGAGGCCTGTATCCAGCAGTGGAACGATACAGGCTGATTAAATATACCCAAAATTATATTTACTCGGCTAGGCTAGCGACTAACATCTGGTCTCAATAATCTAACTATCGATGGATTGGGCTACTAGAGGTATTTATTTGACATAAGCTTCATACGAAATATGTCAAAATTCTACCTCTTTTAGACAAAGTCATCGATAGGTAGATTATTGAGACCGGCCGTAAATCGTTTGATACTTCGATAGACAAAGTGATAAATCAATGATGAAGAATTCCAGAGCATTCTTAGATATCTCAGAAAACGCTTGCTGTCGAATATGGTTGTAGGTCAATTTAAGGATTGAAGATCAAATAAACCCTACGATTGTCAATATCCTAATACTCAAACACAATCCCAAATAAGCAAATAAAACGATGGTATGGCTATTAGCTACAAAGAAAGACAAGCAGCTACACAGAATCAAATAAATTAATAAGTATAATTGTTTAACCATTAGCGTTTGTACAAATCAAACGGTAAATTTGTGGTCTTCCAATATATAAAAAGGCTATTTCTAACTGCGAACCGAGCGAGCCGGATGCTGATGACTATATTCGACCGTAAAAGTACCTACCAATTGACAAAGATATGATCTCTTCATAAATGAGAGAATTTAATATAGGCGTATTTTTATAGGAAATTTCTTGGACAAATAAGTGCACGATCAACCTGATGGGAAATAGTCAATGTAGTATTGACACGAACAAATCCAGGATTATTATACAGTCTTTCGCCTATATAGAAACATCATGTTAGTTAGTTTTACCCGGGCGAAACTTAGCCTCCTGATTGGGCCATTGTGTATAGAAACATCATATCTCTACTTGTTTCACAAATGTCTTATAATGTGCTAGGTTGAAGACAGAATTTTCGTTTCGTTGCAAATCTATTGCAAGACTTCTGCCTGATAAAGATTTGCAACCAAGCGAAGATGATACAAGTCATCTCCGCTCACGACGAGAATCAAACCTCAAACTGTTGAAATTACTCGTTAACGGTAATACAAAAGTTATTATAGAGAATAAAAGTCGGTGTACCGAATGTGTGTAAGCCACTTTGGCTCGTAAGAGGATTATGTGGTGAATGGCCGGCGGGTGGCGTGAAGAAGGTAAACCTTTCAAATACTTGTGTACAAAGGTGACCGGCACTACTACGGTTTGTCTGATTACTGAAAATTGTGTAAGTAGCGCCCTACTGTCTAATAAGTGAGGAGGAAGCTAAGAGGTTCTTAATTTGGTTGTATTCTTTTTTATTATCGCAGTTTTACCTTTCTTCAATAGAGTGGATGCTAATGAAATATCCACTCTATTAGAATACAGTTGGATTTCAAAGGTTTTTGTGATTTGTAAGACATCTAGCGCCTAAACTACAGTTAGTCTGATATGTTTTGGTTAGTACATAAGACAGGTTTGATTAGGCGTGAAAAATGTTTCTCTGAGAAATGCCCATTTTGATGCTGAATTGTATACACAAGCTTTGTACAGGATGTCCCAAAACTCACGGAGGGAAAGTATATTTTCCTGAAAGAAGACTTCATTATGATTTAAAAAATAATCAATAATGCATCTCATTCAAAGATTTTTAAATAATCGCCTGTCTTAACCGGGAATCGAAACCGCAATCCAAGCAAAGTTCATGTATCCGGGTCATGGGTCGATTTTATGATTTTTTTGTGTGTGTTTTAGAGGGTTCCTGAATAATTTACATTCACAATTGGCATCGGTAGGTGGCGCTAATATCGAGACCGAGAATTTAGTGAAGAATATCAACGTGCTGGGTTTCCAAACTTATCTCTAAACAATAGATTTTGCACGCAGTTTTGCGCGCATAATAAAGATACCCTATCTTTCCCCAGTCTGCTCTAAACGAAATTTCATCAAAATCGATCCAGCGATTTTGCTGTGAAAACGTATCAGTAGAATTGATTGTAGTTTTCGATACTATTTTCATGCATAATATATCAGTATTAAATTGGAATTCGCGACATATAGATGACGGAATCATTAGAATATCGCGCGGCGTAATGACACATCGTATCTTTTCCGGGTTGATTACCCTGAATGATGGCCAAAGGAATTTAATTATACATACCTAAATAGTACATTATACAGCGTATATAGTCGTATAATCGTTGGTGCGAATCCTATAAAATTCCTTAGATAATATACTGTTGCGTTGCGCAAGTGAGGCAAAGGGCCCTGAGAATTTTGAAAATAATTAATAATTTTGTCCATAAAAGTATACCTAGACTTAAATTAATACTACTAAGTTATTCTACGTGTAATAATTATGTCCCTATAATAATGTACCTGTTCGAAACTAGACAATTACAGCCAGAAATAAAGAATACTGGCATTCCTTGGAGAAGGCTTTCACCCGAAGGGGGTCCACACAATTTACTAAAGCCTGGTTAATTGACAATCTGTAAATGACATTTTTAATAACCGCAATTAATAAATAATTGTGTAGTATCAAAATAATAATAATAATAATTACGGATGTAAATTTAATTGGGTGGAAAATATATAACTTAATTTAATATGGTTTAAGATGCTGCATGTTATATTGTAGGAGTAATAATTCTACATTTGTGTGTTTTTGCATGTCACTATTAATGACTTGATACTCTGGATCGGAATGTACTTATAATAATATAACACTTATAAATTGTACCACATCTAAAGCAAATAAATGATTTATGAATATTAATCAATACTAATATTATAAAGCTGAAGAGTTTGTTTGTTTTTTTATTTGTTTGAACGCGATAATCTCAGGAGCTAGTGATCCGAATTGAAAAATTATTTCACTGTTGGATAGCCCATTTATCGCTATATAACATCAACCGGTATAAAAATACCGGACACTGAGTTAAGTAACATTATTATAATATAATAGTAATAATAAAGCTTTATTTAATTCCATGCATACAATCCATATTGGCTATTTTTTTTCAACAGGGAACAGAATATAAAAGACTAGCTCTCCCGCGCAACATCGTCTGCGTAATTTTTCCCCGTTTTTGCAACATTTCTCATTGCTGCTCCGCTCCTATTGGTCGTAGCGTGATATTCAGCCTTCCTCGATAAATGGGCTACCCAACAGTGATTTTTTTCAATTCAAACAAATTGCAGCATTCAAACAAACTCTTCAGCTTTATAATATTAGTATAGATTACAGATATAAAAGGATACGATCTTCAGAGCTCTGTTTCTGAAGTCCACGACGGTGAACATCTGATGTGGCTCCAGGATATCCAAAAGATGGTGCTTCGCCATCTCCCTTTCGCGATGACTAGCCTTTGCAGTCACTACGTCCAATCCTTTGTAGATCTGTAACAAATTAATACATAAATATTAGAAACAAGGATGTGTTATTTAAAACAGTTTTATTTATAAAATTTTAAACACCCGATACTTGAGACAAAAAGCACAAATTAAGGTGAGTATTCACCTTAATTTTAAAGATTTTTATATCTGCGGTTGCGATAGAGCTGTCAACTCTGACCTACGTAAAAAGTTGTGTGTGATGCTTGCTACTTTAGAAGAAATGTCTAGAATAAATAATCTACTTTTTCTTGCGTCGTCTGTATTTCCGTCCAAATGTAAAAACTTAAAGTTAGTATTTATAATGTGTACTCTATTTAGAAGATACAATAGATCGGTCTTATAATAGAAGATTTTAAAAAAAGTAATTGACATCATAACTTGAATTAAAGAAAATGGCAGCAAACTTAACCGCTTCAAGTTTAACGTGTTAAAATTAATAAAAAAGAAACCAACTGCACAAAAAAAATGGAATCAAGATCCCCTACATTTATAATACCATGCAGTCAGAGGTACCACTGAATAACAATGAACTTAGTGTATCCGACTGCATGAAATTGTATATGTAGGGGATCTTGTTTTCATATTTTTGAGCAGGCGGTTTTTTTTATTTAATACTTTTGAGTGGTCGTAGGATGTTACGACTAACTTACAACTGGCAATACCTGTTGAACTTTGAAAAAATAATGGTTGCTAACTATCTTTTTAGTAGGTATTACAGTAATAATCATGTAAACCTTTTTGAAATGCTTACGATGAGCCCTTTAATTTAATACCCATAATGCATTATTCGTAACAACTGTTTATTTAACACGTCTTTATTTTGACATAATACAGCCGCCATGTTTGTTTTTTTTAAAAGTTACATAACTGAGAACACTTGGGCGGTCAAGACGAATCTAACGACGTCTTAATTGTATAAATCCGTTTAGTGGTTTAAAAGATACCTTACATTATAAGATACGCGCGAAAAACTTCGTGCAGTTGAAGTATACGATAAATACTAGTCACTGGCAGAACCTAGCTAAAAACTGTTAGATTGTCCATCAACTTAATGAAATGAGAATTAAAATTGCTACGTAGTAGGTAAAATACTTACAGATTGAGTAACACTAAACAAAAAAAGGTATTTATAACACCTTGAGGTTTGAACGGATCGTGTGACAATTATGCAAATGTAAGTAAAGAGTATGAAATATATGTAAGCGGGGCGGCAGACGAGATCGCTGAATAATGCTTCTGGCAGCTTTCAATACCTATTATAGAAGGTTAATGGTTATTTAAATAGGCCAGCCGGTGTTCAGAACGGTTCTTAATTTAGAACCAAAGGTATTTTCCAAAATTACTGCCGCATTCTTGTGATTAAAGTGGGTTTATTCATTCATAATTCAAGGGAGGATTGGTTTGCATGTAAGTAACTTGAATGAAAGAATAATTATGTAATTTTGTTTCTTGTGCCTAATATTTTTTCCACTTGAAATAAGAAAACTTATACAAGTTGGTAGGACTTAAATATTGAAGATCAACACCAGTGCAGCTCCCGTGACATCTTAGTCTGCACCAGTTAATATCGGATGCATTTATTAATGAAGTCTGTTTAATACTTTTTTAAGTCATCAGTAATTTAATATAAGTATCTTGAGACAACTCATACACGGCCATCTGATCCTAAGCTAGGCAGAGCCTGTACTATGGCAACCAGACAACTGATAAACATATTTCTAAATACATTCATATTACGTACACATAGACACAGAATCAATATTTTTGCTCATCACACAAATATTTATTCTGAGTGGGAATCGAACCCACAACCTCCGGCTTAGCAGTCAGGGTCACTAACCAGTAGATCACTTATTTCGCTCACATTTTCAACTCCATTTGTGTACCAAACACCATCGCGAACAATACCTGTAAAGTAAAATCAGTTTCCATAGCTGTTGCGCATTTATTTTTCCAAAATAGGTTCCCCATGTAATACCAAACTCTACTGTCGTGTGCCTTGTTACATTTTTGTTCAAAAGTAGATCATCCGTCATGCCACATTTTCCTTGGATTGCATCGAACAAAACGAAAAAAAAAATGCAAAGCGGGACAGCTAGTAAAATTATTTGAAATACATATCAAGTCTATTAAACTAAATCTATATGCAGTTGAAGGGACCCTACTGGTATTTTTTTTAAGCGACGTGTTCAGAGACCTCCTCGGAGAAACCGAGGGTTTTGCCTGTGCAATTGCTGACGAAGATAGCATGACGAATAACTACGAGAATCTCGTGAAAGCTAAAAAAGATAAATAAAATATCTGGATCGAGCGCACGAGATTGTCGGCATGTGGAATGTTGATTCTGCGATAATTGTACCCAAAGTCGCCTCCCTTAATGATCTGATTGCCAAGAGCCTCGACCGACGAGGCTCGTGTTAGGCTGTTGCATTAAGGGTCTGTCTGATACAGAAGGCGGTACTTCTGGACACGGCTCGCATAGTGAGGAGGTTCCTCTCTCTGGAGTCGTAATCGCTGGTAACTTGGTACCTGTACCTGAAGCCGGTGGACATTTTATATTTTTAAAAGTATTTGTTTTTAAATATATAAATTTAAAGATATACTTTGTATGTAACAAAATTAAATAAAGAGAATAATTATACAATAATTGCATTTAAGAGAAAAATTTGAAGTTCAGACCTATGAACCGAACCCTGAACTTCCGATCGCTTTACCGGAGCGCAAAAGCCGAACCATCTAACCTGAACTATGTCACTAAACTTGAAATTTTTCTTCGTAGAATCGTCAACTTCTGGAAATCTTTCTTCCCTTGAAAAACAGAAAAAAGAAATGCCTATAAAAATTACTAATAAAAGAATATATAAAAAAATGACCTACTTAAAAAATAGGCATTACAACTGTTATCAGTGCGTTTTAATCCGCAGTAACTTCTCAGCTTAAGGGTGCGTTTACACTGACGCGGAGCGGAGCGGACTTTCAATTGACCAATCACAGTAGGTACTGGAAAGCGTACCCAGGATCATTTCAAACACTGTCATTTGTCAATTTGTGCTCCACCCCGCCCCACTCCGCTTCTGTGGAAACGCTCCCTAAGCTACGACGACGCCAGACTACCTAAAGCAAAGATAAATAATAGTAAAAATCAAATTATAAGCAGGTTATCGCCAAATTAACCAGGTCAGTTATGATTTGACGCAGTACTCTTGAATGTCACACAATTGCGCAACTCGTATGCTTATCGCAAAGATAACAAATCCATGGATCCGAAGTACGCAAATTCGCATTATAACAGTTGCGTAATTTCCTATATCAGCTGTTTTGGAAAATAATAACATGTTATTATTTCTAAAACAGCTGATTATGATATGAAAGTTGTGATCTATCTATACAAATAAATAAAATTAAAATGTATGTTTGTAATATTAAAATAACAGTTTTTTACTAAATACATGTGAAAGTACCAAAACTATGTCACACGGCGGCAAAGTACCTTAAATATTGTAGATAGCAACATTTTACTTATTTACGCACTTTTAAGGCGGAAACACACTTACTATTGTGGTGTGGTGTGTTGTGACGCGTTAGAAGCGTATCGGTTCCATACATTTTGTATGGTTAGAACCACACAATGTTTAAGACGACTTCCATTGTAGGGTACAAGCCCTGTGTTGCGGGGGACTTTACAAACATACAATTCACGGACACAAAGTACACCCAGACTCGGAACAACAATTTGTGGATCACACAAAGTGGTGTCCCGTGTGGGAATCGAACCCACGACCTCTTGAGTAGCAGTCGGAAACACTCCCACCGTGCAAGTGTGTTATGAACTTACGACGACACAACATGCTTTATTAATGTGTTTGTAACCATACTAAATATATGGAAACGATAATGCTTCTGACGCGTCACGACACACCACAATAATGTACCTACTCCTTATTTACGCACGGACTTTTCTTCACCGTTTATCTATAGTCTATACAATATTATAAAGCGGAAGAGTTTGTTTGTTTGTTTAAACGCGGTAATCTCAGGAACTACTGGTCCGAATTGAAAAATTCTTCCACTGTTGAATAACCCATTTATCGAGGAAGGCTATAGGCTATATAACATCACGCTACAACCAATAGGAGCGGAGCAGCAGTGATAAATGTTGTAAAAACGGAAAAAAAATACGCAGACGAAGTTGAATTATCTGAATGATAGTGAAAACTGCGTCAAAATCGGTTGCATAGTTTAGAAGATTCAAGCGTACATACAGCGCGAAGCAACTTTGTTTTATATACTATGCAAAGATAACAAATACAACAAATACTTGCATAAACACCGTGATTTAGTAGTCGCATTGGAGTCGAAAATGTTGAATTCCGACTATAAAAATATCAGTTTTATAAAATACTAGCTGTGCCCCGCGGTTTTACCCGCGGTTTATTAGCCTATGTGTTAATCCAGGGTGTCAGCTAACTCCATACCAAGAATAGAAGAAGTAACAAACATACACACTCACACACTCACAAACTTTCGCTTTTATAATATTAAATATTATTATAGTGTAATTATTAGTGTCTATTTATTTGTTTGTTCGGGGTTGACGCTAAAACTACAGAACAGATTCTATTCAAATTTTGGGAGCATCATCTCCTTTGACCGGATTCAGTTATAGGCTATATATCATCACGCTACTTTTCTTAGGACCTGAGCAATAGCGTACATTGCCACGCGGGCGGAGCCGCGGCTAACCTATATATATAAAAGAAGATGACTGACTGACTGACATATCAACGCAGGGCCTAAACTATAATGATTAGAAACTTGAAATTTTGTACAGGTGCTCCTTTTAAAACGTATGGGAGAACTACGAAAGGATTTTTGAAATTCACCCCTAAGGGGGTAAAACGGGGGTGCAAAGTTAGTACGAAACTTTGCCGTTAAAATATTTTGGTAACAATCTAGCAATAATGAGGATGAAGCCTCGGACATAAGCTACTAAATATATTTAAAAATAAATAAGACGAAGAAAAACAAATGAAAGTAGGTATAAACAATTTAATCTATATCTGCATTAGGAGATATTATTTCTACGAGTGATATTTATTGAGATATATTTGGGTTATCGAAAAGAATAACAAACATGATAACACAAGTGAATGTATGAAGTAATGGAAAAGTACGATAAAAAATTTGATATCGGATTTTCTCGAGTGACTCAGTCGAAACAACAGACAGTGGAGAAATCCACAACTGTCTAGATCAATGTACTGAGATCTTTATGTGTTCCAAGAACAATGATGTTAGAAAATATTATGATATAGTGCCTAATGAAAGAATGCATACTTAAGGCTCAGATTATAGGTTGTTGTTTTCAAAATGCGCGTCAAAACATCTTCGCCATACAATATTTCGATATTCATATTTATGGGTCCCTGACTCAGTGATGACCCAGCCGATCGAGAGCTCTGCGAGGTTAGGCAACATGACCACTGTCGGCCCGTAGATGGGATGCCTCAGAAAGCACATTAAGCCGTCGGTCCTGATAATCTATTTCCATCCCATCGGACTATGAGAAAGAAGAAATAAAGAGCACACTTGTGTCTGCGCATACACTGGCGCACAAAGACGATTCCCGCATTAGGGTACAAGCCCTGTGTCGCGGGGGACTTCACAAACACACAAGTCACGGACACAAAGTACACCCAGACTCGGAACAACAATTTGTGGATCACACAAAGTGGTGTCCGTGTGGGAATCGAACCGGACCTCTTGCGTAGCAGTGGGACACACTCCCACCGCGCCACAGAGGCAGTCTAGGTTGGTTGTCTCTGATGAGATGGATAATTGAAATTGATTAGGAGACTATTATAATATTCTATTATATTATTTTTATTTACTAAACAATATCTGGGCACTTTGCACCGGCGGCACTCTAAAGCCTCGGTAGCGCAGTGGTGGTGTACAGAAATTGTTGTTCAAAGACTATACTAAAGCCGAAATGGATGTGTAAAACGTCTAATAACAAAGTTGCTCTGCAAACATTGACAAGAAAACCGGGCAAGAGCATGTCGGAACATGCTCAGTGTAGGGTTCTGCAGCCTCGAATAATTGGATCAGCAGAAGAGCGTATGTTTATGGCACTTACGCCCTTTTGTTGAGAAAAACAGTTTTTTGGTAATAATTCAATGACGGGATATACCGTCAAACTTATTATTAGATCTTATCCGAAATATTTTTAATTTAAAGTATTTATTAACCGCATCTTTGTAATTTTTTCCATATTTTTTGGTCACACAGTTCAAAAGTTAAGGGGGGCACGATTTATGCAACGTTTTATTCAATTTAAAAGTTAATTAGACACCTTAAAATGTTTTTGAAAGACCTGTCGAATGATGTACCACACGTTAAAGTTTGCTGATAAAAAAAACATGTTACATGTATGGAGTGCCCCCCCCCCCCCCCCATTATTATTATTTAGCTATCAAACTAAGTAGCGGTTACTACAAGACACCTTTTCACGAAATTTCATCAAGATCCATTGCGTAGTCTTTGAGTAAAATGCCTGTGACATGCGGACAGACAAACAGTTTTTGCCTTTGTCTACGGAACCCTAAAAAGTAAGCTTATTAAAGATTTAATGGTTGCTAAGCAACGTTGTTATTAAACATTCCACATCAATTTTATATAGGCTTTAGTATAGTCGTAGGTATAGGTGCTTTGAGTCCGATATTATGTACCTACATTTATTAAGTCCCCAGCTACACAGGACTTAGGCGGCGTCCATAAATTACATGAGGTGATTTTGATGGTTTTTTTCCACCTTTAGTGAGACATTGTGAGGTTTTGTTTGACCTCCTCCCTCCCTAATCACACGTAGATTTCACAATTTATTAGTCTAGATTATTCCCAGAAGCGAAATTCTCCTCCAGTCACTTCATTAGATTACCTAGGTCAGACTTTTTAAGAACCAATCATTTAAGAACGTATTAAAACGCTTGTACCAACAATAAAAAATAATTTGCGAGACTTCATTATCAAAAATAGATGTATATTCACGTGTCCCAAACAGGCGTCTTATCACATTTGCGTAAATGAACCAATATAAAAAGTCCCGGTCAAATACGAATCGGATCGCGCACCGCTGGTTCAGTATAAAACAAGGCTTTGAAGTCATCAATATAAAGTGTTAAACTTAATTTACCTTGTTTCAACCTATGAAATAGCGCAAAGATTTTACAAGACCAAGCTCAAGCCGATCAAGGCCAAGCTATTCAACCAGTGCGTCCTACCTTTTTTTTTTTTTTGGTCTGGCGGGAAAAATTCCTGACGAACACCCCCGCCGTCCGGGGAAGACGGTGGAGGTAGTGTGGGGTTTGCACCCACTAAAAAACCCGCCGTGTATCGCTCGCCACCTTCGCGGACGGGCCGCCGGAATGTGTTATACCGTCGGCGGCCCGCCCAGTGGCAATGCCCGGACGCGATGTTGTAGCGTTCCGGGCATTTCACACCTACGCGGCTCCTGGATACACACAGGGCGCCGCGCCTCCACGGAAGGCCGCGGGCGAGGCAGATTACCCCGTACGCCCGCCCGCAGCCCCACCTAAGGCGGCATCAGGCGCAGATATGCGCGCCGACGCCGCCCGGTTCGCCGGCGACGGAGCGGATCCGCCAGGGAGCTCTCTTCCCTGACGCGCTCCGCCGCCTCCTTCTGCGAGATGATGTCCTCACAGAAGGATGCGACCGCATTCCACGACCCCTCGCTCCGGACCATGGACAGAACCACGGCCGGCAGCGAGAGGTCACTTCCGACCACTGCGGTGAGAACTCGACGTTGCCCCTCCCAAGCTGGACAATGCTGGAGGGTGTGCTGCGCCGAGTCCTCACCGCAGTCGCAGTGGTGGCAGGCGGGACTCGGTTCCCTCCTAGCAACCGCGTGCAGGTACTTCCCGAAGCACCCGTGCCCGGAAAGGACCTGCACCAGCCGAAAGGAAAGGGTCCCGTGCTGCCGCCCTGCCCACTCCTCCAGGATCGGCTGGAGCGCCTCCACGGTTCGAACACCTGCCCGTGGAGCCTCCAGTTGGCCCTGCCACCGGGCCATGATTGCCCGATGGGCCTCACCGCGCCAAGCGCGTAGCTCCTCGGGCAGGGGCACCGAACCCCCTGCCCGAACAGCCACCGCCCGCCGATACACTTCGGCGAGCACTTCCGCCTCCAAATCCCACGGGGGTGTGCCGGCCAATGCGCACGCCGCCTCTGCAGACACCGTGCGGTATCCACGTATGGCCCTGACCGCCATGGTCCGCTGGGGTCTCCCTAAGCGGACCCTATTCTGGGCGGTCAGGGACGCCGCCCACACGGGTGCGCCGTACAGAGCCATTGACCGCACCACCCCCGTGTACAACCGTCTGCTCAAGGCACTAGGCCCGCCCAGGTTTGGCAACAGCCTCCCCAGTGCGGACGCAGTAGCCTCGAGCTTAGGTGCCAAAATGCGGAAGTGCTCGTCGAAGAGCCACCGCCCGTCTACCACTAGACCCAGATATTTCATCTGGGCCCGGACCTGTACGAGGACCGAGCCGACGGCAATCGAGGCGCCAGCAGGTGGACCGCGACGGGGCCCATGAAATAGTAGGGCCTCCGTCTTGGAAAGGGCCACCCTAAGCCCCAGCGCCTCGATGCGCCCGACCATTCGGGAAATCCCTAGGTTGGCCAGGCGCGCCGCCTCCTCAAAATTCCCACCCCGGGCCGTGATGAGGGTGTCATCCGCATAGCAGATGACCCCTATCCCGGGGGGGAAACCACACCGCAGGGCCCAGTCGTAGCCAATGTTCCACAAGAGGGGCCCCAAGACAGAGCCCTGTGGAACACCGCACGAGACGTCCCTGCGGATTACCTCACCCTCTCGGTCCTCGTACAGGATCCTCCTGCCTTCGAGGTAGTCTGCCACTAGCTGCCTTAGGTACGCGGGCACTCCATGATACCGGAGCGCCTCTCTGATGCAGCTGAATGGCAGAGACCCGAAGGCGTTGGCGATATCGAGTGATATC
The DNA here is from genome assembly GCA_945859575.2 of Herminia tarsipennalis. Lineage (NCBI taxonomy): Eukaryota > Metazoa > Arthropoda > Insecta > Lepidoptera > Erebidae > Herminia > Herminia tarsipennalis. The sequence goes on from OX243850.2 coordinate 20,030,147, forward strand.
GCCAACATCACTCCTCCACCGGCGACGGCCTCCTCCGATGCAGCCCTCAGGCGCAGAATGGCCTCAATGGTCGAGCGCCCAGCACGAAAGCCGTACTGAGCGTCAGACAAATCGGGACCGACCTCGTTTAAATGCCGGACGATGCGGGTAGCGAGAATCCTCTCTAGCAACTTCCCCGCCTCGTCCAGCAACACGATAGGCCTGTAGGCCGCAATTGAGTCGGGAGGCCGTCCCGGCTTCGGAAGGAGCACCAGCTTCCCTGCCTTCCAGCAGTCAGGGAACTGTCCGGACGCCAGGCACACGTCGAACAGTCCCCTGAGGCGGTCCCCCATGTGGTCGAGGGTCAGGGCCAACACCCGGGCGGGAATCCCATCCGGCCCGGGGGCGGTGTTCTTTGAACGCATTCGAAGAACAGCCGCGCCTACCTCCGCTTCGGTGACAGGCAGCACAGTTGAGTCGGCCTCCCGGTCATCGGTCTCATCCTCGGAGACCATCGCCGGGGGCGTGTGCTCTGCCTGCAGCGGAAATAAACCCTCGACCACTTCCGCAAGGAAGCTGGGCTGGAGAGTCTCGGTAAGGGGGGGGGCCGCTGAGCGTAGCTTGTTTAGCGCCGCTCGATATGGGCGACCCCAGGGGTCACGGTCGAGACCCTCCAGCATCTCCTTTCTCGCCCTCTCCTTGGCACGACAGATAGCCAGCTTAAAGGCGTCCCTCGCCTGGCGATACGCCTCATAAAGCTGGCTCTCCTCCTGGACATCGCGGTGACGAGTCCGACTGCGGGTATAGGACCTCCGCGCACTAATGCAAGTAGCGCGGAGGGAGGCAAGCTCCTGGGACCACCAATATACCCCCTTCCTCTGGGGGCGACGTCGTGAGCGGGGCATGGCCGCATCGCAGATCTGCGTAAACGCATCGCGAATGCGGCCAGCCATGACGTCCACCTCCTCGGTCGGAGGCGGAGTCGACCATGATGCCACGATGGCCGCCTCTTCCAGTAGGTCCCTGTCCAATGCACCCACAGCCCACCGCGGAAACCGAGGCGTTCTGCGCGCCGTGTGACCCCTAACTGGGTCCTGGATCCTGGAAGACCGGGAGAGCTCTAATCGGATATATCGGTGATCCGAGAGCGTCTCAACCTCATCCAGGACGACCCAGTTCCTTACTCGCGCTTCGACGGCAGGGGTAGCGAACGAAAGGTCCACTATCGACCCCCCCTGCTGTCGAACGCACGTGTCGGTGGCGCCTCTGTTTAGGAGACAGAGACCCACCGACGCCGCCCACTCCTCAACCGCCGAGCCGCGGACGTTCGAGCTGGGCGACCCCCACGCCGTAGATTTGGCGTTGAAGTCGCCCAGCACTAGCACGTGGCGAGGTGCCAACCGCCGTATCGAGGTCTCCAGGTTTGAAAGGAAGGCCTCGAAATCGGCAAAACTCCGGTTTGGGGAGAAGTATACGCCGTAGAGCGTCCTACCTGTTCTGACCTATGGTGCCGAGACGTGGACACTTACTATTGTTGTCCACAAATTTAAAGTTCTGCAACGGGCCATGAAGCTAGTCTCTTTGAAGGATAAAATTCACAATTAGGTCTTCCGACAAATAACTAAAGTTACCGACATAGCTCGTAGGTTAGGCACGCTGAAGTGGCATTTCAGTGGCTATTCATCATAAGTCGCTTGAGCAACGAGTCCTAGGGTGAAGACCGCGACTTGGTGCCTAAAAGAAAAGGTAGGACGACCCCCAGCCCGGTGAACCGATGATCTAAAATATTAGTATAGAAAATTAAGAGAGGCCTATATCCAGCAGTTAACCCTATCTAGGCTGATGATGATGATTCGGTCAATTGGAAACATTTAGTATGAAAATAATCCAGCCATGTTTTTTTATTATAGGTAAGATAAGATGCTAAGTGGAAATAGGGTCCAAACGCAAGACCAGACAGTACAGTACTGACTGTCCTTACCTTGCTCACCTGCATGGTGCTTCTTTATTAGTGCTGAGTAAGGAGTGAGGCCATATGATACGAATAAACCAATCGCGTCACTCATCACAATCGCTACATTTCCGCCAAGGCAGCTATGCAATTTGCTGTGTTATGGATAGTAATGTGGGTTTTGGAATTTGGGAGTTCAACACCCCAAAATTTTACGTAGGCTTAGGAAAAAATAAGAAATAAAATCCCCACTTGGCTGTCTATCCATATCTGGTTCAAGTCAAACGACAATCCTGGATCTGCCCACTTGGCTGTCTATTGTAAGCTTTTATAGTTATAGATATAGTAATATTAGATACGATATTACTATATCTATAACTATAAAAGCTTACAATAGACAGCCAAGTGGGCAGATCCAGGATTGTCGTTTGACTTGAACCAGATATGGATGTTGTTCCACCACTTAAAATAATAATAATAATAATATCTTGGGACAACTCACACAACGTCATCTGATCCCAAACTAAGCAGAGCTTGTACTATGGCAACCAGACAACCGATAAACATACTTATATATTTCTAAATACATACTTATTATAGAATTAATCGAAAGGGAATGGTGAAAGATTTTAGGGGGCTTGAACACCCTAGACCTCTTGGATCCGACACTGTACTTCCATTCTTCGTTGAGAATTAGCTGCAACAGACTTCCAAACAGATATTAAAGTGACCCAACAATGGTTTTTTTATTTCGACTTTAACAAAGAACCCAAAAATAGGAAGATGTCGATGACAATGTCTTAGGTTATCATCATTACACAATTGCCCTTCCGTTGCTTCCATTCACAAGATCAAAGTCACATTGAGCTTATCACTGCCTCGTTTGACGAAAACTATGTCATATAACGCATGTTATGACTACAATTTTTGTATGATATTATTTGGAGTAATTTTGGTTTAATTTGCTTTGTGGTATAAAAAGTGAGTGTGCTTGAAATGGGGATCGTAGGCTGAACCTAGATCCAGATGGGTGATCTCGACCTTTATTTTTCCAGAAATATTCACCGATTCGGACAATTTAGAGTTGAATGTTAAATACTCATACCAAACACATCATCCTCTTTTGGCTTTGCCATGGTCGGGGTAAATAAGAAATCGTGAAAATTTAAAATGGCTGTCTCTATTACAGAATCGCATAAAAACTCCGCTGTCTGTTCGATGATATTGATTGTAAAATACCTTGTTTATTGCCCGACGTTACGACCACACACGGCCGTTGCAATACGGTCGAAACGTCGGGCAATAAACAAGGTATTTTACCTTAAATTATTCACGCGATTAAGACCCGTAATATATATTTTTTCATAAGGTGTACAAATCGCGAAAGTTTATCATCATTTACATTGATTGTATTGGCAGACAGTTTTAACGAGAATTTCAAATTATAGTAGACACATAAATGACAACGTTTTAAATGACGAGTTATTTAAGAAAATTGTCTTTTTACCCGAGTGCGGCAGAAGGGAGTAATGTATTCTGTATGGCCTTACATAGGATAATTTTTCAATTTTGGTATGGTATTTTGATATTTCCCATGGTATTTTGATATTTCTTTGTCACGCTCCACAGCCACTGGCTTCAGAGGAGGTAAGAGGTGTCAATGGTTTCGTCTTAATTGTGGCAACCATATACTACTATTTTTTTTAATTAATTATTCCTTAACTTAGTGATAAACAAGCAGATCGAGATATCTGCGAGGTTAAGCAACGTTACCACTATCGTTTCATAGATAGGAGACCGTTTTCGAACATTGTCACACCCCTCCGTGTACAGGAGAGCACGTTAAGCCGTCAGTCCCGCGCCTTCCGTCCCATCGGATTATGAGAGTGAGGGAATAGAGAGCACACCTGTGTTTGCGCATACACTCGTGCACTATAATATCCCCCGCGTAGTTGGTTAGTCTCTAATGAGATTGGCCGCCGTAACCGACATCGGTTAGGAGACCATCATTATTTTTGAGCAGTTGGTTTTTTTTAATTTTCATTAGTCATTTTATTAAATTAATTAGTGACATCACCACTATTATCTGAATTCTTCATACGCAATAATGTTAAATCTTACATAATCCAATACCAGTCCATCGTCTAATTTATCACTAAATAAAATTTAATGGCATTTTACATTATCATAACATAATTCGTAAAAAATATCGTATAATTATAAGCTACAAAGTTATTGCGGTAGGACATGACATACATACTGATAAGATGTTATCTACGTAACCATGACCTTTGACTACCAACATTTCGTACAACAGTACGTGTCTTCTTTGTTTGGCCCGTGACGGTATATAAACTACTAGTGACCCTGGCCACGCTTCACTGTGCCTTTTTTTCTTCTTCTTCTTCTTCTTCTTTCTTCTATACAGACAGACAAAAGTAGTAGAGTAAAGAAACACCCTTTCATCAGTCAGCAGGATTCTATAGACCAGCAGACCCAGGTCATTTTGTTTTAATGGACTGTACATATAGTGAAACTGTTTTCTTAAAATAAAAAAAAATAGTTTTCAAGCAGTATATTAATTCAAAATAAGTTTAACGTTTGTCAGTCATACAAAATTTTGTAACCAGGTGCGTCAGTCATGCGTTTAAGTTGTATTTATTAATAGTACCTACTCCCTCTGCGCGTGCTATCGAATACGTGATCTGAAATCTATACTAGTAATATAAAGCTAAAGAGTTTGTTTGTTTGTTTGAACGCAGTAATCTCAGGAACTACTAATCCGAATTGAAAAATTCTTTCACTGTTCGATAGCCCATTTATCACGCTATGACCAATAGGAGCGGAGCATCAATGAGAAATGTTGCAAAAACGGGGAAAATTTACATAGACGAAGTTGCGCGGGACAGCTAGAATTAAATAAGCAGCCTTTATAAAATGCTTTCATTTTTTGGTGCTCTTCTCTCGGGCTAATAGTTAATATTTTAATATAGTAGGTATAGTTACTGGAAAGAAACTTTTTTTTAAGACAAGTCCCACACTAGGGAGTAATTTCTGTATCGCGGGAGACTTTACGAACCTACACTATCACGCCCACAATGTGAAGGTACACCCGGACTAACTACAATATGCGGATTATACAAAATGGTGCCTCATGTGGGAATCGAACCCACGACCTCTTATACAGCAGTCGCATGCATTGCCACTGCGGCACCGAGGAAAACGACTGCTGGTTATCATCATTGGTTTCAATGGTTTCTGCAACAGAACGAAAATTTCGTGGGAGACAGTAGATGGCATGACGATTGTCTTAAATCGGAACATAAAGGTGAGTATACACTTGAGCATTTACTAGAGCATTACAATGTAACGTAACGTTCTTACGAATGGTACAACAAGGGCGAATGCTCAGTTTCCTAAAGTATTTCCACGTAATCTAACATTCTTGCGAATACTCGTAGCTGTGTTCGACGTAATCACAGGTACATGATGTAAAGCGGGTAAATATTAGGTACCTTTAACATTTTTTCTGTCTTGCGTACACCCCCGTCACCCGCGCTTGTGCCTTTGTTCGATAAAACGTCACACTAAAACGCTCGTTGGTTTTTAAAATCAGGTTGTAACAAAACATCCAACATCATGTTCGAAGTGTGGTTCGTGTAAATTTTAAAACAGCGAATGCTCGCAATCTGTTACTAGTAAATGCTCAAGTGTATACTCACCTTATGAAAGACAAATTCTACAACGTTAGTAGGAACGGTACTCCACACTACGTTCGCTGGTTCAGGTCTTTTTATATATTTTTTTTTCATGCCTTTAGTTATTGATAAATCTGATCAATCATCATACTATCATGAGAAACACTATTGCTTGGACAATACAATAGGTGTTTTAAGTTTACTTTAACTTCATTTATCGCTTATAAGCCCCAGTAGGTACATTAACATATCTACGTACATACTAGTAAATATCGATTTGCAATATCTATATTGAAAGAAGTTCTTCGGGGCTTTGCCCTCGTTATTGCAATATAAATGTATTGAACATTTATATTGCAATAATAAAATGTATGTTTTTTATTTTTGAAAGTTTCGATTTTCATACAACCTTTGACCCCTTCCACTCTTGATTTTTTGAGAATCCGATCTTAACTGAGGTCTCATACCATTACGCCCGCTCCACCCGTCGTCGGCTCGAACGTCGGTACTAACGCCACCCATCCAAAGACAATAACGCTAGTCATAACGTTTTGGTGCCAATGCGATTTTTTAGATCCAAACGTTGGACAAATGGCGTTTGGACCGACGTCGGGGCCAATGTGTGGAGGCGGCTTTATACCTAACAAATTTTGTTTCAGTGGTAAAGTTGTTTTCGAAAGGGGTATGCCCACCAGCAGTATCGCTAGTATTTACGTTGTGCCACAAGTTGATTAAATGTATAATTCTTGTTTCTAATTATAACGTTATTATATAATGATATGGAGTCTCACATTTGCCGGAATATTGAGATGCAAATATTAGTCTTTCAGTTTATTTATTTCCTTTTTTTTCGTATGAAGTTATTTTTAACGGTGGTAACACTATTACAAAAATAAAATCGAAATATCGATTAGGGTTATTACCGATTTTTAATAAATAATTAATATAAATACTTTATTAATTGTTGCACCGTTTGAATGTAAAGAACGATAATATTTATACACTATAATTTTTAATAAGCATATTCTTTGATACCTTTAGATTAGGACCCGGCTCGATTAAAAATAAGAACATACTAATGAATTTTAATAAAAAAATAGATTTGTATAGGATATGACAAAAGTTATGGCAACACTGAAATGTAATGTCATGTCACTTGTTTGTCTGTGCATAAAGCTTGTTTGGCGCCGGTCCTAAGAAAACAGTTTAAAGTACTAATAACAAATAGCTTCTGTTATTTCTCGTGTAGTGTATGATATTGTGGTTACATTACGTGAATTTGAGATAGAGACTCCATATACATAGTAACAATCAGAAATATTTTGTGAGACAGAGACTCGTACCAATATTGTGACAATTGTGAAGTGTTTGTGAGATAAAGATTCGGATTATATATCACTGCAAAGCCGAATTCATAGCAATAAACTAGTGTTACACATCATGTGTAATACATAATAAATACGCAATATCATAGTTATGTCCTATTTTCAAAATAAAAATGTATTTAAATATTTCGATTTTCGAAGTTCATCCACCCAAATCAATTAAACCCGGCAAATTAGGTAAATAATTGTTGGTTTTTCTGAAAGTATATATTAATGTCTACATAAATCAGAAGTTTTCATCTTGGCACAACAAAATTTGTAGCGATACTAAATTCCATAGTCACTTGAACAATCGCCTTTCGTGTACAGTCGAGTAGTAAATGAGTAATGAACTTTCGGTTTTTATAACGCTGCACTGCAACGCAAATCTGAAAGTATCTACCTGGTTGGTGAAGAACGATAAAAAATAACTAAATCGTTAATAGGATTCAATAAAATGAGTAGTCATTGGAAAATATGTTTTTGACTTTTACACTCGCGAGTCAGTATTTAGGTTTATAATTACCCTAAACAAACCGGGATTACTGTAAAAGTCCTAAAAATAATTAGGACGATAGTGAAGCGAAAACGCATCCGTCCAATAAAACAATGAATCGCCAAACAAGTTACTTAGCGCAAAACTCAAAAACGGCTAGACTAATTCGTATTTTTTTTTAAATATGCTTTAAAGTTCTAGAAAGAAAAAAGAATTAATGCTCAGAAAAACCTAAAAACCAAAGAATTATTTTTCTCCTTCAACCTGAGAAGTAGAACGAGGATTCCAAATTCCAATCAAAACCAGACTAAACGCGAGCGAAGCCGCGAGAAAAATCTAGAATGTTATAGAAAGATATGAATTAAAAGAATTTTATCGCAATACCAACAGTAGGCAGGTACTTATCAAAAGTTAAACCAATGTCAAATATGAACAGTCAATGTGATATCGACACTTATCACTTCTTACTACGTTATTATTACTTTACATAACTATATACATATATGCCCGTTTAAAAATATGCCTGTAGTTAGTTTGATAACGAATGTATAAAATTGATCCTGTTTCTAGCCAAGATTATCTTAATATATAAATATATATTTTTTTAAAAGATAACTAGCAATGTGGGATTTTGATCCCACACAACTAGCAATCATGTTAAACCCTCCAGCTAAGCTCAATGGCTTGTGTTAGGAGTGGGTTCACGTCGGTAGTACAATGGGTAGGATTCAAATCCGTGACCTCATGCGAGACCGACGAGATGATGCCTTAGCCATCAGGCTACCCCCGCTTTAAAATGCAAGTAAGTTGCGTTTTAAATCGACTTGAAATATTTTTATAGTCGTAATAGAAACACCTAACTTTTGCATGGTCTATGGAAAATCGTGACGCCCAGCCTTGAAAGAAAAGCCTTGATAGTTATCAAAATTTTCAAATTTGATTTTGAAAATAAGTGTAGATCTTAAAATAAATAAGTTCTGACCTGACTGGCCTTTTTCAAACCCTGTAAGATTGCTAATATTATATAGATACTTACTGATAAGGTAGGTGTTGGGAGTTCTGTAGAAAATAAATGATAACATTTCACATACCAATTAGTTACATTAATCCTACGCAACTGAAAATATGTGAACTTATAAAGGAGAATGTACAAAAATATATGGACTCTGGTCTATTAAGTGTTCCTAATGTCAAAATAACAGTTTTTTACTAAATGCATATGAAATATAAGGTACTTATAACAAAAATACTACTTTTATTTTTTTTGTCCGTCTGTCGGTCTGTCTGTTTGTTCAGGCTAATCTCTAAAACAGCTCGACGGATTTTGACTTTCCCTAGTTTCGAGTCAGACAGCTTTTTATCATCACGCTAGAGTTCATAAGGAGAGAGCAAAAATGACGTCATTTTTTATTCAAGAAACTATCTAAAAGTAAATTAAATTTAGTATTTGTTTCTTAATTTTTGAGCCATTTTGATATTTATTGTAACCCCTCCACCCGTCATGCAAGCGACTCACACTTGACCAGTGTTGAGTCAAATATGAAATGTACGTAACATTTAGGGAGGGGGGAGCATGACAAGCCAAATCCCCACAGGGGCAGAGGGGATCCGCAATCCGGTAAAATCCTCTCACGTAATTTATGGACCCCATATCATGGTTCTACAACATGACAAAAGCTTTCTGATGACATATCACTTATCGTTATTGGTCAATAGGTACAGATGCACATGTTCCTTTAGATATAACAAAAAACTTTTTTACAAAAAAATACTACCAACTTCAAATATACAAGGCAACTAAAAAGCAAAAAATAATCTACCTAGAATAACAAATTTTATCCAGGATTTTGATTTCTCCAGGATGCCATCATCAGATCGTGATCTGATAACAATGGGACCAACTTGGAAGTATACCCTTTCAAACACAAAGAGAATTTTACAAAACGGTCCAGCCGTCTTTGCAGAATCGGTGAACAAACATCCAAAAAAAAAAAAACATACAGTCGAATTAAAAACCTCTCCTTTTTGAAGTCGGTTTAAAAATACAATTCCATGCATCTTATGATGAAATACCTAATATAAGTGAGTTAAATTATCACTAAAGTGAACTCATCGTCACGTGTAAATGATATCTTAATTTCACGTCGACATTTCAGTGAAAGAATATACTCGTACCAATTGATAATACTATCTCATTCAATAAAGCTGTAGGTATTACTTTCAGACGTTCATTGAATAGCCGCGTGATAGTGCGAGTACAATTATTCTATACTATAGGTACTATATACTATACTACAGTAGCGGTGAGTCCATTCTTTTCGGCTTTCCTTTGGATTCTAGATACCTACTATACGTATAAAGAACCGTGTTGAACGAGTCCAGCTATTATGCAGGTATCTTTACAAGCGTCGATACGGATTCTACCCATATTTATATCCTTCTCTGTTTGTATCTGGAATGGTTGGTTTGAATACATTGAAATTCAGACGTAAATTTATGATTGTATTCCATTATTATCTTTTAATGACAGGGAAAGTAGATAACCCATTAGTACGCGAAAGCATTTATTTTTATGTTCCAAACCAGTACGCACGTGGTTCAGGAAGAAGACGGCACCGACTGCTCACTAGTTCACCGTCATGGCGCACTACTCAAGCCACTAATAGCCCAACTGTCGGAGCTATCAAACTAATAAATGAGTTTTTACTGAGCTGTCCCGCGGTTGACATTTTTTTCGACGGTACTACTATTATAATTATGTCTATCTTGCTGTATCTTAATAAATAATTGTAATACATAATATATTCTTTTGTCAATTTAATAAGCTAATATTGTAATTTAATCTGTTTTTGTTATACTAATAGTTATTGTTTAATGAATTTAATATTTAATAGCTCAAATTCTACTTGTATATTTAGTTAAACTTACTATAAGCGCCTTGGTGTACCTACACTGTAAGCTTATGTATGTTAAATGATTGAATAAATGAATTATCGAGTTACCTTAGGATTAATTTCACCCTTCGCCGTTGCTATACTATACGAGTAGATACTACCCTATAGTAGTTGTTTCAGAGTGTAATGGCTGCAACACCTTACTGCCATAACTATTCAAAATATTCTCTTCAAATATTCAAAATATTCTATCATTCTATTCCAAATTTTGTTTAACATTCATAAGCGTTGCATTCTGTAACCTAAGTGAAGTACTTTGACTTGACTTGACTTGAGGACAATTAGTATACTATTATAAATACTATGGAAACTGAGGGTTAGTATTATGATACTGCATAGTCTAAATGTACATTTGGTTCGTCTAAATTACCTTTTCACCAGTACCTATCATTATTTATATATATATATATATATATATATATTTATGCAGGTAATGTAATGCAAGTTCGCAAGGCAATAGGTAAAGCCAGAGAAAAGGACTGTTGACCTGAGTTTAAGGTTTTAATTCCAACTGAATAACTTAACAGACAAACGGACCGACGGAAAACAAAGTGATTCTATAGGGTTCGGAATCCTAAAAAAACAGTGCATTAATTGAAATCCCCACTTAAAAATAACAATAATTATCAACCCTATACAAGTCTGAAAATACACCGGCACAGGGCATGGCAGTAGGGTACGCGGTCAATGTGGGCGCCATTCATAAACGTAGTGACGTCATACTTGTCAATATAATACGTACTACACTGTAGATGTACGTGGTTACCTACTGCATCCGTGCATCTACGTCCTCGATAGTGGATCAATGTCAATTGCTTCACTTTTACGAGTATATCGTTTGTTTGTTTGTTGACAGGTTGTTTTTTTTAAGTGATTGGCGTACGCTGTTGTTAGCGCATTGCCACGCCACTTGTTATTAACCCTATTTTGGACAGACGTTACTGTAGAAACTGCGTCAATTTTTGATCACAGATTTTTGGGTGTTCTATAGTGGGATTATATGGATAGTTCTTGATCTTTGTGCGATAAATATGTTGAATCTATATTATGTTATAACTGACACACAAATAAAAGCGTTGCTGCAATCCCAAGACTTGTGTGTGAACTAATTTTAAAATTGTACACAACATGAAATTATATAGCCTGATGGTTTAGTGTTTAGTGACCCTGACTGCTAAGCCGGAGGTCGTGGGTTCGATCCCCACCCAGGATAAAACTTTGTGTGATGAGCACGATGGCTTATTCTGTGTCTGGGTGTTATTTATCTGTAAAATTTATAAGTATGTTCATCAGTTGTCTGATTTCTGGTTGTCTCAGTTTGGGATCAGATAGCGTTGTGTGAGTTGTCCCAAGATATATTATTTATGAAAATTATTAAGATAATTTAGAGCCTAACGCAAAATTAACGGAACAGCAATGCATAGCTATTTTGCGTGGCAGTCAAAATGTAGGCTCGGCATTCTCATTCATGAAACAGATAAAAATAAAAAATTATTCCAACTAAATCAGACCAACAAAGAAAGTCATTACCTTCAACAATCCCACGCGTCTGGGTCAAAAATTACTATCACGAAGCAAAACCTACCGTAAGAAACGTCAGACGCTAGACGTAGTACAATCGTTACTTTGAATGAAGCGATGTTACGTGGGCAGTCGTACTACTCGGTGTGATCGCATCGGTATTGATTGCCATTGATAAAGGTCGTCTCACTTCATATTGCGTTACATACGCAGATAGTACCGTGACGTGTGTACGTGGGTACTCACTCCCATTCAATTAATTCTGCAATAATATTGTGTTTTACGTGTATTGGAAAATTGGTGGTTGATGTTTGTATTTGTATCCCGTTTCTGATAAGTGGGTTGTAAGTTTGTAGGGTTAGGGTTGTCTTTGGTTATTTTTTAGCTATACTTGATTAAATTCTGTTATGTTGTTTCAGTTTTTCTGATTATACTTAAACGCCTTTTGCTTGATTTCAGAAGTCACTACGAGAAAATACCCACTAGTATTTAAAATCATGAGTCTTCATGCTAGGGATGATGGGGGACTCCTTTCGTGGCCCGTCATGGATCCTATCCTAGGCCTATTTGGCTTACACAAAGAGTTTGAGAAAACAAATGTCGGAAAAATTCACCATTTGTATCTGGGGTTAACTATTAACCGTTTTTGTGGTTTAAATGATATTAAGAAATATACCATTTGTTTAACATCTAATTTCGATTATCGATCCACCTACGCTATAATTTTAGCAATATCCTGCCTGGCCTATAGGTTCATTACAGCCGAGTATGGAGGCGGTGGTTAGGCAATGATGTACATTTGATTTTATAGTTGACCCACAATGACCCAGATGGGGAAAATAGAAGAAGACCAAAGTTTAAACCTGGGTTAGGATCGGGCCCACGACCTCTTGCGTAGCAATCGGATACAATCCCACCACAGGCAGTCGGTGATGGGTTAACATTACCTACTATTTCACGGAAAGACAAAGCGAAGACAGTTAATCGCTGAAACCAGTGGACGGATTTTCCTGAAATTTGTTCCACAGGAAGCATAAAGCCTGGAAAAGGACACGAGGCATTCCAAACAGGCAGCTAGTCAGTAATAAATAAGTTTAAAAACTTTTTTACGTTTGCTTAACCTGGAACTGCTAAAGTACATACGCGGTCTCGTAGGACGATACGTAGGCGTAGGAAACGTAGGCGAAAACAAAGACAACACTACTAAAACTATGAACATTTTTCTTAATATTGCTCGTATATAAACAGCGAAAAGATTTTTTTTTAATTTCAATTAAAAAAAAACTTTTCGCTTCTTATTTTGTTAGGTTTGGAAACTACAATACTTAAGTATTGTAGTTTAAACCTAACAAAATTAAAATTTAACGATGTGGTCAAAAAATGGTTGTTCTGTGTCTAGGGAATTGTGACCGTTTTATGGTTAGTATTTGTGTCTCAAAAATTAAATATTAGGTCTTCCTATTGTAATAGGTTTTACTCCTTTTACAATTTTTAAATTAATCATATAATTTAAGAATTTAATAGCAATTTTGATCACTCTATTAGTGTATCACAAAAAACGAAATCTGTTTATCTATTTAGGCCAGGGATTCTCAAAGGGGTCCCGAACCGGGGTCGATAAACAAAAAACTGATTTTGGGTGTCGTCGAGGTCTAAAAAACGACCCTTATTAATAAACAAAAGTTCTTATTAGTAACTTTCAAGATACTGTATAAGTAATTTGTGTTACGTCGTGTTATAGGTAATACGACTTATACTGGTTATGGGAATGACTAATATTTATGTAGGAAGTATCATTGTTTATCTCTGTCTGTTTATCAGTTGTCTGGTTGCCATAGTACAAGCTCTGCTTAGTTTGGGATCAGATGACGTTGTGTGAGTTGTCTCAAGATATTATAATTATTGTTGTACTTTTAAAAAACTCAACAAGTTGATTAGCTTTTTTTTGGGTATAAGGATTTGAGATGGCAATTCATTTTGGATAGGGTTCTCTTGCCAAATATAGTTTAGGAATCCCTGATTTAGACCCTACGATGCCACAAACAGACACAAAGATACACACGTAAAATTTATAACATCTCTTGAGATTTAAATTAAATATTAAAATTAACGCGGGCGTCGCCATAAAGAAAAGACAGTCAATAAATAAATTACAAACTTTATATAGAAGTAGCATTTGTTTATTATAAGTTAGGGCCACAAAATACGGAAAGTGCAATAGGTAAGTGGGCGTCCATTATTTACAGGTGAGCCGAATCTAACCAAATCTCACGTCGTATGAGAGAGGGGGCTCTTGGCAAGTCTCACGTATTTTTTATTCCATCCACCACCATTTTTTAACTATATTTTCATAACTTTTGATCTATTTTTACATTAATTCCTCCCCCGTCATGTGTCAGATGTGAAATCTACGTTATTCACATTTGACACATGACGGGGGAGGAATGAATGTCAAAATAGCTCAAAAGTTATGAAAATATATTTAAAAAATGGAGAGATTTCGTGAGATTTGGCTTGACTTAGGTGAGGGAATATCTCTCCAGAAGGGAGAGAGCGTCCAAAATCCGCTAAAATCTAACGTAATTTATGGACATCGCCTAGGTAGGTACGTGTGAAGGACACGTACCTACTTACTTTACTCAAACGACGCACACATAGACATCACTCACGGACACGAAATCTCAGAACCCCTTCCAAACAAAGTGTGTTGCTCGAGACACGTGAAGATTACCTTCTGTACTAGTGCTGTTTTGTGTTTGGGCTGTCACATCCGGAGTTCTTGATTGATGGGAAACGTTCATCAAGGGACTTATTGTGTCAAAATTGACAATCCGTCTTGGAAGGTAGCTGAGAACCCTGTGTGGGTGGAATTGAATACACGCACCCATAAAAACATAATAAGTATATTAATTTAGAACTGGTATTGTTAGCGTCAAAATTTCGAGGATTTTGACAACTATTAATAAGTACGTATAAAAACAAATTAAAAAGACAAAGTCAAAGTTCTAAATAAACGCTATTATATCACCCAAGTGTTAAAATGGTACAACATTAACGAGGGAACAGTACACCTGACATTGTTCGATTAAACCTTTTCACTAAAATGAATGAATAATTAATTCAAACAATTGTAAAGTGCCTACTTGAAAAGTTCGTTCAGCTTTATTTAAGGGTTGAATGAAAAAGAAGGCTTCCTTTGTACACAACTCAAGTAATTGGTCTCAATTCCTGTGTTAAATCTATGAGTTGAAAAGAGTTTATGCAATATTGACTGAACTTATGACTTTTTAATTTTTAACTAATTTTTAGTTCACACTAGCGTGAATGTGCCCGCAAATTCGCCCGGGTGAAGTGGCAGTGCTGCTCACTCCCTATAGACGTTAGCGTGATGATAAAAGTAGTTAAAGTACTCCTCTGTCTGAACGCGAAACTGCCTTCAAAGTTAGTGTTATAAGTAAACATAAGTAATATACTTTCATAAGCATTAAGTAAAAGATCACTGTTATTTTGACATTATTTGTGTAGATTAGGTACTGATCACACCAGCAACGGGTGCAGAATGATGTCACGGGCGCTATGGAGGTATGAAACGCGGACCGACATGGTTTTCCCCGTCTTATCATATTCTGATTGCTATGCCATCTTGTCGCGGATTATAGGTACCAGTAGCGGAGGATCGTTAAAACACCATTATCTTCGGCTTCCCTTTTAATTATATTTTAGGTACAAAGAACCGTGTCCACCAAGATAGGCATATGGTGTCGGGTTACCTTAGATTTTTTTTACTCTTCGCTACTGGCTTGGTATGTACCAGTAGCGAAGAGTTAAAAACAAAGTAAACTGTAAAAGGTTGACTGTATTTGCAGGAAGTGTTCAATAATTATATAATCTGCAGCATATGTATTACATATCGGAACTTGGTATAAGCTGTCGCGAGGGACTTCACATTAACAGCGTCAAAGTCTCAAAGCATACCGGGACCAACATACATGCATCTTACAAAACTATACCGCGTGTGATTCGAATCCAACCTCTTGAATAGTAGTCGCACGCACTACCTGACACTACGCCACCCAGTCTCACTCAGTATAATGTCAAAATAACAATTTACTAAATGCATATGAAAATATGCACGGTACATGTACAGGACTTTCACTGTCAGATAGCTGATAATGTAAGGACTAACAAAGGCTATCACGCAAACGTCTATAGTCTATAGGAAGTGCAGCATTGCCTCTGTGGCGCGGTGGGAGTGCATCTGGCTGATAAGCAAGAGGTCGTGGGGTTCGATCCCCACCCAGGATAAAACTTTGTGTGATGAGCACGGTGGTTTATTCTGTGTCAGGGTGTTATTTATCTATAATATGTATGTATTTAGAAATATATAAGTATGTTTATCAGTTGTCTGGTTTCCATAGTACAAGCTTTGCTTAGTTTCGGATCAGGTAGCGTTGTGTGAGTTCTCTCAAGATATTATTATTATTAACTTCACTTGGACGAAGTCAAAATAAAATTATTGAACTGTAGTGCAGTATGATGAACAAAAACAGCATTAAAAACAACACCAAATCCCTTTAACAACCCCAATTTGCAATCCAATGACTTAATATTAAAGAGCTTTTATATCCCATCACCTCAAATCCTAGGAGGTTAGAACTTCGTCCGTCACTAGTAAGAGAAGTACAAGTTATTTAATTTTAGTCTCGTCAATAATAACTACGTCAAGTTAAGTGTCTGAAGAATCCCTGGGATATTGAGAGTAGGTTTGAAATTCAAACAGAAACTGTCAATTATTTTCAATTAACAATATCGGACAGGAAAATTAGTCTAGAAGGAGGCTCCTATAATGAATATTCCGTAGGGGCTAGTTTGTTTTGGACGCAAATCTAAATCCTATATTAACAACCTTAGTTGAAAAGCTGCTCCTTATTATTTTACTAGATAAGAAACTTACACATAAAACATTAGATCCAACCTACACTACGATAAAACTTCTACGTATTTCTTTTATTACTAGCGGACGCCTCGTAGTTTCACCCGCGTAGTTCTTATTCCCGTGGGAATACAGGGATAAAAAGTAGCCTATGTCACCCGGGGATAGTGTAGCTTCCCAACGGTAAAATAATTTTTGGAATCGGTCCAGTAGTTTTTACGAATATTTCCTCTTTATAATATTGATATAGAGTGTAGATTGCACTTGCGATTTCAAAATGGTGGTTTTGTGAAATACTGAAAATATATCGTATATTTCCAGTAAACGATATATAACCGTTCGTTATTACGACGTTGTAGGCTAATCGTTGCCTCGACGTCCAAAGCAATCCAGAAATAATTTCAGCTTCCTTTGAATTCTAGTTACTCGTTATTATAGGTACCTAACCAGCTGATACACCTATTTTCGTATTAAGTTACCACAGATAGATTTATACCTTTCAGCTCTGGTTTTCATGCAATTTAGTCTTTATAACAGACAGGCAGACGTCTCCCTAACAGACTTCCATTTGCGCCTTTCGAGTACACAAATATTTCAAAAATCGGACAAGAGCATGTCGGTCTATGCTCAGTGTAGGGTTAAATAATTGCTTCAGCAGAAGAGCGTATTAGGTAGATTATAAGGGAGGGATCCCACCACCTACCCTCGATCTGTGAATCACCACGATTGAAGTAGTAAGGAAATGCCCTTAATACAACAATCGAAATGATTGACAGACCGTACTCAAAAAGAGAGACCTGCAACAAAGAAAATTAGTGACAGGTACTCTTACCAAGTCGAGTGGTAGGCACCTCCGGACCCTTGACTTGCAATATTCCGCTTCCACGAGGTGAAACTTCGACACGTGTTTCGCCTCTACCTCTTTTAAAAAAAAAAAGCTCAGTCGGTGCCAAACTGTCCTGAGGATGCCGCAGAGGATTCTATGCCGTCCAGGGCATCGCAATTGTTGTATTAAGGGCATTTCCTTACTACTTCAATCGTGGTGATTCACAGATCGAGGGTGGGTGGTGGGATCCCTCCCTTATAATCTACTTAAGATGGATTTCTGCCATGTTACGCCTGATTCAATCGGTTAGAAGAGCGTATTTTCATGGCACTAACGCCCTTTTGTTGAGAATAGCTTCTTTTCGACTATAACTCAATGACGGTATATCCGATCATGTCCAAAATAATTTTGGTTCAAAGTATTTTTTAAGCGCTAACTTTGTGATTTTTTTCATATTTTTTGGTCACACAGTTTAAAAGTTAAGGGGGGGGGGACTAATTTATGCAACTTTCGGTGCAATTATTTCCAAAAATATTCACTTAATCAAAAGTTTATTAGAAACCTTAAAATGTTTTTGAAAGACCTGTCAAATGATGTACTACACGTTGTTTGCCGAAAAAAAAAATAGCTTCTATTACATGTATGGAGGGCCCCCCTAAAAATATTAAACTAAGTAGCGGCCACTAAAAGACACCTTTTGACCAAATTTCATCAGTAGTCTTTGAGTAAAATGCCTGTGACATACGGACGGACAGACAGACAGACGGACATGACAAAACTATAAGGCTTCCGTTTTTGCATTTTGGCTACGGAACCCTAAAAAGGGTTAACAATTATCTCAACTCTCCCATATAGTTCAAAACCCACGCGCACCTACTCGTATGACGAACTTTCTCTCATTATCACAATGACGTCAAGCTATGACAACCTAATACAAACTTTGTTGTATCTCGTACACAATAATGTCCTACATTATATCGAGTACTTCATATATTTATTTTTAGATGAAACCTACGCATGATAACGCTTGTGTTTTCCCTTATATGTAGGTAAAGAGACAACAAGTGGGTTAATGAATCGGGCACGCCTTTCTGCTAAAATGTTGTTAGTTGTTGATCGCTTGATAAGCTTGGTCGATTCGGAGTCTCGGATGACTCCGAACTCATTCATGAATTGACGTGTATTTCGTTTGACCTACCTATATGATGTCCCACTGCTGGGCACGGGGCTCCCCAGTAGAAGAATAAGTAGGTTCTATAGGGCGAGTGGGTTGGTGATCGCAGTAAGGCTTTTAAGTAGGTACGCAGAAGACGCTGCTGCCCGTCGATGTGACATCCCTTAGTCACCTGGAGAACATCCACAGGAAGAGATGGAGTGGTACTATTCTTAAGCCGGTACCACACAGCATAGTTCGATATGCATTTGACCAAAAAACCTACAGGAAGAAAGATAAAGCTACGAGCGTTTTGTATTCATCATTAAATTTCGGACCAATGTATTCCGATTCTATGTCCGAGGGCGATGTCTCTCTGACTCCCATCCCAGCTTGACTCCCATCCTCTGTGTAAGTTACTCTTTCAAGATATTAGCGGTAGCCTAATGTGAAGGCATCGGACTCGCAATCGAGAGGTCGCGGGTTCGAATCCTACCCAGGTACCTATACTACCGATGTGAACCCACTCCTAACACAAGCAAGTTAGCTTAGCTGGAGGGGTCTAATCGTCAGGATTGCTAGTAATGTGCAATCAACAATACCACATTGCTAATTATCTGTATTAATTAAAAAACAAAAACGAAAAAAGGACGGGTATTAACAGGCACTATACAGGGTGTAACAGAAAGGTGTGGTCATATTCAAGGGTTGGTATGTGCCCATGATACTGAGTGCACATACCTAATTTTATCAAAATCGGAGTACCCTAAAAAAATATTTATGATTTTCTAATTTGTTTATTTATGAATGATAAAGTTATTAATTAAAAAAAGTATGACTTAAAAAGTTTTATGCCATAATAATTTAATCGAATTTCGTAACAAAGGGGATATAATACTTATGCCATACGCCTTTCACTACAAAATTTAGACAAAAAGAATATGCTATAACTATGTAATAATAATGCAACCAGCTATGGCACCATGGTAGGTGCATTACTGATAACATACCCTATTCGCTGCTGAAATTTGACCACACCTTTCTGTTACACCCTGTATACCTACATTTAAATTGTTTGAAGTTTAGACCAGGTTGCTTCGTCTGGGGGCTATGCCGCTGGGTGGGTCGCCGAAGAAATAGCAAATTCCGGCGGCCTATCCGTGTGAAGGCGGCGAGGTAGGTACACGGCCGATTTTTTAGTGGGGGCAGGTCCCACACTACCTCCAGCGTCTGCCCCGGGTGCTGGAGGTGTGCGTTCAGGCATTTAAAAAAAAAAAAGCAACAAACAGGTTGCTTCGTCTACAGTCGTCCACAGCTAACGGCTTAAGTCTTTATATTAGTAACTAGCTGACTAGCACAACTTCTTATGCGTCAATTTTCCCCGTTTTTGCAACATTTTTCATTGCTGCTCCGCTCCTATTGGTCGTAGCGTGGTGTTTTATAGACTATAGCCTTCCTCGATAAGTTAGCTATCCAACAGTAAAATATTTTTTCAATTCGGACCAGTAGTTCCTGAGATAATCGCCTTCAAACAAACTCTTCAGCTTTATAATATTAGTATAGATAAGCAACAATCCCAGGTCTATAATTAACAGTGGTTCGAGCTATAGTTTCTACGCTCAAGGAAAACTGAATTCAGAGATAAGAATCCCGTAAAAGTAGGCCGCGAACCTTAACCCGGTTACCTTAATGAGAATCTTCTAAATACATAAAGTAACAAACTTAAGTGCATATATTGAAAAACCCTGTGATATATGAAGAACAGAAAATTCGACTTGGTATTGCTGAAAGTTGGAATTGTGGTATACAATTATAAGTATATTTTTACACGACGCGGCCCTAAAAAGGGAGTCTAATATTTTCAGACTTCAGCTATACTTTCCATAAAAATAAAATTGAAATCATCAAACAGAAAATTACATTTTTGTACTTATAGAAAACTAGCTGTCCCGCGCAACTTCGTCTGCGTAAATATTCCCCGTTTTTGCAACATTTCTCGTTGCTGCTCCGCTCCTATTGGTCGTAGCGTGATGTTATATAGCCTTCCTCAATAAATGGGCTATCCAACAGTGAAGTGAATTTTTCAATTCGGATCATAGTTTCTGAGTTTACCGCGTTCAAACAAACGAACAAACAAACTCTTCAGCTTTATAATACGAGTATAAAAGTATAGATTACAAAAATAGAAAATTACATTTCTGTACTTTATGTACAAACCAGTAATGAATAATACAACAATTTAAACGAATATAAATATTGTTATATTCATTGTTATTGTTTTGCATACCTACTGTGTTTAGGCACTTAATGAAAATCGCAAATTAAAGTGCACAAAACTCAAGCCCAGTCAAGTAATACTCAACACTGACATAAATCTACTCAAAAATTCCTTATAAAAACCCATAGTAGCATACCACTTAGCATTATACATTTCAAACATTTAATAATAACGAAACCGGTACAACAATTGAATACATCCGCTTCAGACAAGAAACACGAAATTCTAAAAACTGATTGAATACCGTATTCTTAGCACTTAGCAACAAAATATTGAATGGCCCGTACGCCTCGCTACGAACCCCAGTAAATCACAGAAGGTAGGTCAGGGAGTTGCAAAAACAGAACAAAGAAACTACAACCAGTCCTTCTGACCTCCAGACGGCCGCCATCTTGGAAACAGGGTTGTCACTAGTGTTGCCAGAGCTGTTTTTGTAAATACCGGGACTTATATGAAATATGTGGGAAATGAGGGGGGGGGGAATGCATAATAATCCTACGTATTACATAATACGATGTTATTTAATATTAAAAAACAACCGGTGCTTGAGACAAGCTGATTATTTTTAAAATTACTGATTGGATTAGTTTTTGTAATTTTTAAAGCATTCCTATGTTATTTTTTATACATGTTGAATGTATGGAGAATAAAATCTTCTCAAGCGGTTTAGGGCCGGTACCCCTAATGTCGCGGGTTCAAGTCCAAAAAGATCTTGATTGAAGTAGCTTTACAAATAATTTTAATAAGATCGATTACCTAACTCAAAGCTTGCTTACGATAAAGGAAGATGGACTTGGAGTACAAAATATCGGTACTACTTTCTCGAGTCCGTTTCTATGAACATTACCTTCTGTACTCTTGGTATCTTGTGCTTTGAGCGACCCGATTAGGGGCCTTATTCAAATTCGCCTGATCGTTTGGCAAGGTCAAATCTTAACCTTACGATGCTCTTCATAATTATTCCGAACAAAACTATCACATTATGTTTAGAACGAATCACCGATTCGCCTGTATTGTGGTTATTGTACATCTCCGAATGTAAGGTTTGCGGTTGCCGTACTCGTGGTCGCACTCGATTTGATCAATGTGACTATAGTCAGAAATGGTCTGAAATTCTCGTCCATAAACTTCCGGTACTTTGTACGCGTCTTGAGAGGGTTGAAAAATGGAACATTACGGCAAAATTGGAACATGTAGCAACCCTAGTTGTCACTCACTTGTTCGAAAGCTTTTTGTGTACACCCTAATATATCTTATTATGTCAAGGGTATATTATGATTGAAATTGTGGTGTTATGGGAAATATTTACGTTTAAGTGTAATACTTACGACTCGTCATTTATTGGTCTTAATTATACTATATTATAGTTTAATAAGCTTGTAGTAATTATGTCGTCAAGGTTTGTTCCAGTCAGTTCGAATTGGGAAGTAAAGGTTGGTACACAATAATAGAATATGATGACTGCCTCTGTGGCGCGGTGGGAGTGTATCCGACTGTTACGCAAGAGGTCGTGGGTTCGATTCCCACCCAGGATAAAACTTGTTTTATGATGAGCAAGTTTTTTTGTTTGTTTGAACGCGGTAATCTCAGGAACTACTGATCCGAATTGAAAAATTATTTCATTGTTAATAGAATACCTATACTAATAATTTCGGGTCGGACAGGGTTTAATTTACACGTTGTATTTGTCATTTATTTTCATTTGTTTGTTTTGGGTGGCATCGTAGCACGCAATAGGGATGAACCGACCTCGATGTTTTTACGCGACTGCGCAAGAAGGTGGGTTTATGCTTTTCGATTGTATATATGTATATTTCTTTGGCACGCTCTAGAGCCTTAATGGTTGCATGGATCTTAGCTTGAGAGGTAACGTTAGATTCGTTTCAGTTATGAGAGTGAGAATGAGTGGGTGGGACAGTGACGCTCAGATATTTTGGACACAATAATCAGCTTATTTTCTCATTCTTAAGGTTTTATAACTTGGAATTTATTAGCTTGTTTAAAATACCCACAATTTAAAACACACCATGGACAAACGCACAATTAACATAAGACACCACAATTTGCATACGTTATAATAAAGAGAAACATTAAAAATTTGTAAAATAAAATAAAAATCTAAAAATATTTAAAAAGATCACTGCCCTATTAAACGTATCGTTTTAATTTTGGTACAAAAACTACATTTACATTCGGTGGCGACGCAAATCCTTTAAAATAAATGACCAAAGAGTTTTATACATATTAGTGATATAACCTCATCTTTCAAACTAATGGACGATGGTAGGTAATTACACAAAATAATGGTCTCCTAACCGAACTCGGTTACGGCGACCAATCTCACATTAGAGACTAGCCAACTACGCAGGATAAATTATAGTGCACGAGTGCATGCGCAAACACAAGTGCAATCTTTATTGTCTCACTCTCATAGTCCGGATGGGACGGAAATCCGACACGCCCGGAGAGAGATTAGGCGTTCGATAACTGTCACCCATATCTAAAGGTTACGTAACCTGGCCAATATCTCTATCTGCTCGGGTCGCCATTGAGTCAGGGAAGGACCCCTACACAATACACCGGGAGTACAGAAGGCAAGCTCCATACCTATGTATTTCGTTCGAGCAACGCACGCATACATCCTCATACATTGTTCATGGACACAGATTTCCGGAACTTCTTCGAAATAAAGTAGTCCGATAAAAAAAATACTCATTTAACATTTTTTACAATAACAATCATCTAAATCGATTCAGGCGTTTATAAGTTAAGGTAGAATAACAATTCTCACAGACAGACATACAACCATGAAAACACTTCACTCTTTTTTAGTGGCAGACGCATAAATAAATAAAAAATATCACTCAGGTTCATGAGTTTTTTTTTAGAAAAGAGTCACACAGTCTATCCTATCTCAATTACGTCCCATTTAGACTTTACTAGCGGCTCGCTCCGGTTCCGCATAGATTTTACACCACCATTATAATAATAATAATATCTTGGGACAACTCACACAACGCTATCTGATCCCAAACTAAGCTGAGCTTGTACAATGGAAACCAGACAACTGATAAACATACTTATATATTTATAAATACATACATATTAAAGGTAAATAACATCCAGACACAGAATATAAACCATCGTGGTCATCACACAAAGTTTTAAATATTGCATAGAAAAGAAAAAAAGAAAAGAAAACGTTTATGCATAGCAGTCGGACACACTTCCACCGCGCCACAGAGGCAGTCAATATTTCACCATTAATTTATACATATAATATGCATGTATTAGACAATATATACGTAGGAAATTATGTGAATGATAGTAAAAACTGCATCAATATCCGTTTTGTAGTTTAGAAGACCTAAGCGTACAGCCAACTAGATAATATATATTAGTAGATTTCGCTCGCGGCTCTGCCCGTGTGGATGTCGGTTATCGCGATAAAAACTATCCTATGTCCTTCCCCGGGACTCAAACTATCTCCATATCAAATGTGTGTTGTGCGTGAAAGCGTAACAGAGTTACTTTCAAATTTATAATATTAGTATGGACGTAAATACGAATTAAGGAATAGGAGAGTGCACAGTGTTCACAAAAAATGTGCATTTTACATAACATATGTAGGTACTCCCCGTAGTTGGTTAGTCACCCAAATTGCTTAAATAAAATACATAATTACAGTTCCGTTTTTGGAAAATTCCAACTAGCCTAATGTACACGCAACCTAAGTGTCGGAATAAATTCGCACAAGTTCAACGTACCGAGTGTTAAATGTCAAGGTGTATGCATAACTTGGACAATTGTTAAATCATTGTTTTGTTAATTCACGGTCAATGAATATTACGACTATTAGAATACAACTATTTCACACAATTCTTGATTATTTTGTTTTAAAATCTGACGGTTTTGTTGAAGAGTGGTATTTAGCTAATCTGTTTGCGTCTATTAAGAGATCGTCATTTTAACATTAAGTTTTTACATGGTAATTTTTGACATTACCATAAATCTAACTAACTTTGTAACGTCAGTTTTGGAAAATATTTAATATATTAACCCTTAAGTATCTGCCAATTTAAAAAAAAAAGACAACTCCCGCAATTGTTTTTGGAATTACGACCTTAACCATCAACAGACTATTCTACTGGAGTAAAATCGTTGTTTATTGCGTCGTTGTTATATATTTACTCCAGGGTCTCTCAGATAGCGATATATCTGATAGTGTGGTAAATAGGTGTTCATCACCTACTTACCACCTATTTTAATAATTATATTTCAGCTTGTGACCACGGTCGATGTTACACGGGAAGAAACGCGTTTAACCTAGGCAAAGTTATTTACATAAGGTAAATAACTTTACCTAGGTTAAACGCGTTTCTTCCCGTGTCAAATTGTATTTATAATTTTATGTTAATTTAATTTAATAAGTACATTATATTTGTTTTTTTTTTTTCAAAAATGATATGACTATTATTCATGCATCAAGTCTAAAATAAATAATCATTAAATAAAGTTTTATCGAATTTCCATCCCATTGGACTATGAAAGCGAGAAAAAAGAGAATGCACCTACGTTTCCGTATACACTTATGTACTAATTAATCTCTTGCTCAGTTCAGCTGGTCTCTGTCTTTTATTCTTAAATTATTATACATCAAAATGAACTAAAACATCACAATAAATTCCAATCATTAGAGTTTAAAAAGATAAATTGAGTCTAATTTCAGTTTTAAAATATTGTTGTTTGTTGACGCGATAAAAATAGCGGCTAGTTTTCGCGTTTTACTAACAAAAGATTTTCTTCACCATAGTTTTTAGAACATACCATTAGAATCTGACTTGACTGCCTCAGTGGCGCGGTCCGACTGCTACGCAAGAGGTCGTGGGTTCGATTCCCACACGGGACAACCACTTTGTGTGATTCACAAATTGTTGTCCCGAGTCTGGGTGTACTTTGTGTCCGTGACTTGTATGTTTATAAAGTCCCCCGCGACACAGGGCTTGTACGCTAGTGCGGGAGACGTCTTTAAAAAAAAAAAACATATTTCTACCTACAATTGGATATTTTTTATTTTCCTTTAGGTATTATACTCAAGTAGTTATGTAGGTTATTCTGACGGTGTTATGAACGCCGCGTCGTACACATCGAGTTCGCGGGGAGGACGAACGTACAAACATCATGACTCTACTATTAGCTGACGGTCAAGTGGCTAGATTAGTTGTCTTAACTGAATAAGTTTCGAGGACAGCATTTATAAATTAACTAGCTGACCTGCGCAAATTCGTATGCGTCAATTTTCTCCGTTTTCGCAACATTCTGCTCCGCTCCTATTGGTCGTTAGCGCGGTGTTATATAGCCTTCCTTGATAAACGGGCTACCCAAC
This sequence comes from Herminia tarsipennalis, assembly GCA_945859575.2. Lineage (NCBI taxonomy): Eukaryota > Metazoa > Arthropoda > Insecta > Lepidoptera > Erebidae > Herminia > Herminia tarsipennalis. Next base: position 20,056,686 of record OX243850.2, read on the forward strand.
AGAAAAATATTTTTTCAATTCGGACCAGTAACTTCTGAGATTACCGCGTTCAAACAAACTCTTCAGCGTTATAACATTAGTATAGATAGCTGACCCGCGCAACTTCGTCTGCGTAAATGTTCTCGGTTTTTACAACTTTTTGCATACTGCTCCGTTCCTATTGATCGTAGCGTGATGTTATATAGCCTATGCCTCGATAAATGGGCTATCCAACAATAAAATATTTTTTCTATTTGGACCTGTAGTTCCAGAGATTATCGCATTCAAACAAACAAACTCTTCAGCTTTATAATACTCATATAGATAGCTGACCCGCGCAATTTCGTCTGCGTATATTTTCCCCGTTTTTACAATATTTTTTAATACTGCTCCGTTCCTGTTGATCGTAGCATGATGTTAAATATCCTATGCCTCGATAAATGGGCTATCCAACATAAAATATTTTTTTCAATTTGCACAAGTAGTTCCAGAGATTATCGCGTTCAAACAAACAAACAAACAAACTTCTCAACTTTATAATATTAGTATTGATGTTATAGCCTTAGATGATAGATGATGCCTATAGCCTTCCTCGATAAATGGGTTATACAACAGTAAAATATTTTTTCAATTGGGGCCAGTAGTACCAGAGATTATCGCGTTCAAACAAACAAACAAACTCTTCAGCTTTTTAATATTAGTATAAAGAGAGGGGGTAATTGGTATGTGCATAAGTGCAAGAAAAGCCTGTTAACTTGTATGTTAAAAGGACATCGTAGCTTAAAACTTGTTCGCATAATGTATAGGTACCATCAAAATAAATATACTAAGCGATTGCTTACAATTTTCCAAGAAGCTATTAGTTCGAGAGGTGGAGGCGGATTCTTGTTACAAGTTATTTTTAAAAGAAAACGGTGAGTGGATAGTAACCTACACCCACCGTTAATACATAATAAACAATTTTACAGTTTACACTGCATATACTTCTTTTACTTTATTCCCACACTTTTAAAGTTTAAGGATTTTATGACATTTTTTCGATCGTATTAGTGTCCCATTGGGGGGTTGGGGGGCAAATCTCACGTGGGGGAGGGTTCTTGACACCTTTCAGGTAAGTTTTTAATTTACAAGAAACTGTCTAAAACTGGATTAAATGTAGTAAAAATATTACTTTTTTGACGAGTGCCTCACAATTGACCAGTGCTGACACAAATGTGAAATCTACGTGAGATTAAGGAGTGGGGGAGGGGGTCATACCAAATCTCACGATATCTCACCGAAGGGAGGGGGGGGTCCAAAATCACTTTACGTAAAATATGGAAATATAATAAAAATATATTTATAGACAGATGTTAGAAGTGTTTGAATATAGTGATTTTATGTAGGATAAACCACCCAATAATCGTTACCACTCGTCCCATTATTGGGAGTAGATTATAACTATAGTTAAAAAAACAACAAGAAAACCATTGATTTTAGTCAAGTCCGGTGTGCATTAAAAAGTAAAATAGTATTATTTTCCTGTTCAAAATAAGCAACATAACCAATATAGGAAATTAGAGACAACAGCAGACACTTACTGTATTAATTGATTCTTAAAGTGCCAATAATTGAGGAGTTCCCATATAATCAGCCTGTATCGGTTCACTGCTGGACATATGCCTCTACTAATTTACGTCATGACAAATGGTCCTCCACCTTCCGTATCCAGTTAATCCCAGCCACTTGGATTGGACTGCTACGTACATAGTACAACTGTCCCCGGTTTTGTACCCGTATGTATAAAATTCCTGACACGTCAGACAAAAAGTTGATTATCTTCAAAACCGCGCAAGCGATTTTCAACAAACAAAACTAAGAACTATACCGATTAAAGTAGCTTTCTAATAAAATAAACAGCATGCAAATCCGTCCATTCGTTTGGGCGCTACGAAGCCTCAAACAGACACACAAAAAACTTCAAACATTTTAACAATTTGCTATTAAAAAAATGCTTCTACCTCTTAATCTAACACAAGTATTTAAACAGTTAACTTCAAGGATATTACAATAAAAGACTAATATTTACAAATATGTACGTTGAGGAAACATTACTTGTTAAAATATATACCGATATATAATCTGAATACATACTAGTATGAGGTAAAATATGTAACCACGTAGATTGTGAGCCCTACATCCGGGATAAGTAGGTCTTACCGGCTAATTGGGATCTATCAAGCTATATATAACGTATACAGGGTGAGTTTGAAATTAGTCGACAAATTGATTAGGGAGATACAGGACCTATAACACGTTTCAACATCGAAATATTGCCAATTTGAATTGTGAAAAATTAAACGATTTTCTAAGGATTTGAATGTAAGTAAAGGCGTTGAGTAAGATAAAAATAACAAATAAACTGAAAATATTATTTTTATTTATTTATTTTATCTAACTTATACTAACAGATAATCTAACCATTATAAGTAATAAGTAATGTTGTCGTGATAACGTCTTATAAATCGATGACCGGCTGCACTTACGAAAAAGAGTCCAAAAAAGTCACATTTTGATTGGTTGCTAAGCAACGCGAATGGCGATATTATGTCATCAATGTTTTCTTATCACGTAAAATTATCGTCCGTAAACGACTTTACAGACAAACATGTTTTTTTGGTAAACTTCAAACCTAAAGAATACAATTATTAAATGTAATAACCAAGTTAGTCCGATGAGTTGTGGCGCGGTGGGAGTGTCTGACTGCTACGCAAGGGTTCGATTCCCACACGGGACATCACTTTGTCTGATCTACAAATTGTTGTTCCGAGTCTGAGTGTACTTTGTGTCCGTGACTTGTATGTTTGTAAAGTCCCCCGCCACATAGGGCTTGTACCTACCATAATGCGGGAGTCGTATTTAGAAAAAATATGATATATATCTTCAACCTGTGTGTTGACTAAAGACGGGTAGACTTACCCCTTGAAGTTTGTAGGCTGCATTCAAAGTCATCCTGTATATTGTCCGTGGCAGGTTGACAAGGCAATTGATCATATCTTAGACTAAGATCTATAGAGTGTGACTATAAGCTTATGTATAATTTTCCAAATAATCTGTGGCGCGGTGGGAGTGTATCCGACTGCTACGCAAGAGGTCGTGAGTTCGATCCCCACCCAGGATAAGACTTTGTGTGATGAGAACGATGGTTTATTCTGTATCTGGGTGTTATTTATCTATAATATGTATGTATTTACAAATATATAAGTATGTTTATCAGTTGTCTGGTTTTCATAGTACAAGCTCTGCTTAGTTTGGGATCAGATAGCGTTGTGAGAGTAGTCCCAAGAAATTACCTATATACTATGTCCTGACCGTAGAGTTCACATAAAGCTGTTGGTGGGTACTGCTATACAACAGGCTGCGGTGACTGCTTAACCATCCGGTCGTACACTTGTTTCTCACCTTCAGTAATAGGTACCTACTTATAAAAACCGGGCAAGAGCATGTCAGATCATGCTCAGTGTAGGGTTCCAGAGGTGTTGCCGTATAAAATCTGATTTGAATAATGCACCCGCAGAAGAGCGTATGTTCATAGCACTTACGCCCTTTTGTTGAGGAACGCAGTTTTTCGGCAATAACTCAATGACGGTATATCCGATGACCGATCATTGTTGAAATATTTTAATTTAAAGTATTTTTGTTAAGAGCTACCATTTATGCTTTTTTCATATTTATTGGTCACACGGTTCAAAAGATAAGAGGACACAATTTATGCAACTACCGGAGCGATTATTTAAAAAAAAAAATTCTTATTTAAAAAAAAAATTGTAAATCTTAAAATGTTTTTAAAGACTTGTCGAATGATGTGCCAAACGTTGATGTTTGCAAACCCCCTCCCCCCCAACCCTTAAAAATATTTATTTTTATCATTTAGCTATCAAACTAAGTAGCGGCTACTACAAAACCCCTTTTCATCATATTTAATCAATATTTATTTGGTACTTAGTCTTTTAGTAAAATGCCTGTGACATACGAACGGACAGACAGACAGACTGACGGAGATGACAAAACTATAAGGGTTCCGTTTATGCCATTTTGGCTACGGAATCCTAAAAATGTACCTAAACAATACAATGTCAGTAGCGGAAACGAAGTCTCATAGTACTTCCTAACGTTCACTCCAATATCGATGTAAGCACAATTTATGTATAAAATATCTCAAACTTAAATTACAAAACCGATCCATGATAAAAAGTCCTATTACATATCCCAAGCCAACGAAAATGGATCTTATTGATACTAAATAAAGTTGATTAAGCATTGAAAAGGTTTAAATTAAGTTTGTCAGTTGCTAGAAACATTTTGTTTGGAATAAAAAATGGCAGAATTACGGAATTCTAGTAATTAGATACTATTTGACGATATGATATATACAATTTGGAATTTGCTTTGTAGTTGAATTTGATCGTTGGCGCGCTAGAATGTTTAATAAATAAGTAGGTATTACTTGTTTCTAACTGATTTTTAATGTAAATACGACATTGTCTGTATTATGCTATTACCTTTCGAGGTCACTGTTCCGTATATTGAATTAAGTGTGCAAATTTACGTTTAAAAGTGTTGGAATAAAAACTTACAGAATCAACATGTCATGTGAACAATAGTTAGAGGGGAAATATTTTACCTATCAGTTTTTTATGAACTTACGTTTCATAAAAAACTGATAGGTAAAAAAAATAACCGCCTTCAAGAAAAAAAAAACTGTGGCACGCGGGGACTACCGCGGTAAAGCTATTGCATAGCATTTTTTATCAACTAAAAAAAACAACAAAAAAAAATATTTTATTTTTTATTTAATAAAAAAAATATATAAAAAAAAAAATATTTAAGTAAAATAATAAAAAAAACTAAAAAGTATCACCGCTGTGCCGGTCGGAGTGGGGGTGTTAGGTTATTTTCGTTACGGAATTTCTGGATTCGGTCTCCACGCTCAAGGCCCGCGATAGAAGCTATGCAATAGCTTAAAAATTAAAACAAATCACTGAATGCAAATTTCTTTGACTCACTTCTATGTTTTAGTCCATATCTCTGGTGTTTTATAACCTAGGACAACGTTTTATACACTAAAATCTTCCCAGAAAAATAAGCAGTCGAATAGCGAAAACACCAACTAAATCGGATAGCTAGCTTTCGAGAAAGTCTCGAACATATGTACATACATGCATACGGGTCAAACAGAGAACCATTTATCTTGAAGGCGGTTTAAAATTCAAATTACAGAGGTTTCGACATTCTTTTACCTCACTAACACCTGATCCCAAACTATACTAAAGCCGAAATTGACGTGAAATCTATACTAATATTATAAAGCTGAAGAGTTTGTTTATTTGTTTGAACGCGGCAATCTCAGGAACTACGGGTACGAATTGAAAAAATATTTTTCTGTTAAGTAGCCCATTTATCGAGGAAGGCTTTAGGCTATATAACATCACGCTACAATCAATAGGAGCGGAGTAGCAATGAAAAATGTTACAAAAACGAAGAAAATGGACGCATACGAAGTTGCGCGGGTCAGCTAGTGTTTAATAACAGAGTTGCTAAGCAACCATTCAATCTTTAACACTTATGTCAATGGTTACTAAGCAACTTTTTAAATTATACATTTCACATCCATTTCGGCTTTAGTATAAATAGGCAGAGCCATGAGAACTAAACAACTATCAGACAGTTAGTCAGTTTCTACACAAGACTTACCTGTTCCTCTCGGTTTCACATTTATTTTAGATTATTACGAAATATCATCAATTAAAATCCAAAATATTCCACAACTAACATTGATATTTGATTACAACGACATGTTTGATATAACACAAACGTGTTTCCCCGAAGTAACATAGGATTCGAACCCGCGATAAAGACAGGAAACTGTGGTTTTTTATCGCTCCAGAGTTTCCGCATATAATCTAAGTTTTGGATAAAACTAATTGCCTGTTTTGAACCAAGTAACTGGATTGTTAAGGAACAGTACCGTTGAGGATAAAGTAATCTGTTGGGAAGGTCAAAAGGTTTACATTATTTTATGGTGTACGGGTTTACCATCGTACTGTTGAAAGATAAGAGTTATGTATATGATATAGGCAGGCTAGAAGAATCTACAACCGATGACGAAAAAAGGTCCTCGAGTGGCGACCACGACGTGGAAGATTTCACAAAGAAGGCCAAAAAATGGACCAACGATCTGCTCAAAGCAAGCCCAAATAAATTATTGTGCCCAGAATCGTCAGGAATCGAAACGGTTGGAGTTGAGTTGAGAGTTACAAAATCGTGTGGAGTGGACTCATAATAAGTAATTATAGTTGTTTACACAACTCGGAAAGGCGCTAGAAAAAGAAGAAAGCATTTCATATATGCCCGCTCCCTATAGACGTGAGCGTATGATAAAAGTAGTCTAAGTTACTCCTCACAACAGCTGTTTGACGATGAAAGTCCTGTCAAAAGCCGTCCAGCCGTTTCGGTGATTAGCCGGAACAAACAGACTGAGGGATAGATAGACAGACAGGCAGACAAAAAAAATAATCCGACCGCGACATAATAGTTTAATAAGTCCCTGCCAGTACCGACTCACGCATTCATAAACGTAACCAAATTTAGTTTGATTTTTTTATTTTAATTAAAATAATTACTATAACAATTATATTGTATTATTGTTATTTTCATTTATTTTTATTTTATTAATTTCATGATATCACAGGCTTTATTAATATTGACATGAATTAATTAATTTAATGTTAATTAAGGTTAAATGATAACTTAGGCTATTGTGAAAATATAATTATATTTGCACGTCTCATAGTGGCAGAATGTAAATGGGCCTATTTATTGTAAGATCTTACTACGTAGGTACAGCTGCGTCATTAATTATTATTATTATTATTATAACAGCTCGACTGCCTCTGTGGTGTGTGGGAGTGTTTCCGACTGCTACGCATGACGTCGTGGGTTCGATTCCCACACGGGACACCACTTTGTGTGAACCACAAATTGTTGTTCCGAGTCTGGGTGTACTTTGTGTCCGTGACTTGTATGTTTGTAAAGTCCCCCGCGACACAGGGCTTGTACCCTTCTGTGGGAGTCGTCTTTTTAAAAACAAAAAAACAAAGCTCGAATTAAAATTAGTTATTTTCTAATATGTGCTAGTTGAGGCATTTTCCGATCCGATTGTAAACTGAGACAAATGAAGTCTAAGTACTTTATTCACTTAGGTTACAAAATGTAACGCTTATGAACGTCAGATAAAATGAGATTAGCGCGAGCTCAAGTACAAACAAGACCAAGAGCTATATTATAATTTAGTACCAAAATTATTAAATCGTATTTCAACAGGTTTCTAATTTTGAAATGTAGTTAATTATAGAAGCTAAATTTAAATGTTTACGATCCCGGCATAATTCCGAGTAGGTACCTAAACTTTTCAGTTAGGTGTTGATGCTGTAATATAAATGACTAGCTGACACGCGCTTCGTTTGCGTTATTTTTCCCGTTTTTGCAACATTTTTCATTGATCGTAGCATGAAGTTATATAGCTTATGACTCACAAATAACGTGGCTTACTATTGGTAAAAGAATCTTCAAAATCGATTCAGTAGATCCAGAGATTACCCCCTACAATCTCACAAATTCACAACATACCAAACTTAACCTCTTTCTAATATTAGTATAGATAAATAAACATATTGGGACAAGTAACCCTCGGTCATTATGGGAACTGGCAACCATACAATAATTGGTAAACATACTTATATAACGCTAAATACATATTATAGACAGATACCTACATTGATTACACCCAGACACAGAATAAACAATCGTGCTCATCACACAAAGTTTTATCCTGACTGTGAATGAAACACCTCAGGTTTAGCACTCAGGGTCACTAACCACGAGACAACAGGACAGTTAAAAAAATGGTGAATGGTGATGAGAAAACGGCAAGCTCAAAATGATGAGGCGTGGAGTCATGCCCGTACTCTCTCTCAAAGACAGAAGGAGACAAGGAAATTACTGGACAAATGCGACTTAGGAAGTAATATTATTAAAATATATATATTACGGGTCTTAATCGCGTGAATAATTTAAGGTAAAATACCTTGTTTATTGCCCGACGTTGACCACGGCCGTTGCAATACGGTCGAAACGTCGGGCAATAAACAAGGTATTTTACCTTAAATTATTCACGCGATTAAGACCCGTAATATATATATTTTAATAATGTGTACTAATCGCGAAAGTTTATCAACATTTAGGAAGTAATGTCTCAAATGAGGAACGTAGTGTATTATATTCAGGTCCTAGCTTGCCAAATAAGGATATGGCTGGTACCTACTGATACTGTTATGGGCTAGCGTGACATCTCTTATTTCGTGGTATAAAAATTACCGGCTGCGCTTTTTTTTTAATTTACTTTTTTTTATATTACTTTTTAGTGGTTGTAGGATGTAACCGATGTAACCACTAACTTTTTGAAATATCACAGCTATTGCCAAGTATTGCAAATTGAAAAAAAGAATGGTTGCTAATTGACTTTTTTAGTATTACAGTCATAATCATATTATACCTTTTTGAAATGCTTACGATGAGTTCTTTAATTTGATACCCATATTGTGGTATTCAAAAAATCTTTTTAATACACACGGTACCTTTTATTTTTGACATCTCACAGACGCCATGTTTGTTTTTTCAAACGTCACTTATCTAAGAACACTTGGGCGGTGTAGACAAATCTGACGACATCGTAACTGTTTAAATCCTTCTTGTGGTATGAAAGATATGAGGTAATAAAGAATATTATACATACATACAAGATACGCGCGAAAAACAAAACCCTACCTTGCAGTCGGGTAAAAAGACAGAAATCACAAATGCAACTGCTTCGGTGGTGGAGTGGGATGATGTTCAACTGCTGCATAAGATGATGGGTTCGATACCCACAAGCTTTAAAAATCCTTTTCAGTACGCATTTTGTGTGATTCACCGTACCGTGTCCATGATTTGTATATCTTGCTGCTTTTTCCAAACAAATTCGGTAGCTGTTTTTTTTTTCAAACACACAAACCCGCAAGCCGTGTGGTGCCGGCTTAAGAATAGTACCACCCCATCTCTACCCGTGGGTGTCGTCAAGGCGACTAAGGGATTTCACCCCGGAGGACGGGCAGCAGCGTCCTCTGCGTACTTAAAGCCTTACTGCGATCGCCAACCCGCTCGCCAAGCGTGGCGATTATGGCAATTACCCCCAGGATCTACATACTAGTAGGTTCTACTGGGGAGACCCGTGCCCAGCAGTGGGCCATCATATGGGTTGATATGTAAACCCGCAAAGGTCTCATACCTACTATTTTTTAGTTATTTTTTGTATGTTTAGATAGCGATGCGCGGAATTTATATGGCCTCACTCAAACAAGCCGAATGCAGGTGGGCCGATGACCTAGGTATTGAGTAATATACCTACATATGTATTCGTCGCATGCGCCGGACGACAAGTCCGAATTTTTGGAATGCCAAACGAACAGGTATTCCGAATTAAAAGTCTTATAAAGTGGAAAAAGTACGTTCTATAGGGTGTTTTTGTTTGCCATCAAACCGTATTAAGGGTTATTCATTAATTACGTAAGGATGATTGTGACGGTTTTGGACCCCCTTACCTTCAATATAAATAATATAATCCTGGATATAGATTATTTTCTAATTTTCATTTTCAACTTACAAAAGCGGCGATAGCCATTAGGCTATCGCCGCTTTTGTAAGTTCAAGTAAGGCATCGGTCTCGCAATCGTGAGGTCGCGGGTTCGAATCCTGCCCATTACACTACACTACTGACGTGAACCCACTCCTAACACAAGCCATTGAGCTTAGCTGGAGAGGTTAACAGGATTGCTAGTAATGTGGGATCAAAATCCCACATTGCTATTTATTTTTTTACATACCCACGCACTCATACACCTACACACCCACACACACATGCACCTATACTCACTAAAACACACGCACCGCCATGCCTACCCCTCTTTACAATCTAAGCATAAGTACAGCTTTCTTGTTATTTTGACTGCCTCTGCGGCGCGGTGGGACTGTATCCGACTGCTACACAAGAGGTTGTGGGTTCCAACCCACCCAGGACAAAACTTTGTGTGATAAGCACGATGGTTTATTCTGTGTCTGGTAATTTATCTATAATATGGATGTATTTCGAAATATATAAGTAAGTTTATCAGTTGTCTGGTTTCTATAGTACAAGCTCTGCAAAGTTTGTGATCAGATAGCGTTGTATGAGCTGTCCCAAGATATTATTATAATATTTTATTTTGTACCTATTTATAAGTTCATAACCATTAACTGTTCAAAATTGTTATTATTCTAATACCTAACCAATTAAGCAAAAATATATACCAAGCATGTAATGTACGAAACATACTATGGAAGGACGGAGTCTCCTAACACCAGCTTTAAGCAGCTAAACCTGTTAGCTGCTTAACAGGAAACTCCAATCACATACATTGTTATACACATTTTTGTAATGAAATAAAACATTTTGTATTTGTATTTTCATACTGTATACAGCCTTTAGACTAAAGTGGCTAACGAGCCTCTACGTGTTGGCTTCGGCCCCACGCACGCCTCTCAAATGACCAGGACTCAAATGTCCCGAGATATGGAAAGATGTACATATTAATACGTGAAGTAAAAAGGCTCTAAGGCTCTCTCTTTTAATGAGAATTGCGCGGATGGAGGAGTATGAAATTTCGCACAAATTTCGTTTATATCATTGACGTTTAGACCACGACCGAGCCATCCCTTTCAAATAAAAAGTAAATATTGACTGCAAAGCGGGAAAGAGAGAAAAAACATGTGCGGCCTTTGACAGGTATTGTCCACAAAGTAGCGTTGTCTCTTTCTAGAGAGTGGTTTGTGAGGTTATGGCGCAGTCTTGTTCTCTAAGTCAATGGTATTTAAAGAAGAGTGCGGATAGCTAATATTTAAAAAAATGCACATTCATAGTTTACATAGAGAAGGACATTGACGTAGAGATCTGGACTGCACCAAAACCTCACAAAATTGATCACTCTAGAAAGAAATAACGCTACTTTGTGGACAATACCTGTCAAAGAGACACGGCCTCATGAGTTTTCTCTCTCTTTAACGCTTTGCAGTCAGTATTTACTTTTTAATTGAAAGGGATGGCGCGTTCCATGTCTATACGTCAAGAAAGAAGGAGTGCGGTTTGCTAATATTTAAAAAAAATATATATATATATATATATAGATATATGGCCCGTGTCGAAATTCGACCATAATGAATCTATATATATGTATATATATATATATATATATATATATATATACTCATTATGGTCGAATTTCGACACGGGCGACCACTAGTAACAAAACGTCAGTAATGATTAGTAGGTATGTACCTATTGAAACTACATATAACCGACTAGCTGACCCGCGCAACTTCGTCTGCATAAATTTTTCCTGTGTCTGCAATATTTTTCATTGCTGTTCCGCTCCTATTGGTCGTAGCGTGATGTTTTATAGCCTATAGCCTTCCTCGATAAATGGGCTATCCAACCGTAAAATAATTTTTCAATTCGGACAAGTAGTTCCTGAGATTATCGCGTTCAAACAAACAAACTCTTCAGCTTTATAATATTAGTATAGATAGGTATAATTGTCCACTGAAATTTAGAATCTCCATCCCGCTAATTTTATGCAACATGTTAATATTTGTCAGTTTCTGCGCTAAGTAGCGTCGCTGTGTTTAAATGGACAGCAACCTTAAGCTTGGCGACAGACACAAGCTAAATTTAATCACAATAACTCACTACCACTAAAACAAATGGTGGGGGGGAAACTAGCCATTTATAATTTATTAACTACAGTTAACGCCTTAGTATTACTTGTCTTTAGCCGCTTAACGTTAAATTAGCATTACATCCTTACTTACCTCTGCTGAAATACTTAGTAACCTTTATATATCCAGCATTAAGGTTGAAAATTGAACGAAATATTAATAATTAACAGAAAATAATAAGCTTGTCATTCAAAATACATTTTAAATAGGAAAGTTTATATTTCACAATGCATTGTTAGCTTTTCTAAATGGCGGCTAATTATTGCCTATTTGTTACTTTATGTCCCTCTGTTAAGAGGACAAATGACTATGAAATATTTCTTTAATCTACCTTTATGTTTTTCGCGTTATATATTGTAGGCAATGTCTGTCCGTCATACGCTTTCTATTGTTAATATATGGTGTAATAAATGGTTGCTATTTCGTGCCAATGGTGGCCATTTTGTTAGAAAATTTCTCACACTATGCTTTTGTCTCAAAGGTGCAAAATTTGAAATTTGTCTACAAATGAAAGTGGTTTTGAAAGGACTTTTTTTTAAAGTATGAAGGTAAAAAAAAACGGTGTGTCAATGTCGCGGGTTGAAGCGCGGATCTTCGTATTTGTATTTTGAATTTTTTTTTATCCACCTACTTTAAATTGAAATCGGATCAGAATCATGGTCTGCTCACCCCAATGCATGTAATATGTTTTATCCTTGGCTGGCCTGTTGGTCTAATGAAGGTCGTGGGTTCGATCCCCACCCAGGATAAAACTTTGTGTGATGAACACGATGATTTATTCTGTGTCTGGGTGTAATTTATTTGTATTTAGAAATATATTAATATGTAGGTATATCAGTTAACTCTGTGTAGTTTGGGATCAGATAGCTTTGTGTGAGTTGTACTATTTTAATTTAGAAATTTAAAAAAATCAAAATTCTTTATTCACTAAGGATGCAAAACAACTCTTGTAATACGTCGGGATTCTACATGCACATGTAATGGCAAGTTTGCAAACAATAGGTAAAGCCGGAGAAAAGAATCTGGCCACTCTTTTCAAATTGCCAATTTTACAATGTTTGAATGTTTATAAACTTGATATGGGGGTAAGGTGCTGCGACTAATATACTATACACCATGTTAAAGGACTGATGCATTATATTAATATTAATTATTTTTTTAAATATATTAATATGTATATTAGTTGTATGGTTGCCGTAGTACAAACTCTGTGTAGTTTGGGATCAGATGACGTTGTATGAGTTTTTCCAAAATATTAATATGCTTTCCTGTCACATCGTTTCTGGCCAGATCAGCTTTTATACAATCCATTCATCTATTGTTAAACATTCATGCTTTAAACTTTTCTTACAAATTTTCATAAATTTGTTATTAAAATATGTAGGAAAAGTTCTTAATTTAAAGTAAAGTAGTTATTTTTGAAAAATAAGTCTTGATCACATTTCAAATCACATTGTGAACTGTTAGAATGATAAATAAATACATTAATGATTGATTAATGAATTAATTAAAATATATAACATGGTCCAAAAACTATCCCCAATGGATTGCGTTACTGATTCTGAGCAAACTACTTTCAGGTTTGCGCTATACCAAGAATGACGTTGTATACAACACTTGCTCATTTAAAGTTATTAGATTAGATCAATAATAACAACTTGTCAAGTTCTGTAGCTAGGAGGGAACGCTCAGACCAAGTCCGATTCACACTTGACTTTTTTTTCACAAATACCATTAACAAACATATACATATACCTACCATTTATTTTAGTTAAAGAGGCAAAATATGTTTTACATCTTTAAAAAATATTTCAACTCTTTACACAAAAATTTAAAAAAAATATTTTAACTTATTTTTACAAGCATTTATATTAGAAAGTGACAGGAGAATCTTGAAATCAAAATGGTGGTCACTTCGTTATATTTTTCAAGACGTAATCGGAAGGTTACCCCTTATTATCTTTGAGAGGATGCCCCTCCTAATTAAATATAAACGTAGCGTTACTAATTAAGATTTAGAGTGAACGCATAATAATATAATATGCATTTTATCATTCCCTTAAAATTACCTTCACATTAAACTTCATATTACTTTTAAACTGAATTACTACTTCTATATCTTTATCATACATTTACACACCTTAAGTATAATAATCTTATGCAATGAGTAATAAAACACCTTATTCGGTTGTAAAAATGGCGAAAAACTGAATTGTTATCATTTTCACAGATCTAAAACGTGTAAAATTACATAAGCCCCAGAATTTGTGTACGATAAATACTTATTACACATTGGCAGAAATTAGATGTAAAACGGCTAAACTGCTATCAACTCAAAAATAAGAAGAAGGTGAATACCTAATTTAATTTTTAAAAAGTCATAATAATACCGGTCGTTCCAAACGACCAATAAAAACCCTTATCCTTACAATAACCTAACACAATAAAATAAAACCACACTCCCAACAACACACATATTACACCTACATCCGCAATTAAACAGGTTAATACATAAGCTGCAGATTTCATTGAACGGCCGTTATTCTAATTTAAACTTAAACCGAAGACAATTTAATTTGGTTGTGTTATTTGTGGGTGCGTTCTAAATGACGTCAAAATGCGCATTCCATTCGAAGAGGAAAATGAACGCAGCGAATTCGTGGAACGCACCGTTGCACTATTAATACATTGACAAAGTATATGCTTTCCAGTAAATTGACACCATTACGAATTCAACCATATTTTAATAAACATAAGGTTGTGAATTGCATTTAATGTAGTCGTTTGTTTATATCCAGTAAGGCCAAAGTCCGCTACAAGCTTTACGCGGGAAAACGTTTCGATTCTGACGTCGATGAGTCAGTCAACAATTGAATCTTTATTTTGAACGAGTTCGTGACTTGAGTTTAAAATTTTGGCAGAGATAGTAAAATGTAAGATATAGACCTTTTTGATTGTTTGTGGTCACTGGCCAGTAGAAAAGATAGAACAGATAAGAACCTGCTATTTTGTTATTGCATCTTGATTAAATACTTTTTCATGACTTTAAAAATAAATTATAAATGTTTTGTTGTTCAATATAAACAAGGATTTTCCTCCTTTAGTAGACAAAAAATATAATCTTTGTCATCGTAGTCTGGACAATATAACGGCACTAAAGATTTCAACAAAAACTATAACATCATTTTCCTAAAACACAAAAGCTCATCAAAACCTCAGTTTCAAGAAAAAAGATTTTCCATACACTTTGGGGCCAATTCACGTATTTAAAGCAGCGCAGTTGCAGTTAAGTCTCGGTTAAAACGGCCATATTTGTATTCTTGTAACTTTGGGATCAATCATAAATACGCTTACGTCAAGTATGCGTCTCGAGAGCGCAATAGCGGCATTCTAGTACGGTGCGTCAGTTGCGCAAGCGTATTTAAGATCGATTCCAAAGTTAAAAGAATACAAAAAGGCCCGTTTTAATTGAAACTTAACTGCAACTAAAAACAAGAGGCGGTAGAAAAAAACGGCGGTAGCTTAATGGCTAAGGCAGGCAAGGGTTCGAATCCACCTATTATACTACCGACGTGAACCCACTCCTAACCATGGACGTATAGACCAGGACTTCGCCATCCCTTCCAATTAAAAAGTAAAAATTGACTGCGAAGCGTCAAAGATAGAACTCGTGCAGCCTTTGACAGGTATTGTCCACAAAGTAGCATTGTCTCTTAGTAGTTTCAATTTTGTGAGGTTAAAAAATCCAAATGTGTTAGCCATTAGCCTTAGCTGGAGGGATTAGGATTGCTAGTGATGTGGGACCACAATTCTACAGTGCTAGTCATGTTTATAAAAACAAAACTGCACTGCTATAACGCGAATAGGCCTCCTGTTCCGCAAAATATCACTCAGGTACCAGGCATGCATATCATAGGTAGAGGTACATTGCAAACAATCGTAATGCCAATGATACACATACACTAGTGGAAGTCCTTATGAGTTCTTCCTTCCGTTGGCAAGTCTTCCGCTGTCGGTCTTAGTAATCTATTTACGAATACTTAGGTTTAGACCACACACACACAGATACACTATTACTTAAGGGACAAATATTTATAAAATTACTTAGATGGTTTTGAGTTTTTTTGTGAATAATGGTGATATGCCATAAAATGTTGATTATTTATCTTTAAAACGGCAGAGCCGTTTAAGATCAAATAAAGTTGAAAACCATCGCGAGTAATTCAGCTTTCTAATAAAACGTATTGCATTTAAATCGGTTGAAAGTTAAGCAAGTTTAATTTTAAGTTTGCATCAAATATAAAACTTTTCAGGCTAGAGAGAGAAAATACCTGGATTCTCTCAACCTGTCGGTAATTACCCCCACGGGGGTTAAACTGGGGGGGAGGGGAGATAGTATATCCCCCCCCCCCCACTCTACTCAAAAGGTAACAAGATCAGAAAGCTCAAACTTTCTGATCTCGTTACCTTCTAGTCTAAGAATGACAACTCAAACTACATACATGCTTTCCAAGGCTTCTGGCACAAAACACCTACAGTAAATTTCGATAGTATAATGGTCAGGATTCGAACCCACGACCTCACGATTGCGAGACCGACCTTAGCCATTAGGCTACCGCCGCTTCTTATTATAATTATTACTTAGGTCCATAATAATAAAATTATGACTAGTTTGAATAAAAAAACAAAATTAAGTTAGACCTCAGGCTGCCTAGAAACTCATAGGCCACTCTTTCAAAATCATCAAGTTTTTAACAGTAATAATTTTATTGAACGAACGTCTTTGGTGAATTTTTCTTATGGCAAGGGTAACTAAATACTAATGCTATAAAATAACTCAGTACATAAGGCAAGCTTATACAAACCCGCTCAAGCAACGCACATTTAGACATCGTACATATCAACTTCAGATCACTTCGTTCCGAAGGTGTTCTCAGATCTAGTGTCCATAAACGATGTCTATGTGTGCATTTTGGTAAAAAAAAAGAAAATATTCTTCTGGTGTGTATTTTCGACTCTTGACGGCAGAACATTTTAAACGTTAACAGTAAATTTTAATTTGTTTACTATAGGTACAATACAAAGTAATAATGAAATATATATTATTTGAATAGAAATCTAAAGTCGGTTTAATTAAAACTAACAGACGTCATTGCAATTGTAATAAAATACCTACATTTGAATTACCGAGTCCATTCTAAAGGAAAAGAGTCGCTTTATATGTTCCTGTTGCGGTTTATGTAATTATGCTCACAATACCTAATACCTAAGAACTACAATACAAATAGGATAAACATTCACCCATTGTTATCAGAATTTAATAAAAAACTTTAAAGGTATCGGTTTCAAGCAACCTACTAGCTGTCCCGCGCAACTTCGTATGCGTAAATTTTCCCTGTTTTTGCAACATTTCTCGTCGCTACTCCGCTTCTATTAGTCGTAGCGTGATGTTATATAGCCTATAGACTTCCTCGATAAATGGGCTATCCAACAAAAAAAGTTTTTTTTTACATCGGACCAATAGTTCCTGAGATTAGCGCGTTTAAACAAACAAACAAACTCTTCCGCTTTATAATATTAGTATAGATTAGTTTTCGTCTGCGGCTACGCGCCATCAAAATCGATTTAGGGATTTAGGCTAAAAAAGTACCTACCTAATAAGACAGACAGGCACAGTTACTTTAGACTTTTTATTTATAAATCTATACTATTATTATAAAGCTGAAGAGTTGTTTGTTTGTTTGAACGCGGTAATCTCAGAATCTACAGATCCGATGTGAAAAATTATTTCACTGTTGGATAGTCCATTTATCGAGGAAGGCTATAGGCTATATAACATCACTCTACGACCAATAGGAGTGGAGCAGCAATGAGAAATGTTGCAAAAACGGGGAAAATTTACGCGATTAAGTTGCGCGGGTCAGCTAGTTGATAATATTAGGACGTACTCTAGATAATTTTACGGAATTTAATTGTAGGATATGAGTTAAAGTCTTGCAAATAAGCTGATAATTAAATAAAGCTTAAAATAACTATAATATGTAGAATGCTTCTAAATAGATAGGCCGCGATGAAAACCGCCCTCGAGGCAGGCCAAAAAAAATGCTGAAAAGCTGCTGGTACTGACTTGACGATCTGGATGCTTTCGAGAAAATATGGATACACAGCGAGAACATACGCTTTTTGGAACAATAGGTATAAATTAAATATTCCTTTAAACAGTTTATAATTGGCAATTTGAAAAGAGTAGCCGCGAGCTTTTATTACTACGTTAACTTGGCATTACAATAATAAATTAGGATCATGACTACACGAAGTAGTTTTTTTTTTTTTTTGCTTCTTAAGGCCGTACCCTGACCAAATAGCCTTGAGCATTTGTTCCCTCTTCGCCGCACAGTAGCGAATGCGCTCAGTTTTTGGAATAAACTCATTATAGTAGTCTCAGTATAGTTATAGTATCATATAGTGGCATTTGATCCAGACCTAAAGTACCAAAGGCGTAGAAAGGATAGAGTTTGTAATATAGACAAATTTAATACTGGCTTCTCGCATCACTTTTTCTGTTATTTGGGCGCATCCCTTTATAACAAAGTAAATCGCATTCTCTCAATGTATGACCATACTACATCTGCATGCAAACCCATAATAAGAGAATGGTTAAAAGAATTGGACTATCGTACTACTGAAAGTTTACTACACAACTAATAATATCAAGCAGAATAAGGAGTTTAGGTATGTAATACTTGAAATTAAACAAATCGACTCATAAAATAAATCAAACAAATACATTCACATTCACACACACATTCATACACTCACGCACATATTCAAAACAAACTCTGAGGTATCCGGCATGTTGTTATAATTCACTTTCTCTTTCCTTTTCTTTATTTAATGTATCACATAGAAAACCTCTCTCAAATTATTATGTGTCATCTTATGTACATTAATAATGCAATTACAGCACAGCAATGTATCAGCAGGGTGAGTGCCTGGTGATCTGAGCTACAGGCTCACGCCTATTTCAGACACCAGTTACTATTTTCGTATTAATCATTGTTAATGTGATGAATTGATATTGTAGGTATAGATTGGTGATTGTGAGACGAAAATAAAGAAATTATTATTATATTATTATTATTATAAAATAAAATTCTGGTTGTTTTAAAAAAATATTTCCAGCCTAATGTTTTTTATTAAATTGCCTATTCATTAGTGTAAGTAGAAAATCAAAGAAAATTGTACTTTACGAGGAGATGCATTTTATCAATAATTATTTCTCATTTCTGTGGTTTCGTTGTGAGGAGATTAAATAAACATTATATTCCTTTAACAAAAACAAAATCTACTATTTTGAAGTCAAAATTATGTAGAAATTTAATGTATTTTTATTAGTTGATATTTCTTTTTGGATAAAGAGCAGACAGCTCCACAAAAGTGCTTAAAAAACGGCTAACGCTGGGTTTTGCACGGGGAATATGAATTGCCTTATGTGAAAAAAAAATGGTTGTCTGTAAAGTCGGTTTACGGCCGATAATTTTACGTGATAACGTCATAAGAAAACATAGATGACATTGAATAAACAACCATGCCTTTGCCAGATTTTTTTTTCCAATTGTATCGCATGTCGCTTCAATCGCCAAAACATTGATAACATTGTAATAAACAACCACGCCTGAATTACGTTAACTGGAGCCGGAGGTTGCAGAGAAAGTCTATACATCTTAAATAAATTTAATTATAAATTACATTAAACTAAAATCTAAAACTAGTGATAAATGGTCGATGTATGTACCAAGAATGAATCGTTCTTTATTAAAATCTAAAACTACAACTATGGAAAGACGGTTGCGAAATCGAAGTGGCGAGATGTGGAAATCACGTAGCGCTGACTCGACGCCTCGTGCCGGTCCGCAACTGCACTGCTTCGATAAATGGTGTCAACGGTCCGCCTCTTACACCAAAGCGTAGATAAATGGTGTCGACGGTCCGTCTATAACACCGACGCGTAACACCTCCCCCCGAAGAACAGCAACTATTTGTCAAGCGGAGTGGCAAATATTGCTGCCAGACCACTGGTGTTCATCTTACTTCTTCTGGTCGGATGTTCCGTCTGGGTTCAATAAGTGTATAGTTGGCCCCTCTGCAGTATCGATGTCTGGATACGCCTCTGGCTTCAGCTTCCGAAGATCCGGATATTCGTTGAAGGTGCTTGGAAACCACCCGGGTGACTCGCGAACGCGGATATCGATTTGAGATATTCCTAATTATCGCGAACCGGCCCGCGAATATCCTACCGACTGCGCCAATTACGTTAACTGGAGCCGGAGGTTGCAGAGAAAGTCTATACATCTTAAATAAATTTAATTATAAATTACATTAAACTAAAATCTAAAACTAGTGATAAATGGTCGATGTATGTACCAAGAATGAATCGTTCTTTATTAAAATCTAAAACTACAACTATGGAAAGACGGTTGCGAAATCGAAGTGGCGAGATGTGGAAATCACGTAGCGCTGACTCGACGCCTCGTGCCGGTCCGCAACTGCACTGCTTCGATAAATGGTGTCAACGGTCCGCCTCTTACACCAAAGCGTAGATAAATGGTGTCGACGGTCCGTCTATAACACCGACGCGTAACACCTGTGACAGCTTTAGTGGACCTGGCATGCGCCCGTCGGCCGCAGTCAATAACGTGATGACATATCGCCATTCGCGTTGCTTAGCAACCAGTCAACGAAACACGGTGACGTCACACTTTTTCGTGCGTGCACCCAGCCATCCATTTATTATACGTTATCCCGTCAAAAATACTATAGAACTAAATATGGAAAAATTTCGAACAACTAAAAGAATACGAACAAAAACAAACTATTCCTGTACCTCATTCATAGTGAATAATAATTAAATCCTTCCTCTTTCCTTGTCGATTCTTGATAATCGAAACCAGTTCGTTTATGGTAGTGTAACTTTTTTACCATAGTCCTATGGTCGTCGGTACAGAGTATGGTAGGAATGTCCGGTTCGCGCCGGAAGCCGACACACGTATCAAAGGTCAATTTTTGCAAGTTAATGGCAGAAGTTTACAGGACTTAATACATTGACTTAAGTAATGGTATTTTAATTATTTTTTATTTAGTGACAGTGAAGCAAATGTCTACTATATGGACTTTAATGTATTACTTAGGATAAAAGCATCTGTTTCTTTATATAAAACTAGCTGCGCAACTTCGTATGCGTAAATTTTCCCGTTTTTGCAACATTTCGCATTGCTGCTCCGCTCCTATTAGTCGTAGCGTAATGTTATATAGCTGAAGAGTTTGTTTGTTTGTTTGAACGCGGTAATCTCAGGAACTAATGGTCCGAATTGAAAAATTCTTTTTCTGTTGGGTAGCCCATTTATCGAGGAAGGCTATAGGCTATATAACATCGCGCTACGGTGAATAGGAGCGAAGCAGCAATGAAAAATGTTGCAAAAACGGGAAAAATTAACGCATACGAAGTTGCGCGGGACAGCTTGTATAAATAAATAATAATCTTATAGAATTCGTCAGTGCCAATTTAGTCACTTAAATCCCTGCAGCTGGGGGGTAATCAGAGCATGATACTGAACCGAAATAAAAAAAATAAAAATGATAATCAAATTTCGAGTCCGAAGATTCGTGCCTGAATCCGCAACAACGGTTACCAACATGTAATAAGTTGATAAATAAACTATGTTCGCTCTGTGAAGTACGTAAGTAAGGTTACACGTTAAAGTGCGGTAACAGTTTTCGCGGGTTGAAGCTCAAATCTTCGGATTCGAATTTTGATTTAATATTTATGAAAAAAAAATTAAGGCACCTATTTTTGAAAATCCATGCATCCATGGTCTGATTACCCCTCTGCAAGGATTCGACTGACTTAATCGGCACCTTGTCAAGGTAACAAAAAGAAAAAAAAAAACGTTTTTTAAAAATTGGCTCCACAACTGCAAATAAACAAACACATAAATTGAAATATCAAAATCACCATGTTAAAAAATACAAAAATATGCTAAAAGATGAATGAACCTAAATGACGGAAACCGTTAGAACTTCATTATAAAATGCTAAATTCAAAACGGTTTTTTTGCAACCACTGTACCAATGCAAGTCAAATGTTCTCTCCACACACATAAATATTGACTCTTTTATGCCAAACTAAAAAATATAACACACATTATAGGTAATATTATCTCGATGCATATCCACAACTCCGTGCCAAAATGATGTTGGTCTTATCTCAATGTAAAAAAGTAATGTTAATCTATTGTCATGCCGCTGTATCAACTTTCACATAAAGAAAGCACGTTAAGGGATCAGTCCTGCGCCTAATCTTTCTATCCAATTTTGAGAAAGTGACGATTAGGACGAAAATAATAATAAATTGTGTATCTATTTTGTATAATATCCAACAAGACCTCGAATAAAGTTTGCGTTTGAAACGAAATGCTTAGGTTTAGATCACACCCACATACACTATTACTTATGAGGCCAACTTAAAAAAAACGATTTCATTAATTTAACTTCATTTAATGAAAATAATTGAACCAGAGATGTACTCGACTAGCCGACAGGCCGATTAGTCAATCGATTATATAACTTAGTCAGTAAATTAAATTTAAAAAAAAACCGGGCAAGTGCTTGTCCGGCCATGCACAATGTAGGGTTCCGTAGTCTCCCCATCCGAATAATGTGGTTTAAAAAGTGGGTTTTTTGTTGTTTTTGTTTCATACTTACAACGTTATATCTACTTATTAATATTTTTCTATGGAATTGAGAATTAAAAAAATGTTTTCAAGATTTTATTCTATACAATTACAGAGCAAAGCTGCGGACGGACGGACGGACATGGCGAAACTATAAGGGTTCCATTTTGCCATTTTGGCTACGGAACTCTAAAAACACTATGACTTGAAAAGGCTTTACTTATCTACTACTTTTACACATACAAATGAAAAACGATATTTTCAGGGTAATCTCGTTCTTGCTGGAAGTGTGACCATGAAATTCACTATTGTGAACTGGGAGACCAAGTTTTCGTGAGGACTCCTCTCACAATGGCAACCCTCTGAGAGGAGTCAGAGTAGAAAGGAATTTGTGTTTAGTAGTATTACCAAGCACAAATTCCTTTCTACCTAACATCACGACAGGACAATACCAGGTATTAAGCAGGAACTGAAAATATCTCAAATTTGCATATTTCACCGCATATTACCAGGAATTTTACAATACGTTGTAATGCAGGTTTTTCCCATTTACCGTAGTATGCAAAGTGCATATCAGGAAACTATAGAGGCGGAATCGAGTTCAACTACAATGTCATAATAATTGTCGATAATGAAGGCGTGGGCGCAAGTCCCTTGTGAGTCATTACGGATTTATTTATTACTTGTAATTAATTACTAGTTGCTCTCCACCGCTATAAAACATAGGTACAGATGGCCGGCTCCCTACAGGCTCACGAACAAATAAACGCGTACGTACACAGATTTCGGTCGATTGTCAAACGAGTTTTCGTTGAGATCGTCGTACGTGTCTATGTATCCGTGAATTTTTTGTTGAGCTGTGAGCCGGCCTTCTGAAGCTATATATTTAGTGTCACAGGTCAGCAACAAGTCAATGTAACTCTATATTTCAGTTTTTTTGATTACCCATTATTACTATTTCCTATTTATTACGCAATGTATCAAAATGAACCTGGAGTATATCTTTACATAGTATAATACATTACCCTCCTTTGAGTCGCGTAGTCGAATAAAAACACAGTCGTTTCCCACTGTAGGTCCCTATGTGCGTTTAGATCCTTTAAACTACGCTACAAATTTTGATGCGGTTTTCACTATCAATAAGATATTTTCAGATGGTTTATATATGTATAAAATAATATATACATGATGTATATAGATAGAGAAATTAGTTTAAAATTTGAAATCGGGGCGTGTCGCTAGCTGACAATAACACATAACAATATTTCCATTCTACGATAACCACAACAAACAAATGACAAGCGCACTAATAACCTCTTTAATTTAATCGTCTAATACATCGAACAACTATAACCCATCAAAAAAGATTCCATTCTATCGCCAACCCCAAGAAAGTCACACAAAACAAACAATAAAATTTTATTTTACAACAAAATCCTTCAGTTTCGAGCCTCTAGACATAATATTTCCCCTCGGAACTGCCAAACACAGTTGTTATGGTAACCATACTAAATTGTAAATACAGGGAAGTGCGTAGACTGTATAATATCCAGACACGCGGGAGCGTGTCAAGCCAAGTTCAAGGAACTGGCTGACAGCACCCGTGTGTATTTGCACGAAACATTTAAAGCCACTTTTGACCCTTTCATAACTCCAAAACGATACAACATAAACACACCAAATTTGGCTTATATGTTGAAATCCATACAACAATCCACACAACATAGACAACCTAGTAATCTATAAGTACTTTATACACAGCTTAAACGGTTATAGAGATATTATCGTCCAAAAATCGTCATGTTTAAGACTAATTGATGGAAGTATTCATTTCCAGACGACCTAGAAAGTTCAAAATTGACTTTCAGCTAGGTTACCTATTGTTCAAATTTAAAAACTTATATTTTTAAATAGCAAATATGTGTGTCTGTTGTAGCAGAAAAAGAACAAGAAATTGTGTTTTAAATTTACTTGAAAACGTCTTTCTTATAAATAAATTCTAAAACTGTCTACAGAACTTCGGGCCCATTTAGATCTCAAGTCTTTTGTCGGTGAAGTCGACAACTACGATATTGAACTTGGCTCCCATTTTTACATTCATGTTTTGATAGAGCCTATATACAATATACTCTCCTGCTAAATAAAATACGTCGGTTTCCAGAAATGATTTCACGAAAAGTACTCGCGTGTGTTGCAATTTCGTTGAATGTTTTAACTTTTTAGACAATTGCCACAAAATAGGAGCGTAAATGTTTTCAGGGTTCGTGTATGTGTATGGTCACGATAGCTTTTAAACGCCTGAACGTATTTAGAGGTGTATGTTACGATACCTTTCAAAGCCACGTTTGTTCAAAAAATCTTACAAATAAACTTTTAAAATCTCTAATACATTGAAATGTTGACAATGCATGCACATTTGGAACTACGAAAATCAGAAACTTGGCTTTGTTTTGCTCAATTTATTGCCTTAATAAAAGGTCGAGTCCACTAAAGTTATTGTCAACTAGCTATCCTCGCAACTTTCTGATTAAATTTTCCCCGTTTTTGCAACATTTCTCATTGATGCTCCACTCCTATTGGTCGTAGCGTGATGTTATATAGCGAATAGCCTTCGTCGATTAATAAGCTGTCCAACAGTGGAAGAATTTTTCAATTCGGATCAGTAGTTCTTGAGATTACCGCGTTCAAGCAAACAAACTCTTCAGCTTTAATATTTAGTATACTCAGATATAAAAAAAAGCTTTTGCTAATGTGCGTGTACCGCTTCATACCAATAATACTACTAAATTGTAGGTACTAGTATGGAAGGCATTTATAACTTCTTCTTCTTCTTCGTAAAAATAATTAATACAAGGCGTTTTCAAAGCGTTATCGAAACGCGCGTCAAACGCTTGCCATCTGACCCACAGCCTTAGTTTCTCTGTAACTATGTGTGAT
Organism: Herminia tarsipennalis; assembly: GCA_945859575.2. Classification (NCBI taxonomy): domain Eukaryota; kingdom Metazoa; phylum Arthropoda; class Insecta; order Lepidoptera; family Erebidae; genus Herminia; species Herminia tarsipennalis. Next base: position 20,082,218 of record OX243850.2, read on the forward strand.
AGACTGTGTTATCAAAACTGAATATGTATATAATATTTTTTCCTATGAGACAGTTAGTAATGTTATCTAATAATGTGGGCGGATGCTAGACCACACATTGCCCAAAGCAGCGGATATTTACACTAACTACGTTTAACCTCAACATGATAATTTATAAATGTTTTATATTCCGCTGTATTTCACCTTGACGACAAAACATAACATAATCAGCCTTATAATATATATTTATCGTTATTTAGGTCCGTGACTTGTATGTTTGTAAAGTCCCCCACGACACAGGGCACGGGCAGGGCAGGGACACGACTGCGGGAGTCGTCCTTTAAAAAGAAAAAAAAAAACCTTTTCAAAAATTGCACACCATTTAGATTACTATAAACTTACAGTACCGTTAATACATCGACATAATATGTACTTTAATACCTCAATGTTTATTCTACTTTAGACACCTGGATAGCGTTGCCAGGCGTCCGGATAAAGCCGGACATAGTAATGCTTTTTGATTGCGTCCGGCCAAAATAAATGGTGTCTGCTTTATCCGGCTTTTGTTAGACTTTTACATTTCGCAAACGAGCGAGCGCCGGCGGTTTCCGAAGAGCGGTATTGTGGTACTTATTAATACTGAGGCACAAAATCCTGAATAATGTAGGGTGTCCGGCTTTTTTACCCCAATGTCCGGCCAAACTGCCTGGTCAGTCCGGCTATTAGGTTTGGCGACCTTGCAACTAGTTAAGTCCACTTTGTTCATCCATGTGTAGGGACACCTGGATAAACAAAGTGGACTTAACTAGTGTAGTAATTTGTATAGGTATAAATACGAGGGCCTAACTCGCGAGCATGAAAGGATAGAAAAATTTGAGGGTTCGATTCCGGCCCCTGTTTGGCATCCGGAAGTCTCGGTTTCGATTCCTGGGTCTGCACTTTAAATTTTTCTATCTTTCAAAAACGCAATTATTGTATTAACTAGTGTCCTTATTTCACCTCGGAATCATTGCACCTTGCACGAGAGAACACAAGTGTTGAACACTAGTTATGTCCACTTTGTTCACCCAGGTGGTATAAATCATAATACTCCATTTAATTTCCATTCAATTTGTTAATTTTTAAATCTTGGGACAACTCACATACAGCCATCTGATCTCAAAATAGACAGAGCCTGTACCTACTATGGCAAAAAGACAACTGATTTTACTTACATATTTCTAAATACGGATATATCACACTTAGACACTGCGTACTAGCGTATGTTCATGGCACTTAAGCCCTTTTGTTGAGAAACGCAGTTTTTCGGTAATAACTCAATGACGGTAGGTATATCCGATCATGTCAAAAATATTTTTTGTTTAAAGTATTTTTTAGCGCTAATCTTTGTGATTTTTTTTTCGTATTTATTGGAGACATGGTTCAAAGGATAAGGGACAAAATATACTTCTACTTTTAGACATTTCGAAAAATAATCCCTATATAAAAGACCAGTCGAATTATGTGCCACACATAGTGATATGTACAGTTTTTTTTTTCAGCTTCTGTTAGGTACCATGTATGGAGTCCCTAATAATATTTATTTTTATTCTTTATCTATCAAACTCAGTAGCGGCTACTACAAAACGTCTTTTCATCAAATTTCATCAATACTCATTATTTTTTATTAGGAAAATGTCTGTGACACACGGACGTACAGTATATTATAAATAAATAACTGTATATTTAGTTACGCCTACTTACTTTACCTATTCATCATAAAATACTGCTACAATAAAACCGTTTAGTCAACTAAATAATCACGCCATAAACGTACAAACATCGACATATTATACACTTATAAAGTAAGGCCGGTCCCTGACATCCCTGACATCGTACGAATAGCCAAAGAAGACATTTGCACATGAATGTGCAAATTTTTGACAGACGCAGTTTTTCTCAAGCACTGTCAGCATTTTAACACTAATCAAAAACTCGAACATCTACAAGTGATACGGCCGTCCGCCATATTTAGCAGACACCTGTCATTGTTGACAACTGCAAGATGCACGTTCAATTTGTAAAGATTCGTAAATGTTGCGTCCTAGTACCTAGCAAATGGATTCTGTAATTTTTTCCACCCAAAGTTCGCAGTCTCAGTCAGTCAAACTGGGAATCTCCCAGTTTGTCCCGCAGTACAAGACCTGTGTCGATACATGCATGATGCAGATCACGAACTAAAAGTACACCTAGACTAGGAGCAACAATTTGTGGGTCACATAAAGTGAAGTCCCGTGTGACGGTAGTAGGTCTAAGCCACAGGCAGTCTTGGTGGATACCACACCAGTGTCAGTTATTATTCCATAAATATATCTATACTAATATTATAAAGCGGAAGAGTTTGTTTGTTAGTTTAAACGTGCTAATCTCAAGAACTACTGGTCCGATTTGAAAAATTATTTTTTTGTTGGATAGCCCATTTATCGAGGAAGGCTATAGGCTATATAAAATCGCGCTACGGCTAGTAGGAGCGGAGCAGCGACGAGAAATGTTGCAAAAACGGGGAAAATTTACGCAGACGAATACATTATATTCAACTGGTCAAGTGTGGTGAGTCGCTCGCATGAGGGGGGGAATGGATTTCATACCACCGATACACCATCCACCACCAGCGATGGAGGAAGCAGGCATTGCCTGTGTAAACACTCCGATCCAGTTCCAAAATGCTCGAATTCCCCCCCAAAAAAAGGCCTTTGGTTGGGGGGGGGGGGGAGGCAATAGCAATTGTATCCGCGCCTGCACCGAATGCCGTCTTAATACATATTACATATTTTTCGGGACTTAATCGCGTGAATTATTTAAAGGTACGAACTTTTTATTTACCCGACGTTTCGATCGAATTGCACCGATCGTGGCCACGGGTCGATTGATAGCTTTATACATGTTGAACCTCTCTCATAAACGTATAAAATAATAATTTCTACAAAGTACGAATCTATATAACCATGTTAAACAGAGGTTGGTATAGCCACCGGATGTACCTGCTTGCAACATACAAATATTATTCGTTGCAACTAGGCCATACTGTCAACTGAGAAGTTGTTATTTTTTTATAGATAACGTTGAAATCTTGTCTATGATTAATGTGGCCATATTTGAGATTGATCGGATTTGATAACCACATTTTAAACTTTTGAGTTGCGTGGTCCTACAAATATTAAAAACAATGCAAAAGATTTTGAATGTTTGTTGATATTTGAGAATGTTCTAGTATTTTAGGCAGAAATCGTAACATACTCTTCTTCTTCTTCTTCTTCTTCTTTTCAGTCGTGTTATTCATTCAGTGAAGGTCGTGTCTGGTCTGAAAGGTCAATCACTTTCTGTTTTGTATGACGCCAGGATGTTCTGTTTGCTGCAGTTGTCATGGCATTCACAATTGGCATGCTGGTGAGAGATTTTATTTTGGCCATACATCGCATAGGTGTCCGTCACTGACCTATTACAACACGAAGACGTCCATTTCATTTTGACAATTGTACGGTCATTTGTCAAAATCATATGGAAGTCTATTATTCGTCTAAAAGAGAAGATAATTGTTACATGAAATCCTTCCAAATTGCAATGGCATTACGATTCAATAGGTATTTACTATTGAATCGTAACGTCATTGCAATTTGGAAGGATTTTATGTAACAGTTATTCTTATTTTATAGCTCTAAATCTCTAGCTAGGGAATAAACACTTTGGAGTACGAGTTTGTTAATTATACATTGGTGATATTAGACGAAAGTGAATCATAAAATGTCCAAAATCTACCAATGCAACGATTAACGAATCCCGCTAAATGACACTACCTACGCCCATTAACAAACAACAACGACCATTTGTCATAAGTGCATAAGGAGTCCAGGGAGTGGGGCAACAGGGGCAACGCCCTCCTCCCCCCGACTCAACTGAAAGACTCTTCTTTTGGGGAATTTTGACAAAGTGCCGGCGTGTTTTAAAAGGCCCTCGGCGGTGGTAGCTAGTGTACCGGCGTTGAATCAAATGCACTCCCTAGCCTACTTGGCCAGCTAGGTCTCACAGTGCCCCCCCCCCCCCTTTCAGAAAACAAAGTTCTGGATCTACGCTTGCATTATGTCATGTCATTTGAAATTGCTGTCACTTTGTATGGAGAAGCCAAACCAGTGTACTAGTACTACATAGAGGTTAATGTGTATCCGTCCATATTATGAAGGTATTTTTAGTTTTCTTGGGCGTGGAGTTGGTGAATTAGGAGCAAATTTTTCACGAACATTTCGTGAGTACTTTTGCAAGTGATGATATTAGAGCAACCAAAACCTATACAGGCCAATGCAAGCGGACCAAAATAGACCTTCCATCGACACATACCTACGCATACAACGCAACATATACTTGTGGATTTCCTCTATTGACATGAAAATAGCAATTATTTAACTTCACACCCAAAATCTTGACTAGATTATACAAACATTGACATAAATCTAAAGGTATAGACGCACTATACTGACGCATACATAACACACAGTTACCAAATATCTGTTAAAATTAAAACATTGGTTTGTATACAAAATACCATAAATTCAGTAAATTATTACAACGCTATATGACTCGGTGGTGAAAGGGCGTAACCACCAAAATGCCGGAAATGAGATCTTAATGTAGTCTTACTTTTGCACGTACAAAACAGTGTCTAATCGTCATTCGCTGTTGCTTAGCAACCAATTAATAACGTACCTTTTATAGGCACGTTATTGATTGGTTGCTAAGCAACAGCGAATGGCGATTGCAGCGACATTACATGCGTTACAATTAGAATTTATTTTTTTATTTACCAGAACTTTGGCCAATATTTAAGCATAATTATATAGTTTTTACGAGTTCGTTAAGTCGCGTGTTTGAATCCTACCCATTATACTAATGACGTGAACCCTAGGAGTGGGTTCACGTCAGTAGTAAAATGGGTAGGATATATTTAGATAGGACACAAGCCTTTGAGCTTAGCTGAAGGGTTTAACAAGATTGCTAGTAATGTGGGAATCAATCCCACATTGCTTTAAAAAAAAAAAATGTTACGTTTTAGATGAATCAATTTAGATGAAATTTCCTATGAACATAGTTAGAGTCGCGGGAAAGGACATAGAATTGTTTAAATCTTGATAACTGACATCCACGCGGACGAAAGCTACTACTAATAAAATAAAGCTTAACAGTTTGTTTGTTTGAACGTGTTTATCTACAAAGATACTGCACCGTTCACGAAATATTTGCATACGACCAATTTTCCAAATAGAAAAAACAGCAGAATAAAAAAAACAGCGGAACACAGTCCAAAATACAGAACAGTGGGTTGACAGTTTTATTACTCGATTCCCCAAAACAAAGGCGTCCGATCAAAACATTTCACCCACACGTTTCACTTTCATTCCATCGGTCACGGACCAAAGATAAATCTATAAAAAGGTTACAATATAACGGCCATTTTAATAGTAAACCAAAAAGAGTACAGAAGGAAAGTTTTATACGACAAAATATCGAGACTGCAGAAGATAACCATAGCGCGCTCGACGCATGCACTCATAAACATCGCTCTCGAACTGGGAATTGTAGACCACTGCAAACCAGTAGGTACTAGCGGGAATGGCTACCCATAGCAAACGCGTAATTTGTGACGTTTTTCGCGTAGGTAGATACTTTGAAAACGTTCTCGACTCGATTACTACAAACATCTTTTTATACAATACGATTTTTTTGGGCGTTCGAGCAATGCACATATCGTTAGCATACGGAGACTTTGACTTTGATTAACTAATAGTAATTAGTTTTAGTTATTCTTGATAGTTACCTATAGTATTTTTTTTTAATTCTTCATAACTTGATAGTAATATATAGGTTCTGTTAATTAATTCTAAAAGAGTGACCTGTAATATTTTTAGCAACTTCTTCTCATTAACTTTACATTTGAAACTCCCACTTAACTTCATTCTTTTTTCAAAATTAACGTTTTCAAACAATCATTGATTTGGTTATATTTGAGTCTGAGTTTTCGAACAGACACTGTAACTCAGAATACCATCGGATCAGAACATAGTGGTCCGAGGATCCGCGACGCTATGTGTACGTTGCCCGAACGGGGACTTCGTATGAAGCTGACCTTCTGTACTCTGGGTATTTTATGGCTATAGACAATAAAACGAGCGGATAGCAGTTTGTTAAACAACGTAAACTGTAGTTAAAATTGTGTAAACAGAATCTATTTCCTTCGTAGTAGGTGGGCGATATTGGTCAGATATTGGGATCGGCTGTTAGCTTTGTCTTTTGGGGGGAGATTATAGCGTAATTAACTATACTTTGATAAGACCAACTTACCTATACTAATACAAATGTAACCTGTACTAATATTATAAAGCTGGACAGTTTGTTTGTTTCGTCTCGTTTGTCACGCACAGTGCGCTGATCTCTGAAAGCACTTACTCAGTGGATTTTGATGAAAATGTCTTTATCAATAAAAAAAAGATTTCTGATACTAACTCATGTTTATCCCCAATAAACATGAGTTAGTATCAGAAATCTTTTTTTTTAACGAAAATATAGCGCCTTGTCTAAATCACTCATCCGATTTCGATGAATCAGGTTTTAATCAATTCGACGCCAGATGAGAAATTAAAAAAAACAACTAAAAACCCGTAGTCACAAAGATATTTAGTCGCAGTCGTAGCTTTTGGTAAAACTCTGTCAGTCTGTCTGTTATGCTTTCACGCTCAAACAGCTAAACCGATTTAGATGAAATTCGTATGGAGATAGTTTGAGTCCGCGGGGAAGAACATAGGATAGTTTTTATTGCGATAACCGACATCCTCGCGGGCGGAGCCGCGGGCGAAAGCTAGTAACTTAATAAGTAAAACTGTACGTTACTGATTGTACATTGGAAGCCAGAATAAACATAACAGATTTAACAGAGAAAAGACAAAGATTCCCAGTATACAAGGAAATGTAACACGAGGCATTAGCAAATAGACTTGGCAACATCTCATCACATAAACAACTAACGTTTTCAAACGCATTTCATGACTAACGTGGAGACAGACAGACAAACAAACATGTGTATATTAAGACGAAAAAATGCGCCAAACTTCCGAATTCCCCGACAAATGACGAATGAGTTCTAAATTCGAATTCAAAAGTGACATTTTTTTATGCGCATGAGTGGAATTGGTAACAGATTGGCAATGTTTGGTTTGTGATTCAGCTTTGAATACACATATGGGTCTGTCTAAATTTAATTTACATTATAATTTTAATTAGTCATATTATGGCGGTGTATTAAAAATAGAAGTGAAGTCCAACATTCAACTGATACCCATAGATTCATATTTTAAACAGTTATAGAAGAAAGATACAACCATGGTACTTATTGTTTTCAAACTTTCGCGATTTTCACACATATTAGATATATTTCGGGACTTAATCGCGTGAATTATTTAAAGGTACGAACCTTTTATTTACCCGACGCGCGACGTTTCGATCGAATTGCACCGATCGTGGTCACGGGTCGACACGCGATTAAGTCCCGAAATATATCCAATAAAACCATGGTACTATCACTGAATAATTATCATCAATGTTATCATTTCTGTCCTTGTACCTACCTACAAAGCAGAGAGAGTCTGGTTGACTTTAATAATAAAACTTGCGATACTTGTTTCGGAGGGGGGGGGGGGCGAACACCCACATCCCCTTGCCGTGCATAGATATAGAAAAGGGAGCATCATACTGGTGACCACCCTGATTCACAAGCTATAGGTCGTCGTCGCCGGTTCAAGATTCAAGCAGGCGAGCCTCATAATTATGATATATTTTATATTAAGAAAGACTATACTCACTAGTCCCTGTGTCGCAGCCTGCAGGAGACCGTGAACACTACGGTTTCCAACCGTACTCTATAATCTATAACGCTAATAGAGTACGCTAAATTACTCATTTTTACACAATGTTTACAATACTAATCCTGATCTAAAAATTAGATTTAGAATGTTTTGAGTCGTACAATTCTTTTTAAAACAATGAAACATTGATATGTGATGCAAAAAGCACCAAAAAATACCTACTTTTTTAAATTTAAAGTAAATTTTACTCTTTTCAGTCTGTCCTTTACTCGCTTAGAAATCAGGTGTATTTACCCTATTTCTTCTAATAAAAGTTGGCAACCCAAGCCCGCACTGAATTTCTTTAGGAGATGGAGGAGGAAACATCTCCTTCTTTTAATTTCTTGTCAAGTTACGCCCAAAAACATTTAAATAGGTGCAATAGACCTGCCAAAACATTGGCACGGAACAAAAATGGCCACCACGAAACAGCTTTTCAGACCACCGACCGTTTGAGATGACTTTGTAATGACGTGCGGTCTGATAATATTAGCAGTGAGATTTTTTCTACCGATCCACGTGTCAAGCATAACGGTGCGAATCGAGCGAAGCTAAATGATACGGATCTATTAGAACAATGAATATCAAGACGTACTATTGCTTTATTTTTTAAAAAGATAACTAGATATGTTGGATTGTGGGTCCCATTACTAGCAATCCTGTTAACCCCTCCAGCATTTTTTTTTTATTAAGACGACTCCCGCAGTAGGGTACAAGCCCTGTGTCGCTGGGGACTTTACAAACATACAAATCACGGACACAAAGCACACCCAGAATCGGAACAACAATTTGTGGATGACACAAACTGGTGTCCCGGGTGGGAATCGAACCCACGACCTCTTGCGTAGCAGTCGGACACACTCCTACCACGCCACCGAGGCAGTCGGTAGTATAATGGGTAGGATTCGAACCCGAGACCTCAAGATTGCGAGTTTGATGCCTTAGCCACTAGGCTACCGCCGCTTCCAAATCTTAACATAAGTATGTAAAAAATAACAAAAACTTTTTGAGAAAAGAACATGGCAATAAAACTCGCGGCCATTCTGTTCAAATTTCCAATTTTACAATGTTTGAATGTTTGTCTTGTACCCTACCTACTTTGCATTTTGCAAATAAAACTGCAAGTGCTTATTATCGTACAAAAAAAAATGCTAGAAACTTCTCGAAATCAGTACAAAACGCATGTAGGTCAGTTCTTAATACATTGTAACTATCGCTCCCAATGTTGACCTCACTAAAAAAATGACCTGGCGTGCGATTAAGACGCATTACACGGTGATATGATTGCGCATGCGTCGATTAATGTTCGTATGCGAATAATCTGAGGGGCCATGACTTTAGTTTATCTGTATTGTAGCTATCCGGAATTCAGGTTGGTACCTCTCGACGCATTATCTTATACCTTTAAACGAGCAATTCTTGTATATATATACCTATATATATAATCTGAATCTCGGCAATGGCTCCAGCGATTTTCATGAAATTTACTATGCAGGGGCTTTCGGGGGAGATAAATCGATCTAGCTAGGCTTCATTTTTGGAAAACATCGTTTAAAAAAAATAACGAGCGAAGCTCGGTCATCCAGGTACTATTGATAATGCGTCGAAGATATTAATATTATATTTTCCAAAAAGTTACACTTCTAGTCGTTTTCATCAACAACTAGAAGTCCCCTAAGATTAATTAATTGGGTGATTTTATGACATCATCATCATCAGCCTATCGCAATCCACTGCTGAACATAGGCCTCTCCAATTGCACGCCACTTCTAGCCTCGGCTTCTCGCATCCAGCTCCTGCCAGCCGTTTTGCGTAAATCATCACTCCAACTGGCCTGAGGGCGTCCTACACTACGTTTGCCGAGCCGCGGTCTCCACTCAAGAACTCGTTTACCCCAACAGTTGTCGGTTCTTCGGCTAATATGGCCAGCCCACTGCCACTTCAGCTTGCTAATCCTGTAGGCTATGTCGATAACTTTGGTTCTCTGCCGAATCACCTCATTTTTTTATGTTGTCCCTAAGATAAACTCCGAGCATAGCCCTATCCATAGCCATTTTATGATGCCAATTAAAAAATACGTAACTGTTTGTAACCCCCAATCAACGTCGTTAGATGAGATTTGGACCGACCCCCCGCTAAACGCCCCAAGTAGGTAACATCCAAAAACTATATCACTGTATGACCTGGTTTTATGATAAACGACTTGGTAAATGTAAGGTAGGACGACCCTCAGTCAGGTGAACCGACGACCTAAATAGGTCCCTGACATGAGGATTGGATGTTATGGCCTAAATTAGAAGAGGCCTATATCCATCAGTGGACCGATACAGGTTGATGATGAACGATTTGAGTAAAATTTCTTGTTATAATTTGAGAGAGAAACCTTCTTCTTAGATCATTCATATAATTGCTCTTGTTTGCAAGTGTAGACCTGAGCTTTATTCATATGAATTACTTCCATACAATTTAGCAAATTCTAAATTCAAAGTTCTTTATTCACTTGTGATACGTCAGGATTTTACATGTACATGTAATGCCAAGTTCGCAAACAATAGGCATAAAACCTCTCGGCCACTCTTTTCAAATTACCAATTTTACAATGTTTGAATGTTTATACACTTGATATGGGAGTAAGGTGCTGCCACTAATATACTATACACCATGTTAAAGGACTGATGCAAATTATATTATTAAAAAGTTGGAACATGAGATAAACTAAAATCAGCCTTAGTGGGTACAACATAATAGGTCATCTACTGACAACAAAGGTAAAAACTATTAGTGCTTAAATATTGGCCAAAGTACTTGTGACGAATCTATACTAATATTATAAAGCGGAAGAGTTTGTTTGTTTGCTTTGTTTGTTTGTTTGTTTGTTTAAACGCGCTAATATCAGGAACTACTGGTCCGATTTGAAAAATTATGTTTTTGTTGGATAGCCCATTTATCGAGGAAGGCTATAGGCTATATAACATTGCGCTACGACTAATAGGAGCGGAGTAGCGACGTGAAATGTTGCAAAAATGGGGAAAATTTACGCATACGAAGTTGCGCGGGACAGCTAGTGATTAAATATAAAATACTAGCTGTCCCGCGCAACTTCGTATGCATAAATTTACCCTGTTTTTGCAACATTTCTCGTCGCTGCTCCGCTTCTATGTATTAGTCGTAGCGCGATGTTATATAGCCTATAGCCTTCCTCGATAAATGGGCTATCTAACAAAAAAAGAATTTTTCAAATCGGACCAGTAGTTCCTGAGATTAGCGCGTTTAAACAAACAAACAAACTCTTCCGCTTTATAATATTAGTATAGATTAATTCTGATATTCAAAGAAAGAAAAGAATGACCTTTACTTGTCACGCAGAATCTTTACTTACAAAAGTCAAATTATGCTCTTAATCAATGTGATTTTTTTATTTTTTTTATTTGGAAAAACAAACAATTGTACATTTAGTATTAATTCTAACACTATCTTACAAATTAAATCTATGTACAATCCACAGCGTTTCCACGTATAACAATAAACACAGTGATTATACATTAACGCTAACTAATATAATTTAGATTTTAAGAATACTAATTACAGTGCTTTTAAAACAATTAATATACTTTTAGACAATTAAAACAAAGTGACAACAAAATTCACCCAAGCATAATAAAGTAGGAGCAAGCCACTAGATCCATTTTTTTATCATTTAAATATTCATCAACTGTATAATAACCTCTACGTAAAAGATCAATTTTGACAACATTTAGTTGGTATCTTGTTAAATGCACTAACAGAAAGATTCATAAATAAATTATGGGTTTTATGTAGCCTATGATATTGACCTACTAATGTATGCTTATTTCTCGTGTTCATCGAGTGATATAAATGCATATTTTGTTTAACAAAAATAATGTTTGTAAATATATACTGAGGTGCAACTGTCATAATACCAATCTCTTTAAACTTTTCTCTAAGGGAAACTCGTGCGTAGTTTGTAAAACGCACGCACTGCACGTTTTTGAAGAATTTAAATGTTTGTATATCAGCCCCAAAAGCAGTATACTATACGACATGATGCTGTGGAAATAACTAAGCACATAAAGATTAATAGACTAATGATACTTCGGAACAAAATGATAGAAAAAATCACGTTTTTATAAGGTAACAAAAGCGTATTCTAAATAGTAGATAAATCGTACAGGCTGCAATAAAACTATATGTGTCTACCTACTACAGTTAAGTACTAGTCTTTTGGAAAATAAAGTGACATTGCATCTCTTTCACTCTACTTCAAAATATGGAGACAAAAAATGTTTTTGTATAGATTTGTGTTGGCACCGAGATAAGTATCGGCAGTGAATTTGAGTCTGACCTGTGCATTATCAGAATGAGTCTAGATCCGGTTGGCAACGGACCGCATGCCGAGTAGGTATGTGCCGTTTGGTATTTAGTTTTAAAACTGTATTCAATAGGTCTTAAACTTACAATATTTGAAATGTATTTTATTTGGAGCCGTGTACCAACATACGCTTCAGTAAACAATTACGACCATGTCTTATTTTTTTTTTAAATCATTTTAAAAGTTAAGACACGGTTTATATTCAACTTTCAGACCTTATAATATTAGTTATCTGACATTGAAACGTGATTCGACAGGGTACAAAACACCTTAGGAATGTTTTTTTTTTCTTTTATGATCACACTATTATCTCACTCACTTGCAGGAATTTATGGATGTATGCATATCAAAGTCAGAAACCTTATTAGTAACATAGGAGTTTTTATTTTACGCTATATTTTGCTATTAAGACACATCATAATTCATAAGTAATAATTATCACTATTTTTAAATCTGGCGTAATAGCATACTTAAAATACTACATATATGAATACAAATTTAAAATATGTTACAAATATTATTATTAATAAAAAAAAAATGCTATAGACGCATTTGTTTCATACGCACACATAGACATTGTTCATGCATACTGAATTTCGGACCACTTTTGAAACATAGTGTTCCGAAAATCAGTATCCGTTAGCGATGTCTATGATGAGGTCTGTGGTTTATTTTGAAGTAGGTACTCTATTTATTAAGTTACAAAATGCAACTCTTATGAACTGACAAAATTTGCAATAAGATTCAACATTAATAATTATGAAAACACGATGAGCACAGAACGTAAGCGTTCTCGAACGCATAAGGTGAGTATACGCTTGAGCATTTACTCGTAACAGAACATCGAGCATTCTCTGTTTTAAAAATTTATCGAACCACACTTCGAACATGTTACAACTTTTTTTAAAAAACTAACGAACGTTTTGGTGTAACGTTTTATCAAGCAAAGACACGCGCGGGTGACGGGAGTGTAGACAAGACAGAAAGAAATATTACCTACAGGTAAATGTTCACTCGCTTTACAGCATTTACCTGTAATTATGTCGAACACAGCGTCGAGCATTCGCAAGATCGTTACATTACATGAAAATACTTTAAGAAACTGAGCATTTTATGAAAATATATATAAGTACTACGGGTCTTAATCACGTGAATAATTAAGGTAAAATACTTTGTTTATTTCCCGTCGTTTTGACCGTATTGCAACGGCCGTGGTCACGGGTAGACGAGAATACCCGTGACCATCGCCGTTTTTGCGAATCGCAAAAGCATGAAAGTTTATCAACATTTATAACCGAGCATTTGCCTGTATTGTACCAGTCGTAAAAACGTTACATTACATTGTAATGCTCTAGCAAACTCCCCCTTACGTTTTGTGCTCATCGTATTCTATATTTGCAGATACTTATGACCGATATTAGGACACATTTTTTCATACATTTTGTAAAGTGTATGAGGTGTGCCGGTTCTGCAAAGGTCAGTCCAACACGTCGGTACATTAGACTGATATCGTGACATGACATGCAACCGTTCTAAACATTAAATTACATTGTCTCGTCTATAATGACTACACCCGAAATTATACACATATTAAGTTCAAGTCCATTGCATGATGAGGTTTAATAAAGCAGATGTAATTAAAAAAAAACATTTTTCGCGGTAGCTACAGGTGATAGCGTCGAGGTATTACTATTACACCAGATTGGCCTGTTGGTCTAATTGTCAGTGGTCTGGTCTCAATATTTTTTTTTTAAAGACGACTCCCGCGTTAGGTTACAAGCCCTGTGTCGCGGGGGAATTTACAAACATACAAGTCACAGACACAAAGTACACCCAGACTCGGAGCAACAATTTGTGGATCACACAAAGATGTGTGATCCACAAATTGTTGTTTCGAGTGGGAATCGAACCCACGACCTTTTGCGTAGCAGTCGGACACACTCCTGGTGACCTGTGATACAGGTAATTTTATACCTACGTCAGGCACCAGCGATCCATAACCGAAATTTGTTCACTATAGCTGTAAAATTTTTGTTATTAAATTAAGTAGGTACGCATGTAATTCGGTTTTGGTGAGAAATAAACGATATTATTATTATTACTCCCACCGCGCCACAGAGGCAGTCGAAATAAAAATAATCTAACTATCGATGGATTTAACTACTAGAGGTATATATTTCACATGAGCTCCATACAAAATATGGCAAAATTCTACCTCTAGTAGCGAAATCCATCTATAAGTAGATTATTGATTAGTGAGAGGTCGTGGGTTCGATAACCACACTGGACACCACTTTGACTTTGACTTGGTATGTTTGTAAAGTCCCTCCAAGTAACAGTTTCCAAAACTATACACTAGGTGTTGCCTTACGAAGGATTCGAAATTTATTATGGTTGAAAATCCACAGAAGAACCAAAGACATCATTCAGGGTCTTTGACGTGGTAACGTCTTATAAATCGAAGGCCGGGTGTACGCACAAAAAAGTGTCACAAACCGTCACGATCCACCTGCTAAACGGCTATTACACTACCCGGGCCCTAAATCAAGGTGTCCTTAAAAATTTGTTAGAGAATTAGGGCCCTAGCTCTTATTACACCTCTCTTTTTAAGGGTTTAGGGTCCCTGAATTAGTGTAGTGTAATAAGCGCAGAAGTATTGTGGCTGTCGGGCGCATGCGCGGGTCCACTAAAGCTGTTACAGGAATGGTTGTATATTATGTCATCAATGTTTTGACATGCGATACAATTGGAAATTAAAAAAAAAGCTCTCATATGCATTGTTGTTTATTACAAATGTCATCAATGTTTTCTTATGAAGTTATCCCATAAAATTATCGTCCGTAAACCGACTTTACTGACAACCGTTTTTTTTTGAATAAAAATTCCATACTAATATTATAAAGCGGAAAAGTTTGTTTGTTTAAACGCGCTTTTTTGTTGGATAGCCCATTTATCGAAGAAGGCTATAGGCTATATAACATCGCGCTACGACTAATAGGAGCGGAGCAGCTACGAGAAATGTTGCAAAAACGGGGAAAATTTACGCATACGAAGTTGCGCGGGACAGCTAGTTACGAAATAAATAGACGAACAGATCGTGCACCTCAGATCAGTGACACCTAATCCTTTTATGGCAAAGATCTGAATGTCACCGCATCGCGCTCCTCATTAGTTCATATATCTCATTTGCCCAGTAACCTCACTTGCTACAGTGCCCTTCAACCGAAACACAGTGATGTGTTAACATTACTATTTCACGATAGAATTACTGGCACTGTTATGAACCTAGACCTACCACCATTTGAAGTATAACATTGGAAACAAATTCATTGACATTACAAACTATAAAAGACACGCAATAAATTGTACCTTAAAAAAACCAGTGCAAGTAGGACTCGCGCACTAGGTGTGTAAATAATTCCGTTACGGGTACCTCAAAAGGCAAAAATAAATTTTGCCTTTTGAGGTATGAAACCCTAAAAATAATCCCCTTATTTATACCAGCATTTAACTAGCAATGGTTTATCTATGTTTTTTTATTTTATCTATACTAATATTATAAGCTGAAGAGTTTGTTTGTTTGGTTAAACGCGATAATCTCAAAACCTACTGGTTCCAATTGAAAAAATCCTTTAGTGTTGGATAGCCCATTTATCTAGAAAGGCTATGGGGTACATAACATCACGCTACGACCAAAGGAGCTGAGCTCGAAGAAGACTAAACATTCATGGTTAAAATGCTGTTACTAAAGTAAGTGGGGACCTATCTAACCTTATAAAAGTTTAAACATCTACCAAAACATCCGTTATCAACAAAATTCTACTATATACAACAGATTACGAAAGTTTCAAAACATTTAAGTCGTAGTTTCATTACCTTACACAACAAAGTAAATAAAGATCAATAAACTTCAATATATTTACAAAGCAAAAACAGTTGGCAACAACAAATGTATGGAATAGACATTTATTTGCACACACATCAATCGGCACAACCGCTAAAGGTGTACCCACAATTATGTCGTGGATTAAATAACAGATACGTATAAAAATGCAAGTCTGGAAAAGTTTTTTCTTTGTGGATACCATTTCCTCAGCATGAACCTTAGTTCAATGCCTAAGTCTGTTGTGTTAAAAGCGCTCCCTTTTTTGTGTTTGTCTCCGTATTTTAAAGTTTTTGTAAATGTAACGTAGTGTAATAATGTACTTGCCTATAGGTGTTTGATACATTTAAAATATTAAAAACGTTACTTAATTTAAAAAAAAAACTGTAAATCAAATTTATGAATAACATGATAGTAGTTTACTATATTAAAAAAAGAGGCTCATAAAATAATCAATCCAAAAATAAGTGGCATATTTTACAAAAGGTAGAAGCATACAGAATATTTATTGTTTTTAAGGAGAGTCCATGGCTACGGAGGAAGCCGGTCGTGGCGGTGGGCCGGTCTAAACCGCTGCCATCTTTGATTACGTTCGCATAGAAAGTCGAACTATTCTTATCGTATGATAATTAATAAACAATGAAGCGTTAAGCAAAGGATTTAATAAATGTTCAAGCAATTAACTTTAGTTTCAAAATACCCAGAAAAGTCATACCTGTGTATTTTTTAATACATTGTGAAAGAGTGAATTTTCACAAAAAGGTGCACATTTTAACGTATTATTGTTGGTGTAGCAGCAGCTTAACAAAACAGACATAAAAACTTTAAACAAAAACATTGCCTATACTAATAAAATAATATGTAGAACGAGAATTTTGCTAATGTTTATTTACTAACGAGAATCACCTTACAAGGCGTTTAGTGCGGAATGTACACATTTTTCGTCGAGTTACTGAACGTGCGATCATCATATTACGTTTAATGTTGTAATCGGCACGTGGCGGCCATTTTGCTGCGTTCGATTTTTGAAAATTACCTGGAACCAAAAAAAAATATTATAGATTTTCTTTTGCTTATAGTACTGCTATTAAATTTAAATGCAAGACTTCTTCTTCTTACTTTGATATTCAACAGGTAGGTAATTTATAGATAGGAGACGTCAGCTAAGCTAATACCACCACTAAAGGAACTAAAAGGGGGTCAAAATTGATGTGGTAAAACTAGGGCAGAGACGTCTACATCTCTGCTAGTTCCTAATGCATAGTAGAGAATGCCTGAAAACAAGTTTAATACACCTACTTCTATTTTTACCTCTACATCACCCTAAGGTTGAGTGGTAGAAAATGCTTTTAGCATTAAGTCCGCCTTAAAACAATGCAAAAAGATTTTAAATAAATAAATAACGTATAATACTTTGTTGCAAATCTTGATAAGAAGCTTAAACCTAGGACATTGGTGAAAATATTTGATGAAATATATATTAACTTCAAACATGCTTTATAAATTATTGATTATCAATAACTGTGTCAATCTGTCTGTTTTCATTCCAAAACTGTGTATGTAACAAGGACTAATTCAAAGTAGATAGGAACTAAAACAACGCAGTACTCCTGGAAGAGGACGCAGCCGGGTCGTATATCCACGTGGGGAGAGGAATTAAAGAATTACTTCCCGTAAAGACTTCGTTTATTTACAAATTTAATAATTATTACATTCAATGATTTTCTTCGCCCATTTGCCCTGACGGTACTTTCAATTCTCCATTTACTTTTGTTTTTTCTTTTCTTTTTTTTAGGGTCCAGCCAAAATAGCAAAAAAACGGAACCCTTATAGTTTCGTCATGTCCATGTCCGTTTGTCCGTCCGTAGTTCACAGGCATAAATTATGTCCCCCCCTTAACTTTTAAACCGTGTTACCAAAAATATGAAAAAAATAACAAAGGTAGCGCTCAATAAATACTTTAAACTAAAATTATTTCGGACATGATTCGATATACCGTCATTAAGTTATAGCCGAAAAACTGCTTTTCTCAACAAATGGCCGTAAGTGCCATGAACATACGCTCTTATCCTGATGCAATTATTCAAGGCTACGGAACCCTACACTGACCATGGTCCGACATGCTCTTGCCCGGTTTTTTCTACTGTATATCAAATCCGACTCTTAGAACGTCAATTCCCGTATAATAAATAGTTGTAATCATACAACGCGAAAGTTTAAATGTTAGTAAAGCAAATAGTTTACAAATATTAATACGGTTTCTTACGAAGTGATCGTATCCTCGATCCACCTGCCATATGCCTAACCCTGTTCACACGAAAAATTGTTGAACATAATAGGGGTATTAAGACTTCCGCGTTGCATGATTCGGCGGGCCAGTTGACCACTGCGTTTCATTAGCGTCCCTCCTTGAGACGCACACCATTAAACAACAAAACGCAGCGTTACCGCCACGTCAGCGTAAAAGAACATTAGTTTCTCATTTCACTATATAACTTTTAAAACTTAACAGTTAGTGAGAAATCGTAACAAAACAATGGCCAGTATAGTATTACTGCCTTAGAAATTCAATATCACAAGTTTCTCCCATAACCATTATTTGTAGACCCCAGATATAACGGAAATTAAATATATTTTGATGGTAAAGTTGAAGACAGTGGGGATTTTTCTATAATGGTTTATGTATTAGTTGGGTTTATATTACAAAGTATGTAATGATTACCCGACTTGGCGCCATGTATCTGTAATCTTCATAGGTATACGTATATTTTCTTTAGAAAAGTGCCTAGGTTTTATTAAACTACAAACACACAATAGATTAAAAAATCTATAGCGCATAATATTTTTTTTTTTAGATTCCCGCGTACCTTTTTTTTAATCTTACTAAATGAAGAGACGAGCAATTCCTGAGGCTAGTGGTTTTTCCTCTTTACTTACTTTCTATTCTTTTAAAAAAGATTTTTTGATTGACAGAGACAATGTCCAAATGAGGTGAGGACTGCCTCGGTGGCACGGTGGGAGTGGCTCCGACTGCTACGCAAGAGGTCGTGGGTTCGATTCCCACACGGGACACCAATTTGTGTGATCCACAAATTGTTGTTCCGAGTCTGGATGTACTTTGTGTCCATGACTTGTATGTTTGTAAAGTCTCCCGCGACACATGGCTTGTACCCTAATGCGGAAGTCGTTAAAAAAAGTAGACAAATGAAGCGGTAATAATATGTATTTGACCTTTAAGTATTCTTGTTTATCTGTTCTCTCATAACTTCTAACCACCAATCACAATTTAACAAACGAGGTACCTTTAGAAGCGTCCTAATCGTCCGCTGGTTACAAGATATGATGATATGATATTCAAAATGGCGCCATCTAAAAGTACTAAATTAAAAAATGAAAATGTCTGAACACCCAACATGATACATGTTGGGTATCAAATGAAAGGGCTTAATAAGCACATTCTGAATATGTATATATTACTAGTCTTTGTTTGCTGCTTTGCTTACATTAGCTCGATAATTATTGCGTTAAACATGAGCCAACCGCTTTGGCGTCTATTAATTAAACTGACTCGCGCATCTTCGTCTGCGTACATTTTCTCCGTTTTTGCAACATTTCTCATTGTTGCTCCCCTATTGGTCATAGCGTGATGTTATGTAGCCTGTAGCCTTCCTCAATAAATGGGCTATCCAACAGTAAAAGATTTTTTCAATTCAGATCAGTATTCGTGAGATTACCGCGTTCAAACAAACAAACTCTTCAGCTTTATAATATTAGTATAGACTAGCTGACCCGCGCAACTTCGTTTGAATTTTCTCCGTTTTTGCAATATATTTCATTGTTGCTCCGCTCTTATTGGTCGTAGGGTGATGTTATATAGCCTATAACCTTCCTCGATAAATGGGCTATTCAACAGTAAAACTAGTAGTTCCTGAGATTATTGCGTTCAAACAAACAAACAAACTCTTCAGCTTTATAATATTAGTACCTATAGATTGTACGTGGAATATTTTAATATGGGTATTTGACCGTATCTAGATTTTTTATAGTAGCATAGTTTTACTAGAAGCGGTATGTACAGGTATGCTAATTTAGAATATTGTCATGCACAAGGTGTGTCGAAGATTTAAAAGAATTAGATTTATATTAATCAAATACGTGATAACATTTTTAATCATATATAACACCAATTAGATATAATAAACTCGCTTATGTAGTGGCTCCGCCCGCGTAGATGTCTGTTATCGTGATAAAAATATCTACTTCTGTTCCCAGGGTTGAAGCTATCTCTACACCAAGTTTCATCAAAATTGGTCAAGGAGTTTTGATGTGATAGCGTAGCAGACAAATAGAGTTAATACTTTCGGCTTTATAATACTAACTTTCACCCGTGGCTCTTGATTAAGTTCATTAAAGATCCGTTCAGACTCCTAGTCGTGAAAAAATTACTATCTGACCTAAGTGACCGAAACAAGAAAAAAATCGTCTTAAACAGGACTCGAACCCGTGACCTCAGGGGTACTGTCCCTAGCCGTTAACCAACGCCGGCACCGAGACCAATAATTTCTTCATACATTTAATATGTATGAACTAACATAAAAAATGCTTTTAAACCAAAATAAGTAATGACCGAAAGAATTCTTCCTTCCAATGTTTGTTTTCGAACTATATGCAACCAAAGCCACGAGAAAAAGCTAGCTTAAGATAAAGACAGCGATACTCAAAAGATCATTAACGTCAATTAGCTTCTCTGCTTAACCCTTCAAAGATATACGAGCGTGATGTTATATCCATTTGAAATCAGATTTGAAGTAGTCAATGCCAAGGTCTCGAGTCGACGACCGCTTGTGAGAGTCGCCAAGCGTTCGGTTGAATGAGAACAGTCCCAAATAGGCACTGTTGACGCATTAAATATAAATTTGTAATTTTATTACACGGCTGGATGATTTTTGGCCTAATTAGCAATTTCAGTGTAATTAGTGAAAGTGTTGAGGCTTAAATAAATTATAATTTATCAAAAATATTTAATAATAAATAATTTGACTTGTATTTCCGTGACAACAGAAGCTTTACCGGTCCAAATGTTTAATAACATAAAAACTGCCAAACAAATGGAAAATCTCAATATTATTGTAATCGAAATTCATGCGCTTTAGTATTGTTAGCATTATCCATACTAATCCATACTAATATTATAAATGTGAAAGTAACTCTGTCTGTCTGTCTGCTACGCTTTCACGCTCAAACAGCAAAACCGATTTAGATGAAATTTGGTATGGAGGTAGTTTAAGTCCCGGGGAAGGACATAGGATAGTTTTTATCGCGATAACCGACATCCACGCGGGCGGAGCCGCGGGCGAAAGCTAGTTTAAAATATAACTTTAGGGCTAAGTAATAAAAAACATAAATTACAAAAACAATCTCAACGAAAGCACTACAAAATTGCAAATAATTAATTTGCATAAATGCATTTTCCTTATTACCTAACTTCAAGGTCAGTTTACTAATCCCTACGACTATAATGTTTGACACGTATTATACCTGGAATGTCAACTTTCGGGGTATTGTTAATGATATGGGATTATCAATTAACCGATTCTTGGAATTCATTTTTGTCCACCTGGCTTGTTCTAAGTAATTTTTTTTTTTGAAAAAAGATAACTAGCAATGTGGAATTGTGGTCCCACATTACTAGCAATCTTGTTAACCCCTCCAGCTAAGCTCTATGGCTAGGAGTGGGTTCACGTCGGTAGTATAATGGCCAGGACCCGAACCCACGACCTCACGATTGCGAGACCGATGTCTTAGCCATTAGGCTACCGCCGCTTCTTTCACTGTGTTTCATTCACTCTGCGACGTGCTGAATTTCATAAATCTCTTCTTCCAGGACACAAATCTCTCTCTATCTAGACTCAGCAGTCACGGACAGCTCCCAGATGATTTTATTCCCGATAGACCAACCATTCAATAATCTAACTAAAAACATTTCCCGTGATTCTAATCTTCGCTGTACAATTTGATACGGAGTACGCTAGGCAAGTATTTACCTTAAATGTAGGTACCTACATTGCTTGACTTTTCAATGACTATGACTATAGTCATTGAAACAAGCTGACTGTCGACTTGTCTACATCATGCAACAAGTAATTTTAAAAGTTACGCTGCTTCTAATTCTTCAATCAATTAAATACTATCTAATAAATAAGGACTGTCCATTCTACTAAGTAATCATATCCCCCCTACAGTTAATCCGTCTTAATCAGTCACCTCAGTACGTTTACTCTCGGCGGTACCAACATTATGCAATTGCGGCATAAGGCATACCGCACACGAGGAATGCGAGGCATGCCTCTTTAAACGCGATTCGTATGTAAAGGGCTTTGCTCAAAGGAATTTTCAAGGGATAACTGTACGTCGCAATATATAGAGAGTTTAGAAGGCAAGTATCGTACGTCCTTCGTTCAAGATAGACATCGCTCACGGATTGCGCATGAGGTCATGGGGTTTGTGATTTTTCCACACGGGACGCTACTTTGTTTTTTTTTTTAAAAAGCAGTAGGATACAAGTCTGTCAGTTTGATCTTGTTTTCTGTGTTACTGGTGTTAACATCTTCAAGGATTCCATCACGAGATCCCTCGACCACGAGGTCACGACATAGATGGATATGTTAGACTTGAACCGACTTAAAAATCACACGATATGCTGTTGAATAGGTCCAAGACCAGAGATGAGGGTGTCCCTTGTGGAATAGTTTCCTTCCCCACTATCATACATTTGAAGCGGCGGTAGCCTAATGGTTAAAAATAATAATATACCATTTATTTGACACATCACAGGACTAGCAATTATACTAGCCACGTGAATCCACTATTAAACCAAGCCATTGAGCTTAGCTGGAGGGGTTAAGAGAATTGCTAGTAATGTGGCACTTACAATCCCACATTGCTAGTTTAAAAAATAAAAAAAACATTGGTCATACAAAATTCCGCTGCATTGTGTATGACCTATACTTATAAATTGTTATTCCGAGTCTGGATGTACTTTTTGTCGGTTCACTGTAGTGGGAGGCGTTTGTATAAAAACTCGGACCACTTTGGTCCGAAGGTGTTCCGAGATTTCATGTCGGTTAGCGATGTCTGATAGAGATAAAGATAAATTTGTCTAAATATAGAACATCAAGGTGTTGACATTTTTTCTTTTTACAGTGCTTATATTCGACAATTTCTGGTGTACAGATATTTAATTTAAAATTAATTTTAAATTTGTATTTCTATAAGCGTTGCTCAAGCGTATCTATATGAAGATTTCCTTCTGTACTCTCAATGTTGTTGTGACCATAGTCTTGGCTGGCGATATATTTAGTTTGTGTATGAATAGTTGACTTAGTGGCAATAGGGTATAAGTCTGTTTATAGATATTGACAATGTTGAGATGATGCGACACTTTGCGTTCTAAGGGACCTCGCTGTTCTATAGTTAAGTAACTTAGACACCAGCATACTAGCCCTGTGTCGTGGGCGACTTTACAAACAGACAAAAATGAATCACCCCGAATAAACAGACAAACAACCAAAGCGTAGTTTATTAGTTTATCTAGATGACTTAAATGTCTTCAATGTACAGGCATAAATGTTGATAAACTTTCGCGATTTGTACACATTAAGAAGGTAAAATACCTTGTTTATTGCCCGACGTTTCGAACGTATTGCAACGGACGCAACCACAGCCGTTGTAATATATTTTACCTTAAATTATTTACGCGATTAAGACCCGTAATATATATATTTTAATAATATGTACAGACATACTTTAGAATATTATAACCGTACTTTTATGTGTTACTAGCTTGGGCGTCCCAGTTGATGATTCTACCATACAAAGGCGCATAAGTGATTACTCCTCTGTATAAGGTCGTCAGTCAAAGCTTAATATTAACATCAATTCATTTTATCATAAACTAGGCTTGTAGGAAACGATAATTTAAAATAAAATAATATTTTGAAAGTTATAAGCCTTAAATCACTTAAGAATTTTAACATTATTGGCGAAATTCCAATGTTTTAAGGTTTATAACTATAAAAAAAATAATTTTTTTTCCATATTATATATTATTAGACCATAAAAATCAAACACTACGCAGGAGAAACCGCGAGGAAAAGCTAGAATTTGATAATGTAAAATTACAGCACTCTTTTTTCTAATTATTTCCAAAGCAAAAAGGATCAATTTTCCTGTAAAGATACATACTTATGTTATGTGATATCTCCATTAATTGAGGACCTACTTTTATAATTACATAGGTATATTTTTATCCGGTAGGGTTGTCCGAGTTACTCAGACGGACGCCAGTCGATACAGTTTAAAAAAAATCCCTTGTTTCTATCTTTTTTGTGCAGGTGGTTTTTTTTATTTAATACTTTTTTAGTAGTTGTAGGATGTACCCGATGTAACAACTAACTTTTATCACAGCTATTGTCAAGTATTGAAAAAAGAATGGTTGCTAACTAACTTTTTTAGTATTAGAAAGAAGAAAGAAAGAAAGAAATAAATAAATTTATTTTGTCCTCAAAAGAAACAAAAATTCAGTAAGTAGTGCAAATTCAATTAATAGTAGTATCGAGAGACAAAAATGGTCCTAGCTCAGCTAGATTGCAACTCCGCTTAATGAGGAGTTGCACTGGTATTCTGCTAAGACCAAAGTGACGACAAGAACATTAACCGTCAATAAATAATAGGAAAGTATAAAATAAATAAAAACAGAAAAAATAAAGTTTATATAAGTAAGACTATATTTAAATATAAAATTCATAAAATATAAAAATCATAATCATGTTATACTTTTTTGAAATGGTTAAAATGAGCCCTTTAATTTGATAAACATATTGCAGTATTCAAAACAACTTTTTTTCACACTTCTTTATTTTGACATCTCACAGCCGCCATGTTTGTTTTTTCCAAACGTCACATATCGATCAAGACGAATCTAACGACGTCTTAATTGTATAAATCCGTTTAGTGGATTGTGAGATATCAGGTATTAAAAAATATTACATACATACATACAAAATATGCGCGAAAACATAACCCTTTCTCATAGTCGGGTAAAAAGTATCATTAATTAACAAAATTTAATGCGACGTTTGACTGACCTGTTGGTCTAGTGAGTTCGATTCCCACCCAAGATAAAACTTTGTGTAATGAGCACGATAGTTTATTGTGTCTAGGTGTTATTTATCTATAACTAGCTGACCCGCGCAACTTCGTCTGCGTAAATTTTCCCCGTTTTTGCAACATTTCTCATTGCTGCTCCGATTGGCCGTAGCGTGTTATATACCCTATAGCCCTCCTCGATAAATTAGCTATCCAACAATGAAATAATTTTTCAATTGGGATCAGTAGTTCCTGAGATTACCGCATTCAAACGAAGAAACAAACTCTTCAGCTTTATAATATTATAATATTTAAGTGACACTTCTATATACAAGTCAGTGTCATACAACCCTACAGCCAGAGTCACGAAACGTATACGAGCACTGATTAGGGACCACGAAGATCTGTTCGCGAATGATGTCTATGACCGACTCTTTCGACCCAAGAGCGTACAGCCGCCCAAGTTATATGGGTTGCCAAAGGTTCATAAAGGTAACGTCCCACTACGCCCGATCGTAAGCCAAATTAACTCGCCTACTTACGATCTAGCGAAATACCTTTCTTCAATACTGCAACCTTTAGTGGGTAAAACGACATCGTTCGTAAAGGATTCTCGCCATTTCGTGGACATCATCAAGAGCATGAAAGTGGAACCAGACGAGGTGATGGTGAGTTTTGATGTGGAGTCACTATTCACCAACGTTCCCATTCAGGACTGCCTTGAGGTAATCGAGAGAAAGCTGAGAGCAAACGATCTTTCCAATGAGTACATTGTTTTACTTAAAAACTGTCTGGAAGGCAACTTCTTCATCTACCAGGGACAACACTACCTCCAGATCGACGGAGTGGCCATGGGCAGCCCAGTGGCGCCGGTGATGGCCAACATCTGGATGGAACATTTTGAGGAAACAATTGAGCTACAATTGTCCCAGGTCAAACTGTGGAAGAGGTACGTCGATGACGTGTTCTGCATTATGAAGGGCGGTAGGCAGGAAGTAGAACAATTTGCGAAAGACTTGAACTCCATACACCCTAAGATCAGGTTCACTTTTGAAATGGAGATAAACAGATCGCTAGCTTTTCTCGATGTTAAAATAATGGTTAGAGACAATGGTACCCTAGCACACACTGTGTACAGAAAACCGACCCACACAGACAGATACTTACATGCTGACTCGCATCACCATCCAAGACATCTGCAATCCGTGGTATCATCGCTGACAAATAGAGCATATGAAATTTGTGACCCTGAACATTTAGAAAGTGAGCTCACACATGTTCAGGAAGTACTAAAGCGAAACGGATACAGAGGAAGCACACGACGTACGAAGAGGAGAGACTCCCGACCGGGGGTTGACAGGGCTCCAGCTTTTCTACCGTATGTGAAAGGAGTGACGGACAAAGTTGGAACAGTACTGCAGAAATACTCCATTAAGACTGTATATAGTCCGCACTCCAAGGTAGCTAAGCACCTACGTACTCCTAAGGATGTAATTCCTCTACAGACACCTGGCGTCTACAAAGTGGATTGCAGCTGTGGCAGTTCCTACATCGGACAAACCAAGCGAACAATAGCGGAAAGGGTTAAGGAACATATCGCGGCTGTGAAAAACCGACAGACAAACAAGTCAGCAATAGCGGAACACTTGCTGGATGCGGGAACCAATCACTGGATTGAACTACACAAACCACAGGTCCTCTCCACTGACCGTCACTATTACTCCAGGATGGCGAGGGAAGCGGTTGAAATCAAAAAACATGTCAATTTCAACCGAGAAGACGGATACCGTTTGTCAACATCGTGGAATCCCGTGATCGGCAAGTGTATACACCGCCGAACAAACATTACACGCCAGTGTGCAGATGTCCTTAGTGTTGTGTGTCGAAGTACCGACGGTTCCGTAATAGTGAGTGATAAAAATCAAGCGAGGGTAGTTTCCGAAACCCGCGCTTCACGGAGGCGACGCTGAGCTCAACTAGTCTTCCCGTGACCACGGCCGTTGCAATACGGTCGAAACGTCGGGCAATAAACAAGGTATTTTACCTTAAATTATTCACGCGATTAAGACCCGTAATATATATATTTTAATAATGTGTACAAATCGCGAAAGTTTATCAACATTTATAGCAAACCGATACGGGCCGGAGTTTGTCAACAAAATTAAACAACTAGAATTCCTTCGTATAAAACGTGTGCGGTTAGAAACTTCATTAACCTTTTTAATAAAGTGTCGTGCGTCGGATGTAGTACCTACGGGAGTGCGTATTAAACCGCGTAATGACATTCCACACTCCGAAGGAATTTTAAGAAACGCGAGTGTTCGTCTCTTAAAACAATTAATACGGAACTGTCGGTATGACTTAAATAGTGTGCAGTGCGAACTATACTACCTACATATGGAATGCAGTGCAGTGTTATCAGTGAGTGATTTCGATCGGTGTGACGGCGTAACGTACGAACAAGCTCGTCGTATCTATTATTTGAGTACTATACGACATGACGCGAAATTCAAAAAGTTGCTTTGTCGACGTGAGGGGAGAATTGCTCAAAAATCACCACCTACCCACATTGAAACGGTAATAAATTTATCATCTACCGAAATTGATGGCACTGCACAGAACATACTAGCTAAGGGGTTGAATTATGCAGTAACACCTAAACGGATTCCGTATGAAAATGTTATCAGTGGGGTCGAAGAAGCGATAATGCGTAACAAGGTACCGTCTGCGGACGCGGAATCGCTTAGACAGGATGTTGCCGTTATCCTTCGAAAATCGAAGCTGCCTAAACCGAATATTACTACAGAAGAGCGTCTAGCGTTGAAAGAGCTACGTGATAACACGAATATTTTAGTGCTAAAGGCCGATAAGGGAAACGCCACTGTAGTGATGAATTCGAGTGACTATGATGACAAAATACGGAGTCTTTTAAGTGACACTTCTATATACAAGTCAGTGTCATACAACCCTACAGCCAGAGTCACGAAACGTATACGAGCACTGATTAGGGACCACGAAGATCTGTTCGCGAATGATGTCTATGACCGACTCTTTCGACCCAAGAGCGTACAGCCGCCCAAGTTATATGGGTTGCCAAAGGTTCATAAAGGTAACGTCCCACTACGCCCGATCGTAAGCCAAATTAACTCGCCTACTTACGATCTAGCGAAATACCTTTCTTCAATACTGCAACCTTTAGTGGGTAAAACGACATCGTTCGTAAAGGATTCTCGCCATTTCGTGGACATCATCAAGAGCATGAAAGTGGAACCAGACGAGGTGATGGTGAGTTTTGATGTGGAGTCACTATTCACCAACGTTCCCATTCAGGACTGCCTTGAGGTAATCGAGAGAAAGCTGAGAGCAAACGATCTTTCCAATGAGTACATTGTTTTACTTAAAAACTGTCTGGAAGGCAACTTCTTCATCTACCAGGGACAACACTACCTCCAGATCGACGGAGTGGCCATGGGCAGCCCAGTGGCGCCGGTGATGGCCAACATCTGGATGGAACATTTTGAGGAAACAATTGAGCTACAATTGTCCCAGGTCAAACTGTGGAAGAGGTACGTCGATGACGTGTTCTGCATTATGAAGGGCGGTAGGCAGGAAGTAGAACAATTTGCGAAAGACTTGAACTCCATACACCCTAAGATCAGGTTCACTTTTGAAATGGAGATAAACAGATCGCTAGCTTTTCTCGATGTTAAAATAATGGTTAGAGACAATGGTACCCTAGCACACACTGTGTACAGAAAACCGACCCACACAGACAGATACTTACATGCTGACTCGCATCACCATCCAAGACATCTGCAATCCGTGGTATCATCGCTGACAAATAGAGCATATGAAATTTGTGACCCTGAACATTTAGAAAGTGAGCTCACACATGTTCAGGAAGTACTAAAGCGAAACGGATACAGAGGAAGCACACGACGTACGAAGAGGAGAGACTCCCGACCGGGGGTTGACAGGGCTCCAGCTTTTCTACCGTATGTGAAAGGAGTGACGGACAAAGTTGGAACAGTACTGCAGAAATACTCCATTAAGACTGTATATAGTCCGCACTCCAAGGTAGCTAAGCACCTACGTACTCCTAAGGATGTAATTCCTCTACAGACACCTGGCGTCTACAAAGTGGATTGCAGCTGTGGCAGTTCCTACATCGGACAAACCAAGCGAACAATAGCGGAAAGGGTTAAGGAACATATCGCGGCTGTGAAAAACCGACAGACAAACAAGTCAGCAATAGCGGAACACTTGCTGGATGCGGGAACCAATCACTGGATTGAACTACACAAACCACAGGTCCTCTCCACTGACCGTCACTATTACTCCAGGATGGCGAGGGAAGCGGTTGAAATCAAAAAACATGTCAATTTCAACCGAGAAGACGGATACCGTTTGTCAACATCGTGGAATCCCGTGATCGGCAAGTGTATACACCGCCGAACAAACATTACACGCCAGTGTGCAGATGTCCTTAGTGTTGTGTGTCGAAGTACCGACGGTTCCGTAATAGTGAGTGATAAAAATCAAGCGAGGGTAGTTTCCGAAACCCGCGCTTCACGGAGGCGACGCTGAGCTCAACTAGTCTTCCCGTGACCACGGCCGTTGCAATACGGTCGAAACGTCGGGCAATAAACAAGGTATTTTACCTTAAATTATTCACGCGATTAAGACCCGTAATATATATATTTTAATAATTTATAATATTAGTATAGATATGTATGTATTTAGAAATATATAAGTATGTTTATCAGTTGTCTAGTTGCGATAGTACAAGCTCTGCTCTTGGGAACAGATTACCTACGTTGTAGATTATAAGGGAGGGATCCCACCACCCACCCTCGATCTGTGAATCACCACGATTGAAGTAGTAAGGAAATGTCCTTAATACAACAATCGAAATAGATTGACAGACCGCACTCAAAAAGAGAGACCTGAGTCTCTCCTTTCCTTCTCCTCTTCCTTACTACTTCAATCGTAGTGATTCACAGATCGAGGGTGGGTGGTGGGATCCCTCCCTTATAATCTACTTAAGATGGATTTCCGCCATGCTACGCCTAATTCAATCGGTTAGATTACGTTGTGTAAGTTGTCCCAAGATATAGATATTATACAAAAGGCAACCACATCAAAGTAGTAATTGTCACCACAACTTACATAGTTTAGGAGTGTAAACAAAAACGAACACACAACAATGCAACCTCTTATGCAAACTATTTGAGTATTTCGTCGTCTCGTGATAATTTATGCAAGTAATATACATAGAATGCAGCCAAGTCAACTATGTTTTGATGAGGGTCGAACGTTGTTTTTTTGGCAAAGGTGAGAACTGAGGACAAAGAGTTACTGTACTCGTACCTTATGTTGTTTTTTGAAAGAAGTGTTAAGACAGTATCCTATGGTGATGGATGTAACACTAGACCATTTTTTTTTTTTTAAAAAGTGTTGAGTATTTTGAATGCTGCCTGTAGCAGAAAATACCGAGAGACGACGACGTTTTACTGTAACAACATTTCATAAGGCGCTCGAGAACGTAATCCACGGACACGGAATCTCGGACCACTTTATACTAAAGGTGTTCCAAGACTCAGGGTCAGAGAACAATGTATAGGTACCTACGTGTGTTGCCCGAGCGAAGTATATTATAAACATTGACTTCTACAACATGACCCGAAAGGAGCATATAGGTATTCTAAAAAAATAGTTTTTTCCCTCATGAATTTAAAAAAAAATACGTAAATTGAATGTGAACATGATACCATAGTACTAGTAGGCTGGAGTAGCGTGTCCACTGTATTAGTACTATACAGAGTGGATATATAAGGGGGCATTACACTGAGAGAATTATTTATTTAGCGCTACATACACAGCGACACGATCGCCGGCCTCGCTCTTCCGCACACAACCATTACTTCACAGTGCGCAGGAGCGCAGGTCAAAATAAAGTAGAATATTCGTTCGTACATATGTTAGATTACGAACGCCATCACTATAACAATACGAAAATGCTCGTTTTTGCATTTTTCCGCAACTTCAAGATTTATTTGCGGGATCATAAATATTAAGACATATACCTATCCTTAAATTTCTTTATTTCATCTACTAGAAAAACTCTTTGACTAGTGACACAATTTTTTTCGAGTCCTAATACTTAGGTTTTCTATATACATTTTTGAGAGAGCCGCACCCTGTTTTGCGTAATCTACCCTTAATCCCTATGCGATCCCTTACATCAGCCTGTATACTAGTACGCTGGAGTAGCGTGCCCAGCATACTAGTACTATACAGGGTGTAGGTATATTTAATCCCTATGCCATCCGTTACGTCACAAAACAAGACTTTCATTTGATTTTGACATTTGGATAGTAATTTAACAAAATGAAATGCAAGACTATACTTGTGTAACATGAATAAAATCCTTTTCACACATTCCAGTTTCAATCCGGGTGGCGCGTAAGTTTATGGCGATGTACGGGAGCTTTCAAATGTTCCAGCGTCCGTCCGAGGACGCTAAGCATTCGCCGTCGGGAAGCAGACGACCGGATCCCCAACGCCGGATTGAAACCGGAACATGTGAAAAGAACCTTAGAACTAATATTATAAAGCTGAAGAGTTTGTGTGTATGTTTTTTCGAAGGCGGTAATCTCAGGAACTATTGATCCGAATTGAAAAATTCTTTCACTGTTGGATAGCCCATTTATCGAGAAAGGCTATAGGCTATATAACATCATGCTACGACCAATAGGAGTGGAGCAGCAATGAGAAATGTTGCAAAAACGGGGAAAATTTACGCAGACGAAGTTGCGCGCGACAGCTAGTTTGTCATAATCATAAGGGTCAAAAAAGTTCACATTGTACCTACTAGTAGGTACTACAGAGTTCAGTGACGTTTGAACAATTCCATCTATATTTCTAGTGTCTTGTACTACCTGGATTTAAACAAGTAAATAAGGAAAATAAAGTAGGTATTTAGGAACTAAACAAAAACAATTCACAGACAATAAATTATAAATATATAAACGGAATAAACAGTAAAGAATTGATGTAATTATGTTTCCATTTAGTAATGTAGGTAATTTAATTTTTCCTGTAGGTAGGTAAGTATATAGGTAGACTAGCTGTCCCGCTCAATAACTTTTTCCCGTTTTTGCAACATACCTCATTGCTGCTCCGCTCCTAGTAGTCGTAGCGTGATGTTATATAGCCTATAGCCTTCCTCGATAAATGGGCTATCCAACAGTGGAAGAATTTTTCAATTCGGATCAGTAGTTCCTGAGATTACTGCGTTCAAACATACAAACTCTTAAGCTTTATTATATTAGTATAAATATAAATTCATGTTATGAGGATGGCTTTGAGAATGTGAGTATTGAATGTCGTCTACTTTGGACATGTGTGTTTGGTTTTATGTATGTATGACATGATCTAATTCTACCTAAACTAATATTATAAAAAGGTCAATGAACTGTTGAGTAGGATCATTTACTTTTATTAATTAATAGACTACGGGGTGTAAATCGAATTGACCACGGCCGGTGCAATATGACCCACATGGCTAATTATCTTAAAAAAAATGTGTGCACATTGAAAAACCCTCAGTTACTTAGATTATTTTCAAATCAACTAAATATATTTTCTTCAAACAAAGCTGAAAAGTATTTTAATGAAACCAGTTTATTAAAAAAGAAAACTGCATAAAAATCCGCATATCCGTTTGTATACTACGATGCCACATAATTATAGCTATACACGTTAAACTTATAATTCCTCAGTTTCAATAGATTTTAAAAACTTATATTTACAAGATTCCTTTAAAATATCTACTCGATTTAAACCAAAGCATCATCCATCCATACTAATATTATAAATGTGAAAGTAACTCTATCTGTCTGTCTGTCTGTCTGTCTGTCTGTTACGCTTTCACGCTCAAACCGCTGAACCGATTTAGATGAAATTTGGTATGGAGATAGTTTGAGTCTCGGGGAAGGACATAGGATAGTTTTTATCGCGATAACCGACAACCACGCGGGCGGAGCCGCGGGCGAAAGCTAGTAGTTTATAAATTGTTTACCCATGTTTACATCTGACTGTGGTAACATTTCTTATTTCTCGATCAGCTCAATCGCCACTAACACAACACGCCATAATCTTTATATTTTTAATTATTCTGTACCTACGTGTGTTTGTAACCTAACTTCTCCCTAATCGGCTGGACTGGTTTGGTAAGTATATTTGAGTGGGTCCCTGGATAGTTTGAAAATACAATTGAACCCGATTTAAATAGCCATTAGTCATTAGGAAGCGACGGTAGCCTAATGGCTAAGGCATCGGTCTCGCAATCGTGAGGTCGCGGTTTCGAATCCTACCCATTATACAACCGACGTGAACCCACTCCTAACACAAGCCTTTGAGCTTAGCTGGAGGGGTTAACAAGATTGCTAGTAATGTGGGACTCAATCCCACATTGCTAGTAATTAAAAAAAAAAAAAAATACAAAAAAATCTATTTAGATGCGATACGAAGCTCGGGGCAGCTAGTATTATAATATATCTGAATCGAATAGCTCACTGAGCATAGTTTTCCTTAACCGTTACTCACTCAGCACTCTATAGATATATAACTATAGCTGTAGGTACATAAGTGTAGAAATCGTACAGGTTCAAATCCGGGTACGAGACAGCGGACGTTTTTTGTCTAAGACCACGGACCGCTATCATCGGCTCGAAATTCGAAAGTTAAAACTGATTAAGCGATAAACTTGGATGAAAAAAACACAACCTGTGTGTAGTGTAACTTTACATCGAACTTATTCAATGTAAGTACAATTGGATCGCATCTTGTGCGACTTCTATCAGGAAATCATCGTAAGAAAATCGGAATGTATTAGTGTCAAAAAATCGAATCCTGACTGAGGAGACCTGTGGCCCAGCAGTGAGAACATTTTAAGACTGACACCTATGACAGTATGAAAGCTAAATCTATACTAATATTATAAAGCTGAAGAGTTTGTTTGTTTGTTTGAACGCTCATCAAATATATAATCTCAGGAAATACCGGTCCAAATTGAAAAATTCTTTCACTGTTGGATTTATCGAGGAAGGCTATATATTATGCTATATAACATCAGGCTACGACCTATAGGAGCGGAACAGCAATGAGAAATCTTGCAAAAACGGGAAAATTTTACGCAGATGAAGTTGCGCGGGACAGCTAGTCTATACTTAATATTATAAAGCTGACGAGTTTGTTTGTTTGAACGCGGTAATCTCAAGAACTACTCCTCCGAATTGAAAAATTCTTTGGATAGCCGATTTATCGAGGAAGGCTATAGGCTATATAACATCACGCAACGACTAATAGGAGCGGAGCAGTAATGAGAAATGTTGCAAAAACCGTAAAAATTTACGCAGACGAAGTTGCGCGAGACAGCTAGTGTAATATAATCATAGACGAGAGACTTAAAAGCATAACCGAAGTAAGGGCGCGCGTAAAATGCACTGATTTCAACTCGCGCGCCTAGTATATACATTATGTAAGCATAGTATATGTATGTTTATATTATTTGTGTAGGATTGTAAATAGCAACTTGTTTAATTTTAATTTTGTAATATTAGTTGTTTATTAATCTGTAAGTCTTCTTTGAATATTCATACCACCACTAGGCGCGCCTTAAGTACACAATGATTCAATCTTATCACTAAAGGTGTACAATAAATTGTGGCTATATGACCAGTCATCATTTTCGGGACGATTTCTAATGGTCATTTTTTTATTATATAAAAATAACATTTTAACATTCTGTCATACATATTGTTGTGATAGGTGTTGTTCAATCACGCCTAAACCGCTGAACAGAATTGGATGAAATTTAGCTCACAGTAGGAATCTTGAATTAAAACATGCGAGAACTGAGATATACCTACAGATGAAGCTACAAGCAAAAGCTAGCACGAAAATAGACCTGTTTCACTCTCTTCACCATGTTATCACATGAACAGGTTTTGGTCAAATCTATACTAATATTATAAAGCTGAAGAGTTTGTTTGAACGCGGTAATCTCAGAAACTACTGCTCCGAGTTGAAAAAATATTTTACTGTTTGATAGCCCATTTATCGAGGAAGGCTTTAGGCTATAACATTACGCTACGACCAATAGGAGCGGATCAGCAATGAGAAATGTTGCAAAAACAGGGTAAATTTACGCAGACGAAGTTGCACGGTACAGCTAGTTTAGAATAAAATAACCCTACTTCTTGCGCAGTCGCGTAAATCTCTTGCATATTGGAGATAACAGGAGCTTAGAAGGATTTGAAATTAAAACTCAGTACGTGTTGAGGAATTCCAAAAAGATTACACTAGATATGACAAACCTATGGTTTACCATAAACAGTACAAATCATAATTAATAGTAGAAGTCTCAGGGGGGAGAGGGGGGATACTGGCACCATAACTCTTCTTGTTTTTCACAGCACATTAAAAATAAGCACATCTATTAAAAAAGGTTCGCTATACCTGGACCATAGAGTTTTTAGATATAATATACGGTAACGAGGTCGACTTATTGACCTGGTGTTGGTTTTCTAAAGCCCCTAGGTCACGGGAACTTAACGCCTATTAGCAATTCAGAGACTTTATTATTAAACCCTTTAAATACTTTGATTAAACGCATCATTGTTTATTAATCATCATACGATAAGAATAGTTCGTCGCTATTACGAATAATAACATTTTCAAAGGTATATTATTGCCGGAAATAGATACCAGAAAGAATGCCTGCATATATAAGTATCTATTTTAACAAATAAGTAGGTTTAAAATATGTAGGTATGCATAAATTTTGGTAAACATTGACTAACAACAATTTTACGACAACTTGCCATAGAAAAAATCTTTAAAACGACCTCTGCCTTACGTTGGGCCAGGGGCCAATAATAAAATTTCCATTTGACAAAATGCCGCCAACACTTTTTTTAAAGTCGACGAACTAAAGCGAAGATTCGATTTGTTTTAAGTGGTTTTTGTAGGGTAAGGGCAGACACATAGAACAGAGATTGCCGCCGGCGCCGGTAGAACCTAACAAGTTTGGATGTTTGTTTAAATAATAAGACGAAAGCGCCCAGTCATATGTCACACTCAATGTATACGTTCAGAACTCCCTAATTTAGATTCTACGACAATATTTTTGTGAGAGAGTAAACAGAATTTAATTATAAATGAATGTTTTTTTTGGATAAATGGTTAGTGGCTGAGGTCGAATGAAGTGCGTGACAATGATCTCATGATATCCGTTAATTAGGAATATTTATATGTATGAATCTATAAATGTATACCTTACATATATGTATATGATATTATTTCTGTAATTATATTTATTACCTATACACGGTGCCGATTTGGTCCGTCGATTGCCAAGGGATGATGGGACCATGAGAGTGAAACGAAATTATAGTGAAAAAAAAAGTAGGTACCTATCTAATTTTGTTTAATAAAATGTTAAACAAAATTCTAATCCGAAGATTTGCACTTGAACAACGGTTACCAACATGAATTATGTTTATAAACAACTCTTTTCGCTCGGTGAAGTACAAGGTCACCCGTTGAAGTGCGGTAACTGTTGCGGGTTCGATTTGAATTTTGATTAACAATAAAAAAGAATAAGAAGACAAAATTAATATTTTAAATCGGATTAAAAAAAATTAAAGGTACCTATTTTTAAAAAAATAAAAGTTTTGTGATCACCCGGTCTGGTCTGATCCCTACAAGGATTCGACTGACTGACAGGATGGGCAACCTGTATAGTCCGCAATTGTGACAAGTTTGGGTTTAAATAAATCAAAAATAAATATAGTAATATTATACATAAAAGTATTTTTGTATTATGTAGATCCATTACCGCTTAAGCCTATCACCTTCAACAAACAGAATTAAAAAATATATAAAGTACAAGTTCTATAACAGCAATAATGTGTTAAATATTAACATTTCCACGGTGATTTGATGACGGAGGCAAAACGAAAAATACACCGTAACAATTCCTTATCAAGTGGCTATAGCGTGAAACGCGCGCAGTTACTATGGCGACTGATTCTAATATGTTACATTGGAAAATATTCACCGCGAAAATATTAATATTAAAAAAGCAGAAACGCTTGCCATTTTCATACATCCTAATCCTACTAATATTATAAATCTAGTTTGTGGTTGATTGATAGAGTTTGTCACCTCTACACGCGAAAACTACTAGACTGATTTTGATAAAAATTACAGTACCTACTTAATGTAGTTTAAACATCAGAATAGTACCTCCTTACTAGTGTTATAAATGTAAAAGTCTGTGAGGATAGATGTAGGTATATTTGTTACTCTTTCACGTAAAAATGCCCGATCGGATTCAAATGAAATTTGGTACAAAGGCAATTTGGCATAGTCTGTAATAGCACATACGCTAGTTCTTATCCCGGCAAACGCAAGATTCGCGTGGGATAAATGTTTTTCAAAATTTTCAGGCTAACGAAGTTGCGAGCAACAGCTAGTCTCGCGCAAATGAAAATATTTAATATATTAACCCTTAATCACTTACTTCTTATTTTTGGAGTTAACCTTAAACACCTACAGACTATTTTACTGGAGTAAAGGCGTTGTTTACTGTGAGGTTTAGGCCCTAAACCTGATATAGAAAGATCGATTTTATACCGGGGTCTCTCAGATGTGTGGTAAATGGTTGTGTCACAAAAGTAGATGGTAGGTGGTGAAGGGTTCATTTGTAATTTTATTTTCAAAAATTATATTACGAAGTTATTTGGTGTAATGTAAAGAAGCGCGAGGTTTTTGGTATATTTTAGTAGGTATATTAAAAATCATTCTGTATATGGTACCCACCTACTTATAACAAAAATATATTT
Source organism: Herminia tarsipennalis (assembly GCA_945859575.2). NCBI lineage: Eukaryota > Metazoa > Arthropoda > Insecta > Lepidoptera > Erebidae > Herminia > Herminia tarsipennalis. The sequence continues at coordinate 20,120,456 of OX243850.2, forward strand.
TTTGTATGTCTATCTGTCGGTCTGTCTGTTTGTTCCTTTCAATGTCAGGTAGCTGAGAATGTAAGGAGTAACTTAGGCTACTTTTTATCATCACGTTAACGTTTATAGGGAGAGAGCAGCACTACAACTTCAGGCAGACGAAGTCGCGGGCACAGATAGTAGGCTAAAAAAGTTCAACGATGCGGGTGAGACCGCGGGGAAAAGCTATCAAAATATATAATAGATATTTTGCACAACCCTAGACCCAAAAAAGGTTGTCAAATAAAAAGTAACGATATAAAATGTTGTAATACACAATAACACAATACATGACGCCGGAAGACACGGCTGTACCCAAACGGAAGCGGTTATGACGCATCGGTCCTCTTATGTAGGACTTAGTGGACGATTCGCCCTATACCTTAGGACTACAAAATACCTGGAGTACAGAAGGCAAACTTCGCTCGAGCAACGCTCACATAGACATCGTTTACGGGTAAAGAATTTCGGGACTCCTCCTGAAAGCCCGGTTTCAAACAAGAGCAGAATGAACCCATTATTTACTACTTTATTTTAATAATAATACGGAACTGCCCTATCAATGACTCCTTTATTTGATTATTATATAAACAATACTAGTTAATAATAGAGCAAAAAGGACTAAGCGAGCTAAATTAGTAGAGATAAACCCGATCAGTTCTAGAGAGGCTACTTCTGAATAAGTTTAACTAAGAGTTAGTTAAACTTATTCAGAAGTAGCCTCTCTAATAATATCATTTAACTCTTTTTTTGGTGGAAACGCTATGGAACGAATGCGGAACGAAAGAAGTCCTTTCTCTTTAGCCACTCATTACTCTTTCGCGGTGAAACCGGGCTAAAAAGTGGTCTGAAGTGGTCTGTAATTCCGTGTCCGTGAACGATGTATATGTGTGCCTTGCTCGAGGGAGACACCAATAATAACATCTTGGGACAACTCACAGAACACCATCTGATACCAAATTAAGCAGAACCCGTTCTATGGCAATCAGACAAATGATAAACATATATATTTCTAAATCAAAATTACACCCAGACACAGAATAAACCATCGTGCTTATCACACAAAGTTTTATCCAACCTACGACCTCCGGTTTAGCAGCCAGGGTCACTAACCAACAAGCCTGTCATGTACAAAGGTTGCCTTATGTACTCTCGGTATTTTGTGGTCGTACCCAGTGGACGTTTCGCCCTTCACCTAAGGACTGTGACCCTTGCATACCTATCTATACCTTTCCTTTCGATCTATAGTAAGTACTAAGGGTCAATAACCTTTTGTATACATGCAAGGTTGAAAAGAATTTGTCATTGAAAAGTTGGGAATATATTACGATGAAAAGTTGGAAAAATTCTATGTATAAATGTTATCGTGTACTTACTGTGAGGAGAGATTATAACAGTAAGCAGGGTTAAGTAATGTTGTCGACATTAGGTTTATGGATGGGTAACCATGTGTCCTTCTAGTAAAAATTTAAAGACGAGTTATTTGCTCCAGTCTTTAAAATACTGATTATTTATTAAAACTATCATGGTAGATCTAGACTATCACCTCATCTCTTCCCGAGGGTGTCAAGGCGACTAAGGGATTTGGCAAAAGCGTCGTTTGCGTACTTTAAAGCCTTACTGCGATCGCCAAGCGTGTCGATAATGAAGATTACCTCTAGAATCCATTAGTAGGTCCTACTGGGGAGACCCATGCCCAGCAGGGAGCATCAAAAAAATCATGGTGATGAAGCGCATTTTGTAGTTTGAGATTGGCGCAAAATTCTCCGTACCTTGGAGAGTAAAGCCTTTTTTGAAAACTACAACTTTGTCCTGCGCCTCATCAGGACTGATTACTTAATGAAGTTAAGAAGTTTGAAGCGGCGGTAGCCTAATGGCTAAGGCATCGGTCTCGCAATCGTGAGGTCGCGGGTTCGAATCCTATCATATACTATCGATGTGAACCAACCCCTAACACAAGCCTTTGAGCTTAGCTGGAGGGGTTAGCTAGTAATGTAGGACTCAATCCCACATTGCTAGTTATCTTTTGATAAAAAAAAGTAGAAGTGGTCGGTCCTGAGCCTAGTATACCTCTCTATTTACATGGATGTAAAGGGTCAACAGACTATTACAATTGTTACCTTAATTGTGTAAATTGCAATGTATTCTTCAGCGATGTCCTATACTTGGTAGATGGATCAATGTCTCGGGCTCATAGGCACCTTAAGCTCATAGGTACCTACTTTAAATAATCTGACGTGTGTCACATTGTGAGTTTAAGGGTCAGTTCTGATAACATATTGGAAAATATGTGATGAATTTTATTTTGACGACGAAACGAATATTATTGGTTATGAAAATATATACATATATTACGGGTCTTAATCGCGTGAAAATTTAAGGTAAAATACTACTACTACCCGTGACCACGGCCGTCGCAATACGGTCAAAACGTCGGCCAATGAACAAGGTATTTTATCTTAAATATTCACGCGATTAAGATCCGTAATATATTTATTTTCATAATGTGTACAAATCGCGAAAGTTTATCAACGAATATTATTGGTGTTTTTTATATAGAAGTTATAACTGAAAGGTGTGGTCCGATTTCAACAGCGGACATTGTATTGCACATCTGCTGCTCGCTGTCTTATTATGGCCTAGATTGAAAACAAAAGCGTTTCGTTTGTCAAATTTTAGGTGCAGAAAGTGTAGGTACAAGTTTTGCACTTACAACAAACATTTACCTGAAGGTGGGGGAATCACTTAACTCTAACAAAAATTACCTTAATATTTCAGGAAAAAATATGTAATATATTTAGGTTATGTATAGCAGTGTGTGTCGAACTAAAAGCAATCAACAAGAACCCTAAAAACTAAAACACGAGATTCGAACCCGCAACCTTTTATCAACTTTGACGAATAAATTTATACTAAAGTCACTGTACCATTGGGTAGATTAGATAGGTATATCAATGTCTAGAACAAGTTGAATATTACATTTTTAAATAGTTTCTCGAATATGCAAATATGAAGAAACTGGTATAAATCACTAAATTATGCAAAGCAGTTTAGTGCACTTAAAGTGGCAATCATAATTATTTCTGACAATGTCTGTATGTGATGATTTCTGACAATGTCCGTAAATGATTATCTAAATGACAAACAATTATCTAAATAATTAAAATACGTAGATATAAGCTACATATGTAGATAAAATGCTTCTTCTAAACATGTTATTTTGCTGTGCCCGACAGAGTCCACGATGGTATAATTTTAAGCCTACATACATTGTGGAATGCAAATAAATGATTTAGAATTGGAATTGAATTTAATTGAATTGGTATAAAAATTGAATTGTAATTGGTATAACAGCACTCTGAGCACTCAAACGAGTGGATGATTTTTTTTGCTAAATAGGTAGCTATAAAGGATGTTTTTTGGCTTTATTAGATAAGAATTCGTTCTGCAATTTTCAAAATAATTAAATTTTCTTTTCATGTGGGTTTTTAATGCGCTTACTTGGATATTTTTTCTTTTCATCTTTCCTCCATTCGTTTATTGGAGATGGTTAAGTATGGCTCGCACAGTTTGTGCATCCGCTAGATTCAAGTCTATTTTCTTTCTAGTTTTTTTCTTTGACATACAAAGTCTCATTCTTATTATACGTATTATAAGTATATTTGCCAACTATTTGTGATAATAATTTCCCAACTCTGGACACATCTTGTACCAATAGTTTTAGCATCATTCTATATTCATGCTGTTTCTGTCATCTGAATACTAGTATCTAATAAAAAAGTTAACGATTCAACTATCATAAAGTTTACGATCATAATAAATATAAACAAAAATATCACCATAATGGTTTTAAGTGGAAATAATCCTACTTGATCCCTAAAATAACCCTCGAAATATCGAAATTCCCAATTTTATCGGCAATATTCCCACCATATACACAAAATACGGAGAGCACAGAAGAAAAATTTCATAGCGAACGAGCAAGGCACGGAACAAGGACACGGAACTCGGACCATTTCGGACCACTAGGTTAAGGTAGTGTTTCGAGATTCTCTAAGAACTCTCAATATTTTGTGCCATATGTGACCACATAAAACGTATTTTTTGACCCCAAACTTGACATAGGTACAGATATCAAAATTATATAAAATAAAATTAATTTCAATACTATAAATATAATTTAATGGGAATTCGTACGCAATGATTGGTCTTGATAATCACCATGAGACCAGTTCTTTAATGTGGATTAAGTGATGTTGTCATCTATAATAAAAATTAAAAGCTTTACATGGTAATATATTATGACACGAAGATAATATTAATATGGATCCATCGCTATGACTACCTACTCAACTAAGCTAAAGCAATTATTTAAATCATTCTAATAATAATAATATGTATATCCTTGCCAGCTTGCCAGCTTTCTAGTGCTAAGGGTATCTGAGCTAACTTGGAGACAGACAGACAGACGGATGGACATAGCGAAACCATAAGGGTTACTTGTTTACTACGGAACCTTAAAAACTGAATTTAAAACAATTCGTTAAGACGTCACAGATACACAAGTTAAGGCGGAAACATACTATTGTGGTGTGGTGTGTCGTGACGCGTCAGAAGCGTTTCTGTTCCATATGGTAAGACCACACATTATTGCAGTGTATTATGACGACACAACGCTTTAATAATGTGTTTATAACCATACTAAATGTATGGAACCGATAATGCTTCTGACGCGTCACGACCCACCACATCACAATAATGTATTTACTTTTTTCACTATTTTTTTTTCATCTGATAATAATAGGTAACATGAGTAGCAATAAAACTTTAAGAACCTAACTATTACAGTTCTAGAGACACCCTGTGACAGAAGAACAGAATGCGAAGTCATAGTAATAGGGTTCCTATGGGTTTGGAACCCTAAGAAAGGAATTCATTGAGACAGTTACAATCATTTATAAAACTTTGCAATTGTTGTATCATATATAAAGACAGTCGTGTTTTTTAATTTTCTCTTTTTTAATATCTTCTTTTTTAATAATATCTTGGGACAACGCACACAACGCTATCTGATCCCAAACTAAGCAGAGTTTGTACTATGGAAACCAGACAACTGATAAATATACTTATATAAATAACACCCAAACACAGAATAAACCATCGTGCTCATCACACAAAGTTTTATCCTGGGTGGGGATCTAACCCACGACCTCTTGCGTAGCAGTCGGATACACTCCCACCGCGCCACAGAGGCAGTCTTGTACAAATATTAAAATCTCAAAGAATTTAAAGGAAAACAACACATTACGTTCATCTATAACGATTTGTCTAACTCGTATTCACTTCTCCGACACATTAGCCGTCAAACCGGCTTGCAAAACGACTAAACGTACGTGCCGAACGCTACGTCTGAAAACAACTTTTCATTTCAGTTACACACGTTTGTGGTAAATATTATCACAAAAAAAGAAAGTGCAGAAGTTAACTTTCGTACGTATCTTGCCCGAACAATGCAATTACAACGTCTAAAAATAGTTGTTAAATTCAAGGGTTTATATGTAGCTATGATATTGAGTGCTTATATTTAATTCATTATTTTTTCAGTCGTTTATTTATCAATTAAATATGATTTTAAAAATTTTGAAGTATATAATAATAATAATATCTTATAATATATATATATATATATATACTAGCGGCCCGTCCCGGCTTCGCACGGGTGGACATGGGATCCCTCAATTTTTGCAATTTGCAATAAAATAAAATTGCGACTATAATTAAAGATCTAAGCTATCCTATCTCTCAAGTTGGACCAAACTGCATATTGCGTGCAAATTTGAACGAAATCTGTTAAGCGGTTTAGGAGTCCATCGCGGACAAACATCGTGACAGGAGATTTATATATATAAATATATATATATATATATATATATATATATATATATATGTATGTTATGTACTTGTCCTTTTATATCAATAAAGTTATATAAAAGGACAAGTATATAACATACACAATATGGGATAACCCTGATACATATTTTAATAAATGCAGTTAGGGTCACTCCTCTACACCACTACCTGCCTTGCCTTCTACATTCTAGTTATTTTGTGTGTTGTGGGAAGTATTATGCTAATTGAATTGCAGTTTCCGTTACAGGGGAGGGCCATAATATTTGGGTTCCGTACAAATGTTTTGTTTGTCTATGTACGTAGTATGTCCTGTATAGGATTATTGTGGAATCGACGTGTCAGCATTTTCGGTGTATGGGATCGTTTATACAATGTGTTGTGCTACTATGTTGCATAGTATTATATCCATTTGGAGTTATTTTTTTGTGGCTCTTTAGTTCTAAGTTTCTAACCATCATCATCTTTTTAATCTATATGTACTAATCTATATACGAGTATATATATATAAAGAGAAGCTGACTGACTGACTGACATATCAACGCAGGGCATAAACTATAAGGGTTGGAAACTTGAAATTTTGCACAGGGATTCATTTTATAACGTAGAGTTAACACTAAGAAAGGATTTTTGAAAATTCCCCCCCTAAGGGGGTAAAACGGGGGTGCAACGTTAGTATGAAACTTTGTCGTTAAAATATTTTGGTAACGATCCGGCATCCACGCGGGCGAAGCCGCGGGCATAAGCTAGTAATTATTAGATATAAATGCGAAAGTTTGGATGTATGGATGGATGGATGTTTGTTATTCAATGACGCTAAAACGGGTAATAGTCGGGAATAGCACATAGGCTACTTTTTATTCCGAAAAAGCTTCAGCGGTATGTTTTTAACCGACTGCAGAAGGAGGAGGTTCGAATTTTGTGTACATATGCTCGGGCATATTATCTTCGTCATATACTAGGTGCCGATTTAGTCAGTCAAATCCCAGCGGGAGGGGTGTGATCACCATGACACTCTAACCAAATCAATAAAAATATAGTGCCTTAATTTTATTTTTAAACCTCTTAGTACACTGACTCCGCGCGTTGACTTCGAATTAGATCATAATTAAAAAAAAAATATGAATTATGGTACAATTTTTCATTTTTATTTCGGTAGAGTATCATGGTTTTATCAACCCTTCAAGGATTCGACTATATCGACACCCTATATTGACGGATTTTTTAGAACCTTCTAATTTAATATCTCAAAATGTTGAACGGATTTTGTTTTTGAATTTACTAGAATTTAATTAAACAGATGAAGAGTAACTTTTATATTTTTCCGGCTATTGCTTCAAGCTATACCTTTATCTTTATAAATAAACAGACAAACAGAGTTACTTAAATATTTTTCTTTTACGTATCTAATAAAACACGGCACTAATGAAAAATAATCCACGGGACAATATGGACATAAATCCTAGGAAATTAAAAGTATATTGCACGACATGTCTATAGGAAAATTAGTCATTTACATTATGAATATGTCACAAAATAAATAAAGACTCATTATTGCTTAAGTTAATATACAGGGTGTAACATGAAGGTGTGGTCATATTGGTCATATTCAAGGGCATATGCCCATGATACTGAGTGCACATACCTAATTTTATCAAAATCGGAGTACGCTAAAAAAATATTTATATTTTTTTTTATTCGTTTATTTATGAATGAAAAAGTAACTAGCAACTAGGTACAATTAATTTTAAATAAGTAGTCTACAGGGTTCCACCAAGTTTTAAGAAAGAAATAAACCGAGAAAACTTGTTAGAATAATAGAGCTGCCAGTAGGTACGAACAACAACATTGGACCAACCTAACTAATATTTAAAAATTTTAAGTGATTTTAAAAGTAAGAAAAAATGTTATTTGTTAACAAAAAAAATAATATTCTTTTTTTTAAATCCCACTCAGTTAATTTTTTTTGACGTGATACCGTCTTATAAATCGATGACCGGCTGCACCCACGAAAAAAGAAGCTACGTTATTGATTGGTTGCTAAGCAACAGTGAATGATGTTTGCAGCGACATGACATGTGACACAATTGGAACTAATGTTATTGATTGGATGACAAGCAACGCGAATGGCGGTAAGTTATTAATGTTTTCTTATGACGTTATCACGTAAAATGTAAGTCCGTAAACCGACTTTACAGACAACCGTTTTACTAAAGGCTTGGTTTAAAAACATGAAATGTAAAGAAGTCAAGAATAAACTCTCTTAAAGATAGGTATTTAAGTGGGTTTTTCGACCTCATAATAGTGGAAAAAACACCTAAATCAAAGCCCAATGTTATCTATCAATACAAATATAGAACACTCGCACTAGTTCAAGATTGGTTCACAACGAACAACCTACTTCTTAATCCCAAAAAAACTAAATGTATTAAGTTTAGTTTGCCAAATGTGAAAAGTACTAATACGAGTATAATTTTAAATAATGAGGTGATTAGCTTTGTCGACTCGACAGTTTTTTTGGGAATTACATTAGACAATAGGTTACAGTGGGGCACCCAAATATCATGTCTCGCAGGAAAACTCAGTTCTGCAGCGTATGCTGTCAGCAAAGTTAGACAGCTTACGAACGTAGAAACAGCTCGACTAGTATATTTTGGTTATTTTCACAGCGTCATGTCCTACGGCATATTGCTTTGGGGCAAGGCGGCTGATATACAAACTATTTTTATTCTTCAAAAACGTGCAGTGCGTGCGATATATCAGCTAGGAGCACGAGTTTCCCTTAGAGAAAAGTTTAAAGAGATAGGCATTTTGACAGTTGCATCACAATATATATATGCAAACGTTATGTTTGTAAAGCAAAACTTACATTTATATAACAAAAATAGTGATATTCACTCTGTGAATACAAGAAATAAGCACAAATTGGTAGGTCAATATCATAGGCTTCATAAAACTCATAACTCATTCATGGGACTAGGTGTTAAATTTTTCAATAAAATCCCAGTCAGCATATCGAGTCTACCAGTAAATAAATTTAAGAATGTAGTCAAGAGACATCTTATACAAAGAGCTTACTATTCAATCGATGATTATTTAACTGATAAAGATAAATGGATGTAGTTCGTTGCTCCCTATTAATGTATTGGGTTGTATAGTTTATTGCATTTTACTAGGTGAATATTGTTGTCACAGTTTGATAATGTTACTTAGGTACTAGTTAAGAAAACGATTTACTTTTGTAAGTAAAGATTCTGCGTGATAAATTACGGCCATTCTTTTCTTTCCTTTGAAAAACATGTATACTTATTCATTAAGTAGCAGTAAATTGGCCAATATTTAAGCACATAAAGTTTTTACATCGTAAGTGGATGCTCCTACTATGTTGTGCCCATTGAGGCTGATGTATCCGATCTCGTGTACTCTTCTAATATTAATGACCTCTTTTTTTTGCATCAGTCCTCTAATATATGGTGTATAATATAATGGTGGCAGCACCTTACCTGCATATACAGTTTATAAACAGAGAAACATTGTAAACATTGGCAATTTGAAAAGAGTGGCCACGAGTTTTTATTGCCTGTTCTTTTCTCGGGCTTTACCTATTGTTTGCGAACAGGCATTACCAGTAAATGTAGAATCGACTTTTCACAAGTGTAGTATTTTGCTTCCTAAGTGAATAAATGATTTTTATTATTTATTATTTATTTAATAAATAAAATTGAAAACTAGTTACAACTAGTTTTCAATTTACAATAACAGTTTTTTTACTAAATACATATGAAAGTGCTAGTTTTAATTTTTTTGTCTGTCTGTCCTTCTGTCTATTTGTGGCAACTGATGTGGTAAGGACACAGGTACGCCTATAGGGAGTAAGCAGCACTGCGACTGCACGCAGGCAAAGCTAGTTTGTATATAAAAATAGATTTAATTTCCGGTCGTACCTATCAGAACCACACCTTATACACCTTGAAAGGTGATCGCCAAAAAAGTAAGCGCTAATCGCACGCACGACTATATCGACTGAATTAGATTTAATTCAGACAAGTCGTGATCTTCACCTAATCGCAGTGCGTCCGACAACACGCACTGAGCTTATAAAATTTGTATTTTTTTGTGGCAATTTATTGGATAATTGCGTTCATCATTATTAATTGTTCGGCCAACTTTGGCCCTAATCTGTTACATGTGTCTATTCTTAGGCCTTTCTTGTGTATCATTGAGTTTTTAATTCAATGGTTAATATATCCATAGATATGACAGATGCCGTTATGAAAATGGCGGCAGAACTATTATAATGGTTCATAGTTTTACACGAAAAGATGTTTCCTTGTTCCTAAACAAACAAACACCTAGACTCGAAACCTCAAAATCAATGTCCTTGCCATGACATCTCCTAAACCGGGCACCTAAGCCCTGTGTCGCGGGGTACTACCTATACAAATAAAACCTAGACGAGTCTGTGCAAGAGGTTTTGGTTTGATTCCAACACCTGATTGAGCTTTATGAAATTTATAAACATAGATTTAAGGTGCCATGACATCTCCTGAATCGGACACAAGCCCTGTGTCGTGTTGGACTACCTACACAAACAAAACCTAGCGTCTACTACGACACAGGGCTTGTGTCCGGTTTAGGAGATGTCAGACGAGTCTAGGTTTTGTTTGTATAGGTAGTCCCCCACGACACAGGGCTTCTGTCCGGTTTAGGAGATGTCATGGCACCTTAAATCTATGCTTATAAATTTCATAAAGCTCAATCAGGTGTTGGAATCGACCCAAAAACTTTTGCACAGCAGTCGGAAGCACTGCACTCTACTGCTGCGCTACCGGAGTCCTTACACGTGCTACTATACTACAAAAAATCTAAAATTTTAAAACATCTACTTCAAAACATAATAAAACTATGCAGTTTTATATTAAATACCTACATGAAATCATCATAGCAACTATTTTATTTTCTCTATTGATAGTAAAAAACATAGAATGTTATATGGGTATTATGACCTATTAATAACTAAAATTTAAATGTCGATAAACTTTGTGATAGCCAGTTCGTTCCCAGACACATAATAAATATTACATTATTTAATTATTATATGTATACTTAGTTTATATCTTATTTCTGTCAATATTTTTTCTTTGTTTTTGTATTTTTATTACACACTTCTATTCAAGTGATATATAAAAAAAACAAATACGTAAGTAACTAATATATCCATTGTGGAGGGTAAGGTGTTAAGCCCCTCCAACACAAAGGTAGAATCCTTGAAGTTGGGAACTTGTTTATATAATTCCAATATCGCGATTCACACCCATATTAATTAACCACTCTGAAAATCCTAACAAACGGATCAACTCAGTATGGTCCGAGCTGGACCAAGGTCGAACCAACAGACCGATAATATCGTTTGATTATCAAAGTACGCCACTAATTGATACTACGACATATTTGAATAATAAGAAGTTATCATCTTCTTTATCCATTACTGGCATATTAAGTAAAGCGCTATTTTTTTTCTCATAACCTATTTCTTCTAAGTCATGAATCTCGCTTTTTTTCTTGACTACATAAAGCAGAACATACACAACAGTATTTTATACTTATATTAATTATTAAACCTTTTCCAGAATATACCATAAAACGTCGTCAAAGCAAGCAATGAATACGCAATTTTTTTTTTTAAGATTACCAGCTATGTGGTATTGAGTCCCACATTACTAGCAATCTTGGTAACCCCTCCAGCTAAGCTCAAAGGATTGTGTTAGGAGTGGGTTCACGTATAATGTGGTATAATGGGTAGGATTCGAACCCGCGACCTCACGATTGCGAGACCGATGCCCTAGCCATTAGGCTACCGCCGCTATGAAAATTCATCATATGCTTTTGAAATAAAACTGATAATCCTAAAAAAATTAAAACAACATCAATAGGTAAGTATAATACAAACCTAAATCTAGAAATAAAAACAAAACGTACAAAAACATCAACGTTCCACAAACTACAGGTGTAATCGACTCATTGGAAAAAAACAAGTCTAAAAATTTCATCCATGCCACCTGTTACGACAATAAAACTGCGGGAAAACATTGATATACAAACGTCAACCGGCAATACAATTGAAATTCAGAGGGTAGTCGCACCCTGCTTTGTATTCAGATCTATCTGTAATATGCGGATTCCAGAGGAAGGAAATTCCGCCCCGAGCGATGTCCGGACGACGCAATACGATTCCCGATATCGGGAATCGAATGATTCGAGAACGATATACAACTAATTCCGGTTTATATATCAACTGACGTATTGCTAAAAAAATACTCGATTATTATTTAATGACATTTAAAGTTTGGTAAGATTACATTTCTTCTAGTCTGTCTCAGAAATATGATGATTTTTTCCTGTAGTAATTTTCTTTAAGACTCTTCATACATCCCATAAATGTCTCAATGAAGTTGTGAAAATGGCGGCAAACTAAGCTGTCATCATTTTCACAACTATGCATATCACAACTATGCACATAATCAAGTTTTTGTGCAGCTAAATACTTCACAGTCACAAGAAATGACGAAGTCACGAGAAATTGACTGGGATATCGGCCAGATTGTTACCAATTTAAAAATAAAATAAAAATAACGTATCAATAAAGGGTTTCATAGTAAGATATTAGTCAATCATTACATATTAATAGGTACATACATTCATCTACTTTTTGCAACACTGAAAAAAACAAGATGGAAAAATCCAAAACAATAAAAAAGGTACACAACCAAGTACAAAACCAACATTGCCGCTTAACCATTTAGCGTTAAAACTGTAGCGATATAATAATAAAATCCTACACTTTCCACACCTAATTTCTATTTATTTAATTCAAGCAATTGTCGTTACATAATCATTAGTACACTACTTTACGTAAAAAGGCCTCAGAAACGCTGTAGAATATTCTAATATCGTCTACATACACAAAATATAAAGAGTACAGAAGTCAAACTTAATACAGACACAATCGAGAACGCACAAATAGGCATCGTTCACTGATACAGAATTTCGGGCCATCTGGACCAACTTCGTTTCGAAGGTGGTCCAAGTTTTGAATTGTGAACGATGTCTTTATGCACGGAGCTCGAGAGAACTACGAATGAATTTAATCTACTGTAGTCTCTATATTTTGCGCTCCATATGATTTTTTTTTGTACTCGGATCGTTGCCCGTGCTAACACGTATAAGCAATAAGTAAGTACTAATAATATTATATAAAAAACCTGACCAAACGATTGTCGGCCTTCAATTCGGATAGATCATTCACCTGGCTTTATCGCGAGGTGAACGCGTGACGACTGAACGAATAGATTCGGGTTTTCTGCGAACGCTTCTACAATTGGACTATCGGATTTTTTACAAAGACATTAGTCACCTGAGTGCCTACTATGTCTAGTTGTTTACAAATAAAGCTAAAATACGGAGTCTCTTGTTATTGTAAACTTTGCCACACATTTACATGATACACAATTGAAACACAATAGTTACATCACTGGAAGAAATGTAGATTTTTGACTTGTTTGACTTTTTTTAAACGGGTATTTATAAAAAGTGTTTCTCTGTTTAACCCGTATCGTGAATGTGCGTTCGCGATTTTCTCAAAAACTACTGGTCCGATTTGAATGGGGTTTTCGCTATTCGAATGCATATTTTTCTGGAAGAGTGTCTTAGACGCTATAAGACACCCCCCGCACTAAAGAACAAGCTCAGTGTCGTGATGGTGCCAATGCGAGTGTGGACCATTCTACTCAAGAGGTCGTGGGTTCAATATCAACGCCCCACTCTGTATAATCCAAGAGTCAGAGTAAACTTTAATTGTATGTTTGTAAAGTCCTCCGTCACACTTTGTACTCTATTCTGTAGTTGTATTTTACAAAAAAATATTTAGTTTTCGATAAACGGAGAAAAATTTTAGGACGATGGCGATGGGTACTAAAATACGCCTCCTAAAAATATGCATTATAAAACCCTTTGCGATCACAAAATCACCATAAAACGCATCGCAGCATAAAATAATCCATCGCCCCCTGGACTTTTATAATCTATAGTCACGTAATACCAAGAGCTCAGAAGGAAAGGTTCATACAACGCGCACTCGAGCAACGCACACATAGACATCGTTTACGGACACGGAACCTCAGACCACTTTATTCCGAAAGTGTTCTGAGCACTGACCTCTAGTACGCTGGACAGGCTACCGCCGACAAAATAAGACTTACATTTGATTACGATATTTGGATGGTCATTTGACATAATCAAATGGAAGTCTATACTTGTGCAACAAGGATAAAAATAATGGCCATTTGTCATAAGTGTCAAAAACGTTCGACGCACAGTCATTCAATTCGGCATTTGAAATTGGTGTCACTTTGTACGGGATAGTCAGTCCAGCGTACTAATACCAGGAAGGAGTCAGTGGCTCTGAGATTCCGTATTTAAATATCGAGAGAAGCTTCATACAAATGCGCTCCAGCACACAGATAAACATCACTTGGGTCATGGAATAACGGAACGCTTTCCGAACAGTGGTCTGATATTCCGTGTTCGTGAACGATGTCTATGTGTGCGTTACTCGAGCGTTATACGTCTAAAGGTTACCTTCTGTACTCTCAGTATTTTGTACTCTAGATACACCATATTTATTCCCATCCCATATCGACCGGGAAAACAGATATCGTTTGTATTTTCCGGTATTTTCGCCGTAGAACTCCCCTTTGACATAAAAACCCGTGAAATGTGTCCCTACCCTGCCCTCCTTCTCCGGATGCCAGGGGAGGTACATAATTAAACATTACCCTCAGACAAAACATAAATAATTGAAATATTAAAGCTAGATGAAAGTTCGCTTTTGATGTACATGAAAGCGGAGATTAAAAAACATAAAATAAAATGTTACTTTCAGATCATGAAACGAATTAGAGTGTAGGCGGTAATGTTACGGGAATTGTACATATAATACAAATTGATTTTAAGTGATAATAAAAAAGGTCATGACAAAGGAAATTTAACTTTGCACACGTTTCGGTTCCAATCCGATCCGGCGCCGGTTTCCCGGCGCGAATGTATAGCGACCGGTTCAGAAGGACGCCGGAACGTGTAAGCTTCCTCGCCGTACCCGGAGCAGGACCGGATTGAAACCGGAACGTGTCAAAAGGACCTAAGGGGTTAACATTAAACAAGGTAAAATAATGATATATTTTTTAAATAAAAGTCTTTATTTTATTTTTCTTTTATAAATTACTTTTGTCCTTTTAACAACACTTTTCATTTCATTTATGTGTACATAAACAATTTACCTTCATGTTATTTAACAATTATATTATGTTTATTACAGTAATAATAAGGGAAAAAAAACAATTTACACGATACATTATTAATGTCAAATGATATTATGCCAATTAAACATTATGAGTATTAAAATATTAAACAAATATAATTAAAATAATTATGAATGCCATTATTTATTCTAATAAATAATGGTACTTAAGTAATTTTTATTTTCTATCTACTTATTGAGTTTTTTTTTATAAATAATTATGCTGGCGCCACGGAGCGGAGGGTTCCTGTGCCATGATTAAACCAGCCAATTAGCGACAAGCAGATATGACATGGCAAATTGATGTAGCATGTCGTTGTTTTTACACGTATGATGTCCCACTGCTGGGCACGGGTCTCCCCAGTAGAACCTCGCACGCTTGGCGAGCGGGTTGGCGATCGCATTAAGTCTTTAAAGTTTTAAAGTACGCAGAGGACGCTGCTGCCCGTCCTCCTCCGGTGTGAAATCCCTTAGTCGCCTTGACGACACCAGCAGGAAGAGATGGGGTGGCACTATTCTTAAGCCATTTGTACATTTAAAGTGTATAATAAATAATACCGGCAGAAATTAGCTAAAAAATCGACTAGATTGCCATCAACTCAAAAATAAGAGGAATCCACAGCGTTGGTTGTTTTTTTATAACCATGGAATACATTTTTTTTTTTTAATTTCCTATGACGCAAAAGATTACAAGCAATCACGAACACAAAATACATCCAGAATCACAAAAACAATTAGAGGATCGCACAAATTTTTATCACGTGCGGGGATCGAACCAGCGTCACTGCGGTGTGCAGGCGTTAGCTTATCGGCTTAACCAGATTATTAGTATAAATTAGAAATTTGATTAAAATGTTTATTTTTGTATGTGTTATGGCTTCTGTGGCGATAACGTCATAAGAAAACACTGATGACATAGTTATAAACAACCATGCCTGTGAGAGCTTTTTTTTTTTAATTTCACATGTCGCTGCAATCGCCAAAACATTGATGACATTGTAATAAACAACCATACATGTGGCTGCTTTAGTGGACCCGGGGGGCAATACGACAGGCACCCGACGGCCACAATACTTCAGCCTATCAGCAGGCAACGTACAACGGACGGATTTGATTAGGATAGTTATATGCTTTATATAACTTCTAGCTGACCTACTCGCAACTTCGTCTGCTTCAATTTTCCCCGTTTTTACAATTCATACAAAAATACTAAATTCTCTATTAAAAAAAATACTTTACGACCTATTATCATGGTCTACCAAATATATAAAAAAAAACTATGAAAATCAATCGAGCCGTTTTGGAGGAGGTCGACCACAAACACACAAATGTTGTGTACCTACTCACGTAGGTACACAACATATTAAATTTAAAAAAAAAAAACAAACAGAAAAACATTTTTTTCATTATTATGTTTTGGAGTGTTAAAGAGTTTTTTTCATTATTATGTTAAACCCTAGAGTACGTCAAAAGTCTAACGTGTGTGTGTGTGTGTGTGTGTGTGTGTGTGTGTGTGTGTGTGTGTGTGTCTGAGACATCGTACCGCCTAAACAGACGGACGGTATCAAGTTGTGGGTCCTCCTATGCATGTCCTTTTTTAATTGGGACAAGATATGCGAATTTATTAGCAGTTAAAAGATGGGTCATCTCTTAGCACTTTCACAGTAAGATCTTTGTCCGTAATATAAAATGAGAGTACTACTATACCTACTCGTAAGGTGCGAAATAATCAGATTATAAACGTTTGAATATTAATGGAATGCAAGTTTACTACGATATTTTATCAAAAGAAAATCAATTATACGGTGTGCGCTTCATGGCAATGCACGTGATATAACTGCGCATACATACACACAACTAAAAAACTAATTTAAACTCTGAATCTTAGCACCAAAGTTCAAATTCTAATACGCAAAAATCAATGCAGATTCAAACAATTGAAAGACAATTCTATTTTAAACGGCGTAAGGTTTGTTTCTGATTGGGTGCGGTTTCAAGAGTTTTGCTTAAGTAAAATGTTCGGTATTTTAATAATGTGTATAAACTTAGGTGAAAATGTATAAAACACATATATATTAGGTATCGTTCGATATGTGTAGTGTAGTATGGTATTGTGAATCTTGCTATGTGTGGGGTTTCGTTACTACAAGTACTCTGTATTGTAACACTGCCTCAATTTTGAACTACAGAATACCCTTTCATATATGTTACACTTTTAAATAAAACAAGTTATTTTATAATAATAATATCTTGGGACAACTCACACAAAGCTATCTGATCCCAAACTAAGCAGAGCTTGTACTATGGAAACCAGACAACCGATAAACATACTTATATTTTTCTGAATACATACATATTGTAGATAAATAACACCCAGACACAGAATAAACCATCGTGCTCATCACACAAAGTTTTATCCTGGGTGGGGATCGAACCCATGACATCTTGCGTAGCAGACGGATACACTCCCACCCCGCCACAGAGGCAGTCTTTCTTGCATTTTAAAATTGTACACTATTATATAAAAGCTGAAACACAACAAACTACGTTGTGGGACATCCTAATTTAGAGGATTCTATTAAGTTTTATTTCTCATCGGTATCGAACATTAGGTTCGTTTCTCGGTACTACTACCAATAGAATCAACATGGAAGGCCACCACCTACATGGAAGCAACCCCTCAAATAAACGTTACCGTAAAATAACTAAACTTAAAAGCAGCATAATAGAAACAAGTACAAAAAATTTAAAGCACCAACCTCCATAAACAGGTATTCAATCGCTACTAAGGCAAGTTGCATCGCTGTATAACAAATTTATGTCAAAACATTAACCTACAACCAATGATGTTTTAAATAAAAAGGTGTAGATAGGTTACATATAGAACATCCGATCTAATGCACACATAGATAACCTATATATTGTAACTAAGCTGACCCAAAAACGGGAAAAAGTTTACGCAGACAAAGTTGCGGAACTTCGTCTGCGTAAATTTTCCCCGTTTTTGCATCATATTTAATTGCTGCTCCGCTTCTATTAGTCGTAGCGTGATGTTATATATATAGCCTTCCTCGATAAATGGGCTATCCAACAGTAAAATAATTTTTCAATTCTGACCAGTAGTTCCTGAGATTATCATATTCAAACAAACAAACAAACTCTTCAGCTTTATAATATAGTATAGATGCAATAAAAGCCGTAAAAGTAGGAAAGCATGATTTAATTATCACGAGCGAAAAAGAGATAAACGTAATCAGCTGCTTTCATATGTTGACGCCGTCGATGCACATCACTGACATAATATATAAATTTGGTCATATAAATTTTAAGGTGCCACTTTTTGAACGCTTGTAAGTTATCTACACTTTTTAGGGTTCCGTACCCAAATTAGCAAAAACGGAACCCTTAGGTATAGTTTCGTCATATCCGTCTGTCTGTCTGTTTATCCGTCCGTATGTCACAGGCATTTTACTCAAAGACTACTCAATTAATATTTATGAAATTTGGTGTATAGGTGTCTTGTAGTAGACGCTACTTAGTTTATAGCTAAATAATAAAAATAAATATTTTTAGCGGTGCATGTAACAGAACTGAAAAAAATATTTTTTAGCAAACATTAATGCGTGGCACATCATTCGACAGATCTTTTAAAAACATTTTAAGGATTTTAATAAACTTTTTTGATTGAGTGAATATTTTTGGAAATAATCGCCCTTAACTTTTGAACCATGTGACCAAAAAATATGAAAAAAATCACAAAGGTAGCGCTTAATAAGCATTTTAAACTAAAGAACTCAAGAACTCAGACATGATCGGATATACTGTTATTGAGTATTGCTGAAAACTGCGTTTCTCAACCAAAGGGCGTGAGTGCCATGAACATCCGCTCTTCTGCTGATGCAATTATTCAAGGCTGCGGAACCCTACACTGAACATGGTCGGACATGCTCTTGCCCGGTTTTTTTTTACTTAAAACATAATTGCCTACAAATAAGAAATGGAAAGACAAAATACCAAGGTGATACCAAAAGCATTGTTTCACTAATTTCGTTACAGAACATAAATAAGGGCTACGCAAAATATTGTCCACTCGTTCACGTGAATCGTAAAGTAAAGCTACTCATTATATCATAATAGCAACAACCTCGGCCCTTCACTTGTACACTCAGCTACTTATATTGCTAAACAGCTTTAAAACCATAAACGAAAAAAAATGTTTTACTAGAGATTGTAGACAAAGGGCGCGAAATAGTCTATGTATGTATTACGTGATGTACCTATATCGTGAATAATAAACACTATCAATCTTGTTAACCCAAATAATGTTAAATTAACGCCTGTGAACCAAAGTGCTGGGTTCGATACCGGAAGAAATAATACTGTCAGTCACCAAATTTTAGTTCTAAGTGTCCATGATTTGTATGTTTATAAAGTCCTACGCGGTTCTGTGTAAAAAAAGGGCCAAGTGCGAAGGGTTCCGTACTATTATCTAACCCATTGTTAGAAGATAGGCTCCGCGCGTTGTCTTCGGATTCGAAACTTGATTTAGAAAGAAAATTAAAACCGGCCAAGCGCGAGTCGGACTCGACCTGTTGCCGTGAAAAGTGTTTTTTTTTGCTCGATATTCATATCGAGCAAAAAAAAACACTTTTGCTGTATGGGAAACCCCTTAAATATTTATTTTCTGCTTTTTGTATTTGTTGTTATAGCGGCAACAGAAATACATCTGTGTCAAAATTTCAACTGTCTAGCTATCACAAGTTCATGAGATACAGTCTGGTGACAGACAGACAGCGAAGTCTTAGTAATAGGGTCCTGTTTTACCATTTGGGTACGGAACTCAAAAAACAACAGTAGGTACCTGCAGGTTTACATGTCATTAGTGTTCATCGTTTTTTCTTGGCGATTGTACCTTCCTTATAATTTCGTCTATTTCCAACTAACAGTTGACAGTCATGTCAAGGTACATTACAAATGATGATCAACGCCTACTTATTATGTTACGAAATCTCAAACAAACAATGGTCTAAAACGGGCTATTTGACGTTATTGACCTAAAACGGGCTAGTAGTAAAGATTACACATTAAGTAGTTTCAGTAAAAATAAATATCTTGAGACAACTCATACATGGCCATCTGATCCCAAACTAGGCAAACCTGTACTATGCCAACCAGATAACTGATAAACATACCTACTTTTATATGTATATCTAAATACACACATATTACAGACTAGCTGACCCGCGCAACTTCGTCTGCGTAAATTTTCCCCGTTTTTGCTCCTATTGGTCGAAGCGTGATCTTATATAGCTTATAGCCTTCCTCGATAAATAGGCTACCGAACAGAAAAATATTTTTTCAATTCGGACCAGTAGTTCCTGAGATTACCGCGTTCAAACAAACGAACTCTTCAGCTTTATAATATTAGTATAAATAAATGGTACACCCAGCCTTCAACAATCGTGTTCATCACTCAAAGACTTATCCTGGGTGGGAATTGAACCCAAAACATCTGGCTTTAGTGTTTAGTATTCCTGACTGATGTCAGGGTTACTAAACACTAGATCAACAGGCTAGTCAAAAAGAAATCCTTATTGTCTTTACCGAGAATCGTTCGTCTTAGTTCCCATGCAACTGACGTATCATATGACTAGTTATAATATTCCTATAACTATATGTTTTAATGTCTTTATGGAAACCTATCTGATTACAGGTAATCTATGTCTGCATAGCAAGTTTCGAATTCATTTTAACTGTCTTCAAAAAATGTTTCCTTTCTAAGCCTAAGTACTGATCCAATCTTGATGTTTTTACTATCATTCAGAAAATTTCTTCCGGATAGTTCATATGTATACAGTGTATGTGTTAGACCTACCAGTGGTAGGCCATAGGCCGTCTTCGTCTCCAACCACAACAGTGTCAGTTATTCTATCGTGAAATAGTAATGTTAACACATCACTGTGTTTCGGTTGAAGGGCACTGTAGGAAGTGTAATTACTGGGCAAAATTAGAAGCGCGGTACGATGACATTCAGATCTTTGCCACACAGGGATTTGGGTGGCACTGATACTGTTATGGGCCAGCGTGACGCTCGCCATCATGCGTACGAGCTGCTCGTCTACTCATTTCGTAGTATAAATCTATACTAATATTATAAAGCTGAAGAGTTTGTTTGTTTGAACGCGGTAATCTCATTAACTACTGGTCCGAATTGAAAAATTCTTTCACTGTTAGATAGCCCATTTATCGAGGAAAGCTATAGGCTATATAACATCACGCTACGACCAATAAGAGCGGAGCAGCAATGAGAAATGTTGCAAAAACGGGCAAAGTTTACGCAGACGAAGTTGTGCCGGACAGCTAGTAGGTATACATAATATATATACACATCGGTGGCTAAAAAGGCATTGTTAAGAAGAAAATCTACTCACCCGCCTCCATATTATAAACGCTTTCTATTCCCAGAACTGTTATATTTCTTCATAGGACGTCAGAAACAATAACATATAGGTACACTTACTTATTGTAGTGTTGTCCAACTATCGATTAGTTGCCAATACTAGCGTAACCTCTGAAATTAGTGTATCGATAGAGCTAGCGAGTCTATAGATACTAACAAAAACTGTTATACGATGTATATAAATAGTAAAATCTAGGTCATGAGTCGCTTTATACATGCAATGGAGGACATCGACAACCATGTACACAAGTACACACCGTAGATTAAAAAAAAATAAGCACATTTTTTTTTATCTATTTTAATCTGAAAATTTCTGATGAGTCAGTTTGAATATTTGCAAATGTTAAGAAATGCTATCGACAGTATAAGTAGTTAAGTAAGATAACTAGCAATCTAGGATTGTGGGTCTTACATTACTAGCAATTCTGTTAGTGTGTATTCACGTTGGTAGTATACATGGGTAGGATTCGAGCCCGCGACCTCACGATTCCGATGTCTGAAGCATTAAGCCATCGTCGCTTCTAGCGTAGGTATAACGATATAGTAAAACTATTGTTGGTGACCCATCAATAGGGTAAATCTATCGATAGCGTCGATATTGGTTGCTGTTAAACTTCAAATAGTATCATCTAATCTTCTCATTAATAATTTCACTTAGACTTTTTGAACTTGATAGTATTCCAAAATTATATATTACGATAGATCGATAGATTAATATCGATAGTTATACAACACTATTCACTATCTAATTGCGTTACACACACCCCATTTGACACTAATTGTCTTTATGTGAGGGTAGTCGGTATTAATGAGTGGGTTGTACATTATACGTAGTAAAGGAGATACTCATTGATATATTTATTACAAGTGAGAAAGGACAATGAGTTTGATGACGGTACTGAGATTTAAAGATCGATAGCAAAACTATCGGTTGCAATACGGTCGAAACGTCGTCGGGCAATAAAACAAAGGTAATTCAAATAGTTTCAAATTCATAATAGTTTTAATCACCTAAATGATTAGTTGTATTTTTGGATATAGTTTTTGTCATGTTTACAATTAGCGCGGAGATCGCGTTACACACAAAAACTAACAACCGAATTGAAATCAGCATCAGTGACGACATGAAAATTTTCCTAGCATACCCTAGTCATTGCTACAAAATACCAAAAATACAGAAGGTAACCTACATACAACACTCGCTCGAGCAAACGCACACATAAACATCGTACATGGACAAGAATCTCAGACTACTTCGGACCACTTAGTTCGAAAGGCTTTCCGAGATTCCGAGTCCGTGAGCATTGTTTTTTTTTTTAAAAGCAATATGGGATTGGGTCCCACATTACTAGCAATCCTGTTAACCCCTCCAGATAAGCTAAATTGCTTGTGTTAGAAGTGGGTTGACGTCGATAGTATAATGGTCAGGATTCGAACCTGCGAGCTTACGAATACGATAACGGCTACCGCGCGTCTGCATATGTGCATGTGTCGAGCGCGTTCTATGCACGTTGCCTACTGCACTCTAAGTATTTTGTACCCAAAGTCACGATCACAAAGCTCATTAACCCTAAAAACGCCTGCCGCTGTCAATTGAATTACGTATTTCTCTTACGTTACTATGTTGTAACACTGACAAGATAATTAATCAATCAAAAATCAGGTACCAATGACCGCATTGAAGGATCGCTACGCTTGGCTAACAGACTGTACATCGTAGAAGTACAAATTAGATAGATACAGATGGCCAGCTCCCTACAACGAGCGAAAACAGACCCACACATACGAGCACGTAGGTATACAGATCTCGGTCGAATTTAACCGATGGTAAATCTAAGCCATAGGTCGTCTTGGTGGCTACCATAACAGCGTCAGTAATTGAAGTAATTTTTATAGGCATTTCTTGCCAAAGACTTTACAAATACAATAATTGCATTTTTGAAAGATAGAAAAATTTGAATCCAGACTCAGGTATCGAACCCGAGACTTCCGTAGCCAAACCGGGGCCAGAAGCGAACCACCTATCTGGACTATGTTACTAGATATCAAATTCTTCTATCACTTAGTGCTTACGGGTTGGGCCCCCGTAGCGACATCTAGTCGGTAGTGACAAATGCAATTATTGTATTTGTAAAGCGTCAGTAATTCTTCTGTGAAATAGTAATGTTAACACATCACTGTGTTTCGGTTAAGGGCACTGTAGCAAGTGTAATTACTGGGCAAATGAGACTTATAGACTAATGTCGCAAATGAGAAGCGCGATGCGGTCACATTCAGACCTTAGCCGAACAAGGATTTGGGTGGCACTGATATTGTTATGGCCTAGCGTGACGCGTACGATCTCAACGTGCACAGAGTTACCCGTCGCACGCGTCTGTGTGCGTGGATTTTTTGTTGAGCTGTTAGCCGGCCTTCTATTATGTATATTCCGTGGTAGAAGCTTATTCAAGTCATCACAGCTCTTTAACAGGCCACAGGTGGGCATTAATGGCACTTATCATCACGGTTTGCAAGCTAATTAAACACATTTAAATTATACAATTTATATAAAGTAACCCAGGCGCGAATCTAGAAAAATATAATTTATCTTTAATATTTAATTACCAAGAACTCTGGAGTCAGAAGTAATGAAACTTTTAACGATTCTGAAAATAACACACTCATCTAAATGTGTTCAGGCGTTTACATCTTATGGTCGAATAAAAAAACTCACATGCTACATTATGAACCCTGAAAACGTCTATCTATGTCATTCATGACCTGTTGGTCTAGTGGTTAGTGATCCTGACTGCTAAAGCAGAGGTCGTAGGTTCGATCCCCACCCAGGATTAAACTATGTGTGATGTAAAAAAATCTATAATATGTATGTATTTCAAATTAATTTAAGAGTATGTTTTGTCATTTGTCTGGTTGCCATAGTACAGGCTCTGCCTAGTTTGGGATCAGGTGGCGTTGTGTAAGTTGTCACGAGATATTATTATTTATCTTAATGACTTGCAACACAAATTTTAGTATTAAGTACTTTATATTCCTGAAGTGAATTTTGAAAGCTAAGAAATTCTTATTAAGAACTATCTCTCTATCGGTGGATTTGGCTACTAGAGGTAGAAATTTGACATAAGCTCCATATAAAATATGTCAAAGTCTTACCTCTAGTAGCCAAATCCATCGATAAATGATTATTGAGACCGGCCGTTAGAGTTTACCTATGGGTAGGTACAGTTAGTTAAAGTTACAGATAATAATAAAATTTGTACACTAACACTAATGTATGCCCCTGAGACCTAAAACCTATCATCATCAGCCCATATCGGTCCGCTGCTGAACATGGACCTCTCCTAATTTCCACCCCAGCACCCGGTTTTCTCTCATCCGTATTAGGTCTATCCCAGCGACCTTCTTTAGGCCATCAGTTCATCTGGTTGAGGGCTATATCCTACCTTACGTCTACGTTTATGATGCCACAGGTATACAAGCACACAGACACACAAATTAAACATACAACACCCTTATTTTTCGTCGAAGAATTCAAAAATAACGACCCCGTGTACATGGTTCCATAACGTCACAATATATTGACATAACCCTCAAATGCGGGTTGAATGTAAATTTTTTGCGTGGGAGCATTGACGCACCATTTTATAGATGAGAAAAGTTGCTGGAATTGTAAAAATGACGGCAAAGTCTGAGCTATCAATGTTTTTGGAACTTGGCGTTTAATAATTGCGTTTACACTTATAAAATAATGCATTGGATAATTTGAGCACATGATAATAGCTAAGGCATCGGTCTAGTAATTGTGAGGTCGCGGGTTCGAATCCTACCCATTATACTACCGATGTGAACCCACTCCTAATACAAGCCATTGAGCGTAGCTGGAGAGGTTAACAGGTTTGCTAGTAATGTGGGACCAAATCCCACATTGCTTGTTATCTCTAAAAAAAAATGTTGGCAGAAATTAGCTCAAATCATACTTTATACCTATTCTACTATGAGTTTTTTTTTATAACACTAACTGAAGAGACTCGCGTCTTACGACTCAAATGAGCACTGCGGAACCGACTTCAAGGTAACTAAAAAGCAAGAAATTATTCTTATACAACAACAAAAAACAATAAACATTTTGAAGTTGGTGCCAGGAAATGTAGTTTTTATGTTTTAGGCACCGACTTCAAAATGTTTTTTGTTGGTGTACGAGAGATCTATAAGTAAATTTCTTGCTGTTTAGTTACTCTGTATTTATTGTTTTTAAACTTTCGCGATTTTTATATATATTAGATATATTTCGGGACTTAATCGCGTGAATTATTTAAATAAAAGGTTTGTACCTTTAAATAATTCACGCGATTAAGGCCTGAAATAAATCTAATACTCTGTATTTATTTTTAAGTCGGTTTATTTTTTTTTCTTACTTTTAAGTGGGTTGGTTTGTAATTTATCTAAGTTACTTACTCTCATTCACTTTTACAAAACATTAGTTTTCCCAATGCATTGCCGTTAGAGCAGTTCACATAATAGTTCATCACCAGCTGTATTACATGGTGTAATGCATAGTAGTAAGACGAAAATAAAGTGCTAACGCAATACCGCATTAAAGTCATCTATAGTCTTGATCGTCAGTTTCATTTCCCCAATTGGTGCTTTTTGAGAGTAAATGCACGAATCACTATGAAATGGATCCCTAAATCTAAAAATTGAAAATACCTATCTAATGATACCCCACACGATGGGGTAGGTGAGAAAAAAAAATCACACTTTACATATAGAGCTCGTACCCTCTAAAAAATGTTTTTTCACTTTATTGGCGTAAGTAATATGTGTATCCATGCAAAATTACAGTCTTCTAGCACTAACAGTCTCTGAGCTAAGCTGTGGACGGACGGACAGACGGACATGGCGAAACTATAAGGTTTCCGTTTTGCCATTTTGGCTACGGAACCCTCAAAAACATACATACATACGAACATAGTAGCAGTCAAATACATTTCTTTAATTCCAGTAGGATAAGAGTTTGATCGTAAATTTCGCGTACCTACTTAGTACTACATAGGTACTGGTTTTTAAATGAAGTAATTTAACTTAATGGTTTATCTAGTTGATAGTTACAATGTAGTATGTAAACGAATTCGAAATATATTAGGACAAATATTATCAGATATTTATTGACTCGTAGTGGTTTAGAAATGAAAAGTAAATTGGGAAAATCTAAGAAAATCCGATACCTAATCCATACTAATATTATAAATGTGAAAGCAACTCTGTCTGTCTGTCTGTCTGTTACGCTTTCACGCTCAAACTACTGAACCGATTTAGATGAAATTTGGTATGGAGATAGTTTGAGTCCCGGGGAAGGACATAGGATAGTTTTTATCGCGATAACCGACATCCACGCGGGCGGAGCCGCGGGCGAAAGCTAGTAACCTATAAACGATAAATTAAAGTGGTGCGTGCCGGTAACTTAGTCGTTAAGGCAACTAACTAGGACACGGAAGAGTACAAATTAGTTTAGGGAAAACGGTTACCGATCTATGCATTAAAGGAGCAGTGGTAACGTGCATAACCTCCGAATCTATCTATTAGCCATATCATCACTCCATCTCGAACCTATATGCATACGCTCTACTGAAGTCTACAGAAGGGTCAAAAATGACGCCATCAACGGTGCACATTTCACAAATCTTTATAGTATACTAGCTGTCCCGCGCAACTTCGTATGCGTAATTTCTCCCCGTTTTTTAAACATTTCTCGTCGCTTCTCCGCTCCTATTAGTCGTAGCGCGATGTTATATAGCCTTCCTCGATAAATGGGCTATCCAACAAAAAAAGAATTTTTCAAATCGGACCAGTAGATCCTGAGATTAGCGCGTTTAAACAAACAAACAAACAATCAAACAAACAAACTCTTCCGCTTTATAATATTAGTATAGATTTTTAGCAAGCTAATCCTTGTTTCATACCTACCACAAAACATCGAGAATACAGAAGGCTTCATACGTCGTTGGAGCAAATCTCTAGCTATTTTGTGCACGTAAAGATCGCTCATGGACACAAAATCTTGGAATACAGGACCTTACTATGAACTCTTATAGCTGGTAATGTTGTACCGTAATCTTGCCAAAAATCAGGTTAATCAGTGATGACGTCACCAAACCGGCGAGCGACCTATTGTCTATTTATCAATTGTTTGAACTTGATAGCAGTTTAGTGACGGACATGCGAACATAATAATAATAATATCTTGGGACAACTGACACGCTATCTGATCCCAAACTAAGCAGCTTGTACTATGGAAACCAGACAACTGATAAACATACTTACATATTTCTAAACACAATACATATTATAGATAAATAACACCCAGACACAGAATAAACCATCGTGCTTACCTTACCTCTAGCGTAGCAGTCGCATACACTCCCACCGCGCCACAGGAACATGAAATTGACCTGCCCTGCACTTGGCAAATAACTTAGATGTTCGTGGTAGGACCACAGATTACTTATATAAAGATGAAAAGCTTCATACACTCTTGACGAACGCACTCGTAAGATATCGTCACAGACGCAGAGAATTAGAACGAAACGGACCAGCGACAGAGCGAGTGCTACACTTACGGATGATACAGAAAAATGGATCTAGTTGCTTGCTCCTTGTTACTTTAATATGCTTGGGTGAATTTTGTTGTCACTTTGTTTTAATTGTCACATTGATTAAGAGCATGATTTGACTTTTGTAAGTAAAGATTCTGCGTGACGAATAAAGGCCATTCTTTTCTTCTTTTTGATATCAGAATTAATATTTTATATTTAATCATTCGTTACAAGTACTTTGGCCAATACATAGTTTTTACCTTTATTCTAAGTAGATGCTCCTACTATATTGTACCCACAAAGGCTGATTTTGCTTTATCTCGTGTTTCAACTTTTTGATAACACAATTTGCATCAGTCCTTTAACCTTATCCCCATATCAAGTTTATAAACATTCAAACATTGTAAAATTGGCAATTTGAAAAGAGTGGTCGCGAGTTTTTATTGCCAGGTTCTTTTCTCCGGCTTTACCTATTGTTTGCGAACTTGGCATTACATGTACATGTAGAATCCCGACGTATCACAAGAGTTGTTTTGGATCCTAGGTGAATAAAGAAATTTGAATTACGCGATGCTTGTTTGTTTGCTTAGATGTTCGTAATATGCGCGCGGGTGAGTGCCGGTATATAAGTCGTGGTATATACATGAGCGTTTCTTCTATACTGTCTTTATTATGGTACGGCTCCAGGAGGTAGTTTTCTGTCCTCGAGTACATAACGTATACATAGACATTCTTCACGTACACAGAACATCAGACCACTTCGCATTACTTTGCTCGAAAACCGTTCCGAGATTCTGTCGCGTTGTACGAATGTCACCTTCAGTACTCTTGGTATTTTGACTATCTGATTTAATTTGTTTTGTTGCTTTAACGAATTTACATGAAGTATTTCTTCTATGCTCTCTATGGTTTGTGTGCCTCCCGTCGCGATCAGTTTTGTTGCCCCAGTAACTGCCGCGATCACAACCCAACATCGCGTTAATTGGCAACACACCCGTATATTTTTATTAAACACACACAAACAAAAAAGCGGCCCTTTAAATATTTGCAAAAATACCCTTATACTTTGCAGTAACAGATTCTAATTTAACAACCCACCAGTTAAATTTCGACTCTATTTAGCATGAAGGTAGATTGAAATTTAAACGGTTAGGGCGTTTGCTAAAACACATTACTTTTTATACCAGGAAAAAATAATCATGTCGGAGTTTAGAATATTATCGTAACTGTCTCTCTTTTTGTTTGGGGCCTGAACAGCACCTTATTTTTTGAGGGTTAAGAGCGTAGCCGTAAACATGCAAACTTTTTCGACCGCTAGGGTCAATAATGCGGTTTCTAAACGAAAGGGTTAAACTGATACGCTTAGAAAAAAAACGGATCATAAAAATTCATTACTTGTATTTAATTCTTGGGCGAGGTCATTGACATTTGACTTTACATGCATGTGTAAAGTAGATAGATCCTTATGGTTTACATAGTTACATTTCTGGTTCGCTAGTTTGAATAATTAATACAGGTATCTTGTTTCGTCTATGAGAAAGCATTATTTTTAGACCATTAGCCTAATGTCCATCCCATACTGACGGGCTTTTGTATGATTAAACACTTAAAATTAACAACGTAGGTACTTACGATTAGAGAACATGATCAGAAACATATTAAAAAGCATCTACATATTTTATTTTAATGAGTTGGATTTTAATACTAAATCAACCATTTGTATAAAATTTCCTGGCCGTATCTTCTTGTCCATAATTACCTACCTACTCGCGCAGATATTGGTAAAAATACTTACATCTATACTAATATTATAAAGCAGAAGAGTTTGTTTGTTTGAACGCGGTAATCCCAGGAACTACTGATCCGAATTGAAAAATTTTTTCACTGTTGGATAGCCCATTTATCGAGGAAGGTTTAGACTATATAACGTCACGCTACGACCAATACGAACGGAGCAGCAATGAGAAATGTTGCAAAAACGGGGAAATTTACGCAGACAAAGTTGCGCGGGACAGGTAGTAAAAAATATATCGACATCTCATCTCCTCATTTTCAAGTCACTCACGCGACTAACTGGCAATGTCGCGGGGGACCCTACAAACATACAAATTACGGACTAAAATTACACCCAAGCCGGCAGGAATGTGGATCACACAAAGTGGTGTTGGAATCGAACCCAAGACCTCTCGCTCCAAGAACTAGACCAAAAGACTGAATGGTAAAATTCTCTATCAGATAGCTCCAATAGTTCCGGACATTACACAGAAACTCGCAAAAGCCAAATTCCCTCTTTATAAAATTAGTGCAGATCATTCTGTACATTATTAAACCACCATAATTGGAAACGCTGCGCTTCTATAGTCCCCCAACTAAATCATAGTCCCATATTTCACAGAAACTAACCTATAGAACCATAAACACGCAATGTATGAGGCCCATACAAGGGTTTTTTCGTAGTAAGGAACCCTTATTTATGACAGCCAATCTTGTAGCTATTTCTCTTTCGTATGTTTCGCGACGCTTCGCCCGGAAATGATTATTTAACTGTTGTGACTGGATTTTCCTGGCTGTTTGCACGCGTAGAGTCAGAAAACTCCCTTAAGGAAATTTCAAAAATATGTTCTCGGTTCTCACTTACAGTAACTACCTAAAAAGGCAACACATACCTACTTAGTATATTAGCAAAACCTACCACTTTGATTAGTGATCAATTAGGTTTTCCTTTTATGTATAAACTATAATCGATCGAAAGATCCCACAACACGAATCTATCTTATTTTGTTTAAACGAAATAAAGAATTTCTTCCAGAAGTTTTAAAGAAATTCTTGAAGATATTCTCTCTAAACGATAGTGATACTGAAAATATCTATACAAATCTGTAGGCAATGGGCTACTTTATACAATGTTGGTAATGGGTACAGCTTCGTATAAGCTTACAAAGTAACAATCATTAAACAAGTACATCAATATCGTTTCGTCTTTTTTGTAACCAAATACCATCACGTCATCTCAATTTGCAGTTCTGGACAAGATTCCGATTCCAAGTCTTTCCCAAAAGCGTTACACGTTAACCTTCAATGATTCGAGAATCCTCCTCTTTGTTTTACTATTGAGGCTGTTAACCTGGCAATCGCCGGCTAGGCACTTCCGTGGGGTGGTGGCCTTCAAACCTCAAAATAACCAGCACGATCATACGAGCAGACGCGGAATCTAAACGCGGAAATCTTTGTCGTTACACTAAATTTCAACAGCATAGAAACAAGATAAAGGACTCGTTTAAAAAATATATGCAAAACTGTTAACATTACCAATTTAAAACACGAATTAAGTCTGAATTAATGTACTGTATCGCGACAAATTAAACACTTCAAGTTTGCAAACGAAACGTTAATTTATCCAGGAGAAAAATTGTCTGATACTCTTTGGCATATAATTTATACTAATAATTATAAAACTGAAGAGTTTGTTTGTTTGTTTGAGCGCGATAATCTCAGGAACCACTGGGTCGAATTGTTTTTTTTTAATAAATACTACCTCTATATTATCAACACAAATAAACAATATTAAAACAGGTGTCATAAAAATAAATTAAAAAATATATAATCTAATCGTATCACTAACGCCCAACTAATAATAATGGCAGTCCTGAGTAACTAGGACCGGACTCAGCGACCGCGAGTCTGGTCCTCCCACCCCCTGCGTCGCGCCCCGCAACCCCCCGCACGATTACCCCATCGGCTTCGACGAATAACAGTACGAGTTATTAGACTGTGGTTGTCAAAAAAGGACAAACCAATAAACATACCTTCCCATTTATATTTTGTAAAGTACATCGCAAATGTTTAAGGTACAGTGTACTTTAGCATTTAGCTCGAGGGAATCCCTGCAAATTGGAAAATCACTAACACTTATAATGGTGATTTTCCGATTTGTTTCGAATTTAACATTAAAACAATACATCTTTTAGAATAATGTCATCTGGCTTTAAATGAATATGCAAATCTGGGTAGTTTACCTCATCGTAATACATATGCTGATTGTCATTGAAGAGTTCCGTGGGAAGTATAGAAGTAGACAGTGGAATATTGATTGGTGATACTACTACAAGTATCTTATTAGTAATCTTCAACTACAATCTCGATAAACTACACTTGTTCTGTACGATACTACGGTGATGGGAACATAGGATTCCAGGAAGTCAATAAACAGCCTTTGAGTGGCCTTTGTCCCTAATCGTTGGATTAAGGACAATCTATACAATAAACCTAGTACCTACATTGACATGTTTCATGGGTCAAACAAACTTTTTTCTATGATATGACTTCTGATGTCATTATCAATTCAAGGACGGGATTCTCAGTCTTTAATGCATACTAAAGACGTATGGCGAAAAATATATCTGACAAGAGCATAGACTTAAAAAACAAAACGTACAGCAATAAAGAACGCACCAACAATGGTGTTATGACGAGAAGAACACACCAGACCACAGAAATACACAAGTTTGAACCGTCTACCAACACCTGAAGCGACCTTGAATTTAAAAAAAAAGCGTGCCGCGTCACACCGGCTTCAATAAAAGTTTCTATGGCGTCGTAAACGGACGAATTGGCCTTGTCGGGTCGTTGCCACAGCCTAGGTTTTGACGTCAGCCGATTACACGCCAAGCAACTGGGCTCGACTCGCACGAAAATTTCAAGGTTCGTGTAGTAGGACGGCAAGCTATAGTAGGTACCGAAAACTTTTGTTATTGTGGTCTTTTCAAGGGAGTGAATGAGTTCAGAAGCTTTCTTTCTGTTTTGTTATGTTGCATGTTATAAGCTAGTTTAAAAATGTTCAGGTTTCTAAAGATATTATTTCTTTTCCTTCTCCTTTCTCTCTCGTTGTTGGGTATATGAAAAAAATTACGGTAGTAGTATATATTGTGAAATTAAAAGGAAAACTATCACAGCTAAGTAGGTTTTATAAGTTTACGAGTAATAGCCGACCAATTTTTACTTGGTAACAATAATTTTCCATTGAATAACTTTGTTATTTAGTATGAAACAAAAACAACAGACAACATGGACCCCTACCCTACTATATCCATGGTCCGACATGCACTCGGTTTCGAAATGTGTGATCTCTGGCTTCAAGAAAGGCTTGCTTAGTATGAAGACCAGAGAATAAAATTGTACCTACATTGTGAAATCTTACAGCTTGTTAAAAAAATGTTCATTATAGACTCGCAGTTTGTTAAAAAAAAATATTTCCATTTTCAAGTGAATCGTAAAAGGCCTTCGATTAAATCGTCATTGAAATTCGCCAGAAGATCGTCCACATACAGTTTAGCAAGTCCATTTTGATTAAATTAAACAAAAAAATACAAGTATTTAAATATTTGAAACGTACGCATGTCTCGCAAATACGCAGTTTCAAAGTCAGAGGCCCGTCGGCGTTCGTTTACTATTTAAAATTTCAACTGATGTCCTTCCCTAGGGGATAGAACAGTCCTCATATGATACAGGGAGGCGCCTATTGTGCCCATTAATTTGTACGTTTTGTAGTTAGAGCCCCAGGGAAACAAGTTCAAATGCCTCACCCGTATAGCTACTTGATGGTCATTAAATCTAATTGGATAGGAATGTTAAATAATTCACAAATTCTGTTACTAGTTTAACCATGATTGGGTTGAACATAGTATATTACGGTAATTCGATGCCTTTATTTATTTTTGAAGTACTAAGGCATTTTTGAATAGTTCTTTTGTTGATTTGTCAGAGTTACCCATGTCTCGTCACCAGTAACAATGCGTTTCATGAATGTTAGGTCGGAATTGACTCGTTCTATCATGTCCTTAGCGACTCTTATGCGATTGAGTTTTTGGTGAAAATTCAGGTCTTTTGGGACTAGTCGAACGGCAACATGTTTCATGCCCAATTGATTATTAAAAATGATACGGATCGTGAGACACAGATAGTTCAGCGGCTAACTCTCTCAAAGTTAAATGAGGATTTTCAGTCATTTTCACTTTTGCGATTGTACACAAAAAAACTTCAGTTGAACACAAAAAAAACATAAATTCAAATTGAGAACCTCCACCTTTTCCGAAATCGGTCAAAAATTAGTAACTTATTATGTAAACTACTAATCCATCGGCTGGTAATTTATAATCAATTTCCGAAGAATGACTACATCTACATTCCAGAGAAAAGTGACGCACCTACATATTAACACGGTGAGAGGTAGATGTACTTTGTAACGACTACCTCGTGACCTTCAACGAACTAATCCTGCTAATGAGAACACAGGTAACCTTAGACCAACCTAGTTAGAATTTTTCAGGCTTCCGGCTGTCTGCAAGAGCCGCTGAAATTCTTTTGCGTAACGTTTGAAACGGGCTTAGTTGTTATTTACTTGAGATTATCTTTCTAAAATATGTTGTTGCTGTACAGCCTTCTTAGCCTTTCTTTCGTCTTTGATAGTTTCTCTACTCGTCTCTTTGTTAAAATATAATACAAGAGATAGTTAGATTTCAATCGAAAATTGTATGAAACAATGTCTATTAATTATCTTTGTCCTTTACCAACAGACTCTGAACCATTTAGATAACACTTACGGATTTCAGAAAGCTCTCTCACATATGAGAATCGAACCCATCTTTGACACAACAGTTCATCAGGCTCTCCCGCTATATCTACTACAACAAGAATTTTGAAATGCTTTTAAAAGAGATTTTTAGAGTATTTCAACTATTTGGTTCAATATATTACACAATGAATAAGGAGTAGCTAAATGTTACAAAAATAAAGGCAGAAATGGACTCAATAGCAATTTAAATAAGATTTAAATTTATCGAGTCCTAGATGGAAACAACCTAGAATTCTATTGATGATCTATTCACAGAACCTACACACCACTTAATACTAAAGACAATCTTAATCCACGTATCTAATCACGTGTGATTTTGAACCATTGTAATTTTAAATTTTATGGATATGCAAATTAATAAACTGGTATTGGCGATATGTCTAAATATACTACGCTTATTATTTTCCATGACGATTTGGATAAAGCATTCGATTGACTACTTAACGTGCAAATTTAAAGATTTAAGCTTACTATTCATCAGTTTGATATTGATAATACGTTATATTTTGTAGCACATTTACCCAAATTGTCGGCTTTTGTGTTGATGACAAATTATTAAAGGGGCGTCTAAACGGGCCATTTTTACGGCAATTTGTGGCGGCAATGCTGTGGCCGGCAACATGGTAGTACTCTCCAATATTGATTTGATGGTTGCCGGACGATCGCTGAGCGATCTATTTTTCGCAATTTTGCCCGGTCAATTTTGTTGTTGTTTCAGTCGCCCTTTATTTTATTGTTGCCGGGTTGTGGAGACTGGATCATGCGCCATACAATTGTAGACATATTGCCATTATTGGCCGAGCAATTAGTTACCAATAGTGCCGCCACAAATTGCCGCAAAAAATGTCCCGTTTATACGCCCCTTTAATTCTACATAAGTTGCCAAGAAATATTCCAAAATACAATGAAAGTTGCTGCTGCTAAAATGTTCTTAACACAATGTAACAATTTTTGTGGACATGGACTTCATTTTCATGATCCACACCAATTACTATGAGTTCGTATTATTTGGTCTTGTTACAGCTAAACCACTGAGTTGATTTAGTATCTATGTAGGCATCAAACATTTGTATGATTAATACTTAAAGTTTTCAAACTTGAAGCTTGGGAAAGAGCTACATTCAACACGTGACTAATTGTAGGTACAGTCAAATACTTTAGTCGCTTAACATTAACAAATAATCAAACCAGCATGAATATTTTCTATCATAACGAAAATTCGGATTGTAATTGTAGAAATGTAAACACCTTTCTTTTTCCAAAAAAATTTTGGAGCCTTAATGATAAAATTAAATAAATAAAAATTGTTTATGGAAATAAACTATTTTTATTTAATTATTTAGATTTTATAAAACACTAGTAGCTAGTGTTTTATATTTGAAGTATTGGATGTGTTAAGAGTAAAGTTGTAAGTAATTGGGTGCAAGTTCTTTTCTAATCTCAACATTGCAAACATAGAAAGAGTAACAGAGTTTGCTAAATATTAACAAGGTAGATATCATTCACTAGAACTATTGAATTTTAAATGGTATGTTAATCAAACTGGTCTTATTAATAAAATTAAATGTTACTACGCAGCTGAGTGTTTCCTTATTGTTACGAATGATTAGTTAGACGACATTTTTTTAATTTTGTCACATGATTATATGAAACGAATTAGGATAGTCCTTCAGACACACCTCTCACCGTTTTGTACGACTGACGTAGACGTTATTAAAACGTCAATCTAATTTCATACAATTATTCAATTGTTACTTCATAAATTATTAACTAGACTGGATTAATAGGACCACTTCAAGATAATATTTAATTATTATACTCAATTCGTAATGTTAGAATATACGGTCTATTTCACCAAATCTTGTTATGTTACATTGGTATGGCTGAATACCGTGTCGTTATATACCATAGTTTTACAACTACTTACCCTCTATATTATGATAAATTAATAGAGACGAGAGACGACGAGAAAGCTGAAATAGAGAGAAAGACGAAAGAACATTTTAACTTTTATCAAAACCTTGGATAATAATAACTAATATGTAAAGAATATATAATATATATTGTGCCAGTGATTTTAATTACTACCTCATAATTCTAAAACTTATAGTCCTAACACAAAACTTATATCTTTGAAATCAATACGTGTAACAGCGTAGGTATATCTACTAGACAACTTTTATTTATATTTCATTTATAGTTCACAAAGTGGACAATGTAAAACTCCCACAAAACAATAGTGGAACATCGATACACCCACAGAAACACCGTAATTTTGTTTACAATCCCCATGCGAGATACGATGACCTATCAAGGTCGTCATGTCACGGGCCAACCATCACAATAGCGGGTCGGGGAAGTCAAACATTTTCACTTTCATACGAATACCTACTACACTAACATTCACTAACGTTGCGTAGAATTCCAGTTTTAAGTTAAAGCGACAAGCCTAAACTGGCAGCGTAGGTACTATTTTTGAATTTGGAATGATTTTTTAAATTTAGACTGATTTTTCCAGAGACAATTTAGATTTTTGTCGTCAATAGCGTGTCGAGGGAGTCGAACATTTTCACTTTCATACATATACCTACTATTTACTAACGTAGCGTAGAATTCCAGTTTAAGGTGTAAAGCGTTTATACTTAGCAAATTATAAATAAATAATTTTTGTATTTTTTTGTCGCTAGTAGTAGGTCGAAGAAGTGTAACAATTTCCTTGCTGGCTGCCTAGTGCCCGCCTAATCTTTTTAGTAGGTATTCGTATACCTACTAAAAAGATTAGGCGCGCACTAGGCAGCCAATAAAAGTATAGGATTTCGTGGCTGTCTAGTGCATGGGATCCGAAACACTGTCATTATGTTCGACTAGCTGCCACGGCCAAGCTGCCAGTGCGCGCCTAGAGTTAAGCGACAACCCTAAAATAGCCGCGCACCATTTTTGAATTTGGAATGATGTTGTGAAAGATATATTTTTGTCGCTTTCACGGTAGGAAGTAGATTGCCCGTACCCACAACCAATCTATAAATTATATTTATTGCCTCTAAAATAGATTTTGTACATATTAGATATATTTCGGGACTTAATCGCGTGAATTATTTAAAGGTACGAACCTTTTATTCTTTATATTTAAAGGTACGAACCGATCGTGGTCACGGGTCGACCCGTGACCACGATCGGTGCAATTCGATTGAAACGTCGGGTAAATAAACGGTTCGCGAAAGTTTAAAAACAATAATAGATTTTGTAGATTCGGACATCCAAACTTACAAACTATAAGGATAGTTAACTGTAGTTTTTAACATTAACGGCCGGTCTCAATAATCTAACTATCGATGAATTTGGCTACTAGACGTAGAAATTTGACATATTTTTTATGGAGCTTATGTCAAATATATAGCTCTAGTAGCCAAATCATTCGATAGTTAGATTATTGAGACCGGCCGTTAATGTTAAAAACTACAGTTTAAATGTTGTAACACAGATTTATCATACACATTTTGTAGCGGTAATTGAAATTCTACAAATGTCGGTTACCGCCCTCAAAATGTATCAGTCTTCAAACTACTTTCAAACCAGAGTTCATAAAAAATAGCGTGATTGCAAAATTTATTTAGACAGACTGAAATAGTGCCGTATTAATAATGGTTATCCTTTACCACATATTTGAATTTGACTAAGTGGCATATATATACTTACCATACTTACTCGATCGGTTCAGATTGTTTTACACGGTTAATCTGTTTGGTCAAGATGTTGTACTTATAGACAAACTTACCTAGGTACCTATGAAACGGCACGTGTGACCGCGTTCTATCTGCTGAACCCTTAACCTCAAACTATATGCGTGGACGCCACTGCGTAAAGCGCCTACGCTTGTCTGTTCACATACTCACGCCATAATTCCAAATTTAAATTAGAATAAAAAAAAAAAGTTCCCTCTTCGTTTATGAACATGACTGTTATCTATGTCATCTCTCCCAGAGTCTCAGTAGCCCGAATTTACGACAGAACGTTCGAACCTAGCATTTCTAAGAAAACACTGAAGTACCTACCAACAGTTTTGAGGACCGCAGACATAAAAACCAATACTGCTCAAAGAAAGCTATAAGGAAAAATGGGCAGAGATTTGGCACAATTTGCTGCGATATCAAGTTACAATGTTTTTTATCGTCCACCGTGCGTTTTACATATTTATAAGTTACGGAAAAATATTATCTTTCCCCTCGAAAGTTTTAATATTAAAGATTAGAGTGAGCGTGCCCGTAATTTTGTTATATGGCGGAGACGTACTGTTTCAGATTTTCAAGAGTGTATGTTTTATTCAAATATTCTGAATTTTACTAAGGCGAATTTTCTAGAAACTATCGGAGAATATCATAACTCCAACGTCTATATTTTCATATAATAAAAGTTACCTAATAATAGTATAGCAATGCAGATAATTATGACAATGCTCATCTGACTAACTAACGCAACAAATACATTCTCTATACTCTTACCGTCATAGTTCGATGGGAGGAAAACCCAAAACGGCTGGAGAAAGAAGATTAACCTACCATCTAATGTGACATTTATAAAAAACGTGGAAGCATATGACCTAACAGTGATACTCGATACGTTGCTCACTCACGGAGTCAACTCGAAAAGTAAAGACCTTAGCAGTGCCTGTGTACCTACCTACAGGCGAATCATGCTGCCTATCACTAGCTAAAGCTCCATAGTCTCCTTTTGCAGCACCCATGAAATTACACGCACCAATGAATTTTAGAATGACATATCATCGCCCGAAGCCATATAGAAAGGTTTAATGCTCCGCCAATAAATAAAATTCTATGTTGTATGACGAACGTAAATATCAGTAATATCCATCAGCGCCTCTACGAATATACCTCACCGTAAAAGGTACAAATGGTGCTAAATAACATTCTAATCTCACAACCATTCTCTAAAAAAAAAACAGACAATAAAACGCTTTTTACACGTGCCAAAACAGACGGCCGAAACACGCAAATGACCTCAAAATGTCGTCGTCCTATCACTAGCAAAAAGTAGGTACATAAATAAAATAGTACAAAGATTGGAAGCAGGAAAACTAAACTAAATGGCTTGTAACTGTGAAGTCTAGATACAAAATGACAAAGAAAAACGGACTGTTCATTATCGACAATAATAGTGGCGCTAAACACTCAACTGAGACCTAGAAAACATTCAAGCGAAGTATATTTAAGTACATATACAAATGAAATACCATTTTCAGAAAAGTAAATATGCTACAATTGAACAAAATATTGAAGATAATACGATAAGCATAAGATAGTATAAGCATAATACAAAGAGCAGAAAATAAGAATCAAGAATAAAGATCTCATAGATCATCAGTGATATTTAAATAGTGGTTTGAAAACTAGTGTTAAAGGAACTCATCTCGCAGCAGATTACAGAAAAGAGTGAAAACCCATTTAGTGGTTCCACATAGAAGGAGCCATAACAGCATATTGGATAGCCGAAACATACTATGTAAAGAAACTAATAAAGCAAGCAAAAGATACTAGCTTCGGCCTAGACGCTAATCAGAAGAAAAATTCAGACCTATTACTAACATAATGTACCACATTACCAACCAAAAGAGCCGTACCGAATAAAATGGCAAACCGTTATTACATTACCAATAAAAAATACCTTTATTAAGTCTTTAAATTGAAATGGACCGTCACCGTCAGTCAGTCCCAATTTAATCTCTCTGCTTGAAGGGAAACAAATTTATTTAGCTGCTATCAATTTCATTTCGATTCAGAACTAAATACATTATCATTGGTTTGTTGCTACGGTAACTTTGGACTAACACAAAATACCACAAACCTATGCCTTTGTAAGAATAAATACTTTAACATAAATGTTATATAAAAACATCCAATAAAATAAAAGACATCATTAAGGTCCTATGAAAGTTCCTTGAGGTACTCCTAAGAAAGAAATTATGTCGTTACCTTATTAGTAATGTGTATAGTTAATCAATGAGCTTGTCTCCGAGTATAATAGACAGCTAATTATCATAATAATTATTCAATTATTTACGCGTCTGCTTTGTCTTTCACAATTTATTACACAAGTAAATTAAATGGGTGTCATTTACCATTCAATTATTGTTTCTTATTGATCATTCATCAAATCCTTTATCGGACGTGGGAATGTAAACAGACATCAATAAATATTATTATTGCTATATAATTTATTGATTTGGCTTGTAAAGGTATTTTAATAAGTATTTTATATGAACCACAAATAATAAACTGCCGATTGTAATATATTTGTATTTTGAACATTAACTATCGAGGAAAAGTAGAAAGAGAAACCTGTTAAAGAATAAAGGTCATTGGAATACAGAAATTGTAATTACGTAACAAATAAAAAAAAAATACAGGTATATCTAGAAAAAAAGTCGAATTTCAATAATTAATAATCAGATAAACCGCAGAATTTATAGTATGGCAACAAAAATTCCAATTACGTAACTATCGGAATCGATTACATATTTCCCAGACGTTACCTATATCAAAAGAACCATCGTAGCCAGACAGACTACCTATTTGTTTATTTGGAAAAAAAACGTGATCGCCTAATTGAAATGCAAGAACACCAAAATAAGTAAGAGGCGAGTGGCAAGATCAATGTCTTGGAAGCGAGTGAGACTGGCGACGTCGTAGTGTAGAATAGTGTAATCTAATAGAATCAACTCGGCCTTGGTAGGTCAGTGGCACATGATGTCACGATCGCAAACCATTCCGCCTAGAGACTGTTCCGTGGGGCCTTTTCGAAGTCACCTGTACGTGTTATGTTTTACTTCGCCCGCGTACCATGTTTTAACGTCGCCTTTGTCTGGTGTTTGATGTTAAACAGTCTGGTGCGAAATTTGAAGGTCGCCCTCCACAAAGAATTTGATAAAATCTCATATTACCAGTCGTTAAACTGGTATTTTCAGACTTCACCTAAAACTGGCGTTTTACGACCGTAGTTTAAAAATGGCCACCATAGATCTCATCAGCTGTTTTTCATTTTTTTTATTTATACGACTACTTGGTGGCGAAGCGGAAGTGGATATATCTGCTGCGAAATTAGTTGTAGGTTGGATTCCCAGATGGAATTTATAAATGTTGGTTCTGTCTGTTACTGGTTGTAATTTGTGCCAGTTAATGTACACAAGGCTTGTACCCTAACTAGACTTGTATTTTCAAATAAGAACATTTTGAATAAATACTTTTCATGTTGCAAATATTACTTGACTGTAGGTACTGACTCTATTTGTTTTAATGCACATGTATTTTATTTACTGTCTAGGTTTTGTTTAATTAAAGTGCATTGTGTTTGACCTTTCTTCTTACCTACGGTCAATGATGAAGTATGTTGCCATTGTCATGTCTATGGACGGTTGATGGTTTTCCATTAACCCTATCCGTGTCTCAGAGACTACATAAAACGAGCGCTTAGTTTGTCAGACGGGCACATGGGACTACATATATTTTTAGTGCTTTTGAAAACTCTTGTCAGTACTATATATTGAGATTCTGGATTAAGTGGGGACCACCCAGACTGAGAGATCAGCAACGTACCACAATCAGTTTCATCCGATGACCGTTTTCTACAAATTATCACAACCCTGTGTGCCTTTGAGAATACGTTATGTTGATCGTTATGGGCCTAATGTTTCTCCATTTTGTTACATCTAACAATGAGATTGAAAGAGTAGAGTGCACTTGTTTTGTGCGTTATAAAATCTGATCGTAAATCATAGATAGCTAGTGTCTCTTTAGATTATTAGGTTAGAAAACATTATTGAGGCTCGCGATGACCGCCATGCACTATAAAGTATTTAATTTACGTAATAGTTCTGCATAGAGTTGCCACCTTTTTTTGGACATTGGTTTTTAAAATGTGTTATTAAAAGTAGAAAAAAGTACGTTGTCTTAAAATAAAGTACAATTTAATATTTTTTTCATGTATTATTTTTAAGGACTTATAAAACACTAGCTGCCTGCCAATCGTAGCTTATTAAATCTTGAGTTACATCATTGTAATTTTCGTAGAGATCTCTAATTTTTTGACAATAAATATAGCCTATGTTACTCCCCAATAATGCAGCTTTCTAATGGAAATAAAATTTTTAAACTCGTTCCAGTTGTTTCGGAGCCTATTCAATGCAAACAAACAATCAAATCTTACCTCTTTATAATAAGTGTACTTATATTAAATACCTAATC
This sequence comes from Herminia tarsipennalis, assembly GCA_945859575.2. Lineage (NCBI taxonomy): Eukaryota > Metazoa > Arthropoda > Insecta > Lepidoptera > Erebidae > Herminia > Herminia tarsipennalis. The sequence continues at coordinate 20,163,672 of OX243850.2, forward strand.
ATAATCACGCATCTTTACAGTCTAAGTTAAAGTGATTAAGTATATATAAAATAAAAAGTAAAATAAAGTATTATAGCGTACGTTATACGTCACATTAGTATATAGTATAACAACTACCCGAAACAAAGTATAATACTGTATTTTATAATACGGGTACTGTAGCTACCCTAGTTCTACACAAAATAATACGTTGGCGAAAAAATATAATCTCAAAAATGCTCATAAAAATTACTCGTGTGACTACAACATATAAATTAACTTGCAAAGAGCATTTCATCATTATAATTACACACGCACATACCCATAAAAATGGCCACTGATTTAATAAGTAGCCAAAAACAGTCACCGATTAAATCTAGGCGCCGCCGTTAGCCAAATAGGTACATCGACAATTAATCAAATTGTGGTGGCAAATCTGGTCAGGTAATTATGATAATCAACTGCTAACATGAATTTGAGTACTTAAATTGATTATATTATTTATAGATTTAAGGACCCAATGCACTATGCAACTATTGTTTTTCTGCAAAGTTGAAGGCAATCTAGCCAAATTTGAAGCCCATTTCGGCTCGTATCACCTACATTACCGCCTACTTATATCACATCACATAATATATTTTCACACGAAAAAAAAAAAAATAATAATACCTATTTATTTATTTTTCTTCCCTCACTCAGAAAATTATTACAAATGGTTCATGGTGGAGAATACATATACCTACATAGTTTAGTTATTTTATTTGTGTGGTGTGTGTGTGTGTGTGTGTGTGTGTGTGTGTGAGAGAGAGAGAGAGAGAGAGAGAGAGAGAGAGAGCTATAAAAAATGTGGAGTTTTAGAAGCCGACTTTTGTTTTGCCGCCTTTTTCCCAACTTTGCCGATGACATTAGGCTCTGAAATGACAATTAGTTTATACATATCTGTCAGTATTCATTGCTTCTGTAGTTACCAACTTTTTCAAATTTATTATTCTAATAAAATTAACAGTTATTGTGAAATTTGTAGTAACCTCGATTACAACCGCAGAACAGTTGAGATTTTTTTGTCCTATAGTCATTATTGACTCACACACTTTTAAAGCCCCAGCCAAATATTGTGTAAAACAATAGTCAATTTTGATGAACTTAAAAAAAACTCAATGCTATGAACGACACAGTTATCTTTTGATCAGATTGTGATGAAAACTTTTGATGGGGTGTTCAGGGGACGTCCTCGAGAGCCTAAAGAAAAGGCACAACGAAGCGTAACTGGTTCAGTTACTTTTAGTTAGCACTAGTTAACCTTTTGACCGCCACGTCAATAACGAAAATCCGTGTTCCCCACGCCACGATAAGTCAAAATGTATTATTTTTGACGTGTCATACCGTCGGTGGCGTCGTGAGCACGTTTTCATTTCACGTCCATACACGTCCCTGGCGGTCGAAAGAAAATAGATAAAAAATACGGTTTCTTCTTATGTTCATATTGATAAATGTTGTTTAGTTCACAAGTTCACTTAAGTTTGTATTGTTTAGAGATGGCTCTAGAACTTGAAGTTTATAAATAACTATTGCGCACACGTACTGAATAACAATTCAATATGTCACTGTCAATAAATAAATTAAAATATAATTAATATAGTACTGATGGCGTGAAGTAATTGATCCAATTTATATTAACAGTTCCTTCTTTTTTAAAGAAATTTATTTGGCATGAATAAATCTAAAACCACTAAGCAGATTTTTTTGAATGTTGGCACTACACGGCGGTTTTTTAAAATACTCCTGTCTCTACTGTCCCTGCGAACTTTGTATAGCCCGTTTCTTTTTTTTTCGTTATTGAATTTTTATCTATACTAATATTATAAAACTGAAGAGTTTATTTGTTTGAACGCGGTAATCTCAGGAACTTTTGATCCGAATTGAAAAATTATTTCACTGTTGGATAGCCCATTTATCGAGGAAGGCTATAGGCTATATAACATCACGCTACGAGTAATAGGAGCGAAACAGCAATGAGAAATGTTGCAAAAACGGGAAAAATTTACGCATACGAAGTTGCGCGGCACAGCTAGTATAATATAAGAAGTTAAGATTCGTGAACAACCTTGACTCTTTAAAATCGAACTTAAAATCAAGATTAACTCTAAATTCAGATCAGAATGCAAATTTAGATCAAAAAACAAACTTAAAATCAAAATAAAAAATTAATATTAAAATTAAAGTCACAAAACTACAAAACCCTATGCCAAAGCATAAAGATTTGGAAAACAGATTCTAAAATATAAAATTATTCATCTAAGTATATCTCTTAAACTCTCAGTAACTTTCCACCCATAAGGGCGCGTTAGTTATGCCATACAAATTATTTTATGGCGTAATGACATACATACTCAAATCAAATTGAAAATATTGACATAAATGTTCGTAACAAATTGTTTATGGTAATTACATTTCGAGGTCAGCAATCAAGGTGGTCCTAAACAATTCGTTCTAGAATTCGTCCTTTACTTGAGTCTACTATTAAGGCAATTTGTAGTCATTTTGATTACTACTAGTTGCAGTACTAAAGGTTAAAAGTCAGATTACATTATTCCTAGACCAATAATATTGCATTACTGAATAATTCACAACTATTTTGTGCTACTTTTACAACACAGTTCAATATTTTTTGCTGTGATAACGTCTTATAAATTGATGACCATTCGCTGTTGCTTAGCAAATCAATAACGTGACACTTTTTCGAGCGTGCACCCGGTCATCGAAGGATTATTAACAAATAACATAGACTCAAATAAACTACTATTCTATACTTTGCTGCCACAGACCTCTATCGTATTATTTGCCGCGAATTCAATGAAACAAATGACATGCCAATGACGTCACGCACGAAATGAAAAGGATAGAAATAACAATACTATCCTTTTCTTTCTACAATATATTGAAAATGTATTATCTCTATCTTTATGATTACAACTGACTGTAGGTAACCTACCCTGACAGTTTAGAAGTCACGGAGCCATTTTGAAAGTTTGACGATCCAAATTTTTTTATCTGTTTAGGTACTTACTATTTTGTAAGTAGATAGGTTCCTAACATCATTTTCACAGTTCAGATTCAACCGAATTTATGTGCAATTTATGTGACACTGACGCTAGCAGAAATTAACTAACAAGCTAAATTATGAGTATTACAAAACAAAAAACCTGACTGCTTCAAATGAATAGCACTGAAAATTTTGATAGCCTATGTCACTTCTATAATTGAGACAAATCGAATTGTGGGAAATCCCATTTGGACTGGAGCGCCTACCAAAGATATAGAAAAACCACACACATCGACGCTCGAAAAAGCTCCTTTAGTGCGATTGGGTAAAATCTAAGAAAAATCGTCGCCAACTCTTAAAGAAGAAGTACCTATAGTTAGTTGGTTAGTAGGCTGGCACTTAGCCTCCAGTTGGGCCATTGTGCTCGTTGCGCAAGTACCTATACCATTTTGCATAGGTAGTTATTTAATTTGACTGCCTCTATGACGCGGTGGGAGTGTGTCCGACTGCTACGCAAGAGGTCGTGGGTTCAATTCCCACACGGGACACCACTTTGTGTGAGCCACAAATTGTTGTTTCGAGTCTGGATGTACTTTGTGCCTGTGACTTGTATGTTTGTAAAGTCCCCTGCGACACAGGGCTTGTACCCACTGCGGGAGTCGTCTTTTATAGAATTACGCTACTCTAGATCTTTTATCTAATCAATTAGATTATTTGACGTCACTGCCAGACAAACGTAGACGTACTCAACGGCTCAAGTTCTACGTCACATCTTTACATAAGCCATCACGCTGTACAAAATCTCTGTCTGCACCATGAGACACCATGAAACACATAAAATACCCCCATAACTACGTCATCTCGTTGACAATCTCATAAATTTATTAAGGATCACCACATAAAACCCGATTCCACTAAGCCTGAATAAATTTAGATGAGACTAGCTTTTGCCGCGGCTCCGTCAGCATGTATGAAAAAGAAGTCTACATCTCCACAGTCTGCACAATATTACTATTCTATTTTTTATTTTATTTTTATAAACAAATGACTCCCCATTACATATTAGTATAGATTATTGCAAGTTTTCTTTAATCTGAAGTTTTAAAAAATAGCCCATATTCTTCTGAATGGTTTATGGTATTTATTTACATACCTAATGAATTCCAAATTGGTTCTTTACTACAGTTAAAACTATGGAACCGACTCCAGGAATACTCAAACAATACCTTGAGTTGTGAAGAAGCAGGAAAATACTAGTTATAGTACAATATACAGACCTATTGGGTTTCTTGATTGCCAAAATTTAAACCAGCCAATGTGCGTTTGTATATTATGTCATTGTGCATTACAACCTACTTATACACAAAAGAAAACTGTCCTATACGACCTACATCCATTATGGTGTAAAGGTCCATTAAGTAAACGATTTCACACAAATCATGGTGTTATAACCCCTTGATGGTTCTGTCAGCCCATAAGTATGTTTTGCATTAGCATTTTTTCAATATTGCGAAAACAGAATGTACCTCAAATTTGCATTTTTTTTTCATGGTTACTGCTTAAGCTTACCATGGCATTACAAAACCATATTTTCTATCCATGATTATCTGACATCATAATGTCAATTATATAATTTAATCATTGTATGGTTCTATAAGTAGGTACTTTTCGTTCGTGCATCAGAGGAGACCAAACAGATTGAGATCTAAAAAACAAGAGAGCTGAGATCAAGCAGCGTTGCCACGTTTTCACAGATTGGTGATCTTCTTCTAAAAAAAATATTACACTCTTTCGTGCCTCGGGGAGCGCATTAAATACGTCGTTCGTCCACCAACTCGGTTCTGTCGGATTTCGATGACTAAGAAACCAAATAAGAAATTTCACAGACCTAACTTTAAAACTGAAGAAGTTTGATACAAATTCCCCGCCCCCCCCCCGCCCTATTTTACCCCCTTGTATTTGATTTTCAAAAATGCTGAAGCACATGTTGCTTTATTTTAAACCAAAAACATAAATACGAAATTACAAATATTAAACTTTAAAACTGTCGAAGTTTCATACAAACTTGCTTTACCTCCTTAGGAGACGAATTTTTAAAAATTCCTTCTTATCGGATGCCTACATTATATGTGACGAGAGACGTGAAATTTTGAGGTCGGATTCCTTATGAATCCGACCTCAAAATTTCACGTCTCTACGATCAGCGATTGAGGCTGTGCGTTGATCCATTAGTCAGTCAGTCAGGACAAAGAATTGTATATGTAGGTATATACAATTGGCAAGTCTCCGTTTAGATATGTAGCTGTAACTATACAATATTTCCATTTATTGCAATTCATTCGAAACGTCGGGTAAACAAAAGGTTCGTATCTTTAAAACAATTCACACGATTATATATCTCGATAATATTCTAATAAGTGTAAAAATCGTGAAAGCTTAAAAAACCAACATAATGTCATTTACGGCCTCCGAATATAACAATAATGATATAAATGCATCAAGATATTTGCGAGTGGGTTCCCACCTTAAGTATGACAACATAACAGTTCCATGAACAGACACTTGTTATACACATACATTTGATACGTTATTTATAGAAGTTATGCCATACGTTGCTTACAAACGTAGATATAAGTTGGATAGTATACTATCGACTATCGATTTATTATCTTATTACCTTCGATTACTACGTTGGCTCGCGTAGAGATCGGAAAACCCCCTTACGGATGAAATTATGAAAAACTATGCAGTTCGGTCATTTGGCTCGCGTGGATGTCGGTTATTTTTTTATGAAACTTGGTGCAGAGATAACTTGCACTATAGTGCTGGTAGTGCAAGCTACCTCTGCACTAAATTTCATAAAAATCGGTCTTCTTAGTTTAGGCGTGAATGTGTAATAATAGGTAGGGGCAAAAGTATTTTCGTATTTTGAATGTATTGTTAGTAATCAAACCTCTTTTAATTTAGTTAGGTTGTATTGAATGTAACTGGTTGGTTTTAATATCATTAAATGTTGACATTCTGACGATGAAATAAATAAAAAAAAACTAGTTCCCGCCATTTTTCAATTGTTTTTCAAGCAAGCAAAATGATCGTATGTGACGAAGAAATTCAGTACAATTTTAAAATTTTATTAAATTTGTGCGGTTTACAGACCAATAATACGAGTAGCCTAAATGTGGTTCAAGAAAAAAAATGATATATGGGTCCACATGATCTCACTGTGAGAAACTTAATGCAACGTGTTTCCATTTGCGATTCTTTATTGAAACGTAACAATTCCGACCTATTTCTTAAACGGGTGATCACGGTGATGAAAAATGGGTCACTTACGATAAGAATGTCCAAAAAAGATCGTAGTCGAAGCTTGGACTAGCCCCACAGACCGCGGCAAAGCCCGGCCTGACTCGTAGCAAAGCGATGCTGTGTGTTGGTGGAAATGGAAAGAAAAATCCACTATGAGCTTTTGCCGCCGGGTAAAACTCGATTCTGACCTCTACTGTCAGCTACTGATGAGGTTAAAAGAAGCCATTGAGAAAAACCAGCCGTAGCTGGTGAACAGGAAGGACGTGGTGTTCCATCATGACAACGCCAGACCGCACTCATCTATAGCCATTCAGCAAAAATTGAGAGAGCTTGGGTGGGATGTGTTGATGCATCCTCCGTATAGCCCTGATCTTACTCCATCAGATTTCCACCTGTTTCGGTCACTTCAAAACTCTTTAGCAAGCATAAAGTTAACCTCAAAAGAACACTGTGAAAACTACCTGTCAGGTTTTTTTTATCAAATATTTAAAAAAAAATTCCAGCAATGGGATAATGGCACTACCCACAAGATGGCAACAAGTCATCGATTAAAAGAGCACATACTTATTATAAATAAATAAAAAATGATACCTAAACATTTTTTTTTCTTTGTATGAAAAAATACGATAATACTTTTGCACCGACTTTATAGACATAGTTACTTTCGCATTAAAAGTATTAGTAAGGTTTATTTCGTAAATAATTCTGGTCACGGGAAGTTTTCCGTTTAACACATATGAGGTAACTTTTATCTAACCTTATGACAAAGTTACCTGATGTATAAATACAATGAGTCTTCGGTTCTATGACAATCGATTTAATAATTCAACCAGAAACTCATCGAAATAGTTCAAGGTAAAAAGTTCAAAACTTCTTTTGAATAACTGGGGAAGTACCTTGCCAAAAACTCAGCGAAACCACTTGATTTGTGTCTACGGGGCAATAAGGTCATCAAAGTTCACCGGGGAGTTACTAACTACATCGTTAAGAGGACAAGCGAATGTCAAGTTATCATCATAGTTTATTTCATGGATTTTTCATCTACCAATTGGTCTCTCGCAGTGCTTGTAGCATCAAAAATACCTAGAGTACAAGATATAAGCATTATATGTACCTCGATCAAACAACACACATATAGACATCGTTCACGTACACGAAATTATAGACCACTTTGTTGGGGAAGTGTCTCGAGATACCGTGTCCCTGGGTACATTGCTCAAGCGTACCTTGTATGGAGGTTGCTATCTGTACCCTCGGTATTTCGTAGTTGCACCTATAAATTTCATACGGTAGCAACACTAGGAGTATTCGAGCCCGTTACCGACCCCGTAAAATTTACAAAAATAACCATTATCCACGATATTACCGTATTCAATCTTCTGCCTTTCAGATATCGCGCGTGTAATGAATCATAGTGTCAAACCGAAGAGTTCTTTGACACTTTTCTGTGTTGTACATGTTACAATAACCCACGTACTTACGTCAAACGTTTACGCATATAGCTGGTTGATTAGTTAAACAATCTTTTATCTCTTTCTACACAGTTTCAAATGACAAGACAGTATGGAACCATACCACTGTTACTGCACTAATTGTTTTTGGTTTGCCCAACTTCATAATAAAGGGAATTTAACTAACAAAAAACTTTAGTGCGTGCACTGATGAATATGATGACGATGAGAAGAAAAATTACTGCACGGAAGGGTTACTTAGAGCAGCTACAGGTTCGGCATGTATTATGCGCATTTTAGACGCAAGCATGTCGTTGTGGTATAAATATTTCGTATATTGTTACGCTGAATTTGTGTGGTCTCGTCTCTCACCTCCTTTTATCCCGTGATCATCCTACGTACCTAAAGCATATAATTGTCTAAAGCAAAGCACATGGTGATGTACAACAGGCATAATTGGGGTTTTTCAGGATGACTGGAAAGTTAGTGGTGAATTCTAGTTACATAACTTTAAAGGTCCAAAGAACTGTGTCCAGCAAGATATATTTTTGTATCGAACCTTAGGAAAATTTTAAATTTTGCCTCTACTGGGAGGTCCATAAAGTACACAACAACAATCAGATCAGACTGGCTGTACGCCTATTTCCCGCGTTAGCTATATAAAAAAATTAAGATAACTTACCATGACAATTGCCCAAAAATTATGGGTAACCTCGGATTATTTGGCAAAATCGAGTTATCAATTCGAAACGGTCAATATTCGTGATACCGTATTTGAAAATAATGAAGTTGTCCTCGATACTTCCAAGGTGGAATTGTTATTAGGTGATGCCATCCCTTTTGTAGGCTTTAACTAGCTATTAGTAGAATTTGGTCCTATTTTGCTACTTATGACTTCATTTGCTTATGCTATGTACAATCAAAAGACACGTCATTTTTTTTTAAATGTTAACTGTTATCTTTTTCTTTCAAAGAATTGATAATTTACACGATATTAACAAAATCTCTGCCATTTACATGCTATAAGTTTATTGCGTATTTGTCACAATAGAATTGATGCAACAAATTACTGCGTATTAGATATATTTCGGGACTTAATCGCGTGAATTATTTAAAGGTTTACGAACCTTTTATTTACCCGACGTTTCGATCGAATTGCACCGATCGTGGTCATATAATATGTATAAAAATCGCGAAAGTTTAAAAACAAAAATTACTGCGTAGTGACAAGTTGACATTATGTAAAGGAAGCCAATAATTTCTTACATATAATGCTTAAGAAAATGCCATCGTGTAAATGACGCTATATTCACCTTTTTTATTTATTTTAATTTCGTGTAAATTGTAGTTGGAGTAATTATCTTTGGAGAAAAATAGTTTTAGTTCTAAGGAAGTAGTTCTAATATCTAGTTAAAGCTTACAAAATTATGGTAAATGTTGTCAATAATGTCTGTCCGTTTTCACATATGACCCTATAATAAACAAGTCTAGTAATGTCAACGTCTAACCACCAATTTTTGGATGCCAACAAATTTTCGGCTTCAAAGATGGCAATGGAATTTAAATTTAGATTGAGATTAAACAGACTAGCTCAGCTTATTTCAAGGTATATATATTTTCCCACGGTTCTGCCTGCTTTCATTACAACTACGTGAACATGCCTTTATGCTATCGAGGATAATGCTCAATTTGTGAGCCAAATTTCATCATGATATGTAGTTATTTCTAAAACAAATAATTCCTCTCTGTGTCTCAGAGATATATATCTTACGCAGCCATTACACGCTCAATTCAGATCGCAATAGATTAATACATCTTGATTCGGCACTGATCACGATAACGTGATCTCGATCTAGATTTACGCCAGCTCCACACGTTGGCACCAACGTCGGTCCTCACGCCACTCGTCCAACGTGTGGATCTAGAATAACGCTCGTTTCTAGCAATACTATTTTCTAGATTTCCAAGTTGAACGTGTGGCGTTGGGGCCGATGACAACGTGTGGAGCCGGCCGTGAACATGTAATGGCTGCCTTAAGCCCTATGCTCTAACGCTCAATCTCTCCCAGACCGTGTTGAATTGATGTACCACCATCATGTTGAATTGATCTTCTCGAAATATGTATGGGCCCACCTTTGGTGAAGGTAAGTTTAACGGAAAATCTAACACCGTGGCGTAGGATTTATAGAACCCCCTTCTTTCCGCCTTCTCTTTGAATTAAAAAACCCGTGGCTCAATGTGTGTGTGTATCGAGTTACCTGCTGAACGTAGGCCCAAAGATCGCCACAATAACCGGCCCTGCGCATGATCGAAAGACACCAGCATCCACTGGTTTCCAGCGAACATCACCAGATCATTGCATTCGTTAAACATAACTTCCAAGCGCGCTGAAAGTAGTTCTAAAATCATCAAAATTACCAAGACTATAAGCTATCTTAGTGTATTGTATGCCGAAACTCGAACAGTATGAAAATAAAATACCTATTGTAAGTATGAGACCAAGCAAATATTACGTACATGTGTGTTTGTATTGTCTGGCTTTTATTGTTTAATAGCGTATAATATCCTGATTTGTAATAGACCAAAAGAATCTATTATTATAAGTGTGGAAGACTCATTCATTTTCTATTTTTAGCGAACCTTAACGGCTCAGAGGAAATTTTACCTCATTACACACTGGGCCTGCGGTTTTACTTCGAATTACTTCGTTCCTTTGAGTGCTTTATAACTTTAACAGCTTCATAACTAGAGCTACTTTAAGAGCTAATTTTGTTATGCATCTAGGACTCGATCGTATTCACTTTCAACTTTTAAAATGGCAGCCATTGCCGATAATTTAACAGCGAGCGGCCAGGAAGACCACTTAGTGCAAATAGCCCTTAAACTGCCATAATAGGAGAGGGCTAGAGGTCGCCCGGTATCGACCTGGTGGTCAACAATTAATAGAGACCTCAAGAATTGAACCCAATTGTTTGACCAGACGACCGAAGATAAAAAATCTTGGCGAAGAGCCGTGAGGAGAGCCGACCCCAAATAAAGGGAGCAGGGACGGAAATTGATTGATCTAGCATAAGCAACTCAGGGGCTGCATTTATGTTATGGGAAGACAAATAAACCAATTCAAATGCTTCAAAATCATAAAAAGCTTTATTTAGAGCGGATATCTTCAGTTTAGAAATTAAAATACAATTGATGATGTGATTTTTATTCATGGCAATCAGAATTTATTATCTATTGTCGTTTCATTTACACATAATATGGCTGATTAGAATTTATTGATGACTTAACTGAAACTGAATCTATTTTCTTCTACAGTCAGTCATGACTAAAGGCGGGCTTCCACTGCGAGCGGAAGGAATTTCGTTCGGGAAAACTGGTCTAAATGTAAATTTTCCACTAGCTGTACACTACTAAATCTTTAACAGACATTTTTTTTTATTTATAGGTTACCACAGAGGCTGAGCTACAGGGAAGAAAACAAGTGGTGGAGTGCACAGAACTCCTCTGTGGTGGAGTGCAATATACAGAGCAAATGCATGATTCACAAAAGGACCAGATGATCATAGGCGTTTAGGAATGATGTCATTAGGTACTTTAAACGAAGCGTCAGTGGAATGTAATGGACGAGACTATTTGCTTTCCTAAAATTCGACGCAATATTACGTATGTTGCCAATTTACATGAAAAGGTTAAAGAATCAAGTCGTACATACGCAGATACGCCAAATTTTACAACACAAATCGCCAAAAACGTACAAACCAGGAAATGGTTCACTAAAATAGATTTTATTGTTGGAACAGCTGTTGTGTACTTATTTACTATTCGTTTTTCACTTTTTTGATCTCCAAATAACAAGGTAAATCAAATATTATATAACGTACAAATAGACCAGAACATTCAATATTTAACAATATAAAAAGTGAACGTTAGGTGCCTCTGATGATTTTGTACATTTCAAAGATACGTTAGTCGATTTTTTTTAATTTGAATAGATTTTTGTAAAAATCGCTTGTTAACCGAAGCGGAAATCTCGTGCGAACATAAATGGCAATTAAGCAGACACGGTTAATAAATAAAATTTCATAAAAGGACGCCGAGACAAGTTCGGTCATTCATAAAACGAATAAGTACCTTTCGAAGGTTAACACCTCTGGAGGTACCTTAATACCTTCGAAGGTCGCCACCTGCGGAGGCACGGCTACATACGTTTACGATCACGTGTTTATTTACATGCCTGTCAAAAACGAATTCGTTTCTTGCTTATTGAAACAGGTTTCCTAAAACATTTTCTCGAAAAATCTCGCAGACTAAGAGATATACAGCGTTACTGTAAACTACTTGACAGCAGTTTTAAATACAAACTCCAAAATAGAATACCTTGGGATTACACCACGCAGGTTATTTAGTGCGTATTGAACAACGCAATATAAACTGTGTTGAGATACACATCGTACATATTACGTGAGTCTTAAATAATGGAGAACAAGGGTGGTTGCGATTTCAGAAGTATTTTCTCGCAATAAAAGTTTATCTTGTCGTAGAAATTATGCGTAGACCCAGAACTACACCAAATCTTCGGATTATTACAGAAAACTATCTAGGTTTAAGACAATAATAAAATAAAATTAACTTGCAATAAATCCATTTTCTTTTACTTTTACAGTTGGTAAGTGCAGTTGGATTTACAAAAAAGACAATCCAGAGTGGCATTTAATTTATTTAAGTACTCCAGTTACATCTAGATAATCAAAGTAATGGTTTAAGAAACCTTAGGAGTTGTAAGGATTTGCACAAATGGTCAGTTCTCAGTTTGGTAGGTCTATGGAGGCACCGCAGGGTGGCGGAAAATACCGCGCCGCTGGCCTTGGACGAGACATCGAACTCTGCGGAATGCAAACACAACCAAGCGGACGGCTTGCCGAAATTTGTGTGTATGTGGCGAATTCACAGATGTAGCTTGTCGCTTGTAAATCTTATGAAAATCACTGGTACTTAATTAGGTCGTCATAAAAGGCATTTTATCATTATTTCCTTAGTGAATTTAAAAAGGAAAATCGTTGCTAATATTTGGATGACCTAATAATTCAATGTTACATCATTTGGCATCATGTTAGAACTCAATTGAAATGTTTTTAAGTATTATTTATAAAACGTGATGATCATCGAGAATCGAGTGATTACGATATTGCCAAACTAGTTAAATTCTTATATGCTATAAGTTATATTTACATATTCTAATGGTATCATGGAAAATTTTAACACACCTATCTATCAACCCAACACGTTCTAATGAAATCGATTCGAACTAGAACCATAAAATGATTAGCATGTAACCTTTTTGTAACCGTTCCGTTCGCAAATTATGTGAATTAGAATCTAAATGACCTAAAATTTCTAAAATACTAGTCACATGAATACATGTAGGTACTGAGAATTGGATCGTAAACCTTTTTTAATCGACTGAACCAAGGACTGAACCAATTAAAGACGACGATATCAGATAACCTTTAAATAAGATAAGCCACGACTCCAATAAGAACTAATTTGACCAGTTCAATGATAAAGTCTTCATTAAACTGGAGAAAAAAATACAGAAAGGATTTCTAATTGAACCATAAATATTTTCGGATAAGTTAAACCGTGTCTTTAATTCCGAGTTTCACAAGGGGGAGGGTAGGCTCGCAATTGATGATAATCCAAGGATTGCCCTGTACCCTAATTAAAAATAATCACTTCTGCTGCAGAAAAAAAACTGCCGATATTTTGAGTTAAAATTAAGACGACGTTACGCTTGAAAATCTTCGCTGGGTGGTCCAAATATTACACAGTTAAATTAATTGTTATTCGAAAGTAAGTAAAGACAAAAGGAGACCGTAGTTTTACAAAAGTAACACAATAACGCTAATGTGACAATCTAGAGACCAGACGCAAATTGGGAAGAGTTATGTGGATAACTCTTCCTTAAATTGTCACATTAGCAACAACGTTCAAACAAGTCGTGGGACTTGTTTGTACTGTGTATCAGAGTGTATTGTCCCCAACCAAATATGCATCAGATGTGTTAGAATAACATAAGAAATTAGAATTTCAAATTAACGAAATACCAATAAGCGGAATGATACGACATGTCCTTATTCGTATACATGTAAGTAATGTAATCGTTGCTAAATAATTAAAGAGTGATGAGAACGATGCTGCAGATAATAAAAATGATAAAAATGACAAAGTAATGACTATCTTTAACTGAGTTCAAGATACTTTTGAATAATATATTGAAGAGCTTAAAGCATAACCAGACAATACAACTGACATTCCTGTTGAACATATCCGTAAACATGCAACAACAGTTAGCATCGTAAACAAACTTAGTAAATCTTAACGGTAAGCATTCATTTTGTCATGAACTCATAATTGGCCGTTCAACGGAGAATCAATTAGCAAGGTACACTTTGCAATCAAAATTTAATAGTGTAATTTCGAAAACTGTTTAGTATCAGAATGCTATTGCTGATTACGGTTTGTCGCACGCTTTTGAGAGACATACTTGACGTATTGTGTGAATAACTGTTGGTTTTCCTTTCAAATTAAAAAAAATACGTCTGCCGTTGTCAATATGGCAGAAATATTTCTATGATTTTGTCGTATGCTTAAATATTTATGTCAAAATGAATGTCCTGACTCATTCATGAACGCCTAGGCTTAAACCCTTGGACCTAGAGAGCTGAAATTTTGGAGAGGTTTCTTTTGTTAGACTCAATATTATTCTAATCCGTTATTTAATATTATTCATTCTATTTTTATCAGAATTTAACTCAATCATAATTTAAAAACGTTATTGAGATTTGATTTGGACGGTTGACATTCAAAATTTAAATGTCGGTAGTGACATCACATGACGTTGACATGGAGAGGGAATAGAAAGATGGCTGACAGATTGTATTCGCGTGTTGAACATTGCGGACGTTTGTAATAGTTCAAATAAATCCGTTTATTACTCTGTAATCCTACGCATTTTTATTGAAGTCCGAGTTGATCCATCACTTTTATGATTTAGACAACGTAAATGAAAACAAACTCAAGCTTTAAGGGAGTGAACAAACTTAACGTGAGTGAAGCCTCCTGATTAAGCTAGTTATAAAAAACTTAAAAATACTCAATAAAAAAAATTTAAACATTCGCATAAAGTGTTTTATGCACGTAGCAAAATATTTTCCGATGTCGATTGATCTGAAAGTGTAACATATACTACAACGGCAGCGACCCGACCGAAGGCTACGCGTCTTGTTATATAACTCGGCGCTCAATGCAGTGCACACCAAACTGAGAGCTATGCGGGTATTGCTCCTTGTCGCAATTATAGTATACTGCTTTATTTTGACATAAATGCATTGTTAAAGGATGTTAATTTCAATTTTGGTTTTAGGTACAAAACCAATAAGGTATATTCGGAAATTCTTTTACTGTATTTAAATACAAAAAAAACGGACAACTGCAAGTCGGACTCGCCCACGGAAGGTTCCTTACAAATTTGTTTGTACATAATTACATATAAATAGATCGGGAATCGAGTCTCGCAGTTTTTTAAAGACTATCATTTTTGAGTTTAATCAATGTGGGATTGATTTCCACATTACTAGCAATCTCGTTAGTTTTAAAACTTTTCCCTATACTTGTAGTATAAGAGGGTCAGATGCCACAAAAAACGTACATTTCGACACTCTCGAGGAATCAACATTTATAGGGCACTAGCTTTTGCCCGCGTGGATGTCGGTAATCGCGATAAAAACTATCCTATGTCCTTCCCCGGGACTCAAACTATCTCCATACCAAATTTCATCTAAATCGGTTTAACTGTTTGAGCGTGAAAGCGTAACAGACAGACAGAGTTACTTTCACATTTATAATATTAGTATAGTATAGTATGACGTATGGATTTTCCGATGACCTAGAACTATAAAATTTGGCAAGTAATACCGTCTTATACTACAACTATAGGGAAACGTCTGAAAACTATACATTTGTAATTAAATCACAAAAAATATAGTCTTTAAAAAACTGCGAGACTCGATTCCTGAACTATTTATATGTACCTACAAATTTGAACCCTCTCCGTATCTTTTTTTTTACGTTAACTTAGAAGTTTGATTTTTTTCACAGCTTCGAGGGACTGGGGACCTGAGCATATGGTTTTAATTTCACCCTTGGTCTTGACAGACAGACGGACGGACAACAAAGTGATCCTATTAGGGTTCCGTTTTCACATTTTGAAGTACGGAATCCTAAAAATCTGGATGTAAATGAAATCATTTAGCTCTGTTGACGATCTGCACCTAGATCATCCATAGAGTTAAATGTTTCACTTAGATCCAGATTTCAAACATACCTGATCTAAAAA
Organism: Herminia tarsipennalis; assembly: GCA_945859575.2. Classification (NCBI taxonomy): domain Eukaryota; kingdom Metazoa; phylum Arthropoda; class Insecta; order Lepidoptera; family Erebidae; genus Herminia; species Herminia tarsipennalis. The sequence goes on from OX243850.2 coordinate 20,179,846, forward strand.
AACATAGTAGGTAGGTAATTCATCATCATCATCATCAGCCTATCACAGCCCACTGCCTATCTTCGGCTTCTCGCATCCAGCTCCTGCCAGCCATTTGCGTAAATCATCACCCCAACTTAGCCTGAGGGCGTCCTACACTACTTACTTATTCTAATTTTTCACCTTATCCGTTTGTGGCATAAAAAACTAACAGACATTATGTTTCAATCAGACACCGACCTTCGCGTATTCAACGACTTTTAATAAATCTCTTTGGTATTTATTTTTAGACGCCATAATCACTAGTGAATATTTTTAATTTCTGTTTTATGTTAATAGGCGTAGATACAAAAAAATAATTTATTGTTACAGTCAAGAATTAATTGGGAAAAACTAATGTTTTATTTATTAAAAGCTTTAACGTCGGTTAACAAACCTTAAACATATTAAATAGAAATCCAGTATTATTTTCTTCTAATTTTTGAGTAGATGGCAATCTGGCTGATTTTACCAACCAATTTATACCAGCCAGTGCCAATATTGCGTGTACAGTTAGATTGCACGTAAGCTTGGACTTTCACATACAGTACATTTTTTTTTAAATTTTTTCACACCTTAAACGCAGAGCTGTGAAAATGATGACAACTCTGTTTTGCCGCCTATTTTCACAACTCAAAATCCTATTTATGATGTGTCGTCGAAAACACTACTATGAGTTTTTTTATCGAAATCCGCTACTTTTTAGGTAGGTACTTAAAATATTATAATCATAAAAATATTTTAGTAATTTTTCATGAATACAAAAAGAACTAAAAGGAGCAATCAAAGAAAAGACATTAGGGAAATTTAAAGACGCAAGTAAGTTGCCGACCACAATGGGAAGCTTTGCAATAATTTAACAACTTTTTAAGTAAATGAACCTTGAAATTAAAATAGGGGAATAAAAAAACTTGCTCTAATATATTTTTAGGTAATTCTTTTTTGTACCTGACAGCGAGTTGCCAGTTCAAAAGAATGTTAAAGCGAACTGTATTATTTTGAAAATGTAAAAGTCCATACACTTTTGACTTGAAAATCAATAATTGTTTTTTCTCATAGGTTTGCATAAACTTTATTTTTAGTTTAGTTTCAGCTTGTTTTGAAAAACAAAGTATAACTTTGGCTTACACTAAACGCGTAGAAAGTGTTTATAAACATGCTAAATAATTTTATTCAAATTGTAATCTAAGGCGTAATATATTGTAATTCATTTACTGTTATTACTCTATTAAAGGTAATATAGGTGCCTCGCTTCGATGGTGTTGGATTTCTGTCACACCAGACTATGAGAGTGATTTGAAGGGATGCGAGACAAGTGTGGTTTCAGTCAGGAAAGGCATTAGCTTGGATTTTTAGGGTTCCGTAACCAAAGGGTAAAACGGGACTAAGGCTCCGCTGTCCGTCCGTCTGTCACCAGGTTGTATCTCATGAACCGTGATAGTAAGACAGTCGAAATTTTTACAGATGATGTATTTCTGTTGCCGAACAACAAATATTAAAAAACAGAATAAAATAAATACCTATTGAAGCGGTCTCCCATACATTAAACGTGATTTTCTTTGCCGTTTCTTGCTCGATATTATAATAAATGCTGTAATTTCATGAAACGTCGTAGCTAGACAGTTGAAATTTTCACAGATGATGTTTTCAATTGCCGCTATAAAAACAAATACTAAAAACAGTTAAAGGGGGCTCGCATACAACAAACATGTTTTTTTGTTTTTTTATAGATAATGGTACGGAACCCTTCGTGCGAGAGTCCGACTCGCACTTGGACGGTTTTACAATTTCAAACTTTCTATGAAATAATATATCTAGTGTCGTATGAATTGTTGTTTTTTTATTTCCTTTGTCTTGCTTTTTTATATTTAATGTTTTTTGTTTACTTATCTTGAATACCTAAACAGTATTTTGTGTGATATGTGTAATAACTTTTAAAATGTTTTTGTTGGCGGTACTGTTGTATGTTTGTTCAGTTTCTTTTTAGGCTAATATGTTTGTACCTTCACGAGAAGATTTGTAATTGGCTTTCTGTTAAATTTAATGTTTTCTTATGCACATATATATATAGTTGTAAATCGTCAATACCTTTTAAATAAATAAATAGAATCGTAAAATTAGTAAGAATGATTTTGACTTTGACTGCCTCTGTGGCGCAGTGGGTGTGTGTCCGACTGCTATGCAAGAGTCGTGGGTTTGATTCCCACATGTGTGATCTCTCTGTGACTTTGTGTGATCCACAAACTGTTGTCCCGGGTCTAGGTGTACTTTGTGTCCGTGACTTGTATGTTTGTAAAGTCCCCCGTGACACAGGGCTTATATCCTACTAAGGGAGTCGTCTTTTATAAAAAAAAAGGATAGTGCAAAATGACTCTATTTACCTACGTTGCTAGTCATAGTACATCTAAACTTAGTATTGCTATGAAGTTACTATTGAATAGTATGAATTGCGCTTTAAATTCTAATAATTTTATCTATAGTGAAAGACCATAAAACACTAGTTGTGAAAATGGCGGCAAACTGAGCTGTCATCATTTTCACAGCTCCGCATTTAACGTGTGAAAATACGTGGAAAATCAGTAAAACAGAATATTTTGACAGACAATGGCAGAAACCAGTTGGCAAATCGGCTAGATTACCTACCATCAACACAATGTTGTTAAAGTAAAAGAAGACCATTAAAGAGTTGTCAAAATGGCGGCAAATTGACATGTCAATAGTGACATGTCAGTTTGCCGCCATTTTCACGTTAAAAGCAGAGCTGTAAAAATAGTTTTACAGCTCTGCTTTTAACGTGTAGGTAAAATATACTTGAAATACGTGTTAACTAAACAAGATAGAGACTTTGTGATTCAAAGAAACAAACTAGAAAGAAAATAAACTTGAAATTGGCGTATGCACAGAATGTGCGAGCCATATCCCTACCGAATATAATTAGCCGTTGCCCTGCGATATATTTTTTAGCATCAGGAGTTCATGTTTAGGTATAACACGCCTCTGTCGGTATCAATATATACCATTTTTTATAAATCAGATCTTCTTGCAAATTCTTCTTAATTGTTTTTAAACTTTCGCGATCAGATCTTGCAAATGACTTCAACAGTAGTCACGGATTAAAAGCATGCCTCTTAATTTTTTCCAAGAATTGATGAAATATCTTATATAAAAAAAGGAGATAGGTATTGAATTATAAATATGATTTGATTTGATAATCAAAAATACCAAATTAAAAAAAATAATTTCATTGAAGATTTGGTAGAAAAACTTCATTGATTTTTACTAATTAGTTTTTTAAACAACATTCTTAATTAATATTTGTCTATGGTTTAATAAATTGTTTTAGATAACGTTGTGTGAACGTGTAACAAAAAATCAGGAGTTGTGACATTACGATTGCAAATTTCTAATCTATACCTACTAATATTATAAATCTGAAAAGTTTGTTTGTTTGGTCGAACACAATAATCTCAGGAACTTCTGTTCGAATTGAAAAAATCTTTTAGTGTCGGATAGCCCATTTATCGAGTGGGCTATTATCTATAACATCACACAAAGAACAATAGGAGCGGAGCATCAATGAAAAATGTTGCAAAAACTGAGAAAATTGACGCAAACGAAGTTGCGCGGATCAACTAGTATTCAATACATTCAAACCCAGTTTTTAAGCATAAGAGCATTTTAGAGCATCATTATTCAACGACTATCGATTAAGAAGCTTGGCTAAAGATGCAGCCGTTTTGGGCGGCAAAATCGATTTTAGCGATGCCGCAATACCGTGTGACCGGTCATAATAAATCCTAAGCGCTCCTAATATACGATAACTTTTTCTAAAAAAATATTAATTGGAACACGTTTAAAAAAAGAACTAGATACTTTTTATACAAAATTAAATCACTTAAGTGCCGACAAATTGGCCAACAAGATCGCTAACTACTTTTTAAAAGTGTTCCAACTTGGAACACAATTCTCATAACGAACGCCTAAAGCGAGGCAGTCATCTGTCCACAAATCAAACTATTTTTTATATGAAACATATCATTAGTCTAATACTCGAGGATAGTGACCGCTCAATGATTCACAGGCAACGCCCCGTTGTTAAAAAAGTTAAGCCTAACACACACTAGCTATAATTTACTGCCAACTCACGATTACTCGGCGACCATTTAATGTTACTTACCTAATTTGTTCTACTCGATAATTGTTAACACTGAAACTAAGTTAAGCCGTAGTCAGAGTTGGACTCAGAATCAAAAACGATTGATTAACCAGAGGCGTCAGTTCCTATAGGTTCAGTATATTACTTTATTTTTATGATGTAATTGAACTGGTAAACGTAAACCCATTTAATCCGATGATCATCTGTTAGCCGAATATATCCAGGCAATCCAGTGGGTCAATTCACGTGTTTAAAGCAGTGCAGTTGCAGTAAGTACGAAGAGTGCCGTGAAATCGGTACCTACAAGACGTTAAGCAAGAAGTGTGTACCTAAACAAGCTTTACGGTTAATGAGGCGACAGCCCTAGGTGAATCCAGGGAGGGTGCACGGGGGCACGTGTCGTGCCATCCCACGGACTGCTGTTTTGTGTACCGAATGTCTTTGCCCGTTTAACCCACAGAAGTGTTTTTTCGGGCACCTCTCATCCTCATCTCATTTGGCGAATATCAGGTATTACGAAATGTACCCCTTGAGCATGTTAGATCCGACACCCCCCCCCCCCCTCCTCAGGATAAAATCCTGGATCCGTACATGGCGAAACAAACAAAAAAAAACACAGAGCAAGCTCCGGGTACGCAAACTAGAAGTCCTAACACCCGTGATTTGAATTTCCTTCATTGCGAGACCCAAAGTTCGTCTCTGAGCCTAGTCTAAAAAAATGCAGCACAACACAATATCTAAACGTAGCTAGTCTGCAGATACTCGTGTTGTAAAGAGTTCAAGAACTTTTTTCACACCGTCCAATAGCGTTTGTTCTAGTCTAACTGAACACCTAAATAATTACAGGCAATTTGTAAAGTAACAAGTTGTTTAGAAAAAGCCGCACGGACATTTTGAATTGTTTTTTTTTTTCTACGCGCAGTTCATGTTTAGACAAAAGAATGCATTGACCGGGTCAGTTATTAGTAGTGTTGCTAGCTATAATAATTTAGAGAAATTGCTAAAACAGATTTTAGAAATTCTTTTGAAATGTAAATTAAGTGGTCGATTTTATTGAGAACAATGGCTGCGTGAAAAGAAACTGCTTATTGCGGGCAATGTAAACTAACATTTAGTTTACATTGCCCGCAATAAGCAGTTTCTTTTTATTATTTATTTTTCTCACGGGACTTTATGAACATACAATTAACAAACACAAAGTGCGCTCAGATTCGCAACAAAATATGTATTTATGAATCATACAAAATGTTGTCCTATGTGGGAATCGAACTAACAAACACTCGCACAGCAATCGTACGTACTTTCACTGCGCCACCAAGGCATAAAGGCTTAAATCATTGTGTTGCCAGTTGCCACATCGCCTTTCGTAAAAAAATCTCATAGACAAACGCGTTTATGGTAGGTATTTACGTTATGCTTGCCGTTTCGACCGTGGTCACAAGCTCTGACTAAGTGTGAGACTCTGTGTGTGAGGCAGACGTTTCTTCATCCGCCCTCACATTTTCTTCCCCGTGCAAGTACCCGCGCACACTACACTAATCGAATAGTGGTTATGTCATGCAACGCGTAAGTAAACGGGCTATTTTTTACGGCAATTTGTGGCGGCAATGCTGTGGCCAGCTACATGGCAGTACTCTCCAATATTGATTTGATGGTTGCCGGACGATCGCTGAGCGATCTGTTTTCCCCAATGTTGCCCCGCCAATTTTGTTGTTATTTCAGTCGTACTCTATTTTATTGTTGCCGGGTTGTGTAGCCCGTTTAGGAGACTGGATCATGCGCCATACAATGGTAGATATATTGCCATTATTGGCCGAGCAATTAGTTACCAATAGTGCCGCCACAAATTGCCGTACAAAAAGGGCCCGTTTGCCTCTGTGGCGCGGTGGGAGTGTGTCCGACTGCTATGCAAGAGGTCGTGGGTTCGATTCCCACACGGGACACCACTTTGTATGATCCACAAATTGTTGTTCCGAGTCTGGGTGTACTTTGTGTCCGTGACTTGTATGTTTGTAAAGTACCCCGCGACACAGGGCTTGTACTCTAATGCGGGAGTCGTCTTTTAAAAAGAAAAAATAAATAAAACTTATAAACTTTGTCAACCAAACAAAAAGAATGGCAACACCAATTTTGCAGAGGTGCTTTCGCTTTTTTATGATGTCCTTCCCTCATGTCTGCTGTGAGCATAGTATAGTAACTCATCAAATCAATAATTAATTAGTATTAAGTAGAATTTCACATGCAAGTAACATCCACAGGAAATTGATACCAAAGATTCCAATTGGAAACTGAGCCCAAGTGACTATTCATGCAGAAAAGAAACCTATTGCTGGAATACTCAAATAATATCAATGAGACATGCTCAAAAGAATCTGTTGCCAAGAACAACCATGTGGCAGGGACCAAGAGAGTTAATAACATCTCAAAACTGAGTGTCGCTTGAGTAAGGCTTTTAACAACAACTCTTGCTTAAATGTATTAAAAATAATACTTATATTTATCTTGCCATTAATATTTACTTACATTTCGGCTTTAGAAGTGACAAAAAATTAAACCAGCGCACTGTCAATACTGTACCATCATCATTACAACATCTCCGTACAACAGATTTCACAGACTGTTGTACAGAGAAACTTGGAGCATAGCTTTTTGTATAACATGTTGAGTGAGTTTAAAATTTTGCACTGAACCAACTGTTAAGGTCAAGAAGAGAGAAGGAATACAGACCCATATAATACCAATAAACTTCTAATTAGGAACACTGTTCTTCTTCTTTTGTTTCTTGTTAACTATACCAATAATTAAGGTACAATATAAACTGATATAAAATTTACTAATTAGGATAGATTGATCGCATTATTATTATAATAATAATGATTCAAATTTAAGGCACTCATATAATTTAAAAAAAAAGGAATAATGAACACCGAGTAAGTATCCAAGTGACAGGGTAACATACAAGTAGATTATATCTACAGAAGTAATATTTCTTTTAAATATACTTTGTTGAAGAGTATCATCCATCTATATTATCTATTATGATGACCTATTATATTTCATAGATAATTAAGTTTTATAGATCATTTTCATTTAATCATAAATGGTTTTTTTTTTATTACAGCCTACATTTTTATACTACAACTCAGTTTGAATGTATAAAACCACAAGCTAAAAAAAAATTAATAAGTAGATATCTACTACCATGTTTTTCTTATTGGCAATTCTTTATAAGGGAGGAAAACTATGTAGGAAATGTAGGGAGTTGCTCACACTCTTGTAATAAAATATAGAGTGTAGATATCTACCAACCGTTTATAGGTACTAAGTTATTAATACTAAAACAAACAGTCTTGTACTATCTATGTTGTGTCTGATATGGTATAAACAAAACAACTGGACATGAATTTCACAATATAATGCAAGCATTGCAAGGCCAAGTTTAAATTTGGTGGATTAATCATCATGTTTGTGTTCAACGGACAAGGTCATACAATGAAACATCTCTCATTTTTACTAAATATACCTTTTATAATACTTTGTATTAGTAGAATTTTAGTAGAGTAAGTCACTAATCCTTACTAGGACTTACTTATTCAAGTTTGATCAGAACTTGTAAACTTCTTATAAGTACCTAATTTTTTCTTATTCATAGTTTCATCATACATATGAAATATATTCGAGATGGTAAGAATAAAAGTAACGTATTCTATTCTTAGTTTGACACATAAGGATTGTTGTGAATTCTAAAAAATAACTAAGAAAACAATCAGTTATAGGTTATGTTTAATTTCACAACAAAACACAATACCCTTGAAACATAATAACAGATTATCTACAATAGCCGCCTAGTAGATTACATAATTAGTAAGTAATCACTATTTCAAGTAAATATATGGCTTTTTGCAATACAAAATTAAACGAACACTTTTGAGGTTATAACCTAGCCAGACTTTAGAGATTATTAACAAACCTGCATCGAATCTGCGCTGATAATTTCGGTCCCATACTTTTGAGCCAATTCCACACTTAATTTGGTTTTTCCTGTACCTGTAGCACCTAAAATGATCACCATAGGAACTTTTGAAGACATCACAACACGAAGCGCCATCCTTCAAGGCGAACCGCGCGAACTTCACTGTTGTTATGACATTTCGTATATCTGTCATACACGCTGAATGTTTTCATTTTAATGCCGGTAAATGATTACCTACTCACTATTTATTAATAAATTGTGGTGAAATATCTGTACAATGTTTGATAGTAGGTACTAACTGGAATGTTTATGAATTAACATGGCTGCCATCCGAACTTAAAATGATAATAAGTAGGTGTATTACGGTCGAAACGTCGGGCAATAAACAAGGTATTTTACCTTAAATTATTCACGCGATTAAGACCCGTAATATATATTTTCATAATGTGTACAAACCGCGAAAGTTTATCAACATTTAAAAGTATTTAGGTATGTAATTATCTAATTAAACTAACCAACTGATCTTTGTACTGCCTACCTATAGGAGACTTGTTAGTCAGAAATAATAATAATTATTCCTTTGGTTTCCCTTTTTTTTAATTTAAATTAAATACCTAAGTAGTAGTAGTAAATGATTTTAAATTAAGTAAATTAATACCTATATACCTACTATCACCTATTGTTTCTACTTTACCAGCAGCTACAACTTGTACTTAGGTATGTTCTTACTTACCTACTATAACAATTTAATTGCTAAAGCTCCAATTGCTAATTTTACTTTTTATGTAGGTGGGTAGGTAAGGACTACTTGAATAGGCATGTATTATACCTACCTACAAAGAAACACGTAGGTTGAATGTGTTGTGATATGACCATTTAAATAATATGTAATACATAGGTAATACCTATATTAGGTAGACACGCTTGGAATAGAGTACCTACCTAAAGTCCCCTTACCCCTACTTCGGTAGGGGTAGGGAGGTGGGGGTAGGGGTACTATAAACTATTATGATTTATGTTTTAATAATGTTGGTTGTGATAAATACTATGGAATTTACTATATGTATACCTACCTACTAAGCCCCACAGGGTGGTCCCAGCCGTGGATCCAACTCACAAATAAAGTTGTGGGCACAGTAGCCGAAAGGTTGTGGGACTTGTGGACACTGTAACCGAAACTCGAAAATTATAATTTTTGATGAGATTTACAGCTTGAAATACTCCTATACATATAATGTGAAGATTTGTATATAATTCTCGTAGCATTAGCCAATCGATCATTTGGGACTGTGGGCATCCCCACTGTTCCTACCCACTACGATGGAACCGCGCCTGGATGGTCATTAGTCATGATTAAATTATCAACTTTCAAACTGGCTTCCAAATTTACATGAACTGTGACCTTTAAATTATAAATCTTATTAATTTTGTCTGCCAGTAATTTGCCTCGGCGCCTATGTGTCAACAATGGGTCCACGTCGATAGTGCAACATCCATAACAACATTGGAAGATCCAGAATCTGATCATTTTCTGCATTTAAGGAAATTCTAATGAGTTGATGTGACCAACATTATTTTTTATTCCTTAGTACAGACTAAGGAATTCTGTAATTCCTCATTCATGGATGCACAAAGCAATTTCAACTTCACTGGTATGAATTTCTTTAGGTGCTCGAGAAGCGTAGTCGTTAGTCAGTGGTTTCCAATCTTTGAGTAGGTACTTTAACAGCCATGTTATCCCTAACACCGCCATCGGCTAGCTGTAAGCGGGATGGGGGGGCGGAAGGAATGAATATCAAAATTCTCGACACCAACGGAGGTACCAGCCTCATTACCCCCAAAGAACATCTTTTTTAGCCCCGCGGGGGTAAATACCTACAGGTTGGGAGCCTTGGGAGATCAATAAGTAGATCTTGGTCGTTTTAGCAGAATAGGTAGGTATAACAGAATTGGTACTTACTTATCAATTCTGCTAGCATATATACAACTGTACTTTGTGGCTAATAGTCACGCCTTCTAGGTACATGTTTGCTAAGAGCCATCTTCTTTATCGTATCAGATTTCCAATACCGTTAATTAGGTATATTTTTTCTATTTGTAGTCCATTCTTATAAGAAATCAATTATTATGGTCAGAAAAGTTCACTTATTGTTTGTCAGAAACTTAAGTTTGTAGATTTATCAGAATATATGTAATCTGTAAATTGTTAAAATTGGCTTTGTCTATGACAAGTCAATTTTCTTTGACGCAGAGTACAAATGACTTTGTTTAGGTATGTATGTAAAATTTAGGAAACTCGTGTAAGATTTGCGTCAATGTTAATCGACCCAATTTTATTTATTGTTATCAACTTATTAGTATATGTTGTAGGTAAATAAAGGGTTTCAGTAAATCAAAACTCCAAAATTTTTATTTTTTAGTCAGACCAGATAGGGCTTAGGAATACTAAAAGTACCTCACAGGTACATAATCACAGAATCTATACTATACAATACAATGATTTTATTTATCCCAAATTACAGCGAACAAGTATAAAAATCACAATAATTAGCCCACTGTTCCCAAGCTCTGTCCGGATCTGACGTAAGCGTTTATTATGTATAGTCAATGCAATACAATTTATCAGTGTATCAATACACATAGAGGAACAAAACCAAAAAAACTGCGATCTCTGTGTTACAATAGTATCCCAAAAAATCAGTATAAGTACAAAGGTCCTTAGATAAGAGCGCCGCTTCAAAGATTGCAGAGTGCAAAATTAATATTAGGCGGAATCTATGTTGCGCCCTGCACTCCCTGTAGCGGCGCGCGCGCACCGAGCCCGACAGGGACCGAAGGAGCCCGAACATTCCCGAACTGCCAGTCGTACGATCAAAAATAATTACACCCCCGACTAAACCCTCTGCCGAACTCGGATAGATGTTACAAACGTACGGATACTACACAAAGATTAAAATGAACTCTTTTATATTTAACACGACTTATAATTTTATAACCCGACCTTAACTATAATATATACAGAACCTAAAACTTATAATCGTAATTAATTCCTTTTCCATTTTGGCAGTGGTGGAAATGTGCCTTGTCACAATAATGGGTATAATTAATAAGTGCATTGTTTTACTTTTCAACACTTTCACTTTCTGTCTCCCGATTTATAAAGCTGTCATTTCTTACCATTATACATTTAACTACTGACTTTTCTTATGTCTCTAATTACACTGGTCAATCACCAAAGCAACCGATTACATTTTCGATAACTAAAACCATTATTATCTTTATTATTTTATGTCAAGATATGAATAACAAAAAAATATAAATGCAGGTACAACATTCGAGGATTTGTAACTCTCCAGTATAGAAACTAAACAATTACTAGGAAAAAACTCGTTAGTAAAAAAGATTGATCAAAGTATACTATACTTAGTATTACCATTATATCTTTATGTACAATTTAACACCTAGTGGAAGATAAGATAAACATCTTTAATATCAATAACTTCTCGTCTGTGTATGTACACTACTTCGAACAGCACTATATTCTAATCGTAGACATTCTTCACAAAAAATATGTCTTGCAACTAATTCGAGTATAAACCTAATATATATAATAATGTACATGAACATAGCAAGGCACATTCCTCACACAATTAAAGCCTTCACACTCACAAATGCTTGACCATGTGCTTGATAAAACATCAACCTTTGACTTAACCTGATCAGTTGAATAAAACCTGCACGGTCTAATTAAATCTTTTTATTATAGAAAACCTGACGATCACAATTTTTTTTTTTTTAATTATTTTATTTTCCTGACCAGGTTCCAAATTCAATTAACACGTAACTATTGCGAGTACTTTACTAACTTATCAGCATTAATAAAAATATTATTAAGAAAAAAAATGCAAAATTTACTATTAGTAGGTACTATGAGGAACTATGTCTTGTTTATTTATTTTTTTTTTATATCGGTCCTTTTTTCCGGACTATCATTATATTGGTATAAGACTTGATGTTGTTATCAAAATACACAGTCTATTTTTTTCCTTACGAAACAATGACTGTCACTGAGATTATACAATTTACATTAAAACGATTATTTGTTACCATGTCATAAATCATATGAAAATGGTAAGTTGTCGTTTTAATCCCAGCATGAATGAATTAAAATTTGACTTCAATATACTAAACGACTTAACAATTATAAAGTTTTTATAATAAGGTACGATGATCGTAGGAGTATGACGTACTAGGCACTTTCGACTGACATACGTTTGCGACTCAAGATCTTATCGCATAAAAAAAATGTTAAAAAATTATAATTATCATAATAATAGTTAATTTATTATAATTCATGATTAATTATAATATCGATTGAAAGTCAATACAAACGTATGTTAGTCTAAAGGCAGTTATCCACGAGATAAAATGGCGTACACACTTTACTTATTAAATCGTTATGAATCATTTCTGGAAGCTGTGTGTGAATCATTTTATTCTATAAACTATACCGCATCAATCAGACCCAAAATCTATTGAACTATTTCCAAATCATCATGAATAATCGGTACCGAGTTAATTGAACGTCTTACATAAAAAAAACAAAGTGTTAAAAATTTACAAAATAACAAAAAATAAACTAATGAAACAAGCACACTATCCTAAAATGCAATTTACTTAAAGCAGTTAACATAATAGTTTACTTAAAGCAATTAAAAGTAATAGTAATTGATGTATCACTTCACTGACCCCGACACGAGTCGGAGTCACAATTGAAAAATCCTGCAAATCGGGCCGAAAACATATATAGTGGCCATACATTAGCTCTTGTCCGCTCACTAGCTGACCACCTCCGACACAAAGCATCTCAACTACCTTCAGTCTCTTTTATCATATTTACAGCACTGACAAATTCATGCTCCAATAAAAAAATGCGTTACCGCAATACTTAACTATATGGAAGGTTCAGTAAAAAATCTTCATATTAACGTCTCGAAACAATATTTTAACAAATGTCATATCATTTTCGATCTGTCAACACGGAGTAAATCTGTAATGTTCTATTTCAACTATGTATACTTTAATGATAAATTCAAAAAACATTTTAGAGGTATAACCAGTCTACTAGTTCACGAAGCAGTCTGTAACTATTAAGATATTTTACTGAAGACCTAGGATTTGTCGTTAACAACAGTTTTATGGCTTACTTTGGCACTGCAAAATATCGTTTTGAGCAAAACAAACCTGCCGTTAGTTTCATAACCTATATTACTCTGGAGACATTGCACGAAGCAGAGTAAGCCGTAAACGCTGAATATTATTGAAATATAACAAACTCTCCACTGTCGACTCGACTGAAGACATCTTAAAATTTCGCAATCAAAAACGGCGAGGGAGACACAAAGAGACAGGGCACCAATGAGCCACCGTCTCGTGAATAATATAGTTCTAAAGTTCACTAGAGCGTTGAGAAGCAACTTACATAAAAAGTTACCAGTCCATAAGTGTCCAGTCGAGTAGACTCCTTAGTTCCTCGCTTGGAACAAATCGATTACCAGGCAGGTAATCCGAAGCGCTCAGTATGAGCGGTGGCGTGAGAGCATCGTGCGAAGCTTTTTCAATTTCGCCATCAGCTGGTTTTGCTTCTTCCTTAACTTTTCCCGTTCGATGTCCTCTTGGTTGAGCTTTTTGCAGAGAGCGGCTGCTTCTCTCAATATCACAACTTTGGGCGCTCGCTCCTTGTCTCTCGTGGCGGGGATCTGCTTTTTAAGCTCATCGAACAGGTTTTTAAGACCGATACGCCGGAGTCTCTCCATGTCGTTGTGTATGGAGCGGCGTTCTATCTCAGGCGATTCGGCCTCTGAGTCTGTGTCAGTGTTGGAGCGACGACCGCGCCGGCCAGGGCCGCGGGTCCGCCGACGAGATGCGTTGGCTATGTTCGGCGGCGGCACCAGACGTTTTCTGGCCGCAGGTCTCGGGGACCTGGGAGTTATCGCAGTCTCAACGGTTCGCTGTATGTGTTGGCGCTCCTGGGCTGAGGGCACGCGCGGTAGTGAGTCGGTGCGGACATGCGTTTGCGTCGTCGGTAGTGGTTGTTGGGTGCCAAGGGAGACCACGTCAATTTCCTCCTCTGCAACAATAGAGAATTCATTTTAAAATACTGTAGAATAATTAAAAAAAAAAATAGGCCGAGGAATATCTTGGTGCCCGTCCGCATTTACCGTTTCATTGCTCGCATACTTTCATTCATACCGTTCATTACGCTCGCATCACCATAAAAGGCGGGCGTCGATTGTCGTAGGCACATCTGTATCTACATATAGTACGATAGTATCGCGAGGGGCTAGATCTAGTCGGGGAGATGCGACTGCAGTGGTCAGGTGCGCGCGAGGGGGTGGCAGCGGCGTACGGCGCGGGGGGGCGGGCGTCGACCCCGTCGTACTACCGCAGCGTCTGCCGCCATCGATCCAGACGCCTGACGTCACGGCGCGCCATTCGCGCCAAAACGAGAGCGCGTGCGCGCCGCGCTGCCGCAACGTCCGCACTCAATGGAGTCCGGATTACCGAGCGGTGGACACGCTTTCCGGCCTCCGCCGCTACCATTTAACAAAACATCGATCGAAATTAACTGTCACGTGAGAGTTGCACGATAAGTGCGGCAGGCCGGCTTACGTTCCTAACTGACATACCGGCTGGACCGGTTCAGCCGGCGAGCTAAAAGCCGCACTATCGATCACGTTGCATTGCGTTCGGTATTTCTAATGTGAGAGACGTACGGGGTTGCATAGCGTCAATCGTGACTGCCTCAACACGGGCGTCTCTCTGATATAATCTACCTGCTTTTTCTAGAACCGCAACCATATAGGCAATACGGCTCCCAAATGAGCAGGGTGCATTTCACACAATCACACAAAAAATAAAACTTTTTATTACAATGCAAAACGATTAGGGTTGCGGAAATGACCTAAATTCGCGGCAGAGTAGCAATGCAGCGCATTGTCGACTTCTATGAATGAGCTATGTAGGTGCGGGCATCCATTTCACGATCGCATTGCATCTAAGTGCGGATGTAGCCGTTTGTCCGGCTCGTGTTTACGCCGTAGTGCATGTTTCGTAGAATCCGTTCGCCCGCACTATCCGGTTACGCCAACAAATAATTATGTCAGCGGTTCATTGTGATTAAAGGTTACCGGCTCCATGCTAAACGTGTTGCTTGCAGGGCTATTTACGTACCGAACAAGGACGAGAGTTTCCGTTTAAATCTCCAGTGCTTAAGCACTAGAAATAGAAACAAGTTACGTGGGCAGCTGGCCGATGCGATTACGAAACGGCGAGTCAGGGACGCGGCTAAATAGGTTCATTAAATTGCGCAGTTCGGGGCGAAAAAAATTTGCGCATCAGAGATATATGTATCGTTCAGGCGACGATAAATTTATACATAAATGTGATCATTTTACTACGTTTCCGCATAGCTGCGCGGCCGCTTATCGCTTGCGCGTCGATCTAATTCGAGGATCGGCGCCTGTCGTCAAACACGCTTCGCTTTCGTCTAAATCGAGGCGTGGGTAAGACTGCTAGGGCTATATCGAGCTACATAGACACACCCTGCTTTTAACAAGTCAGAATAAAAAGCGTCATCATAGAACTTTCGCGGAACTTTACTAAAGACGTAAGATCTAAAATTGCTCACCGTTGTTACTAAAAACAATCACGCGCTCACGCTCAATTATATTATACCGTGGAAAAATCCAAGCCAAAATGAAACACTTTTTCACATTACCCAAACAAACCTACACGTACAAAATTGTTTTCCATTTAAAATAATATTTCCCTAATTCTGTTTGCAGATAGGTACTGGGTAAGCAACAAAGTTGGAAGCTGTAACAGAATACAGATTAAAGGCGTAATCGAGAGGGTACACGTACACCGCAGGGTGAGAGGCAAAAGAAAATAACGTCGGGCGTCCGCGCCATTGTGCGAGAGTCAATTTTCACGTGACGATTTTCTCCGTGGCGCCAGTGCGATTAACGGTCGGCCCACAGTATTTGTTTCAGGTCTGCGTGTAAAGCGATACGCCGGTATTGTCGCGGTGCGCCGCCCGCCGGATCCGGTCTAGTGCATATCTATTATATCTCCATCACTCGAGACGCGATTCTCAGATCTGCCGCCGCGCCGTTCCAATTTTAAACCAGAGATAATCCGCTTTTTATTGTTCGCCCGACCGACCGGTGCCCGAGTGGTACTGGTAGGGGTAAAAAATCGCCAGCTCTCTCTTATACTTGCCCATATCATTCAGTGTTCAGATACCGAGACGATGAACTTCAATAAAAGTATAATGCTGAGGACGTTCAATTTGTCTATAAACAATGAGCAAGCGGTCTCTGATCTGTAGTAAGCTTGATTAGTCACAATTTCTAGGTACGTCTAATCCTCACCGTGAGAACAACAATGACTCATAGGATCGTAGACTTATTAATCGCTAGTTACCTATCTCTGTTAACAGTTATTGCTAACCGGCAGGTACCTGCGGTCTTTTTAGTAGCATTCGCAAAGATTTTCCTTAAACTTTGTCAATTCGGAAAACCTTTATTTGACAACCTCGTCAACATTAGATTTAATTCGCTATTTACCGCAAACTTTATCGTTTATGCGAAAAATTTATATCGCGAGTTGGATTTTTATTACAAACTACCGGTGAAGTTAAGTTGGAAAGTATTCGAAAAGATTCGGAATTCAAAGCTATCGGCCACGGTCAGGATGAGTCGTCATTTCCCTACATTAACGGCTAGCAGGTCCGAGATTTGATTAGAAACTTAATACGTCGAGAAGTGACAGGATGTAAGCATCATCAATGCTTACCGCGCACGTTTTAGTCACGACCAAGAATCGGGACGCAATGAAAATCGAAATTTGATGTCCGGGAGTTTGGTGGGAGCCGGTGACAGGTGTCAAAATAAACAAGTTGGACGTTTGAAAACGGAATGCAATCGCCACAATGGTGTCGTCAAGTGTGACCTGGTGAAGCGGGGGCCGAGTGCACGCTTCGCTGGCCACGACTCGAGGCCAAGTTCACTGGCATTTGAGCGCGATAATTAAAAATTATCGTGACGCGCATGCGGCGCACGCCATCTTATACAGCGTGCTCGTAATGTTGCCTTAATTAAAAAATAAATATAAAGTCTTTTTTCATGTAGAATATACAATCTTTTACGGATGTTACCGTTTTTTAAAGACGTCCACGGCGGCCGTACGTTTGCGAATTTCATGTTTTTATTTACATCGTGTAATTCATTACGCTTATTAATAAATATACCGGACTTGTCCATATTAAATGTTATACCTTACTAGAAGCTAACGAGTTTGAAACTGTTAAATTATTGTTTTAATTTTTTTTATTAGTAGGCAACATAAAATTTAAAATGACTACAACCTGTACGTTATCTCAAGTATACTCGACGTTAATTAGATGTACCTACGTAAGCCATAACAGTTAAGTAACAAGTCGATTGCTTATGTGTTTATCGTAGCTTTCATATTCCCTGTGGAGTTTTAGACATTTATAATTAAGTATTAAATTAATTTGCTTATAAAACTCAACTCGAGGCGCTAATCAATAAAATAATCATAAAGAAAATCTTAACTGAATTATTTAATGTCGTAAATTATGTGATAATCATAAACAAGGTGTATAATATCAGATTAAAAATCGATTCCACCATTCATAAAGTGTAGAATCATCGATACTGCCGATATCTATCAATATCGATACAGATATACAACTCTATTTAAATAATATTACGCAACTTTGAAAACTCGGTCATCTTGTATACTATAGCCCACTTGAACGGCTAAAATAGACCATTGGTAATTTATCGCGTATGGCGGCATCGATCCGCCCATCTCTGTTCGACCTTGAACACAGTTCGCACGAACGGAAGTTCATGGACGCATATGCCTACATAATGTGTGACGCAACATTTTTTTTATTATCCAATTAACGAGACACGCGTGTTAAACTTCGTTAATATTAAACGTAGGAATTCCTATGCGAATTTAAGTTTAGACATAGACATAGGCGCGCCTGCCATTAGCTAGTAGATTACGAGTACATTGAGCGAATGTAGCACATGTTATTAAGACTAAATTCTCTACAGCCCGCAAGTTATTAAATCTATTAAATCAAACATAATCGATTTATTTGCTCCATTTTTGTACAATGTCGTTTCGAATAACTGGTTTGAAAATATGTAACTTATAAATTTATAATATAAGTTATCGTTAAAAAATATAAATTGATTCATCATCGGTACATCACTAGAGATGTCATAATTTGGACCATAGACATTTAATGACACTTCCTAGTGTTTAACATTCAAATAGTTAGTAATTACGTCATTGTACGTCGTTCTTGTTGCCGGGCAGTCACCACGCCCATCTGTGACCGAATAAGAAACCGGATCGCAATCATTTACTAGATGTGCTTGAGTGAACTGACAGACTTGTGGTCACAATACCAGACACTAAACTGTCACACAATACAAGTAATCATTAATATATCATTTGCACACGACTTTCTATAATTACGATTTTGGCAAAGTTAGCAACATGAGTAGCTACGCAATCAAAGTGCGCCATAGAATGTTAATAAAAAGTAATAATTTTTCATTGTAGTACAACTCCGTGTATGATTGTCACGTGTTTGACGGATACGTCACATGTTATCTCGATATTTTAAGGGTCAGTTTCATATGTGGGTAAGTTGATAAGCGTTCGCGAAACTATGGTAACTACGGCAGTCGCACGCCGACTCTGGTTGGTTACGCGGTTTAAAATTAAAACTGAGCTACAACTCACACGATTACTGAGCAAATAGCTTACTAAAACATTCCTCATTTACATTCGCGATATTCGAGATCAAACAGTATTAAAAAGTTATCTTGTTGCGATGTCGTTATCAGTCGTCAGCGTGGCTTTAGTTTTTTTTTTTCGTGATAAGACAATACAAATTTATGTTAGGGTGTCACGTTGTAATAAGTACTATTGTTATCGGCATTGATAATGCGACGGTCGCACGGAGGCCAAGATGGCGGCACTACGCAATGTGAGCGTATCAACACATTCATAGCGATTGTTTAAATATCTAAGTGCATATTCTGTGCCGATAAGGCTCAAGGTTCTTTCCACTATATACATGCATGCCGATCGACCAGTGAAATTACTTTATCGCTTCTTGATAAAACAGCATTTTTTTTTCAATACTGCCCTACTGGCCTAGTCAAGCGCTTCAACGCCGAAATATTTATAAAATAATAGAACCGCTGGGTCAATAAGCGTTAGACAGCCACTTGGTCGGTGTACTTTGCTTATTGATTAATGCTTTATGATTTAAATAAATCCACGATAAGATACATACTTACTAATAATATTTTCACATAGAAATGTTAAGTAATTTAAATTGCGTATTTGCATTAGGCAATCGTAATCAATGTTACACATTAATTAATTATGACATTCTTATCCAAGTACAAGTAACTGTCGCCGCAGTTAATATAATACCGATATAAATCATGCGAGTATAAGTTAGCACAGTTTATCGAGATCAAATGTGGGCCAGGCCCCGGTAACTAGCTGGCGCAAGGCTAGGTTAGACGTCTAATATCTACTGGCACTAGTGGCCAGCACTATTTATGACAGTGCGGTGTGTCAACTATCACTTAGAACGGTATTGAGGCTGGCAACATTTTATAAAAATAATTTGATTGACACATATTTTTTTTTAAATGTTACAAATAGGCTTTATTTTTAGTTCCATAAATTGGCAGAGGCAGCATCGTAAAATGCCAACCTCCATGTTCATTAAAATTTTGAAAACATAATTATTGTCAACCGTACTTCGCTTGCAAATTCCGACAAATTCTGAAGAACGCTAAGGTAATTCTATAAATGTGAGAATATAATATATACCTATATATTAAGCGTGCAAATTGCTTTACTACGCGTTCGAGGCCTTTTGAATTATTATTATTACGCTTGACGACACGATAATTTCCCACAGGTACACATAAAATTACAAGTATATACTATTTCATATAGATATCAATGAACGCTGATAATGATTTAAATAAATCAAGAATTACGTATCGGTCTATCTCGGCTTACGTTTGTAAGTGCTAAGTGACAAATGAGATTAAATTATATATTCCAATATGCTATATTACACCCTTTACATTAATACGATTTTACAAAATACAAGTTAGTTAATGGAACTTAAAGCCTTTTTAAAACGAGAACACAGCCTTGGCTCACTGATTGGTACTAAAATGTTTAGGGCAATCGAACAAACCGGATCTATGTGCCCTAAATTGCCAGTTATAGGAACTGACAATTCATTGCTAAACTGCTAAATCAGTCTACTACTTATCAACATTCGAGTATAGTTATAATTATAATATAAAAGTAAGTACCTACCTACCTACTTTAAAGTAAATTAGGTACTAAAAGAAGAAAAAGCTAAAAAAAATATAAAACTAAGCATGTGAAACAATTTAAATAATTTATTGTTAAAATTTATTTAAAATTAAAAAAAAATATTTGAAAAAAAAATTGTGTTACAATCACGAACTAAATCGTAGTTTGGTGCTTGGCGGCAACGAGACCGCGCATGCGTTGTAAATGTTTTTTGCATTAGTGTTGTGACATAATATTACAAATTATACTCTTAGTCAAAATGTCATCAAACTTAGTTTAAGATTCAGAAAGACGTTTAATCATTATTATTAAGATGCTGTCTATCAAATTGTCATCCGGCCAAGCTGGACATGGGAGTACCGCGTTTCAAACCGGTCCAGCGAGCCGAGCAAGCTCCACTTCAATGAGATTCCATTTCATTCCGCTGCATTCTTACACAAGTAACGGACTAGACACGAGACTGCAGTGTGCAAGGCATCACTGTACGCCTCGTTTATTTATTTTACGACATTTTTATTCTATTGTAGTTGTAACTTCCGATTTATTTTAATTCAATAGCTGCGCAACAAGTTTAAATGTAAACAAACGTTCGCGGCCGTTCAAATCAAACACATGCCCATCGCGACCTTACCCACTACAATCGACGATAACTAAATTGCTACTAAGTATAGCGACATAAACATTGTAGCGACATACTATCAGCGATATGTACCTACGTAAGGTCACATCCATTATAATATTACATAATAAATAAATTCCAATAAGTAGTAGATTCTCATATTTATTTTCAAACTCGAAATTAGTCAAAGAACAAGTGAATTTAGCCGGCTGTAGTTATCATTTTAATGATTATAAAAGGATGATAACCCTGTCTGTCGGCGGGAAGCGCCAGTTGGAATTGGAGGATACATCAAGGTCGGGACGTCCCGGTCGACGTACTTACGTCCTTCATCTAAGTCGTCATTGCCCGCGAGTCCCGCCACACGCATCTTAAGTTTTACTTAGAAAACTTGAAACTTTAATTTGTATTCTAATTAACTATGTCATTCCCGGGAGATGGGGACTTTGATATTAACATTGCGCAATCTGTCATTAGGGAAGGTTGAGGCGTTCAAGGTCGCAATAGACGAAGGTACCGGAAGAGCGGAAAAGCGGGTGCGTCTAGACGCAGCGGGGGACGCGGGATGGCGGTCGATATGCGCAGTTTCCCGCGCTCTCAGTCAGCGCCTGCGTCCTCACGACATTCCCGGTCAAGCCAAGTTGGCAAATACTTTAAGAAATACTACACTGTTCTTTTATTTTTGATAATAAGACGTCTACACGAGAAAAAATAAAAATATACGCCACATCCCAAAAAAATATATCCAATTGATGGAATAAAAATATTGTTCGCTAAATATTAAGGAAAGTATAAAAAACATTTTGAATTCGTTATTAAGGTCACCGGTGTCGGTACCAGCGGCTTCCCAATAAGCCAGAGGCCCTAACATTGTCCATTTGAATTTCAAATCAACGCTACAACACTTTACGATATCGTTTCAAACTTTAGCATTTAATATGGTTTGGTATTTAATGGGAATCTGAAATTAATAATATTTTTATATCAAATTAATAATATATTGTACTGACCTGATTCGCAGGAGTCAGAGGGAGTTTGCACGCCGAGGTGATCCATGTGCCGCCTGGCTAATGTGTAAGAGTGATCGGCAGCTACGACGGCCGAGTCCCTCAGAAGACGAAGAGCTGTTCCAGCAACATCGACCGAATGACGGAATTGCGGTGGCTCATCGCCGTCTATAGATGGTGGTGTTTCAGGTCTGGATGGTGACATATCCCGTCGGAGTATACTTTGTCCTGGAGTAGTAGGTGTTGTTATTGGATCAGACGAGACAAACGGATTAACTCCTGGGTGCACTGAGTCCCCGCATGAGCCTGCCCACATGCAATCATGGTGTACTATGTTATCTTTGTGAGGTTCTTCTGGGGTGTCCAATATTCTATAATCCTCATCGCTATCTTGCATAGGATCTGAGTAGTTTGCAGGTGGCTCAATGTCCAGTCTGTCTGCTTCAATTTGAACCTGAGTCCAGAATTCAGAGGTTTCAGTTAACCTCAGGGAATCCTCGTCCAAGGCTTCCCATGTGTCGAACTGACCAAACGTTTCGAACGGTAGCGACATTTTTTTTATTTCTATATACCTAAAGACTAACTAGTTTTAAAGCTAAGTCGACCTCGTCGATATCACAGGACCCTCTTATCACAGGGATGGTGCGCGCGAAGGGTACAACGCACGCAGTCTGTAACAATAAACAAATAATTGTTATTACTTTTGTAATGTACATACAACAACATCGCGAACACAGTATTTATGTTTGATATAAGTCACAAATTGATTAAAAAAAAAAAAAAATCGGAATTGATAACTTTTAAAAGATTTAAAATATATTTAATTTAAATTTATTAATTATTGGTTTAAATTTAAAATAACTAAAATTATTTTATTGGAAGCGTAGTAGGTACCTTAGTGTTAGTTTGTAGTAAACTGTTATAAAAAAATGCACAAGTCCACAGATCACTAAACGCACTGTTATTAAAATACGATTTTATAAAAATATTTTTTTTTTAAATACATCAAAGTGTATTAACCCGTAAGCTCCTTTTTATTTAGCAACGATCTCAATTGCACACGATCGACGACACCAACTACCTAGCTGTCGCTAAGGAGGAAGTGTCCACCTCGGTGCCCGATACTAGACTGAAGTCTGGATGCGAATCCGAACAATTTTAACGAGTACAATGGCCTTGGGCCCTATCCCACTTTTAAGAAATGACAATTAGTCATTGTCCTGCCACCCACCCCCGCGCCTTTTGTTCTCCCGATTCTCTACCTGAACGAAAACAGGCACATCACCAATCCCGCCAACATTTTGAGCGCATTGTACTTCCAGGTAAAGATATCCGTAAAATTGTTTTTGTTTACAAGCTAAGTGTGGCGCGAAATGAGTGTTTACTAATAATATCTCAAAATCAACTACCTACCTACGTTTTCCCGCTAATTTGAGTCTCGTACAAAACGGTGAAATACAGTATTTTTATTTTGTTCGGCACCTCTTTTTTATCAAGCTAATAAATAATTGATGGAAAAACATATATTTTGTGATTTTTACAATAATGTGGCAAATTAAGTAAGAGATTTGTAAATCGTCTACTTGTCGTGAAAATCGTATTACAGGGATCAGAATTCATTTCATCTATGAAAATTTACAATCATCATAGACAAAATAATTTTGTCATAATTTTAGCAAAATTAAAATTAATAAGTGCAAAGGTATTCAAAAAATAAATACAATGATGCCAAAAAATAATTATTTAGGATCTAAATAATGATAATGAAAATGATACACACATTCTTAAATATTATTTACTAGTTTTGTTATGAATTGCATTGACTGTCAAGTTGCTTGTTGTTGCTTTTCATTGATATTGCTCAACGAAAACAAGTCTGGTGAAACACATTAATGTTTGTACCTACCTACTAAGTAAAATATTTACTTACGATATCAGTAAGTTAGGGTAAGTGCACAGTTATCAAAAATAAATTATTTTCACTTTAACAAGTTTGAACAAACATTTTGCAAAAAAGCGTCCGTTGTTGATTATTTCAACAGTTGAGTCAATGATAAAAAAATCAAATTATCTATGAAAATTTTTAATCACGACATAAAAACTATTTGAATTTTTTTAGTAAGTTTAAATGTATCGTATTTAAAAAATACTCACAAAATAATTTAATTAAACAAACTTATGTGGAGTAAATACAAAAAAGTAAAATAATCTACCTACCTACATATTATGCACTTAAGTTTGTTTCGATAATAACTTAGACGGCTTTTACACTACCCTGAATCAGGGCCCTAAATCGAGCTGGCCTTGAAAATTTGATAGAGAATTAGGGTCCTAACTCTTATTACACCGCTCTTTTTAGGGTCCCTGATTTAGTGTAGTGTAATAAGCGCATAATTTAAGATTTTGGGCGCCGCCAATTCGCAGAAAACTCATTAAACCTATAGGTAGTACATAGGTATAGCTCAGAGTTAGCCGGCAACGCCCCGCGCGCACTAATGTTATAGTACCCGCACTTACAATATTTATAAATTTAAATGAACACTGATCACTTGATTAAATATACTGAGCAAAATATAACATTAATTGAAACACTCACCAAAAGTTTTGTGCAAAACGCAATCCGGCGACTGCCGGCGTATTACACAATTTTACACAAGATTCTTCAGAATCTTCGACAAAGTTTTTTCCGTACACACTGCGTAACACTCACTGAGAATATGCGATCGGTTATACAGTGTAAATTATTAAATACGATACTTCTTCCGAGACCTCCGATTGAGTTAGTCAAACACTGAAACATTATTCGGGAGCCGGCCGATTCCAAGTACAGCCGCGCGTGCGATTCGATGGGCGCCGTGGACACGACTAACTAGATGAACCGCGCTGCGAGTAGCGAGTTAGCGACTACTCGACTAGCGGCGATCGTCGCTCGGTACTGGCGACGCTGCGGTAGCACCCCTCACCCCGCCGGCTGCGTCCCGGCTTATTCGATGTCATTCACGAAATACTCTGAAAATACGTTTACTACCCAACCGATACTTATCAGTATATACGCAACACATGCTAGAAAGTCTTACATTTAACATGCAAGTCTTAAATTCGTCGTTTTTGATCCAAAATTTGCAAAAGAAATTTAGTAAAATGCGAGTAGCGTCTCAGGGGGAAGGGGGGAGGGGAGCAGCGGTGGAGGGGGAGGGGCCTCGAGGAAGGAAATCAGCGCAGCGGTATTCAAAGAATACGAAAGTAGGGATGTATTGGTGTGGTGTGAGTGTGTGCATGGCGCGTCGTCGAGTTGAATATTATTGAGAAGGCGAAGCACCGGCTAGCACATACGCTACGTATAGTATAGCAGTATGGCATAACCTCACTCGAGTCACTCGCCGGCCGGCCTTGCTTGGAGGAGATTGTGTCGCTTTGTTTTTTAGCAGCTGCAGATATCGAAGCCAGACGGTCGACATTCCAGAGGCGGCGGATTATGGCGCGAAGCAGAAATACCTGAGCAATTCTGATGAATTGCCGCGTATTATTTACTGGACATGTACACAATAAATAGTAATTAGCGTTTGTGGGGTCTCGCAGCTGTAACTACAGGTACCTACATCGGCGAAGTCTCTACTAATGCCACTGTTTTATAATAAACGAACATTAAAATTTTATTTTAATTACTCAGTAAACTACTGGCAAGCATTTCCATTCCATACTTTCGAAAATGCAAAATATATATACTTACATATATTTTGCACACTCCGTGCTTTATTTTTAAAAGGTTTTCTAAGATTGACTGCGTTTCGATTAGAGTGTAGGTACCTAAGTACGGTAGTTTTTACGCAGTGTACCTACCAGCATTCTTACAAATTTTCGCATTAATTCATGAAAATGGCGTAGAAGTTTACAATATTATAGTAGGATTATAGGTAAGTAGTGTTGTCATAAATATTCGTGACACCTGATTACACGCATTTTGTATTAATTAAATACATATTTAAAAAACATTGAAATATAATTTAACTTAGCAACAAGAGCCACAAGCGTAAGGTACTCATTCTTATCGAAAAAGGCCAACGGGTTAAATTTTAAAACTGGGGTAAGTACTTACAGTTTGCAAAGGGTTGTGAAAATGTTTTGTTGTATGTATTGTTAGCATACGTAAGGTTGAGAACAAATAGGTAATCCCGCATTACCAACACCCCATGTTCCCGCCACAAGGTTCAATGACCCCCACATTCCGTGTTGCATTCCCGTAGAAATAAAAAATCCGCAATCCTTACGACTAATAAAAGTCAATCTTTCTCTTTCGTTTATGAATTACATCATAAAATGCTGGGATTTTAATTTCCTTCGATTTTATAGGGATCGGTTGATGGGCTTATCCGCCATCGATAAACTGCACTTGTATACAATAAAATTTTAAATAGATACTTAATTCGATATCTATCTACGCGATTAAATTCCAAATCTATAAAAGTATTTATATAAATTAAAAAATAAAATCAATTGTTGCGTGTAATGAGTATGACTAATGCAACACTCGAGAAGAATTCGATCGATTTGGTTGATTTCTGGTTTGATTGTGAGATTGTATCAAAGAAACTTTTTTGGAAAATCTACATAAAAAATCTTTCGAAGATTCGGATAGTAAGCGACATTAAAAGCCTCAGCTACTTCCCCGGGCTCTATCTTGGTCAAACTTCATCATAATACTTCCGGAGGTTAGTCACAAAATAACAAAAACAAACTTGCTTATTTTTAATATTAGTTGGAATAAATACCTGTACAATTGTTTACATTTTTTATTATTGAAGAACTTTCATTACTGGTATGATGAAAACAATATGAAATGCCCTTACACATATTGAGACGATTATTTCATCTTTTAATTAACTAAGTAGGTAGGTATATAGTCAAACATAACATGTAAGGAAGGTGAGCGTGTCATAATTGCAAATTAATGTCAAATGATTGTTACATTTTATTTATTATGTGAAAAAGTAATTTAATTTCGGATGTCATTAAAAGCAAATTATATAATGATTACAAATGACTACCAATCGAATAAACTATGCATTACTGCACATCGTAGAAGCGGCCATTATAAAAAAGTTAACATTGTATTCATATGCCAATTCTTAAAAAAAAAAAAAACTTAAAATTAGATCATGCTCTCCCCAATAACTGTAACCCTTTACACGTACGGCCCTTCAATTAATTTCGCATTCATTCAACCCTTTTTCGTGTAAAAAATAGATAAGCAGGAAGTATTGAACGTGCACTTCCGAACGTAAGCTAGCTAGGGCCTTCGAACAATGCCACTTAACCCACAATTTTAGAATTTCCCTCGTTGATATTAAAAATCATTGTATTTTGTGCTCTAAGTCTTTAGAAATAGATTTTAACCCTTTGAATGTTGTTTATAGAGGGGTAACATCAAACCTGATATAATCCGGGCCTCAGTCAAACTCATTTGTCTACGGTCGGTAACTGTCACGTTTTTACGACATGTCACTTCATTATTTTGACAAGTGAAACAGTCGCGGTGATCAAAGTGTACGCAGAATTAATACAAACGTTTTATTAACTCAGTTAAAGATATTTTTGACTACATTAGGGTTGAGTTAAATTACGCGTATCGTGTGGTAAAAATTTGCGCTTTGATTGTACTATTAAAACATAGATGTATGATTGACAGACCTTTTAAACGTTGAGTTTATTTTCTTTTTTTAGCCTCTGAAACGGTAAACGTATCTAGTCTATTTTTTTTCGAACTTTGAAAAGATTGACGAAGTTGGTTGTAACATTAAATATTATTAATTATTTATATCCATTCCTATTTCATTAAATAACTATGCTCCTGGTTCCCTTAATTAACTAAGTACCTACTTAGGTAATCATTACTTATTAAAGACAAAATTTATGTTGTTACTAGCTGTCCCGCGCAACTTCGTATGCGTAAATTTTTCCCGTTTTTTGCAACATTTCTCGTCGCTGTTCCACTCCTATTAGTCGTAGCGCGATGTTATATAGCCTTATAGCCTTCCTCGATAAATAGGCTATCCAATAACAAAAGTTTTTTTTCAAATCGGACCAGTAGTTCCTGAGATTAGCGCGTTTAAACAAACAACAAACTCTTCCGCTTTATAATATTAGTATAGACTAGCTGGCCCGCGCAACTTCGTATGCGTAAATCTTCCCCCGTTTTTGCAACATTTCTCGTCGCTACTCTGCTCTTATTCGTCGTAGCGCGATGTTATATAGCCTATAGCCTTCCTCGATAAATGGGCTATCCAACAAAAAAAGAATTTTTCAAATCGGACCAGTAGTTTCCAAGTATTTGATAATTACAACAGCGTCTAAATAACTCACTACCAATTAAAAATATTATTGACAGTTACTTAATGACCAGGGGCTATTAAAACATGAAAAAAAAAAAAAAAAAAAAAAAAGCGACAACAATAGCACTTCTTCGTGTCACACGTCATTAAAAATAAAAATATTTAACAAAAGACATAGTCGCCCTAATAATAGTAGTCGTAAGTCGAAACACAATGTGTGTATGTCGATCTGCGTCCGCGCAGGGTGGCAACTGGCTATTTGTCACAACATGAAGAGAGATTAACCTCATTATGTGTTAGAAAGCGTCGTTAATCCCTTTTTTCATTTAGTTAAATATTATCCCTAATGCATATCCTTAATGTGCATCAATCACTCAACTGCAAGAGGGAATTTGGGTTTTTTCTTCAGTAGATTCACCGTTAACAAATAATTAGAAGTACGTTTGCTAGTCACACACAAAAAAGTATCGTCATAAAAATATTTTATCGATGTTAGGTATTTTAATAAGCAAGTATTTCAATAATAAATACATTAGTATACGGTAACTCTCGTAAAATTACGAGGACAGTAGGACAATCCTTGACACATTTGAAAAATGCCCATAGAAAAAAGTACCTACCTATCCAATCTATACATTATTACATCTAAATCATAGACAATTAATGATGTTAGAATAATTAAGATGAAATGAAAATTAACCGTCAAGGTCTCCACTGGCGCCAGTGTCGATACAACCATAGATAATTATATTTCTTTAATAAGGATTTGTTGATTAGAGTTATCATCTTGAAACAAAGTACTGGATTTATTATTGTATTAATTAGGTGATTACTTGCCTATGACCCTGATTAGGAATTTAATCATTCGATTACTTTTCATGAGTTGAATTTAAGAAGCTATTAAAGTGTAAGTATTTTAACATTGAAATTCAAGTATCATTCAAAACGTGATAGTCTGACTAGCTTATACTTGCGGATTCGCTTGAGTTGAGCTTGTTTATTCTACATCACAAATGATCACCAAAGTTTAAGCAGAAGTAAGTGTATCTAAGGATTTGGGATGGCGAAAAAAAATCTATACTTATATGTATTAAAAAACTGGAAGGTTTATTTATTTAGTTAAAGGCGGTTATCGAGGAAGGCCGCTACGACCAAAAGGAGCTGAGCATCAATGAAAAATGTTGCAAAAACGGGGGAAAATGACACAGACGAAGTTGCGCGGGTCAGTTATTATAAAGCTGAAGTGTTTGTTTGCTTGAACGCAATAATTTCAGGATATACTGGTTTGAATTGAAAAATATTTTAGTGTTAGATAGACCATTTATCGAGGAAGAGGCTATATAACATCACGCAACGACCCATTGGCGCGAAGCATTCATGAAAAATGTTGCAAAAACTGGGAGAATTGACACAGATGAAGTTTCGCAAGTCAACTAATGTGTGTTAAGATTCCATCGATTAGGCAATTCTAATTATAGCTAGTAACGAATACTAGTTAATAGACGGTTGTCTATTAAATTAACATCTAAAGTAACGTACTACTCAGTAATCCCTTAGTCGAAAGGTTGGTACTTTTTTTTTTATCAAGTCTACAGGTAGAGCAATTGTACATTATTTGTAAGGAATAGAACTAATATTTCCGTTGTCAACCCTTCGTGTTGGAAAAAGTACACCAAAATGCACCTTGCGTGTATTCCCACGATTGCAAGAGTGACGGGATAGATATCTTAAATTACGAATATTGATACCTTTTGTATTACCGCAGCTGCGAAAATTTTGTTACATCAGGTAAATGTGAACATAAAAAGCTTGTTTTTGGAATTGAATGCACTTAGGCACAACAATAATACTACTAACTTATAATCCTTATTTTTTGTCAGGTAGATAGGTACCTGTTATTTCCAAAAAGCCGAAAACATTGATTCACGCCATGTTTTCAATGTCTACAATCACTCAATCTTGTTCTATTTAAATTGTTGTTATGGTGACTGTGTTATTATTATTACTAACAGGTTAATAAGATACCAATACCGAACGTTTCATTGTTAAACACGTATCCCAATTACAGCAAATAACATCCGTATTTTTAAAATGTAGTTTTCATTCCTTTATAATTTTACAAAGTCTAGGGCAAGTACATCATTAACTTGTTGAGGCCTATAAGATTAAGAAATTCACTTGGAGATTTACTTTTATTAATCATCATACGATGGGAATAGTTTGACTTAATAAATGCGAACTAAATAATCAAAGTTAAAATATGAGAATAAAATAGAAGACAGTCAGTAGAAACCAATTAATTCTGAGCCGTAATAATAAATGAAACATCAATAGTTGTTTACTGATCTTGTGCTGTGTTTGTTTAATTTTTATTTCAGAAATAAACATTATATTTATACTGGGAAAATTTCTCGTTTTATTTCAACACACAGAACCGAACCGGCACCAGCTCTCCTGGGAGCTCGTTGTACCTACTTTGTGTCAACTTAAATTCTAATGGTTCCTACGACTAATAACAACTAATATAAAAAAGTATTAGGGCTGAAATATAAAAATACATGAATAGTCATTCTAAAAGAATAAAAAAAACACTTGCAAATAAAAATCAAGTTTATAATATTTTTGAGTACTTTATAATATAATATGTTAGGGATATGACATTTTGGATCTGGATACGGATATAAGAATAATATGATATCGGTTTCGGTTTTTCGGATTATCCGTTAGTTTTGGATAATCTCGGTTACGAGCATTGGATTTTTGAGGAATCTAAGTTTTTACTTAGATTAATAAGTAATTAAAAAAAAATACAATCAGTCGTTTACTTAAGTAATTATTACAGCTATCTACATATTTCTTAAGTTATCTACTTAGAAAAAAATTGTAAGAAAATGATAACTATACCTAGTTGTTTTCTATTATATTCTTCAATATCTCTTTATGATCTATTACAACACATCATCAGTCTGCAAGAGACACGCGCCGCTAAAGCGCTAGTGTGTCGGCTCGGCCAGCAAAACAAAAAAAACTGGTTTTTGATGAGTATAAATTTTATAATCCGCCCATATCTGAAATTATCCGAAACTTTTATATCGGATTTGGTTACGGTTCCGGATAGTTTTTTATTTCGGATATCCGATATATTCGGTTTCGGTTACGGAGCTCCATAACATCCCTGCTTTATAAATATGGTACAAATTTAAATGTTTGTTGTCAGTGGCTTTACGGGCGTACCTATTGCATTACAGGTAACGCTTGCAAAAGGCTGTATACTTGTGTACTTTAACACAATTCTTGGAAATGACACCAGCCTGAGGATTATCTGGTATTGGCATTGCTTTATTTCAAATGTTCCGGGATTCTTTTGTAAAAGATAACAAAATTGTAAAGAATTTAAAAGAATGCACTAAACTTCCATTGTTATTGTAACTGCTTTCGTAAAAAGCTGAATATTCCTATTATCCTTCTATTGTTATTTAACGTCTACAATATTTGAAAATGTAACGCCATTGTTGTGTTGGTACCTACGTATTAGGTTATTATTTATTTCTGGAATTTCACGTGTAGTTGAGGCAAACTACTCCAATAATTAATAAATATAGTTTATCCAACAGCAATGTAATCAAGAATATATATAGGTTATCGACTAAGAACAATGAATACATCATTGTACAAAGGTTTTTTTAGTTACCTGTTTATAAAAATATAGTTATCCTTAACCAGTAACATAAGAAAAAGGCTAACTATACTGGGTACCTACAATTATTGTTATTAATTAGTGTAAATAGGTCAATGGAAACAATGTTAGCAATTTTAGCGATGAAATGTAGGAATCCTGATTTAAATTAGTATATACTTACGTATTTCTAAAAAACCGTGTGTATGTCGTACTGCAGCATTTTGGGTTCCGTAGCTGCCCAGCACAAAGTATAAGAATTCGGTTTTCTGCTGTTTTTTTTATACTACTAACAACGATATAAGTATACGAAAGAATGCGAAAGAAATATATTTTATACGAAAATGTTATTACTTCGCATTTGATCAGTTGTTACTCGTAAACTTGTAAAGCCTACTTAGCTGTGATAGTTTTCCTTTTAATATAAACTACTTTATAATTAAATATATACGATTTTTTGGGATATCCCTAAAAACAATCATTTAGCTAGCAGGGGCAACATTTAACTTTAACAAAAAAAAAATCTTTTAAGGCTTAATATCTCACAAACGGATCTCTAAATCGAAAAATGGTGTTCACATTCCAACATTTTTAGAAGACCTATCTAATGATACCGACACACGATGGGGTAGGTGAGAAAAAAATCACATCCCCACTTTACACTAAGAGGAGATACCCTAAATTATTATTCCATCACCGTTGACGTAAGTAATATGTACGTCCATGCCAAATTACAGCTTTCTAGCACTAGACAGATTTTGGCTACGGAACCCTAAAAAGATTAAGTACTAGTAAAGAGTAAGGGTTAGCTTATTAAATGTTCAATAAATATTAAGAAAAGTTACATTCCGGGTATGTCTTTTGAGTATTAATCACAAAAGAGACCCGGAATGTAATATTTGAGACGCAGGTTTTGTGAGCATCTAAAACATTCAATTGAATTCTTACTACCTATTTTTTATTTCAGTAAATGGAGAATAGACTGGACAGGTTTTAAAAAGCAAACTTTTCCTTGTGTTTACATCAAAATTTTATGTAAAAAAAGTAATATTCATGCCCTAAGATTATGTACGAATACTAATGATACATAATATTACTAATTAAATTACAATACTACCAGTTCATGTAATTATTATACATTTATTAGGCGTACTAATAATAATGCGTGAACAGGAAAATTACGAATACTGATAAATACCGATATCTTCTACTTTAATTAACTTTGTATGAAGAATAAATACAAGGAAACATACATAATACAGGCAGTCTGCTATATGAATTGTATTTTTAACTAAGGTATTTCAGAACGATAAGAATAGGGAAAAGTAACTTTTTTATTAAACCGACAAGAAAGATATGCTATTGTTTTCATTACGTTATTAGGTACCTCTTTGGTACCTCATAAAACTACTATTATTACAGAATTTACAATTCTACTTATTTTAGGTGCTTACATAGATATTATAACAAAAAAAAGTAGGATTTAAAAAAATTGTGAAAAGATACCAGAATACTTAGTAAAATTTAAGAGTTTATTGTTTTCAAATTCATAGAAATATAGAACTCATTGTTATAGTTAGAACCATTAGGTGCCATAATATTTATTGTCCTTAAAATTAAACAAGCAATATTTATAAAATAAACAATGCAGCACAGGTACAACTACAAAAATATAAAAAGAAATCAAAACAAAGAGAGTTGAGTTGCAGACAAAATGGCGGCGCGGGACAAATAGTAAAATTTAAAAAAAAAAAGCCATTTTGATTTTCCAACATGAAGCCAGCCGCCAGGTATCTTTATAATAATGAACAGTCTAGTAACGACTTGTGAAGAATATTGTCCGGATATAATAAAATATATAAAGCGGACATGTCACCAAGAACATTGAATAATTCACATAACCTTGGTCTCATTCAAGAGCGGCCGATGATACGGCCCTATACGGCCTTGTCCGTTTCCGCCCTTATCAACGACAACACCCATTTCTGGACTTCTGTTACGTCACAATTATATTTAATAATAATAATAATATCTTGGGACAACTCACACAACGTCATCTGATCCCAAACTAAGCAGAGCTTGTACTATGGCAACCAGACAACTGATAAACATATTTATATATTTCTAAATACATACATATTATAGATAAATAACACCCAGACACAGAATAAACCATCGTGCTCATCACACAAAGTTTTATCCTGGGTGGGGATCGAACCCACGACCTCTTGCGTAGCAGTCGGACACACTCCCACCGCGCCACAGAGGCAGTCAATTAATTAATCAATCAATGAATATACCATTTGGTATAGTTATTCATTTGACTGTTTTTTTTAATAAAATAATCTCCTCTTCAATAAAATCCTTTATTTCTATGTTGCTTTTGGGGAAGAAGAAGTAAACTAAATTCGGTAGATGAAAAAGAATGGTAATATACAATTTTGTCAATGTTATCATTTATGTCAGACTAGCTGTCCCACGCAACTTGGTCTGCGTAAATTTTCCCCGTTTTTGCAACATTTCTCATTGCTGCTCCGCTCCTATTGGTCGTTATATAGCCTATAGCCTTCCTCGATAAATGGGCTATCCAACAGTGAAAGGTTTTTTCAATTCGGATCAGTAGTTCCTGAGATTACCGCGTTCAGACAAACAAACAAACTCTTCAGCTTTATAATATTAGTATAGATTTAAGTTACAGCAATGATAATGGCGAAAAACTGTCCTGTCATCATATTTTAAAATATTTCAGCGTTTACTTGTGGAAATACTGGAATGATACTTTACTACGTGTAAAGAAATAACCACATTAAATGGACAAAAGCAAAGAGCCTCAAATTAGCACTTGACGAAGAAATGAAACGAAAAATACACAGTATAAAAAAAGTTTTTTTTTTTATAAATGTTGAGATAGGTTACCCACTTTATAGAATTTTAATACGCTACGGGTCTAATTGGCTAATACGGGTAATCGCGTAAATATTTTATTTTAAGGCTAAATACCTTTGTTTATTGCCCGACGTTTCGACCGTATTGCAACGGCCGTGGTAATGGGTAGACTCTAGTACGTAGTAGTATCGTAGTCTATTATTTATTATAAACAAAGGTATTTAGCCTTAAAATAAAATATATACGGAATTAAGACCCGTAGCTTATCAAATTCTATAAT
Organism: Herminia tarsipennalis; assembly: GCA_945859575.2. Classification (NCBI taxonomy): domain Eukaryota; kingdom Metazoa; phylum Arthropoda; class Insecta; order Lepidoptera; family Erebidae; genus Herminia; species Herminia tarsipennalis. Next base: position 20,215,258 of record OX243850.2, read on the forward strand.
GTATACAAATCGCGAAAGTTTACGAACATATATGATACTTTGTTTACTATCAATATTATAAAATAGATATTTCAAATGTTATAACAATGAAAAGTTTGTCAACCCGTCTACAAAATTGTAGATCACTGACTGATTGCAGCTCGACTCACGATATGAGTGCTGTTGCCAGCCACATTTTTTTTAAATTCTGACTCATCAATCATTGAGCCTAATGAAATTTTACCAAGTTTTATAACGTCACTTATTTGTATTATGTCACGTTGAAAACTGTTATCTTTTTAAATTTAAAACCGGGCAAGTGTTGGGCTATGTACAATGTAAGGTTCCGTAGCTGGCCAGCATAATGATGCGGTATACGAAGTGGGTTTTCTTTTGTTTTTGTTCCATAATAGGTATAAGTAATTTTCAAAGAAATTTGTAAGAAAATTTTGTTACTTCTTACTTGGTCTGTTGTTTCTCGTAAACTTGTAAAGCCTACTTTTTTTCTTTTAATTTCGTTATAGGTATATATGTATACCTACAACTACCCTGATTTTTTACATCTCTAATGACCACCATTTAGCTGACAGGGGAGGGGGCACTTGACTCTAACAAAAATGTTCACTTTAAGGCATAATATTTCACAAATGTATCCCTAAATTAAAAAATGATATTCACAACCCCTAATTTTTTTTTAAATACCTATCTAACGACATCCAACACGATGGAGTCGTTACAAAAAAAATCACACCCCTACTATTTGTGCAGTAAGTTGTAAAACTACACTAGTCTTAGTGTGTACGATTTTAATAACACTTTGTCGGCATAACTTATTAGTTACTAGCTGATCCCCGCAATTTAGTAAGCGTCAATTTCCCCCGTTTTTGCAACATTTTTCATTGCTGCTCTGCTCCTATTGGTCGTAGCGTGATGTTATATAGCCTAAAGCCTTTCTCGATAAATGGGCTACCCAACAGATTTTTTTTTTTAATTCGAACCAGTAGTTCCTGAGATTACCGCGTTCTAACAAACAAACAACCTCTTCAGCTTTATAATATTAGTATAGATTAGTTAATAGTACTCTGAGCTAAAGTGGGGACAGACAGACGCTCGGACAGAATTGGCTACGGAACCCCAAAAAGGGCCTTTTTATGTTAAGTGAGTAAGTCCATATTAACTTTGGCGAGCACAGTTTTTAAGATAATGTATGGCGTCAAACTCGGTAACGAAAAAATTATGGGGGGAAAAGGTACAATAACTTGTGGAAGTACCAAAAAATCAATGATATGCGACATACGCCAATCTGCGAAACCTGTTGTAAGGTGCTCCAGTGATAAAGCGTTTTCCAGACGGTTGGAAACAAGCGTTCCCGCCAAGGTGATCTTCCTTGTTTCCAACAGTGTAAACGGCTGTTGTAAACCAAATTACTTGGTACGTAGTTTGCAACACCCGTACACTGTTGGAAACAACAAGGTCACCTTGCTTTGTACTTTTGTTTCCAACCATCTGGAAGACGCTTAAGGCGTCGACATTATTTTACTTTTACAATTGTTCCAATGTAAACAATACAAGTTCACAAAGCAAATAATTCTTACTTATATTAGGCTCTATGGCTACAAGCAAAATACAAAGCGTTATAGAAGGCCCTTTTTTTTAAGCGGATTAAGATTTCCTTTGTTTACAAACTGTGTCTAGGCAGTTAAAAGTATACAATAAGTACGAGAAATTGGCTGTTACATCGGCCAGATTACCCTCAAGCCAATAATAAGAAGTAGTGTCCAGCTTCGACTGTATTGTGCTCATTACCCAGGGTGTGACTTTATCTGAAGACCTTCGAGTTGTGTACCTGAGGTAATAAGGGTATCGTTGTCTGTCTCATCCTTAATTATTCAACCCATACTTTGAAGTATTGAGTTATTACACCTTAGTTATAGTGACAGTATGAGAGTTAACAGCCTCTCAAAGACTTAACGTTTGAGAGTTTGGCTTTATAGTGCTTTCAGACGCAAGGCACGAAGCTCGGGAAGCAACGCGGAAAGCAGCCTTGCACGATTCGGCGGTATAAACAAACTGTTCACAAACAGCCGAACAGCATATTCACACGTTTGTTCTCGTGTTCGTGTCCGTTGAATGTCGCTATGAACGTAATAAGTGAATGCGGCAATAGAATGCTTTGTAGCTAGTGTAGTAAAATAGTGTCAGGACACTAGAATTTAGCGAACGCAGGGATTCTAAAACAAGTTATTTTACTATAGGAAAAAAAATAAAAAAGACCCGCCTGCATAATAAAAATGGAAACAAGATCCCCTTCATAATTATATAATTTCATGCAGTCGGAGGCATTAATGAATCTCGATGAACTTAGTAAAGTGCCTCCGACTGCATGAAATTATAAAATTATGTAGGGGATCTTAATGTTTCCATCCTTTTTATGCATGCGGGTTTTTTATTTTTTTATTTAATTCTTTTGAGTAGTTGTAGGATGTAACAGCTAACTTTTATCACAGGTATTGTCTAGTATTGAAAATTTTAAAAAAATTTGTAACTTTTTTAGTATTACAGTCATAATCATATTACACCTTTTTGAAATGCTTAAAATAAGCCCTTTAATATGATACCCAAATTGCAGTATTCAAAACATTTTTTTTTTCACACCTCTTTATTTTGACATCTCACAGCCGCCATGTTTGGGTGTTTGGGTGGTCAAGACGAATCTAACGACGTCTTATTGTAAAAATCTGTTTCGTAGATTAGGTAAAAAAGAATATAGATACGCGCGAAAAACATAAACCCTTCCTTACAGTCGGGTAAAAATAAAGTGTTCTGTGAGGCCTTAAAATGTACAAAGGAACTCGCTGTGCCCCACTTCTCTTGTAAATCGTAACGTTATATATATAACGATATATCGTATGAGTGCTACCATTTATGTATACCGGCGTTTCCGACTAATCGATTATATGTGAAATAACTCCGTTATCTACACACTGCGCCTACATTCGTATGTTGGATTTATAAGATAGGTATGTATATTTTTTATGACTATGCGATGACGTGTACATTATAATTATATAGTTAGCAACTAGTATGTACTTTTATACCGAGGTAATATCTACCGGATTTTTTTTTTTTTTTTTATTGATGGCAAGATAACCAATTTTAAACTAATTTCTGCCAATGTCAAGTCAACGTATTTATTGCACTCGAACTTATACTGTAACTATATAAATAAATACGGCTAATGAAGAGATGAACTGGGGGTCAATTCACGTATTTGAAGCAGTGCAGTTAAGTTTGGGATCGATCTCAAATACGCTTGCGTCTCGAGAGCGCAATAACGACATTCTAGTACGGTGCGCAAGCGTTTTTGAGATCGATCCCAAAGTTACAAGAATACGAAAATTGCTGTTTTAATCGAAACATAACTGTGACTGCACTGCATCTGTACTGCTTTAAATACGTGAATTGGCCAGTATTCCAGTTCGTAGGCATTATGGTAAGCGTCACTCTAGCCCATAATGGTCTCCTAACCGATTTCGCTTACGGCGCGGCAGCTACTCTCATCAGAGACTAGCCAACTACGCAGGATATATTATACAGCACAAGTGTATGCGCAGACACAAGTGCACTCTTTACTCTCATAGTCCGATGGGACGGAAATCCGACACGACCGGAGAGAGATTGGACGCAGGACCAACGTCTTAACGTCCTTTTTAAAGCACGGAGGGTATAACCTGTTTCGAAAACGGTCACATGGACCGACAGTGGTAACATTGCTTAACCTCGCAGATATCTCGATTTGCTCAATCGCCACTAAATCAGCCCATAACCCCATTAGCCAAACCCAATCTTTCTTTTTCAAAAATCAAAGTGTCACTGTACAGCACTCCTCATTCTGAGACATAAATTCATTAGTCTTAATATGGCCGGTAACTAGGCAACATATATTTCATGTAACTAGGTACTTTCACTTGTAAAATGATGGCACCCCATTTTGCTCATCATTTTCAGAACCGTATAACGAAACTTATTTAGGTACCTATCAGCTCAAGGACAACATAAAATCGTGCATGAACGTAAACACAGTACTACTTACCCGAGTGTTAGAAAAGAGGGTAATGTATGTCATTGCCAATGGATGTGTGTTCTACGTTTGTTAGCGCGTCAGACTAAACTGCTGAAAGAATTTAACAACAGTATCTTTGGATTCGTAATAATTTATAGCTCACGTTTCTTTAAGTATTTATATACGTTCCTAATTATTAAATACATTTGTTTAACATAACAACCCCTTTTATATCCCACTGTTGGGCACGGGTCCAAGTAGAACCTACTTATTAGAACCTAGAGATAACTGCCATAATCGCCACGCTTAGCGAGTGGGTTGGCGATCACAGTAAGGCTTTAAAGTAAGCAGAGGACGCTGCTGCCCGTCCTCCGGGGAGTAATCCCTAAGTCGTCTTGACGACACCCACGTTAAGATGGGGTAGCACTATTCTTAAGCGGGTACGGGCCGCCACATATTTGTTTTGAAATCTATTAACTAATTATAATTATAAACGTATTTCGACGTTATAAACAACATTAAAGTAAACAAATAAACGGAACCATTACCTTAATGAACAAACATAGATAAATTAATTTGTATAAAGTCAAAGTACCTACTTTATCCACAGAATGCAACGCTTATGAGCGTCAGAGAAATTTTGGAATAGAATGATTCTACATTAATGCCAAATTCGCAAGTTCGCACTTTTTTAAAATGCCAATTATTAGGTACATCTATACTAATATTATAAAGCGGAAGAGTTTGTTTGTTTGTTGGTTTGTTTGTTTGTTTGTTTGTTTAAACGCGCTAATCTCAGGAAATACTGGTCCGATTTGAAAAAATCTTTTTTTATTGGATAGCCCATTTATCGAGGAAGGCTATAGGCTATATAACATCGCGCTACGACTAATAGGAGCGGAGCAGCGACGAGAAATGTTGCAAAATCGGGGAAAATTTACGCATACGAAGTTGCGCGGGACAGCTAGTTATATTATAAAGCTGAAGAGTTTATTTGTTTCAACGCGGTAATCTCAGGAACTACTGAACCGAATGGATAAATTATTTCATTGTTGGATAGCCGATTTTTATCTATAGGCTATATAACATCACGCTACGATCTATAGGAGCGGAGCAGCAATGGGAAATGTTGCAAAAATGGGGGAAATTTGCGCAGACGAAATTGCGCGGGACAGCTAGTAAATATATTATGTCAGTAAGGTGCTGCAACCATTACACCATGAAACTCACAAAATCAGTTTTTTATATGTATTAGTCCTGAAATACGTTGTATGACATATCAACTATGTTTTCATTATCAACCTGAACTACCGTTCTACTAACTGACGAAAATCTTTACATCTATGTAAAACTATAAAAAAATGGCCGCTGTACATGATTGATAAGCAAACACAATATTAGTTTAAGCCGGAAATCGAAGGTGCGGCTATATCTAAGCTAACGGCTCTTGTCCACGGGACGATTCCTAAACGGTCCGGTTTTAATAATAAAATACGGCATTTAGTAACTGATACTGAAGCCACAACATGGAACTTGTTTTACGTCTTATACAAACTGAAACACGGATTTTTGACGGTCAAAATCAGGTTGAAAGCCGTTTCATGAAATTGTGATTCTGAATTTATAGTTGCTTTTCTTTAATTGCTAGAAATAGACGCAGGATGTGGTTTGTAACAATCATGGTAGTCAGTTACAAATCTTTTGCCATAACATCACTCGCATGAACTTGACGATGAAGTGTAAATGATATCGCGAGTAGAGAAGTGTGGGCTTTCCAAAACCGGTTTAAAGGTATACGTTTGAATAGGGCCTTTAGAATATTACTTGTAGTAAATAGACGCCAGTACTGATAACAGCGATAATGTTTCTGAGCACTTTAGCGCATACGTCAATCGAATACAGAACTATTGTCTGTTCATTGACATGTTTTCCGGAAATCAAACAAACTTGGAAATGCTTATACGGCACTGTTCACCGAATGTTACTTTAACAATAAAAAAATGAACCACTTTTTCAATTGTGAACGGAAGAAACTGTCCTGCTAATTTCGCACTATAATCCTGCCAAAAAAGCAGGCGCATTAGTGATGACGTTACCAGTGACGAAGGGTTCTTAAAACACCATTACTTTCGACTTCCCTTTGGATTGTAGTTACTTAGTATTATAGATACAAAGAACTATGTCCAGCAACATATATTTTTATATCGGGTTACCACAGAAAAAAAACACCCTACGCTTTCTAGACGTCATCAAACCAGCGAGCGATCAGTTTGTAGAACATAAAAAATACCCAAAAGATAATATTTGTCACCAAGTAGTAAGATATGAGTATTTTGTTAATCCGCCTAAATCCCTGAATCAGCAATAGCTAGCAAAAGTGACATTATATTGTAATGGCTAATCAGTCACCTATATTTACAAGATAGTGTATCGTTTAAACTATTCAAGAGTGCTTATGTAACAATTGGCACTTGGAAACAATGTAGTTTGTTTCTGTTTTCTATCATACAGTTAGACATACAAAACTATTTTTTGGGTTCGTTTTTTTGACTGGTTGTGGTAGGAAAAGATGCGAGTCGAAGTATAGGCTTTAAGACGTAAGATTGGTGTGTTTTCTTTTACTTGAGGCACAAACTCTACTAATTTAATCTAACTTAAACAGCTATTACACTACCCTGAATCAGGGCCCTAAATCGACGTGGCCTTAAAAATTTGTTAGAGAATTAAGGCCCTAACTCTTATTACACCGCTCTTTTTAAGGATATAGGGTCCCTGATTTAGTGTAGTGTAATAAACGCATTAAGTTTTTGCTTGCAATTGTGTATTATTAAAAATGTTTTTTTAAATTTCCATGTCATTATCGCGAACTTTTTAACGCCAAATCTGTAACGTTAAAAAAAGCCATAGCTTTTTAACGGTAAATCTGTAACGTTAAAAAAAGCCATAGCTTTTTAACGCTAAATCTGTAACGTCAAAAAAAAAGCCACAGTTTTTTAACGCCAAATCTGTAACCGTTCTTACCGTGTCAATTCACTTACTGAGCCCAGTTTATCACCGAAAAATTGTATTTTAATCAGGTGGCGCGACGATAAGCCAGTTCAATTCGAGAATCTTACGTATCGATAAATTTATTATCGATAAAATAATACTCGTAATTTAGAGGTAATTGGGTTAAATAAGATAGCGAGATAACACATGCCTAAGCTGGATGACAAAGATATATTTAATGAAAAAGTCCTCTTTGGTTATAATCGCATAGTAATTTTCCACATGTTTAATTGATAAGAAATGGCAAAATTATAATCTTGAATTCCATATCGCGAATTAAGCGTATTTATTAGTTCCTTTAAGAATTATAAGTATTATATTTAGCCTGTTATCGTTAGTTAGTTGGGTAATACCGGTGGCAGACATCGGTTCTATCCGAATATTATTAATAATTACAGGTACAAATTTGTAATTTATAGTTATACAGAGTTTACTGAGACATTTCAAATGATATACTGATCTAATCTAGGGAACTTTTAGATACAAAATAAAACAGTAATTAGCATTAAAGAGTCCATCCGTGGAACAGAGGACAAAAAAGGTTGCTTTAAAAGGTAGGTAGGCACAAATCGCAGTTGTTTAACAATATTCACAAAAAGAAAACCTGATAGAGGAATCAGAAAAAAATTACGAATAGGATGACAACAAATTACTAATCATTAATAGGTAGGTAGGTACAATCGTTAGTTGAAGGAAGAAAGGATACATTGACATATAACAGGGACCGATATCTATGCGATAAGAAAATGTTTTTTTTTTAGTTGTTACCATAGAGTGTATTTATTAAGACATCCTTTACAATTAAAGCATTATAAATAGCAGCAATTAAAGAAATGAAAATGACCAATTAGTGTAGATAAGTCAAGTTTTTGCTTCGATTTTGGGTGTCAAGAATGTCATCATCTGCTTACCCACGGAAGTTGTAAATGTAGATTGAGGATAAAGGTAAGGGTCACTGGTCCAACCGTGAGACCGAGGGGTTTCCGGACACCCTATAGCTTCCCATAGCTGAAACTCTTGTTTCCGTGTTATAAAAGGGCGATGTGAACTATCAACTACTGCATTGCTATTCCATGCATAGTTTATTTAAAAAAAAGAATATTTAAGTTTTTTTTTGACAACGGACGATGGACGCTGTCATCGAGGCTGACTAAGGAAACGTAGCCATTTGAATACTTTCGAAAAAAAAACAATAATAGGCATCGGACAGGCGATCTTTGCCCAACGGAATAAAAAAACAGATCCTGACTCCGCTGAATAGCCTGAACTTCTTTTTTTGAATTGGCAATCTGCTCAGTTTGTCGGTTAATTTCTGCCGGTGTCAAGTATTGTACACTTTAGGGTTACGTAATTAGGTACCCTGGCTGCGGCAGCCAGGTGAGTTTTATGACGGTGTACGGGACTGCACTAGGCAGTCAGTTCCGAAACTGACGAAATGTCACGACTGGCTGTCGATTGCTGCGTTTATTGAGCCTAGCCTAACTGCACAAAGACTAGATTTTGTCGATCTGTCGTGTAACTTTTTTCAATCATTAAAAGCGAATCTGTAAAACTAATAACGGTTAGCCGCCATATTCACAACGCTTAGAAATATCTATATCGCTGAGACTTCACAAACATTGACGATTACACTTGGACTGAATGCATGAAGTACCTACGGCTTTTTTTGTCGAATATTCAATTGTTTTTCTGTGCTATGGAATTTGAAATACTTATTTGTACATAAATATTATTGCTAAGCATGTACGTGTAAAAAAAACGAGAATTAAAATATCTGATTAAATTTCCTCATCTGTTTTGTTCTAAGAGAAAACACCTCTTGGGCAAATTACTGTGTCAGAGAGAGGCTTAAAGTCGACATATTCACAACAAAGCAAAGCCAGGTTAATTAAATTGTCACTGAATTGTTTCTTTTTATAGCTTTTTTAAAGCCTGGCAGGTTTTTACTAAGTATTTAATGAAATAACGTCACAAATCAAAACGTTCAACTACGTTGTTAAGGACGGTACCTCGAGGCATTTAATGAGAGCTAATCTTGGAACTATAGCGCCTTTAACAAACAAAAAAAACAATAATCATATCATTAATTTGTCGATAAGATATTTTGAAACTGAAGTTGTAATAAAACCTGATGATTTTTACACTATTTTCGAACTGCCACCTAATACCAGTTTTCAAAGTATTGACGTTTTAAAACAATCTTTGATTTGATTTCACGACATGAAGATACAGTAAACGTAACTTGACCGAATTGAAGTTGGCGATAAGTGTTTGCGCGAATGCATTTTATGGAAGTAAATGGTGACAGGAAGCAGGGGCCGGGGGCGGAAACTAAACCAAGACAATTAGAGATGCGATTACGCATTACATTTTCATAATTAGTATTACTAACTCATTTTTTTGTGTTTTATTCGAAAAGAAATTGTTTTACAAACTTTCTTTAGTATTTACTGTAACTGTTCTAAATTTAAACTTTTATGAACTCATTTAAATAGTAATTTTATAATGTTGAATAAAAATTTGTTAGTATTTTTTATAGGATTAAACATAATTAATCGTTCCCGTAAGTACGTAAGTAATTTTAGGGTCGCATCTCTATGACATGCGCGAAAGTAATAAGAACCTAACTTCAATCCGGTCAAGTTACGTTGATCCAACTTTACATACTTAATCGAGTTCGATTGTGACACGTTCACATATTTAACTAAAAAGTTTGTAATTAAAACTGTCATTAATTTTAGTTGTGTCATTATTCGTATCAATTAGCCTTTAGCCTTTAACATAGTTTAAACATCATTCCATTCAATATTAAAACGTCATAGATACGATCACAACATTTGTGATTTTCGTGAAAATCGACGCAAAAAAAGAACTGTAGTCTATCTGTCCCTGTTCTTTCTAGGTCTAAACTGTGCTGTTCGTATAATCGCACTGTGCAAGATTTATAGCCCGGGGTTAACTGTCTGAGGTGTATTGGGATTCCTAGCAGCTATATTGAATAACAACCCGTCAAGTCAGATGCCATTACAGAATGCGGAGCCATCTCGAGGGAGACTCTTAATATGTACTGTAGTTTGGAAATATTCATGTTTTGATTATTGAGAGTTTACGATTGCAAGTAATGATGAAAAAAGCATTTTATTTAATAAAATAAATATTAATTAGTAACTAAAAAACACAAAATAATACACAAAAACAAAAAATAAATAAACATTTTGTAGTTGGTGTCAGGATATTTTTTTAATTTAGGTTTTTTTAGTATAATTTATTTGGCATCAACTTTAATTTGAAATACCTATTTTTGTACATAAATATTATTGCTAAGCATGTACGTGTAAAAAAAACATGAATTAAAATATCTGATTAAATTTCCTCATCTGTTTTGTTCTAAGAGAAAACACCTCTTGGGCAAATTACTGTGTCAGAGAGAGGCTTAAAGTCGACATATTCACAACAAAGCAAAGCCAGGTTAATTAAATTGTCACTGAATTGTTTCTTTTTATAGCTTTTTTAAAGCCTCGCAGGTTTTCACTAAGTATTTAATGAAATAACGTAACAAATCAAAACGTTCAACTACATCGTTGAGGACGGTACCTCAAGGCATTTAATGAGAGCTAATCTTGGAACTATAGCGCCTTTAACAAACAAAAAAAAACAATAATCATATCATTAATTTGTCGATAAGATATTTTGAAACTGAAGTTGTAATAAAACCTGATGATTTTTACACTATTTTCGAACTGCCACCTAATACCAGTTTTCAAAGTATTGACGTTTTAAAACAATCTTTGATTTGATTTCACGACATGAAGATACAGTAAACGTAACTTGACCGAATTGAAGTTGGCGATAAGTGTTTGCGCGAATGCATTTTATGGAAGTAAATGGTGACAGGAAGCAGGGGCCGGGGGCGGAAACTAAACCAAGACAATTAGAGATGCGATTACGCATTACATTTTCATAATTAGTATTACTAACTCATTTTTTTGTGTTTTATTCGAAAAGAAATTGTTTTACAAACTTTCTTTAGTATTTACTGTAACTGTTCTAAATTTAAACTTTTATGAACTCATTTAAATAGTAATTTTATAATGTTGAATAAAAATTTGTTAGTATTTTTTATAGGATTAAACATAATTAATCGTTCCCGTAAGTACGTAAGTAATTTTAGGGTCGCATCTCTATGACATGCGCGAAAGTAATAAGAACCTAACTTCAATCCGGTCAAGTTACGTTGATCCAACTTTACATACTTAATCGAGTTCGATTGTGACACGTTCACATATTTAACTAAAAAGTTTGTAATTAAAACTGTCATTAATTTTAGTTGTGTCATTATTCGTATCAATTAGCCTTTAGCCTTTAACATAGTTTAAACATCATTCCATTCAATATTAAAACGTCATAGATACGATCACAACATTTGTGATTTTCGTGAAAATCGACGCAAAAAAAGAACTGTAGTCTATCTGTCCCTGTTCTTTCTAGGTCTAAACTGTGCTGTTCGTATAATCGCACTGTGCAAGATTTATAGCCCGGGGTTAACTGTCTGAGGTGTATTGGGATTCCTAGCAGCTATATTGAATAACAACCCGTCAAGTCAGATGCCATTACAGAATGCGGAGCCATCTCGAGGGAGACTCTTAATATGTACTGTAGTTTGGAAATATTCATGTTTTGATTATTGAGAGTTTACGATTGCAAGTAATGATGAAAAAAGCATTTTATTTAATAAAATAAATATTAATTAGTAACTAAAAAACACAAAATAATACACAAAAACAAAAAATAAATAAACATTTTGTAGTTGGTGTCAGGATATTTTTTTAATTTAGGTTTTTTTAGTATAATTTATTTGGCACCAACTTTAACAAATGTTTATATATTTTTCGTTTTTTGAAGTATAATGGGACTAATCAGGAAGTATACCTACCCTTTCAAATACAAAAAAAAAAAAATTAAATCAACCCAGCCGGCTTCGAGTAATCGGATAACTATAATAAAAAAAAAACAGTCGAATGAAGAAACTCCTCCATTTTGAAGTCGGTTGAAAACGATTTTGACTACGAAATCCTGTTTATTTCTTCACTAATGTTATAGATTTGGATGCAGATAATAGTCCTATTTTGATGAGATTTTGGCAAAGCCTTCTCAGATTCTAGTAACGGTTCAAACGGAACTATGCGGATCGAGTCTCGAGCAAAGTTATTTATTATTTTAAAAAATTATAGACACACCGCTGAATAAATGGGATGAAGCAACTCGTAATTTGTATACAACACTAGCATTGCCTAAATACAAAGTTTCTGTTGATTCTCTAGCGGCGATCAAACATTTGTTTAGTGTCACTATGCTGAAATGTCCACTTGTGCACACTTAGGGCTATACAACACACAGATTAACTACGCAGAAGGGTCATATTTCTTAACATATACATACTATACTATGTATATCGTTAATGGTATATTCGCGCGAAAAAGTAGATAAATTTATTTACGAACTAAACTATTACGTTTCATAATAAATGTCTAGATATGTGTTATTATTATTTATGTATAAAGTGGAAAAATAAATAATAATATCTTGGGGCAACTCACACAACACTATCTGTACCCAAACTAAGCAGAGCTTGTACTATGGACACCAGACAACTGATAAACATACTTATATATTTAAATTAAATAACACCCAGACAGAATAAACCATCGTGCTCATCACACAAAGTTTTATTCTGGGTGGGGACCGAACTGGCCAACTACTACTAGACCAACAGGCCAGTCAAAATGCTCTCAAGATATCCTAATATTATACTAAACAAAGTCCTGATGTACTTAGCCAGATAGTAATAAATTGTAGAATTAAGTAAGAAGAAGAATTATAAAGTTATCCTGGATTTTTCAGCATAGAGGTTAAGCTCAAGAAACAGAAAATAATGTCCTACCTATTCGCTTAGTGAATTTAGTAGGTACGAAAGTAAATATAGTAGAATCATGTCTATTTATTTTTTGACTTACTCTATTTTTTAAAATCTTATTATAATTAGGTATAATAAAAATTAATAAGTATAATTTATTAATAATTAAAAAAATAATAACAATTCATTTAGGGAAAAATCCAATAAAAAGTAGACCTCCTAAGGATAAAAAAATAATTAATAAATTATTTTTTAATAATGAATTTATATTATTAATAAATAATTGATTGATAAAAATATATTTAATATATAAAAATATATTTAATATATAATACGAGAATAAAGTATTATAGATTTGCCGCGGATTAAAGTCTAATTAATAGAGAGTTATTTTACCTTGGTGCATGATCCCCACCCAGGATAAAACTTTGTGTGATGAGCACGATGGTTTATTCTGTGTCTGGGTGTTATTTATCTATAATATTTATGTATTTAGAATTATATAAGTATGTTTCTCAGTTGTCTGGTTGCCATAGTACAAGCCCTGCTTAGTTTGGGATCAGATAGCGTTGTGTGAGTTGTCCCAAGATATTAAGATACTATTATTAAAAAATATATATATATATATATATATCTATGTTCAAAAATTACAAAAAATATATAAACGTATATCTTCAAAATAAAGAAAGAGTATTTACACAATACTAGTCTATGTCCTCATGCTGTATGAGTACAATGTCCGTATCTTTGCTGTGGTGTAACAAACCCATGTCTTTATTAGAGGCATTCTGTTGACGCAGTTGTATTACAACTAGGTTATGTTCATTCATGCTCAATTCCGTGTGCATATGTTGTGCATCATGAGATATGCCGCGCCTTAGATACTTCAATGTTGATCATTTGATATGTTTCTAGGTTGGTAACTCCAGGTATCGTACTTCCAGTAGTCCATTTTAGTCTACGGGAAAGGCATTTGTCAAAATCTGACCCAATTTGGCAATCTTTTTTTTCCATAAATAGTTCTGTTATGTTCTTAGATTCATCAAATAGGACGAGTATAAAGAAATACACTTGTTGCGCTCCACTATGATTTATGTTCGTTGATATTAAAAAAAAACTTGCTAATATTATGAATATTATTTTAAAGCAGTGAATTTATATTGGCCATACAAACGCTATTTGAAATTATTCAAAACTTTTGTGCCATTTGTGATATGTGGCAAACATTTAGGACTGGCTTTTATACCAATTTTGATACGAGGCCAACAATAGGGACAGACTGGAATGAGTAGATCCCCATTGTAGGGTTTATAGATTCGACTATTGATTCGATTGTGGTTTCCGGTGTTCTGAGTCCCGAACGAGACCGGGAACTGGTGTTGTTTCAAGACCGAGTGTAAGTGATATGTACATACCACTGATTTGTATCTTTGTTAAGCCTTTTATCCTCTGGAAATATGCCATTTTGCGGGAGATGGGAAGAAAAAACAGTATTTTGTCAAATTACCTTTCACTTGGCAATGCCAATTCTATTAGTATTCTTAGTCTTTGCCTACTGAGGTCTCCAGAGAAGTTTGTGCTTATCTGACCTCTCCGAATATATCCTACAAATCAGAAGCACTTTAAAACGATTAGCCGCTGCGATTCAATTCCCTAGCTGAAGCTGGCTCGTCAATAATGTACAGAGTTTATTTCAGCTATTCGACTGGTACTCAGCCGATCGATACAGATGCACTGGTGAGTTTAGTCTTTGTTTAGGCATAGAGTAAATTGAATAAATATGTTAATTTTATGTTGAAGTAATCTATCTGGGTTTTCGGTTATGGCGGCTTTCTCATCAGAGTCTAGTCAACGGCAGAAATTCGACACGACCGGAGTTAGATTAGACGTAGGACCGAACGACTTAGCGTGCTCTCAGAAGGAAGGGAAGGGTCTGACATTTCAGAAACGGGCTTTTAAAAACACGACTCCCGCACTGGGGTACAAGCCCTGTGTCGCGGGGGACTTTACAAACATACAAGTCACGGACACAAAGTACACCCAGACTCAGAACAACAATTTGTGGACCACACAAAGTGGTGTCCCGTGTGGGAATCGAACCCACGACCTCTGGCGTAGCCGTCGCACACACTCCCATCGCGCCACAGTTGTAAGTACATATTTAAGTAACGTTGCTTAACCTCGCTGAAAATATATAAAATACCTTTAAAATCACAATAAAACGAGTTTTGACTGATAAATAAAATATATATCCTTTTTCTAATAACGAAAATCTTAAAAAAAAATCTTAAGTAATTAAATCATCGACGGTTATTTATATATTTAGTTAAATTAATGAGTAATAGGTATATGACTAAGCGACAGCTTTAAAAGTGAATACATAATGGTTGGATGCAGCTGAGAAAGCAGATGTGACGGAAATAATCGTGACAGTTTAACGTCCAGTTCAGGAAATATCACAAAGTATGGAGATTTTTTCCTGTATTTTGACATAACCCTTGCTACTAATAAAAAGAAGGGCTTCCCAGTAGCAGATCCAGGGTTTTGCGAGGAGGTCTGGATTCCACTGATGGGCGTTTTTATTAAGTAATTGATGATGGACAATTTGGAGAGAAAAGGTTAAGTCCCATTAGCTCAGAGCCTTACCTGGAGCCACCATTGGCTTAAACTTTGTTCTACGTCTTTCTGTAAGGTCTGAACCAGACGACAGAGATAGAAGAAGATGAAGAAATGTAGGTATCAGTTCAAACATTATAACTACAAGAAGGCATTTATAGCGTGGTAGATACTATCTTTACGTTACCGACAGAGATTTTTCCCGCGCAATAAAGTTCCCAGTCCCACTATAATCTAAGAGAACAATTAAAACAATTTACTTCAATATATTACTCGTCTTCATTCGCTGCATTGTCTAATTGCAATAAATCTGAGTTGAAAAGTAGCTATTTTTTGCAATTCCGGCATAACATATAAACATTTACACGGCGCGTATTTCTGTTGGCGACAAATACAAAATCGCTTTGATTCCCTCGCGACAGCCGTGGGTGTTTAGACACGGTGCCAACTAGGCCATAATGTCTTTAATACCGCTTACAACTAACCGTGACTAACACCAGAGACACATATACATCACTCCTTCACCAAAAACTTGCATATTATAAGCTTATTCAAATGAAGTAATGGATGCTGAATCTTGAGATGTTACAGTGGAATTTTTTCGCCACTGTGCAGCTAAATTTAGACGTTTTCATTGTTTTGTCTGTTCTGAATTGTGCAACGACTCGTTAAATGTTTCCTAGTTTATGAAAATAGGCCAGTCAAAACTAATTGTTTCGTAATAAAGGTACGGGTGTACCGCGATGTGTTTTGTTTTGACATCGAAGAGATATGCTCATGGTGGGCATCAATGTTACTTTACTGTTTTTAAATGCATTTTGGATAAGTTATGGTGCTATGTGTTTGTTTGGAATAGTTTAAGTGCCGTTCAAATGTAAGTTATTTCGTTGTTAAGTTTATGTTTGTATTGTTTCATTTGCTATGTATAGAGGAAGATTCTTATGAAACAATTGTTGGGCCGCTTCGTCGACTACAGCAAAAACCGCGCGGGAGTCACAGTTGTATAGGTTACTTAAATCACTTTTTGTTTTTAAGTTAAATAAAACAACTTTATAAACACTTCCGTCAGCATGAACGTATTTAATAATGTCTGCCAAGTACCTAATACTTAAGGTACTTAGCAGTGGACTGCGATAGGCTGATGATGATGATGATTAGGTAGGTACTTTATTTTTTCGCGTAAAATCTGCTGCACGAATTTTGATTAAATTTTACAGAAGTGTAAATAAAAATCAATAGCTGAATTATTCAAATTCAATCATCACTTCAAAACGAATGCAAAGATTAAAAAAAAAATATTTTATCACATCCTTACTGTTAAAATTCGGTCTCATTTTTTTTTGAAGTTAACTAGCAATGCGGGATTGGGGTCCAACATTACTAGCAATTCTGTTAACCCCTCCAGTTAAGCTCAGTGGCTTGTGTTAGGAGTAGGTTCACGTCGATAGTACCTATAATGGGTAAGATTCGAACCCGCGACCTCACGATTGCGAGACCGATGCCTTAGCCATTAGGCTACCACCACTTTTAAATATTCATTAGTATTTAGTTTTTTAGTATTTAGTTCTTCATTCAACCTTAATACAACCTACCTTTACCAAAGCCAAGCCGAACAGCTACGACCTACCTACTAAACCTTACACGGTCAATATTATTGAAGCAATGTTATATCAAATGACTCAATAATTCTGATCAATATACTCCTTATATCAATCATATATAATCAATATCGATTCTTAACAAAAATATAGACCGTGTAAGGTCCGCTTTATAGTATAACTAGCTGACCCGCGCAACTTCGTCTGCGTAAATTTTCCCCGTTTTTGCAACATTTCTTATTGCTGCTCCGCTCCTTATTTCTCCACTTCTCTTCAATCACTCTATCTATTAAAAAAAAACCGCATCAAAATCCGTTGCGTAGTTTTAAAGATTTAAGCATACATAGGGATATAGGGACAGAGAAAGCGACTTTGTTTTAAACTATGTAGTGATGTCCCGCGCAACTTCGTCTGCGTAAATTTTCCCCGTTTTTGTAACATTTCTCATTGCTGCTCCGCTCCTGTTGGGCGTACCGTGATATTATATAGCCTTCCTCGATTAATAGGCTATACCACAGTGAAAGAATTTTACAATTCGGATTAGTAGTTCCTGAGATTACAAACAAATCCCCCACGACACAGGGCTTGCGACCTAATGAGGGAGTCGTCTAAAAAAAAAAACTCTCTCTAACGGAAATCCGACACGACCAGAGAGAGATTAGGCGTAAGACCGACAGCTTAACTTGCTCTTCGAAGCATGGAGGGGTGACATTTATCGAAAACCTTGTCGCCAGTAAATCACCGAGCCCTCAGATAAATACTAAGTAATTGTACGCAAAGTGAAATCGATGTCTTACATGATACATAGCCCAGTAATTGTGAAGATTTATATAATGTCAACTGATTAAAGTGCCTTTTACATTTGTCTTAAGTTCGTTGCTATTGTGATGAATGTATGGGACCGATATACGTAAGGGTAAAACCACGAAAGATAAATGATACTTGGTCACGATACAGATTAATATTAACAAACGTGTAGTATAACAATCAATCTGATTTTTAATCATTGGGTACTTGTAGTAAGTCTTTTCTAAGGGAGCATGACTTTAGGAACTTTTGAGTGAATGGTGGAGAGTTGTATTGTATCTGGATAGAGGCCGGGATGTGTAGCCCGGAAGTGGCTGCGACCTAAAAGATCTATTGTGACGCCTCTTTCTTCCTTAAGGGTAGATTTATATAGAAAACCTAAATATTAGGAGACGAAAAAAATTGTGTCACTAGTCAAAGAGTTTTTCTAGTAGATGATATAAAGAAATTTAAGGATATGTCTTAATATGATCCCGCAAATAAATCTTCAAGTTGCGGAAAAATGCAATAACGAGCATTTTCGTATTGTCATGGTCATAGCGTTTGTAATCTAACATATGTACGAACGAATATTATACTTTATTTTGACCTGCGCTCCTGCGCACTGTGAAGTAATGATTGTGTGCGGAAGAGCGAGGCCGGTGATCGTGTCGCTGTGTACGTAGCGCTAAATGAATAATTCTCTCAGTGTAATGCCCCCTTAAAGGATATCTTCAAGTTCTAGTCTGACCATGAAGTCGACTATATGTCTTGGTGGAGTGGCCTTAACGTCGTCCGGTGTGATTAAGTGCTCTCCGAGGTGCTGGCTTCTAGTGTGGTGAATTGCTTCGCAGCCACATAGGATGTGTATAGGTGTTTCCTCATCCTTGTGGCAGAACCTGCAAACATTAGTATCGTTTAGACGCATCTTGTACATGTGTTTGTTTAGTCTGCAGTGCCCGGTTAGGGTTCTGGTAAGAATTCTGATTTGATTCTTACTCATAGTAAGCGCCTCTTTAGTGAACCTTGCGTTGAAGCCCACTAAGAGCGTTGGTCCTGCGCCATATTATCTCTGGTCGGGTGTGATTTGTCTGCGTACACACCTATGAACTATAATATGTCCTGCGAAGTTGCCTAGTCTCTAAAGAGAATGGCCGCCGTAACCGACATTGGTAGGAGGCAGAGACTAAATACTATGATGACGTTAGATCTGGTCATTGTAATTAGTGCATCGATTGTTAACAAATAAAAAAGCTCTACCTTTTGTAATTTATTTTTGTTAATAAAAATGTAACAAGCTTGTTCGTCACGACTCACTCCGTACGCTTGTATGTTAATATTGTTAGTGTTGCATTTAATATTGAGTAGCTGACCCGCGTAACTTCGTCTGCGTAAATTTTCCCCGTTTTTGTGACATTTTTCATTCCTGCTCTGCTCCTATTGGTCGTAACGTGATGTTATATATCCTATAGCTTTTCTCAGTTAATGGGCTATCCAACAGTGAAAAAGTTTTTCAATTCGGTTCTTTAGATTGTCGCGTTTAAACGACCAAACAAACTCTTCAACTTTATAATATTACTAGCTGTCCCGCGCAGCTACATCTGCGTTAATTTTCCCCGTTTTTGCAACATTTCTCATTGCTGCTCCGCTCCTATTGGCCGTAGCGTGATATTATATAGCCTATAGCCTTTCTCGATAAATAGGCTATCCGACAGTTCTGTTATACATATAACATATCAATATAACATATTTTTTCAATTCGGATCAGTAGTTTCTGAGATTACCGCGTTCAAACAAACAAACTCTATAGCTTTATAATATGTAGGTATTACCTACTAACATTAGTATAGATTAGTATTAGTAGGGATTAGACTAATTAAATCGGCGTCCAGTATAATAATATTTATATCTTTGATTTACGATAATATTATATATTTTTAACCCTTCGAAAGACTTGGACAAAACCCTTCACCGCATTTTGATCGTCATTTTAGCAAGCAATTAACGGCTTTGGATAATTACAGTGGTCTTGTTGTGATTTATGGCTAATCTATTAGGTACCACCTTAAGTTCATTTTAAGTCATACAAATGCATAATAATATATCCTGTAACGATGTTCCAAGGGCCGCTCTTGATATTTCAATATTGCTAGATCGCGTGCGCCCGCGCATTGCACTCTCGTAAAGTCTGGTACACACCACATGTATTATCTTTGACAGCTGATTCTACTTTATCTATGTATTATCTGAAAAGAGGTATTGTGTAGTTTCCGCGTTCGATAGCATATCGCAGCAATTTCACAAATGCGCAGAAAAATCGTATCTTATTTGATTGCGAATTTATTGGGAGTGGCGAGTTAGAATTAATTTTATCAAAGATTACATAATCTTTTAGTACTAGATATATGTATTTGGAGGATTCGTTTCTAGGTGTTCTGTCACGTCACTGAAATTTTGCCAACAGATAAAAAAAATGACATTTAAGAAGGTAAATTTAACAAAGATCGTCGAAATGTCGTTATTGCGCTCTCGAGACGCATACTTGACGCAAGCGTATTTGAGATCGATCCCAAAGTTACAAGAATACAAAAATGACGTAACTTTGGGATCGTCAATTCACGTACTTAAAGCAGTGCAGTTGCAGTTAAGTTTCGATTAAAAAATCGAAACTTAACTGCAACTGCACTACTTTAAATACGTGAATTGACCCCCAGAACAAATCAATTAATAATTAATCAAATTAACAATTTTTAAAGCGAACACAAATAAACCTTGAAGATTGTCGACTGAATTAAAAGTCATACATAACTGCATCGAAATCTGTCCATCCGTTTTGACGCAATGATGCACAGACAGACATACAATAAACTTACATTAGAGAAATTAAATAATCCCTCCTTTCTTAAAATTGCCACGGCAGCTAACCCAACCTTCATGCCTATCTGATCATAGGTTCTCTGAAAATAAAATAAATCTATTTTATTTATTTGTTTTAGTATTTCCCTTGTGCACCCAGCCTAAGCCCGCGACAGTGGCGCCAACATCTAAAAACCAACGAGCCAACAAACCGCTTGGCAACGTGGAAGTTATCATTAATTGTATTAATACACCGTGACCGAAGCTTAATTAAGATTATAGTAGCAGATACAAAATGAAATTAACTATGGACTATATCCGCGGCTTGCTACCAACTTTTACTTCAAACGATGCCGATCGCATGCAGTTTTTATTTCATAAATCGATCAAATTTAAATTTTTGTTTAAATATCTTTGAGTTTTTTAGTATTTGTCGCTATGATCCACTTGATCGAAACGTCTCGATGGTTATTGAGCGGTTCATGAAGTTGAAGCGAAGCAGAGTCGTCGGCATGAAACAGTTAGGAGTTGCGAGCGAAGCAATGTGGAGTCAAAGTGTGATCGAAGCGAAGCAGTATGGCCGAAATAAAGAAGTGTGGTTGAAGCAAGGCAGTATGCAAAGCGAAATAGTGAAGTATTCACTATTTCGCTATATCGCTTTCACACAACACATTGCTTATATTTAATATGTATTTATTTAGAAATATATAAGTATGTTTATCGGTTGTCCGGATTCCATAGTACCTACAAGCTCTGCTTAGTTTGAGATCAGATAGCTTCGTGTGAGTTGTCCCAAGATATTATTATTAATAAACAAGTGTCGTGCTGACGAGATGCAATTGTTGTATATCATCCAAACGATACATTGTGTGAGTTGACTTAACTCACTATTAAATCTGAAAATAACTAAACCAAGAGGATTAGAGGGGCGATTGCGCATTACATTGTCATAATTAGTATTACTAATTCATGTTTTTTTGTGATTATTTTGGTAAAGAAATTGTTTTTCGAAGTTTCTTTATTATTTACTGTAACTGTTTTAAATTTAAACTTTTATGAACTCATATAAATAGTGTTTTAATATTGTTGAATTAAAATGTTGTTAGTATTTTTAATCGATTAATCGTTTTCGTAAGTAATTTTAAGGTCGCATCTCTATGACATGCGCGAAAGTGATAAAAACCTAACTTCAATCCGGTCAAGATACGTTGATCGTACTGTACACTGTTTATTTTCATTCGCATTTGAATAATTCTTACATCAGTATGTTATAAAAATATACGGAAGAGTTGAGAACTTTCTTCTTCATATTGAAATTGATTTTACGTGTGATAAAGTGCTGCTATCATTTTTTGTTAAATTTAGTTCGAGTAACACAAAATAATTACGATCTTTTAACGAAGTTGGCGACAATTTTTTGTCTAAAAGTGCTCTAACGTGTAAGTAATATTACAAACATCTTAAATTTATGAAATTTCTTAAGTCGTAAACTTATAATATTCCATAAAAAATTCCCGTTTCCCGCCTTAAAATTCAGGTCAGTTCTATTTGTAAACATGAGTAGAATGACCCAAATTTCGTTGCAGTCATTCACATCTTCCCTGAATGTGTCAAATCCAACAATCTTCCTGTTTTATCTCTTATCAATGCAATTGATATATATGTACTCACTTGCCGAGATTACTATTTGGCACGTTGCATGCCACAAAACACTAAGAGTACAGAAGGCAACCTTCATACGTAGGTCTCTCTCGAGCAACGCACACAGCCATTGTGCACGGACACAGAATTACAGACCACTTCAGACCACACACACAAAGTTTTATCCAGGGTGGGGATCAAACCCACCCAGATAAAACTTTGTGTGATGAGCACGATGGTTTATTCTGTGTCAGTTTACGCTAATCGAATAGAATGACGTCGTTGCGCGCGCAGTACTGCTAATCTCATATTAACAATTTTCGTATTTACAGTTCTGTGCGCGCAACGACGTCATTCTATTCGATTAGCGTAAACTCTAATCGAATAGAATGAAATTTTCTAGGGGCCCTGATGCCAAAATCAGAGAGCCAAACGCAGTAAACTATTCGATCGCGATAACATAAAACAAACTCACACTAATCAGACAGTTCGGACCACTTTGTTTCGAAAGGGTTACGAGACTGTCCATCAACAATGTATTTTTTGTGACTGCGTCATTTAGGGTATATTTAATTAAATTCAGGGCACTGCAATCCATTGTGTTACGAATTCATTCACTTTTGTATGTTTTTGGGTTAAAATGCTGATTTATTTCATATTGATTTTACTGTTTATTTCCAGAGGTCAGGGAATTGATGACAATCATTCTGCCGTTGATAAGGTAATGATGTAGGTTGTTTACTGAGGCTTAGTTTATAAACTTTAATAATCTCTCTTAACCAATGTCGGTTACTGAGGACAATCTTAATAGAGAGACTAACCAACTATACAGGCGATATGACAAGTGCACTCCCTATTACCTCATTCTCATAGCCCGATGGGATGGAACTCTGACACGACCGGAGAGAGATTAGGCGCAGGACCGATGGCTTAACGTGCTCTCAGAGGCACTGAGGGTTATGACAATGTTCGAAAACGGGCACCCATCTATGAACCAACAGTGCTGCTCGGTCGCCAATGACTTCTGACTTGAAATCATGCATAAAAGTATATCTGTCGCTACTATTCTCTATTAAGTGTCAGTGACAGCATTAGAGTTAACAGCGTCACAAAATTGAGTGACGTTTGAGTATTCGGCTGATAGTCTAGTTCTTATTAACTTAGAGCTTATACTCATGAAAGATATTATAGTGCATAACATGAGTGCGTAGACACAACTTCAGTGTGATAGCCCGATGAAACGAACTGATACGGTCAGAGTAAACGACGCCTTAACGTTCGATGCACAGAGAAGTAATGATATTTAAAAAAATGATATATGTTCATATAGCGAAAAATCTACTAGGACTTGCCAGTGCAATTATTGTTTAACCTAGCTAATCTTCTGAACTCTTCGCTTACCAAGTCAGAGACCCCTCAAGCGCCATACAAACGCTTATTTGAAAGTGGCATTGAAAAACAAAGGAGTAATATGATGTAATCTATTCATCTTTTAAAATACATGGAAAAATACTTAACATATTGAAATGTAGGGCTAAAACAATAGAATTAATGATTTACTCACCGTCAAAATGAGTTTGTTCAAGTGTGTTACACCGTATGATATCGAACGTAGTGTAAATGTTTGGAAAGATAGACGACATTGCTGCAATGGATGGCAGAATTATAATCCATACTTACATTCTTAACTAAATAAGTGTTATAAAAATGAAAGTCCTGACTCATTTATTTACTTAGCAACGCCCAGTCAAAACTTTGACTTAGAAAGCTAAAATTGTGCAAAGAGGTTTATTTTATGATGTACCAAAGGAACCTCGACGAAATTTGAGCGAGGTGTTGATGAATGAATGAGTCAGGACCAGGAAGTATAAGAAAGAATTCCATGAGTTGTAAAAGTGACGGCAAACTGACATGTCTCTATTTTTATAGCTCCACGTTTAACGTGTAAAACAGTGTAAAATATACATCAAATATCTGATAACTGGACAAGTTCGAAACTGTGATTCAAAGAAGAAAACTAAAAAGAAAATAAACTTGAAACTGGCGTATGCAAAGAATGTGCGAACCATAATCCCTACCGAAAAATATCGGAGAATAATAAAAAAACCATGAATGCGTGTAAGCTCAACTAGTATTAAAAATTAAATTCCTCATTCAATGAAATTCATTCGTTCATTCATCAATGCCCAGCTCAAACTCTTACGACCTAGAAAGCTGAGATTTTGCAGAGGGGTTAATTTTGGGACAATGGATAAGAAAGAACGGGGCAAAAATCAAACTTCACGATAGCAAAGCTGATGGAATACATAATATATGTAATATCAATATTATAAGTATGTTATACTTATCATAAATGAAAACAACCTTTGAAACAAATTTGTTGAATTTCTCCCTCGAGTGCACTTGATAGTGCACTTAATTCACCTGGGTGAATTAAGTCTATCAAATGGTGCACTTAATTCTCCCAGGTGAATTAGTTGGGTGAATTAAGTGACCAACAAGTGTCAGGGGACCGACGACAAGGCGAGACAGATCAGACCTTGTTACATACGCAAAAATGAAACTAGAAGTGGGTAAAATTTGGGACAAAAGTTTGAAAATCTATTTCGGCGGTAACTGGCATCTTCTAGTTTAATAACATATTAAGGGACACAATTTACGTATAGGACGTGCCAATAATTGGATTAGATGTAATTTGGGTTAAATGTTATTACAACATAAATTATATATAATTTGACTAGACGGTAGGGCAATTCCATCGATTGAGATGTTTTGAGGGAATTTTTTGAGTTCGTGTGTAAATTTTGTTATTTATTGTGACATGGGGAATTATAGGGCTATAGTAATGAGTTGGCAGGTGTATGGTGGATTATTTTAGGCGTTGTGGTAGGTAAATGTTATAAATTCTTGATATTGTATAAAAAAAGTGTCTGGAATATTTGGGAATTATACCTGTTGATACTTTATCTTTTCTGCCTTCATTCCTTAGTGTTAATTCGTATGTTTTTTTTTGTAGAAAGTTCAATGAACTTTTTCTGATGAACACGTAAATACCTACCTACTATTTTGTTAAACTCTCTCGAACTAAAAGATTTTTTTGAAAATCTACTTGACTTGGAAACAGACTTACCTATGCCGAAAATTCAATTAAAATCCTCATGGGTAAAACTATTGACTAAATTATTAATCCAAAAACCAAGATTTTTCATAATTTTTGGGGTTCCGTACCTCAAAAGGAAAACACGAAACTCTTATAGGATTACTTTGTTGTCGGTCCGTCTGTCCGTCTGTCAAGACCGTTTATCTCGGGATCCCGTGGAGGTATCGAGTTGAAATTAACCATATACCCAGGTCCACGGTCCCTTGAAGCTGCGAAAAATCAAACTTCTAACTTTATGCAAAAAAAGATACGGCCGTTTATGGCGCAAAAAATATACATATATTTCGACACTCGCTAGGGAATGAAAATATTTACATATATTTTATTTATAGGGTACTTCCGGTTCACCTAGAACTATGAATTTTGGCAAGTAATACCGTCTTGTACTAAAAGTATAGAGAAAAGTCTGAAACTATATATTTGTAATTAAATGATAAAAAATATAGTTTTCAAAAAACTGCGAGACTCGATTTCTGAATTATTTATAACTAGCGGCCCGTCCCAGCTTCGCATGAGTGGACATAGGGATCCCTGTTTTTTTTCTAGTAATAAATATAGCCTATGCTACTCGAGGATAATATAGCATTATATTCATGAAAGAATTTGTGATATTGGTTGGGTATTTTTTGAGTTTAATCGTTACAAACATACAAATCTTTACTCTTAGTAATATTATTAATCGCAAAGTGTAGTAGCGTGTGTACCTACAAATTTGTACGGAACCCTAGGTTGGCGAATCCAACTCACACTTGTCCAGTTTTTTAAAATTAAATATTAATAAGCCATTTCTAGAAACAGATTTAATTTCCGTCTGCCTGTCTGCCTGCTCTTTACCGCTATATCACAGGGTCGATTTTGATAAAGTTGGTCACACGACGAAGAATTGAAACGACCAGTTAAATAAAGAAATAAGACATGCATTATACAAAATAAAACTGTTAGTACATAAAGCAATATAAATACGGTTACATTGATTTAAAATTATTATGACAGCAAAAAGCTTTTAGTAAGCTTATGCATTCGCTCATCAAACAAACTAAAACATGACACCGTATGTGTGTGCTATTGATATTTTTTGTATCTGGCCTTTCAGACAATCTTTAAAACTTTAGAGACATGTTTTCATTGAGAATTGCCGTCAATACTACCCAATGACGTTTTACTAGACGCGTTTTACTGCATTCTGTTTTAGCAAGATAACTGCAAGGTTTTGACAACTGCCTGGTTTGCACTTAGTTCGAGCGAGACGCTTAGATAGTCTTGAACGCGAGAGTAAAAGAAAGAACATAAATGCAGACGCTGCACGCGCCATTTTAAAATTACATTTTTAAAACGTCATTGATACTACCCCTCTATAGTCAATGATACTATCTATGAAAATGGTCCATGGAACCGAAATTATTTAGCCTATTTGAAAAGAATATTCATAAATTGCAAGCCGAAGGCTTTTATGGCATTTTATTTTGAAAATTACGTGGTGCTGACGAATAATTTTGCTACGTAGAACATCAAAATATTTTATTCTCAATGAAAACTATACTTTCAAATTATATTGGTAAAAAACGAAACGTTGTTTTTGAATGATATGAAAAATTAATGAACTAATTTGTTTATAATCTGTGGCTGATTGCTAGATCCTTTGGTATCAGCTGATCCATGGATTATTTAGGCTTTGTAATAAGACTTGACCTGAATAGTACTGACCTATATCCTGGGCTTGAAAGTCATGGTTTAAGCCTCTATTTGGTCTGCTCTTTGTAATAAGAAAAAAAAAATTGTATTATATTATATTTATTGTATTGTTTGATATTTATGTTTTGGTATGTATTTGTTTGATATACATTAGTATTTATTTTCTATTTTGTATTTAAGAAGGTATGTAGGTAATTTTATCAAAATAATAAGCACCTGCAACCCTTTCCTTTTTACCACCCATGCAAAGGTTCCTTTAGAGGTTAGGTACTGATAGAGAATATCTATGGCATTAAGTCCACCTTTTACAATGTAATTACAGGAAGTTTTAAATAAATAAAAAGGTAGGTTGAGGTCTATATTATAAAGCGTGCTTAGGTGCTTAGCTAACGTTTAAACTACTAATTAATTCAAAAGCATGTGCGTTTTGTATCTGAAACAGTGTTTATAAACAATATTGTTTCTCAATGAATGTGTTTGGTTTAGATTCAATATGAACAGACTATTTAAATTTGCATGATGATGGCTTTATGACTGCTTGTCAATTTTAACACCTAAAGTGTCAGGTTCCATATATTAGGTCAATACAAATGTATGTGTTAAGACAATATTTGGACTAGAATATAATTCCTATAGATTTACTAGTTAATGTCCCTGGCTTAGCTCGCGCGGCGCTTTTCGGCATAAATACCTACTTTTTTTTTTAAGTTGCCTGGTTGCCATAGTAAAAGCTCTGCTTAGTTTGGGATCTGATGGCGTTGTGTGAGTTGTCCCAAGATATTATTATATTATTATTGTAATATCACATCTTCTTTCTATAACCAGACTAATAATATTAATGTAAATTCTAGATATAGTGAGCAGTGACGTCAGATAAAAGGAACTACATTAGAAAGGGGTACCTACATCCTACTCATATTTCTTATAGCGTGACAAGAAGCGGGCACAATGCAACGTCGTCTGTTGCATTCCTGCGGCGGGAGCTGAGTTTGTTGACATTGCGCGCGCGCCGGCGGAAAGGCTGGATGCGCGCAGAATACGCTCTGCGCAGACGCCGCCCAGACAAACGTAAGCGCCATTTTTAAATGGCACTCCTTCCTGCCAGGGCTGGCACGTCAAAAAATGGGTCAGTTTTATTTCATCATAGAGATACATTCTACTCGTTAGTTGTAAGTCGTATCATTGATGGCTGCAATGTTACGATCGCATAAACATGCCTCCTCATGACATTTTCTCGTCAAGCTTACTTTATTTATCGTAAAATTTAAAGCGTAACACACACATAGTATGGCTGTTATAGGATTCACGACACACGTTGCCTAAAAGCTAAAGTAGTGAATAAATTCAATCGTGAATTGGTGTTGGAAATTCGCTTTTCTGTGACTGAGACGGTTTTCCTTTTAATTATAAAGATTTCCAAGACGATTTTGGCCACAACGGTTAAACTCAATGGAATAGCGAACCATTCAGGAGACGTAACAAAACATTGCTTATTCATTTCGATATCTCGATTTGCATGGTGTTGCCACCGAGTAACGGAGTCAGTCATATATACCTCTGTACTCCAATGATGTTTTAAGTAAAAATGTATAGTTATGTTACATAAACAACAGTCGATCTTTAAAAACGGCAAATTAATGCACACATAGATAACCTATATATTGCAATGTCACACTATAAACAAAAGTCGTAAAAGTAGAAAAGCATGATTTAATCACCACGAGTGAAAAAGAGAAAAATTTAATTCGTTGCTTTCATCTGTTGACGCCGACGTTGCGACATTGACATTTAAAAACTAAGTCAATTGTATAGTTTTTAAAGTGCTGCTTTCTGAGCGCTTGTAACCTATCTACCTACACCCTTTTTACATATAACATCATTGTTGTACTCTCGATAAAATTAATGATCATTTATACAACGGGGGGGTGAGAGACAGTCACAAAAGTATCCTAAAAACAGTAGCGCAAAGCTTAAGCTCTTCTTTTTTTAACAGTAGATAATAAGCAAACATACTAACACTATATGGATTGTAACATGTCCGAAATAAAGATTATTATTATTATTATTTATACGATGTCACAGAACGCTTGCTCAGTGGTCAAGCGCGGAACTTGTTGCCGAGTCTGCACTCTGTGTGTGCTGCGCTTAAGTCGAAAACCCAATAGTTGTGTAGATACCTTAAAACAAAAGCTTTACATGAGCGTCAAAAATATTTGGGCCAGTTAGTATTGCGTCAACGGAAATAGATTTTTACGAGCACAGTAGCTATACAAGTTATTATCTAATTAGTAAGGAGTGTGATATGATATCTTTTTTGTTTTAGATAAAAAATGTGCCGTCAGGGAACTAATGGCTTGTATCTTGTAGATAGAAGCAGTGTTAGAAGCTAGATACCAGTATTACTTGTATTTAAACATTTGCGGTTGCGATATATTGATAATGTTGAAAAAAAATATGCACACCCAAGCTTCGCCAAATTTAATCAAGGTTGCAGTTGCGGTGTTACAAATTTTATTTATTTTGTAATATTAACTAGTAGGTATAGATTTCAGTAACAAAAAAGTTATAAGGTTCATTTTTTTTGGAAAATATTAGAAGTTTTATAGAATACGGCCCATGATTTATCTATTTAAATAAAATTGAAGTGTCTGTTTGTAATATCAAAATTACAGTTTTTTACTAAATGCCTAGAAAAGTAGGTATATACACTACCTAACAAAAACATAGTTTTTAATTTTCTTGCCTAAAAATCGATCAATGAATAAACCAGACGGTTTATTCATTGATCGATTTTTGTGAATATTTACTGTGGCGAAAATAGTTTAGAAATGAAATTATAGGTCTAATTGATTTGAATTAAAATTAATGGCCTAAACTAAAAAGAAAGAATAAAAAAAAAACAAAAATAGAACACTTGTTTAAAACTTTGAGAACTGTTTGTTTTATAAAATTACTTAAATACTGTTTTTTCTGTCGGTCTGCCTGTTTGTTTCGGATTAACTCCGAAACGGCTGAACTTTATCATTACGCTAACGTCTTTATGGAAAGGCGGCTATGCAACTTCAGGCAGACGAATTCACGGGCACAGCTAGAAATACCTATAATAAAACTTATAGAAATGCTGATTTACGTTATCAACTAGCTAGGCGGTATGATTAATGGGAGGCCCCAAATACTTACTCAAACAATAATATGCAAACAAATCAAATAGTAAAGTTTATCTATAGTCTCCAAGCTGATAAAAACTTACACGTACCAATGTACACAAGTCTTGTGAATCCATATCCATCAATAATGCGAAAGTATATGTGTTTGTCTGTCTATTTTACACGGGTAAAGCACTGAAAGCGCTTTTAATGAAATTAGTAGTAAATACTAAGATAATTTTAATTTGTTGTACTAAGATAATGTCATACCATTTTTAGGAAAAACAGCTATCTGCTTAGTTTCTCATGACTTCTGTAATTGAAATAATGACAGTTGTTTTGATTTACTACAAGTATAAAGGTACGTATGTAAACTACCATATTAGGCTCTATTGTAGCTGTATAAACATTTGTAATGTTTAAATAATTTATTGGTTTTGTATTCTATTCTTTTTTGTAATGTGTTCTATCTGTGGAAGCTTATTGCCTTAATAGCTAAGGCATCGGACTTGCAATCGTGAGCTCGCGGGTTCGAATCTTACCCATTATACTACCGACTTGAATCTACTCCCTTTTTTTTTTTTTTTGTTTCGGCGGGAAAAAATCCTGACGAACACCCCCACCATCCGGGTATCTAATCTACTCCTAACTCAAGCCTTTGGGCTTAGCTGGAGGGGTTAACAACTTGCTAGTGGGACCTTATCATTCCCTCGGCTAGTTCATCATGAAGCATCACATTGGTAGTTATCTTAAAAAAAAATGCACTTTACTAGATCTACTTAGATCTAGTTATGTGTTGCAATACGGTCGAAACGTCGGGCAATAAACAAGGTATTTTACTTTAAATTATTCACGCGATTAAGACCCGCGAAAATTTATTAACATTTATAGATCTAGTTGTACTAGAGCTAGTCACATGCTTGTATCTCATACAAAGTTGTAAATAGCGAGACATTTTTGACGAATCTTAAAAATCTTCTGATTTGACTACAGTCAAATACTCTAAGCCTTCTAAACAAAGAGATCAGATCTGGTCTATAATTCCATATCCGTAAACGATGTAGGTATATGTATGCGAGATACGTATGAAAGTTACCTTTTGTACTCTTGATATTTTGTGCCCAGGGGCTTGCGTTAGACAGGCCAGCGTATTAAAATTGTTTGGGGTCCGTGCCTAAAGACTAAAGCTGCCAAAGGACTAATCGCTGGCATAGGGGAAGGGGGGGGGTGCAATTAGCCCCAGTAGGGCCACATACAGTCGGTACGGATGATATGAAGGTAGATACGCCCCTGTTCGTGCCTTAACTCTACCAATTACTCACAATTATCAATGTTAGACTTTCAAACCGATCTAGGACTTGACAAACAGAGTGTATCTCTTATCTCCAGTTATCTCTAACTCGAGCTAGAACAATATACTGGGTGAAATTGGGTCAGTTGTGTGACTGTCTGTTTGTCAATATTATGGTTTTTTACTACGGGAAAACCTTATGTCAGTATATTGATTAATATGTTAAGATATGGAAAAGCCTGCTTTACTTATTGATACAAGTTAATGTGTTATAGTAAAGTCCAATTTCCACCTAAATTATTGACATTTTATTGCCAACTAAAGTTGTGAAAAAAGTGTTAGGTATATTTTGTACTTTTTGTTTGCAATTTGGGTGTATTTGTCAACGTTTAGCATTCATACAGAGCTTATGTACTTAATTAAACTAAAACTTGAGGACAGCCTTCAAAATTCTTCTTCAAAGTTGCTGAATTGATTTTGATCAAACCTTGCTAGGTATGGTATCGTTTCTCCGTCATTTTCGTATCTTAGATTCCTCAGAAAGGTAGACAAAAAGACACATGTCAAAATTATAACACCTCTTTTAGGTGTTAAAATATGCTATGACCCTAAACTATATTGATCTACAAAACTTAATATTGACCTACAATATTAATGATTAAACAATGAAAAAAGTATAAACAGTAATTCTGGGAAATTGCCGTTAGAAGCTGATATAACGTTCGTCAGGTAATCTTATCATTTTATATTATAATATTATTTCATCTTATCAAATGTAATAAACGTTGAAAAACTGGTAGCCATGAGATATGAAGTAGCTAGCGAATATCCGGTATTATACATCTGAAAGGAGTATTTCGTGGTAAACCGCTCAGGAATAAATAATTGAACTTGGCGCACGGGGAAGGACATAGGATACTTTTATTGGCGATTCGTGACACAGATGCAGGAGAATTCGCAGCAAAGATAATCATAATTGAAAGGTCTCGACCTTTGATTATGATTATTCTTATGATTATTTTTCGAAATATTCCATTTTTAAATGTTGCGAACCCTAAATTTAAAATGTCGGCATATCGTAACCTCACGACGCAATTCGAGTTAACATGACCATTTTGATCAACATCTCGTATTTCGGACAATGGGCGAATTCTGACCACGTAGAGGAAGTTAGTTCACATTTCGGCAACGTCTGAACGAACGAATGACTGAATGAACTTATTCGTCCGACTGTTTAGACTTTAGAATGTTTTTATGCATTTTTTAATGAGCACCTTGAATGGTGAGTGAAGGATATAAAATCATGTGTATTTTTATGGACGGTATGAAGGTTGCTTTTATAATTTTTTAGTAGGGCAGTCGTGAATGAAAACTATATAAAAAAAGATCGAGTTTGATGAATGTTGCTTTATGATGAATTCAGCTAATGAAACCAGTGTGAAAGCAGATATCCATATACAGGTATATTACTAGAATAGTAATTGCAACAGAATCGTTTCGTTGTAACTACCTAATCAATAGAAGAAAAAAAAATAGCAGTTTCCATCGTTTATGAAGAATATTCTAATTCTCATTTTCGGATCAACACAAGAAGATCATTCATAGACATTTTTCTTGAACGAATGAACCTAATTGATGGCGCTCTACCTCTAGTTTTTACTCTTTTTTATTTATTTAGTAACTAGCCGTCGTTATTTAGTAAGTTGCGCGAACTTCGTCTACGTAAATTTTCCCCGTTTTTGCAACATTTCTCATTGCTGCTCCTCTCCTATTGGTCGTACCGTAATGTTGTACCTATAGCCTATAGGCATAGCCTTCCTCGATAAATAAGCTATCCAGCAGTGAAAGATTTTTTTAATTCAGACCAGTAGTTCCTTAGATTACCGCGTTCAAACAAACAAACTGTTCAGCTTTATAATATTAGAACAGATTTCCTAATGAGACTTCATGTAATGTTTATATACAATCTGGACTTAATTAAGTGTATTCAAAGGTACTCATCTACTTGTTATTGGATGTTTCCGCGAATTCATCGCATAAAGATACTCCCCGATTAGTCCCGAAAAATAAATATCTAAGCTACGAGTACTTCGTTTTTTGTTAAATCAGAGTAGTCCTACAGAAATAGCCCATTCATAAGAATTCTCAAAAAGTAATCACAAACTAGAAATAAACCAGAATGAAAACTGTTGATATCGCGACGTTTCATGCGCAGGATTGTGTAACAATGAGACAACTGAACAAACAGACGGAATGCTGGCCTCTCGTTATATAAGCGTTCCCGTTTGCCGGGAATATATTAATTTGTATTTACGGTCCACGTGTTTCAATTAGCCCTTGTTATTTTTCAATGTTTGCTGAAGAATATCAGGGTGCTGTTTTAGGGTGCTTTGGGTTATTCTTTCTGATCATCATTACAAATAGGTACATAGCTGTTTTCTGATCATTTTCGTCCAAGGCAATAGATATTTCTGCTGAAACGTAATCTTTCTTTTTAAACTACCTATATTGTTTTCTTCAAAATGTTAGATTGAATTGAAATAGGAATTAAAATAAGTGTATCTTGTGATTTCGGTTTAAAATTCGCCCATTTCAGAAATGGGGAACTCCCGACAATGAAGCATCGAACTAGAAGCCCTAGAAGGGCAGAAATTATAGTTTCGTTGTAAAAAAAAATACATTTTAAGGTGCAGACCAGGAAAAGTACAATTTAGTATCTTATATCAATAGTAATAAATTAATTATCGAAATTCTATATCGCAACACGTTTACCCACGAATTTACATAGCCTATGTCAACTAAGATAATTTAATATCAAGTTGAATAACTGAGATATTAGAAACCTTTAGAAGGCTTTATCACAAAATATCGAGGGTACAGAAGGAAACGAAGGTGAACGATGCCTGTGTGCTTTCGTCGAAAGCGTTTTCTATGATCTGTTTGTAAGCAATCTGTGGTTACTTTCTATAATCTCCGCATTTTGTGGCTTTATTTCGAGGTTATAGAGAAGGCTGTTACGCATTTTGTTGACGTTGACAGTTAGCACGATCGTACCTTAGGGTCGTCAGCAGTTAGCACTTCAGGAATTTTTGACCAAACTTGGCTTTAACGAAAGTAAAATACGTACATAGGGACAATGTCAACGCACTTGTTATGTTTGTATGCGGGAGGTCTTGTCTAGAGATTGTTTATTCGAATTGGAGCTGTTGTTAAGGGCCTGTATTAAAATTATTGTGTTGAGAACATTTGACAGCAACAAGACACTAATATATGTGACTATTTGATTTTGTTTTGGAGAAGTTTGTTGGCAGTCGCATGACGCTATTTCAAGTTAAAAATATTTTATTTTCTAAAGATTTCTGCAATAGATTATACACAGTCACACATGCAAAGACATTTAGAAACATTCTAATCATGCATTTATACATCAAACTAATTTCAGAGCTGTAATTTATGGATCAAATAGAGAGTAGGTACCTAGCTTTTACAATATATAGGTTTGTTTATAGATAGGTTTTACAAAAGACCGTTAAGTTTTTTTGTAAAATCAGCCTTTGGTTATTTACCCTTGCCTCAAAACTCTGACAAACTCACAAAGGGCATAAAGTTTTATAACAATTCTGTTTCAACTGAACGCCTTGAAGCTACATAGAAAAGTAGTATAGTATTATCAGCAAAAGAATGTCTTATTATTTTTATCATTTTAAAAGATATGTCGAGTGCCATAATTGTGACAATTAGCTCGGCACTAGGTTGACAATTGTCATGTGACGTCATCGCAATTAAAGGGCGCCATTCTATAATTTGGACTTCCTTATCTCTGGTCAGTATATGTTATGGAATTTTACATTAAATGGGGAAGAACCTTATTTTATTTACCTACGTATTTGTGTACATTTGGGTAAGGAAGGTGCGAACTATTTAACTTTAAGGCAATTCCGGAAAATTGAAAAGATAAGCAGGAATTAAGAGATAGTGAATATTGTGATAAAAAGGACGCTATGTTTGTTTGCAAACTAAGTCGTTTATAAATAAAAAATGCTACTTTAGTAGTCATTTTCGGTTCAATACCTGATACTGAAATTCGGCGAAATGCTACGAACTCCACCAACAAACATGGCTGCATTTGTAACTGACACAAATCCGTTGCGTGTTTTAGATTTTTGAAATCGTTTCAATATTTAATACATTTTGCCTTTATTTTGATAACCATATTCAGAAGAAAAAATAAATCGACAGTGCCTGTCAGCAACCATTTTGCTTTTTATAAATATGGCCTATGTTACCCGGTGTCATTTAACAATTCAAACAATACCTTATCAATGACGAATATGGTTTAATAAAGAAACTCAAATAGATACATGAACCCTGAAAACTATACTCTCTGTTTTTAGTTAAAAGGGATCAATCTTGACTGTATCACAGCAAAGTGTAAGCGTGGTCACAAATTCTTCAAATTTACGAACGTTTTTGGACATCAGGCTTGAGACATCATGCGAGATATACGGTAACTATGCAAGAAATAAAGTGTAAACATATAGAACGCTGTAGACAACGAACATTAAAAACATCGAGTGTGGAACCACAGCTATTAAAGTCGCATGGCGCAACGTACCGTGAAAACCTATCAATGAATGGATGAATGGCCACTGAAGTACACACGCCAGATCATCGGCAAGTCCTAAAATACCTAGGTTTTGACCCTAATTAGCCAATAGAGACAGTACGCCACGGTAACCTTGGGCAGGGGCCGTGCGACTGCGGCATGGGAAACTCCTAAAAACTATTGTTTTTGCTCCCACATCGGGCTAGACATGTTCGAAAACATTGTTTAGGTAATACGACAGAATACCGGAGAGTACAGAATGCAATCTCTAGCTCTTGACGCACGCACATGTAGACATCGACGGTGGTAGATCTAAGCCATAGGCCGTCTTGGGTGGGGTACCATCACAATCCTAGTTATTCTTCGGTAAAATAGTTATGTTAACATATCTTTGTGTTTCGGTCGAAGGACACTGTAGCAAGTGCAAATGAGACTAACGAAGTAATGAGGAGCACAGCTCGGTTACAATCGGACTTAGGCAGTCAAGGATTAGGATGTCACAGATACTTTATTAAAATATGTATATTACGGGTCTCAATCGTGTGAATAATTTAAGGTAAAATACCTTGTTTATTGCCCGACGTTTCGACCGTATTGCAACGGCCGTGGTCACGGGAAGACTGCACAGATACTGTTATGGACTAGCGTGATGCTTACCATCAGGTGCACGACATGCTCGTCTCTTCATTGAGTGGTATAAAAAATCGTTTACAGACACAGAATAAACCAAATCAACCAACTGAGTGTGTGCTTGGCGATTCCATGTTCGTGAACTATGTCTTATTGTATATATGTGCGTTCATCGAGAGCGTTTATTGCTTGTGTTCTGTACTGTTTGTATTTTGTGGTTATACTTTTGTCAATGAAGAATAGGTAGATACATAATTTATTATGTCTGTATTTTTTTTCAGTTGCGTTCTTGTTAGGTATAATTTGGTTGTTGTTTTAATAGGTTAGTGTATCGCTATAACTGTATCAGTTTTTATACTTGGACAGCCTTCTTTTAAGTCTTGTTTGAATGTTATTTTACGAAACCCAAGGTTTTTGATGACAGTGCTGTAATCGCTTAAACTCAGTGATCTGTCGCTCTATATGTTCGTGTACTGCCGTGGTAATATGGCTGTTGCAATACGGTCGAAACATGGGGCAATAAAACAAAGGTATTTAGCCTTAAAATAAAATATTTACGCGATTAAGACCCGTAGGTTTAGTGTTGTTAAATAAATCAATGCACAATATAGTTAAGTTGCCAATACCTTGGACTTAGGTTATTTTTTTAAAGATAACGACGTAGGATTGTTTGTCCCACATTACTAGCATTGCTGTTAAATGTAGGCTAAGGGTTTACGTTGGCAGTGTAATGGACAGGATACGAACCTATGACCTCACGATTGCGAGACCGGTGCCTTAACCCAGGGGCTCCCAAACTTATTTATCCTATGACGCCCTTAGGAATTTATCACTTTTGTGCGAGAAGAGAGTTACGTTGGATCGAAATAGAAATATATAAATAAATCTATACTAATATTATGAAGCTGAAGTTAAGTTTGTTTGTTTGTTTGAACGCGGTAATCTCAGAAACTACTGGTCCGAATTGAAAAATTATTTCACTGTTGGATAGCCCATTTATCGAGGAAGGCTATAGGCTATATAACATCACGCTACAACTTAAAGGAGCGGGGCAGCAATGAAAAATGTTGCAAAAACGGGGAAAATTGACGCACACGAAGTTGCGCGGGTCAGCTAGTCAAAAATATATATCTTGAGCTTAACTCTTCTAGTCAGTTTCCCTGATTGCCATACAGGACAGAGCTGTGCGAAGGTTGCTCCCGCCTTGGCGATTCTCGAAGCGATGTCCTCTTTTTCCTATCTGCTGCAGCCATTTGTAAATGGTGGTAAGTAATGTCTAGCTTTACACAAAATGACAACTGTTTACATTCAGCGTAGCCGACGTACATACGCCGAGTTATACTGTTTGCCTTTGACACAGGCAATCTACGTGGATCGCTTGGCGACGCCCGTGGGATTCATCCGCAGTTTGGGAACCCCCTTTTTTTATGGCCCTAAAAATGCTTACGCACACCTCCAGCACCCGGGGCAGACGCTGGAGGTAGTGTGGGACTTGCCCCCACTGTTTGGGAACCTCTGCCTTACCCATAAGGCTACTGCCGGCTTACTATAGATAGTAATAGTGCTACCTATTGGTATATAAATTACTTATCGATACTATTTCACGCAAAGTTAGCTCGTTCTCACCGATTGTAAAAAAAAAACATCTATCTGTATATCTATACTAATTTTATAAAGCTGAAGAGTTTGTTTGTTTGTTTGAACGCGGTAATCTCAGGAACTGCTGATCCGAATTGAAAAAATCTGTCACTGTTAGATAGCTCATTTATCGAGGAAGGCTATAGGCTATATAACATCACGCTGCAACCGATAGGAGCGGAGCAGCAATGAGAAATGTTGCAAAAACGGGTAAAATTTACGCATACGAAGTTGCGCGGGACAGCTAGTTTTAAATAAATATCATCCATGACATCACCGCGAGAAGCTACCTGCAATTTTGTGTTGACGACGAGTATAATATCAGGTCATATCGTAAAAATACGATAAACAGATCCGTGAACCTTATAACTAAGTATAACAGACTGGCGACAATCCTAAGAGGCTGAACCTCCATAATTGTTACTACTGGAACGTTAATAAGCGTTTTTGTAAAATTTGTCTTAACACTATACCTTATCAAGAACATTAAGATTAAATGAAGCTTGGATTTTTTATGTTGGATAGTCCGAATTATTTTTTCTACTACGTGTAACGAAAATGTGTGATCAAATTAGGCCTAAGTAACAAATTGATTTGAAGAGCGGGACCTCCTGCTTCAAGCTTTTATAAAGCTTACTAGGAGGATCTCAAAAACCTGTAAGTATATTTAGTTTCCTAAGGCTTTAGAAAATAAAGTATTTATTATTATTTATTATAATTTTAAGTCTATGCCTTAAATATAGCACCTGCTATGATACCAAATATCATTAAAGTCAAAGTACTTAAATCACTTAGGTTAGAGAATGCAACGCTTATGAATGTCAGTCAAAATTTGGAATAGAAAGATTCTACATTTAATTCCAGGTTCGCAAGAATAAAGCTGTGAGAAAAGTTTTTTATTTTCTAGCATAGCTAAAACTTTTACTTTCTGTCAAATACCAGCAGTGGATAGTATCAAGTCGATAGTATCCAGTATCCAGAATCCAGTGGATAGTATCCAGTATCCAGTGGATAGTATCCAGTATTCAGTGGATAGTATCCAGTGGATAGTATCCACTGCTGATATTAAAAAGCAAATGCAATGCAAAATTCTTACCAAGGTAGGTAGGTACTCTATTTGGTACGAATTTTGCACTTTTCACAGTACGGTTTAATATGACGTAGATAGAACCTACCTACAAGTTTTAATTCTAGTTTTTTTTATTGACAAGGTAATGATTCGGAGAAAAAGACTAAGTAAACCCAGGTT
The DNA here is from genome assembly GCA_945859575.2 of Herminia tarsipennalis. NCBI lineage: Eukaryota > Metazoa > Arthropoda > Insecta > Lepidoptera > Erebidae > Herminia > Herminia tarsipennalis. The sequence goes on from OX243850.2 coordinate 20,255,171, forward strand.
TAAAACTATTTCGTCTTATTATCAAAAAAAGCGTTCATTATTAAAAAACGATATCACGCAGTCAATTTAGTGTTTAAGTATCTATCACAAAGTTCGTAGTACATTTTTTATTACTAGTAGTTATCGGCGCCGATAGGTGCGTTATCAGAATTAGTACAGCACGTTTGACCATGAACCGGAAGGTTCAATGTATACATGAGACGACCAACCGTTAAGTATTCTAGAAACAGTCGATCACGTGAAAACTGCACGGGTTTTTTTAAAGAATTAAAGAAAGCATTTTTTTCGTGAATAAATTAAATTATATATTAAATATATTTCGGGACTTAATCGCGTGAATTATTTAAAGGTACGAACCTTTTATTTACCCGACGTTTCAATCAAGTTGCACCGATCGTAGTCATGGGTCGACTGTGATGTGACTGATCAGTCGACCCGTGACCACGATCGAAAATCGAAATAAATCTAATATGTATAAAAATCACGAAAGTTTAAAAACAATAATTAAATTACAGTTTATAATCAGATAATCACGCTCAAATATCTAGTTTCATAAAAAAATAAATGATTAATGCTCGTTTTTCAACTTTCGCGATTTTTACACATAATATAATAATAATAATAATAATAATAATTTATTCATGAAAGTAAAAGTACAATAAACTTATATAAAGGTATAATAACAAATAGCACAGTTAAGTATTGGCCTGAACTAGGTTGAAACCTGTGTTTCAGGCTAGAAAGTAAAAAGTATTTTAATAAATACTTTCCGAAACTAAAACTATACTTAATAACTAAAAACAAGAACTGTTAAACTAGAAAACAAAGACTAAAAAATAACATTTACAAAAAATAGGTAATTATAAGAGATGTTACAACAATTGGTCTTATTTATTTTAGTACAAGTAATAAGTCCTCCGTCTGTTCGTATGACATATCTTGTAATTCGGAACTTACAGCTTGTTTACAATTAAAATAATTTAGGTGGTATATATTTACAATTCGATTTAATCTATTATACAAAAGAGGGCCTATGAAATTAAAAAATCGGTTTGAGAACATATATCTTGAGGTGGAATCAGATGTGCAGACTATATCTTTTCGTCTCAAGTTATTATGTTAATATGTATATGACCTATCTGTCGCAGTTTCCTAAGATAAGCTAGTTTTAAGGTTAGATTAAGGTAATTGTAATGTTATGGATCTGCGAGAAATAAATATTATTATTTATGTATTTATTATTTTATTATATTTTTTACACACAATATATGGGTTAGATTCCCGGATATTTAAAATCTTTAAATGCGTTTCGAATTAAACAATTCGAAACGCATTCATCATTAAAATCAAATTAAAGTCTACTTCAGTAAATATTCAAATCATGTTTTTTTTTTTAAATAATATAATTTTTTTAATGTTGGCAGTTCCAAGTGGAAAGCTCATGAGAAGAAACCAGAATGAGAAAAAACTCTTGTGCTACTTTTCATTTATTTATTTTACAGTAATGGTTTAACTAGTTTTTACCAAGTTTAACTGTCTCATAGTTATTTTGCAAATCTGATAGCTCTTTAAAATATGTTGTACTAGTAAAACATATTTTTAAATGCTATCCGGCGATCGGATATGGTCTGGTTCAACTGATTCCATCACTCCAATTTCGTATCGTTCATCTTATAATTAGTTTGAGATCATTTAAACCTGAGAGATGTGAAAATGGCGGCAAAACGAGCTGTCATAATTGACAGCATTAACGTGTGAAATTGATAAGAACTAGAGATGTGCCGATTAGTAGTCGATTAGTAGGGAAAGCTAACTATCCGGCCATATCTGTTAGTAGTCGACGATTAGTCGAATCACTTAGTAGTTGGCCTATTACTTTTTTAGGTACTGGGGTACTGGGTTCGATAAATGAAATCACTAATTGGTATTATTAATATGTAATGTCCAAATTGAGCCGCGGCTAGCGAGTGTGTGTGTGAGCCCGTCATTCGTCTGTTACAATCATTGCACCACAAGTTCATACGTTGCCATTAACATTATATACCCACACTTTTTTATATTTTCATGCTTCAATTTTTGCACAATACTCTTATAACCTAATATTTATATTTTCTATATAATTTAACCAGATTAAGTCGTGGAGATTCTACAGGTTTTAATCGCGTGTATATTTTAAAACAAATACCTTTTTCATTGCTCGTCGTTTCGACTGATTTAGCTTTTCTTAATGATATCTAATAATTCTTTTAGCCTAGTAGTTTTGAAGATATTAATTCTATGTTTGACGTAGGGGGGGGGGGGGGGTTTCTTAATGTTAAGTCTTTTCAATCTTTTTGCCAATAGAGAAAAGAAGAAGAAACAAATGAAATAAATTTGATTAATAACCTATATACATATTACTATCCAAATTATATAAATCTAAGTCACAACAAAGTTACAAACACTCATCCAAAAAATGTTTAAAATTAGCGCTAAGAAGTGTCTCGTAAACGATTATTATTTCGATCTCATTTTTACGACAATTCAGTTTTGCAAAGGTCTAATTGGTTGACGAAATGTCGCCTGCGAGGTTCAATGTGCTTAACTTAATCCTACATCAAATTACAACTTTGTTTATTATTATCAAATTTGGAAGTGTTGATTTTACTTTTTAAAGTTGGTTAGGGCTATTACATTAAAAATCATCAAAATCCGGATGTTTGGCACTAACATTTTCAGTTATTTAAGCAGTCAGGTTATTATATCGCTATAATTTAGATTGTTGTATATGTAATGTTGTTTAGGTCACAGCGCAATGTTTTAAGATCTAGAACTTTCTTGAAGAAACAGGCCACCTATTTATTAAAATTATTTACTTTGTAAATAATTTTAATTGAACTGACAGTTTCTGAAATTAGCGCGTCTAATAAAGTCTTTTCAGCTTTTTAATTTTACTTATGAAAAACAAACAATCGGCTCTATAGCAAGAATTCCAACTGCTAGGAATTTCCACAACTTCGTCTCTAACGGCCGGTCTATGAATTTGACATTAGCTCCATACAAAATATGTCAAAATTCTACCTCTAGTAGCCAAATCCCTGAATAGATAGATTATTGAGACCTGCCGTAAGAGAATGAAATATAGCCGTTAAATTCAAACTGACAACGAGACAGATTGACAGAAAAAGATATTATACATTTACAGGTACATAAATCAATATGACATAGAAGTATAAATAGCTCGTGAATGTGACTCATACATCATCTACGCAATTCGCGAATAAAATAAAAAGTCAAAAATGTGTCTCTGAAGGTTACAGGTGGATGGCCTTAGGATTTAGCAAATATATTAACAAAAGAGTATATAATTATGGGATTCATAACCTACGTCATTATATGTCTATATTGACACAGTGATACTCGCTATGCGGAAAGTTGTAACTGAAGGACGTGCGTTTGGTACCTAAATACACCGTGATTTTATAGTCATCTTACAGCCAAAAATGTTGAACTCCATATCATTAAGTTTAAATAAATATTAGTATTTTTTTTTGACAAAATAAACTTAAATTACCTAAAGCGACGCTTCAGACACTTTTGGGGGCTGGAAAACTATGAATGACATGTATCTTATGATCGTAGTACCTATTCTTATTATGGGAAATAGAGTGTATACAAGGTTTCTTTTTTCGTACCTATAGTGCAAAACTCAGATACCCCAACAAGATTTTTACTTTAAGAAATCAAACAAAAAAAAAAGAATATGAAAATATTGAAAACTTGCAGAGTTATATTAGTCATTAGAGTCGTCTTATGTTCATCGCAGTGTCATGCTTATTGCATCGCATAGTACGTAATCCATAGTTATTATTGAAAATAAGTAAACGATTACAGTTCGCGGCGTAGCAGTCGAACAGATTCCCACTGCGCCACAGAGGCACTCGATTAATAATAATAATAATAATATCTTGGGACAACTCACACAACGCAATCTGATCCCAAATTAAGCGGAGCTTGTACTATGGGAACCAGACAACTGATAAACATACTTATATATTTCTAAATACATACATATTATAGATAAATAACACCCAGACACAGAATAAACCATCGCTCATCACACAAAGTTTTATCCTGGGTGGGGATTAAACCCACAACCTCTTGCGTAGCAGTCGGATACACTCCCACCGCGCCACCATTAATAATCTCAAAGAGAAAATACATTGTCATCTTTTTTAAGTTAGTTAATAAACACTAATAAGTCAGTCACACAAACATTGGTGAGTGATAAAGGTAATGATTTTACGTTACACAAAAAATGTATTTTTTTTTAAATTCACAGTTACACACAAAACGATTCTTTTCAAGGTATATTGATTTTCTCATTATTACTACAGACAGGGGTATTGTGGCAAAATTAAAAAAGAAAACAAGTAGGGTGCTTTAACAAGAAGTTATTAATATTTGTGCGAAATTCCCACTTCGAGAATGGTGTCGAACATATCAACTCGCATGAGAATTGTTTTATGGCTGTAGGGTAAAAACGCCTGTTATCGGTATCATATAATTATGTAAATTTATTATTAATACAGTATAGATAACAACAAAGTAAAAATTGAATAAGAAGACATCGCGTAATCTTGATTTAATTGCTGCATCAAAAATATTAAAAATGTACAACTAGTAACAAATATAAAAACAGTTTAACATATGCTCTGTACTTAGGGAAATCTGCTAGAAGGATATTTTATTCTTAATAATTAATTCAATTATTAGTAATTGTGGAGGGCAAGGTGTTACGGCCCTCCAATACAAAGGGAGGATCCTCGGACGGCGGGCCGCGGCCTAAAGTAACGGTTAACGTTAAAGCTGAAGAGTTTGTTTGTTTGTATGAACACGGTTATCTCAGGAACGACTGATACGAATTGAAAAAATATTTTACTGTTGGATAGCCCATTTATCGAGGAAGGCTATGGCTATATAACATCACGCTACGACCAATAGGAGCGGAGCAGCAATGAGAAATGTTGCAAAAACGTTAAAGCTGAAGAGTTTGTTTGTTTGTTTGAACACGGTTATCTCAGGAACTACTGATACGAATTGAAAAATTCTTTCACTGTTGGATAGCCCATTTATCGAGGAAGGCTATAGGCTATATAACATCACGCTACGACCACGCTAGGAGCAGCAATGAGAAATGTTGCAAAAACGGGGAAAATTTACGCAGACGAAGTTGCGCGGGATAGCTAGTAATTGATATCTGGAGTACTAGTCCAGAACTACTAGTCCAGATAGCAATTGGGTATTTGAATGTCAAGTCAAATCAGTATCTTTTTTATAAAATGTCAACGTTTCGTTCTGTAGAGATTTGTATGCAATTTAACATTGTGACGTCATTATGTTCTGGTTTCAAATCATTTACTTTTAGTATTTATTTTGATGATTAGAAATACTAAAACATATTAAATTATGCACGATTATATATTTTTAAAATCATTTAAAGGCATATTATTACTTGGTTAGTGTAAAATAATTTATTGTTATTGTTTGATTTGACATTCCAATACCTAATTATTACTGTGGTGAAAAACTGAGAAAGCGGATTCACAGATCGAGTGTGAGTGCCACCACGCAGTGGAACCTAGGGTTCCCTCCAATCTATGATGGATTTCCGCCATGTGACACCTGATTGAATCAGTTCTCTAGTCAACTGACACAATGTTAGTTAAACTAGAATGCAAATTTCGCTTTTTAAACTCTTTATTGAAACAATTCAAGTCGACATACCTCGATAACGGGTTCCTCCACCCTACAGAAATATGCAGCGGATATACCATAGAAGGAGAGAGACATTATCACTCAGTGCCTGTGAACGAAGAATACAATCGTTAAGCATTCCATTACAGTCTTCTTCAACTATTCCTTAAAATAATGTGCACAAACAGATTATAGGATTTTCTTCAAACGTAGTCAAAACTATCCCAATAGGTATATATTTCTAAGATGCCACCATATCCTGCCTTAGAACGTTCAATTCCCAGAATGTGTAATTCTTGAATGACCAGTTTTGACTCAAAAACCCAGTACTTAACTACTTCCAGAAAACTTTTTTTTTAAAGACGTCTTCCGCCGTCTGCCTGTCTGTAACGTCATGGACACAAAGTACACCCAGACTCGGGACAACAATTTGTGGATCACACAAAGTAGTGTTCCGTGTGGGAAGCGAACCCACCGCGCCACAGAAGCAGTCAAAAAAACTTGCGACCTGATTAATTGAAATGATTAGATGGATCGACTATGACTTTGGTCGATTTGGTCTTTTTGTTAAGGGGGGGGGGGGGGGTCATTTAAACCACAAATCACCGCCTTGGGTGCATTAATGATCTTCTTAGGATTTCCTAGCCCAAAGTAAGTATATTTTCCCGTGTTTTTGGTAGTTTACCGACCCTTACAAATTAACATTCCCAAGTCGTCCACATGACTTAAAAATGACATAAACAAATGCGTCTTTACAATGCAATAAGACATGATAAACACGTACTTAATGTCATTGTCCCACTGATGCGTTTGTCCCATAGACATAGAAACTGGACTGAGCGTTCTCTTGCAGATACGAAGTAAATGCAAGCTATAAAGCGTGAGAGACACAAAACAATCGTTCAGGCAGCGGGCAGTAGTTTTTCCTTTCAAGAAATCTGATTGGTAAGCGTCACAGGCTGAGTGACAGATGACATGATTCTAGAGACAGGCATTAGCGGCAGTCACGTTACCTCCTTCTAATGAGTGGTCAATTTTGTAAAGATATCTTTTCTCTGCTGTGTGTCTATGGTGTATGGTCTATGGTTTGTCCACGTGTGGTACTGCGGGCTACGGGATGTGAATCAGGAGGAAATCCGTCAATCTGCAGACGTTGAATATTCTATGAACCATTGTTACAATGTACTTAAAATTGCAATCGCCAAAATGAACACGTCTCTTTCAATGTAATCGCGTATTATATTCTTGTAATGTAATCTTTAGGGTTATTGATTTTGATGACATTGTTATGAATTATGCAGGATTTTTTAAAAAAAGGATGTTACAACAACAGATGTGTCCGAATCTGTTATTTATGTGGTTAGTAAAATGTTTATTACTGAGATATTTATCGAACCTATAGTTTTTGACTGCTCTGGTGACACGGCGGGAGTGTGTACAACTGCTGCGCAAGAGATTGTGGGTTCGATTCCTACACGGGTCACCACTTTTTGTTATCCACAAATTGTTGTTCTAAGTCTGGGTGTGCTTTGTGTCCATGATATGAAATTAATGTTTGTAAAGTCTTCCGTGACACAGGGCTTATGTAGGGTATAAGCCCTGCGGGAGTTGTCTTATAAAAAAAACCGTTTAATCACAAAATATCAAGAGTACAGAAGGCAACATACCTACATAGAAAACAATAGAAAACGGACGCGAAATCGAGGCACGCATTCTGGACAAAGTGCAGTGTGGATGAGGTCTTCGATTCATGTCCGTGAACGATGTCGCGCGTCGCCCGAATGAAGTTCATATAAAGGTTGCCTTCTGTACTCGTATTCTGTGATTTAAAATAGTAGGCATCAAAACAAACGTTATAAAAGTACAGAAAAGGCCCTTATAACCACTCTCTTTGAGTCTTCAATTAAATTACGTATATTCTTCTCAAAAACTCCGTAATTATGAACAATTATTCAATTACTCGCAAAACAATAATAAATGAAAAAAACTTTTCAAAAGATTTTCCAGGAAAATGTTCGGTGATTCGTAAAATATGTTAATGTATTAACAGTTGAAACGGTCTGTTATTCACTGAAAAATTACTTCTGGCTGTTTTATTTCATACCTATGTTTGCCTAAAATCGAAAACGTGGATTGCTTAGTGGGGGCTCACCCCTCCTAAACCAATGTTCTGGGACAAGCGACTGAATACAGCTTTACTCAAATCGTCATAACTGAAATTTACTAGAGTCTCGGATTGCGATATAAATCTAGAAACACAAAATAAAGAATGTACGGAAGTAACGCTCATGAATTTTATATCGACACTCACAAGCGCGCAATAAACTCACAGCCGCAGCGTGAAAGCGTCGCACTCGCTCTGTCTCTGGTCCATCTTGTTCCGATTCTCCGCGTCTGTGACGATATCTATGTGTGCGTGCGTCAAGTCGTTTTGTATGAAGCTTTCGTTCTGTGCGGTATTCCGTGCTAGAATCTATACTAATATTATAAAGCGGAAGAGTTTCTTTGTTTGCTTTGTTTGTTTGTTTGTTTGTTTAAACGCGCTAATCTCAGGAACTACTGGTCCGATTTGAAAAAATCTTTTTTTGTTGGATAGCGCATTTATCGAGGAAGGCTATAGGCTATATAACATCGCGCTACGACTAATAGGAGCGGAGTAGCGACGTGAAATGTTGCAAAAACGGGGAAAATTTACGCATACGAAGTTGCGCGGGACAGCTAGTATTCCATAAAATAATACATAGGGGCGGATAGCAAGTAGCGATTTTATTTTATATTATTTAAAGATGGGAACCCTATCAGTCTGTCTAATGACTTTGCTTAGGTCAAAAACCGAACAAGGAGAACAGTTCGTCTCTTTATAACATTATTAGTATAAACTAGACGAAATTCTATCGTTATCTTTCAACAACCTCATTTATTAGTGACGATGAACTTCGATATATACCTAAATGTAGTTGATAAAAAAGTCATTGAATTTGGGGCCAGGTTTTTTATAGCCTTATCGTTCTTAGATTTAGATTCGGTTGAATATCAATCAGGTTTGCCATAGAACTATAATACCGACCTCGAAAAGAAACTAGAGAACATTCTAAGATTAGAATTTAGTGATACCTACTGTTAGGAAATAGTCTTAGAGGTGTAATGCCTTCGCAGAATTCTATTTTGTTATAATCATCATTAACTTAGTGTGTAACTATTTATTATACGGGAATTAACGCGCCTTGCTTACCTTAAAATTGCTCGACGATTCGACCAGGTTGCACCGACCGTGGTCATTGCACACTGATTGTGTCTATTGTTAATACGAGGTTGTCTTACAATCACTGAATAATGCGCGTTAATTCCCTTATAATAAATAGTTGGCCAAATATGATTGCCTCTGTGGCGCGGTGGGAGTGTGTCCGACTGCTACGCAAAAGGTCGTGGGTTTGATTCCCACACGGGACACCATTTTGTGTAATCCAAATTTTTTTTTGGGTCTAGGTGTACTTTTTGTCCGTGACTGGTATGTTTGTAAAGTCTAAGCATAAATTGGGATTTTTACGCATATTAAGTAAAGTCCCTTTCATTTACCCGAGGTTTTGAATCAATTGCTTTAATTGTGGTCAGGGGTGAATTAATGACAGGTTAACTTTGTCTTCATGAGGCGCGAGATTTTTCACTATCCTTGTCTGGTCTTTACAATTTTGATGGTTCGTACTAAAATATATTTCAAGCGATGATTACACAGCTAATTATTGACAGACAAAAAAATGAGGACCCCAATCGAGAACTAATCTCGACACTTAACGATTAAACCAAAACAATTCAGTTAAGAATTTAAATATCAACTAAATATAATATGACATCTAGATTGATAGCGGATCTTCTTAGCCTTATGATAAGAGTAATAAGTTTATCTTTAGTGATTTGTTTCTACGCCAGAATTGGACTATTAGATTAGAAACTAATCATCAATCATCATGAACAAAGATACCTACGCTTTATCGTAAATTCTTACAATTTACGAGAGTACTTACCTACATACCAACCTCAATTGTAAACCGACTAGCGACCCGTTCGAACTTCGATTGGCTTCATGTTTAAAAACCTTCTAAAGAGATTATTCAATTGAAATCTAGACCATAGCCGTTTTGGGCCAAAGTTGGAAGTACAAATTCGATTACGCTGTTACTGAAGTACCTAACTCCCGAATAGGAACTCACTCAAACAATACCGATAGCGATAGAAATATTTTTGAGCCGTGCTCAAAAATATTTCTATCGCTACTATTCTTTTGGAAGTGTACCTATAGTGAGAGGATGAGAGCTAATGGCATTTTAAATCTGAGCAGTGTTTAAGTTTTATTATTTTTAAAAAAAGACGACTCTTGCAGTAAGGTACAAGTCCTGTGTCGCGAGGGACTTTATAAACATACAAGTCACAGACACAAAGTACACCCTGACTCGAAACAACAATTTGTAGATCACACAAAGGGGTGACCCGTGTGGGAATCGAACCCACGACCTCTTGCGTAGCAGTCAGATACACTCCCACTACGCCACAGAGGCAGTCATATTCGGCCGTTAGTACTGACAATTTGAAATTGAGCATATTGATGTAGCTAATAAACGAGCCGTTAGTAGGTAGAGATCATTTGAAATTGAGCTTATTGAAGTAACTAGTAGACGAACTATAGTAACATTAGCATAAGCGCAAAAGATTAAACATTCCTATCACATTTTGGTACCAAAAATTTCTTTGGCATCCGGAAACGACAGTATTTTTTCTCTCTTTCACACTGTCTTGCAACCAGCGCATTCGGCAATTTGATTCATGAATTAAAAATATCACATAGGTAGGTACATAGGAGGTAACGAACGAACGGGCCGAGCGTTTGCCAAAATCGTTCCAAGAAAACATATATTTTTACTGTGCCTATAAAAATACGGAGTTTAGTCGACATTGTTTCTTTTAAATATAGTTTCGTAACACTATTTCGGTCAGGTGATTCTTGAATGAGTAACTGATATCTGGCTTATTGTGGTGTTACGGTGGGATTTTGTTTTTGTAATTGGCAACAGATACAAGAGATTATGGGTACTTTAATTTGGGTATAAACATTATTTAACAAAAACCGCAGTAAAATCCACAGAGACAAGAACATTTAAGAAAACCCACTTGTTATCTATCTATATGTATAATATAATTAGATAAATATAGTAGTATTCTGATGCCGTCGACATTTCTGGCCTTGTCTATTTTTAAACTTAGAGACGATAGGACAACTTAAATGGACATCAATTACGATTTAATCCTTAAAGTTATTATTTGTAGATTGAAATTGTTTATAGCCGTTGATTATGCATCTTTCGTTCTCATAATGATTTAATATCCTATTACGGGCGTATCCTAAAGGAATTCTGAGGGCATTGGCAACATTGGATTTCATAGCTTGAGAACTTTGATTATATAATGTGTAGATGGAGCATTCCCTCAGTAAGCCTTTAAAAAAAATGAAGCTACTATTTTTAACGTTTGACACCGGTTGAAAATAACCATGGCTAGAACATCTGATAGGAGTCTTTTTACCTCTCAAAAAGTACGTCCTTTTGATTGTACTTTTTGTCAGTTCTTTGCTTCAATTTTAGATGCCGGATTAGGAATCTAGACATTATATAATCAAAAGCTTGAGGATTAGTCTAAAATAATTCACGACCAAAAAGCATAAAATTGCTTAATTTTTTTTCTTGCCATCATCTAGATACAACTGACAGTGTGACAACAGACAAATGTGACATTTGAGCCACATTAACTAAGCTTTTCCAAGTAGCAGACGAAAACACTAGAAAGAAAAGACATTCACAGCGAATAATCATTTGTCAGTTGTAAATTGGGGCACTGTGCCACCCACCGGCCTCATATCTATATAATGCAGAACGCAATGCGATAAAAGATAACAGTACGATAAAACAATCTAATTACATAATTGTTACTATATGAACGAATGTTCCACACTAGATATATTAATGTTTTTTCCTCATATGTATCACATCGGCCTATATGTATCAAGTCTGCCTCTGTGGCGCAGTGGGAATGTATCCGACTGCTACGCAAGAGGTCGTGGGTTCGATCCCCACCCAGGATAAAACTTTGTGTGATGAGCACGATGGTTTATTCTGTGTCTGGGTGTTATTTATCTATAATATATATGTATTTAGAAATATATAAGTATGTTTATCAGTTGTCTGGTTGCCATAGTACAAGCTCTGCTTAGTTTGGGATCAGATGGCGTTGTGTTAGCTGTCCCAAGACATTATTATTATTATTAGACATTATCGGCGTTAACGCATCAGCAATGGCGCTTGGATCTTTGAGAAGCCTATGTGGGGATTTAAATTGATCTAAAGGATCATCTTCACTTTTAAATTGTTAATGATTGTTTTGCTAAGAACTTTTTTAAATTTAACAAAAATCATTAATTTTTATTCTATTTTAGAAATGTTGTTGCTAACACGGCCCCTTCGTAACATGTACAAAATTTGTATACGTAGGTATATAGAACGAGAGCAGAAACATAGCAGATATAGCAAAAATTAACAGAGAAATCTTTCTTTCCAAACATGATCATCACAACTTCTTCATTCCACGTCTTTTTGCCATTTTGACCTGATACGGTACGACGTCCTTCTCTGTACGTTTCATAGAATATTTGTATGTAACATCAAACTACATATGTAATAGCATTTATAAAGGGTCCACTTCTGAGCTATACAATTGGCTGTTACTTGAACCCAAAGCCTTCAGAACCAAATCAGTTGTGAACGTCCTAAGATAACGACTCTTCGTCAGTTCATTACGACTGATGGAAGGAGTCAGGGGTGTCATATAGTACAGCTACGGTTTGAGGTGTCTTTATGAGTGACTGCCTTTGTGGCGCGGTGAGAAAGTATCCGACTGCTACGCAAACCCCACCCAGGATAAAACTTTGTGTGATGAGCACGATGGTTCATTCTGTGTCTGGGTGTTATTTATCTATAATATGTATGTATTTAGAAATATATAAGTATTTATCATTTGTCTGGTTTCCATAGTACAAGCTCTGCTTAGTTTTGGATCAGATAGCGTTGTGTGAGTTGTGAAAGGACTTTCCTGTAGATTTTTCTCTTTGAAATTTGAAGTGTTTCTATGCATAGCTCCGGCTACTTCCACCTTAGATTACCAGATAATGTTCTATTTGCATGAAGACAACAGTCGTCATTGCAGTGTGGTCACTGTCAATAATAAAGTAAAGTACGATGTTTGTGACTGGTTTCCGCGAACTGTAAAAGTACGGTGGATCAACAACGACTCATTCACTCGATTCGTCGAAGGATACCGCTCGATGTAATTACTTATCGATTTGATTTGATAATGTTTCAGAGGAATTTCGATTAACTTTGTATTTAATGCGATTGTTATCGATGCATTTAGGTGTAATTCTTGACATTAGGTCATGTTTGAGGAGCTATTGCATTTTTAGGTTTGTTGTGATTGTTTAACTTCCGTATCTAACCGTAGGTATGGTCAGCCATCACCTCCTCTTCGTAACTCATCAAGACGATACCAGCTTGATGTTATATCAATATCATAAACTTGACCCTGTTTTTGGCCATCAACAAACTTAATATTTACCTAACAAATCATTTAATTACATAAACCGACATACAATACAATGTCTAATGACATTGAAATTCTCCAACCTTCATTCTCCATTCTTCAAATTACTATTTACAAGGAAATGTAAACAAAAGTCATACGAAGAAATGACAGATTTTTATCACAAATGTTAAATATTCGTATGAGTGTAATACTAGTGTAAACTTGAGTAAAAAGTAAACTAGCCTAAGCCAACTTCCTTTAATTAGGCTGGCGCCATACTGCCAGACTAATAAGTCGTATTATCGATTGTAAAGTATGAATTAGTCACTCCAGTCAATGTTTTTATGGTCACTGACAAGATGTTCAATTAAATTGTACCGTAAATAATAATATCTTGGGACAACTCACACAGCGCTATCTGATCTCAAACTAAGCAGAGCTTGTACTATGGAAACCAGACCACTGATAAACTTACTTAAATATTTCTAAATAGATACATATTATTATAGATAAATAACACCCAGACACAGAATAAATCATCGTACTCAGCACACTAAGTTTTATCCTGGGTGGGGATCGAACCCACGACCTCCGGCTTAGCAGTCAGGGTCACTAACCACTAGACTAACAGGCCAGCCAGTAAATGAACAATAGATATAAGTAACTTTTTTTTTTATTTTCTGGGCAGCTTTCCCCTACTTCTATAAGTAGCATTTTCACACTACTGAGAGTGGAAGTACATAGTAGGCGTATATCAAATGTGATTTTTAAATAATTAAAAACACGCATAACATTTTATCCAAAGATGGAGTTTTGTTTATTTTTTAGTTCAACTTCTTTAGATTACTAAAGTAAATATTAGGTCCTATTATCTTTTTTAATTAGTGCTTGTTTTGTATTAACCATACTTCGAAAACAATTATTTTCTTATTTCTTTCTTAGTTTAAGTACATATATACATATTTCTAAAGTCGTCTCGATTTGGATACACTTTTACGATTTAAGTAATTCATCAAAAATGACCAAATGTACATCAGCCCTCAGATAAGCGACCAGGCGTACGTGTGTATCAAGCCTATCTAGGAAATCATGATAAGAAGGCGCCGCGGTCGGCGCCGGCGCATGATAATATACACTTACACACTCACACACACATTTTAATCCTAACACACATTCATTACGAACATAGCTCTGTATCACGAAGCACAGAGTACAGTAGGCTAGGTTTATACAACGCGTTCTAATACAGACTGAATTTCAGACCACTTTGTTCCGAAATGTGTTGTTTGTGTGTGTGTGTGTGTGCGTTACTCAAGCACGTCAGTAAGAATCTTACCTTCTGTATTCACGCTTTTTTGTGGCTCTATTTAATCTGTTCGTTATTATATATAATAAAATATGGCATTTCTATATCAGTTGCGGAAAAGATTATGTATGTATGAGTTATTGCTGTAGGTCTAAAATTGTTGTAAAATGTGCAAAAATTGATGATAATAAAATTGGGGTTAGCAGTTATTTTATCTATTATCTCGTAAGACCATAGATAGGTACTTGATTGAGGTTAGTAGAGTTATTTATCTGCAAGTATACTGATAAATTAATTATTTTTTGTTATTTTTAAGTACCTATAAATAATAGATCTTTTATGTAAGTAAGTACCTATATTTTGATTCTATGTTTTATTTAAAAAAAATAAGATGTTTACAATTTTTAGTCCACGATATAAAATACTGTCTTTATTAGAAAAGTGATTAAATCGCGACATTTCTTAAAATAATTATGCGACCTTATTTAGACTAAGAGGTCGTGGGTTTGATCCCCACCCAGGATACAACTTTGTGTGATGAGCACGATGGTTTATTCTGTGTCTGGGTGTTATTTATCTATAATATGTATGTATTTAGAAATGTATAAGTATGTTTATCAGTTGTTTGGTTTCCATAGTACAAGCTCTGCTTAGTTTGGGATCAGATAGCGTTGTGTGAGGTGTCCCAAGATATTATTTAAACGACTTCATTCTCAATACACCCTGTTTTACGATGTAGGTAGTAGTTACCTTACCTATTAAACGAGTAAAATCAACAATATGAGAATGAGTTCTGATTACACGGAAACTCTCGTCAAATAACATACCTCATCAAACGGATGAAAGGAATTAATCGTGACGATTCTTCTTTCATTGACAATATGGCGTCAAGGTCGGTTAGGTGATAACACACAAATAAAGTTACATAATCTATACTATATACTAATAAAGCTGGAGAGTTTGTTTGTTTGTTTGGTTGAACCCGATAATCTCAGGAAAGGTTTAAATTGAAAAAATATTGTAATTTGGATAGCCCATTTATCGAGGAAGGCTAGAATCACACTACGATAGAAGCGGAGCATCAATGACAAATTTTGCAAAAACGGGGAAAATTAACGCAAACGAGGTTGTACGGGTCAACTAGTAATCTATATATATATATATATAAAAGAAGAAGCTGACTAACTGACTGACTGACTGACATATCAAAGCAGGGTTAAAAACATCAACTATAAAGGTTAGGAACTTGAAATTTTGCACAGGGGCACAGAATTAGTAATATAGTACCTACTACGTAACAGGGGTTGCTTTTATAACGTAGAGGAGCACTAAAAAATGATTTCTGAAAATTTTCTGAAAAAAAAAAAAAAGGGGGTAAAACAGGGGTGCAAAGTTAGTATGACACTTTGCCGATAAAATATTTTGGTAACAATCTGGAATCAACGCGGGCGAAGCCGCGGGCATTAGCTTGTAAGATATAATCATTTGGATTTTAATTCCTTAAGCTTTGGAGTTTTATTGGTATCATTCTATTGATGGATTTGGTCATACGATTCAGGGTTATACGATAAAGCTATGGTGGAAGAATAAGATTGGTATTTTTATTCTTTTCTTGAATAGTAATGGTACTTTATAGAATGTTTTAAGCTACGGGTCTTAATCGCGAAAATATTTTATTTTAAGGCTAAATACCTTATTAATAGTGAGGGATAATAATCAAGCGAGGGTAGTTTCCGAAACCCGCGCTTCTCGGAGGCGCCGCTAAGGTGAATCAGTCTACCCGTGACCACGGCCGTAGCAATGCGGTCGAAATGTCGGGCAATAACCAAAGGTTATTGCCCGACATTTCGACCTTCGAGCCTTAAAATAAAATATTTACGCGATTAAGACCCGTAGTTTATACAATTCTATAATGCGTACTGGCGTACTGTAT
The DNA here is from genome assembly GCA_945859575.2 of Herminia tarsipennalis. Lineage (NCBI taxonomy): Eukaryota > Metazoa > Arthropoda > Insecta > Lepidoptera > Erebidae > Herminia > Herminia tarsipennalis. The sequence goes on from OX243850.2 coordinate 20,271,769, forward strand.
GGCCAGTCCCTGCGTCCACTCAGTTGAATCCTAGTTATCGGTTGACATGACACTTTCAGAAAATTGTCCTAGAATGCTATAAAATCAAAAAGGACCTCGGTAGCCCGATGGTTAAGGCATCAGTCTCGCAATCGTGAGGTCTCTGGTTCCAACCCTACCTAATGGGTAAGGTTCGAACCAGAGACCGCTACCGACGTGAACCTACTCCTACAAGCTATTGAGCTAGAATAATTATCTTAAAATCTACTGAAAGGATTTTCATCAAACAAAGCCAAAAATCATGCTGATTGAAGTAGCTTTTTATTTAAAAAAAACAGCACCTTAATCCGTTGATCCGTTTAGTAGCTACGATGTCACAGACAGACACGTTAAAATTGTTACACGACTCGTTTTGATTAAAAAATAATTGAAATAAAAATCTCAAACAAACATAGTAGAAATAGTAGATTGTTATGTATGACCAACATTTTAGTGGCAAGATAACAACGCAATAAATATTTAATAGGTTTAAAACAATAATCTTCAATACTAATATTTATAGTTATAATCCATTTCAGTTTATCTTTGACCTAAAAATGGTTATAAACTTTTTGATAGATGGACCTTCAGGTAGCGGTGGGAACTCACCTTCGGTTTAGTGACATATCAGTATCATTCAGAGAGATACGATATCATGGCCTTCTACGCCATAAAATATCAAATCAGCTAGGAGACAATCAACTCTAATAGATACTAGATATAGCCCAATGATAACTACATTGTATTTATTTTGAAATAGATTATGTAAATAGTAGTATACGTGCTGATATGAGCGTTTAGCAAACCTTTGTAAGTATGTAGTACTTATTATATCATAAGTAAGATGATCAGTAGTAACCAGAAGGCAGGTTCATTCCTGGTGCCTAATTCAAAACTAACGTCAGACAAAAGAGAAAACTTAATCTATACTAATATTATAAAGCTGAAGTGTTTGATTGTTTGTTTGAACGCGATAATCTCAAGAACTACTGGTCCGAATTGAAAAATTATTTTACTGTTGGATAGCCTATTTATCGAGGAAGGCTAAAGGCTATATAACATCACGCTTCGACCAATAGGAGCGGAGCAGCAATGAAAAATGTTGCAAAAACTGGGAAAATTAACGCATTCGAAGTTGCGCGGGACAGCTATCATACATAACCGCAACAGTATCTCAATATAGGTACTTTGAATGAACTAAGGAATCTCATATGCATATTTGTGACCGAATTTTTAAAGATATAATGTAGATTCAAAATCTCGTCACTGTCATTATAGCAACTCCCCTATCAAGCGCGGATCCAGGTTTTGATTCATCACCGGTACACCATATCCACAACCACCGAGGAGGCGGCAATTGCCTGCCTAAACACACCGATCCAGTGTCAAAATTCTCCAATTCCCAAAAAAGGTCATTCAGTCGAGTCTGGAGGGGGGGGGGGGACTGCCCTTGTTGCCTTGAAGAAGTTGTTACGAGTTTGCGCTGTGAACCCTTGTGAAAGACTGATTTAATATCAACCAGTCGACCTCGTCTTCGGAATCATGAGCATTATACAATTAACAGAGAACCAGCAATCAATTCATTTTCTTTGTTTCTTTTTGTATGGATAATCTGAACGAATACTCGTAATTCAAGGACACGGTGAGATAAGAATTGTATAAAAAAGAACTGCATCTAAGGTTATGGCGCTGGCACCAAGGTGCCCTGTCAAAAAAAAATAGATCAGACCATAAGGTGATAAGGATCTCTTACGAAGGGCATATGGTACAAAACTATACAACCTGAAACCCTTCGTTACCCGTGGTTCCAAGAAATGAGTGCACCGAGAAAAACAATTGTAACGTTGCTGAGCCCTAAACGAGTCTCAACGCCAACAGTCAATTAAGCCAGGACTTCAAGTCCTGGCTTAGAGATCGAGATGTGCAACAGTTTCTTGTTTCTCCCGTTTTCTGAGGAAGCCAAGAATCTGTGTGCGCTATATCTCGCAAGAAACCAGGGTAGAAATAGACAATCAGTATGAAATTAGTAATTAGATTAGTATAATTTTTGTTAAATTACTATAGGACGACATCGTCAATGTTGACGGAGTTCCTTTAAAAGGTGTAGTACCTTTAATGTATAGATGCTATTGCATCCACCTGTGTGTATCAGTAGGTACCTATAGTGTACAGATGCTTATAAACCCTCAATCTGTAGTTCTACATCAACAATACTCTGTATTAATCCCCGCATACTAAATCGTTGCTTAACTTTGAGTCATGTTTAAAACTATTTGTGTCGCTTTACGATGAAACAATTCACAGATTCCTATCTGCATATTTTGGAATATAAATGTATAAGTAGTTCTTGTCGGCGTATCGTGTACCTATCGCATATCGCGATGAAACGCAGTCTATGTGTTGTTTTGACGTAGACATAACAAAAAAAAATTCCTCGATCGATTCACAATCCGCGAAGATATCATGTAATATAAAAACAAACAGAATTAACCATTTTTTTTTCATAGTTAGTTACTCTTTCCTTTTATTTGTAGACCACAGGTCTACAAATATGTATGTACCTATGTACCTGAAGGCACAGATTGTATAAACAAAAGTTACACAATGTTTTTACAATGGCAGCGAGAAAGTTTACATGTCAGCAAAACTCGACACAGATTTTCAGTTTTTGAGTGATTCCTTAGCAAACATTACCGAACGAAGCATTTTATATACATGCTCGAACTAGGTTAATCACATTTCATGATAAGATATAATGATAACACGTTTATCACAATCTAATTTGAGCCTTAAGCATATGACAATAAGTTGTATTTTCATGTACGGATGTAGTATTCTCTATATAAATAAAGCAGTAGTAAATAGACAAACAGTGAATTACTTTTGTGGGAAAATGAAAGTACGGATCTAGTTTAATATTGGTAACAATAGGTAATGTGATCACATTGTCTGCTGAAGAAATGTTATGCTCCATTACTGGCCAATAAAATTAGTAAACAAAACCGGGCAAGTGCATGTCGGGCGATGCACAATGTAGGGTTCTGTAGGTAGTCCCCCAACCGGCCAAAGAAGTGGGTTTCCTGTTCTCTTTTTATAATTTTCAATGGAAATTGTACGAAATATTATTACTTCTCATTTGATCAGCTCTTACTCGTAAACTTGTAAAGATAATTTTATTAGCTGTCATAGTTTTCCTTTTAATTTCACATATATATATACCTACTACTGCTGATTTTTTTCACATCGAAAAATGATCATCACTAACGGCAACAGCAACAAATTACAGCTTTCTAGCACTAACAGTCTCTGAGCGGACAGACGGACGGACAACTATGAGGGTTCCATAAACTAATAAGTCAGGATCTGATGATAGAATGCAATGTAAGTCTGAGGCATATTATCAACAAATATCAGCAGATTGAGTAGTGTTTGAACTCTCTTTACAAAAGTTATTCAGGTGTTAGCATCTTGAAGTTATCATTTTAAGTCCTTTTAGTCACGTAGGTATGTACATAGACTATCAAAGATAAAATTATCTAATTTATTGGCAGTCGTGATCTTTTTTTCGTAGTATTTTATACAGGAAAATTTTAAACTAAATTGTGTCACAAATATATTATGGAGTCATGGATTGCAAATGAGATGCGGTTGCTTATTCCTTCCTCACACATGTTTTATCTATACCTACTAATATTATAAAGCTGAAGAGTTTTTTTGTTTGAACGCGATAAACTCAGGAACTACTAGTTCAAATAAAAAAATTATGCTCTTGGATAGCCAATTTATCGAGAAATATTGGCTATATAACATCACGCTACGAAAAATAGGAGCGGAGCAGCAATGAAAAATGTTGCAAAAACGGGTAAAATTGACGCAGACGAAGTTGCGCAGGTCAACTTGTTATTAATGTTAGGACAATATTTATATGGAGATAAAAAAAGTATTATAAAAATTGTAATATGTATAATATTTCATTCACCGATTCCCGCGGCTCCACCCGCGTGTATATTGGCTATCACGAAAGAAATTCGGTGTTTTTTACGCAAAAGGACATAACGGATTTTAATTAAACTTTCCAGTAATGTAGTTTAATACATCACAATAGCACATAGACAAACATAATATGGACGAAGTCGCGGGGAAAAGCTAGTATACCATATATATAAAAAGTACTAACTGACCCGCGCAACTTTGTTTGCGTCATATCCCCCCCGTTTTTGCAACATTTTTCATTGATGCTCCGCTCCTATTGGCCATAGCGTGATGTTATATAGCCTATGACATTCACAAATAACGTAGCTTTCTATTGATAAAAGAATTTTCAAAATAAGTTCAGTAAATCCTGAGATTATCTCCTAAAACCTCACAAACTTTACCTCTTTATAATCTATACTAATATTATAAAGCTCAAGAGTTTGTTTGTTTGAACGCGATATCTCAGAAATTCAGGTCCGAATTGAAGAATTATTTTTCTGTTAGCCCATTTATCGAGAAAGGCCTATAGGTTATTAGCCTAGGCTATATAACATCACGCTACGACTAATAGGAGCAGAGCAGCAATAAAAAATGTGGCAAAAACAGGAAAAATTGACGCATACGAATTTGCGCGGGACAGCTGGTATTAGTATATATATCAACTCCGACTCCTGAGACACTCATTATATGTAAATAACAATACAATAATCAATTAACAATCACCATGATTATCCTAATAAGCCACGGTGTGGGAGCAACCTCCTATTTCCCTCATAATGACCCATTTCCTTCACCTTTTTTCAATCGTGAGACAATCTCAAAGTAAAAAGTGAAGGTAAAAACAAAATTAAACGTAATAAATGAAGATAAGTGCTCGCTTCCTGATACATGACCTTGCTAACACCGACTTTGATAACCCATATCACATTGACATGTAGAATTAGTTAAATAATAGATAAGTATTATATATATTGAGACTAGTCACACGCGGCCATCTGATGCCAAAGTAGAGGTAGAGCCTTGTAGAGCCCAGGCAATTGATAAATCTATACTAATATTATAAAGCTGAAGAGTTTGTTTGTTTGTTTGTTTGTTTGAACGCGGTAATCTCAGGAACTACTGAGCCGAATTGAAAAATTCTTTCACTGTTGGATAGCTCATTTATCGAGGAAGGCTATAGGCTACATAACATCACGCTAGAACCAATATATAAAAATAAAAATTGAATTTTCTAAGGGGATCCGTTCACCTTACGTCGTTAACTAACTTCATGCCTCCGAGTGCAGGTTAAGCCGTCAGTCCTGCGCCCAATCTCGCTCCGGTAGTGTCGGATTTCCGTCCTCTGATTATGACACCGAGGGAATAGATAGTGCACTTGTGTCTGCGCATACACTTGTGCACTATAATATCTGCTGCGTAGTTGACTAGTCTCTAATGTGATTTGCCGCCGTAACCGACACTCAGACAACATCCGAGAAGACGAATTTAGCCTTCATAGGTTATGATTTTTAAAGGAATCAAATCCTGCCCAAACGATTTTTTCCTTAAAACGTTTAATATCTCTAAATTAGCATAAAAATATTTAAAAATCACAAAAAGTAGAAATTCCTTATTCCTTATAAAGCAAGTTTTCTTTAAATAAATTAGAATATATATGAATAATGTCCCATAACATCCCGTGTCAAACTACGCATGTACATTCCAAGTATACATTACGGACAACGATGAAATGTCGCAGTTTTTATTACAAGCAGTAAAGTAGGTACACGCGATGCGTGAGTAGTACCTATTGAGTTGCACTGCCCCCCTCGGGGAGGTCACCGGAGAGTTCCCCGGGTCTAAGGGAGAATGCTACGTTACAAAATTTGATTTATTACATACCTTTGAAGAGGAAAACCTTTAGTTGAGATTCGTCAGTCCTAAGTTTCAGTTATGGTTCGTTACGTTAAGTTTTTTTTAAGGAGTTAGTATTGATTTGTTGTTTACTTAACTATTTATATGTGATGTTTTGATAGTAGCCTCATGTGCTTTAAGTTGTCCAGATGAATGAATGTGCTTATACGTGCAGGTTTATTCAACCTTTCGCTGTCGAAAAAAAATTGATTTAATTAAGACACGAGAGCTTTAGACTACTCGAAAATAACATTCTGGACTTACTCCTAGTCCTAGTACTAAAGTCAGTGAAATTTCCATTGATATGTGTGATCTATTTGATCATTTTTTCTCTCATTTGAAGTCGTGGCATTTTTCTTAAAAAGGTTTCTAGTTTAGTATGTAGGTATAATAGTATGTAAATCTCTTTTTGACGTGATAACGTCTTATAAATCGATGACCGGGTGCACGCACGAAAAAGTGTCAGGTCCGTCACGTTACGCCTGCTGGTAGGCTGAAGTATCAGTTTATCAGCGAATGGTGATTGCAGCGATTTTTAAGATAACTAGCAATGTGGGATTGGGTACCACATTACTAGCAATCTTATTAACCCCTCCAACTAGCTCAAAGACGTGTGTTAGGAGTGGGTTCACGTCGGTAGTATAATGGATAGGATTGTTCTGTTCTGCTCTTTGTTTTCTTATGACGTTATCACGTCAAATTATCGTCCGTAAACTGGCTTTACAGACAACTATTTTTTTTGCGGTTAGGGAAGCAGTAAAGATTGTGCAAAATTTGACAAATAGGTATATAGCTACTGCCTACGACTGTGAGTAGAATTGTATGTCTATCTCAAATGTAGGTACGCCCTCGTCATGTTACTGACGTAATTAGTAATGTTTGACGTTGTATATATGTAAATCTAACACTGTTCTCTGGCACCACAACACGATAGAAGTAAGTAGATAAGAAATAGGTAGAAGCCTGAATAAACCTACTTATTTGTAATTTTTTTGTTTTCAAGTAATTGTATCTGTGACAAATAAACGACTTCTTCTTTTTCTTCAGATATAGTAACAAGCTGCCTTAAAAAATAAGGTTCCTAGAATTATTAATACCTATAGGATAAGATTAATATCATGGGTAGAAATCGAAGCCATGACCTCTGGGATACCATTCGGGGACACCAATTTTTATGGTGGGTTCACATGCTCGCGTTCAAAGCGACATTCAACGGAAACATACACGAGCGCAAGCGTGTAAATAGACGTGAATGTGCTGATCTGCTGTTCGGCTTTTTTGTACTGCCGTGCTCGGCCCGTGTCAGACTGCTAGCCAGGCAGGATGCCGTGGGTCTAAACGCATCATGAGTATTTTTCTGCCTGCCCCGGCTTACCACGGGTGTCATATCGTACTTTTCTTATACCTCGAGTTACATTATTGCAATTTTCGTAGCGGATCCAGATTATATTCTAACTTTGACCCAACACCGGCCAAGTGTGAGTAGTTTTGCCCCTCAACGCAGACCAATTGTATGGCGAACACTTGAAAATACATAATTCTTGGGGGGGGGACTATTCCCCTTGTTGCCCCACCCCCCCTTGGATTCGCGCCTGTGTAGGATCTCTAATTTTTTTGACAATAGAATATAGCCAATGTTACTCCACGATAATGTAGCTTTTATTTCTAAGAATTTTTAAAATCGGTTTTAACTTTATTAGTTTTATACAAAAATAATATTAGTGTAGATTTAGGTATATTGTGTATTTATTTAAGTATGTTTAATAAGGATTTGTTATAATATTCTGTTTTTAGTTTTATTTGTTTAATTATATGTAATCCCAACAGGTTTACTGCACCTACATATTTCATTTCTACATCGCCCTAAGAAGGTAGACTGGGAGAGAATGCTTTTTATAAAATTATATATACTACGGGTCTTAATCGCGTGAATAATTTAAGTATATCAGTGGCAATACGGTCGAAACGTCGGGCAATAAACAAGGTACTTTACCTTAAATTATTCACGCGATTAAGACCCGTAGTATATATAATTTTATAATGCGTAAGTCCGCCTCTGTACAATTCTGTGCATAAACTTTTGATGAATAAGTAAATAATAATAATAACACACAAGTCTAATATCTACAGGGTGGAACCGTTGAGAACCATGACAAAAGTGAAATTTAATTACCAAACTAAGACAATAGAGTCGCAACAGCTAACATGACTAACTCCTCTGCGTTACCAATGTTACCGAGTCGGCTTTGTATGACGTTAAATAAGTTATTTGTTTGTTTCCAAGCTTAATACTGGAAACGGCGCGATATAAACTTAGCTACATTAGTTGTTTAGAACACATTTATATGAATTAATTAATTTTCCTTGTACCGTATAGCCTGATTATAGACTAACAACTATAAGGTCTTACGTTCCGGTCTTATTCGTTACCAGCCCTCCATAGCGACTTTGCCATCGATGATGTTGGTTTTAGTATATATATGTAGTAACAATGTCTTTCTTCAAGTTACTCCCATATCAAATTGAAGAAAAATCGGCCCAGTAATTTTGGAGTAATTTTAAAGAAACAATCTCTTTTATGATATTAGTAGGTATAGTGATATCAAGTTGTCATTCAGTAGCAAAGTTAGACATAGGATTTCTACTAGGCATGTTACGAAGGTGATTTATCGGAACCGAAGTCTAAATCACAGTAAATTGGGTTTGTCGGAGTCGGAATCGAAGTCCGAGGTGAAGACAAATACGAGTATGTTGAAAAATAAACATTATTCAGTTATTCATATTAAATGTAGTAAAATTCGCTCGGGTGACTAGAACTCGCGATCATAGAGAATCCGTGTCAATTTTTCCTTCATACTTTTATTATAGGTATAAATAGCATGAGCGACCGCCGCACGCTTGGTACCTCCGATTTAAAACTATCGGAGCCGAAGTCGAAATCAGAGGTGTAAAATCAATCGGAAGTTCCGACCTTTCGGAGTCAGAGTCGAAGCTCCGTAACATCCCTGATTTCTACAGCGGGTTTTGTGACACTCCTCCGATATCCAATTTCAACTATTAACCCACTCAACCAAAATTAGCACCCCGTTATCCAAATTAAGTTACAAAAAAGTAACAAGAACACCGGATATGTTGCGTAACACAAATGCATGCCGTCGAAACGTAAGTGCAACATGCTGAACAAAAAGATGCGCGCGCGCATCTGCATGTTTGCACTAAATTAGCGATGATGCCCAGCGTTTCCCACACATCACCACCCTGTACCGACAGCAACAACATTTTGGTAACAAAAAGGAAAAGAAATAAGTAAGTAAAGATAAATCATTTATTTCGGCTTGCATAGCAGGAACCTGACAAAAAATAGGAAGGAATGAACACAATAAAGAACAATATAAAAAATCATAACTTGGATTGTAAATACCATAATAAAAGCTAGTTTAGCATGTGCCAGACAGATGCCTGACTCTGGTCTTCATAAAGGAATAAACATTTCTGTGTACATTTTAAGACCTCTCGACACATGACTTTAAAAACCGATTATTTTCAAAATAGTAGGTTTTAAGGTATCCGTAGCCAAAATGGCGAATCAACGGAAACCTTATAGTTTCGTTATGTCCTTCTGTCTGTCTGTCCGTCCCTATGTCATAGGCATTTTACTCAAAGACTACTCAATGAATATTGATGAAATTTCGTAAAAAGGTGTCTTGTTATAGCCGCTGCCAATTAAGTTTGATAGCTAAATATAAAAAAATAATTTCGGACATAACCAAAAATATCGTCATTGTGTTATTGCCGAAAAACTGCGTTTCTCAACAAAGGGGCGTAAGTGCCATGAACATACGCTATTATGCTGATGCAATTATTGACGGCTGCGGAACCCTACACAGAGCATGGTCCGACATGTTCTTGCCCGGTTTTTTTTTTATAAAACATAGCTAAAATCATTCCCAATAAAAGACCTTAAAAAAACTCGCATTTAAATCGGTCATTATATTTGGACGCTACGATGCAACAGATAGACATACACAGATACACATAGAGAACATTTTAGAGATGCTCATTGTTGTTTCGGATTTTAATAACCTGGTCGCTTGGACTTTTAAGTCACGTCTTTTTTACCTTAAATTATTCACGCGATTAAGACCCGTAATATATATATTTTAATAACGTCTTTTTTATTTTACAAAACACTGCATTTGCACTCGTAGAGTCGACTCGTTCTTCGGTAATTTGTAAACATGTTAGTTTGCCGCCATTTTTACAACTCTAGAGATGCTCACAAATTACTAAGGTATATACATAAACTTTAATAACAAGTTTCTATCTGAAGTATTTTTAAATATAACACTCCTTAAAAGATTATACATAAAAGAAAAAAACGGCTGTCTGTAAAGTCGGTTAACGGATGATAATTTTACATGATAACGTCATAAGAAACATTGATGACATATCGCCATTCGCGTTGCTTAGCAACCAATCAATAACGTGACATATTTTATTAACAAAACATTGACGACATATCACCATTCGCGTTTTTTATCAACCAGTCAATAACGTGACTTTTTTTCATGTTCTGTGTCATGTATCACGTTAAAAAATTATTTAAATATCAAAATTCCTATTCAATACACGCATATTCTCAGTTAATCATAATGTCTGTAAGTGGGTGAAATCCAACATTTCCCAAGACCTACGATCACAACTACAGTATAAATAACCGCGATATGTTTATCTATTTGATTGATGGATTAAAACTGACCTGACTAACTGAGTCTTGTGAAGTGATTACTTGTTGCTAACTCCAAATATAATAACACTAGCATTTTCCGTGACTTCGTTTGCTTTAAGTTCGATCTTGATAGGAACTCCCGTTTTACCCTTTTAGGGGTTGAAATTCTACAGTGATCATTATAACTACCTAAGGGGTCTACGATGAAGAATACATGTTCGTAAACTTTCGCGATTTGTACACATTATAGAATTTTATAAGCTACGGGTTTTACTCGCGTAAATATTTTATTTTAGGGCTAAATACCTTTGTTTATTGCCCGACGTCTCGGGTAAAACTAGAGAATACGAGTAAGAGTCTACCCGTGACCACGGTCGTTGCAATACGGTCAAAACGTCGGGCCATAAACAAGGTATTTTACCTTAAATTATTCACGCGATTAAGACCCGTAATATATATATTTTAATAATGTGTACAAATCGCGAAAGTTTATCAACATTTAAGTCCTTTTAACATGTGCACAAAATTAATAATTCGATCGACGAAACTAAATTTCCACTCACTGCCTGAGTGAGTGGAAATTTAGTTCTTTCCACATTCTTCATCATCGTTTCCTTTTTTAATCACACTAATATTATAAAGGCGAAAGTTTCTGAGTATGTGAATGTGTATGTTTGTTACTTCTTCACGTCTAAACGGCTGGAGTGATTTTAATAGAATTTGGTATGGAGTTAGCTGACACCCTGGATTAACACATAGGCTAATAAAACGCGGGTAACACCGCGGGCAACAGCTAGTAATATATAAGTTTAGTTTATACATTTATATTGCACACAAAAATTGTTACAATGCAGCAATGGCGGAATGTATGTTTGCGATAATTTCAAAAACTAGAACGAATTTTCGTGCGGTTTTCAGTATTATTCAGATAATTTACTTTCAATGGTTTATTATAAATACATACATGTGTATAGAATAGATAGTAACTAAAACTCCATGCGAAGCCGAGACGGAGCGCTAGTGTTAAATATTTGCTTTTCAAACAATTTTAAAATAGAAAATGTGGTAGGTATTAAAATAAAAATAAACTACACCATCCGCCACACTTCGCTTGCGTTGTCAAGAAATTACACATAATTATAATAATATATTTAATTTACCATTAATTACATGTCAAGTGAGAAACGAATTGTTCTTATCATATATGACGAGTAATTGTCTGTCTGTACGTACAGCGGATGTTATTTCGTTCTCACTTAGCAGTCACAAATAAAAGTCAGACTTAGTTAATGAATGGCGTCTCATAAGTACCTACTAACTTACTATGGTTCGTTAGTTACAAGTTACAACTAAGTTGCAATCATTCAAGGGTTTTATGATTGGTACTACTTAATAGTTATTGCTTTTAAACTTTCGCGTTTTTATGCTAATTAGAATGTTATCGGGTCCTAAATGGTAAATTAAATGGCCTTTAAATATTTAATATTCAAATTCAGCGTTTTACAAAGTTTTTTACAAAAGCGAGTTGGGCCCTCGCATACCTACTACCGGCTAGATGGCGCATATGGACGTGATTGAAATGACTGCATTAGCTACTTTATGTGCCTAAAAATATTATAATGTCTTGCGCGTGAGAGTGTGGTTGATTATCTCGCATCGCAGCCCCCTCGCGTCTTTTGACTCGCGCCCTAAAAACCAAAGCGGAGCGACAGCGAGGCGAGGCGAGGGTAGCCGAGAGGACACGAACGCACCGTCCTCATTCCCCCACTCACGTTCTCTCGTGTAGCCTCGTGAAGAGTCTGGATGGGGCATTAGAATGTACATTCAGCCAATATTACAAGGGTAATATTTGGCCTTAAGTAGATTACGAACATCTTCATATTAATCGTTTAACGATATACTGATTGTGGTATTTAGTTACTTAAGCATCTTCCAGATGGTTGGAACATCCGTCTACTGGAAACCAGCAAGATCACCTAGGCTTGTTTCCAACCGTCTGGAAGACGCTGTATTTAAAACCTAAAACCGCCCTAGAACTATCATAACTAGACATGTGGAAAATTTACTGATATCTTTATACGTATATCTTAGTCAAATTAATTGAAACCCTACCCCTCCACCATCATGAACTTGGGGTTCCATAAAATAAAAGGTATTTGGTGGGTTAATAATTTGTACTATTTTTACCCGACTGCTCAAGAAGGAGGATTATTAACCCCTGGATCCATAGAGGGTGTTATAAGTTTAACATGTGTCTGTCTGTGTCACTATATCGTTCAATTAGGTGAACGCATTTAGATGCGGCTGTATTATTAGAAAGTTGGTTGGATAGGGAATCGAACCCGAGACTTCCGTATGCCAAACCGGGGCCGGAATCGAACCACCTATGTGGACTATGTTACTAGACCTCAAATTTCTCTATCCTTTCATGCTCGCGAGTTGGGCCCTCGCACACCTACTACCGGCTAGATGGCGCATATGGACGTGATTGAAATGACTGCATTAGCTACTTTATGTGCCTACCAATATTATAATGTCTTGCGCGTGAGAGTGTGGTTGATTATCTCGCATCGCCCCCTCGCGTCTTTTGACTCGCGCCCTAAAAACCAAAGCGGAGCGACAGCGAGGCGAGGCGAGGGTAGCCGAGAGGACACGAACGCACCGTCCTCATTCCCCCACTCACGTTCTCTCGTGTAGCCTCGTGAAGAGTCTGGATGGGGCATTAGAATGTACATTCAGCCAATATTACAAGGGTAACATTTGGCCTTAAGTAGATTACGAACATCTTCATATTAATCGTTTAACGATATACTGATTGTGGTATTTAGTTACTTAAGCATCTTCCAGATGGTTGGAACATCCGTCTACTGGAAACCAGCAAGATCACCTAGGCTTGTTTCCAACCGTCTGGAAGACGCTTTATTTAAAACTATTCTTATCTCCTTGTTTCATTACGTATGACATACCTATTTCAACATACACTAAGAGTTCAATGTTCCCGGCACGAATCAAAAAACCTCAACGACTTCATCAGCAAAAATATCGCAAACTTGCTAATTATACACAAATACTGGTAGTTAAAAATCTATTCACATATCGATTGACGAAATAATGACGTGAAAAACGTTTGACGTCATAAATTGTTGGAAACCAAAAATTACTATCATACTAACCAACTTGGGTATTGGAAACTGACCAATAGCGACCGCGTATTATTTTTACTGTAATATTATTAGTAAATTCCATAGAATATTAATCGGTGCGTTTGTCAATACTGAAATATACTGATCCGAATTGAAAAATTATTTCACTGTTGGATAGCCCATTTACCGAGGAAGGCTATAGGCTATATAACATCACGCTACGACCAATATTGATTGACTTATTGATTAACTGCCTCTGTGGCGCGGTGGGAGTGTATCCGACTGCTACGCAAGAGGTCGTGGGTTCGATCCCCACCCAGGATAAAACTTTGTGTGATAAGCACGATGGTTTATTTTGTGTCTGGGTGTTATTTATCTATAATATGTATGTATTTAGAAATTTTGAAGTTACCATAGTACAAGCTCTGCTTAGTTTGGGATCAGATAGCGTTGTGTGAGTTGTCCCAAGATATTATTATTAGATATTAACAATAGATGATATTGTTTGTGAGTACAATTCTACGAAATCCGACTTTAATTACTCGAACTACAAAGTACATATTTGTCGGGAATCAACCCAACACCTAAAAAAATAATACTTCACCGAATTAGAACGTTTTTCTCCAAATCAGTAGGCACTTGTAAGTACGACAGGAAAACAAACTGGGATTTCCTTTATCCTTATATTTTTATTGGTCTGTGGCAAAGTTTCGTAATCCGAAGGATTAACTAGGATAATGAAGTATAATTACATTGTCAAAAATAACTTTTACATTCTAAGAAAGAAATATGAGGAAAAATGTTCGGACAGAAAAAATATTTACAGGTTAAGCTGTCTGTTACATAATAATTACTAATAGTTAACCTGCTGAATGTATTTGGATTCGAATTTAGCAATGACATTGGAATATTAAAGAATCCATACTAATATTAAAAATATGAAATTAACTCTACTAACATTTAAACTTTCGCGTTGCATGATTATAACTATTTATTATACGGGAATTAACGCGCATTGTTTACCTTAAAATGGCCAAACAAAGCGAACTATAGCGGAAAGGCTAAAAGAACACATCGCAGCAGTGAAAAACCGGCAAGTGAACAAATCGGCAATTGCAGAACACATACTGCAATCGAACACCAATCACTGGATTGAGTTTCATCGTCCACAAACCCTCTCCACAGATCGCCATTTTTATTCACGAATTGTGCGTGAAGCGATTGAAATTAAAAAACATAAAACTTTCAATCGGGAAGAGGGCTTCAAACTATCCGTGACGTGGAATCCAGTGATTCGTAAAACACAACCTCGTATTGTTTCGCAGTCGGTTAACATGGACAAAATCAGTGTAGTGTGCAGTGACCCTAACTTTTCGAGAAGTAAAAAAGTGAGGGTGGATGAAGATTCATCGGCCTGACGGAGTCTTAACATCGCTGGGACAGTCCGCTTGTGACCACGGCCGATGCAACCTGGTCGAAACGTCAAGCAATTTTAAGGTAAACAATGCGCGTTAATTCCCGTATAATAAATTGAAATTAACTCTGTCTGTCTGCCTCTTACATTTGGTATGGAGATAGTTTGATTCCCGGGGAAGGACATAGGATAGTTTTTATCGCGATAACCGACATCTACGCGGGCGGAGCCGCGGGCGAAAGCTAGTTTAAAATATATTGTAGTTTTGACATAGGTGGAAAATAGAGATATGTACTAGATATTCATACTTCTTGAGTTAAATCAATTATTTTATAAAATGACTAGCTGTCCCACGCAACTTCGTCTGCGTAAATTTTCCCCGTTTTTGAAACATTTCTCATTGCTGCTCCGCTCCTATTAGTCGTAGCGCGATGTTATATAGCCTATAGCCTTCCTCGATAAATGGGCTATCCAACAGAATCCCATCCAAATTGGATCAGTAGTTCCTGAGATTAGCGCGTTTAAACAAACTAACAAACTCTTCCGCTTTATAATATTAGTATAGATTATAATCTTAATATATATAAATCTCCTGTCACGATGTTTGTCCGCGATGGACTCCTAAACCGCTTAACAGATTTCGTTCAAATTTGCACGCAATATGCAGTTTGGTCCAACTTGAGAGATAGGATAGCTTAGATCTTTAATTATAGTCGCAATTACTAAAAAAAATAGGGATCCCATGCCCACCCGTGCGAAGCCGGGACGGGCCGCTAGTATTAGTATAGATTTGCATTTTAGATATGCAGGATTGCCGACGTGATTTGTATCATTAAATAGAAATCAAATTAATTACTATTCTTAGCATAAAAGTAGATAACAAAACCAATATGTACATTTTAAAGCAAAATATTTAGAATTTAATAAGCAGGTCCTAATCGCTTAAATATTTTATTTTAAGGCTACGCATGTAAAAAATAGAAGGTAAATAAACATGTACAGTACTCCCAAATTAATAATGCACATGCAGATCTTCGCTAATTGTCGTATTCCCGGAAACACTCGAATCATGGAATCGTAAGAGCCCTAAACAAGGCATTTGCATTTTGCACCTTGTTTAAAAGAGATAGGAGTCAATATCATGTGTGCACAATCGAAAACAAATCGGGCGTTCGGCAGCTGTCGCCGGTCAGCGAAATGTCTGTCAGTCGTCTTTATATATTGGTAGTGACTGCACGTGTTCTCTATTTGTGGAAATATATAGAGCTGCTATTACACACCCTTCTTGGTAAATATAATTTCAACATTAATTAGCTTATTCAGATTTAAATAGTATATTTTGAAAAAAGGAAAATAAATAACATATTTCACGTTTTTTTAATATTAAAAAAATAAAATACCTACATTAAATACATATTAAGTACTAGAAAAACATTTAAAAAATGAGATTTATTTAAATTAAATAAATAGATAAACATGCATAAAAAATATATACCTAACTCTGCCCATGCCATTTTCTTTCAGACGAATTCTTCCAAAATGGATAAATTTAAACGTGGAAAACCGCTTAATTCACAAGCACGGCAAATGGTATTTAATGTGTACCTTTATTTCTTAAATGAAGCCAATGTTTTCAACAGAGACCATGATGGTTATTTTAAAAAAATTCAAGACCGTGTTACAAAAGCTACAGGAATTTCGCGACGAACTTTGAGTAATATCTTAAACGAAAAAAAACATAATCAATCAAAGAAATTTTCTACACCGAAAAAAGGAAGACCTAAAAGTAGATTTCGGCTGGTACTTGATGATTTCGACTACTGTGTTATTCGTAATATGATATACAATTTTCAATTGACGCTGAAAGAACTCCCAACTGTAAATAATTTAAGAATAAAGTTGATCGAAGCTATTAATTTCAAAGGCTGTGCCGAGACTTTAAGGTTGATCTTGAAAGACATGGGGTTTAGGTTTCTGAAAACTGATAATAACAGACAATTACTTATGGAAAAACATGATATACGCCTAAAAAGGATCAAATATCTCAGAGAAATACAACAGCTGAGGAGTTCTGGTAGAAACATAGTATTTATGGACGAGTCGTATGTGCACACATCACATACTAAGGGTAAAACTTGGCAAGATAGCAACAAAAAAGGTATCAAACAACCCATTTCCAAAGGAGAGCGAATAATTATTGTACACGCAGGCAATGAAAAAGGCTTCGTCCCAGGGGCTCTAATGTTACATAAATGTGTCGACTCAGAAGGTGACTATCATAAAGAAATAAACGCGGAACGTTATCAAACTTGGCTACGCAATCAATTGATTCCCAACTTGCCTCCTAATAGTGTGTTGGTAATAGACAACGCCCCATATCATAATAAGCTGTCTGTGAAACCACCAAACTCAAACACATCTAAACCACAAATGACAGCTTGGTTACAACAACACAACATTCCGCATGACCCAAAGAAACTGAAACCCGATTTGTATAAAATTATACAAAGATACAAAGAAAATTACACAGAATTTGCCATTGACCGTATAATGGAGGAACATGGGCATAAAATTATACGATTGCCACCATATCATCCCGATTTTAACCCTATTGAAAATATTTGGTCCCAAATAAAGCAACACGTGGCCAAGAGAAATATTGCAATGACTGTGACGTCAGTTAAAGATGCTATATTAGAAAAAATCAATAAAATAGGACCAGAAGAATGGAAAAAAGTTTCTGATCATGCGGTTCAATGCGAAGATGAATATAGAAAATTTGAGCCAAGAATCGATAGTTATTCCGATAAACTGATTATTTACACAGGTGATAGCAGTGAGGAAAGTGTAAATGAACAAGAGCATAATGAAACTTCTGATGAATCTGCGATGTCGGGAATAGAGGTCTTCCTCGATTCTGATTAATTTTTTTATAATTGTATTATTTTTCTGGAATGATTAGTGCTGTAAACAAATTTGAACTGAGATTTTGATTATATTTTATGTAAACCTCTATTTGAAAACGTTTTTTTCTCCTTCTAATAAAACCTTATGTTATTTAAACCTTTTCCTCCATAATTACACCAACTTCGGTAAGACACTTGAAAACTAATCACTCCAACAATGATTGTAGCGTTTTCGCTATTTACTTACATGGAATTATCGAATCAAATTTCGTTACAGGTAAATCAAATCTGTTTTAGCACAAAACACATAATATATAAAATTAGGCATAGAGAAATTGCTCTTAACCACTCTATATAAATATCGTCTTTCGACGCTCGGGTAATACGACCGTTGCCGAACAATGACGAAGATTTCCGAAGATTTCTATGCGCATTATTACTTTTGGAGTACTGTAGTTCATTCATGAAGCGGTAAATATTCAAAGAATATTCAATTTCAACCGTTCATGATCAATCAGCCGACCAACAGTCTCAAATATCACGTGCTACATGTAGTTTCTACGTAAAAATACTCAGTCAAGAGTGAGACGTGGCAGGCTTATTGGGTTTTTTAGCATGGCTACAATTGGCAGATAGAGAAACGCTTTCTAGTAGTAGTTGTACTTGTTTATATTACTTTAGTATACCATTGTAATGATAACGAAAAACTAAGCACTTATGCGCTTATTACACCACACTAAATCATCATCATCATCATCATCAGCCTATCGCAGTCCACTGCTGGACATAGGCCTCTCCAATTGCACGCCACTTTGTTCTATCTTCGGCTTCTCGCATCCAGCTCCTGCCAGCCGTTTTGCGTAAATCATCACTCCACCTGGCCTGAGGGCGTCCTACACTACGTTTGCCGTGCCGTGGTCTCCACTCAAGAACTCGTTTACCCCAACGGTTGTCGGTTCTTCGGCAAATATGGCCAGCCCACTGCCACTTCAGCTTGCTAATCCGGTGGGCTATGTCGATAACTTTGGTTCTCTGCCGGATCACCTCATTTTTGATTTTGTCCCTAAGAGAAACTCCGAGCATAGCCCTTTCCATAGCCCGCTGAGCGACTTTGAACTTGTGGACTAGCCGTACCGTCAGTGTCCACGTTTCGGCTCCGTATGTCACACTAAATCAGGGACCCTAAATTCTTAAAAAGAAAGGTGTAATAAGAGTTAGTGCCCTAATTCTTTAACAAATTTCCAAGGCCACCTCGATTTAGGGTCCTGATTTAGGGTAGTGTAATAGCCGCCTTAAAACTTTTGCACGTAGGCATTAAATATGCAGAAACACAACAAGAAAGACCACAGAGCGACGTTCAAGTTTAAGTGTACTTAAATCCTGCCTGCATTTTGACGACTAACGTCTGGTCTCAATAATCTAACTATCGATGGATTTGGCTACTAGAGGTATATATTTGACATAAGCTCCATACAAAATATGTCAAAATTCTACCTCTAGTAGCCAAATCCATCGATAGGTAGAATATTGAGACCGGCCGTAAACAAGTGAACGGCGCTTATTAAAATTTAGCAATAGATGGTATCCTGGGGAAGGACATAGGATTATTTTCAGGGCAACAACTGAGAGCCATGCTAACGGAGCCGCGGGCGAAAGCTATAGTAATCATTCTATATTAGCGATTAGATAACTTTTAGTAAAAGAAAACAATGATAGAACTGCCAGCAATTTTCCACAGAACCCTAAAGCGAACATGAAAGAAACGTCACACGTCCACGTAGCGACGCTTCCAACCGATGCCAAATAGTTCTTTTTTCATTTTGAGGTCGTCGACCCAACGTGCGAGACTAGAAAAGTCAGTGGCTTTGCTCGTTTTAAACTGCGGCGAAAGCCAATACCGGAGTCAAAATAGACAAGCGTATGTGTTAAAGATATGACGAAGTATTTTTCCCTTTTTTTTCTTGTTTGTTTTCCATATAGCGTCTGTAGGTGCCGAGTTTAAAACATTTACTAATAGCTAGTAAATTTAGAAACGTTTTAATAGTTTTATCGTTTATATGTTTTTTTTTATCGTTTTATCGTTAAGATAAAGCTCATTGGAAAGTTAACGTGAAGGGTAAGAAGCTTCCTTAGTTTTTTTTTAAAAATGACTAACGCTTTATATCGTGTTGGCGCCCTGTGTTGTAGGGGACTTCATAAACATACAACTTACGGGCACAAAATACTCCCAGACTTGGGCTCCACCTGCTGATGAAACCGAAGGGTCACAACCCGTAGTTCCTCTCAGATCTGCCGCTAGATATTACAGCTGACAAAAATGCACGAAAATATGAAACATTATTATAACAGCGAAACACATAATCCAAAATTAACAACAGTATATAACTCACCTATCTTTAAACAAAAATAAAACTAAAAACATTCACTCTCAATTAGCTTTGTACTTGTTCATTTAATACTGGTTATTACCCGTGTCATTCAAAATTAAACTAATGAAAATTTCGTCTGGGTGTTCGAGCCAAAAACCACATACAGAGTGAATTTTTAAGTGTTTAATTTCTACTGTCCAATATTCGGTTTCTATCACCACGCATACACTGAAAATAGAAGAAGAAGAAAAAGAAAATCACAACCAAACGCCATTGGGTTTCTATTTTCACAATTTTTTTGCAGTCACAAAATATCCGAATTATATTGCATGTTTTTTCGCAATGCGTGACTGGTCAAGATTGAGCTTAAAAGGTCGCAGATCAGCTCATGCTACATAAATGTCTGCAGTGTTTTTTAAGCTTTACATTTGTTATGCGAACATCTAAAGTGTGGAACTTCCTGCTGGCGAGTGTTTCCAATTAATTATAACCCGGACACTTTTAAGACTAGAGTGCATAGGCATCTTCTGGGTGCGTTCGTTCCATCGTAGGCATCATCAATGCTTTCTATCAGGAATGATCAAAGCGAAGAGCAAGCCCATTTATTATTAAAAAAAAAGTCGGTTTACGGACGATAATTTTCGTGATGACGCCATAAGAAAACATTGATGGCATTGAATAAACAACCATGCCTGTTATAGCTTTTATTTAAATTCTTTTTTTTATTGCCAATTGTATCGCATGTCGCTGCAATCGCCAAAACATTGATGACATTCAGACAGCTTTAGTGGACCCGAGCGCATGCGCCCGACGACCCCAGTACCCACTTTAGCCTATTAGCAGAAGGAACGTGAGCGGTGACGTCACATTTTTTGACGTCACCGGAACGGGAGCGGTCGCGTCACACTTTATCGTTAGTGCAGCCGGACAACGATTTATAAGACGTTGTCACGTCAAAAAAAAAACATCTTTATTGCCTTAGTCTAAATGAGTTATCTACAGCCGTAGCTTTGAGTGAAGGATAATATTCGCAACGAGGTCATCCGACAAAGAACCAAAGTTACCGTCATAGCACACAGGTTAAGCACGCTGAAGTGGCACTGGGCTGGCCATATTTGCCGAAAGACCGATGGCCGATGGAGCAAACGAGTCCTAGAGTGAAGACCGCGACTTGGTAAACGTAAGGTAGGACGACCCCCAGCCAGATGGACTGACGACTTAAAGAAAGTCACTGGAATTAATAGGATGCGGAGTGTGGAGGACCGGATGTCATGGCGTAAGTTAGGAGAGGCCTATGTCCAGCAGTGGACCGATACAGGTTGATTAATTGATGGAGCTTTGAGTGATGTCACAGGTGTACCACATAAGCTTCGAGTGGGATACCTATGCCATAGCTTTGATGGATTTATACAGACAGATGGTTCCTGGACTTCCTGGCTAAAACTTTCCTCTCATACGTAGAATGAAACATACTGTAGTTGAAGTCAAAAGTTCTGTCAACGACATTCTGTCTCCAGTATCGTGTGTTGTGTTGTAATGTCATCATTAGCTTACGTAAATGTATCTATAGGTATCTTACGGTCACTGCTCCTGTCTGGAATCCATTTGGACAGCGTCAGATCGTCTGTTAGTTCTTGAGCTGTCAGTGAATGGTTTGTACAGCTGTCTTTTTTATTTTTATGATAGGCAAATATTGCTTCTAAGATACAATATTTACATTTTGCAGACACAAAGTAGACATGACACACAAAAAAGAAGAAGCAGTAGCGCATGGGAGGGGAGGATTTGGCGGTTGAACCCCCCCCCCCCCCCCCATTGCAAAAAGTTGCACAGTACACTTTTGACCGGTGTTTTGACCGGTGTTTAATCAATTGTACCATCTAAAACCGAAATAATGAACCAATCTGCCTACCCCGATGATGACGAATGATCCTAGGTACGCCCCTGCAATAGCGCTATACTTTGGTTAGCAGTCCTTGTATAATCTATACTTAATATTATAAAGATGAAGAGTATGTTTGTTTGTTTGAACGCGATAATCTCAGGAACTACTGGCCCGAATTGAAAAATTATTTTACTGTTGGATAGCCCATTAATCGAGGATGACCATAGGCTATATAACATCACGCTACAACCAATAGGGGCGGATCAGCAATGAAAATGTTACAAAAACGGGAAAAATTTACGCAAACGCAGAGGGGACATTTGTTGGAAAAAATACCTTGTTTCCAACATATGCCCCTGCGATACAAGGTTTGGGCCCTAACGCGTATGATTTCTTTTAAAGGAAAAAAAAAACCATAGCAACATATATAATACTTAGATACTGACGTTGCCGCATTTAAACACCGGAATCATATTAATTGCACCAGATCCTGCCTTTATTATCTTGCTCCAGTTGAAACCAGTGACGATTATAACCAATCATAGTTCGATGTAGTCACAAAGTTTCTAACCCATTATCTAGTTAGTTCAGCAATATCGCAATTATTGGCCACAGAACTATGAACTGGTAACGATCTAGGTTCGGTTCACACCTCGGAGGACCGCTCAACCACGGAGTAACCGAGAGTAACAGGAGGTTTCACTTTCGAAACTTGTGGCAATTTAGTTTATGGTTTCATAAGATATTTGTTTATCAACTAGATTGTGTCTGTGACTATGTGATTGCAACAAAAGTGGGCTTATTCATAGATAATCAACCACAAAACACGTGAAGACAAACATTTTAATCTATACTAATATTATAAAGCTGAAGAGTTTGTTTGTTTGTTTGAACGCGGTAATCTTAGAAACTGTTGATCCTAATTGAAAAATTATTTAACCGTTGGATAGCCCATTTATCGCGGAAGGCTAAAGGCTATATAACATTACGCTACGACCAATTGGAGCGGAGCAGCAATGAGAAATGTTTGCGCGGGACAGCTAGTATGTATACGCGTCTGTGGCGCGGTGGGAGTGTGTCCGACTGCTACGCAAGAGGTCGTGGGTTCGATTCCCACACGGGACACCACTTTGTGTGATCCACAAATTGTTGTTCCGAGTCTGGGTGTACTTTGTGTCCGTGACTTGTATGTTTGTAAAGTCCCCCGCGACACAGGGCTTGTACCCTAATGCGGGAGTCGTCTTTAAAACAAAAAAAAAACCGCCTGGATGAAATATTTTTTCTTTTTCTTCACCCTTGTAGTCTCTTGATTATAGGACAATCTTGGGAACTCCCAGTTACTCTTACACCCAAAGTTAAAAGTAATTTAACTATTAGGTACTTATAATGGCACGGAGCCAAAATGGTTGCAAAAACTAGGCTTAGCCATCATTATATTGGTCAGATCACGATGTTCCATCGATGCGTGAGCTAGCAACGCGTAGAAAGTGTTCAATATATTCATACCACTTGCCAATTGGCAGTCGGCGGCTATTTCTTAGAAATGTTGAACTACATGACGTCAGTTTTATTACCTAGTTTGGACTCATTTGGCCTAACGTTGGTCTGTACGCACTGGGGAATGGCTTCCAAGAAAACATCGATCAAAAGTTTACGCTGGAGATTACTCTTTGGAATGCTAAATTAGCTTTGACGTCCATTATTTTGACTACATTGTGCAGAAGAAGAAAAATAGGAACATACAATTTCGAAGCGTTTCTTGATTAAGGAACGAATTCGCAAATGAAAGGTCGCAAATTTTAATCTTGTGTCTTTTACAACGTGTAACTGAAAGGTGTGGTCATATTCAAGTGTTCTTATGTGCCCATGATACTGAGTGCACATACCTAATTTCATCAAAATCAGAGTTCCCTAAAATTTCATTTATTGTTTAATAATGAATGAAAAAGTTATGATTTAAAAAAAGATGACTTTAAAAGCTAGTAAGAAATATAGCTTAGCTGGAAGGGAAACTTAAATGGCAATACAAACTTGCAATGTGACTGTCTTTCACATTGCCAGTCTTAATTGCAAATCTTTTTCTGACTGAATCGCGTGAAATATTGAAAGGTACGAACCTTTTATTTACCCGACGTTTCGATTGAATTGCACCGATCGTGGTCACGGGTCGACTAAATTTCTACTTAAATATAGACCCGTAGGCATATTGAAAATTCTTACAACTTATAGTATCATTGTCTTCAGTTATTCGTAGTGTGATAATAAGAAGCCTAGTGTTAATAGTTCATACACGTACGTACGTAGGTATTGCACTTACTGTACAGTTGGTTGCTCACGATTTACCCCACATTGCAACATCGTGAATATTTTGTTTCCTTTTCTTTCAATTGGCTGCCGGAATTATATCCGTGAGTGTTTTACTTTCTACTGTGAACAACGAAGAACCTCTAAAAATGGATCTTCACGAAAAATACTCTGGAGGTAAAACTATAGAACCAATCTAAATACACATATTATAAAGAGGGAAGGTAAGGTATTTTTGTATTTTTGTATGTAACGAATAAACTCAGAAAGTATTGAACCGATTTTAATCATTCTTTTTTTCTTGGATAGCCCATTTATCGAGGAAGGCTATAAGCTATATAACATCGCGCTACGACTAATAGGAGCGGAGCAGCGACGAGAAATGTTGCAAAAACGGGGAAAATTTACGCATACGAAGTTGCGCGGGACAGCTAGTTATATAGTGATCGTGTTAGGCTATTATTGCTATCTTTCAGTGGCTCTACGTCTGAGAGACTAATAGTCTCCAGAAAACTCAGTAGTGATCAAACAGATCAACATCAACGATGTTAGCAAGCAATATTACTTGTACTACGATAAGTTAAATCTTGCCCTAGATCCTGTTAAGAGACTCGTAATCCCTCTCCAGAAAAGAGAAGGCACTCGTGTTTCTATCACTGTCTCTATCAAAATAGTGACCAGAGGCAATTTAACATAAAAATGTCTAAAAACTCTCATAACATCCAAGTAATGTGACATTTTGGGTCAAATATAACTAGCTATCCTATCTATACTAATATTATAAAGCTGAAGAGTTTGTTTTTCAAACGCGGTAATCTCAGGAACTATTGATCCGAATTGAACAATACTTTTACTGTTGGATAGCCCATTTATCGAGGAAGGTTATAGGCTATATAACATTACGCTATGACCAATACGAGCGGAGCGAAACGACACGGGGAAAAATTACGCAGAAGGAGTTGCGCGGGTCAGCCAGTAGATATATAAGACGACTTTAAAGTATACATCAAAAGATAAAGTTCAAGTAGGTACTTTATTCGTTTCCCAGACGGCGTGGTATGACCACAGTCAAGTGAACTTTGAACAGGTTACACTCAACGCACCGGAACATAAATAACGAATAAACGCGTGTCAATGACTCTGCGACCACGGAAATTAATCATCGACATAACTAGTGTTGTGCTATGAATAATTCGATACATCACTAGTAGGTACAAACTTAATTTAACACGAGCGTGAACAGCTCATTCATCAAAATATATTCTGTCACGCCTTTTGAGGTAATTGATAGCGTACTTTTTTAATTTAGACCTCAGTACGTTGAGCTTTTTCGTATAATTCTAGTCTTTTTATTCGTTACGTGACGTCTCGCTTCATTTCATCTTTCAATTAACCGCTTAGGTATAATCATTTTGAATAATATCAAATTCTTAATCTTATATAAAAAAATATACCTTCAATTTAGATACGGAATCGAAATTTAATCGCCGTAATATTTTAAAAGACCAGCTGCGTTTAATAATATTTACCAGACTATTAACTCTTAAATACCTTTGTTCATTTAAAAATAGAATACAAGGTGAGGAATCAATAGTACCTGCCTACGTATATATTTTACTATGAAGTTTATATCATCGGGCTAACATCCTTAATACCAACATTAGGCGATGGGGTTTTGGTTGTTTTTAACTATGGGAATCCACCAATGGTGGTCATGAGTTCTTGAAGCGGCGGTAGCCTAATGGATAAGGCATCGGTCTCACAATCGTGAGGTCGCGGGTTCGAATCCTACCCATTATACTACCGATGTGAACCCACTTCTAACACAAGCCATTGAGCCTAGCTGGAGGGGTTAACAGGATTGCTAGTAATATGGGACCACAATCTCAAATATAAAAAAAAAAAAAAAAAAAATGACGACATGAATGATACTAGAACCTAATTAGTCGATTCATTTGCTCGACAATATCAATGTTGGCACTTTTATAGTCTTTACTAAATTGATATTCGCAAATCCATGAAAGACACTGCGCTTTATATTCTATGTATATTTATGTAGATCACTTATCGCCACTTCTGTCGCTCGGAGCGATGAGTTCAAGTCCAAGACCGATCGTAAAACAAAACCGACGAGATTACATCCAACATCCGATTTGGGGATGGGCATACATTATCACTTACAATCAATTACCAAAACTTTACGACCTGCACACCCTTAACTAATGTATAAAATTAGAGGTCTTGCTCTATTGGACGGCGAAGGTTCCGAAATTCACCAGCCTACCTTAATCTCCGTATCCTTCACGAATAATTATAATCAGAGCTCTTGATAAACTGGCGTCTGATGACTCAACAAGTTTATCAATTCACTGTTAGAAATGCAAAATTGAGCTCTATTTTCTGAAGCGTAAGGGTTATTTAACATGCCAATACAAATTTCGGTCAAATCACACGCATTAACTCACGTTTAGCTTGAGGCTAAGCGGTCGCCAATCTGTCAAATAAGTCTCGACTAGTTGTATGTAACAGTTATAGCAAAAACAGGCTGTTATAGTTTTTTATGAACAGTCTAATTGCCTTCTACTAGTATTTGAAGGTGAGCATAAAACAATAGGTAGGCTGTGAAAGAAAATCTATACTAATATTATAAAGCGGAAGAGTTTGTTTGTTTGATTGTTTGTTTGTTTGTTTGTTTAAACGCGCTAATCTCAGGATCTACTGGTCCGATTTGAAAAAATCTTTTTTTGTTGGATAGCCCATTTATCGAGGAAGGCTATAGGCTATATAACATCGCGCTACGACTAATAGGAGCGGAGAAGCGACGAGAAATGTTTCAAAAACGGGGAGAAATTACGCATACGAAGTTGCGCGGGACAGCTAGTTAATGTATATAAATAAAAATGAATTGTCCATTTTTGACATGATAAAGTCTTATAAATCGATGACCGGCTGCACTCATGAAAAAGTATCACGTTATTGATTGGTTGCTAAGCAACAGCGAATGACGATTGCAGCGACATGAGATGCGATACAGTTGGAACTAACGTTATTGATTGGTTGCTAAGCAACGCGAATGGCGATATGTCATCAATGTTTTCTTATGACTTTATCACGGAAAATTGAGACTGTCTCTGTGGCGCGGTGGGAGTGTGTCCGACTGCTACGCAAGGGTTCGATTCCCACGCGGTACACTACTTTGTGTGATCCACAAATTGTTGTTCCGAGTCTGGCCTGTGACGACGAGTGTACTTTATGTCCGTGACTTTTATGTTTGTGAAATCCCCAGCGATACAGGGCTTGTACCCTACTGCGGGAGTCGTCTTTTATAAAATATATATAAATAAGTATAAGTATATATCTTACTAGCTGTCCCGCGTAACTTCGTATGCGTAATTTTTCCCCGTTTTTGAAACATTTCTCGTCGCTTCTCCGCTCCTATTAGTCATAGCGCGATGTTATATAGCCTATAGCCTTCCTCGATAAATGGGCTATCTAACAAATAAAGATTTTTCAAATCGGACCAGTAGTTCCTGAGATTAGCGCGTTTAAACAAACAAACAAACAAACTCTTCCGCTTTATAATATTAGTATAGATTAAGCGCATAACTCGTGAACGGCTGGACCGATTAAGCAATTTTTTTTAAATGTTTGTAAAATACCGAGGAAGACTAGATTTTGAGTATGAGGGAACAAAGCACAAATATGTGCGCATATATTTGTACAATATCTACAAGAATCTCCTATGCAGTTGAGATTAGATGTCGTGACCGAAATCCGTTAGCAGGATCCTTATTCACATTATTTTTTTCCGTTTTCGCAGCAACCCGTGTGAACTGTCAAAATGGCAAATAGAGAGCTGCGCTTACAATTAGAAGTGCATCAACGCATATGCGCGACGGACATCTTTGAGCGCACGCATGCGTCAGTTCGCACAAGCTTGCCGGGTAAACGAAAAAAAAAATGTAAATAAGGACCCGAAACAGTTGTAAAAATGGCGGCAAACTGACCGGCCATTATTTTTACAGCTCCGAGTTTAACTTGTAAAAAAATATTTGAAAACGTGTTAATTGATTAAGAACGAGACTTTGTGCTTGTAATAAACGCATAAATACTTGACACTGGCAGAAATTAGCCGTTTAAACGGCTAGATTGCCATAAACTTAAAGAAGAAGAAGAACCCGAAATATATTTATTTTACCTTAGGGCCTAAGGTAATAAGGTACAGTTGGATCAACGTAACTAGGCCGGACTGAAGTAGGCGACAAGTGGTTGCGCAGATGCATTTTTTGGAAGTGAATGGTGACAGGAAGCGGGGGGCGGGGGCGGTAACTTAACCAAGAGAATTAGAGATGCGATTACGCATTACATTGTCTTAATTAGTATTACTAACTCATGTTTTTTTGTGATTATTTTCGTAAAAAAATTGTTTTTCAAAGTTTCTTTAGTATTTACTGTAACTGTTCTAAATTTAAACTTTTATGAACTCATTTAAATAGTGTTTTTATATTGTTTAATTAAAATGTTGTTAGTATTTTTAATCGATTAAACATATTTAGTCGTTTTCGTAAGTAATTTTAGGGTCGCATCTCTATGACATGCGCGAAAATGATAAAAATCTAACTTCAATCCGGTCAAGTTACGTTGATCGTACTGTAGGTACTTAGTTTGTGAATGCCCTTTGACCCAGTGTTTTACTTGTAGTAGTTTTTAATCAACTACGTTTGTATTCAATTGCAGACTAGGTACGTACTACAAAAAAGGCGGCCACGCTTCGCTGTGACTTTTAAAGCCAGGAACACTCGGTGGCCCTTCCAGAACATTCTGCTAAAGTTTCATTACAATCTGATCAATGGTTTCCGAACGAATAGAGGACAAACAATAAACAAGAATCAATGTTTGTCTACATTGATTTTAAAGATAGTATAGTTATAGATTATGCTAAGCTTGCATTAAGAATACACAAAAAATACAACGGTCAACATATTTTTTTTTTCTGGTTCTTTCTCAAGGTTTAACTCATATTTAACCTAAGTTAAGATTAAGCTAAATCTAAGCACCTTCGTTGTTTCAGCACTCATAATTAAAGCTTACGTTCTATACTCCAAAGCTTACGTACTAACTCATGTTTTTTTGTGATTATTTTCGTAAAAAAATTGTTTTTCAAAGTTTCTTTAGTATTTACTGTAACTGTTCTAAATTTAAACTTTTATGAACTCATTTAAATAGTGTTTTTATATTGTTTAATTAAAATGTTGTTAGTATTTTTAATCGATTAAACATATTTAGTCGTTTTCGTAAGTAATTTTAGGGTCGCATCTCTATGACATGCGCGAAAATGATAAAAATCTAACTTCAATCCGGTCAAGTTACGTTGATCGTACTGTAGGTACTTAGTTTGTGAATGCCCTTTGACCCAGTGTTTTACTTGTAGTAGTTTTTAATCAACTACGTTTGTATTCAATTGCAGACTAGGTACGTACTACAAAAAAGGCGGCCACGCTTCGCTGTGACTTTTAAAGCCAGGAACACTCGGTGGCCCTTCCAGAACATTCTGCTAAAGTTTCATTACAATCTGATCAATGGTTTCCGAACGAATAGAGGACAAACAATAAACAAGAATCAATGTTTGTCTACATTGATTTTAAAGATAGTATAGTTATAGATTATGCTAAGCTTGCATTAAGAATACACAAAAAATACAACGGTCAACATATTTTTTTTTTCTGGTTCTTTCTCAAGGTTTAACTCATATTTAACCTAAGTTAAGATTAAGCTAAATCTAAGCACCTTCGTTGTTTCAGCACTCATAATTAAAGCTTACGTTCTATACTCCCGGTATTGTGTTGTATGAACGTAAGTAATTTGGGCCCTTGATGTCCAATTTTGTTAAAACCTTCTGAGAACATTTTGTCTGGCAAACATAAGTAAGTTACTGCGTGAAGTTATTTGTTGAGGAAATGTACTAAAATTCACGTATTTACAATAAATAGATCGTCAATGCGAACGTGTTGCTAATATGATATGGTTGTTATTCGATGAATTTGTTTTTTAGTACGTCAAACGGTTTCGTATTGTTTTTAACGTTATAAGGTCTTATAAAGCGATGACAGGGTGCACGCACGAAAAAGTGTCACGTAGCAACGGTCACGTTATTGATTGGATGCTAAACAGTCACGTTATTGACTGGTTGTTAAGCAGCGCAAAGGCGATTTCGCCTGCTGATAGGCTGAAGTATTGTGGCCGTCGGGTGCATGCGCGATTGCGCCCAGGTCCACTAAAGCTGTCACAGGCATGGTTCTTTATTACAATATCATCAATGTTTTGGCGATTGAAGCGACATGCGATACAATTGGAAATAAAAAAACTGTCGCAGGCATAGTTGTTTATTACAATGTCATCAATGTTTTCTTATGACGTTCTCACGTAAAATTATCGTCCGAAAAACGACTTTACGGACAACCATTTTTTTATTATAACCTCCGTTGCAAATAAGGGGGTTTTAAGTTTTATTTATCTGTCTGAGGCACACAACAATTTTGGATACAGTTTTTAAATTAGCTTAGCTTTATTTAGGAAAGTGTTTAACTATATTGAAAATAATCGACACCTTATTAATTACCCCATGTAATGGGATTGTCCCCCAAGGGGTCTACATAAATTTTTATTTTTTAGTTCAGATTGACCCAGACAGTAAGTGAAAGTGACCTATTTTCGATATTAATCATATTTAAATTATTTTGAACTTGTAACTGTGTATATCTAAAAATAACTTCGTATAATTGAAAATTAAAATTACTTAATCGACACTTGTGGGGACACCAATTACTTGCAATTACGAAAATAACTGTGTGTACGGTATTTTGACTGATAACAATTATTTGAGGGCGATAAGTTACTGGTTGGCCCTTTTGAATTAAAATAAACACGGAAAGGGCATTTCCTGTGTAATTTTAATAATGCTCAGACGTTTATTTTTTTTGGTTCATTTTTCCTTTTTAGGGTTCCAAAATTGCGAAAACGGAACCCGTATGGTTTGTCTGTCTGCTTGTCCGTCCGCATGTTACAGGCATTTTACTCAAAGACCACACAATGAATATTGAAGGAATTTAGTGATAAGGTGTCTTGTAGTAGCCGCTAGTTAGTTTGGAAGCTAAATAATAAAAATGAATATGTTTAGAGGGCCACTCCATACATGTAACAGAAGCTGATTTTTTGACGTGACAACGTCTTATAATTCGATGGAGCCGGCTGAACGCACGAAAAAATGAGGCGTTACCTCGCTCTGAGGCGTTTCATTGTAAAAATAAATAAATAAAAATTGACATAATTGTATTTATGCGTACAAATAAATGTAACTTGATCAATTCAATTGTGATTTCCATTTACCTCCTTCTCTATATCCGATGTCAACTAGCGTTCCCAGAAGACTGGCAGCATTACCACGTTGATCGTTTTATAGCCTAAGTGACATTTTCAGAAGGTAACCATCATACGTACCTCGTTAGAGCAACGCACACATAGACATAGTTCACGTACACGGAATCAAAGACCATTTCGGACCACTTTGTTCGGTACACGTGCCGAGATCCCGGGTCCGTGAACGATATCTGTGTCTGCTTGCTCAAGCGCGTTTTTATGAACGTTGCCTGTATGCCTGCCTAGTGCAAGTTTGTTTAACTTTAACGCGATCGAAACGTTTCCGCGTTTGGCTCTCTGATTAGTTAAGAACTTGTAGGAGGCCAATCGAAGCGCAAAACATCTTAAAAGTGTCGATTGCGTTTCCGATTCTTACTAATTGGCAAAAAAATACGCTATCGAGGCATTCCGGTTCACTTGGTAATTCATTTTCATTCATTTCATTTATTTATTCATCAACAATTTTACAATCGTGTTTGAAATAGGTACATAACTCAAAATCTAACAATAATTTATTAATTAATACACAAATAAGAAAAGAAAATAACGAATCATTTATCTAAAATACATAATATATGCTATTAAAATTTAAATTCATCTACAGAATAGAAACACCCTTCCAACAATAGCTTTTTCAACCGTGTTTTGAATATATTCGGACTATCAATAATTTTCATGTCCGTAGGTAACAAGTTATACAACCTAACCGCCTGATACCGGCAGCCATGCATCGAAATATTTAGCCTCGGACGAAGTGGGGCTTCCAGGTCTTTCCTTCTGGTCTCTAGTCTTATGCTTCTTTGTTCCATGGTCTCGTACCTGTAGGGATGTCGAACAACATCCATCACAACAACTAAAATGTAGAGACTAGGAAGTGTTAGAATGTCGAGTTTCCTGAAATGGTCACGACACGATTCCCAAGGAGGTATCCGTACCATAGTGCGAATAGCGCGTTTTTGAATGGTGAAGGCTCTATTTATATTATAATCATAGCTGTTTCCCCAGAACTGAACGCTATACCTCAATTTGGATTCCACTAGAGCATAATACACCATTTTAAGTTGTTCCAAATCCACCTCATCTCTTAAACTCCTTAAGGCATAGCAAGCTGAGCTTATCGCGTTTTCGATAGCGTCTAACTCGGATTTCCAGTTCAAGAATTGGTCAATGTTAATCCCCAGAAACTTAACACTATCTTTGGATTCCACTTTCACCCCATTACTTATAATGTTAATGGTATCAGTCTTACTTGCCGTAGTTCGGAACAATATTGCGTTGGTTTTATTAATGTTTAATTTTAAGTTATTAGCATCAAACCATTCATTAAAGGCCAGAAGTGCAATATTTATTCTAGAATCAAGCTCTGCCTTGCAGGAGGCTGGTATTATTGCATTGGTGTCGTCTGCATAGATAATTAATTTAATGTCAGATATTGAATTAGAAATAAAATTTACTATGTCATTCAGAAAAATTATGAAGAAGATTGGGCCAAGAATTGAACCCTGTGGAACCCCACGCGTTGTTTTAGTTAGTCTCGATTTAGTTACTACTTCCTGATCATTTACAATATTTTTAATTTCAACAAACTGCTTTCTATTACTGAGGTAAGATTTTAGCAGTTTTAAGGCATGATTTCTGACACCGTAAAATTCTAGTTTAGCTAAAAGGATATCATGGTCTATAGTGTCGAATGCAGCTGAAAGGTCCAAAAATATGCCAGCAACCTTCATTTTTCTGTTCAGGTCACCCAATACATCATTGATTAATATATCAACGGCATCTATAGTACCTACTCCTATTTGGTAGCCAAACTGGCGCTCGTTTAGGATATTATTCGAGTTTAAATGTGAGACTAATCTATCCTTCAAAAGTTTCTCGAATATTTTAGAGACAACAGGCAGTAGGGAGATCGGCCTATAATTTTTAGGATCAGTCTTTTTACCCTTCTTGAAGACGGGGATAACCCTAGCGATCTTTAGTTGGTCTGGAAATATTCCGTCATCAATGCAATTATTGAAAAATGTTGCTAATGGACTGGCTAGGATATCTATATTGTCCTTTATTAGCGTGATAGGTATACCGTCATAACCACAAGACTTTTTCGTTTCCATTCTTCTAATTATGTATTCAATCTCACCACTGTTCGTATGTCTCATCTCCATATTAGTGTCTATTCTATTCGAGTGATCAGCTAAGAATTTCATTGCAAGGGTATTATTCGTATTGGGGTTTATGTCATTTGTACTATAATTAAATTGAATTGCGAAAATGTCAGCTATAATTTGGGTATCGGTCACAATAATATCATTAATTTTAAATTTATAGTTTTCATTAGCATTCGTATCTCCTTTATTTCTATGTTTATTAACTATGTTCCAGATCTGTTTGGTTCTATTTTTTGCTTTATCTATTGCTCTCTTAACGGCTTTTTTTTTCGCTTGTGCTATGACTTTCTTATACACTTTTATATAAGAATTCCGGTAATAGATTATTGAATCATGACTGTCACTTTTGTTTATAGTGTTTAGGAATCTTTTCATCTTGCTTGAGGTTTTAATGCTCTTAGAGATCCAGTTGTTTTTGTTCTTGACACCTTTAATCTCAATCCTTTTCTTTGTAATGGATGAAGTGAATATTCTTTGGAATGCAATAAGGAAACCATTAATGTAACATCCCATTAAATTGCTATTCAACAGGTTTTGCCTAAAAAGGATTTTATTTTTTTGAGAGAGTATTCTACGCATTGCCGTGTAAGATTGCGTTTCCGATTTGGTATTCATAGTTTTGAGATTCAGGTTACAAAAAATGCCTGCATGACCATCTCCAAGATCGTTTTGGTCTACACTTATGTGGCTTATATTTTTCTCTGGTAGGTTAGTTAGGATATTATCAATGCATGACTCGATTCCATTGCGTGAGAAGGTTGTAGACTCTATTAAAATACGAAAGTTAAAACATTTCAGTAGTGCCAAAAAATCACGTTGATATTTACTATGTTTCATAATATTGACGTTAAAATCACCCAGTATGATACAACTCTTGTTGAAAAAGTGTTCTAGTAAATTTTCTAGTTTAGTCATAAATTCATTGAAATTTCTATCTTCTGGGATTCTATACAGACAGCAGATATTCAGGTTGAAATTAGTATCCCTGACGCCACAAATTTCAAAGCAGTCTTGTTTATACATTTTTTTACAAATATTTAGTTCTTCGTAAGTATTGTTTAAACGTGATAAAATTAAAGAGCCCCCTCTTCGTTTATTAGTCCTAGTATTGCACGATGCTATATTATAGTTTTCGAAATGAAAGACCGAACTACTTTGTTTATTGAGGAAATGCTCGCAGATACATATGTAATTGACATTAATGTCTCCATTTATGTCACTTAAATAAATATTTAACTCATTTTTTTTATTTGCTATTCCACACAAGTTTTGGTAGAAGAAGTTCAGGCAGTGAGTCCGGCCGACACTGCGTGTTTGACTACTATCCTTAATTACGAAAAAATGTGTCATCCTGTTTCTCCCCTAGGTCCGTATCTGCGCAGGTAGTTTGTGTGGATGCTGTCCTATAGGTAATGTTTTCATTTACAAATTGTTTATTTTCATTGTTAATATAATAATCCAAGCGACGATTCATATACGACGTGTGTATCTTTTAACAAAAATCTACTTACAAACAGTTTATCATATCTATACATGTTTTTATAACTGTGGCGGTCTAGGTCAAGAATTTTGGAAGTTTTAAAATGGGAGCTTACAAAACGCAACAGATTGTTAACACTTTTCACGTTTAAGTGGTCATTTCTATAAATCGTGCCTATAAACAAATTGGTGTTAGTGAGTTTACTAATAGTGTAATAGAGTAGCGATTGCATTTCCAGTGGGTTTGTGTCATTTGAACCTGTTAGAAAAATAATGAAATCTTGTTTGGTAAAGTCCTCACTGCTTTTAATGCACCCTTCCAGTATTAATTAATAGGATAAAGCTGTTCTTATCACTTATTTGCAGTTATAAATCAGAAAAAAGTTATTATGGGAAGTACGAAAATACTGTCATAAAAATAAATCTATACATCATACCTACTGTAACTCTAAGAATAAAGCTAATGTTTAGAAATGTAAATAGGAAAAAACCGGGCAAGAGCATGTCGGCCCATGCTCAGTGTAGGGTTCCGCAGCCTTGAACAATTGCATCAGCAGAAGAGCGTATGTTCATGGCAGTTACGCCCTTTTGTTGAGAAACGCAGTTTTTTGGCTATAACTCAATATAAAGGAGGAAATATAAGGGTTCCGTTTTTGGAATGTAATTTATCTATAATATAATTTCTTAATAATATCTTGGAACAACTCACACAACGCCATCTGATCCCAAACTAAGCAGTGCTTGTACTATAGCTATAACTGATAAACATACTTATAAATACATACATATTATAGATAAATTACACCCAGACACAGAATAAACCCTTTGTATATTATATTTTTTTTTGCTTTTTAGTTACCTATTTATTTTTGAAGTCAGCGATTTTTTTTTTAAGTTTTTCAAACACAAGATAGTAGCTGTATGTATATTTATTACCAGACAGACCGTAAGCTTCTTTATCAGATTAATGTTTTAAAAAATATTTTTTTTAGAAAACCCCAAATTAAGTAGGTACATCAGATTTTAATCGGGCTATCAATGGATATATCGCGTTGTTATCGTGAAAATAAGGTATCAGTTAAATAGCATTTTAACTGGCGCTTAGTTCATTTGACTAGAAACTAGTAGAGAAAGGCCATCAAGTCACTTTTGCATTAGAACGGCTGTCACCGGCTGTACAGACTGTATGTTAAGTTATATATCACATTACTTATTATGTACAATACATAAAATGCATATCGTCAATTTGAGTCTTTCAAAGCATCCTATCTGAACCAAATTGGGGTGAATTTAAGGTGTAGGTACGATAGCAAGTCATTAGGTAATGGTAAGTATGTAGGCACTTAATTACTGTAGTAGTGTTTTCTTCTAACTTCAATATACTATAGGATTGTCACCGTAATTAATGTGTAAAAACAACCGGGCACTTTATGTCGGGCCACGCACAATGTATGGTTCCGTAGCCCTCCCCCCCCGTCCGAATAATGCGAATGGTGCGAAAAAAAAATGCGAAAAATGAGAAAAAATCACATCCCCACTTTACATATACCCTCAAAATAAGTTTTTATTCTTTCAATTTGTGGCGTAAGTAAAATTACAGCTTTCTATCACTAACAGTCTCTGAGCCAAATTACGGACGGACAATCCCACATTGCTAGTTATCTTTTTTTTTTAAAGAAAAAAAATTTGCTGGTGACATAATGGCGGACTTCACAGAACCATTCTAACTACTTTTTCTTTGTCATGTGGTTTCCCTTACATTATAAATTGTGCCATAATTAATATTTGCAATTAATTTGCATATGTAATGAAGTAAATTGTAGGATGGGGAAATTCGTCCGCCATTTTGTAAATGCCAGGTCTACTAATAACAACGTCGGCTTTTCTGCCACATTCCACATTTACTTAACTTCGAACTAGATAAATTACATATTTAGGAGTGTCAGTTACTAATATTATGTTCTGTGCTGTCCGTTTTTGTGCTAAAAGAGCTTATGTTTTTTTACACTAGATTATGCGCGCGGTGAGAAGTTAGGGTGCAGGCAGGCTATGTCGCACCCTTAGTAATAAACGGACAAATTTAAAAAAAAACGCTTTTGGAAAAACGCATTTAAAGATTGGGAATTCGAAAAGATACAGCCGCTTGAGAAGGTAGTGAGACAACGTATTATCTCCCTTATTTATGCTCTTTTTTTCTGACTGGGAAAAACAGTAGATAGATCTGCTAAAAATGTGCCCGTTTAGTGTAAAAAAAAAAACAAAAGAAATTTATAATCTATACGAAAAATACTAATATTATAAAGCTGAAAAGTTTGTTTGTATCTTTGAACTCGATAATCTCAGGAACTACTAGGTGGAAATTAAAAATTATTTTACTGTTAGATAGCACATTTATCGAGGGTGCCTATTATCATTTATCGAGGCTATATAACGCTACGACCAAAAGGAGCTGAGCAGCAATAAAAAATGTTAAAAAAACGAAAACGGGAAAATTTATGCAAACGAAGTTGTTCAGCTAGTGAATTAATAAAGCTCAAAATCTAAGGGCCCTCCGCCACTGATACAGTATGTTGCCCTAAGAGTTTATTCAACAAGGCTTCCTGCTTATACATAGGTAACTGTAACACAAAATTAAACTACTTGTGATAATATCGAACCAATTTCCCGTGCCTCTGACCAATTATATGAGCACCTACTCATTATTTTAAGAAAACATCAACTACTTAACATAAGAATTTGAGTCGAAAACGCTATGCAATTACGTGCACCACAAAATTGCGAATTGTATAATGTAGGTGGCAGGCGACGAAGATTGGGTGGTTCTAGAAACGACATTGCGACAGGAAATATATATTAATTAGGTTATTAGGAACTAAATGGAATTTTTGATGACTTAATCTTTTGTTTTAGTGTATGAACCTGCTGTCTTATAATCTAGAGGACAACGTTTTAAGCGTCTTCCAGACGGTTGGAAACAAACATACAAACCAAGGTGACCTTGCTTGTTTCCAACAGTGTAGACGGTTGTTGCAAATCAAGTACAACAGCCGTCAACACTGTTGGAAACAAACAAGGTCACCTTGCTTTGTATGTTTGTTTCTAATCGTCTGGAACACGCTTTATACACAGAAACCTTCCCAGAAAAATATAATTTATATACTTAAAATATAATTGACTTCTGTAAGGTCTTGTAAGGCTTCGCCTTCGTCTGATGTTTGCCGATGTCTGTCAGTTATCACGATAAGAAGTCTTTCACTAAGAACCAAAATCTTTGTAATATCTAATTAAGATCCTTTTAGACTTCTCGTCCCTTTAATGAGAAAAATAAATTTAAGATAAATGTTGATAAACTTTCGCGATTTGTACACATTATGAATATATATATATATATATATATATATATATATATATATATATATATATATATATACTAACATTATAAAGCGGAAGAGTTTGTTTGTTTGTTTAAACGGGCTAATCTCAGGAACTACTGGTCCGATTTGAAAAAATCTTTTTTTATTGGTTAGGCCATTTATCAAGGAAGGCTATATAACATCGCGCTACGACTAAAAGCAACGACGAGAAATGTTGCAAAAACGGGGAAAATGTACGCATACGAAGTTGCGCGGGACAGCTAGTATATATATATTACGGGTAGACGTCACAGTCTACCCGTGACCACGGCCGTTGCAATACGGTCGAAGCTTCGCGCGTTGGGCAATAAACAAGGTATTTTACCTTAAATTATTCACGCGATTAATACCCGTAATATAAATAATTTCATAAAAGTATTAGGATATCACTATAGTTTTCTTATCGGTCTCAGTTTTTAATTTTAATCGCCGTACCATAAAGTCATTTCAATGTACCAAACATCTGTGGTCCACAATCGACCGACCCGCTGTAAGTGACTGCCGAAACTTGCACGAATCTTGGAAAAAAGTCGACGAAGGAACCGCTCCAGATCAAATGAGATGGTCCCGGGGCTACAGAGCAACCTGCTCGACAGATACAACCTGTATACACCACGTTAAAACTATACTTTATATTGATTATAGTAATTTATATCGAGAGCATGAACTTAATTAAATGTAGGGTTGCTTAAAGTACTTTTAGTTGGACAATTGGACGTAATTGAGAGGAATTACTTCCATGAAATTATGTACACATAAACATAGGCAAAAAGTTTACAATGTCCTTCCCAAGAATACTATCTATCGTATTATAAAATTTCATTTAGTCGTGGATCACATAAATATTATTAATAATAATGTCTTGGGACAAGTCACACAACGCCATCTGACCCTAAACTAAGCAGAGCTTGTACTATGCAAACCAGACAACTGATAAACATACTTATATATTTCTAAATACATACATATTATAGATAAATAACACCCAGACACAGAATAAGCCATCGTGCTCATCACACAAAGTTTTACCTGATCTGGATCGAACCCACGACCTCTTGCGTAGCAGTCGGATTCACTCACGCTGCGCCACGGAGGCAATCAATATTTAGAATATTTGAGGTCAATATTTCGAGCTGAGAAGCCTTAAGCCTGAAATATTGACCTCAAATATTCTAAAAAAAATACGAAACATTTAATTAGAATGCTACAATGCAAAGATTCAGATAGGCAGATAATTTTGGCTGTACATCAAAATAGCTGACAGACAATAGTTCTTAAATATAGACGAGGATAGCCCGGTAAACTTATTTTGACAGTAGAAGGCTTAATAACAGGCTGTATTTCTAACGGAGACATCATTCCTACTTCCCAAGCCGTAACAAAATTACATCGAACAATAGTAATCCCTGCCAGACATTCAAATGTGTTAGTACATTCTGCTCCGCTTTCCCACGAACTACCTGGGCCTCTGTACAGCAATTACTCTGTACACATAGCTTTTTAATAACGTGTTTAATGTTAAAGAAATTTACGTTCGCGAGTTGTTCCTCTGAGTTGCCCATTGATGCAAAATCGAGAACCGGTTTTGAACCGATACCTCCAGTGTCCGAACTTACTTATTAACTCCCTCTGACGTGACGGAGACAGGTGAAATTTTAATACCGAATTTTATTTCAGGGCTGTGCCGAAGTATTTTCAATGCTGCAATTTTTAAGTGACTAATAGAGCATTTTTGAGTGTAAATTGGAGAGAAACGCGAAGTTTTGTAAACCAAATTGCGTTATGTTAAAATGTTGGCGATTTTAACCAATATTTTGACATTATTATTGTTTTTTTGTTCCTATTTATTTTAATTTACATTTATTAAATTGAACTTTGGTTTATTTTTATAGTTAGTAGTCATAAAAGTAGAATTATGTTTATAATGGTGGTCGTTGCATAAAATTTTGGGGTCATATAAATTATAAAATCATTTTATTTTTAAAGTTATTATCTTTAAAATGAGCTGCATTTATCCTGCCTTATATGGGTGAACATATTATTGAACAGTTATTTAAAAGTGCGTCAAAATTATCATACGTTAAGACGTTGGCGTGGTCTTATGTACTTGGTGGCAACCGGTCTTTTTGACGATCTTAAGGCTTCTGAGCCCTTTGGTATAAATGTAATTAGCCCTTTAAAAACTACAGAAATGTTATTGAGTAATTATGTGTTTGTCGTTACGTCGGTTATGTTCTTTGTAGTTGTATCTTTTTTCTTTAGGATCGCCACATATAAAATGACTAGCTGTCCCGCATTTTCCCCGTTTTTGTAACATTTATCATTGCTGCTTCGCTCCTGTTGGTCGTAGCGTGATGTTATATAGCTTATAGCCTGCATCGATAAATGGGCTATCCAACAGTGAAGGAATTTTTCAATTCGGACTAGTAGTTCCTGAGATTACTGCGTTCAAACAAACAAACTCTTCAGCTTTATAATATTAGTATAGATTGTGTTTCCTCTCCGCCAAAATGAACCGCCAGACGAATAATCAATGTGCAGCGATTGTCCTGCGACCTAAGTGAATATTTCCTCTAAATTTTACGAAAAATCCTCGCTAAACTCGAAATGTTTATCGTGTTCCGTGCCTAGATTGCTAGTTGTTTTTACGTTAACACGATCAAAACGTTAACCGCGTTTGGCGTTTGGCTCTGGTTGGTTAAGAGCTTGGAGCGGGCCAATCGGAGAGCTAAACATCTTAAACATGTTGATCGCGTTAACATAAAACAAATTCGCACTAGGCACACCGAGATTGCATAGGTACTTTGCTCGAGCGAAATAAAGTCAAAGTACTTTATTCATTTAGGTTACAAATGCAACGCTAATGAACGTCAGACAAAATTTGGAAAAGAATGATTCTACATTTAATACCAAGTTCGCAAGAGTAATGCCGTGAGAAAAGAACTTGGCAAAAACTCATAGCCATTTTTTTTAAATGCATGTTTTACAATATATTTGTATATATAGGTATAGTTATGCCAGTAAGGTCCTACAACCATTACATCATGAAACTCACGCAAGCAATACCCATAGTACGTAAACTGGTATAATCAAGTTTTAAATGAATTAGCCTCCTACGGTGTGGATGGGAGCATCAACTTACAAAAATACAGAGGAGGGTAAAGGCGACATGCGATTCGATTATTAAAAGAAAAACTAATTATTATACAAATAATTATGAACCACTAATTACAAAATAATGACAAGGCAGACCGAGTCACACCAAGTAGCACCCGTTGACGAGTTACTACTATATTTCTATACTCATGGTCTTTTGCGAATCACGGTCTCCACTCTACGACGCATTTACTCCTATAGCTATCAGTCCTTACCTTTCCAGCCTATAGCCACTTCAGCCACTCTCACTGTTCAGTCCATCATCTGTTATCGCAGCTAACAAATGTAACTATATATTAAACAATGAGGAAACGCACGTAATCTGTAGCGAGTGATACCAGGTCGGTTCTCACGCGTACCGCGCCCTGCGGTCTGTGGTCTTGCTCACTTTACACGCAAAGCGCCCGCGCAATACCAAACAAATACGAGTAATAGATTTCTAACACAATATACCACAATCACAGAAAGTAACCTGCATACAACGTGTAGAATAACAAACGCACATATAGACATTGGCGTACCTGGGTATTCCCATGCTAGGTGTGAGGGAGGTTTGAACTTCCCAAAACCTTGGGGATTTGGAATTCGACCCCTCCCCCCCCCCCCACTTAAAATACAGAAAGTATTAGGCCGGTGTTTGGTCAAACACCATAATATAAAGTGATAGTGGCAGTACTTTACATCTAAAACACAAGAACAAAGTGTTATCAATTTATCAAATACGAAGAAAAATCAATGGATAATTTCTTAGATTAAGTATTTTAGCAGTTTATGTCAACTTAAAAGCTTCAATGTTATCATTTACTTTTTATACAAAAAAAAATAACACCATAGTATGTGACACCATAAATGATGTGCACCGCCTGTCGCGCGAGATACTTTAGCGATATCAAGTAAATCTGCGTAACCGCCTCAGAAATAAATTCCTGGATACCCCTATGGGGTACCAAAGAGTAAAGAAGGCAAATATTCAAAGAAAACGCTCTTGACGAACACGTCAAACCATTGACAGAGCGATCATGCTTCACGATTGCATGTCCGTACAATATCTATCTGTACGTAAGTAATCTGTGATCTCACACCCTCGTCTTTGATACCATCGTGTTACATACACAATGTCTATGTGTTAACCCGTGCGAGGTAAGTATGCATGTTGCCTTCTGTACTCTCAGTATATTGTGTTCCTAATCATGTCTTATTAATCATAATCCGTCAAGCTCTTTGTAAGATACAAGTCTTAGAGAGGTCATAGGCCTTGGTTATCATAATACACGATAGCTAAGTACTTTCTGTTTCTTCAAGTAATTAACGAATGTAAGTATTTGTAATTATATTGATTTATTGCTTACTACAGGGTTCCGATGGTTTTTTTCTTCACTGTCTATGTGTTATATGTAAATATCATTTTTTTTTAAAGACGACTCCCGCAGTTGGGCACAAGCCCTGAGTCGCGGAGGACTTCACAAACAAAGTACA
Source organism: Herminia tarsipennalis (assembly GCA_945859575.2). NCBI lineage: Eukaryota > Metazoa > Arthropoda > Insecta > Lepidoptera > Erebidae > Herminia > Herminia tarsipennalis. The sequence continues at coordinate 20,315,510 of OX243850.2, forward strand.
CCCAGACTCGGAACAACAATTTGTGGATCACACAAAGTGGTGTCCCGTGTGGGAATGGAACCCACGACCTCTTGCGTAGCAGTCATACACTCCCACTGCGCCACAGAGGCAGTCCAGACTTTTATTAGAGGCAGTCCAGAATTTCGACTATAATTCTTGGAAATTATAGTAAAGATCGTATCCAAATTCGTAGCCGTCGTTTAAATAAACTAAGCCCTAAATAGACTCAAAAACTATTAACTAGACGAAGTCAAAGTCAAAAGTACCTACTTTATTCACTTAGGTTACAGAATGCAACGCTTATGAACGTCAGACAAAAATTGGAATAGAATGCAAGTTCGCTAGAGTAAAGTCGTGAGAAAAGAACTTGACAATAAAAACTCATGGCCACTTTTTTTTTTAAATACCACTTATTACTATATATTTATATATATATACAGTTACGCCACCATGAAACTCACGTAAGTGGTAACCATAGTACGAAAAGAGTAGATATACCTAATCAATATATGTTCGTAAACTTTCGCGATTTGTACACATTATAGAATTTTATAAGCTATGGGTCTTAATCGCATGAATATTTTATTTTAAGGCTAAATACCTTTGTTAATTGACCGACGTTTCGACCGTATTGCAACGGCCGTGGTCACGGGTAGACTGGAGAGTCTATAGAATAAAATATTTACGCGAAAAGACCCGTAGCTTATAAAATTCTATAATACATCAAGTTTTAAATGAATGAGCCTCCTATGGTGTGGATGGGAGCATCAACTTACAAGTTAAGTATTGTAAGTTACTTATCCTATTACTTTTTACGTTTTAAATTGATCGTCATAGTTTATTAAACATAATACGCACTAGAAATCGATATGGTACTCCATATTCGAGTATGTGTTATGTAGTTCGTTTGTACGAACAACATAACGTACCTACATCTATACTAATAATATAAAACTAAATAGTTTGTTTGTTTATTTGAACGTGGTTATCTGAGCCGAATTGAAGAATCACTGTTAGATAGCCCATTTATCGAGGAAGGCTATAGGCTATATAACATCACGCTACGACCAATACGAGGGGAGCAGCAATGAGAAATGTTGCAAAAACGGTGAAAATTTACGTAGACGAAGTTGCGCGGGACAGTTAGTTATAGTATACTAGCTGTCCCGCGCAACTTCGTCTGCCTGTCATGTTATATAGGCTATCTTATATAGCCTTCCTCGATAAATGGGCTATCCAACAGTGAAACAATTTTTCAATTAGAATCAGTAGTTCCTGAGATTACCGCGTTAAAATAAACAAACTTTCAGCTTAATAATATTAGTGTAGATTTTGGTAAATATTGCCCCAAAACTTGTGTCGGCAAATCATGAATTGAAGGCGGCTGATTTCAAGGTACCTACAAATAGTTAACTATGAGAAATATTTCGGGACTAACGAACCTTTTATTTACCCGAAGTCGACACGTGACTACGATCGCTGCAATTCGATCGAAACGTCGGCTAAATAAAAGGTAAAACCTTTAAATAATTCACGCGATTAAGTCCCGAAATGTATCTAATATGTATAAAAATCGCGAAAGTTTAAAAACAATAATAGTTAACTAAATGAGATAGACTAGAGAATTAGGTGAGACACGTTATTCAGAGTTACGTAACTGTTTCTAATAATATTATTTCTAGTTTGTAGAATAAATAAATTCCAAACAAAATAGTGGTCCCCTATATCCTCAATATTTGCAGGGAAAACTACAACATGGTGTACAAAACGGTAAAAAGTGTATTTCCCCTAGTTAGAAACTTTTCCTTGTTACTTAATATGAATGCATTAACAACAATGTTGATATTTGTAACCTGTCAATGTTTATCGTTGCATACATTCATGCCGCGAAAATCTATTCATAGTAGTTACATAGGTACGACATTTTTGCTATATTTGTCACTAACGGCTGCCCCGGTTTTCACGGAGTTTTCTGCACTCAATAATTTTTTTACCTGACTGCGCGACGCAAAAGAGGGTAATGTGTTTATCAGTCTATGTATGTATGTATTGTGTTCCTTTGTGGCTCTATATAGACCAAACGCGTGGGTGGATTTTAACGATTCATACGTCAATCGATTCGTATTAGTCTTGCGAATGTCGCCAGACGCCATATTGTGATAGAGAAAAAAATAAAGTCAACAAACTATGGCATGTGGGATATCATTGTTTAGGTATTTTAAAATCATGATGAGGTTTCTTATATCATTTTTCATTTAAAATTACCGTTTAGAATATATAGCGATGTAAAGTTAGTTACCAACTATTTTCATAAAAATAATCGGTACAGTTGTTACGTCGTACAACTAAGCACAAAAAGCATAAATAATAAAAAAAAGTTAATTATTTGAAACTTTTATTTATTGAACTATTTGTAAAAGCAAAAATCTGAACATAATTCGTAAGTTAACAATAGCTTCTTTGTGAAAATTGAAAATATATTTATTGTTGCCACTGTACCATATTCTTTATAGTGTTTTGATTACACCATAGATTTTTTTAAATTGTTCAATTGGCATTTACTACCATAAAAAAAAAAAAATTGGTGACACCCTGTCACCGCAGGTCACCTCTTCGGCGGTAAAACGGGTGCGCGGAACCATATTCGCTGTTTTCCTAATAATATAAATAACATTAGCGTGAAGAAGCAATCATGCCTAATTTGCTGTCCATGACACTACGATGTATGACCGACACGATTCAATTTGAAAGTTTTCCACACAAAATACGGACTGTAAAATACCTGCAAATAGGTAGTACTCGTAAGTATATATTAAGCGATAGTTCGCCACGGCAATTTCCATTTTTAATACACAAAGACGGAATTCTATACCTGGGCTACATACCTAATATGTTCGTCAAGTTTCATTTTCACCTAAAAAGTCGAACTTAAACTTAAGGTTGGGAACCTTATTACATAACTCCAATCATATCCAATAAGTCAGGACAGTCGACCCGTGACCACGATCGGTGCAATTCGATCGAAACGTCGGGTAAATAAAAGGTTCGTTCTTTACCTTCAAATAATTCGCGCGATTAAGTTCCGAAATATATCTAATATGTATAAAAATCGCGAAAGTTTAAAAACAACATAATTATCCAATAACTTTAAAAGCAAATACGCAATTCAAAAAAACCTGCCTATAAAATATATGCAACCTCCATCATTCCCGCTGTCTCATTGCGGCTAATAATTTGCGACTCAAATTTCTGATCGAATGAATTTATACCTATCTACTTGAAAATGAATTTGTTCCATCTGTCACTTTCAATTTGACATGCTATTCTTAAAGTAAAACTTTCGATTGAGAACTATTGTAGGCATTTTATGATGAAAGCTCAGACTTTTAAAACACTAAAAAAAATGAGAAAACATTAAATTTAGAAAAATAATTAAAAAATTCAAGAAGCCGTAGGACTTCTCAAATTTTTTTTTTTTTTTTGTTTTATGTATATTTTTGCAATGTAAAAAGTACAGGTTTTAATAATGTAATATATACGTATAATAAAATAATATTCATTATACCTACACGTATATACTTATTTTTTTGTCTGTCTGTCTGTTTCTTCAACAGTGTATGAACCTATAAAAGCGCTAATTATCAAAATACCACTTACGAATAAGTCTCATTTTAATGTATTAAACTATTAATGTTAAAATGTAGTAATAAAGTTCAATTGTAGATATTTTCATAATAAATGTTACTTGAACAATTACCATTTAGATTATGTTAATAGCTGTTTGATCATAAGGCTATTTATTTGGATTTAAAATGTTAATAAGAACCTATTAACGAGCTATAAAGTAACTTGTACGTTTTAATCGTTTTCATATTTCATTAAGACTACAAATTTAAGACTGGACTAGTTTATACTTTAAGGAATAGGCGGCGTTTTTATATTTAAACAAATTAAACATGGTTTTATTAGGGTTCCGTAGCTAAAATCGCAAATACTCTTATAGTTTAATCATGTTCGTGAAAGGAATTTTACTCAACAACTACACGATGTAACGACGATGTATAACTACCGGCTAGATGGCGCATGCGAGGGCCCAACTCGCGAGCATCAATGGATAAAAAAAATTGAGGTCTAGTAACATAGTCCAGATAGGTGGTTCGATTCCGGCCCCGGTTTGGCTATGGAATTCTCGGGTTCGATTCCTGGGTCGGGACTTAAAATTTTTCTATCTTTAAAAAATGCAATTATTGTATTTGTAAAGTAATTTGCAAGAAATGCCTATAAAAAATACTTCAAAACACGATGTAGGTATAATTTAGTTTTTTTTAATACGATGCGACGCCTGATGGTAGGTAAGCGTCACGCGTCGCCCATATCAGTATCAGCGCCATCCAAATCCTTGTTTGGCGAAGATCTGAATATCATCGTTCCGCGCTCATCATTTGAGATATTATTCGTAAATCTCGTTTGCCCAGTAATTACACTTGCTACAGTGCCCTTCAACCGAAACACAGTGATGCGTTAACATTACTATTTCATAGGAGAATAACTGACACTGTTGGCCGAGACGGTGAAATTTGATTTAAAAACAGATTTCATTGATCTACGTTAACCTAACCAATTGAGATATAGCTATTTAAATAAAATTCTTTGTCCTGACTGATGGATCAATGCACAGCCTAAATCTAAATTTCGAGGACGTATTTCTTATATTAGTCCGATAAGAAGGGATTTTTGAAAATTCATCCCCTAAGGGGGTAAAATTGTGATTTTTAAGTTTGTATGAAACTCCGTCAGTTTTAAAGTTTGGAGTTAGTTAGTTATTTGACTTATTGGTTTAAAATAATGAAATAAAGGTCTCAGCGTTTTTGAAAAATCAACCCTTAACGATGGTAAAAAACGGTTGCAACTTGCAAGTTTGTTTGAAACTTCGTCACGTTTAATGTTAGATCTACGTAATTTCGTATTTGGCTTTATGGTTTTAAATAATGAACACGGGTTACAGTGTTTTTGGAAACTAAACCCCTAGGGGGGTAAAATAGGGGTTGCAAGTTTGACGACGGATATTGGGGAAGTGTGAGCTATAACATATAAATGCGAAAACTTAGGGTAATTTTTATCGTGATACGGCCGACATCAACGGCCGAAGCTACAGGCAGAAGCTAGTAAGTATCCTATCAAAGTAATATTTGTATTTCAACACTTTAGTAGAAGCGACCCATTCAAATACATTTTTAATGAATTACCATTCAACCAAAATTTTCTCTTTTTGACCAAATTAAGGGGCGTGAAAAGAGTATTAATTAATTACTATTCAAAGGAAATACTGATTTTGTTCTAAAGGGAATCAGTCCTATAGAAAATTCTTATATTGATTAATATAATTATATAGAGATGTGGCCTCGACCAAACACAAGGTCAAAGTCACTAGAAACAGTGGATCTTAACCTTTCTTTCTACACATTCTGACTATCTTGACTGGCCTGTTTGCCTAGTGGTTAGTGACCCTGTCTGCTAAGCCGGGGGTCTTGGGTTCGATCCCCACCCAGGATAAAACTTGTGTGTGGTGACAGGGTGTTATTTATCTATAATATGTATATATTTAAAAATATTTAAGTATGTTTATAAGTTGTCTGGTTTCCGTAGTACAAGTTTTATATAAAACCAGCTGTCCAGCGCAACTTCGTATGCGTACATTTTCCCCGTTTTTGCAACATTTTTGCGATATGAGATCTTTTTTTAGCTCTTTTTAGCAGATCTCACTCACATATGAGGCAGTTCTTGTTACTATGCTTGTCTTGGACGAACGCCTGGCGTCGCCTAGTCGTGCCCCACCTATGAGAATTAGCACAGATTTGGTGAACACTTTGTCTGAAGTGAAAGTGTAGAAACGACGCCTGTACGAGGCTGGCTTACTCTTGCCACAGCGACCATGAATCATCCATAAAATAGCAAGAAAACATTCCCTCGCTTTTTCATAGTCCTCACTAGAAACTTGCCCTTATAGACCACCGACGTCATAGACGTTTGGTTCAAACAGCTGCTCAATTATCCTAAACTAATCATGTTAAATTAACATTTTATCGGCACCTATACTCGTTTCAAAGAAAACCGATTACAAGTCAGAAACAAGTACTGGTAATAAAACCATCGTCGGGCATTATGCCATGACATTTTAATGGTGAAGTCACAATTACATAAATAATTTACTATGTTGGTTGATGTTAACTGATAATTTCGCCAACGCCTTGGGTGGTATGTTCGCAAAACATGAAGAGTTCAGAAGGGAAGCTTCATACAAACGCGCTCATTAACGCACACATAGACGTCGCTCACTGACATGAAATGGTTGGACACCTCCAGAATAAAGTCGGTAGCCTAATTTAAGCAGACTCTCAATCGTACCTATTATAGTACCGTCGTGAACCCGCTCCTAACACAAACAATTTAGTTTAGCTGGAGGGGTTAACAGGATTGCTAGTAATGTAAAATGAAACCCGCACCCGTAATTGCACATTGCTAGTTATCATCAGTATACCAAGAGTACAATGGAGAGTACTTTGCTAGAATAGATATCATTCACATCATTCTTGGATCCGGAATTTTCAACCAATTTCGGTTGAGATATCCTGTATGTATGAAGTTTCCTTCTGTACTTTCGCTATTTTGTGGTATATGTCTCAGTTTTTAACCAAGCAGTAATGGTGCAAGGCGGTGTGAAAGAAAAACGAACTGAACACCGCATCAAAATTTAATAGATGTGTTTAGTTTTAAAGAGGTTTTTTTGCGGTCTTTATAGCTATATCAGAGTTGAGCCATTTTCTTTTAGCTGTCGTCATTTTCATTCAGAGTTTCTCGTTTCACATGGCACTGGCATATTAGCCGAGAGTTTAGCTAGATTAGATTGCTGTTAAGCCAAAGACAAGAGTGGCTTATTTGTGGTCCTCTGTAAGTTGAGAGTAATCGGGCTGTTTAATTTGAAGGATTACACTGGTTTATTGCGTTTCGAAAACAATTGTCAGAAAGAATTCCTTTATAAAAACTTGCCAATAGTCTTATACTATTCTTTAGTTTAAAAACCTTCCACCAGAGTATAAATTTTCCAGAAATATCCGGAACAGGTTGGAAGCATACTATCGCAATGGGCACAGCACAAAAATGTTAAGGAACTTGCAAAAATCTCGCCGCGCGGCCTAACCCTTGGCATCCCACGATCAAGGGCTTTTTTGGCCAAATAATTTTGAACCAGTTCGCCAGTCCATTGACCCCTGGTAGCCTCGGGCCGCGGTATTTGGGCTGATTTCGGCTCCAAAATCGCACATCGTAACGTTGTTTTTGCCTGAACCATTATTATTATTAATTGGATCACTGCCTTGTCCAATGATGGAAATCGTTAAGGAACTGTCAAGTCAGAGTTGTCGCTCCGAGTTCCGTGAACTTATAGGTGGGAGTTTCTCGATTTTTGTTATTGTGCTAAAGAAAAAGGGGCTGATAACTAGTCATAGCCGTAGTGCTTATTTTAGTAGTAAGTCTACAAAGCTCCTTATTTTCAGATAATAAAAAACAGACAGAACATTTAACAAATCGTCAAATACTTCGCTTTTTATTCTATTAAATCTGTAAACTTTTTTTCGTCTATATCTTCACACACAGTTTAAAATACAAGGCTCAAATTCTTCCAAAAACAAAATAACCTTTTTCATTCAAAAGGATCCCTAAAAATGCATTCGCATTTATAGCCCGAATAAATCAAAAAGCACTACCGTATATCAGTGAATTGTGTTTTCAATGTCCACCGCGATTTAACAGTATAAACTTGTCAATTTGTTCACCGGCGAAACGTGTTGGCCAATAGAGATACGGTCACAACATACGTTATAAGTTGATTTAATTTTGTCGGGTTATAAATCTGGAGTACCACTATTGGGGCTTATCGACACAGTGTAAAAATGATACAGTATGAAAATTGTAAGCACTTAAAAGATGTTTAATTTGTCATCGACAAAAAGTAGATACCCAGTAAACACAATTTTTCTTTTTGAGAATTAAAAGAGTAATTGAGCATTTGATTCAAAACACAATCAAGGTCTTGTTCTACCCACCGATCTGCTCTAACAATGAGAACAGAGTAACTCTTATAGTCTATCATATAGGTATTTTCAAAACAGGGATGATGTCATAGTATATTTTCCTAATAAATCAATTCTCTCTTAAAAAATGCACCAACTAAATATGTGTATGTATTTCAGTGACTTCATGTACGATTGTCACTTAATTAATTCTCATTTTGCTATCCTTTGATGAATGTATACTAACATTTTTTACGAATCGACATCTTTCTTTTTCTCTTACGAAATATCCTTCCAAGACTCTGGTCAATGTAACACCACAAGAAGTGGATCAGAAGTTCAAATATTTTTTGCACAGGAAATTTTATTTAAACTTTTATGTTATCGCAGGTCTTACTCTAATTACTTTAACCTACTGATGACTGTTACTCTGTGACCCCCGAATCTGAGTTTCCACGAAGCGCGGCGGCATTCGCCAGCGTTTCGTTTATATTAGCTTAATGAGCCCGCTCTGGGCCCAATGCAACTTTTTACTCACTTTTTGCTCAGTAATAAAGAGTAACAGCAACAGTACAATGTTCACATGCAGTATATTATGATTATTTTTTATTACACCACAGTTATGCACTTTGCACGTGAGGCTTATTTAGTTATTTGGCGATTTAGTTTCGTTTTGTTTTATTTGTATTTGGTTTTCATTGATTAGTTGGTCGTTTGTGGTTTTTCTTTCAGCTGTTTTCTGTGGTTTTTATTAATCACGATTTATTGTATGCTGTTTTACTTGTAGGTGTGAATTTTAACTGGAATGTAATTATTTGTTGTTTAACCATCGATTTATCAAGTGATTTTATTTGTAGCTGTGATGTGGACACGCGAAAAAGGCATCATGAATGACCAAATTTGTCAGATGAAACCGCATTAAGAAACCTTACATACATTGTAACAGTTGAGGCTTTATAAGATGATGATACGCAATATGATTCGTGTAGAATGATAAAAACAAATAAAAGAAAGAGTACACAAGTTTAAACGAACTTAAAAGTTCTACACGTCAGAATGGAATTTGCAATAAAATTCAAATAAGGGCAGAACAAGAGCGGTCCAATGCAGAACTGTCATAATATTTTAATCAAAGTAACACATCGAAACATCGCCGATGTGGACTGCCCCCAACCGCCTCGCTACCTCGCAGGTACTCCATTAGGCCGATATTATTTCGTCCAACGAAAAAGCTGTCCGGCTTTTTTGCAATAAAAATATCGAGTAAAACCTTTGAGTGATCCGACATCGTTTCTGCTAACAGAGATGCAGGTTCGAGGCACCGTTGTGTACTATAATTTGCTAAAACGCCTCCGGGAATTGCATAAGGTCCGCTGTAATTAGCCGTTACAGTTTGTTTTTGAAATACTGTTAAAGATGAATCTGCGGTGTTTACGGACGCAATAAAAAACGCGAAAATGATTGGTCAAGTTTTTGGTTGCTCGAAAATTTATCAAATTTGAAATTAAGTACGTGAAAATATGTGTGAATCGGTCCGATTAAATGGTTGGCAACAAGAGTTGCCATGGTCTTTAGCCAACTTTATTTTTATTTGCGTGTATGATGTCTTCATAAATGTAAGTAGTTAGTCAAGTTTTGAGAATCGTATCCTAACTAAAACATCATGCATGGTAGTTTGAGTCTAGAGATGAGAATTCAACAACCGATGGTATACAGTTGCTAAGTCCGCATACATGGGGGCAGAGTCGCTTCTCACGTTGAGAGGCGCGCTAGCATCACGCTGCACATTCTCTAAGCTTGAAATTCCTAGTTTGCTATGACCGCCAATAGCAGACAGATTGTGATCCAAATGTTCAAATTTTGTATCTGCCATTAAAACGGTTCTTTGCTTTTCCAATAAATTTACAACGACAGTCTAATACAGACTCTTTGAGCTCACAATTAGAATTATTTGTGGAGTCACGCCAAACGTTTCCGGATTCAAACGTTAACACATTCCTAGACCGGTTCATTCAAAACCTAACGGACGACTAGATTGTTCACAATATTGCTATCTTCTTGATCGGGTTTGCCTTTCTAAGATAACATTTCAAGACAAACGATTAAAAACTTTAAATTGTGAGTGATAAGATTTAAATTGCGACTGAAATATCTTGCTTGGTAACAGTCCTTGCACGTTTCGTCAATGTAAGACATTTAATGATTAATAGAAGCGAAAGCTGTTATGTTTGCGATCTCTCTGAGATGTAATTAATTTATTTAGACTTAATGTTCGTTGCAAGACATTTGTGTTAAAGACTTGATCTACATCAAGTCAGGTGCTTAATAATGTGCTGGGGAGGCGTTTTGAAGTAACCCTATTGTAATTATTAAATATTAAAATTAGAATCTATTCTTTTTTCCATTCTCCGGTGACCTAGGCCATCGGAAATCCGGGGAAATCTGTATTATCCCAGGTTAGGCAAAGCTTTGTCCTTCCACATCTTCTTTAAAACATACAGATCACCAGGACAAAACATCCTTTTAATATTATAAACTATTGTAGTTTTTTTTGACTGTGTAAAGACGTGATTTTTTCGTATTCCTTATGTGATGTGGGCATCTGATAAGAAAGGGCTGTTAAAGTTTGTATGAAGTCCGTCAGTTTTGAAGTTAGATCTGTGAAATTTCGTATTTGGCTTTTTGATTTAAACTAAAGAATCACGTCTTTTATCATTTTTTAAAAATCAACCCCTAAGGGGTTAAAATAGAGTAGCAATTTGTATGAAACGTCGTCAGTTTTAAAGATAAATCTGTGAAATTTCTTATTTGCGTTTTGAAATAATAAAAAAACTTATTTTTTTTTAAGTCAATCCATAACGGGGTAAAATAAGGGTTGTAAGTTAGTTTGAAACTCCGTTAGTTTTGAAGTTTAATCTGTGAAATTTTCCGTATTTAGCTTTTTGGTACATAATAAAGTTACTTTAAAGCGAAGGCTTTCAGAAATGCTATTCTCTTTATAAAAATATATATATTACGGGTATTAATCGTGTGAATAATTTAAGGTAAAATACCTTGTTTATTGCCCGACGTTTCGACCGTATTACAACGGCCGTGGTCATGATCGATCTCTTTTCGTTATTTTGTTACTTCTTGACGTAAAAGCTGAACTTGAAGCTTTACAATAGGTATTTATAGCTTATATATCAGATTAGGACACAGGCGCGGATCTAAAGGAGGGGGTTAGGAGGGGGCAGTTGCCCCCTGACTAATGAATTTGCAAAATGCTTTGTAAAAATGGCTATCCATGTATATTATTATTTACAAAGTTAATGAGCTCGTAAATAATACACAACGGATACTATATACCGAAGATATAGCGTGATAGAAATGCACACAATTTCCTGTTCTTCCTTAATCCGTATGATAATTATTGAGTCGAATGAGCTTTAGCATATTAATTTCATAGTTCGTAAACAGCTGTAAAGGTTAAATGTTGTTTTAAATTTTAGTTCACTTTTTGTTCAGTATTTTTTTAAGTTAGTAATGTTTTTGCGCTTCGAAGCGTGTGGTCTCGGTTATAATATTGTTATTAATGTTCAGTATTTGTACTAATTAGACGGCTATTCTAGTTTCTTATTATTCTTTACTAGCTGTGCCGCGCAACTTCGTATGAGTAATATTTCCCCGTTTTTGCAACATTTCTCATTGCTGTTCCGCTCCTATTGGTCGTAGCGTGATGTTATATAGCCTATAGCCTTTCTCGATAAATGGGCTATCCAACAGTGATAGAATTTTTCAATTCGGATCAGTAGTTCCTGAGATTACCGCGTTCAAACAAACAAACTCTTCAGCTTTATAATATAAGTATAGATTAAAGCAACAGTCGCAATCGTGAGGTCACGGGTTCGAATCCTACCCATTATACTACTGACGTGAACCCACTCCTTATACAGCCATTGAGCTTGACTGGTGGGGTAAACAGCATTGCTAGTAATGTGGAACCCAAAATTCCACATTGCTAATTATCTTTAAAAAAAAAACTTCGTAACACTTAAGTTTAATGCAAACAAGCTGATGTAGGTAACTCCCCATACAACACTACCTACCACCAACACTACTTTATGATTTTTTTTCTTGATGCCACTGAGTTCTTCCTAATATTCTTAGCAGTAGCTTTTTGCGAGACTAATAAATGATTTTCTGCCTCTAAAAAAATTAAATGTACATATCATATGACCTATCAAACATTTTACACCGGCCGGTTGGTCTAGTGGTTAGTGAACCTGACTGCTAAGCCAGGGGGTTGGGTTCAATCCTTACCCAGCACAAAACTTTGTGTGATGAGCATGATGGTTTATTCTGTGTCTGAGTGTTATTAACCTATAATATGTATGTATTTAGAAATATGTAAGTATGTTTATCAGTTAACTCGTTATGTTTATCACAAACTCTGTTTAGATTGAGATCAGATGACGTTGTGTGAGTTGTCCCAAGATATTATCGAAAATTTGCATTAGGGTAGAGTAGCGATCATTGGACTAGCTCTTTCATTGAACCACTAAGGTATTTCCAAAACGGTTTACACTAGCAACACCGAAACTAGTCGAAACGAGTCCGTACAGGTTCAGTTGCACCCCCCTCAAACCTCAGTATCGCTGCGGCGCGCGACGAGGAGTGACGCGTGTGGTTGTGTTAGCGGCGTTCAAAATCTTATTATTTGACTCGGAACAACTTGATGTAAGTATCATTCTATTCATATTTGTTTGCGTGCACTGTTGTAAAATATTAGACAATATACTTGTGATTCCATGTGTGTTATTCAATTTCTTCTAATCATGTCTATGTATATTTTAGATTCATTCATTTTAACGAGTACCTTGTTGCTATCAGTGGACCTCAAGGGAGTGCCACCGTTGGACCGGTCCAATCATAGCAACTTTTTACAAACTTTTATTTAGCTTCACCTGTAGTGTAACCAAATCTTGCAAGTTAAATTTGACCCACTTTTTGACATCCACTCGAGCTAAAATTTTAGAAATATACCCCGAATATTTCACTAATTATTATCCCTAAATTAAATAATCATTATTACTTTTCCATTACATTTCAGAATGTCACAAAATAAAAGAAAATACTTTGCATGGAACGAGACAAGTATGAACCTTGCTTTGGAAGCAGTAAGGAAACAAAAAACTGGTTTAAATGAAGCAAGCAGAATATACGGGGTCCCAAAAGCAACGCTTAAGCGAAGGTTAGATGGAGTAAATCAAAAAGCCAAAGATCACGTACAAATACCAGGTTCCGAAGGTGACCTTCCTCGAGAATTAGAAGACGAACTTTGTAGACATGTTCTTGAGATGGAAGGTTGCTTGTACGGCCTTAATCCCACAGACATAAGACGACTAGCGTTTGAGTTAGCGGAGAAAAATAATATAAAACACCGTTTTAACAAAGTTAAGCAATCTGCTGGCAAGAAATGGTACTATGCGTTTATGAAGCGGCATCCTAACTTAAGCTTACGACAGCCCAGAGCGACTTCGATGAGCAGGGCTACTGGATTTAATAAGTCAGCTGTTGATGATTTTTTCAATAAGTTAGGGGCAGTCATGGACAAGCATGATATTAAAGATGCTCAGCGGATTTACAATATGGATGAGTCGGGTTTGTCAACCGTGCAGAAGAAGACAAGAAAAGTTCTGGCATTAAAAGGTAAGCGCCAAGTTGGATCCGTCACTAGTGGAGAACGTGGTGTTACAACAACTGTCGTATGTTGCGCTAATGCCGCTGGCAATTTTGTACCACCCCTCATAATTTTCAAGCGCAAGCGGGCCAAAGATGAACTGAAAGATGGGGCACCACCTGGTACCATATTTGCTTTTAATCCAGACAGTGGATACATAAACAAAGAAATATTTAATGTGTGGTTGCAACACTTTGTTGAGACTGTGAAACCAACGCCAGAAAAAAAGGTTTTGCTACTGATGGATGGCCACGCAAGCCACACTAAAAATCTAGAGGCTATAAATTATGCAAGAAAACATGGAGTAGTTATGTTTTCGTTTCCTGCACACACAACACATCGGCTGCAACCCCTCGATGTGGCATTCTTCAAACCAATCAGCCTTTACTACATCGACGAAACAGAAAAATGGCTTCGTCTAAATCCTGGAAGAACGGTGACTGTTTTCCAGCTCTTTGGAAAGGCCTATTTTCGAGCCGCTTCTGTAGGCACGGCTGCCAATGGGTTTTTGAAAACAGGCATTCATCCTCTAAATAAAGATGTGTTTTCTGACTACGAATTTATTGAAGCAGGTGAAACAGAAAATGAGCCAGCTTCTTTTGAAACTCCGATAGACCCATTGTCTATAAATGTATCATCACAAGATAGTGTCATAGAAACAATTGTAGAAGATTCTATTTCCGATTCAGGGCCGCCTATACCCGCATCGTTTGTGCTAGCAAGACAGACTCGTGCTGTTTCACCTACAGATGCAGAAAACATGAATGTTGGATCTTCACCTGCAATGTCGATTCAAGTAGGAGAAAATGAAAACATCCGAACACCTACAGCGCGGCGTGAATCTACTAGCTTTGAATTCCATATTCAGCATATTTCTCCTGGAGCCAGGAAAATAGCACAGGAATTACGGAAAAGGAGTCGAAGAGCACAAAGCAGCATGGAATTGACTTCATCGCCCTACAAAACTACCCTAGACGAGAACGCAAAGGCTCCGAAGCAGAAGAAGCCAAAACTGTCCAGCAACAAACCTCAACCGTCTACCAGTAAAGAAGTTAATGAGAATATAGAACAATGGTTTTGCAAAATCTGCCTAAAATGTGAAGTAGAAGACATGATTCAATGCATGATCTGTAAATGCTGGGTTCATGTTGAATGTGCTTGTGTAAAAAAACACGTCAAAAAGTATTTGTGCCCTCATTGTACGACATAGACATTATTTACAATAATAATTGAAATCTTTAAGATATCAATTACAATAATATATCTGTTGTGCCTTTTTAAAATGTGATTTTATAACTTGTTAATAATTTTTTAAGTGTCGTCAGTTTACAATATTACTTTATGACCATTATGACGCGTTTAGCAGTTACTGCAATTTTAAGTTTTATATATTTATAAAAGTATTTTGGATCTCATTACGATTGCCATTTTTTTATAAGTTTATTTTTTAATACCATGTTAACTTTCCTATTACGATAGTTATTAGGTTTTATTATGTTTATTTTATATTGAAGTTTATAATAAGGAGAAAATATGAGACTTTAATTTGATTTGATTACTTGCTGATCTCATTTTGTGCCAAATGTCAAATTTTAATTATAACTAAGTAGTCTGTTTGTTTATCATAGGTGTAGGAGTATTGTTTGTTATATTTTTTTGTATGCCACAAATTAATCATATTGATAAATATAATAAGTCACCTTGATTGGACCTCTAGAACAAATATCTCTAAGTCCATTGATAGCAACCTGGTGGTTCAATGAAGGTGCCCATGGTCCAAAGAAGGCAACAGCCAAAGCTTTGGTTTTCTACGTTTATACCAAAAACTGTAAGCCTGAGCTGTTTGTGTGTATGATTATTATAAATAAAGGTCCTACTACATAAAAATAATAAACTGCTTTCATTTAATCACTTATAGTTTTTGAGATATATTGTCGTAAAGTTAAGTGGTCCATACATAGCAACCTTCCCCTATTTATGGGATCACACACTGGGTTTCCCCAGTCATGACGTCAACAAAAAACATTCATCTATATATGGTGGTTAAGGAACGTTACATAGTTTCCTATTAATCAATAAAGTTATTAACACAAAGAAAATTATCATTTTATGATTTAAAGCCTGTCTTTTCCAGCCCCCATAGCAATGATGCGTTAAACTCATTACCATAAGTTGAGTTCACTTACCATGTTACAATGTTGCACTCCAAATACTACAGGTAATACAGAAGGAATGTTTCGTACGTACTGCTTTGAGCAATGTGCTAAAAATATCGATTACGGATATGTAATCTTGGAGCTGGATTCATCGGAAAACAAAATTCCAGACTAACATATGTACCTTATTTCTCAGACAGAGGCAGTCCATGTGTTGAACATCGGTAAAGTGCGAGTCGGACTCGTTCGATGGAAAGAGGGGGGGGTAGGGGGATTAACTCTTACAACCGAAGTTTGTGTCAGACTTGTTCAACGTGGGGATGGAATTGATTCTGGCAATAACACCAGCCAAATTCGAGTCAAAGTAATAAAATACTGGTAATAAAATTACCCTGAAATTTCGAGGGGGTAGGAGAGGGTTTGTACCCCCAAATTACTGGGAAAAGGGAGATTTCCCGGTAAGAATATTTTCTTCTGTACTCTCGGTGTTCCGTGACTATAAACAGTGTCGGCAACTTGCTTCATTTCGATAACGTTTCTTGCTCCTGTTTTATTTATTGTCGTTGGCTATCTTGACCATTTATTTTCGTATTCTCTGATGACTACCGCGTCTTCATTAAATACGTACAAGAATCGATCGCTTAACTTGATCTCCGAGGTATTGAAAGGTTTGTTTTTTAATATGATCTTTGCCCATCTGGTTACACATATCTTGATTATAGTCACAGTCAAAAGACTTTTTTTCACTTAGGCCACAAAATGCAACTCTTGAACCAATCCATAGATTTTGTCAGAGAAACGTGAAAAAATGGAAAAAATACAAATTACAACACCAAATTGGAATTTGGCACTGTTATGACGTGACTGAAACTATAGTGAGACTTAGTGATTATTTTTCTGCTCCCGTAAGTTGAACTTGACAAATAAAATTTTAGAAAAGAAAGCGTTAGCAAATTTTTACCTAATTTTAGGTCAGGGTGTCAAATGCGTGATATGTAATAGTGCGTGTCTTCCAAAAGAAACCAGTTACTCAAATAATAGTCTCGTCATGAAGTTACGAGTAGTAGATGATAATAGGCACTGTTTACTTAAACGTGTTATCACGTTTTTTTCAGGAGTTGATGGGCTGAAGAATCAATCATGTTCATGTCATTTATGTTCCGAAACGACAGAGTTATGGATGTTAACTACTTCTTACTAAAAAGTTATGGCCTAGCAACAACTGGAAAAATAAACTATAAGCCGCTGTGTGGATCTTTGCTCGCTTCGACACAACCCTCTCCTGCGTAATGGACAGAGATTACATTTTTAGGTAAATTCAAATTGTAAGACAGGCTTTATTTAGCAACTATACTAGAAATTGAATCGAACCCGAAACGAGTGTTTAAGC
The DNA here is from genome assembly GCA_945859575.2 of Herminia tarsipennalis. Classification (NCBI taxonomy): domain Eukaryota; kingdom Metazoa; phylum Arthropoda; class Insecta; order Lepidoptera; family Erebidae; genus Herminia; species Herminia tarsipennalis. Next base: position 20,332,847 of record OX243850.2, read on the forward strand.
TTCATTTAGAAAAAAAGGGAATGTACCTGGATTTGGTCCTCAAAAAATTAAGCACTAGTTGTTTTTAAGACCGTTTTTTTCAACGCAAGTTGAACTCGTATTTGTCTAGAACACAAAAAATTCCACGTAATCCAATTTAGACATTCATCAATTCCAATTCAAGGATAAAGACGAGACGAGAGGTGTGTATTACTTTCCAGAAATAATGTGTTTTGACCTTGATAGTGGAACAGAGTCGGTTTCCCTAAAAGTCCTCATTTTTAACAATTTAAAAACTATTTTTTTAGGGAAACCACCATGCACCGATTTTACCAATATGAAATTAATCATTGTAATTGGAAGTCTGGTTTTAGAACGTTTTAGGCTTCAAAGCATAGTCAACAACGATAGACTTACTCGTAAATTCGTAATCCAACTACCGCCAGAAACAAGTTCACATCTGATACGAGCACATACCCACAAAAACTAAGCCTACTAATTATATTTCGAAGCACATGTTTGACAGAAATCGATGTTATCGTCACACACGAGTAGCTTGCATGTCGTACTCTCTGTGATCATGTGTGACGTGTGTACGGTACTTTTACTCGAGAAAAAAAAGTTCGGTTGAGTCAGATCTTAATTCTAGGACGACAGGTCTGGATTAGCGGGTCCAGTCAAGGCTTAAGGAAAAAGGTATCAATATGATTACAACTCATTATATTCCAAGAAAATTACAGATAAAAAGGTTTTGCGAATAACAATTAAATTTCGACGTGTCTGGTTTTCTTCCTGGTTTTTTAATAGTCGAAGACTATTTTTGATACTGTAGGTACGTGATTGGAATTAAAATCATTACGAAGATTAATTGCACAAGCAATTTTATAATTTAACAAAATTAATAAATTACGTTCCTTTCTGTACATAAGTTTAAATAAATCAAGTAAAGTTATAGTATTATTAAGTAGGTACCACATCTTATTTGAAGGTAAAAAGAAATAATAATAATTAGGTAAAATGAACTTCCTGTGTGGACTAGCTGACTCTGCGCTTTGCTCCACTGGCCACTGCCTAGCTGTAGGTACGGACAGAAAAACAATTACCATAATACCATAATACGTAATCATTTATTTAAATCTGTTCATTAATTAGCAGTAATTTGGCCAATATTTAAGCACATACAGTTTTTACATTGTAAGTGGATGCTCCTACTATGTTGTACATGAGGTTGATATGTACTCTTCTTTTAATATTTTTATCTTTGAAAAGAATGGCCGCGAGTTTTTATTGCCTGTTCTTTTCTCCGGCTTTACCTATTGTTTGCGAACAGGCATGTACATGTAGAATCGACTTTTGACAAGAGTAGTATTTTACTTCCTAAGTGAATAAAGTATTATTATTATTGTTAAAACTAGCTACCCGACTCGATATCTCACGGTAATTGTACTAATAAAAAAAATGATAACAAATCGTCTAATTTAAAATAAAAAATACAAAAACAACATAACATGTACCTAATTTTTGTGCAGGTTTTATTTAGGAAAATAAAATTGCAACACTTCTTGCAAAAAAGTCCTGTAAATACTCACTGATGCTCCGAACTTACCTAAAAGTGGAATGGTACTGGCTAAAAGGAAGAGGTTACTTTTAATAGTTTCGTTCAAATGTATTTTGGTGTTTCCAAAAATAATCCGCCCCTTCAGTTGTCACGTGTCGTAATAATAATAATAATATAATAATAATATCTTGGGACAACTCACACAACGCTATCTGATCCCAAACTAAGCAGAGCTTGTACTATGGAAACCAGACAACTGATAAACATACTTATATATTTCTAAATACATACATATTATAGATAAATTACACCCAGACACAGAATAAACCATCGTGCTCATCACACAAAGTTTTATCCTGGGTGGGGATCGAACCCACGACCTCTTGCGTAGCAGTCGGATACATTCCCACCGCGCCACAGAGGCAGTCAGTCATAAGAACTTAAGGATTATTGTCATGAAGTGTAGATTATATCCACCTGTGTACTATTTATAGAGTTCGTTTTAACCGATTAAAGGCACATAGTGACTTTAATTTTATTTTAATTTGCCATTAGTTCGCTGTCACAGCCTTATGAATCTTTTGATTTATATGCATAATTTTAAAATTAAAAATGGTATTTGCAGAATGTTATAATTTACTGGTTTGTAAGTTATAGGCGTCGTTTATTTTTAGAATAGAAACACACAAAATATTTATTTTATTATACATTAATTTTATATATTTTTATATGTAATTAATAAGGTTTTTGATTAGGCTTATCAAAATTAATGAGTTTGGATATAAGTATGTGCAAGTTTAATCGACGAAAAAAGACAATAACTTGGTCTACCTACCATATTATAGTAAAGGCCAAACATACGATGAAACAAAATACATAGCTAAACAATTTAAAAACTACTTTTTTTGCAGATGCTCCAGTCGGCATGTTTCACAGACTCGGAGGCAGCGTAATGAATATATTTTTTTCTTTTTTTCACTGTCTGTACTTACATTGGGTGAGCTTTTTAACTTGCTTGCCACGCGGCCACAACGCTTCATCAGTTGCTGCACTTATTACTATTCAATACTGTTCGAGGTCTGTGCATGGCATGTATGTTTGAGATTCAAATGTATGCCGTCGGTCTACAAAGTGTGGCTTAGACGTGTAAATGTATTGCATGTTTTTTCGTTGTCTCGTTTTTGTTAAACTTCTTTGTTGTTCAATTTACTTATTCAGTGAGGATTATTAAAGACTATCAACATCTGCTGCGATTTACGGCTTACTGGCTTATAAATTTATGGTATTGTATGATTGTTTTTTTAAATACCAACTGTATTAGTGGTTCATTAGTCGCTACACTAAATGGAAACTATTTTATACTTCAATAGTTGTATTTTTTTAAAATTATCTACGACAACTCACACAACGCCATGTAATCCCAAAATAAGCAGAGCTTGTACTATGGAAACCAGACAACTGATAAAACATACTTATATATTTCTAAATACATACATATTATAGTTATATAACACCTAGACACAAAATAAACCATCGTGCTCATCACACAAAGTTTTATCCTGGGTGGGGATCAAACCCACGACTTCTTGCGTAGCAGTCGGATACACTCCCACCGCGCCACAGAGGCAGTTAAAGTAAAGTTTGTCTGTCTGTTACGTTTTCACACTTAAACCCCTGAACCGATTTAGATGAAATTTTGTATGAAGATAGCTCGAGTCCCGGGAAAGGACATCCGATAGATTTTATTCCGATATCTATACACGCTGGCTAAGCCGAGAGCAAAAGAAAATACGTAACAAAACTGCTAGGACAATACCTGTATCGCAGGATTCACGCAGACAAATCCACGAGTAATGCAATACAGTACCCAACCAAAACCTTTTTAATAGACATTCCAAAGAATCACGTAATATCATTTAAAAAAAAAGTAAGCCACTTATTTTAATGACCGAAAAATCGATTGGTGTTGAAACAAGTATCCGTTGGCATGGCAACACCGGCGAGTCAAATTATTCGCGGACCGCACCGGCTTGATATCATCGCCTTGGACCAACCTACTTTATTTTTATGTTGAACTGAACATTGCATTCCATTGGCTATACCATAGACTTGTACGGATAGAGTGGGAGATGTGACTTGAAGATGGTTGATTTATTGCTTTTTTATAGCATTGCCTTTGGTGTGGGGTTTTGGGATTCGGGTAATTTGTAGAATAAGCATGTACCTACCTACTGTAAGAGATTAACAGATAGAAAAATGAACGAATTTCACTGGAGAGCAGTACTTTTAGAAGAGTCGTAAAGTGAGTCATGCATGTGGTCTAAAAACAGAAACATCATCTATATTAGTTTGTTTGAACGCGGTTATCTCAGGAACTGATGATCCGAATTGAAAAATTATTTCACTGATAGATAGCCCATTTATTGAGGAAGGCTTTAGGCTATATAACATCACGCTACTACCAATAGGAGCGGAGCAGCAATGCAAAATGTTGCAAAAACGGTAAAAATTTACGCAGACAAAGTTGCGCGGGACAGCTAGTTTTGATAATAAAATGATAGCTAAAAGCATAAATATGCTTATTCCCCTTCCGATCACACGATCATGACAGGATTGCCTGATCTATGTGTAACAAATCTATGGCCTTATCGAAAGTACTCAAGTTTTGAGCTAAAACTTTCGACTCGTAAAAGCATAAAGCTACCTTTCTCCGTCACCCAATTCGGTGCGCAAGCGAGATGGAGTTATTCCTGAGTCCGTTTTCAAAATTCGCAGTTTTACATCCGTCATGATTGGTGTGAATTGGCCTACCATTTGAAGCGATTGAGAGCTCTTTTTGGCGATTGCTTTGCATTAATTAGGTACTATAAATGATGACTTTAATGTTAAATTATATGATAGACTACTAATACTTATAGTAGCAGATAATAATATAGATTCGGTATGTCATACTTTAGCAATTGTTTAAAGGAGAAAGTACTATCAAGCAATAACAATCATTTTTATTATACAGTTTAATTATATGACTTTTACGAGAGGCACAGGTTGGTTTTATTAACATGTCCAAAAAAGACAGTGTTCCAATTCTTGAAGGAATGTTGAAAAGTAGTTTGAGTTCATGTCTTTTACGTTTATAAAATGTGACATATTTTTTCCGGCCGCGTGTTCGCTTGTAATGCGAAAACCGATGATCTGAATAATTGTGGTGTTCGTTACAGAGAAATTGACCTCAGACTTAAAATTATATATTACTAGCGGCCCGCTCCGGCTTCGCACGGGTATAAAATATATGGATGTTATTATACATATAAACATTCCTCTTCAATCACTCTATCTATTAAAAAAACCGCATCAAAATCCGTTGCGTAGTTTTAAAGCGACTTTGTTTTATACTATGTAGTGATAGTACCACTTGTCAGGATATTTCAGGGTATGCCACTTATAGGTATGCCACAAGTGGTTATGATGACGATTTCTTTACAATAATGAAATTTTGTTTCAAGCGCACTTCTGGTTGTTGCGAATTGTTTTCATGTTATACGAAGGATCTCTTATCTCCATCCAAGATCCAAAAATGATTTACGGTTGAAATGGGTGGCCACCAAGACCTTTTTGTTTGGAACAGGACTTCAATGATGACATGAATCGAAGATCTCTTAATCAGAACATAAAAGATCACAGTCAGCCCTTATTTTATTTGTAAAAATAGCAATGTGGGATTGTGGTTCCACATTACTAGCAATCCTGTTAACTCCTCCCGCTAAGCTCAATGGCTTGTGTTAGAAGTGGGGTTCACGTCGGTAGTATAATAGGTAGGATTCGAACCTGCGACCTCACGAGACCGATGCCTTAGCTACCATCGCTTATAATATCTTGGGACAACTCACATATAACTATAGGACATTTATCCACTTCATAGATCTTCAATGGCATACCAAGACCAATCGGCTACCTCATAATAAACGTTAGTTAGTTAATAGGTTAACTTCAGTAGTGTAATAGGTAGATTAACCTTCTCAATTGCCATCATCAGACTACCTCCATTAAATTTCTACCAAGATTGACTTATGACGTCATATGACGGTGTTTCTAACCGTCACAGATCACTAGGAGTTGTCAACCGTTTCAAGAATAGAATATATTTTGGCACAAGAAGGTAAACGTAGTAAATGGTTGCCCTAACTCTTTAAATATCTATAAATAGCGGAACTCCTGAAGATATGAGATCAGTTAGGAGTTTGTGTAATCGCGGAGTTCTTTCACCCGTTCTGTGGGTGGCTACTACTTTAGTTTGTGTGACAACCACGAAGAATGTAGACTTGAGAAGAGTTACAATGATCAGTTGACCAATGAACAATGGTATACATAAAGTACGTGTATACAAAGCAAGTTCTTAGTATGTGTAGTCGTTTTATAATTGTATAAGCATAACCAAAACAATACAATTAAATTTATGTACCAACCTCATCCTAGCTTAGTATCACAATATATCTTTCAGCATTAAATAGCAAGTTCATACATCGTTCCCACGCCTGGGTCATCAATGTGAGGATCAGTTATCTAAATTGATGGGCTCCTACGTCATAGGCCAGGCCACTTTATTTAAAATAAGGTCAAGGGTGTCGATGGTGAAGGCTTAGGACCCCCAACTTATATAAACCGTAGGGCATCAGGATATACCTACACTTAATTGTGCATGAATGCGGTATCACTCGTACATACTTTGTAATTGAGTCATTAAAGCGGCAACTACAAAATAAACTAAAATAGATGTATTTTCAATTTTCATTGTTTATGGTGGCGCCTTTCAACTCTACAAAATAAGGTAACCGTTTTTTTTTTTAATAAACTAATATATATTTATACAGCTGATATTTAAAAACTAATCGTTAAAACATTCTAGATTCGCTGTAACCTAAAAGTCTGACATTATTGTTTTACAAAACACTTCGATAACATCTTTTACAATATTACAATGTGTTACATTGTTTATTTACTTTCAAGACGTTTGTGTTAATTACGAAATTTTTCATATTTTCACACAGTCTAATAATATAAATATTTTTTTTACACTTATCTTATAAATGATCTAATAGGTAAGTACTTGTATTAGCATTGTGGCAATACGGTTCTCAACTTGCGACCTCGTCTGTCTTTTTAGGAAGATTTATTCCTTTAATTGTCCTTAACTTTTTGCCTATTTTGCGTCAAGAATCGTCTTGATAATTCAGTAATTTCTACCTAATTAGGCAACATCAAGAAGTTTATTGTATTGACCAACTAAATTACGGGTGTCATAGAAGTTCGAGGTCTAATTTAGTCTAAGTCATTATATCCCTCTTCCATGTGAAACTGTACATCCCCTTTCAAAAACGTTTCTTAACTTTGTCTGCATCACAAAGAACCACCTGCAAATTTTTTCTCAATAGCTATTAAAATACACTTCTTAAGCCCTTAGTTTTAGTAGGTGCCCAGTTTGTAAGCATTTCCTAATCCGCGCGTCGCTAATGACGTGACGGGCAGGAAGACACGAGCGTTGCTCTCACAGACAAGCAGAAGTACAGAAATACTCTGTCTATCATCACTAGACACTGGTATGTATTAAATTAGCTGGTATTGGCTACTCGCGTGATTATACCTTCTGTTCGCTACTTTGTCACGTTTCGTTTAGGTTATTACCAGTTTAAAGCTAGTTTTTGTACTCGGCTCCGCTCGCGTAGGTTGGTTATCGTGATAACAAGTAAAATCCTTTTCTGTAACCCTGACATCGTGTATGAATTTTAATGTATCGATTGAGTAGCTAGTAAAACGTGAAAGAATATCAAACCAACTTACACGCGCAATTATAATACCTATTAGTTAGGATTCAATGGCTCGCGATGCCATAAGATGTATTTTATTGCGTATTAAACAAAGCGGAAGACAACACTTGCCCAGTACTGAAACCAACTCGAGCCTATAGGGAGGGTGCGTTATACCTATAGTTCAACAAGAACAAGAGTTCAAGAAGACAGAGTTCAATGGAATCAGTTGTCCTCCAACTGATTCCTACTGGCCTATGCCAAAAGGCACACCGAATTGAGGGATATACTGTGAAAATAAGTGATAATTGAAAGATGTTACTGTAACAACCCATTTCGAAATCAAAGGCTATATTGTGTTAGTCGATAGATAATACAACTAGCTGACCCGCGCAACTTCGCATGCGTCAATTTTCCCCGTTTTCGCAACATATCTCATTGCTGCTCCGCTCCTATTGGTCGTAGCGTAATGTGATATAGCCTATAGCCTTCCTCGATACATGTATTACCCAACAATAAAATAATTATTCAATTCGGACCAATAGTTCCTGAGATTATCGCGTTCAAACAAACAAACAAACTCCTTAGCTTTATAATTAGTATTGACTAGCTGTCCCGCGCAACTTCGTATGCGTAAATTTTCCTTGTTTTTGCAACAATGTTTATTGCTGCTCCGCTCCTATTGGTCATAGCGTGATGTTATATAGCCTATAGCCTTCCTCGATAAATAGGCTATCCAACAGTGAAAGATTTTTTTAATTCAGATAAGTAGTTCCTGAGATTACAGCGTTCAAACAAACAAACTCATCAGCTTTATAATTAGCCATGAATATTGAAGTCATCAAGGACATAAACATATTTTCAAAGATAAGTACTCAGAATAAGCGTCTGATATGTCTAACTATTTTGTTTATGTACATTTACCAAAACTGCAGAAAATAGGTTCAAAGGTCTTATTTTGTAACGTAATAACAGTGTTTTTCCTCAAACGTGACCGTTAGAAGGAAAATTAATGCATTAGCATCATCATAGTTAGGCACATAGGTATTTGTTTAGCACTGAAGAAGCGCGTGTTTTTGTGAATCATGTAGATTTATGTTTATATGCACTTAGAGAGGTTTGTTTACATGTGAAGATAATATCGGCCTTCCAGTACGGTTGGATGTTTCTTGTATGTGTAGCTCACATCAACGTACTGCTGGAAATAGGCTTCTTTACAACTCTAATCCACAAGTGAATCATCTGCACTCAAATACTTACAAGAATTCAGTGATTTTAATCATGCAACGCGAAAGTTTTAATGTTAGCATCTGCACCTAGACTAATTGCAACATTTTCTTGTTAAGCACAGCAAGTATTCAGGAATCCAGCAATAGACTAAGGCACACATGAGTTTCCCTCATAAGTACTACCTAAGTAGGTATGTGAGCGCGGACTTGAGTCTAAAATCCCAGATTCACTACTAGAACACAGACCATCAGAAAAAGAGAGAGATCAAACTCACAATTAACACCATATTCTAACTTTAAACGTGTCTTAACTTCTTCAGATTTTAGCCCACTTCAGTGTCTGGTGACTATTCTTTTCTGCTTTCATGTATCTTCTGGCTACAAGCCTAAGCTTGCGGTCTATACTATAAGCAGCGGTAGCCTAATGGTTAAGGCATCGGACTCGCCATCGTGAGGTCGCAGATTCGAATCCAACCCATTATACTACCGACGTGAACCCACTCCTAAAACAAGCCATTGAGCTTAGCTGGAGAGGACAATATGATTGCTAATTATCTTTTAATAAAAAAATGTGGGGCTCTGGGACTGCCATGGTAAAGCTATTGCATGCGGAGTGGGGGGTGTTAGGTTTTATTTTCGTTACGGAATTTCTTAATTCAGTCGCCGAGCCCGAGCCCGCGATAAAAGCTTTGCAATAGCTTAAAAAATCTTAGCTACTCCAGATCGGTAAGTATTGTAATAGCAGTGGATCTAGGAGACCCCGACACTCTGAGCACGAGTAAGGTTTAGGGAAAGACATATATTTCGTACTACAAATTTTAGGTACTCGAGTGCGATACTGAAGACACAGTATGGGGAGGTCCAGAGTCGGATCTAGGGGAGGGGTGGGGGGGTCAAACCGTGCCCTGGGCGCCACGCTTAAAGGGCGCCAAACGCCAAACAAATAAAGTTTTTGCCCCGCCTCGAAATAACCCTAGCTACTCCGGCACTGGGGTGGTCAGTGGTCACCAGATGAACCGACGATTTGGTCTAAGTAGCCGGGACTTAATGAATGTCTACAGTCTGATCCTGGGCCCCAATCCCAGGATCAGAGTGTAGGTAGACAGACTAGCTTGCACTATACATTTGTAGGTTTTTTTAACCTACAAATGTATAGAGCAAGACAGGCTTACAGAACATCAATCTAGGTAGTAGGTATACCTACGCACTGCGCAATTATGATGTAGGTATCCTTCGAACACCGGTGCCAACGTTCATCTCGGAATGGCAGTAAAAAATATATAGGAATTCAAAACAACAACCGGAACTAGTGTTTGTTAGTTTTAAATGTCATACTCATAAATAATTGCGCACTAAATGTGCCAACCAACTACCCGACTTGGTTTTGATGGAAGATTTTTTAATCTTCATTATCATCATCAGCCTATCGCAGTCCACTGCTGGACATAGAGAGAAACCTCACCAATTGCACGCCACTTTGTTCTATCATCCAGCTCCTGCCAGCCGTTTTGCGTATATCATCACTCCACCTGGCCTGAGGGCGTCGCGTGTGATTTTTTATGAATTAGCAGCAATTACACTGATTATAGCCACAGTATACCCTAGGTTTTATGCATTCAGATGCCAAGGGTACCTAAGTACAAAGTCAAGCACAAGAGCGGGGATGAGGGGGACAGCAAAACTATTACTTGACATCAAACTGTTCGCGACAAGATTATATAAGTAATAGACAAGTGTCAAAGCTTCCACCTCTTCCAAAATTTAAGGATGTCGACTTCTTATAAAGATAGACACGATAGCTAAAGCAAAACGGTCACCCATCCAAAACTCGACCTAGTTAACGACGCTTAACCTCGTTAATCAATCGGTTCGCCACCACGGTCCTACTCGTATATAACAAGACAATGTGTTCGGTTCTCACGAACGACGTGGGTGCCTTAAGTTTCAGATACGCGACAGGTACCAGTTTTTAGGCCCAAGGGTCAATAACCGGGGCGAGTATTTGGACAATGCGACTGTACGTATATATGAGTATAACATGCGCAGGAGTTTCGAGCATCGTATTACACGTACGCTTGTTATATGTGCGATTATAAGTACGTACTTTAATTATAAAAAAGCTGTAGTTTTGTCTGTACATTAAACATCTACTAACTAAAGGTTTCTTATACTGAAACTATGCTTGGCTTGTTACATTTCTTTTTGCTATTTGTTCCAGCTCCACGCAAAAACGACCGAATGAATTTTGGCGAAATTCGGCAACTCGTTAGATTATATAAACTGGCGTAAGACATAGATATATAAACACTGTTTGTCTTCATAAGAATGTAAAACAAATAAATACTTTACGCTATAATCAATACCCACGCGAATCCGCAGGCGAAAAGTAACAAATAATACCTATATTTTTGTTTAATATACTGTTTCCGGTAGTTCTAAGGCATTAGCAAATTCCTGTGTCATGTTTCAGCGTGTCTATTCTTTACAAGAATTTGTAATAATATCGTTCGTTTGATGCCGAAGTGTGATATTACATTCGATGGGAAAACTGCCCATTAAGGTATAAATTATGAATGAATTCTTGATGACACGTTACAAATAAATTACGTGTTGTAACATGTATGTAACAGAATAAAAAAATATAAATTGATGTACTTATTTATATTTTTTACTTACAAAAACGGTTAGATACTACCTGCTTCGACACTGGGATCGTAGATTTGCGATATCAGATTTTAACAACTAACTGTTATCCTAATGTGCATGAAATGTATTAGAAAATATAAGAAAAAATAACTTAAACTTCAGACATTCAAACCAATATAAGTAGCTACTACGTACGATTCCAGAAGAATCTTTAAAAAATATAACTTTGTAAGGAAACAAAGTACAAGTATTTCTTGGCGTTGCTATATTAGGTGACCATAGAGCAAGCTATAGTACAAAGTTGTACCCAGAACAACACAGGAGAATGCCCGATAGGGATTTGCTGCTGGGCGGAAAAATGCCTTCCGCAACCAGCATTTTCACGCCAAAATAAACACACTAAACTTAAGGGTTAGATGTACATAATATCGTAAAAATACTTACTTAAAATACGCTAACCTAGCACGATCTTAACTTAAACCAGTCAAAAGTATCGCATCGTAATGTCGTGCGCACAATATATATCATACAAGTTTTTGCCTGCGACTTCTCTCACCAGGTTTGGTTAATTGGCAAAAGATTTTTTAGTGCTCCACTTCCTTACACGTAATCTTCATCTCCATTACATTGTAGGTGTTCCATAAAAACTTATAATTTGATCATAAGAAGTAACATTGGACACATAACAATTATTACTAACTTAACTGCAATTTGGCTGCAACTTGCCTAGTTCCTAGTTTCCAAAAAAAAATGAAAATAGAGAGAAGGAAAAGCGCAATTTTTTTGTATGTTAATTTTAGTTTATGACTTAATTTAAAGGCTGTACCTACCTGTCCATGTAATATTTCATTTAATTGATTGGTTTTCTAGTTTTCAGAAAGACAAAGCGGATGCCTCGACACGTGTCACAAAAACCTGATTATCTTCAAAACGGCCAAACGAATTTTCATAAAGTAATGCTAAGAACCATCACAATCAAACTAGCTTTCTGATAAAATAAACCGCGTCTTAATCCATCATTTCGTTTAGGCTCTACGATGCCACAAACAGATACACACTTTATGTAAATGTTATTCAGTCACAAAATGTCTCTTTTCCAGAATGCCTCTTTTGCAAAATGTCTCTTTTTCCAAAATGTCTCTTTCGCAGAATACCTACCTCTTTTTCCAAAACGGCTCATTCCCAAAATGTCTCTGTGTAAGTTAGAATTGTTAGAAACCAAGGAAACTATGAAACACACAAACAATTCTTACACTTTATATGTAAATATCAAGACAAGTTCGGCTTGGTTTTATTTCACGGCAGCTAATTTTGATGGACCGCCACGGGCCTGTGTTTCAGACCACTCCCATATTTGATTACACGCCGTGATGGACCGCTCCAGATCGGACCGAGATAACCTCACTCAATACATGTGAGTTATTGCTTGCACACTCTTTGACTATTGATTATTTTGCAAATTTTTTGAACTTTGGTTACATAAGAGCGGGTTCTAAAAGGCTTGTCATAAAAAAAAAGAACCAATGACCGTCAAGTCTCTGTGCCCGCAACTTCGTCCGCGTGAATTATATTGCTCTCTCCTTATAGATGTTAGCGTAATGATAAAAAATAGCCTAAGTTACTCTTTACATCCTCAGTTGTCAAAGAAAGCCCCGTCAAATTCACAATCCGTCCAGCCGTTTCGGAAATTAGCCGGAACAAACAGACAATAAAAAAAAGTGTTTTTGTAATAATTTAGGACCATTTAAACTTTAATAAGCATTTAGTAGCAAAACTGTAATTTTAACATTACAAACGGACACTTCAATTTCATTTATTTGTATAGAAGATGTGTCCTTTTCGCATAGATATTTTTTAGAGTAACAAGGAATAACTCGAAGATACCTAACCTTCAAAATATCTATTAGACAACTTATAAATTGTTTAATTTGACTTGAGATTCGAGATTTGACATCTGATAGTTTGAGTATTACCTAGCCTTTTAGAAACCATATCCAATTTGTGAACAGTAGGTAGGTACTGTAAGTTACAAAGTGATACACAAATTCGAGAGAAAAAATCCTTGATGTTACAAAGAATGATATCATCAGTTCCAATTAAGAAAAAAAAATGGAGTGCTTATTGCTAAAAGGATCATTAATTTACACTTCTTTATTTGGCTTTTCAATGTACGTATTTGAAACTTTCTAAATTTGCAGTACTTCACTAAAATTAACCACATAATATTTAGTAAGGTTTAATGATCAGGCCTATAACATAAGATCTGTTTGGCAACGAATCATAAGTCGCCATTTTTTTAATAGTGCTAATACGCCTCTTCAAAATACTTTTTATTATTTGTCACTAGCTAGTGTTGCCAACATAGGAATTACCAACGTTTTTTTTGCCGAGACCGGGTTGTATAAGTTCAGGTAACTGAACACCGGACTTCTGAGTACCGGAGTACTCAGAAGAAACTGAGTAGATCATCATCGCCAGTCCTGTGCCTAATCTTCTCCGTTTATTTCGAATTACCGTCCCATCGAATTATGAGAGTGTGGGCATAGAAAATGCACTTGTGCCTGCCAGTTGGTTAATTTAGATCGGTTGCCATAATAGATTAGAAAAGACCCCTTCTCAAGAACCGACTTCTCTAAGGAGAAGGTTTTAAATTCAGGCATTTCAATTAAAGAAAATCGTCTTCATATGACGGAGTTATACAATAATTGCATTTTTGAAAGATGGAAAAAAAGTCCAGACCCAGGAATCGAACCCGAGACTTCCGTATGCTAAACCGGGGCCAGAATCAAACCACCTATCTGGACTATGTTACCAGACCTCAAATTTTCTATTGTTTGTTTTTTGTTTGAAAGAGATTTATTCAGAAATGGTCCCATATAAATTTCGTAAAGATCTGATAATGAGTTTCGGACAGACAACGAAACTCCTCAATAAATGACAGAAAATTAACCGTGATTGAAGTCGGTTACATTTATTTTTTTTGTAAAAAGACTTTATAAACTTAACTTTTTAAATAATGATATTTTAACAATAATGATTAAATAGTTTTATAAATAACCACCAGGTGTGGATAATAAAATCGCGTCGGCCAAGAACGGTTGGCACGTAGCAACAACGTTGTCATGTCAGTTAGGTGAGCTAGTTGTTACATTGGTTTTATTGAATGAGACAGTAATAACTGCCCCGGGCTAATAAATTGTAGCTGTTCAACATACTTCTAATTTATTGAACCGTTGAAGGACCGTGTCCAGTTCCCTAAAGGATAGTTCAATTAAAATCTTGTTATAACTATTTATTGTACGGGAATTAAAGCGCACGCACAGAAGAACCACGGCCAGTGCAACCTGCGGGTCAATTCACGTATTTAAAGCAGTGCAGTTGCAGTTCAATTGCAGTTAAGTTTCGATTAAAACGGTCATTTTTGTATTCTTGTAACTTTGGGATTGATCTCAAACACGCTTGCGTCAAGTATGCGTCTCGAGAGCGCAATAATTACATTTTAGTGCGATGCGCAAGCGTTTTTGAGATCGATCCTAAAGTTACAAGAATATGAATATGGCCGTTTTAATCGAAACTTAACTGCAACTGTACTGCTTTAGCTTAATAGGTACTTGACGCCTCCTGGTCGAAACGTCAAGCAATTTTAAGGTAAATAATGCGCGTTAATTCCCGTATAATAAATAGTTATAGATAATCATGCTTTACAAAGTTTAAATGTAAAATCTTGTTTAAGTTTTTTTTTATTTTATTTATAGATATGTAACTAATTTAAAAGTGGAATACCCAAAAAAAAGTGGAAACGGAATACTCACGATTCAAGCTCAAATACGAATTTAAACTAAAAATATAATTAATCTTTTCGAAGTAGGTGTAATCGAAAAAAAAAATACTAAAAATGTAGATAGGTACCATTTTTTTTTAATGTTTTTCGAATGCACAATTTTTCAAGAACAATGACAGACTTTACTTATAACCATTTTATTGTCTACTAGCTGTCCCGCGCAACTTCGTATGCGTAATTTTTCCCCGTTTTTGAAACATTTCTCGTCGCTTCTCCGCTCCTATTAGTCGTAGCGCGATGTTATATAGCCTATAGCCTTCCTCGATAAATGGGCTATCCAACAAAAAAATAATTTTTCAAATCGGACCAGTAGATCCTGAGATTAGCGCGTTTAAACAAACAAACAAACAAACAAACAAACAAACAATCAAACAAACAAACTCTTCCGCTTTATAATATTAGTATAGATATCGATGCTAATATAAACTTACGCTTTGTTATGAACCAATAACCGTTTAATAACAACATGTAGTACTCACAATACAAAATGTATTCGGTTTTTACAGAACAGATATTATAAAAAAATAAATCATTTATATGAACAAAGCCGATGGTCCACATAACATCATACAATAGAAACGGTATGTTTAACTGCCAAAATAATAAAGAAATGATCTAATCTTGTAATAAAACAAAAAATCTAGATAGGCTAGCTCCAACATTTGCGAGTGGCGTAGAAATTAGCTGACATGACGCAGGTGATGATATTTATCATTCCAAAACGAACCTTACAGCCATTAACATAAGATATCAAATACTTTTGTAGATATTTGTCAAGGTAAGTTCATAGAACCAAACACCCACATTGATTCAACTCATATTTTCTTTTTTAGAGATCAGTTGGAATGGAAATCGTGTTTAAAAACTTTACAGATTCCTTTTTTGTTTTATAAGTCGAAGTTTAGAAATATTAATTACACGAATAACGTGTAATTATAGGAAATAATAAACTACCGAGTCTATTATTACGCTAAAATGGAATGTCTGTTGTAAGTATCTGTTGTTTCGCATTCAGTAACACTTTCAATGGTCATTATTTCTATTTATGGGTCTTTTATTTAATTCTGTCCATAACTCTATGATTACTGATGATTTCCAGACAGTTATTGGTATGTATTTCCTTATAGAACATACTCGCAACAAAAAATATATATCTTCATAACAACGTGCACGCCCGGAAAAGTGTCACGTTATTGATTGGTTGCTAAGCAACGCGAATGGCGATATGTCATCACGGTTTTCTTATGACGTTATCACGTAAAATTATCGTCCATAAACCGACTTTACAAACAATCTATTTTTTTAAACAAAGTCAAACTGATTAAACTACATTTTTATTAAGTATACTATATTATAAAGCTGGAGAGTTTGTTTGTTCGGTAATCTCAAATCCGAATTGAAAAATTCTTACACTGTTGGATATCCCATTTATCGAGGAAGGCTATGGGCTATATAACATCACGCTACGACCAATAGGAGCGAAGCTACGCAGACGAAGTTGCGTGGGATAGCTAGTACTTATATAAAAATGAATTCCTCATGCCCTCGGTCACGAAATAACTGGAGAACGACTTTACCGATTTCATTATTTTTTTTTTATATTCTAATACACTGTTGATGGTTCTTACATAAAAGAAAAAGAAAATTACGAGGTGGTACGAAATTCAACGTGAGAGCTAGTTTTTAATAAAAAAAAGTCTAACTGACACTGACAGACTGACAAAACACACATACACACATTACACTCATAACACCTCTGTTCACGTCGGGGTTACAAACACATACCTCTCATTGTTTCAGTCGGCTAATATAAAGATAGGTACGGCATCATTCTAAAATTAATTCCAGTTTTTTTCCTTTCTATTCCTATGTAATCCAAACTAGTAACTCTGTCTGCTACGTTTTGACGCTTAAATCACTGAACCGATTAAGATGAAATTTGGTATGGAGATAGTTTGTCCCGGGGAAGGACATAGGATAGCTTTTATCGCGATAACTGACAACCACGCGAGCGTAGCCGCAGGCGAAAGCTAGTGAAAAATAACTTCTTAAACCTGATAATGTCTAATCGTTTAATGAAACCACGTACGGAACTAATGTTCTGAGCACGGAATTAAGATTCCCAAAGTCTTTTTTGCTGTCCATTTCTTGTTAATGATGAATCGTCTATTATTTGAATAGGTAATACGGACTATAGGGAGCAATGTACCTGACCCACCATTTATAATGACGTGATAATTCTAGAACGAACGGCCTTATAAAAACTATAGTCTAGTTTCAATATTAAAGTTTACAAAAATTGTTTCAAATGATTCAGATTATAATTCTATCTAAGTTTAATCTGTTGAAATAAGCCGCCATCAGCAAAATCAGTCAGTTAGATTTCGATCATGGTGCCCTATCTTAACACAATTTTGTTTATAAGATATGTGGGATTGTGAGTCCCACATTACTAGCAATCCTGTTAACCCCTTCAGCTAAGCTTAATGACTTGTGTTAGGAGTGGGTTCACGTAGGTAGGATTAGAACCCACGCCCTCACAATTGTGAGTGCGATGCCTTAGCCAATAGACACCTCCGTGGAACCAACATTTTCATAGTAAAAAAAAGAAAAAGAAAAGAAAACGTTTATTTTGTTGCGAATTGGGCACAGACTACATAACAACAATTATATATCTATATAGTCCGATAAGACTGAAATCAAACGCCAGATCAATTTGATGTCATTGATCATCAACTGATTGAGACATCAGTCAGTTGATGATCAATCGATGGGATTCCTTCTTTTCTAAACTAAGTATTGTTAAAGGTACTAACTAGCTGTTGCCAGTCGTCATCGTTCACGTGGAATTAAAAAAAAAAAAACATATCAATTCTCAAGGAATTTTCATCCTGGAAACTTTTTACGGGATAAAACTAGCCTTCTGTGCTATTCCAGACCTATTTGTATGCTAAATTTCATCTATAACCGTTAAGTAATTCTGGCGTGATTGAGTGACAAACATCCTTGCTTACAAACTTTGAGATTGTATGATATTATTATTGAGTAATATTAGGAGTATAAAATGGAGAATTCAGGTAAAACATAAGTAGATATTGCAAAATATTGGCAGAGGTCGGGTAACGCTACGGTTGCATTAGTGGCGGCGGCAATATCAACCTTCTCAATGAGGATATAAAATGATAACTTGACAGTTTATTTTATGTCACGTTTATAGTTATGTCGCAAATGAATGTTTTGTTGTTAAAAACTGCACTACATTAAGACTGAACTTAAGTGAAAATTGATCAGTCTATAAAACATTAAATTTTTCTCGATTCATCATCAGATCTACAGGAAAATTATATAAAACTACAACTACGTTAAAATCATCCTAAGGTAACTCGATACTAGTTGGACACGTTCAACAAGGTTCTTCATACGTATGTTAAGTGCCTAAATATATAGAATATAAAGGGAAACCGAAAAGAATGGTGTTTAAGGACTCCCCGCCACTGAAAACTACCCATAAGATAATGCTGCTATTATAAAGCAGTCAAAAAACTACCTACAGAGCTTCCCAAAGATACAGTAAAATAAAGTAAAATTGATAATTATAGTTTTTTTTTTTTTTTTAATATATAGATAGCTACTCTATATATTTAAAGAAAAAATATTAGATAAGCTACTCTTTTATAAGAAACGTCAGGCAATAAAACTAAGGTATTTAGCCTTAAAATAAAATATGTAAGTACTCGATTAAGACCCGTAGCTTATAAAATTCTATAATGTGTATAAATCGCGAAAGTTTACAAACATATAATATTGATAATCTTTTCATTTGAATTCGACATAAATGTCGTGCAACCAAATCTATATTTTTATACTTCAATTGAGGAAAATAACAAATTAATCATAAATCTGTCATTGAATTAAGAGTTTCTTATATATATTAACAACACCGTTTAAAATCGATTGCGAAACCTACAAAAGCTCTTGAAAATCGATTGAAATAACAAAGTTCAGTGTAGAAAAGAAACTCTCCATTTCAAAAAACTTCATAAAAACTATACCACGTACTTTTTCAAATAACTTGTAAACTAGACATAGACGTAATCAAGTCTAAGTATATCCTTATAAACATGAAAAAACAAATCTTCTAAAATCTTAACAATGAGTATCTTAAGTCCTATCTATGAAGGAAAATAATTAAAATCGAATGTACAAAAGAATCCTTTATATGCCTTCCCCTAGTTCATATTGTTGATTTTTTCATCTTTTGTATGCTCCTAATTAGCTGGTCTTATCTGATAATGAAGTTGGCAGTACCTCCGGACTTCTGACGTAATCGGGACATACAGGCTTTTTGTTGGAAGGCTTTGATCTTTAAGTTTAAAGTCGTCTAAGATGGTTTAGCTTTCGTATATCGTAACGAGAATGATTTTACAACTTTTAATACTGATAAATGTATATCTGACATCGTCCGATACATTTTCATGTATTTTTTACATGTAAGTAGGTAGGTCTAAGTATTTTCTACTTTATGTTTCTGCCACTTCAACTTTCCACTGTCCTAAATGTTACTTACTGGTAGGGAATGCCTTCATTTTTCTTTCACGACTAAGACATAGATCGTATTTAAATATGGCTCACACCCTGGAATGGATAAATAATGACTACTTTCTAATTTCAGACAAACGTAGTATCTTTGATATTATAATGGTTTCATTCTTCAGATGCTAATAGGAATGGTGCAAATGGCATCCACGGCTGTGTAGGGTTTCGCCATAATCATGACGTTTGAAGGACAGTTTGACAATTATATGACAGCTGCTGCCCTGGTAAAATTCCTTAATCACATTTCACGACACCTCCTAGGAATGATAGGGCGATCCCATTCTTAAACCAGGCCGTTACAACCGCTTGTATAGGTACCTATTGCTATTTAAATACTTTGGTAGCCCGCAGTCAACTACGCCAAATCGTTGTGCTAGAATCTTAAACATACAGACGTATCAACACAAGTCATCAATAACTTCTACATCATTTACGAATATTTCTAACAGCTGTCGAAGATAAATGACCTCATAATTTTCTTTACGATCGTAATTACCGTCCCTAAAAACATATTTGTAAAGCTTTGTAAGATCTATTATTCGTATCGAACCATTATACACAATATTTTATTTTCATGTTGTCTTTTTCTCACATAGTCTGCGGTAAAATGGCTGACATCCAAATGTCAAAAGTAACTGTGCAATAAAACCTTCATCAAAATGTATTAAAAATATTCTTGGCTAAAAGGGTTAACATAGTTTAAAAAAAAATCGCAACTTGTAGACTTTCCAGATTTGAATTAGCATTGAATTGCAGAAAGACAACTACAAATTAAATAAAAAATCATAACAAAAAGAACCCAGTATGCCAAAAAATTACGTCAATTTAGAGAACAAACGATTTCTAACATCATATGGTTCGGCAATTACTGTCGTTAACTGTACGTCTCTATGTCACATGGGTCTACCACGTGACAACTACGAAACAAAATATTATTACGCTATTATTAAATCTGCCAAGTCGATGTCAATGCCCTCGAAAATAAAGTAAATAAAGGCGAGTAACGTCAATCATGAAAATGTTAAAGAAATTATTTATGCGACATTGTGACGAGACCGGACCGGGCAGTCAGCTCAATGAAATTTGACTGATGTTAGGTCGCATTATAAAAGTAGGATTGGGGTTAAGGTTAATCTTTTAGGTTAAATGCTGATGATGAAAAACTGCGCTCCTCAACAAAAGGACGTAAGTGCTATGAAGATACGCTCTTTTGCTAGTGAACTTTCAGATCGTATTTTTTGGTATGTAGTGCATTTCTTTGTAGTGATAGGTGCGGAACCCTAAACTGAGCATGGTCCAACATGCTCTTGCTCCGTTTTTAAATATAAATTTTGCATTTTTTATTGGTGTCAATTACCTCTATGCAAATGCATCGATCTCGAAACTACAAATCCAAAGTTTTTAAAACCGGTTATAAACGAAATATTCCGTTTCGGTGCCGTCACGTTACATATAAATAACCGTAAAATCATCGGTAAAGCCACCCACTGATCAAAAGTACATTAACTATTTCAGCGCTCGCTTCGGTCACATTTCACTGTGCGCGGGCGCAGGCGCACCTACGCAGCGGCGACGCACACACACTTTCTCGATCTACTTTTTCGGTAATTTTCCGATCAGGTATTTACGTAATAGACAGCTGGTAATGTACAAGAGCTGATTGTTGTACTGTAGGTACTTGACTCATTGAATTATTTTCTGAAGTTTAGCATTAGTTAACGTGATAACGTCTTATAAATCGATGACCGGGTGCACGCACGAAAAAGTATCACGTTATTCACTGGTTGCTAAGCAACGGTCACGTTATTGATTGGTTGCTAAGCAACAACGTATGGCGATTGCAGTGACATGACATGCGATACAATTGAAACTAACGTTTTTGATTGGTTGCTAAGCAACGCGAATGGCGATATGTCATCAATGTTTTCTTATGACGTTATCACGTGAAATTATCGGCCGTAAACCGACTTTACAGACAACAATTTTTGAAAACAAAATTTTTTTTTTTTTAAATATGTTTCTCCCGTTTCAACAGTTCAAGGAGAGAAAAAGAGATGTATTTTTTGTCATTTAGTTTTGGAATATTCAAACGTGACTTAGTTTAAGATGCCGTATTTTTTTTTTTTGCTGTCCCTGTCACTCATAGGTATACCTAGTAGGAATAGTAGCGACTTAAATAGGTACTTTTGAGTGATGACTCAAAGTTAAGTAAGTACCAATCATTTGAGTATTTGTAGGTAATATCCCTCAATCGATACAACTTCGCTTTGAACTATGCACACCATACGGGTGTATGGTAAGAATACATGATTTTCTTTATTAATAACGAGAATATTTCAGGTTTCTTTTGTTAATTGACAATGATAAAGTTCTAGCTACTTCTCTATTGCTTGTTATCTATCAATGATTAGGTATTATTATCGGATTTTTTGACAAGAGGGATTATTAGTATGGATCATTTTTTTATGACCTTTTCATGAGATTATTAGCATGGTAAAACCCGAAATATGCTTTATATCTGTCGTGGAAATTCCATAGTACTGAACGAAGTCCATGCACGATACGAATTTGTATGACCTAACTGTCTAGTCATAAATTTGACACATTTGAGACATTATCTACCTATTTTGATATTTAATATTATTTTTTACTGAACCTAAGAATACACTAGTTGTCACCCAATTATTTCTAACGCTATTTATGTCCAGTAAGTCCCACAATCGTATACCTTCTTTTGAATCAGTTTAGACTAAGTACCTCTACGTAAACCGTGTTTTGGGGGGGGGGGGGGGGGGAGCAATTCGAATTCGTGTGCGTCGTTCGCGCGACGGACTGTAGAGGCAATGCTTTTCAACGCAGACTAAATGTATGGCGAAGACTTGAAAATTCCTGACTCTGGGGGTGAATTACCCCTGTTGCCCCCCCCCCCCCCCTTGAAGGATTCAGGGAGGGGAGGGGGTGGATCCGCGACTGAAACTGACATCCTTTTATATATCACTTTTTCTAATACAATTAAAACGAGAGAGATTCCCAATTCGATCAGTGTACGTGAATCCTTACCAACCGGTTGGCATGGATGAAAGTGATTTATTCGTAGAGCGTTGGCTAGAAGGCGGTTGTAGGCGATACACTCTCACCGTACCACCGCCGACAAGCTGTCATAACGCGTGATGATCAGTCAATGACTCGGTACTACTGATACTTGGGCGTTCGTCCAAAGCCCTATTACAAGTACCTACGCAGACATATGACGCAAGAGCATTTTATTAAATACAGCGCCCGGACTTTGTAACTATTCGGATTACTGTTACTTCGAATATACATCAAGGTAGCTTTAAACCATTGTGTCATAAAAACTTGTAGTCCAATTTCGGCTTTTTTACTAGTAGTGTGTTTTGTTTCGGAACTTGGATTGGTCTTCAAAAGGACTTAAAACATAGACCATCCAAATATATATCCATGTGCATGGAAGTTATAGCAGCAGTGTGAAAATGGGCGAGCCTAGGCTAATGTGGTAACTAATAGTACCTATCTACATTTCACATCAGCCTTTTGTCCTTGTGTACCTACTGCCAAGCTTCCTCGCAGATTTGTTTCTTAAAGAGTTTGTTTGATTGGTTGAACGTGATAGCCTCAGGAACTTCAGGTTCGAATTTAAAAAATCGTTTAGTTTTGGATAGCTCATTTATCGAGGAAGGCTAGGCTATATAACATTACGCTATGACCAATAGGAGCGGGACATCAATGAAAAATGTTGCGAAAACGGGTAAAATGGACGCAAACGATGTTGCAAGGCAGAATTAGTAGCCAGTAAACCTTTAAGCTTGTAAACCTTTATGTAAAATTGTATAAAATTTCCTATATGTGATTTTATATATAACTAGCTGTCCCGTGCAACTTCGTATGCGTAAATTTTCCCCGTTTTTGCAACATTTCTCGTCGCTACTCTGCTCCTATGAGTCGTAGCGCGATGTTATATAGCCTATAGTCTTCCTCGATAAATGGGCTATCCAACAAAAAAATAATTATTAAAATCGGTATTCGTTACATACAAAAATACAAAAATACAAATCTTTCCTCTTTATAATATTAGTGTAGAAAATCAAATTCCTGACTCCTGACCATCCTGACCCTTGCACCTAGAAAGCTAAACTGAAACTATGCAGACCGGTTTCTTTTGTTATAGAAAAGAGATGAGAAAGAATTTCAGGAAACTCGAGCTTGACGCGAGCGAACCCAAAGGTAAAGCTTGTTTGAATGATATTTATGTTTCCATTGTGGGCAAACAGCGTCAAAGAATAGACCAGACTTATGCTTGTTGTAAAAGATTTGACGAGGTCGACTGACCGCCGATATTTGCTCCATTTACTAATTATAACGACATCCAGGCCGCGATAAATCCAATCGTAAATGTTACATGTTTCGTAACGGAATAACTATCGGTAATATCGCTCAATTGAATTTCTGATCCAAAGGTTTCTCGTGGATACGACGTTCAGATATTCCTAGAAAGGCTAATGGTAAATTAGGATTCTTTGAGTTAACTTCTTATGTACTTGTACCTATTAGGGAATCTGTCTAGATATTAAAGGAGAAGAGACAAAGTGCTGATTTATCAACGCACAGCTAAAACCTCTGAACGAAATTGGTTGAACTTTGCCAGAGAGATAGTTCTTAAAACGTGAGCATCAATAAAGTAAAATCTAAAAATATCTAAAAATTTTCGGGGGATACCACAGGATATGTTAATAAAGATATATTGGAACTTAATTGCAGTAGTATCTTCGATTAAATTCTATGAAGTCGCAAAGATCAGAATTAAATACAAATATTCCTAGCGGTAAGTAGAGGAAAAAAATGGTTGTCTGTAAAGTCGATTTACGGATGATAATTTTACGTGATAACGGCATAAGAAAACATCGATGACATGCCATTCGAGTTGCTTAGCAACTAGTCAATAAAGTTAGTTCCAATTGTATCGCAAGTCGCTGCATTCGCTGTTGCTTAGCAACCAATCAATAACGTGACTGTTGCTACGAGACACTTTTTCGTGCGTGGTTATCACGTCACGTTACTTTGTGACGTGATAACTTCTTATAAATCGATGACCGAGCGCACGCATTCCACCAAATCTAGTCTGACTACTCAATAGCTGACCCAACACGATTGTAAATAATAAAACTAATACACAAAAGTCGTGGGCTGAATCTAGATCAATAAAGTGATTTGTCATTCAACATTCCCCGAAGCTTAATTCCGTTCAATTTAAATTGCAAAACTCTGAACTTTACTTAACAAATCAGAGCAAACAACAGTTGTGAGATAGCAATGACTAATATGAGACATTTCACAATTAAATCATCTGTTAAAATGTCACGGGGCAGAAACCGAACCGGTTCTATTTGTATCACGGATGGAAAAAGCTTTAGAATGCTAATACGTTCTAAGCCGTCGCGGCTTTGTTGAGCTAAAAACATTCAACATTACACAAAACATGTTTGTAGTTATTTCGCTTTACTAAGATACAAGACATAAACATTTTCAACATATCTTGGAATTCTAAAAAGACCCCATGAAGCGGTTTTCTTCAGCTGATATCATCAAATAATATTGCTTCTGATTCAATTTACTTTATTGGTTATTTGGAGATAATATCTACATATCGGAGTTAGTTTTTGAGTAGGAGAAATTCTCCGAAAGCATGGCGTAGTGGGAGTGTATCAGACTGCTACGCAAGAGGTCTTTGGTTCCCACCCAGGATAAAACTTTCTGTGATGAGCACAATGGTTTATTCTGTGTCTGGGTGTTATTTATCTATAATATGTATTTAGAAATATATAAGTATGTTTATCGGTTGTCTGATTTCCATAGTACAAGCTCTGCTTAGTTTGGGATCAGATAGCTTTGTGTGAGTTGTCCCAAGATTTAGATTTATAAATGTAACTTGAAGCTTGGGGAGAATACATAGGTAGGTAGCCGTTTATCGTGATAATTAACAAGCAGAGTAGCTCATAACAGTTAAAAGCTAAATAATGTTGAATGTTTAAATATTTTGTTGTTTATAACAACACTCGCTTGGGAATACACTAATAAATGTTTCATTGACTAGGGTTAAGGCAGAGTTTCTCAATTTTCTTCGTCACCCTCTAAGGACAAGTCATAAAATTCTTGTGCATACTGCGGTCGTCACCCTTGCTAAAGGGATAGAAGAGTTTTACGAGCAGTATAAATCGAATTACACCCCAAATCACGCACAAACAGTGTATAGAAAAACAAAGTGCATTGAAATTGGTGCATTTATTGTGAATTATGGTGACATCGGCGGATAGGCAATCACTCCACAATGGCAACACTCGTCCTAAAACGTCAGGAACGAATTGATATTCGACTAAATCGAAAAAGGACTCGCTCAACTCCTTAAATAATAGAGGTATTCACTTATAGCGATATCTCTCCATTTTCTATAAATATAATATGCATATAAACCTTCCGAAAGAAATTTAAAACCGTATATAAATCCTCTTTAAATCCGTTGCGTAGTTAAGTGCACAAACTGACAGTCTCCAATGGTAACATCTTTCTATTGTCTCTTATGATCTATCTAAAAGAATATAACTGTTTGGTCAACAGCGTATATTAAATGATTGTTATTCGCATAGTCATTGAGATGATCATCGAATGCGTGGGAAACTATTCGATGTTCGCGCGCTTTGACGTGTGTCAAATAACTGACATGGCATCAAAAACTTCGCAAATTTATTTGTTAATACCGTCCGACATTCTTACGTTCACGTACTCGTGCAAATATGGAGAATCGACATAACACCAAACCATCAGTAACTGAGTATAATAGCTGTGCCGCGCAACTTTATCTGCGTAAATTTTCCCCGTTTTTGCAACATTTCTTATTGCTGCTCCGCTCATATTGGTCGTAGCGTGATGTTATAGCCTACAGCCTTCCTCGATAAATAGGCTATCCAACAGTGAAATAATTTTTAATTCGGACCAGTAGTTCTTGATATTACCGCGTTCAAACAAACAAACTCTTCAGCTTTATAATATTAGAATAGATACTCCTTAAATATAAACGCATGTGAAAGCCGCTCACCTTGCAAATGTGATAGTCTGTGAAATCACACTAGCTTCTAATCCAAACGTTACCTTGCATCAAGACCTGGCAAACAGCCGCTAGTCGTAACATCTATACGGTAATCGAGCCTCATTGTCTTGGACACGCATCGATCTGAAGCCGCCCAATTAGGGAACTCGATCGACACGCCCGATTAAACGAATATTCTACATTCAATAACAAGGAAATAAGAGACTGGAATAACATAGATTGTATTTCTAATATGTTTTTTAAGCTCGAAAGCAATTAAACAACCTAAAATCGAAAACAACCAATCTATAATTTCGATTTCAGCGCCCAATCTCAACGGAGGCTAGGCAGAAATATATATATACTCACGCTCAAAGTACCTACTAGAAAAAGTGGAAGCGAGGATGACCATGGAAGGAACAGTCTCACATCGTTGTTCTGTGTTCAACAGTGTTTGAACTGCGGAGATTTATTGCCTGACAGAAGAATATCGCTGTTGAAATAACTTGAAATTCACTTTCATAAAGTCGACTCTTAAACATCTCCCCATTACCTATGCCTGTTGTCCGCATTTTACATTTTCTTTAAAACTAAATCGGCATCGTGTTGTTTTCTTTACGCACGTTACATTTATATTATTGCGGTAAAGAAACCAACACCAAACAACCAATTTAATGCATTTGCAATTAATGGCCGGCATACCACGGGCGTCCTCTAGTTTCAAACAAAAATTCAACCAGATCGTCCAACCTACATAAATCCCAGAGTATAATAACTTACTGATTTCCATCAATCGAGTAGAGGCATCCAAAAATGGCAAGTTTTCGCCATCTGGCAGTGTCAATCACTCCATATAAGAAGACATATCTAGTCGCGATACATTCGTGTGCGAATAGGCTGTATTTATGAGTCCGTGAGTCACTTCTTGATCGATGAGAATGAGTTCCCGTGATCGAATGGCAACCACTCATTCATAAGCAGTGGCCACTATCAGACAATGGGTTTTTACCCTATTAATCAGATTCGAAGAATTTGAATGAGAACTTTATTTTTACGAGCAAAGGAAGTTGTTAAGACCTCATGTTGCTTGTAAAACTTTCGCGGTACAAACTTAAGGGCTTGTTCAAATGTTTTGGCAAATTATTATCTACAAAGTTTTTGAATACTGAATAGTAGCAAAAATTATTTTAACGCCTTTTAGTATAATAATGGCTACTGAAATTTGATTAATTACTCTCATTTGACATATTAATATACCAACATGGCTTAAAATAAATTATAGCCAAATTCGGCATGTCAACGGAAACTTACCACGCATGTAGACAAATACTTACATTCAGAATTACCTCAACAATGAGTATTATTCCTCGACATGAATACGAAACACTAATACTAGTAAATAACTGTTCTTTATCTTACTTTTGACCTTCCTAAGCGTACCAAGACACATTAGTTAAACATTTTATGTCTTCAACATACATTTCGACCCTAACGTCCTTTTAAAAGAAGCATGCCATTTTATACTTTACATAAACGATCATTTGTAAGCAAATTAAACAGGGCTTATAGTCAATTCTCTCTTATTTTGATCGATATATCACCTGATCAATATTTCGGACACAGTGCCAAGGTCATCGACCCTGCTGCGTCACTGCAGACGATTCATTAGAATGTGAGTTTCAGATTACAATACTTTTTACAAGCACGTCCAGTACTTGTTTGTGAAATTGCTCAATTGAAATCTAATTAGGCTATTTATAAGATGTAAAATTATTAAATTATATTAATAAAGTGTTATGTTTTTAAGTTCTCGCCTTTAATAATAATAAATTTACCTAGCTCTTGGGATTTTGTATTAGAAATATACTCAGCAACTAATTATAATTTTGAGAACAAAATCGAGATAAAAAAAGTACAGCCAGACTGATTCGCAAGCTTTGGCCTTTCTGAAAACCAGATTTAGAAGCTTAGGTAGACGTTTCTTAGAAGTCTAGAGATCTAGACTTGTAACCAAGGCTGTGCAATTTGTTTTTGTGAAGGCTGCATATTAAAGGCAATCTAAACGCAGTTCCCGATACCCAATTATCGGATCACTTTGTCGTTTTAAATACCACAATAGGTATCATTAATCATTATAGTAATATAGTTGTGTTTTAGTACCAAAATTATTAGGTACTAAGTTATTTACATATTTGTTGTTTTGTTTCAATATGTATATAATTTGCGTTTTAAAAGTTCCTGTCCTTTTGGGCGGACTTAACAAGGTATCGGATATGGACTGGTAATCTCGAATCACAAAAGTGATCCTCATTGTTTCGAGATTATGTTAGTGAACGATATCGTTGCTAGGTCAAAGTACGTATTAAATTTCCTTCTCTACATTCGCTGTTATGTGGCTCAGTCCAGCAAAGTATTCAATGAAATACCAAAGAATACTAGCATGCCGAAGGATAAATACTGTAGCGTGGTGTACAAGCTTTGCTATAACTGTTCGGCACTGTTTTATCTGCACTGCGACACGAAATTTACCGCAAGGTGCTTCAACGAGCCGTGGCATGCCGTTGCAGAAGTCTCTTTGGTACAAAAAGTACAAGTGCTAATTGTAAGGCAAAAAGACTTTCAAAAAGTTCTTTAGCATGCCGTGTTTTAAGCCCCAACCTCATGTCGGTAAGCCCAAAGAAGCCATAATGCGACCGCTCGTACTCAAAACTGCGCGATAATTATTTGCACGCTTTGTCTGCGTGACGACGAAGTGCACTTTCTAAAATGCATTCTCGTGTCAGTGGCATTCTATAAAGCTTTTGGGGCAATGTGGACTTAAATATTACACTCCAACCGGATCCTTTTGCTTTAGATAACATTTCTTTTAAATGATTACATGTAATGTGTTGCGAACTAGTTGGTAATCTTGTTAACCCCTCCAACTAAGCTAATGCTTAGGCAATGTCTACGTCATGTGTACCTAATGGGTGGGTTTTGACCAACCTGCTATTTCTCGATTACTATTGCATTTGTTATTCGATTATGAGTGCTTGTTCGCGGTTGCAAATCCTTCCTAAAGACTATTGAAATTACAATAATATTCCATTAAATGAGATGAGTGCTAACGTTTGCATTAAATGGAAACATAAATACGCAGTGTCATCTAGACTTGTTAAAAGATCATGATCCTCTATTTCCTAAAATTCTTAATAAATCCTCCATTTAAAAAATACCGATACCTTTACTATATTTCATATCCTTAATATACGGTGTCCAACACAGGCATTGATTGCTTGAACAATAAAGAGTAATTTTAAAAAAATAAACAAACTTCAAAGTTAACTGAAAATAATGATAATAATGATACTTTTATATATACCAAATTAAACTATTTTCTTTTTTGGGTTTCTAAATGCAATTGTTGTATTTATACATTTTCGTTCGTATCTTCCAAACTACTTAACCGATTTAGATAAAACTTACACTGTTCCCTAAGTTGGAGTAAATAAGAATTATTAAAAAAAGAATTGTCACAATGTGATCTTTAGTTTCGGAAAAAATATTGGACCAACATACAAACATAGTTTTAAGCCCTATTTTTTTTATTTTACATCTTCACCTACAATTGTTAACATAGACTACTGTTACAATTTCTTACACGTAAGCACCACATGATCATCATATATGAAAATAAAACAATTCCAATAATATTACATACCCACGTATCGAATACATAACTTTTTTTTTAAGTCTGTTACTAAATTATTATCATTAAATATAAAATAGAAAAAATAATAATTTCAAATTAAAATAGAAAGGGACAACGAGGTCAATATTTCAAAAAACCTCAAAATATATTCAATAATGACATTTCAGCATTAAAGTGTCGCTCGGGAGACACAAACAGTCTATAAACGGATCTCCGAAGTAATCAGTAACACTTAAGTATTGGTCAAGACGTAATTATCGGATGCAATATGGCACAAAATGATGGTACACTTGTTAACAACGACAAAACATTTGTATTAATTGACAGCTTGATTGAGGTACAAGTGCACCGTGAAAAGTGGTTAATAACTGTGATATTAAAAAATATGATAATTGCGTTATTTATTGTTGTCATTTGTTACTCCTCTGACGCTTGCGATTAATTAAGTTTGTTTTTGGAAAAAAAATCTTGAATTTTATGTTTGTTGGTATGTATGGTACAGCGGTGGAATGAAATGCTGCGACCAAGGGTTGAAAATTTAGAACAGGGTCTTGATGACAATCTCATGGGTGACACTCTCATGACATTGAACAAGAAAAAAGTAATGTGGAAAAAGAACAAGTCACCAAAATACACATTTAATTTACTGTTTTGATGGTTTTTTGTTTTACTAATTGCAATCCTGCAATGATTATTTATTTTGTGCATCAGTTCTTGCTCGGCTAGCTGGGCTTGGTATACCATTTTTATTATAGAACTGTCTGTGTTACATATATAGTAGATTTCCCTACACAGAGAAAGAGATGAAGTGGTCTAATTCTTACCCGTGTCCACAAGGCATTAAAAGTACCTGTGCAAGGCAATGTATTTATAGAGCATCCGTTCGGACGAAGGAAACATAGAAAACTAGTGCTCCATTCCAACGTTCCAGTTGACCTATTTACCCAAATTAACAAGTGCAGTGCTGCACTGCGGTAGACAAAACTTATTTCAATGCATCCGACTTGTTTCGTTTGCCGTACAACTGACAATAAAGTTCAGCTTTTAAAACCTTTTTAAATCCAACAGTAAGTTATAAAAATAAACAGTTTTTTTTATAACAAAAGGTTCATGATAATACAGTCGTTGGACTGCGATTACAATGCAATATAATCGTTAAATCGTAAGTACATTTCATCTTGGATAAAAAATATCAGATGTACTGCGCTCAGTATCTTTTGAAGGTTGGACTCCAGGGAATGCTATAATATAGCACAGACGTAGCACGTATATAGCCAAAGGATAATACAAGATAAATAGTTCATTAATGTTTTTAGAATTTTCATCCCGAAACATACATCAGAAGAAAATTTCACGCCAGCAATGTCGATTCAGTTCACATTTAATAAATCGAGCTTGCACTATGGTGCCTTTGGCGGGAAAACAGCTATAGCGAAAATACTACTATGACATTTTGCCCTACCATTTACCCTACAATAATTGGCCGAGACGGTTTCTCAGCACAATGTCACTTTATATCATTTTTAAGTATTTTTTATGCATACATATTAAGAAAATGTAAGAACAAATTGGCATAAAAAATGTTACTAATAGGCCGTCAATTCAAACAAATTTGTTACCTGGTTACTACAAGTTCTGTTTGTCACCGTGTACTGTAACAATATAATTTATTTAGTAGTATTATATTACAACTTGGCATTCAACTACTGGCATTTATGTACCTACTATCTTTCCAGTAACATCGACACTTAGTATCTATTCGTAACTCTCAAAAATGCGGAACAGATAGTTGCCTATTTTTTTATGATTTTTTTAATTAACAATTCAGATTGGTAACATTTGTTTCAATTCTAAATAGCCATAATTTATAGCTGTTATAAACATTTTTAAGAGCTTTTCTAGGTGCAACGACTGAATAAAATATTTGAAAGCTTAAAAAACCAGTTGCATTTTTTAATTGTTGTTTATTGCTTTATAGAAACATTTATATTATTAAGTTGTCCAGTTCATAACGCGAACGTGTTTGCAAAAACAGTTGCATACACTTTAACATAAATTCAACAGTAAATTGGTAATTATTGCCAAAATTAAGACAGGATACCTATATTTTTAATAGCAGTCATATATCATCGAGTCGCCAATCTATCATTCGGCTCAAACCTAACATTCCGTAACTGACATGCGGCCCAATTAAGAGGTTGAATTTCGTAAGTAAGAAAGTTGGTAGTGAGACAACTTTTATTTATCGGTATAAACTTTCGATGTCCATATGGAGCCAAGTAAAATGTCACTCAGTATCGCGCATACCGTATCGTATGTACTCGGTTGGTTGTTTCGCCGAAATATGAGGTGCGGTTCTTTCATCATATAGGTAGTTGATATGTCATAATAACGTTTATGTAAGTAATTGTTATTCACATGGCTCACTTATCCAGTCTTAAACCTATATTTACTGAATGGAATGGAGTACCTCAGATAATTCATTTCATCCATTATTGAGTATTTAAGTATATATCATTTCTCATTACAGATAATTCATTCATTCAATAATAAGTAGGTAACAAAAATATTTATATTGGTATATTCGTTAAAGTCCGAAAAAGGTAAACATGGGACGTTTTACGTATGGGACCTTATGGAAATGGGAATGTTTGCAACAGCAAGACTCTTAACGTATAGAACGTTCTGCGCCTGAACAGTTCCAAGTGTAAAAATGTAAAAAATGCCAGAAAAAACTAAAAAGCCCTAATTTTGTCATTCTCATTGAAACTGTTCCAATTTGATCTCCGTTTTACTAACCGCGCCATACATGAGTGAGCTGAAGTTAAAGCCAAGTCGCTATAATAATAATAATAATATCTTGGAACAACTCACACAACGTCATCTGATCCCAAACTAAGCAGTACTATGGCAACCAGACAACTAATAAACATACTTATATATTTCTAAATACATACATATTATAGATAAATAACACCCAGACACAGAATAAACCATCGTGCTCATCACAAAGTTTTACCCTGGGAGGGATCGAACCCACGACCTCTTGCGTAGCAGTCGGATACAATCCCACCGCGCCACAGAGGCAGTCGCTATAAAGAGCATCCTCGCAAGCGGCACATATTAACAAATAAAGATATTGAAAAACTATGTAGGATTGACAGTAATAATTACACACCACGGTAAATGAACTCAAACTACTATTTAAACAGTCTAATTGGCCCATAACTGACAAGTAAAAAGTTGTGGTCATATGACGTAGCAATTACTCATGATATTAGTCACCCAATGATACACACAGAATCTCAGAGTAGTTCAACGCCCGGCTAGATCACAAGCGATAAGACTCTGCCGATCCAACAGCAGATTATCACGGACGAATTCATTTTCTCTCGTTACATTAGGTGGTTCGTTAAAATAATTCAGCTATCTCTATCTTAGTTTCTTTGAAAGTGTTTTAAATCATTTATCATACAATAATCTTTGTGAATCAAGAAAATAATATAGTTATGGGTTTTCAACGTGAAATTCTATTAATACAAGAAAGCTAGTTATTTATATTAAATACCAGTTTATAGCCGATTTAAATGTACTCGTAAATCAATGATATTTTATGAAAGTTGATAACTGGTCTGCTGAATTTAACTAGAGAGGTGATATCTCTATCCATAATAATCTGACTGGGTGCGAGCACGCAAACAAAACAGTGAAATAGGTACCATAATGTAGTGCTTCTGAAAGTAAAAGCCATTAAAGCTTTTAAGGAGTTACTTCATCTATCTATCTATCTACTGATAAATTGACTAGCTTTTGGTTTTTACGCATTAGATTGTTTTGATGTAGTTCGTAGACTGATTCCCTGTTTACTTTAGTGAAATAAGACAACATTTCCTTACCTTCTAACTTTACCGAACTTACCTTTCTCAGCATCAGTTAGCAATGCTTGCATTCCCACCAGCACCTCATTCTCATTGAAGAACTTCTAATTTACTTCTACTTCTGAAAAGTTATTTCTAAAGCAGGAGCCGATAAAATATTTCATCTTACCCTATCTACTAAAGACAGTAAGGTCCTTTACACACGTTCAGGTCTGCCGGTGTCCGGGCATTCCACGGCGAAGGTACGAACGGTGTGAAAGCTACCGTACACTTCGCGATTGAAACCGGAC
Organism: Herminia tarsipennalis; assembly: GCA_945859575.2. Lineage (NCBI taxonomy): Eukaryota > Metazoa > Arthropoda > Insecta > Lepidoptera > Erebidae > Herminia > Herminia tarsipennalis. Next base: position 20,367,455 of record OX243850.2, read on the forward strand.
CGCATTAAAATTACCCAAGGCTGCTTGTATGTCTGTTGTTTCACGGACTATCTTCGTCTGCTGTCCGGTGAATATAACGGACGTGTACCAGCCGTCTAAGGTGATCTGTTTTAAATAAAAATGTATTATACTTACTAAACGAAATACATTAGAACCCACATGATTGATTGTTTACCATTTATTATTTATAAAGTCTAATACAATCACTAAGTGCAACTAAGCCGGTGATAGTAATAATTCCACTAATATAGCTTTCGAATCAATCAAATGAGTCACTATGGTACAAACAGCACTTTCCTTCATATCCCACGTGCAGTGAGTCAATGAGAGTAACATCTGCAGCCAGCGACCTTTCACTGCTTATAATTACTATTGTAATCTTTGTTAGGTACTCTACTGTCACTGTCTACCTACTACCTACTAAAAATACGACTGGGCGATAGTGACACGTCATATATTCGGTCTCTATACATAAAATACGCAAAAATAACCAACTTTTAAGACATGCTCAGCACCTTTTACAAGCATCTATTTGTTCATTAATAAAAAAAACCGGACAAGGACGACTCGGATTCGCCCATCGAGGGTTCAGTACAAATTTGTAGGTGTTCAGGAAAGGAGTCTCGCATTATAGAGTTTTATAAGCTACGGGTCTTAATCGCTTAATTTTTTTAAGGCTAAATGTCGTTATTTTATTGCCAGACGTTTCGACCGTATTGCAACGGCCGTTGCCACGGATAAACCCGTAACTTTCGCGATTTATATTATGTACCACATTATAGAATGTTATAAATTCTTTAATGTGTATACAAATCGTCTACGAACATATATCGAGCCTCGCAGTTTTAAAGACAATTTTTTTTTAAATTTATTACAAATGTATAGTTTTCAGACTTGTAGTATATACGGTATTACCTGCTAAATTTCAGTTCTAGGTCAACGAAAAATATCCTACAAATTATGATTCCTTTGAGAGTGTCGAAATGAACGTTTTTTAAGGCATATACGTCCGTATCTTTTTTTACCTTGACTTAGAAGTTATTTTTCCACAGCTCCAAGAGGCTAGACCCGAATATATATGTATGTGTATGGTTTTATATTTTATTTGACCTCCTCGCGTTTCTGAGATAAAGGGACAGACGGACGAACGGGCAACAAAGGGTTCCGTTTTTTCCTTTTGTGGTACGGAACCCTAAAAACGAGAAACAAACTAATTTAGTGCAAATCTGAAAGTAGTTAGCACAGAATCAGTACCTAACACATTCCAATGAGATTTGAGAGAGAGTGTTTGCGCTTTGCACTATACCAAAAATAACCTTGTATAAAACGATATCTATATCCACCAATATTAAATTAAGTTATGCAGTATTTCCAAGTATAAAGCTCATGATCAGAAGAAGCTTTTAAGAAACTTATGGCTTACTTTTTGAAAATAATCAAGTTATATTACGTATATAGTCAATTTTCCCCGTTTTTGCAACATTTTTCTTTGCTGCTCCGCTCCTATTGGTCGTAGCGATCCTCGATAAATGGGCTACCCAACAAAACATTTTTTTTTCAATTCGGATCAGTAGTTCCTGAGATTGCCGCGTTCAAACAAACAAAAAAACTCTTCAGCTTTATAATATTAGTATAGATTAATCATTTTATAGATATCAACGGGTGCATTCAGTAAATTTGTCTAATTAACTTTAAAATATCTTAAACAGGTTAGACAGTTATATATATTGATCCGAACTCATGCTAAATGTGAAAGTAATGTTGTCTGTCTGTTTTCAAGCTTAAACCGCTGGACCGATTTAGATGAAATTCGGTATGGAGGTAGTGTAATTTCAGGGGAAGGGCATAAAATAGCATTTATTTCCTCACTATTCTCCTTAAAGTGACAGGGATAGCGTGAGACTAAATGACGACTTGTAATTCGTGTTGCGTAGTATTCGATCTTATGTGAGTGAATGAACTAACAATTATAATGTAGAATTATAATCTGGTCAAGTGCGTGTATATTTAACGGTTGTGGTTTTAAATTCTTGCTAACAAAAGTCGATATATAATCTTTTTTCACAGCTCCAAAAGACTGTAGACCTGAGTATATGGTTTTAATTTTAACTTGACCTTCACGCGTTTCCGAGATATAGGTACGGTCTTGACAGACAGACGAAATGACAACAAAGTGATAAAGGTTCTGTTTTTTCCTTTTGAGGTACGGAACCCTAAAAACGAGAAACACGAACTCAAATTATCTATAATATACATCGTTATTTTTGGTATAGTGCAAATCTGAAAGTAGTTAGCACAGAATCAGTACCTAACACATTCCAATGAGATAGTTTTTATGCAATGTTATATTTTTCGATTAATTAATTAATCAATAATTAATGAATCCATTAATCATTCTACCAGTCCAAATTCTGTTCACAATATGATGTGAAATGAAATCATCACTTATCTTTCAATAATTACGTACTAAGCGATGCAATGAGCACGATAGCGCTAAGAACTCACGACAACTATAATGGCTTATAAATCTGCAAGTTTTCAATATTTTCATTTTCTTTTTTTATATTATGTCTTGAAGTAAAAATCTTGTTGAAGTGTTTGAGCTTTGCACTATACCAAAAATAACCTTGTATGAAACGATATCTATATCCACCAATTTTAAATTAAGTTATGCAGTATTTCCAAATGTAAAGCTCATGATCAGAAGAAGCTTTTAAGAAAGTTATGGATAAATTTTTGAAAATCATCAAGTTATATAACACTAGCTGTCCCGCGACAATTTTCCCCGTTTTTGCAACATTTTTCTTTGCTGCTCCGCCCCTATTGGTCGTAGCGTGATGTTATATAGCCTTCCTCGATAAATGGGCTACCAAATAAAAAAAAAATCCAATTCGGACCAGTAGTTTCTGAGATTGCCGCGTTCAAACAAACAAAAAAACTCTTCAGCTTTATAATATTAGTATAGATTCATCATTTTATAAATATCAACGGATGTGTTCGGTAAATTTGTCTAATTAACTTTAAAACATCTTAAACAGGTTAGATAGTTATATGTATTGATCCAAACTCATGCTAAATGTCAAAGTAATGTTGTCTGTCTGTTTTCAAGCTTAAACCGCTGGACCGATTTAGATGAAATTCGGTATGGAGGTAGTGTAATTTCAGGGGAAGGGCATAAAATAGCATTTATTTCCTCACTATTCTCCTTAAAGTGACAGGGATAGCGTGAGACTAAATGACGACTTGTAATTGGTGTTGCGTAGTATTCGATCTTATGTGAGTGAATGAACTAACAATTATAATGTAGAATTATAATCTGGTCAAGTGCGTGTATATTTAACGGTTGTGGTTTTAAATTCTTGCTAACAAAAGTCGATATATAACCTGTTTGCGGCCATTGGAAATATGGAGCGTCTGTCTGTCTACAACAGTTATCAATGTAAATGTGAGAGTAACTCTTGTCTATCTGTCTGTGTGTTGCCTTGCCAAGCTTAAACCCTTCAACCGCTTAACCGATTTAGATGAAATTTGGTATAGAGGTTGTTTGTGTCCGGGAGAACACAAACAACCTCTATACCGAGAACATAGGATACCTTTTATCGCGATAACCGACATCCACGCGGGCGGGGCCGCGAGCGAAAGCTAGTATAATATATTTTATGCAGATATTATCTTATTTTCAACAAACTCACTTACAAATTAATGAGGTTTTAATGTGATTCTATTTTATACTTACTATAGTTCGTAAAATATAGCTTGATACCTGTGACTTTAGAGACTACGTTTAAAAGACTGCTACAATAAATTTGTTGTTGGAAAAGTTTTAATTTTTTAAATATTAATAAGACATTTGTATAGAAATCTAGAACACTTTTTTCAAATAGAACTTGTTATCAAGGAGATACTAGTATAAACAAAGGTAATTTAAAATATTTATTATATTTTATTATTTATATTTTTTTGTTAGCTTACTTCGTAAACTCTTTTCGCAGCCTGGTAGGGATGTGTAATCGACTGGCCAGCGAATATCGATAAAATAAATGTATGACAATTTCATTAATATAAATTGTTTAAATGATTATATCTAATCGTTTTTTCACAACGAATTCGTATTTTTTTAGTCTTGCAATACCTACTGCTTTCGCATGCAGCGATCAAGCGGGCGCCATATTTTTTGAGTCAGTACGAGTGCCCACGCCTTGTATACGCTACCGCTACGTGATTAATATTGTTTTGTCGTTATTACTGTTGCTTTGTTAAGTTTTGTTGTTATTTCTAGTTATTTGTTTTTTTTTTGCACCACAATGCCGAAAAGAACAAAAAAAACTGTTTTGAATAGCGAAAGTCGCAAGTTTGTGATTCGTTTGCGTGAGTATTTTGAGCGCGAGAATCAAAATGGCGGACCGCTACTACCGTTGGAGCAAGTGTGCAATAGAGTTGCTGACGCTCTTGGTATCGGACGAGCTACAGTGTCTCGAATTAGCAAAGAAAAGTATGGAGAATCGTCAAAGGAGATGGTGGCCGAAGATGAGGGAGGTAAAATATTATCGACTCCTAATAAAAAAGGAAGAGAGTTTCGCCAGTCACCGAAATTGACGACTTTGATGCTGCCGCAATTCGAAATCATATATATGCGTATTACGCACGTGGTGAATTTCCCACGTTAAAAAAAGTATCCGTTTCGCTTAAAGACGCGGATTTATTTAAAGGAAGTCCACCATCGTTGTCCAAAATATTGAAAAAAATCGGCTTTGCTTATAAGAAAAGCGATAAAAGAAAAATTTTAATGGAGCGAACAGACATTGCTTTGACCCGAATTGACTTTTTGCGCAAAGTCAAAAATATAACAGATTGGAATAAAGTGGTTTTTCTTGATGAAACATGGCTCAACGCAAACCACACTGTTTCAAGATCGTGGACAGACGATAAAGCGGAGTCTACCACCAAGGTGCCCGAAGGCAAAGGACAAAGATTAATAATTACTCATGCGGGGACATCGTCTGGTTTTGTGCCCAATTGTTTACTGGCGTTTAAATCAGTAAAAACAACAGAGTACCATGAAGAAATGGATTTTACAAAATTTAAGGAGTGGTTTCTAACTCTTCTAAATAATTTGAGTGAACCACATTTTATTCTGATGGACAACGCTCCGTATCATTCAGTACAAAAAGATAAGGCGCCTACGACAAGCAATCGTAAAATTGAAATTATTACTTGGCTGCAAAACAAAGGAGTAAAAGCCGACAACAGCATGCTCAAGAAAGAATTGCTAAGATTAGTAAGCATTCATAAGCCCCCCACTCCAAGATATATTATAGACGAAATTGCAAAGGAAATGGGCCACACCGTCATCCGTTTACCACCATATCATTGCCATTACAATGCAATAGAACTAATCTGGGCTCAAGTCAAAGGTTCGTATAATCTAAAAAAACATATATAAAAAGCTTACAAAGAATGTAGTAGGTTTTTTGTTTGATCGAATACCTTTTTTTTCTAGGTTACGCTGCCAGACATAATGTAGCACCGCCTTTCACAGCGAACAAAATGTTGACATTACTACATGAAGCTTGTGTACATGTAAATGCTGATGATTGGAAAAAGGTAGTTGAGAAGACAAAAAATGTGATTCAAAAAGATTGGGAGCGCGATATTCAATTTGACAACATATGCGATCAAGAATTAATTATTAATCTACAGGACTGCTCCAGTGATGAATCAGAATTCGACTTGGAAGTTGATCTCGGCTGTACACCATTTGACAATTAAACTTTTAAATACCTTCAAATTCATCTTTCATTTCCTTTTTTCTTTCTTTCAATATCGTTAAAATGTATTTTTTTTAATAAACTCATTCCATATAAATATCGATAAAATACGAAAGACGTCCCATACCTATTACATGTCATTCTGACAAACGTCACAGGTATCAAGCTATATTTTACGAACTATAGGTATATTATGTACTAGTTGACCCAACTTCGTACGCGTCAATTTTTCCTGTTTTTGCAACATTTTTCATTTCTGCTCCGCTCCTATTGGTCGTAGCGTGATGTTATATAGCCTATAGCCTTCCTCGATAAATGGGCTATTCAACAGCTAAATATTTTTTCAATTCGGCCCAACTCTTCAGCTTTATAATATAAGCATAGATGAAATGTGCGGGGCTGAAATTTTAGTATGGTAACACAAATCTTTTGGTATTTTAGCTATTAATTGCATCTTGCTTCTCAGCCAATATTGTACAATTTTACATACATACTCCCTATAAGGTTTTATATAAGAGTAATACTATGATACTAATTAAAAACATGACAATATTTATAAATCGGACCATGCACTACGAACACCTGAATTTAAATAGGTAAGTACTTGAATACGAATGTATAATATTTCAAACAATTTGTTCGGGAAAGCGTAAACTCTGAGCGAATCAGCTGGCAAGTCACTGGCACACTAAGTGTGACCTATTTAGTACAGAAATACATGCACTAGCTATTCAGCTTCCAGTTAGGTATTAAAAACCACACTAGACTATACAATACTATTGTATTGTAACATCTCTCGTACGATTATATTTGGATTTAGTACAAATCTACGGAAGTAGTTTGATATATTGTAGTTTACAAACTATTGATACTTAACTTACGTAATGTTCACTGCATCATTGTCCACAGTTTCATTCACTGTCCATATGTCCATTCTTTGTAAGGTCCGTTATATCGTACCACGGCGAATAGAGAAGACACTAAGTAATAAAATATAAGTCAATTCATTTACTATCCTGAATTATCTCACTGCATTGCAAAGGCCTACGTCTCTCCACTTTTAGGTAAATTTTGAATACTTTTATGAAAATAGCATCAAAATGACAATACTTAGCGGCCATGTTGTAAAATAATTCATTGAATGATGCCTAATGGATAAGGCATCGGTCTCGCAATCGTGAGGTCGCGGGTTTGAATCCTACTCATTATACTCCCGACGTGAACCCACTCCTAACACAAGCTTTTGAGCTTAGCTGAATGGGTTAACAACATTGCTAGTAAAGTTATCTTTAAAAAAAAAAAAAACCTGAGACGTCTCCTCGGTTGTCTTGAATTGCATAGTACTTACATTATACCTCGATGCTACAAAAGTAAGTAGGTATAATAGTGATTCTAGTATTACGATGCCTTTCTCAGTTCTTAGTCATTGAACAATTAAACACACATTTTAGCAAGAGGAAACACCTGTACAACTTTACTCAAGTCCAGTCTCAAGTACAAAGAAAGGAAATTAATCATTAATGTAATGGCTATAGAGTTTATTGTCGTTCTGGATTATATACCGAATATAGGTACTTAGCCGGTTCGGAGCGGAGGTCGCGTCGTCCTGATGACATTGGATTAATTGAAAAATGACTTTATGTCCGACCTCCAAACGTGCTATTCAACGTTCGCAAGACATGCGAAATAACTGTGGGAACAGACGACACCGCCTCCGGCCACATGGAGCCTCAATAAAACAAATATTCATGCCGAAACTTTTATTACTACTCCATTTATAATCATTAAAAATAAAAACAACAACTTTCATAATAATTAAACTTAAAATTTGATTGATAAATTAATAGATTGCATAATCAAATTTTTCTCAGTAAAAAAAACAAGAATGCAACCCCCGGGTATTGCCATGCATAAACTAAAACTCGAATTTAGTGATCACAATTTAACTAAAAATCAAGTTTTATATAGCTAGGCGACTATTCACGATTGATCTCATATGTTAATTGAATAATTATAACGTGAACGATTTCACAAATTGTTGAAGTAAACATTTCCTAATCGATACATTTATATAAACAATCAAATTAATTAAAAATAAACATGTCAGAGTAGCAGCTTGTCTAAATATTTAACAAAAAGTTTAAAACCAAAATAATTAAACAGTAAAAATTAGAATATTTAACGTCATGCACACTCGCGAGTTGATATCATAAAAATAAAAAGTCATGCGTAACATTGTTTAGTATTTGTTAGTCAATATAATTCAAAGCACGTAAAGACGGCACAAATTAACATATACATTAAAAATAGGACAACACAAATGCGTGAACTGATGAGGTTCGCGAAGGAAAACGGAAAAACGTGTTAAAAGATCACAAAAATTGTTTCAAGTCATAAAACTTATAACTAAAGGATCATTTCTTCGTTTTCCTCCAGGAGCTTACCATATCTGATGGTAATTTTATAGCTGTTTGAGCTAAATATTAGACTGCAGTATGTTATAAGTCAATGCATCCTAAGAACATACGAAAGTGCAGTGAATCACTATCACGTGACAGAGGTGTTGTATTTGACAATGTATCTGTGGTGATCTCAGCGATGAGTGTTGACTGCACGTTTCGTAATGTTCCAAACAATAATAGGATAATAGAGAAGGATTATGATTGTATAAACGATTTCATTGTAACATGTACAGTCTAGAATACAAATGATAATGGTGAACTAAGACAAACTAATGCTAGATGTAACAACGAGTCTGCATCGGATGTGCCGCGTTGAATCTGTAACAAGAATTTTAAATTCATTTAGATCTCTATAAAATACGTACGACAAGAATAACAAAGAGTGCGCAATGAAAAATATGAAATAGATACACAGAAATATAAATAACATAAACTACATACATTATTCAAGCGAAAAGCAATAGAACGAGATATTTTTTTATGAAACCTCAAGAGAATTGTGACACAAGTGACGTTTCGCAGATGTTATTTAATATGAAATGCACAATAGATGACAACGATTCGAAATCTGACAATAATGAGGCCCGTAGAGACCATTCTGGTAAAGCGAAACATCTGCACCACTCAACTAAAGAAAAAGTAATCCCACGTCAAGTAGTCAATTAAATGTAGATGCAAAATTGTGAAGTCACTGGAACGATGTCTTCACTCGACACCCTCCTACTTTAAATGAAAATGATGACTTATCATAAGCCATTAAATTTAATAATCCATACACTATTGTTGGTCGTGGTAGCTAAAGTTTCTCGGCACAGAGACATGCACTGTTATTTAAAACTTGCTTGCATTAGTGTAACGAATATTGCAATAAATCTAGGAAGGGGTGAAGAAAGATTAATATTGTAAGGATGAGTCAGCGTTTAGAGAACTTTTTGGATCAATAACTGCACAAAACCAGTGGATCGAGTAGCAGGGTACATAGTGAATAGCCCGTTTCACAATTTTGGTTAGAGGATTCAATCGACTTTTTGTTCATTCCTTTCGTAATCTTGTAATTAAAATATTAAAGGGTCTTTCTACTGAGGCGGCAAATAGTACCACTTCATGGTAAGCAAGGGATTGCAGTATGGAAAAAAACCTATATCTTTTAAAATACTCGCGAGATTCCGGACTATTGGAATGATTATAATCTCAAATCTTTCCAAACGTGATATGTGATGGAAGAACACATTAGATAAAAATATATCACATTTATTTAACTACTTAAAACATTAATATAACGAGTTAACTGCGTTAAATAAATATAATTTAGAGAAACGTTTTCAGCGAGCGTTTTATTTAAGTTTGTTGAGTTCGCTCACAGAAATAGAGGGACAGATGCCGTCGACGCCACGCATGGAACACTTCCTACTGAATGATCTTTAAACATTTCATTCATTATTCAGAGCTATAAAGATATATTTTTATATGGTGACGAACAATTTAGCCTTGGCGTTTTCTTTAGATAGTGCCTAATCTAAATAGCAACTGAGTAATCTGCTAGTATTCGCCTCAGGGTGCTTGTAGTCAGAAATTTCGCCTAGATACAATATTTTAAGAGTTTCCTCAACAAGCGTCCACCCACAGGCGGCAGATAATCACACCGTCAGTTATGCGCGGCCTATTTTAACACAACGATACAATGAACAAAAACTAGACGCGTATTCTTGCATAGCAACAACGAACGTTTATCAGAATACTTATATAGTGGAACGTTATCAATCAGAGTTTCGTCATGGCCTCGATTTCGCCCACGCCCCGTCGTAATCTTGACTATTTACCCCGTTTCTAAATCCTACGTTACCTCCAGAATAACCTGACCCACACGAAATACGGATGTATAACAAAGGCATGGTTCTAGCTAATTTGTTACATCGACCAGTTAGGCGAGAGCCTTTTTCACATGTATTTTACTTGTACAAAAATGTCTTCTGTACTGGTTTTTATACAGAAAGTCTTGCCAAGAATATCCCTTTCCCTGATTACGGCTTCCATTGAGACTGTTGATTATCGTATGTGCCCCGAATAGTCGATAATATTTATAAATTGTATAGCTCTTAGCATAATATGACGCTTCAGATTTTATCTTATGGTAATACTATGAAGTATTTCTTGATTTCTGTCTGGGTAGAAGCCTGGGAATATTGTTATCTGTCTTATAATCTCTGTGTGGTAACTTTAACGGATGGTCAACCGTAATTAGTGTGAATTAGCATTACGGGCCGGGCGGTGATGGGAGTCAATTGATTATAAAATTCATTAGCCATATAACCGATGGGAACAGACTTCCGGACTTTCAATCCTTCACATCCGTAATTATTGTCTATGATAACACTTACCTAATTAAAATTGAAAGTATATTTATAGATACTTAAATAGGTATGAAATGTCAGTTTATTTAAATTAATGTGAAATGTATTTATTTATTACATCGTTCTTAACCAGTAAAACCTTTTTGTACGTAACCTATATTTGAATAAGAATAATAGATGAATCGATAATGACAAAAACGGAATGGTAACAAACGCGGAATATTCCGTACCTTGTTTAAAAACAAATTGGACATGATTATTTTTATCTCTTCCGATTGTAGGTCACGCTTATTTAATACTGTCTATATTACATATAATTCTCGTTTATATATTTAACTTTTGCTCGCAGCTTAGCCCGCCTGGATCTATTTGCACTGTGTTAATTTGAGCTACGGTCGGATAGTACAAATTATTTCAGCAGTCTTGATATTGTTAAGCTGATTATAAAGGCACTAGCTGACCCGCGCAACTTCGGCTGCATAATTTTTCCCCGTTTTTTAATCATTTTTCACTGCTGCTCCGCTCCTATTATTAGTAGCGTGATGTTACATAGCTAAATGGGCTACCCAACAGTAAATATTTTTTTAAATTCGTACCCGTAGTTCCTGAGATTATCGCGTTCAAACAAACAAACAAACTCTTCAGCTTTATTTACCTAATAGATTAAATACCTAATCCGAAGTTTGCGAGTTCGAACCGATCTCAAAATACAAGCAATTGAGCTTAGCTGGAGGGTTTACAAAAATGCTAGTAGCCAATGATCAACCATTTCGTTTTCAGTCACTGTGACTGTTAATAGTAGCGACCAGCATACTTTAGAGTACGACTTAAAATAAAATATCTATTGTATATTCTGGGGCAGACTTTCTTAATCGTAACCAAATAAGAGAAATGTAGTTTCCATCCCGTATCCTTTCAGAAAATCACACGTTACACGCGTTTGACTTTCATTAAATTTGTTTACAGTAAGCTGAGCAAGTGAAATGCGATAATTAAAATGTTCCCTGTGCATATTATAGAGCCGATTGCGTTACTGCGTAAACTGCCAGTCTGCGACACACATTGGAATTTTGCGTACGTTGCGAATATTTCAATAGTCGAGTGGACAACAAAAAATCAGCATTCAGCATTTAGGTCACGTTTGCGTGAAAAACAATTACGCAATTTGTGAGATTTTGTTACTTTTTGAATTGTGCGTAGTTAAAATTTTTCACTTTTGATAAAAGGAATCGTAGAGATGCTCTCGACTCGATCGATGAATCGTTTTATGTACCTAGGAAATAACTGAATAACAATACTGCATAATAATAGAGTATTTTACAGGTTAAAAAGATCGTATTGTCAATTCCGTCTATACCTATATAAGCACTGATCAATTGTAAACGAGAGGCACACAGAACCACGTAGTATATTGACGAATCCTTACAACTGATTAAATTAGTAACGGAACAGTTAACCTTTCAGTGAAACCCGTCGAATCATGCTCGTTCACAGTCATGCTGGTGACATTAGTATTATACTGGAATCACAGCCGTATTTTAATTAGCCTGTGTGTGTAATTTTTTATAACAACAATTTTTTACCACTTTTCTTGCAAATAAAATTATTCTGATTCTAATTTTCCATGATAGGTTTTTTTTTATATAAAAGATAACTAGCGATGTGGGATTGTGGGTCACACATTACTAGCAATCCTGTTTACCTCTTCAGCTAAGCTCAATAGCTTGTGTTAGGAGTGGGTTCACATCGGTAGTATAATGGGTAAGATTCGAAACCGCGACCTCACGGAATAACAGACTACCGTTAAATGTTATCATCTACATGGATCAATCTACTACTAGCTAGGTACTACATGGATAAATCTACTACTAGCTAGGTACTACATCGATAAATCTACTACTAGCTAGGTACTCCTGATCAGTTATCCTACTTACTGCTCATATACTTGGTAGGACCATTACCAGGACGGTGGTAAAATTAAAGGCATCGGGCGTTTATTAAGGACCCTGATGTTAAGTTAGTGTACAGACACAATGTGACAACCTTTTGCTGGCATTACAAAGTCAGAAAAATATGTCACTTAATGCCAATTTTAAAACTTCAGCGATATGTACACATTTTCACTACATGAGGAAATATATTTTTATGTATTTAACCTTAAAATATACTTTATGCGCCATTGGTTTTGGCATTTGAGGGACACAGAAACTATCTTTGGAAAATCTACATACCAAAATTAGGAAAATTCCACAAAAAATGTGTATAATTGATTAAGAATCTATACTAACGAAGTAACATTGACGTCATTGCACAATCATAGTTTTAATTAATCTATAGAAACTGACCCGTTGACACACATTCGTACGTTTCATTGTGAGAACAATAGGTAGGTGTACCGTGGTAACAGAAGCGCGCAGGCGCAGCTGAACAAATCGCTACGGTTACAATGGCCCGCATAAAACCTTTCAGTACGTGTTGGTATGATCGTGACGCAAATAATTCTTACTATAATCGTGTATTCGTGTGCTTTTTAGGGTTCAAGCTCACATGCCTGCTTGGATAAGTATGCAAAACACTATTTATTATGTTTTGCATAACGATTAAGGTAAATTTAGAGCAAGGATCAAAGTACAAGATCGAGAACAAGAGTGATATCTCTAAATGTTTAGTGTAAACGAATTATCAATGTCAGTATTTTTTCAAATTTGATAGAAAGGCGATAGAGTGAGCGTTGAGCCGTTTGGTGTAAAATAAACCAATTGATATAATGAGATCGCTAAAAATAACATTCGGTATTTATACCAAACATAGGCAGTAACTGCTTACTACTTGGGTATCTATTCATTCTGCCTTAATAATTGCGAAAATTTATTACATGCAGATCAATCCTTTTTGGCATATTTTACGCAAATGCAAGAGAAACAACAATGGATGAAATCGCAGCAAAACATAGTACAGACTACAGATATAAAATAGAAACAAGCTATTACTAGATACAACGTCCTTACCCTGTATCTAACCTAAGAATTAAGATACGATGCGAGATTCTAAATATAATAATTAAACATAATGCTATCATGTTAAGGAAATTAGGCGTATAATATGGCTGATGTAAAATAATACACGTGCTCAAAATAATCAATAATTTACACATGTAAGATGGGTTATCGGTAATACGAGTATAATTAATACGGATTATTAAATGATGTAGCTATGTATCAATACAGCTATAAATACTATTCCATAGCAGCGGCGTATATCTGGAAATTCACGAGAACCAAGCATTTTTTTCTACCATAGATACAATTTGTCCTAACAACCGATTGCGGTTCCGGTGGCCAATCACAACAGTAATTGATTAAACCAGTTTTCAATTTCTTTTTTCAAGGTTTTTAAACTCGGTAAAAACGTAAGGTATGACGTTCCTCAATCAGATGGACCGAAGACCTAAAGGCGGAGGACGGGGTAAGCAAAATTGGGAGAGGCTTCTGTGGATTCATGTGGGAGCCACAAAGACAGATAGGTGCAGGGATTATATTTAAGTTAACCGTCTGATTGCCTCTGGGGTTAAAAATATATATTATAGACTTCGCTATTATAATATAATAGGATCTCAACTTATTTTTTAAAAAGGAATAAAGGGCAATACGTGTTCGCATTAAAGTCCCTTATAAAAAATGAATTTACTCCACCCATATATTTAGTTAGTCTACATAACCAAGGCCAACCGGTCACCAATACCACAACACACTGAGAGCACAGAAAGAATTTTGGACTACATTGTTCCGAAAGCGCCAAAATTCCTTTGAAAGATACCTTGAAAGTAGACCGACACGCGCTTGAGCAACGCACATATAGACACCGCTCACGGACACGGAAAATCGGGCTTCTTTGGAAACTTATGTGGTCTGAGATTTTGTTTACGTCCGTTGTTTAAACCTTGCCTTCCGTACTTTCGACGTTGTTGTACTAATACTCAACTAGCGCCAAGTCGAAGACAAATCAATTAAGAAGGTATTTTTAAAGTTGCACCATCATTGAAAGACAATTTTCCTTATTTGTTTACTACAAGTGCTCTGGACTTTAATCGCCGAGTTTCCTCATAGTCCATCATCCTACGATCCTTTCATCATTCCAGACCATGAAATTGGATTTAATGAAAGTCACAATACAATAGAAAAGATAGATTTATATTATAGCATAGTTTCTTTGTTATCTAAACTATAGTGTGGCCATTAGTGCTGTGCACTCCCTGAGGTATGCACGGCGAGGTGGGGGGCGAAGAAAAAAGTGCATGAGTTCACATGAGGTCGATACATGTCGGACAGATCTTACGATATCAGTTTGCATTTCTAAGGCAAGACTTGTGGCGGGACGTTGCGTTGGTCGGAGGCTATCTATCTGTAATATATACTTACTTTGTTGATTAAAATGTAACCCAAATATACTCATATTTTATTAAAAATATGCAGGTGATAAATAAGAATTGAAAGTTATAATTCACAACAGGACTTGTTTTATTAAACATTTTTTATATTTACAAACAATTATATATTCTAACGAAAGTTATTCTGACATAGATTCTGTTTCAACTTCATCTTCCATTTCGTCATCATCTTCATCTTCCTCTTCGCCACCGGAACTTGAATCAGAGTCTTGCAAATTTATTATGAATGAATCGATAACATTATCGAACCTACTATCGCGACTCCAGTAATCATTTTCATTTTTCTGGACATGATCGTCGCATTTCTGCCATTTTTCCGCCGTGAATTCCGAAAACAATTTATCCAATAAGATTATCTTTTCGTCTAGAGAAGAATTAATATAGTTTTGGGCTATGTTGTTTTTAATATCAGCCCAGACCAACTCGATTGGATTTAAATCTGGATGGTACGGAGGTAAACGCAGAACAGTGTGTCCACTGGCTTTCAGGAGTTCGTCAATTCTATACACGGGTTCTTTTTGTGTATTTTTGATAAGAAGTAGCAGTTGAGCCTTTGACATGGTTCCTGAAAATTCTACATTATGGCGTAGCAACCAGTTCTGCATTTCACTTTTGAGGCTTGATATAGTTGGTTTCTTCTCAATCTGAACGCTGTGGTAAGACGCGTTGTCCATTACAACCACAGAATTCGGCAGCAACTTATCTTTTAACTTTTCATCTACCCACTTATAAAAAGTAGGTCCGCTCATATCTCCATGATAGTCACCGGTTCTAGCATCGGATTTGAATATAGTCAATGTATCATCCACTAAGCCATTTCGACACCCAGCGTGGAGTATTACTAGTCGCCGTCCTTTCCCAATATCAGCATGAATACCGGGTTCTGACGATGATTGCCAACATTTGCTGGCATGGTGACTGGCGTTGATGTATGTTTCATCAAGAAAATATATGTTTCGGTTTTCCGTTCTGTAATTTCTGATTTGTGTAAGATATTTTTTCCGCCACACTGTAATATTAGGCTGCTCTATAAGGAGATGTCTCTTTGATTTGCATTTTTTGTAACGGTAGCCCATTTTGTGTAAAAGCTGTCTTAAATATTCCCGTCCACAATTCAATATGCCATCCTGTCTCAAACTTGATAGTAACTTACGGACACTTGGTATTTTTTTTTCAACTTCGTAAAACTGATGAATTTTTCTTCTGATAACTCCAAGGTCAAAATCATCCACAACGTGTTTTTTCTTTAGAACTTTTGGTTTTTTTGGCGATTGAAATTTTAATTGGCTTGAATTTTCAATTGATAAATAGCCCGCAGAAATCACATTATGTACGGTTCTTTTGCTGTATCCCGTAGCCTCCGCAACGATTTTAGCAATATTCACGTCATTTTTAAATTCAAAGCTTTCTTTGTCTGCTTTTCTTTTCTTAAAATATTCAGCCACCTTAAAAATGACAGTCTTCATATCACGAGATAACGCACGACCCATCTTTGAATATTTATCTCGTGTGCGTCTGACATAGACAGTCCGATACAAATAACACTACCTGCCGTCACAAGCGTTGACGGCGCACTGACAGCGCAGCAGCCGATTCTAACCCCCCCGTCTCACCGCGCGCATACCTCAGGGAGTGCACAGCACTAATGGTCATACTATAGGTATTAAGTAAAGTTAAGTGTAGATGTTTATAACGGCTGAGTCAGTAGGCTGAAGACGTGGTGTTAGACTGTGTTATACAACATTAAAATAACCTCTGTTTTTTTTGGTAAAATGGGTGGAATTATCCAAAAAGTATAGACTTGGTAATAAACGGCTTTAAAATAGCAGAATGCATTTTTATTGGACTGGCAATAAGTTTATCATATCTGACGAGGGACCGATGGCAGCTGCAGCAAACGAGTCGTAGTCTGAAGATCGCCAATTGGTAAACAAAGTAAGGTAGGATAACCCCCAGCCAGATGAACCGACGACCTGAAGAAGATCGCTTGGATGGACTGTATGCAGAAGCCAGAGGATCAGGTAGATTAGGAGAAGCATATGTCCAGCAGTGGACCGATACATGAATCAGATTGTTAGCAATAAGCAAGTGGTTTTATAAAGATTATATTACTATCTGCCATCCCTAGTAAAAGTGAAATATCTGCTGATTCTGGTGAAATATGAAGAGGCTTGAAGCTTGAAACATGCCATACCTTTTAACGCATTTAACGTTTCACAAATACAAATACAAATGTTAGAAAGATAAATGAGTAACTTAAATATAAATCTAAAACATAATTTAACGGTCGCTACTAGGCCTCTTTTATCGATGCCTTATCAATTGATAAACCGCATCAACGCTAGCGAAGGACGGCTCTGGCACAGAATACATACGCACAGAAAGTCGGCTCACAGTTCAACAAATAATCCACGCATATATAGACCTAAGTACGCATACTAACGGTGTTCTCAAACGTGTGCAGTCTCGGTTGTCATTCGATCGAGATCTACGTACGTGCGTATCTATATGTGTGTGAGCCTGTTTTCGCTCGTTGTAGGGAGCTGGCCATCTGTATCTATTCAATTTGTGGCACAGGGCTATCGATAATCGCTAGACAGCTCGCTCGATTAGTACAGTATTAGAAATATATGCCATCATTGAGATAAACGCGTCTATTACATAGTTGAACAAGACTTATGATCGTTATTTGCAGCCTTGAAAAATAAATAGCACATTCCGTCCATGTGTAATCTCAGCAGAAAAAGTACAATTCTTATTTTATACATTGTTAAAGTGTTACTACTTAAAAAATGAAAATCACGTTATTTTTATATTTGTCTAGGTACTCTTTTTAAGTAACCGGGAAAATAAAAATGTTACAGTAAGAGTGCTTAATTAAAAATTATGAATAATTGTCAATCATTATCAATACCTAATTACCTCATGATTTGGTAAAAGTGGTAATAACATTGAAATTAATCACTTTTCGGTTCTTATTAATAATTCTCTACTTTCGCCGGTAAAAGTAATGAATTCTTTTAATTCATTGAGGCCTTGAATTTATTAGTCCAGTAGGTATTTATTATAATACTATAATACCACATAAACATAAACCAGGGTTAAAAAAAAACAGAACCAAGTTACTCCACCCCGACTTCACGTGATACTTGTTTGTGCAACCCCGAAAGTATTTTTTTAAACCGGAGGCGCGGAGAGAGGGCAGCCTCTGCCCGCTGTACTCCGACCAGCAAGCCGAGGTCGTGAAGGCGAGCATATATGCTGGCGTTTTGTTATCTAAAGGCGAAGAGGCTGCAATTCCCGTAGCACCGGAAAAGATGCGATTCTAATGTCTGAGCGATAACAATTTTGACCAAATGCGAACTTGACAGTTTAATCATCATCTTCATTACCAATCATCATCATTAATTCGTAAAAAAAAAGACAACAGAATATGTAAAATGGCATTAAATATAACTAATATATACAATTCGAAAGACCGGGTGTTACCGCGAGTGAGTTCTTCTGTAAATAAGAACACGTTCAATTTACCATTTCGGTTCAATGTCCAGACGACAGGCATAAGCTCTTTCTATAATTACAAGCTTTTGTTAAAATCGTAAGGCCAAGTGCAGATTACAGTGTTTAACGCGCGTTTTGTAAACGCGCGTTTCCAACTTGATCTTTTTTATGTAAGGCGTCTACATGCTAACGCGCGTTATAAGTATGAAGTTGCAACCGCGCAATAAGCGTTGAATCGCGCGTTAAACTTACGCTTCGCTAACAGATTGCTTGCCATTATCTATTTGTAATTAATCCAACTATTGTGTTTCGTAATTCCCATTATACATGTTACTATTCATTATCAATAAGCGTTGTTAAGGTCGTTACAATGATAAGGCGCTACATTTAAACATGATACATTTCATAATAATTATAATTATTATGTAACAATATTGGGCGAAGGCGAAGCTATAATTATGATGGATAAATAGTACCTATTGATATAACCTTTAATACTCCATAAGATAAGCCAATATAATATGATAAAATGCATTAAGTGATAGTAATAATTCATTGCAATATAATTATAGTCCGGGGTATACACTAGCGAGTTGTAACTATTACCGCTTATAGTTACCAAAAAATAAATTGTTGTGTTTAAATGCTCGCATATATTTTGATTTACTACTTACTAGTTTATTCACTACTTACGAGTTTTATGTTGAAATAACTTTTTTCTTAACGGTGATTGTGACCGGTAAACCCGCTGTCGTTAATAATGATAATGGTCCTTTATAAAGCTTAATATTAATAAGCTAATAATGTGTTCAGCTAAATGGCTCCAAAATGAATCTACACGACTTCACCAGAAGTAAGGTATCTATTGTTGTTCGAGCGTAGGATGTCAAATTATTTGGCACACTCTATAGCCTAAACGGCTTGACATGTCATGTGAAGTGTCTTTGGCTTCATCTCTATTGTAGCTATATAATTTTTCAGTTAATTAATTTTAAGCCAATGACGTTTTATAAAGACGCGTTTTACCGCACTCTGGCAAGAAAAATGCAAGGCCTTAAATGCACTTAGTTCAAGCGAGACGCTTAGATAGTATTTTACGCAATCCTGCCGTCGCCGCGCGCTTATTTTACGTGATGTTGTGTTAGCTTATGACGCGTCTATATGTAAAACGTCATTGTTTTAAGCTGATTTTTTGTCAAAACGTTAAAATTTCGTCAGTTATGGTTACAACTCGCGTATGAATACCCAGCTTTACATGACAATGATATTTACCATTGCTGCAAGTGGTGTTTGGTGGTGTTCAGCGAGTCAGTACCTGCAAATAATAAATTAAATTAGTAAGTACACTTGATCATGTATAATTATGCTATTTTTACGAACAACACTATATTTTAATATATAAACAATAAGTAATAAGTACTAACATCAAGACATTCGCATTGCATGGTTACCTACAAATATATAAAGATATACGGGTATTAGAGCGATATTTATTTACCATCCGATTGCTTTACGCTTAAAAATCGCTTTAATCCCTGTACTTATTTACATATAGGTAATGTAAATTTTATTTTAACTATATAGATACATAATCAACATTCATTAATTATAACAGCAATATAGTTTTATTTAATAACTTACGAGCAAATCCGTTACGAATAATAACAGTCTTGACATATTGGAGCGATATTACAAATTTATTGTATAAAGAAAATAGCAAAAACGTATAAATCCTTATGAAGAAATTAATAATCGCAAAAAGAAATAAGTTTACCATCCATATTCACTAGCGAATGTTCCCGTAAGAGCTGCCCATCTAGTATCATACCAATCCATCATCTAACTCTGTATCCTGCAACCAGGAATACTGCCAATATAAGTCAATCCCAATTCACCTACAGACTGCACATAAAATATGGTTCAGACGATCCACTAGTACGCAGAATTTCCCCAATCTACGAAACATTTAAAAGCAATAAAAAATCGACATCAAACCGACAAGCAACTACTCCATTACTATTTTCCCATTCCCGTGCATCCGACACAGAGTAATGAAAAAAAAATCAATAAAGCCACACGCCGACCTCAGACAGGGAAACACAAATACAATCTCCATTCACAGAGTAGGTATAACTATACTAACCTCACACATACAAACGCTGCAGCAGATTGCAGCAGACACGCGCATCGTACACGCCGCCTCACTCACACACTCATACAATACTACGATAGTACTATAATGAGTACTATAAACGGCGCTTCATTTTCCGACCTAACTTGCAGCCTACGTATCCAAGCGCCGTACCAACCGTCACATCTAAACTCAACTTTAACACAAACTGCATACGATTGTATTTCCAATGATGGAACAGGAACTATGAAAACTGTATTTTATAGTTTACAATCTATGTTGAGTCAGTCCAATTGAACTTTATGCTGTCGGAGTAAGGTTGAATGTTGTTGAGTGTGAAGTTTGATATAGAACGTAAGTATTTCGAGTGGTAGGTAGTGAGACGTCTGCCGACTCAGACATGTCTATTTATAGAGATTGCGATTAACTTTAGCGCTCGGTGCAGTTAATGGCGTTGCAGGCGAGAGGCTCGGCAGTTGGGAACTTGTGCCATCGACTGTTGGTTTCAGTTTAATCGATTGTTTATGTAGCGGTTAGACGGCCCCGGGATGAAGTTGTGAGATTCTCTACTTTTGTTTGACATTTGTTGCCAAACTTAATAGAGAACTGGTTAAAGATAACGCACTCTACTCTATGTTTTAATGTAAAATATAAAAATTATATAAATATATGTATACATAAAATAGTCTATCATCAATACATATTTTAACTCTACATGCGCTAGAACACAAATTATAATTGAGATAAAAGAGATAGATGACAGTGAGCTTTATCAAAATACCTAAGAGTGAGTCCTTTCTCCAAAAGAAAGTACGTAGGTACCGGTATTTATTATATTTTTGTTACTACTTTTATCAATGAATTTGAGATGAACGGTTAACGCGCGTTTTGCTAACGCGCTTCTACAACTTCTTCCAAATTGTTTAAGGTGCACATGGTAACGCGCGATATAAACGCGCGTCTGGCACAGAACATATCCTAAAGCTTTAAATATAAAAACCATTGTAAAATGCGATTTAAAAATATTCTAGTTGCAGTTTTTTTGCATTTCTGCGTTATCGTAAAATAGCGCACTTTTTACACACATTACTTATCTGTGCAACTATCGCCTTGTAAAACGGTTCATTAAGCAACCGACGTACACCACAAATATTTATTTAACACATAGACTAAAAATACATCGTCCTACATTGGACAAGCAGTAATCAGGTGGCATGGTGGTGGCGCAAGCGCAACTATGACAAACAATCACGATCATTATCGCGCCACTGTCTATGATAACAAGTTGCAAAGAAAACATACTGTGTAAAATGCAATATTTGTTTTTTAAGTTTCAATGTTTTCGTGTTAAAACCAAATACCTACTTACTTTAGTATACCAGTGAGAATCATATTGCAAAATAATAAGTATTAATCGTTTTTAGGGTTCCGTAGTCAAAATGGCAAAAATGGAACCCTTATAGTTTTGTCATGTCCGTCTGTCTGACTATCAATCCTTATGTCACAGGCATTTTACTCAAAGACTACACAATGAATATTTAAACATTTTTAGAAACTTTTTGTGAATATTTTTGGACATAACCGCTCCGAAAGTTGCATAAATTGTGTCCTCCTTATCTTTTGAACCGTGAGACCAAAAAATATGAAAAAATTAAAGAGGAAGGCGCTTAACAAATACTTAACTAAAATTATTTTGAACAAGATCGCATATACCGTGAGTTATTGAAATAAAAATGCGTTTCTCAACAAAAGGACTAAGTGCTATGAACATACGCTTTTTTGCTGGTGCAATATTATTCAAATCGGATTTTATCATACAGCAACGGCTCTTGGCCAGTTTTTACTAAATATAATACAGGTGTGTTCTGGAGTCTATTTTTAAAGATTAAAGATCTGACCTGAAATGCGAAATCTCACGGCGAATTTCAAATCCTTAAAGTGTACATACCTAAGATTAAATGTGTTACAAAATGTTATAATTATAAATGTATAGATTTTTTTGCAGTTACGCCAGACTTTTATAATAACTTATTTTAGAATTAATTTTATTATATCTCAAAATCTACAGAAGCTTTGGGGTTAATAGGTGCAGATTAAGAATAACCCGTCTCCTTAAAATTACGCCCATAAACACGGCTCATAAACAACGAATAAATTGACAAAATCGAATAAATACTTTAGGTGGTATAATATAGCATACCTACAAAGAGACTCTCAGGCTTATGATAACATGCATACAAATGACAAGCCCTATTTCCCTCAATGCACAATTACATAAACATATTAAAACTGTCCTTTACGATCAAAACTGTGTGCCCTAGTTGCTGCACTAATGATATCCGTTTGCATTGTCCACTCAAATTTATTTACAAGAGCTGTAATAGTCATGGAACACTATTAAGTTATTGTGTATAAGTAACGCGTGTCAAGGTCTACTTATATTAATATACCATTTATTATTATTTGTAGACATCACTATACTTGGAATATGTGTTATTTTGGTCTCCTAGATACAGAAATAAAGCTAGCAAATGCTAAAAGAAAGTTTTTGTATCTTGTCATCGTAGAAGTCCACAATTCTTCCCATGAGTGGATTTTTGACAGTCTTTTGTCGTCGTTCACTTATTATAAAGAACATCAATGTGGTGGTAGCCTAGCGGTTAAGCATCAGATTGAATATCGAGGGGCAATCGGAATTTGAAGCCCACATAACGATGTGAAGTAGCGAACACATGTATAGGGTTTAACAAGTCTGCCTGCGACGTGTGTTGCTAAAACTTTAAGAAAAACAGAAATAATGGTGAACCCATTTTGCACTAAATATTAGTTCACTGACACCCAACGTTTTACACTGGCTACGACCACCAGCGAAGCGGCGAAAATCACAATGTATTTTTTAAATACCACCAAATCACCAAAAGAATTTTTAAAATCCTCTTAGCGAATAAAACAAACGATTTAGCAGAAACACTCTTAAAAACATAATAAAGTGTAAAACGTATAATTACAGGAAGTGCCAAGAGCAAGATGACTAATGTTAAGAAGACAACACACCCACTAAACATGATGGATCTCGACGTTCAATTAGAGAGGAGCCATAACAATGAAGAGTCATTGGTGAGGCTGATGCTTTACTACAAATTGCACACATCGGCGCGCACGAGCACGATTTCGTACAAATTTACAAAATCTGAGTACATTTTTATGAATTAGCGAATTTAACTGATCATGACATCAGTACCCTTGGAACTATAGCCCGTTCAATTCTGTGAAAAGACAGAATGAGCCTCTGAATTACATGATGCTACAAACAGTGAAACTTGAAAAATATTTCATCATCATCAGCCTCTATGGGTCCATCCACGTTACACACTTGTTTCTCCGCTTTCCGCATTCAGTGTTGTAGTCGTATTGGTTATTTCTTTCCATTCATATAGACAACTAGCATCACAATTAAAATAATTATTGCAACAGTTAAGTTCAATGCATAGGAGATAAACATAACGTGTTGTTTTCACCAAATCCCTACTTACACACTTGTAAACATAGTTTCAATTTCGGTTCAATAATTTCGACAGATTAGCGCAATCGTATCAGCAAACGTGTATATGTAGTTGACGCACATATGCAGAGCGAACAGAAGCAATCTAGATAAGGCAGATTAAAATTCTTCTAAAAGAGTTACGTCAAGTAATTCGTCACGGTGTAAACGCCACGCATGACCGGCTATCTGATATTCTGTTTGTCAAGTGCTTCGAGCTAATTGACTAGTCAACTAGAACACTGCCCTGCGTCTGTCTAGACAAATATTCAAAGAATGCTTATAATAACAGTATTTACCTATTCATATTGCTTACAAAATAGTAAAGAGATACAAAAACAAGTATTGTAGACATTGGCAATTTGAAAAAAACCTTTAAGTTTTCTTTGAACGTTACGTTTCCTTTGGCTAACAGCTTTGCGGAATTAAAACATCTAAATTTCTTTAACTTTCCAAACTCGTCTTGAGAGAAAAGATGCCAAGTTCCTCAAGTACCTTCAAAACTCATAACTTTATTCCACACATCGTTCAATATTAGTTACTACCTTAACAGTAAACTAATCTATCAGCAATCGAATTAATTCGATCGCAAAATGTCGGAAAATCAAACGCTTTTTTTACAAAGAGTCATTATCGCGATTAAGTCCGTATTTCAATATTCATACAAGTTTGAGGTGTGCCAGACAGGGTCTACGGTACTATACTCATAGTAGTTGACATCATGCACTTACGTCATAATGCAGGACATGTTTTGCAACGCTATTAGTGTTTACATAACGCGAGTTACTGGAAGTATGTATGTAAGTAAATATTGTTCGTTTTCCTTAAGGTGTATGTTCTACGAGCTAGATCCTTATGCAAATCAAATAAATCATGATAATCATAAGCATTGAGGAGTGTAATTCCCGCTAAGGAATCTCCGAAGACGTAAGCAAAAGACGCATTGTTATCTATATGTATATTTGACACGCATCCATTTTGATAATGATTAAACAAGATCCTCGTTCGTCATTAGCTACATCTAATATTTGTGAAATAAATAACTGCACCTTTGAGCAATTTTTTTTTTAGATGATTCCCGCAATAGGGTACAAGGCCTGTATCGTGGGAGACTTTACAAACTTACAAGTCACGGACACAAAGTACACCCAGACTCGGAACAACAATTTATGGATCACACAAAGTGGTGTCCCGTGTGGGAATCGAACCCACGACCTCTTGCGTAGCAGTCGGACACACTCCCACCGCCCCACAGAGGCAGTCAATTCTGAGACTGTAACCCAAGATTATAGTAGACTAGCTGACCCACGGAACTTCGTCTGCAAGAAGCAATAAGCAATAATGACTATGATTTCATAAACATGTATTCTTGACACTATATTGTTTTCAGTGGTCCTGCCTAAACCATCTTGACATTTTCCAATCACGAAGCGATGTTCTTTTGAAATCCTCCAAAGGCAGACCTCACAAACCACTCATTTTTGACATTGCACTTTTGCCTGTCTAGCGATTGAAACTGCAGGCAAGACGCGTCAAATCGCCAGATCCAAATATTGATTCGTCGCATCTTACCTCAAATTAACATGCCACCCTAACGCATGATCCGCATCGAACGGTACGCAAGGTCCACACATATTTTGTTTGGCATACTACGTAAAATCCGAGGGTAATAAAAAATGTATCGCGGCGTGTCCTGGGAGTCTTAAATATTATAGTCGTCGGCGTGAATGCGCAGTGCGGCTGATTCCCCGCATTGTGTCCTGATAACGATGCCTGCTACCGTCGTATTCCTGCATTCGATACGTTTCGTGCAGATTAAAATGTAGCTACTGCGATTCTGTCTCTAGGGGTAGGCAGACAAAGGTGTCAATGTACTGTTGGAATGTATAGGTTTATCGTACACGACATGTTTTATGATAAGTTTGATTTTGACTCGAAGAAGTCTTCTTTTAGTGAATTGAAAATTATATCATCAGGTATTTTAGGTCATTTATTTGTTTTCCGTTTTGCGTAAATCATCAGGAGCTGGATGCGAGAAACCGAAGATAGAACAAAGTGGCGTGCAATTGGAGAGGCCTATGTCCAGCAGTGGACTACGATAGGCTGATGATGATTTGTTTTCATGTCATGGTAAGAAAGGTCAAGATCTACAATAATTTCATGAGTATAAACATATATCTGCTCTTAACACTTTCTTTAAGCTTGCACTGATAATTTGAGAGGAATTTGATTTCCAAATTTCAGCTCTGATTCATCGTGTGATTTCGAGACTTAGTGATAAGTTAGCAACCGAAATATTATGCTGCTTTTATTCATATATAAACTGCGGAGTCAAACAAACATTTATAGGTATGTATTAATAGACAATAAATCATACTTGTGTATTTTTAACGATGTACCTATATCTGGCCTTCCGCATACAAGAAACCTTCGCATAAACGTTTTCCTTGTACTACAATTGTGCTTGACAAATCGCATATTTATCTTAAACATGTAACATCGTGATTAATTAACTGTGTGAACTCTAATGTTCAGAACAATATTGCCTACTTGTTGGATATATGTAGGTAATTGTCCGTGTCTAGTTTGTAAACACGTTCTTATCTGGACTATATTATTTATACTTAGGCTAAATTGTAAGTATATTGTATGTTAGTTCGTAAATTACCTATGATTGAAATTTAAAGCTCGGAACATCTTAGGAACGAAGTGGTCCGAGTGTCCTGCGAGCGCGCGTTATTTTAAGCTTTTCTATTCTTTCGGTATTTTTTAACCGAATCTTGCTAATGCCTTGGGGACTTGGATGTAATAAGGAGAATATATTCTGGACAGCCCCGCAGACGGCTCTACATAAAGACTAATATTACCTACTACGATATTAAACCCATTCTATTACAGTAATAACATTTAGCAAAAAAATAGTTTAGACTGTATTAAACGCATTCAGAGGTCAATAACCGTGAAACACGATGTAACATTTTAGACTCATTTTAAATGTTCAGCAAATTTCAGTAAAATAAGATTAAAAGTAAGACTGCATACTTTGAATCAATGGTCATTGCACTATGAAGGTGTAGTCGGATGCTATACCATAGAGAAATAGCTGAGCTAAACAAGCAAATCCATCTTTGAGAATGGTCTGTCATGGCATACACATTTTCAAATGACACTTAAGACGTCCTCAAAAGTATTTCTCTCACTACTAATAACATTGAAGTGAGAGAGACAGCATAAGACTTAATTAAAATTAAGTTGAGTTAATGATGTATCCGATTGTAAAGATAAATACTTCGCTCAATGAAATCATTGTTAATTGACTTTGTTTGTGTGGAGAAGTGAATGTAACGACATGCGTTGAGAAATCTGCTGATATATTCCATAATTCTTCGATTTCTTTGATAGTTGATAGTACTCAGCGTTTACTCGCAAAATCACATCAAATTGTTTTATTACGGTCCTATATTTCCCCCTGACAGGACAGTTGGATCTTTCAGATTCCTATGAGGAAAGTACTAAAAGTATAATCCTATGGATGTTGATCGTTGTCGCGTTGATATTCCTATTGTTTATATCTTGATGGGAACGCAGTACACGGGCTGCGAATACTCCGAATACGATCCACAACGGTGCCTCTATTAAGTGGTGCTGAGTGTTCAACGCGGTACATTGTCACTAACAAGCGCCGGGCGCTTCACTACAACACTACATACTAACTATTCAGTTAACATTAAGCGCCATCTTATGCTTTCCTGTTGTCGTCTAGCTAGTCGGTACTATCACTAAATACTGGGAGTACAGATAACCGTCTTACCAATCACGGTTGAGGAGTACGAGCTGTTGCTCAAAGCCATAGACCGTCTTGGTCGGTACCACAAGTGTCAGTTATTCTTGCATGAAATAGTAATGTTAACGCATCACTGTTTCGTTTGAAGGGCACTGTAGCAAGTGTAATTACTGTGCAAATGAGATTTACGAACTAATGTCTCAAATGAGGAGCGCTGTACGGTGACATTTAGATCTTTGTCAAACTTGGTGTGTTATGGGCTAGTGTGAGCACTTACCATAAGGCACACGACCTGCTCGTCTCTCGGGGCGCCTTGAACACCGTGGTCTGAGCTGTTCGATCGTCGACGCCGCGTCCAAAAATTAAGTCTATGCGCGCGTCGAGTGAGGTATCATATATGGGTGACAGTTATCTAAAATGTCGATCCTGCGCCTAATATCTCTTCGACGTGAGGGATATGTCCCATTGAATTATGAGAGTGAGAGATGTATGTCTACTGTCTAACACTTGTAACGTGTCCTACGAAGTCTGATGAGCCAGAGACCGATCGGAGTTCATTATTCAGCGCATTGTGTATAAGCAAGTGGCGACGCTTTCGGCTAGTCGGGTGACGGCCCTCAATTGCGTACCCAGTTTCAAAGTTCATAT
The DNA here is from genome assembly GCA_945859575.2 of Herminia tarsipennalis. Lineage (NCBI taxonomy): Eukaryota > Metazoa > Arthropoda > Insecta > Lepidoptera > Erebidae > Herminia > Herminia tarsipennalis. The sequence goes on from OX243850.2 coordinate 20,396,088, forward strand.
TGATTTAACGATACCGTCTATACGGCAGACAAAACGTGTGAAAACCGTCCAACCGGTTACACATTTACCACAAGCGTCACGCCATCATGAATCAAATAATGTTACTCACTATACTAAGTATGTATTATTATATTTTTATACAATAATAAGTCAATTTTGTTCCAATGTTTACTTAAGGGCATATAGGGTTACGAATTATGATGACTACTGAATTATTTAGATGTAGTTATGTAGTTAGTTTTTCATTAAGTTAATGGTATGTTGTTGACAATTTCGTTGGGTGTCATAAAATTGATGAAATTTACAGGTAATTTGTAAACACGTTTTCCCTCGCCACTAAATCATGATTGATGGGTGTGAGTCGTATTCATTATTTCATCGTATGTTTATGTTGGCTGTTTGACCATGATTTATTGTTAGTGGAGTTTTAATACGAATATGTATTAAAACTCCACACACAGTTTATTATTTGTTTGCAAGTTTTGGGGTTACTTTAATGAGTTGAAACTTGTGCTTTTGACGCTCCTCGTTTGCAATCTATATCATGGAGAAAGTGAGAATAAACGATTAATTTACACTTCTCATATACCTACTTAAATATAATAATATCAAGATGCTTCTAGAATGGAACAAAAATTAAAAAAAAAGGAAGAGCATCGTTTTCAGCATAATATAAAAATTACATTTTTATGATTTTTCCTCCAAAATTATGTATATTATCGCACATAACAGTCTAAATTATATAAATTTATTCACAATACAATACCATTATCACTTGTAAAATACAGTAAAATTAATAACAACCAAAATAATGACAAAATGTTTTCAATTTCAGTACGTATAAAACTTTCCTCGATAATAAGACAAGTCAATAACATCTTATTTACGATCGAAATCAAGTGTCTGTTTCGACAGAGGTCGTAAACATTTTTGAAATATTTAAAATCGTAACAAAAACGTTAAATTTTTATTGAATCACAAATATCTCAAAAATAATGACGGTTTAATTCCACAGGCTACCAAGAAAAAGACAAAACTGCGTAAAAATAAATTGTATTGAAACTTTTACATTCAACAGGAAAATAAATTAAATATTTTATCATTCATTATCAGGTTTTAGTAGGACATTTTGTAACCATATATCTTTAAGACTGATTAAAAAAACTTACCCCCTTTCATGATTTTAGTAATAGCATTTTACCCAACGAATGTTTCGTCTTTGTTTTTCGTTCTATTTTTAAAATATGATAGAGTGACAGAAATTACCCTACTATGGGTGCTTTTTGATGTGCATAACCTACAACCCAGACCAAGGCAATGATGTCTGTGCACTTATGAGCAACAATCAAAGAAGACACGCCTAGAAGTGGACATTAAACGCAAGACAAAAATATTTTTATTAGTTTAAATTTGTTGGTAAGTTTTTTTTCTAAACTCTAAACTATGTGAGAGCCCTCACAGTCCATTTTTTTTCAATTTTAATCCTACTATCCGAAGGTTTGTAAGCTCTTTCACGCACAAACTACTGAAGGTATTTTGATAAAAGTTTACTGTATCGTAGTTGATACATCACAATAGAAAATAGGCTTTTAAAATCAAACATATCCTGAACGAAACTGGGAGGAAACACTAGTACCGTATAACAGTCCCCTATTACTAGCAATCATGTTAACCCCTCCAGCTAAGCTCTATGGCTTGGTTCACGTCGGTAGTATAATGGGCAGGAAAGAACCCGTGACCTCAAGATTCAAAATCCGATTCCCTAGACATTACGCTACCGCCGGTTATCCTACGTCTCAGGGTCGAATCCCCTACTTCACAGTTCAACGTTTCTTTGCCATATCATAGTAGCAATACACGCTATAAATAACCATGATCAATAAACTCTAATAAAAAAAGGTTATATATCGTATACCATTACTTACAGTATTATAATAAAGTTATCATTCATCTACTAGCTAATTAGAAAAGCCGCGGGCCAGTTTGATCAATTAAAAGATCTGTATCACAAGTAATATAACTGTCATTCATACTGATATCAATAGGTACGACCACGAAATATATTTCATTCATTTACTAACATATCATGAGTTAACGAGAACGGTGTGAGACAAGGATGTTAATTGATGTAGTTTATTACTCAAATCTCAATTTCATTTGATTGTTTTTTGTTTGTATTTGAAATAGTTTATTTACAGATTTTCAGATGTCCGTGCGTCACTCAGCTAAGGTTGCCAGCTCACAATCAGCGCTGATTGCCAAGCCTAGCTTATGCTGAGGTGGTGATCTGTTCGGCGCGGGCTTACGGAGCTGGATACTGTGCCTACCTACTTATTATTATATAATTCCTATATTTGTTTTTTTTGTTCAAGTATATCGCAATTTGTTGCTTATATTGGCCCATGACGAAATAAATATATTATTCTATTTAAAAAAAAATTGTCCAATTTTAAATGATGGTGAAAGTCGTATCAAAATCTGTTGCGTGTCAGCATGGAAATAGACAGAAGGCGACTTGGATTAGTACTATTTAGGTATAGGTTTATCATAATTACTCGTACCTACCTTAATGTGTCTTATCAAACGAATTTCAGTACACATCAAAAAAATTATACATGAGGTAAAAAAATCTAAACGGCAACGATATAACAATGATAAAACCTTATTAAAATAGCATGGAGAAGACTCATGTCTGAAAACACAGCATTTAAATTCAGCCATTCATTTGACAGGTAAAATGGCAGTGACAGGCAGTCATAGCCGTCTAACTTTAAAACACTCCCATTTTAAGAGGAGTTAACCCCTAATAAAGTAAATCAGTACCGACAACATAGTTATTTTTTTAATTTAACCAACAACTTTCGACTGATTTCTAAAAATACACGACTTTTTATTTCTTGGAAGATTCCCACGACACATTCGCCCCAATTTACTAAAGAAATGTTTCATTCACAACACATGCTCGTCTTCGCAACCCTTAATCATCAAACTGTCATCCGTGAGGTGGTCCAAAAAAAAAAAAAACAAATAAATCTCTCCATGGCTAAAAACATCCACTTAGCACTTATACATTCACCAAAGTGCATGAGAAACAATTTCTAGTCATCGAACGATACTTTTAATAAGTTTGACATTCATTGCGGTATTTGTATAGGTCAATGTACGGATGCACGATCGTGTTTCGTACCAAAGTGAGGATGTAGTGTGAACTGTTTAGATTTGTAGCGATTAGTTAGAGGATCATGGGGTGGCAGGTCAGTAACGGGTCTAGTGAAAAAAAACTTTAACTCACGATTCCCGAGTGATTGGAGGCAAGGTAAAAAAATGTGCCAAGATAAAGATTGAATATCCGTAAAGGTTCCGTAGTTCTAGAAGTACACTTAACACATCGTTCGCTCAACCATGTAAGCCTATGCGGATTCAACTGAAGAGAGTCAACAAAATAGGTGTTATTATCATTACGTGTTTCCTGAAGCATGAAGTCAACCTACGTCTAGTTATCCAACCATAAACAGATTTCCCTGAAAACTTAACCGGACTGACCAAACGGTCGATTAGGCTATCAAAAAAAAGTGAAGCACACACTGCTGGTAACAAGACAATTATCGTGTCTCAGTCCTCGTCTCACTGGCCCCCAAACTATTGAACTTTAGCGATAAAAACATCGATCGGCGTTCTCGGAAGCGAGCCGGTCCGTGATTGAATCTTTCATCTAAGACCGTCAAACATAGTGATAGATGTATACTTACTTACTTAATAGTTTTTATGACTCTGTGAAGACTTATTATTAGTTTTTTTAAAGTAAATGTGATTGTAAGAAGCTGTCGGTTGTTTCATATCTTGTTTAATGGATTACGATCGCACTTGATGGGTTTAAATAGGAGATTTTCCATGAATATTTAGGTACCGAGGTGTCAATACGATACGATTAGGTTATTGAAACTTGACAGTATAATTGCTTTTGATAATTATGAAGTACTGTTTTTATTCGTGGCTTGATAGATATCAACACTATGTTCGTGATGGATACGTTTGGTTAAATGTACCTTTTGGAAGAGTAATTGATTTTTTTAAGACGATGAAAGATGTTTCGCTTAACATAAATCATGAATGTGGATCAGACGTCTGCCAAACCCGATTGGTACTAGGCTAGTCGTATGCCAAAAAAACAGAGTCAATATGACTTTTGATCCGGTTACCAAAGTCGAATGAACCTAAAGTGATGAAAAAAACAACGGGTTGCACTCCGGGAGTGCCGGCAGAAGTGAAAACTTGAACATTATATTACATACTGATGAAATTTGAATATTTTTCGATCTTACTGACATAATAATAAAAAATTATGAATAATAAATCACAAATCAAAAAACCAAAATCAAAAATAAAAATAAAAAAGGGAAACAAATAATCGTTACCGGGACTCGAATTAGGGTCTTCTGGTTTCTGGACCGCCCGATTTCCCACCTAAGCTAAGCCCAAGAACGAAGGTAAATTTCGCCACCATCTACAATGTTATTAACATTGTGGATGGTGGCGAAATTTACCTTCGTATTCTAATGATATTTCACCAGTTTTTCATTGCTCTCCCTCCGTCTTACGAATTTTTGATCAGGTCACGTGTTCTGACGCGATGTTAACATTTTATACCCATCCCAAAAAGTACACAACGCCGCTACCGCAGAGGATTCTATGCCGTCCAGGGCTGACAGATTTGGAAAATACTTGGATGTCTTAAAAGACAAAATAATGCTACGAGACATTTATATCAGATGTTGGATTTGGTATTGATGTATTCAGTTTCAATCGGCAATAAATTGACCAACGTATGTGATGAATGACATTATACTAGCTCTTTGCTTCTGCTCAAATATCTCTTAATATTTGCACTTCAATATCCATACATGTAAACAATCATAACCCCTTTAACCCCAAACTACCTGTCCAAACCCGAAGGTTCATAATCATGACTATTATAAATAAATCCATTATAGCATCCTGAAGAGCATATGTCACGCTTTTTATTGCCGATATTTTTTACATCTTCACAAATATTATTTAAAACCTTTACGACCTAACAATGATTAAAACGAGAATCTTAAAGTAGGATCAAGTTATTGAAGAGGATTGAATAAAAAAGTATATTGGATTATACAAATTATACAGTATCTTGTAATTCCATTGAATTATAAGGATAAAGGGTATTATTTCCATAACATTACAAGGTATACATTAATACTAAACTGTTACGGATATCCGGTTTTTTAATAGACGTTTCGATCCCACGCCCACAACGAAAGTATTTTTTATCGATAACAATATTAAACCCAAGTTACGTTTATCTGTTGAAGACCGGCGACAGTCGGAAACCGATCTTATCGAATTTGAGCTTCGTTTACAATTGATTTTTTGTTGAAAAAATACTTGTGAGTTTCTATTTCTACCTGGTTTGCGCAAACAGTTTCGGGACCGAGTCCTTTCAAGCGAGTGAAAACCTCATTACACACGGACCGGACACAACTGTAAATCATTTATGGGAAATGCATTTATCTAACGCCGATTGTCAAAACACGAACACAAATCAAAATTCGATAGTGACCACACGACAGTCGCGACAATGGAACTTCCGCTCCTAAAAACAGACAAAAGCACTAATCGCTTCGTCCGAAATTATCCGTATGTTGTGGTAGGCCCTCTATTGTTATCACACATCATTGTTTTTTTTATCAAACGGTCCGTACTAGGTGTGAAACGACGACTAATCCCATATTATGTAAACAAAAAGTTCTTGTCAAATTTAAAAGCAATAAAATCGTCGGCGCTGAGTTATCTCGAGTGCCGAGCATAAAGAAAGCCGATATATCTAAAATACGTAAAACTGGTTTTGATAACACTACTCGGTCCGGTAACGAGTGGCCCTTTCGAACTTTCACACGGAGTGCACATGTATGTACATCTTGTACAACGGATGTCGTCGCAATTACGAACGGCTGCGATTATTATTGCGCGGTATTGTGCGGCCAAATTACAGCATCTCGGCTTCCCATCCGGTCTAACGCTGCCACCGTGACACGCAAGATTGAATCTTATCTAATACGTGACAGACGCTATATTATTGTATCGGGTGCAGCGGCTGTTTGAGATGATGCGGCGGCGAGTACAGGACGCCATCAGGACGACGGTCGGGATAGACTCGCTAATAAGGGATGGACAGATCGCAGGTGAATGAAACGGAACAATTGTGACGGCTCACAATGCTGTCTCGACGAGATGATACCGCGTGGACACCTGCGGTGGCTTCGTGAAAAGGTATACTTCTGATTTATGGGCTTGCATATAAACGGTGCGCTTTAGCAATATGCACCGAAGAAAATCGCGCCTTTCTACATGCACAAAAGCGTGTTCCGACTTGTTCAGCTATCAATGCGTCCATCCGACTGTGAGGACGCGATTTTGTTTTCATATCTCTCGAATAATACAGCTGCATTGAATAGAGACACCCAATGGCTAAAGTATGAATTATTGTTTGAATAGGATGGATTTCTAGAATTCATCTGTGAGTTTGCACGTTCGGTTCCTGTAATTTGCACAATGAATGTTGATTTAACACACCTGCGGTGTACTTGTACTTTTTACATAGTTGTGCGACGAAAGTGTCGGATGCATAGCGGAGAGCAGTCACCTCTGGAAGTGCAAGGTACAGACTGGGGACGAGTACGTGAGTCAGAGCCCTCGGTGACCCGGTTCGCACGGAGCGACGCCGGTTTAGCCTAGACTTATATGATGCGGAATTCATCTCTGCATTAACAAAACTTTGCATCATTTTTAAAGGTTACTGGCTTCTTCTTAGTCTGTCCTATTCTACCTTCTGTACCAGTTAAAATAAATGCTAGTGTTCACATAGGTTGTACATAAAATTTGAAATCGATTGCAAATTCCATAACCATAATCTACAAACTAGTAACTAGTGTTGTATCCGTTAAATTAAACATAAATTAGCCCAAGATTCCGAAGTAACATGGTTCGTTGGTCTCTCGGCAATCTCCCGTCGAGATATTTGACTAACAAGCTTTGTATAGCGATAAATTTGATCGATGGCCATTACTGGTGCAATCTATTGTCTATATGGGTATTGTCAGCGTGATATATTACAATTTAAATAAACGAAAATGTCTGTTAATTTATCAGAAGACATGTACCTTACTGTGTCCTATGTTATTGGTTAGGCATATTATATGTTATTGAAAAACGCAAGATATTACTTTTTGAGAGCATATCAACTTATCCGAAGAACAAAGTTAATGCTAAATCTCTACTTTACAGAAAAAAATGCGTGCAAAGCGCACGGAAGAAACAGCAGCATTTTTTTTGTAAAGTAGACAGACGCTTTGTACGGCCTATAATATAGTTTTGGCGCCCGAATAAAATAAGAACAAATTTTGTTATAGATAGAGTTGAGGCTACCTTGCTTAAATACAATAATGATATAGGATGTTAGGGACACTGCCGAAAATAAACGATAGCGTTGATGATTTCAAGTAAGAAACCGCCCAAAAAAAGAAACAGTATGACCAATTTTATGATCTATACTGTTCAAGGAATTCATGACACTTTTTACTTAACCAAAATCATCGTGAAAAAGTTACGACCCCCTAGTTCGTCATCCACAAACATCAAAGTAACCCTCTTTTGCAGGTTTTACGACTGTGGTAAGTAATGTGCAGAAACAGCCCACTATATCTCAGAGGGGTGTTAAGATCGCTAAGCGGACTGACAATTCTGACAGATCTCTGAACAATATGGGTAATTTATTCCTTTGTGGCTTTTCCTCTTTGTAAGGGGATAATAGAAAAATGAAGTCGAAAAATTGCACATCTCACCAGTGATGTTAAAATTGATAATAATAAAGCACCCCTGGTCTAGGCCCGTGCCATCAGTTCAATGAGAAAGAGATAAACAAACGTCATAAAATAACAATAATACCAAGGTATTGATAGGTAAATGAATGAGTTAGAACATATTATGTCTAAAAACTCGATAAGCTGTTGTTCACTTTCTTCTAGAATATAAAATAACCATGACTTCTTTACTAAACTACATTCAGACTGAATTTCATCAAAATCTGTATTCTTCTCTCTACGTCTTCTTCTTAGTCGCTACACTCTTGACAGAGTGGTCGTGGTCGTTTTGTCAGGGTTGGTGACACGCTTAACAAGTTGTTACCATTCCTCTTTCACTGCTGTCATTCTTGTACATTTATGCAGTGGACCATTTAGTGCCGCTTTTATATGTTCGGTTCAACGCATAGGTGTTCTGTGATGACTTTATGGCATTACATCTCGGCGTCAAATGTGCTCAAAAACGTGAGAATACGACCTTACAAGATGGAAGAAAGACGTTGTTTTGTGTATAATTTCTGGTGGATGGAATCGATGGTACAGTATTGGGTCCACTATATTACTAACTATGTACATAACTCTAAGGTCTTATCGGATTAAATGTAAATAAATAGTAAAGGCAAGTAAAGTAGTCAGCATCATGTAAATCGTGAGCGCAATTCGCAGCCGTCGTCCGGTCGAGCCGGTACAGCAGATGCTGCGTCTGCGCCGACCTTGTCCCGACGCACACGATACCGTCGCCATATATCACCGAGAAGTCACCGCATAAATAAAATGCTATGTGCAAAATATATTCAATATAAAATATGTTTACAAAACGATCAAAAACTGGATGAAACTATTTTGCATTTTTGACAGCGAAACGATGCCACTACTCTTTCGTATATTATGTGTCAGTAAGTACAGGAATAAATATTTATTTTGGTCTTAACTAAAATTTATTCATGTAATCAGATGGAATAAAAAAAATACGTAATTAAAAAGTAGAATTCTAGTCTTTGAGACTAGTTTGAATACAAAATTAAGAAGGCGTCTTTTATTCATCAGACACAAATTAACAACATTTTTACCTTGGTTACGATTCGAATAGATTACTAATAAACAGTATTTTAAACCTGCAGTAACCCTTTTTGATGAAAAGCTCACATTATACACCCTAGAATCAGAAATCAAAATTCAATTTAACATAAGGCATATCAAACAAATGTCTTTGTACACGCAACACGCGTCAAATTAATTTGGTTACAGCCAACATTTGAACCAATAATAAGTACCAGCTAATGGGTTTATCATTGCTTACAATCACCTCCCATTTAAGACTAATCCTCTATAATTATATCCACGCAACACAATCATTTGCTACTATGAAACTAGGACCAACACTTTTGACACAAAACACTGCTAGTACAGAAAGCAAGCTTCATACAAACACACTCGAGCAACGCACAAATAGACATTGCTCACGAACACGGAATCTTGGACCACTTTGTTCAGATTGTCCACTAACCTGTAATGTACATCGTACGCTAGACTGGCTACGCCGAACCAAGTGACAGCAATTTTAAATGACGAATAAAATATGTACTGTCATGTGAGTTCACATAATCTAATGGAAGTATTGTTGTTGTCGGCTGTAGCTCGGTCATCGTACTAGCAGTATAAAGGTCAGTGTGATTCTATGTTCGTGGTGTGTTTCTCGAGCGAAGTACGTATGAAAGTTACCTTCTGTTATTTTATTGTTTTGTGCTCTTGGTCTAAAAAAAAAAGAGAATAACCACCACCGGTTAAAATTACGTACAAGATGGTAGAAAACTGGAGTGGTGTGATGACTTTTTAATTTATTTGGGATGCGACCGTGTAATCAGGGAAGTGATAAAGGTAGCCACGTCCTCGGGTAAAGCCGGGACGAAAGGTACACAGTGAAAAAAAACTTGAGGGTTATATAATAATGCTCGTAACCGAGGAGATCAACTCCGTTGAGATTGGCTACTGTCGACTAAAGCTGAGATCTAATAAGCATCCTAAGGTCTCTCTCAAACAAGCTTAGCTTAAGTAAAGCCTGACAAAGCGTATACTGACCATTGACTTCATAGACTCAGTCATCTAAGATTAAGCTAGCATTTGGTATGTAAAATTTTACCTAAAGGTCGTACCAAGCCTCACCTCAGCAAAACGGTTGGACTGATTTCAATGAAACAAAGCTAAGAACCTTTCCGATTCAACTAGCTTTCTAACAAAAATAATCGCCTCTAAATCCGTTCATCCGTTTAAGCGCTACGAAGCCACAAACACACAACCCTTTACTAGGGTTCAAATTGACACTCGGAAACGAAATAGATATAAAAAATGTGACTAAACTTCAACAATAATGATGATAATGAAGTCAAAGGGTGTGACTCATTTGCATAGAACTTCAGTGAAACAGTTCTTAGGTAATGAACAAGTCACCTAGGCAACCAGTCATGCGGTATTGCAACCTTTAGTCTCGTTACAATGTTGCAGACAATGCAATACCTGGAAATCGAACCGGTTGAGCAGTTATTGATATAAAAGTAAAAGAAAAAGTAACGCAATAAACATTGTTTTTACATAGTTGGTACCTTAAATTAATAATTCATTTACCTATGTAGGAACATTTTTTATTAAAAAAAACAACTAACTTTTATCACAACTATTGCCTACTTGGCAACATTAAAAAAATTAAATGGTCCCTACCTTTAAAAAACTTTTTTAGTATTACAGCCATAGTCATGTTATACCTTTTTGAAATGCTTACGACAAGCCCTTTAATTACCAATATTGCGGTATACGAAACAACTTTTTTTTTACACTTCTTGTTTTTGACATCTCAGAGCCAGCCGCCATGTTTGTTTTCTTTAAACGTCACTTATCTAGGAACATTTGCGCAGATAAGAATATTATATACATACATACATATAAAAAAGTATCTACATTTGTGTATTTAATGTGTCATTTTATAATGTAGGTACGTTTTGTTTTTTTTTCTTTGCATATGTGTGTAAAATGTTTCAAAATAAATTATTTCTTCTTCTACCTATTTCTTTTTAATTTGAATGTCTTTATTAACATAATACTTAAGTTTGTAGTATCTCTGAAAGTACTAGATCGATTTTGAAGAAAATTTGTATAGTATTACCATATGGAAGCTTAGGACATAGCCAATCGAGATATAGGCATTAGGGTGATCGATAGGTAACTGTTGCGGCATTTTAAATTTTTAAATCTTTCTAAGGGGTTCTATAAACCTAATTTTAAATTATAAACACATTCGTTTCACTTGCTCTCATTTTAAGCAACCCACCAGGGAGAGTAGGTACTATATTCTGTACTGTTTATTCACAATTTTTCATCATTTCACGATCTCGCTAGTTCAAAATGAACGTTTAACTATGCACTGTGTTTCGTTTCAACGGAAGGGGGGTATCTCTACAATTGAGTTTGATAACAAAAGATATTAGGTATCGATGACGTGTTTAGCACCAAAGCCTAACGATGACTCATAGTCCAAAAGTCAGAATCGAACCTTATTCATACAATGACGTCACAGTGGGAAATGCCTAACCGTCCTACGCATTATTTTTACTGAAATATCACGCAGATGACTATGCGAGGCAGTTTTTCAAAACAACTCCCGTATTGAATATAAACCTTGTACCTACTTTACATAAAAATACACGAAGTACTTGATACGAGTCAGTATGGATGTACTTCGTGTGTGTGCAGGAGTGGAATCTATAACCTTTTGCACAATGTCATACATAATCCCAATAGTTCATCGAGTCATCTACATCTTTTCCTGTCTTTTCCCCAGAATCGCTTATAAAATAGGCTTTAAATATAATAAAGAAAATTGCCCATATGCTACGAAAGGACTCGATATAGGTAATATTAATTCTTTATCATAAAGTCTATACATACAATATTATACAATTGAAGAGTTTGTTTTAACGCGATATTCTCAGGAACTACTGGTCCGAATTGAAAAAAATATTTTACTGTTAGATAGACCATTTATCGAGGAAGGTTATAGACTACATAACATCACGCTACGACTAATAGGAGCAGAGTAGCAATGAAAAATGTTGCAAAAGCGGGGAAAATTTACGCGGCCGAAGTTGCGCGTGTCAGCTAGTGTATAATATAATAATTACAACCTTTTGCGGCGTAGCCTCCAAAATGCAATCGGTACAATAATTTCAACGCACACGCAGCCGTTGTTTTAACCCTTTAATATCATGTACTTTTTATACCACCATAAAACCGCATTGCTATTTTCAGTACAGAAGATTACGCTTGTGGCCTGACATTTACTTTTAGAATTCATTTTTTCCAATTATAGTTAATACTTACGGGATATTCTGACCTTAACCCGTTCACATACAACACCGCAGTATTATTAACTCGCCATGGAGTTTATTATGACATTTACAACGAGAACTCAATAAATGAGCCGGTTTGTTTTTTGTCCAAATTACTGACTAAAAGCCGTAATCCGATTGGGTTTTTAATATTACAGGTGCTGGTACGTTGTAAAATATTAATAATCATAGTGGCAATAAACATAGACTAATTTTAAAACATTCTCAATTAAAGTTGCTGTAATCTTTTGCTTTATGTGTTCCTTCTCGTTGAGATAGTAACACTAATTCGGTATTAAAATCATCCGTGATTCACATCTTAGAACCAATATAGAATCATCTCAATTATAGGTAGGTATCTTAGACCATAACTCATAAAAATAGCCTGGCAATTTCAGTACAATATTCTACGTTCACTTATTATTCAACCGAAGTAAATATATGTTTACGTGAAAAAACTTCTCCCTGAAAATATATACGTAACAAAACAAATTGTAACGTAAAGCAATCTTCCAAATTCGTCCAAAAACATCGAAGAAAAAATCGTGAACCCGATACAAAAATACATATTTATGAAGTGACATAGACTAGCTGTGTTTCATTCACCAAATGTTGCTATCTATTTACATTGTTATCGCCAGTTATCGGGGGTCGCCCTTCTCGGAAGTAACGCGGCGACGGCAGGGTTATCGATACTAACTCCATACCGATAAACGAATCATGAGTAGGGATTTTTGAGGATAGAATAGAAGACCGTAACTTAACCCGTGTGTCGCCGATGTGCGTGACTAGCGTTACTTTGAATATAATTGGACCAATCAGTTTGGCTTTCCCTTAGTGTAATCGTTTTTAGAAGTGGAGTTTCTTGAGGAAGTAATAATAGAAAATACAGGGTTATCACTCTCGGAAGCAATCCCAATTATGGCCCTTGACAAATTACAGATTCATGAATGGATTCGGAATTGTAAAGGAAAAGAAAAGAAAGTATCAAAGATTCTGTCTATTATTAAGGGACAACAATATTCGTGAAATATTATGTTGAAATTACTTTTGTTTTAAAGTTTTGGTATAATTTACGTACAATTCCGTTTACATCTTAATGTAGTGTATATTGTCATTGTATCATGCACGCGTTACTAGTATAACTAATCTGTTTACAGCGTCGGAGACGCACCTTTTTGACGAAAAAATACATGGTGAAAATATTTAATCGATTTCATCGCTTCAACGTTTATCGAAACAAAAAAATCGAGAAACAAACTATACGATCAGCCTCATCAAAACTCACGTTGACGAATGACATCCCTCCCTCCCTCATCACAACTTCACTTACAAAAACTAAGAGTCCTGTAATTACGAGACCAATAAACCTACTACTTCGCCATCAAAATGTCCATTCGATATAAAACTACCCACACATTATTAACGTTTATTCACTGCAATTGAGATAAAAGGCAGCCATGAAAGTGGTAAATGAAACCCTTAACTCCCACCTCGTGCGAATAACAATGAAATGAGGTAATCTCCCAGTATCAAAAAACACGCCATTTAACAAGGATTTAAGGGACAATAAATTAAAGTATTTGATTAAACTGTCATAATTTAAAGATGGCCGCATTTGTTTTCTAAAAGTAGTAGGTGTTAGATGCAGTCTTGGGTGGCCGTTCTTGTCCTTATAAGGTTTTATTTTATAAACTTATTTGAGATATGAGGCTTATATCACCTAAAGGTGTTAAAAAACGTCCATACTTAACAATACTGAATTATATGGAGACCACATTAATATCATATAACCACGTTAAAATCGTCAGTCGCACATTCGATCTGTTTCCAGTAGTATCGGATGGCCACAGACACAATTTTGACAGAGTATTTGTTTGTTATTTACCACTTAAAGCAAAGAAAAGCTACCTATAATAACTAAGTACCTACAATATATGGTTGACTCAGGTTTTGTAAAACCAATGAGTATAGAACGTGTTGGCCAAGTCTTGTGATATACAGCGATGTCAAGTACATCCAACAATGTATCTATAACCGTTCAATAAACTACCAACTAAGCTCAAAGTTTCCCAGCAAATATATATTGTTGCGAACAGGAAAATGAAGGAATGTACTAGATATAGTTCCCACTTCATAGTTTTTGGATAAAAAATTAATCAAACGTTTTGTTATAGAGAATGAAACGGCATTTTGTCTGCTTCACACTGAATAACTTCCAATAGCGGTCAAATCAATTTAAGTAAAGGAGAATGACTGTCCTTCTTAAGCATTTTCTTTTAACAGATTTTTTTTACTTGTAAATAACGTAATGATTAAACGTGGACACATAAACACGGCCTACCATATTATATAGAATGATATATTTGACAGCAAATTGGATTAATGTTAAAGGTTACAAAGGTGCTTCTTTGAAGGAGTAGGTACATGATATATCAATTACTTTTACATGTCGCAGGAGGTCGTGGGTTCGATTTCCACACGGGACACCACTTTGTGTGATCCACAAATTGTTGTTCCGAGTCTGGGTCTGGGTACTTTGTGTCCGTGACTTGTATGTTTGTAAAGTCCCCCGCGACACAGGGCTTGTACCCTACTGCCGGAGTGATCTTTTTCTATCAAACATAAAATCAGTAATATTAGGTAAAGTATATAATCTAAACTAATATTATAAAAAAAGATTTGATTTTTTGCTTGTTTGTTACGATTTAACACAAAAACCACTGGACCGATTTTTAAAATTCTTTCACCATTAGAAAGCTACATTATCGAGCAGTAACATGGGTTTTATTTTATTGCCAAGAGAGATCCCTACGAAAATTGCAATAATGCAACTCAAGGTATAAAAAACTACGACATGATACCCGTGCGAAGGCAGCTAGTTATTTAAAAAAAATATGTTACCGATTAATAAATGTAGGTAAGTAAGTAGGTTCGCACAGCACTTTGAGTAGAGATACGTAATCATAAAACTTTGCACAACTTACCAAGTTATTATCGTCAATTGCTGTAGATTTCATCTGTAACCAAAAACAAAAAAAACTTTAAAATATCAAGCATTAAACCGTGATACAAAAATAATTATATCAAAACTTTTTTTAAATTAGCCCCTCAAGTAGGTATAATAATATCTTAGGACAACTCACACAAAGCTATCTGATCCCAAACTAAGCAGAGCTTGTACTATGGAAACCAGACAACCGATACACATACTTATATATTTCTAAATACAAACATATTATAGATAAATAACATCCAGACACAGAATAATCCATGTGCTCATCACACAAAGTTTTATCCTGGGTGGAGATCAAACCCACGACCTCTTGCGCAGCAATCGGATACACTCCCACCGCGCCACAGAGTCAGATAAGGTATCGTACTTAACTATCTATCTAAATCTTTCATAATTAGTGCAGTAAAATTCTCAGTTACACCTGTTTTGAACACTTGTGATGTCCTTTTATATCAAGAAGATCCATACATATTTATAGACAAAGATTATTTTTTTATAAATAAAAAACAAACTATTTCTTCACCCTCACATTTTGTTCACATTTTTACAACAGCCAAAGTACCATTACGCGCTAGAGTACTGCTCATACTTACCATTTAATTACTTTTTCCGAGGAATAAAGCAAAGACTACCACACTCTTGATATAGGTAATTAAATTAATATATAAAATAAAATAATCAACGCGCAGATGATAGTTACATTCGAGTACGTACCCAACAATTAAAGTTTAATATACAACCGAACCACAAAACACAGAGATTACAGAAGAATAAACAACAGATGCGCGAACAACGAACACATATACAGTGTTCAACGACACAAAAATTCAGACTACTTCGGACCCCTTTTTCCGAAAATGTTCCGAGATTACATGTGCGTGGCTCAAACGTTATAAGTACAATATGTATCTTACCTACTGTACTCTCAGTGAATAGTAGACGAACCGATGCGATGTCTATAATCACAAAATGTTCCTACTAATGAAACTCGAAGTTAAATCGTTGCAACGCCCATAAAATAAAACTCGTAAAATAATATAGAAATGCCGTCGCAAACAGTTCTCACGGTTTGTAGATATGAAACTGATATAATGTATAAGCAATTAACAGGTACATAATATAAAAATGATTGCCAGACAGCACACGATCCTTTTATAGAGGCGATGTCGATAAACTGGGCTAGTGCCAAAAAAATTACAAAAAATCTAAAGATCAATGCTCTACAGCTCACTAATCGTTAAGGTATACATAAATTGAATTTATTATCGCGTCCATACACGGTTACCTCGCACGTGTGATAACGCAAAAAACTTACATTCTTTTATTTAAATATCTAATGCAAATGTATTGCGTCTATAAATTCTAATTTGTTGTACAAATTCGCAACCAGTCTAAATTAGTTATTGACCAAACGGATTTGGATGGTCAACACATTACAAAAGTAATAATTAAGTAATTGACATTTAATTAGTAGTGTAGTTACATTGTCAATCGATAAAAATTTACAGCCTCGATTGCGCGACTGCTGTGCAAGGTTCGATTCTCATGCGGGACATCACTTTGTGTGATCTACAAATTGTTGTTCCGAGTTTAGGTATACTTTGAGACCGTGATAAAGTCCCTAACGACACAAAGATTGTATCATATAAAGAGAGTCGTCTTCAAAAAACCAGGAGTAAAAAAAAATCTATAGAGAGTTCTAGAAAACCGCCAAAACCAAAGACTTAATTATATCTTATATCGCGAAATAATACTGAGCAAATTGTGTCACCATCTTATCATGTTTAAAAATAACTCAATTATAAGTATCAATTATTATAAGTCACATAAACAAGTGTTTCATTGAGTCATATGCGCCGGCGCTGTTTGAATGAATGGCATGACTCAACACATGGTGCCAAACGACTGCATACATTAATGCCGTTTCATGGAAAACTAATCATACAGGATAACAATATCGTTAATACTTTTAGATTACTAATACAAATATATTTATGGTGCCTTTTCAAAGAATCGAGAAATTAAAAAAAAAAGTACCTATTTGGGCGATTTTGTAACGTCCGTGATTCTAATTAAAGTGGCTGTTTAAAATAATATCAACGGGTAGGTAAATTGATACCTACTTGTAGTAATAGTTTTTATTTACAGTAGGTTAATAGTACGAGTACCTAGTCAACGTTTTTGCCATCGATTTACTTTGGAGATCTGTCTTTCTCTCACTTCTCTGGGCGGCTGTTAAATATATTGACCGGTAGTTAAATATATTGACCTCAAAGGAGTATTAATGGCGTGGACTCCATTTAAATGTAATAATTTTGGTATTCAGTGGTATTTTAATCTAAACTTCAGTCTTACTAGTATTATAAATCCAAAAGTTTGTGAGAATGGATGGATGTATTTTGCTTTTAATGTTTGTAATGTAGTTTTTAGGGTTCCGTACCTCAAAAGGGCATAAACGGTACCATTATAGGATCACTTTGTCATTATAGGATCACGTCCATCCGTTCGTCTGTCTGTCAAGACCCTTTATTTCGGGAACGCGTAGAGGTACACGTAAAAAAAGATACGGCCGTTTATGCCGCAAAAAATGTATATTTCGACACTCGGCAAGACAATCAAAATTTATAGGGTACTTTCAGTTGACCTAGAACTATGAAATTTGGCAAGTAATACTGTCTTATACTACAAGTATTGGGCAAAGTCTAAAAACTATAAATTGGTTATTAAATCATAAAAAATATAGAAGTAATTTTTATTATTGTATTTATAAAAAATGTATGGCTTTAAAAATCTGCGAGACTCGATTCTTGAACTATTTATATTATGTACCTACAAATTTGTACAGAACCCTAGGTGGGCGAGTCCGCCTCGCACTTGTCCGGTTTTTTTTTATACACCAGTATAGCTTATAGGCCCGAAAAATATAACAAAACGCAGGCGAAGTCGCAGAAAAAAGCAAGGTATCGAGAATTTGATCATAATTTTCGATGATTACATTTTTAAACTTATCCGGCTGTCACATTATATTAACACCAGTAGGTAGTAGAGAAGGCTCGTATTCAAAATGGCGCCTAGAACTTGTAAATAAGTTAGTAATATTTTCCAAGGCACAAGAATGAATGAATTCAAAAGTTTAAGAAATTTTAAATGCCGAAGTTATTCTTGTTAGCCAAGGAAACTGTATTTTGTAGCTTTATCTGCTAGTCTGAAAATATATTATTATTTCAGCTGGGTGCATCGTACTCTGCAGTTTTATTGCTTCAGTTGACTATTGTGTTAATGACAGTTATTTGTGACTTTGTATTAAGATCTATTTCATGTTACTGCCAAGAATAATATGTCATTTGGAAAAAAAATGGGCAGGCGCGTCTCATTCCGGTTAGATTCAGTTCCGTCATGTTTAAATAAACAATGCATTAGAAGTATTTTTATATACGAAGTAATTGTTTTCTTTTTATAGCGAGATGGGAGTGAGTAGTGTCTAAAGATGACTATACTTAAGCTAAATGTTTGATAACAAAGTCGTTTAGCAACCATTGACAAAAATATTTTGCAAAAGTAGTTGCTAAGCAACATTGTTATTGAACATTTCACATCAATTTCGACTTTAGTATAGATAGTGATTGTCTTAATCATAAAATAGGGACAAATTCGACAACTCCAAGCGTCAATGGAATGATATCCTAATGTCCGCGGGTTCGATGTCAACGCGAGCGAAATTTGGCTTCATAGTTATACATTTGATATGTTGAACAAAATTACATATTGTAAACATACAAATATATTAAACTTCCCAGAATGTTAGAGTTATTTCGTAAATTACGGAACCCAATATTTTTCTAGTGTGAGTCAACATGTTCTGTTTCGTACCATGATTAATTAATTATGACAAAGTTTGCTCATAGCGTTACTTGATATATCTACGTATATTTAGGGTAGGCCGTGGCTAAAAAGATCACGGGTAAAAAAGTCTACCATAGCTATTTCCGAAAATAATACTCCGTCAGAGATTTCGAGTACCTACCAGCATAAGACCGCTAGACAACTAGTGACCTCTAGATAGCCGTTCGGCCTGCACAGCTTTACGGCACAAAAAAAACACGAAACTAACATTTTACAAATGTTTTATTTTTAGTCTGAGAATTTAAGTTTTACCTATATATATCGCTTAAAATATAAAGTTAAACGAGCATTTTTTTTTTTAGGTATAGTTTAGATTTTTGTGATTTTTCGTATTAAATATAAAGTACCTGTTAATTTAACTAATTTCTGTTTGCTTATTTTATTTTATCAGCTACAATCTACTATTTATTCATACTGGCCCTTTTAACCCTGTCGCCCCTATAGCGGGGCTTAAAGGACCACTAGAACTTCCTATCTAAATCTTTGATATCTGTTATAGTCATAAACTTGCTTTGATCATAATTACTAAAGAATATATTTAACATTCTTTAGTAATTATGATCAAAGCAAGTTCCAGACTACTTATTGGTATTTGGAACTGTTCCGAAATCCTTATAGTTAAATAGTAACTAAGCATCTATATAGGTATTTGGAACTGTTCCGAAATCCTTATAATTAAAAATAGTAACGAAGCAATATTACTACATTGGACCTTTTGCCCCGGTCTACCCTAATTCCAAAATAATTACCTATGAAATATGATACATTCACACTATTACTAATTAAATTACACTTATCTACATCTTGTTTAGCAAAAGCATTAGCTAAGTAAGACTCACTGACCTCTATACTACTAGTAGGTACGTTGGACAGGTCATCGCTGACAACTACAAGACTTCCACTCGATTTTGACATTTAGACGGTCATTTGATGAAAACAAAAGGAAGTCTACACTTGTATAACAAGAATAACAATAATGACGTCATAAGTGTCAACAAAATTCACAGGATGGTCATACGATTCGAAATTTGAAATTGCTGTCACTTTAAATGTTGATAAACTTTCGCGATTTGTACACATTATTAAAGTCTTCCCGTGACCACGGCCGTTGCAATACGGTCGAAACGTCGGGCAATAAACAAGGTATTTTACCTTAAATTATTCACGCGATTAAGACCCGTAATATATATATTTTAATAATGCTGTCACTTTGTACGGAATAGCTAGTCCAGCGTACTGAAGAGGTCAGTGGTAAGACCGAGAGAAGAGAAAGTAAGCTTGGCTCAAGCAACACATAGATATCGTTTACGAACACGAAATCTCGGTACACGTTCAGAACACAGTGGTCCGAAGTGGTCCAAGATGCCATGTCCATGAACGAAGTCTATGTGTGATGTATGAAACTCAACTCGGTATGTTTTACTACAACTAAGTTTAAATGTGTACTTGTAATATTTACAGACTGAGTTTTAACTTGTAGATATAGCATTAAGCTAGCTTAAAATTAGACACGAGGTCTTGTAATGACCCTAAAATCTGATAGAATGTAACTTACCACGAGACTAAACTTACGAAACTGGGTAACTATTACCATAAAATACCGAGAGTACAGAACAGTACACAACCTTCATAAAACCTTTTTCGACTAACGCGCACATAGACATCGTTCACGGATGTGGAATTACAGACCACTTCATACCATTGTTTGAAAGGCGTTTCGAGATTCCGTGTCTATGGCATCGAACACACTGCCAGCGGTCTATTGGTAATCTATGAGGTGGTTTAGTGTCCAACAGACGCAGACCGCGACGGTCAAAGTGAACAGGCAGTGAGCACTGTTTGCAGGTTACATTCTGCACTCGGTATTTACTGCTATTACTTAGCAACACCCAGTCTAAACCACTTACATAGGTCGACAGCATAACTGGGTAAACAGCATAATTACCAACACTACAACTTGATCCTAGTCGTGATTAGAAAAAGTAATATCGTAACTGTAGTTTGCAATTACTGAGAGATTGGTCTATTCAGCGGGTTAGCATTGAAACGGAAGCATTGAATACATACGTACAAGTCCTAAGCCTGTTTTCGCTCGTTGTAGCAGTCGGCTGTATCTATCTAATTTGTGACGGAAGCTTGAGGTCACGGTCGTTTAAAAAACAAGAGTAAGATGAGATTAATTGGTTTAAAAGATTGCTTTTTAAACGATAGATAACGTGTGCTACTTAATGCTTTCAATTGATTTTCTAGTTAAATGTATTTTGAGATTGCGGGTACCAAATTTCAGTTTCATTAACTTCTGTTTATACGGTCAATTTGAATTTAAAGAAATATATCACAGAAAACTGTTGTATTGTCGATAAAACATAAACTCATTTAAAAGCAGGATTCGACGAATATCAAACTTATATTGGGCGTAAGTACTTATTCGTACAATAACTTTTGCAGACATAGTGCATATGATTGTAGCGCAAGAGGTCGTGAGTTCGCTTCTCACTCTCTTAAATATTTGTACCGAGTTAGGATGTACTTCGTGATTTTTTGGGTTAAATGAAATAAGTAATCTAAAACAAAACCTATCTATTCCAATATAAGAGGCTACTTCTTTAACAAATCTCAATAAAATTGAGGTCAAAGTTTCATCTTCAAGACATAACAGACACGCAGACAGACTTCACTTTGCATTTATAGTTGTATAATGAACAAAATGTGTACCGGCCTTCTAAACGGGTATAAAATACCTATATAAAGCACTTTCCGGGCGTTCGGCACCCATGACATTGACCCTCAAAAGCCGTGACCGTCAAAAAGACCGTGTGAAGGTTTCTCGCCCACATATTCCGAGGACTACATTGACGGTTATTTCTTTATTCAATTTAGATAAGGAAAACATACAAAATATTTGTATATTATCCTTATTGGTAATACCTACTGTTAGTTTTTAATATACATTCCAAGATTATGTATTTTGTTTGTATTGTATACGTTATTGTGTTTGCCGATTCTCAATTTAATAAAAAGTCGTTTTATTTTTGTTCACAAAAACGTGTCCTTTTATCCTAGGTGTACAATTTAAGTAACAGAGTTAGAAAATATTCACACAGTCTAATCCACCACCAATCTATCATCTGCATTTATAATTCATATATAATAATAAGTTTTTGATTTGAAGGATTTGTACAAATTATGGAAATATATATATTACGGGTTTTAATGAAGTCTACCCGTGACCACGGCCGTTGCAATACGGTAGAAACGTCGGGCAATAAACAAGGTATTTTACCTTAAATTATTCACGCGATTAAGACCTGTAATATACATATTTTCATAACCTTTTTATGTACCCATCAGTGGGGCATAGGATCCTGTTCTAAAAGTCGTATTCCACCACAAGGTTTTTGTGTGTGGTTTTATGATTAGACCAGATACACGAGTACCTGTTTTAATTACACCATGTACACCATGTTCCTTTATTTTTTTTTGTTAATTTAGACAGTGAAATGAGAATTCCTGGACATATATCGTTTACGGGTTCAAATATACAGTTTCACTCTAGCATAGTACGCAGACATATAATTATTTATGATTAAATATCAATTGGTAAACACGAAACTTCATACATCAAGCGATTAAGAACACAACTCGTGACAGAACCGCCTTCCAATTCAATTTGGGGTCGTCGGCACAGTTTTCGGTAAAGCGATTTGAACTCGTGACCTGCGCTTCCGCAGCCATCGTTGTACATCGCGGCACTTCTTAGTTTTCAACCTATGAACTGAGCGTACCGATACTAATTCAACGGATGTCAGATTCTAAGAGTTCTAAGAAAACGTATGAATCATTTGCAATAACAGCCGTTCTGCATTCATGAATGATGATGTGATCTCAAATTTTCGGATGTAGGTACTTTTTGTTGTCGTAAAATTTAAATTTGCGAGTCGTTTGGACACCAAATATAGTAAACATAAATATGGAATAAGTTGTCGTAAATAAATCAAGTCTGAATGTTTAAGAGACATTAACACAATGTCAACGTTAGGTGCCATCTTGAGGACAATTTAGAGGGCAGAATATTGATATAGTTTTTTTTTTTTTTTTAAAGACTCTTTCGAAGTAGGGTACAAGCCCTGTGTCCAGGGTGACTTTACAAACATACAAGTCACGGACACAAACTACACCAAGACCCGAAACAACAATTTGTGGATCACACAAAGTAGTGTCCCGTGTGGGAATCGAACCCACGACCTCTTGTCGGACATACTCCCACCGCGCCACAGAGGCAGTCAAAAATAGTGAACATTGAGATTACGTCAGACAGATATCCAAATGTTTTCATTCCATTCTCTGAGAGGGTACGTAATGATGATTTTTAAACAAACTTATTATGCCTACTTAAACGTAGTGGGACGAAGAGTATAAAATCTCGCAGGTCATATCTGTTTACACAATATAGCACCCCATAGTGGGTATTATTCATGGTAGCAGAACACATTGCCCATATATAGATTAGCAGATGACAGAGGGGTCACTGATTCAGTGGCGAACAAGCAGTTCAAGATCAACTTTACCACTGGTGGTCTATAAATGGATGTTCGTTTTCGAATATTATCCCACCCCTCTGTGCCCCAGACAGAATCTCCCATCGGACTATGAGAGTGAGGGAATAGAGAGTAGGTACACTTGTGTTTGCGTATACACTCGTCTCCTATAATATTTCCCGCGTAGTTGACTAGGCTCTAATGAGACCCTTATTACATAACACTATACGTCTACGAGCCCTTCAAAGAACTATGAATCTCCACATTAAAAAAAACATTGTAATTTGTCACTGACTTGGAGGCAGACTAAGGCAAAAAACGTCATGTATTTAAGCCATGTACCGAATATTCAACCCACGCTGGAGGAAGTCATTAATTTATTACTGACTAACTTTTGTCACCGACACCGCTTATACCGAAATAAATATGCGTCAAATTGTTCATGTACCAACATTTCTTGTATGAGATCAAATAGATGTAATGAAGTATCAATTTGATAACAAATATCAAAGATTCTGAGCTCATTTCCCAATATAAGAACTCCGAAGTGTATTAATGACTATTAAATTTAATAATGAAATAAAATGCATCCACACTTCCAAGAAAATGTCTTCCGTAAACCAGTATCAACAGTAGTAACCCTGACGTTCAGTAAACACATTTTCTTCATTTAACTAAACTAAAGAAATTGGATAACTTAGTAAACCTTAAGTCAATATAATAGCCAAGCTACCTTGATCTGATGAATGATCTTAGAATTGAATGGAGGGATGATTAGACATAGATTGTAGTTTGAAATAGCTCACAGATTTGTTTTTCAAAATTTCGACGCGATTGAAGTCGCGAACAACAGCTAGTTAGTTAATAAATGTCTTGCTAAGCCTTTTTCATATACAAGAGACGCTCTTTCGATTATTTAATAGGCAAAAACAAACATTACATAATAAGATCGTATATTCAAAGGAAAATCCCCGAAAAGGCCTCGCGAGTCATTAACTATATTTAGAGATACGGGTATGAGGCACTATAAAACTTTGATTACCGCGTAGGTCTCGAGACGACCTTGCCCGACAACCAAGAGACATAGCACGGGGCATTGTGACATTACGATTTGTCACGTTACACAGATTTGACAACTTTGACACGCCGCGTCCAATTCTATTGGATCAACAGATTGATGGAAAAGCTGTTTACGTGTCAATCAGTGCCTCTTAAACAGAATCATTGGTTAAAAAAAAAATGTACTTATTAAGTTCAGGTATTTCGTTAATAGTGATTTATAGACACAAATATATAGACTGTTTCTTGTGATTTATTTTTGGCAAAATTCCCTGTGCCGTGAGCACAATTTTGATTAAATGATTTGTAACTTTAAAAGTCTTGTCATAATTTTTATATTTTGTTGCCGTTTATATTTATTTTAGGTGGATCATCTTGTTATGTCCATGCTAGGTTCAAGTGATTCATACGCCTACCAGTAGTACCTACTGGGACATTTTGGACGAGTTTGTCACCAAATATGCAGAAGCGATTTGTGTACGTGTTAGAATTTAACGTTTTCTGCAAAACGACGAGTCATTGATATTTAAATAAAGACCTTTTGACTTCCTTAATTTTTTGTTAAAGGTTTGGCAAATTGGCCAGAAAACCGCCATGCAAAGAAAATATGAACTATTATTTTAACATCCAAAGGTCCTAATAGTGCTGACAAAATTACAAAGTAAGCTTTTATTTATAACATTTTGTCTTCTTCTACATTTTTAAAATAGAATGAAAACCATAGACAATTCAATCGTTAATTAAAACGATGAGGGGGGGGGGCGTTTTGTAGTTAATCAATCTGTCTATTATAACAATAAAAAAATAACCAACCTTATTAGAACTCAATAGAAACTGTAACCATCAGCAACAAGTTAGAAAAGACGTTATCCAAACCACTTTCTGAAACCTAATCGTATTTTAAAACAGTTCCCAAACATGAGGATTCAATAAAACAAAAAAGTGTTAAAAAAGTAATACCAGTGCCGCTACTACACTTTTTAAATTAGAGCACGTTCCCACATACTTTATCTTTTTGGGTCTTAGGAACCACAAGTAAAACAAGAAAGGGTTATGGTGCATCCACATTAAGGTTAGATAAAGGGTTATCCGGACGCAAAAAAGGGGTTTTGAATTATAGCTGAGACATCGTAGTGCTTGAACGGGTAGATAAATTTGAATGCGTGGTTGTACTTACAAAGCTAATTATATTAGGATAGTTCGCAGCTATGTTTGATGAAAATTGGTCATACGCTTTGAGATAATGCTAAGTTTGTTGTCAACATTCTCAGGTATCCTATTTTATGTTTTAATGTTTGTTTGTAACTTGGAATCATTAACTTTTATGGCTTTTTATATATCTGTTGCGTCTATAGTGCTAATACAAATATATATGATAATTTATTGTATTGCCCAATGAAAATGCTGTTCCACAATATCAAACTTAGATGTGGATGCACCTTTACAAATGTCAATTTGTTTCGGAAGTCGGCGACGGCCAAATATACGGGTCGGGTCTAAATAAACAGTGTAGAGCTCTATAAGGCGCTGGGGAACGGACCTCGGAACAAACAGACGGACCAACATAGTGTTTATCGGTTTTACATAGCAATATAGTCGGAGAAGTATTTGAAGAGTAATAAACAAGAATTGTATCAGAATTTTTTGTGTTTATATGTATACCTATTGTACTAATATTATTAATGCAAAAGTTTGTGAGCATGAAGGTACAGATGGATGTTTTCACATTCTATTGAATGTTTTAAGCAATTTAATATAGCAATATAAAAGTAAAAGCCGAGGAGAATTGCTAGATTCTTTAGAAGAATTGAATATAACAAGCACTACTTTAACGTAGGTACTTACTGAATAGATTTTATCTAAGATCCCAACAGTGGTTGTTTGACCACGGTGTATGTCTACTCGGTCACTCCTCCTGAGTCATGGACTCCTAAGAATAATAAATCATCATAATATAAATACCCTTCTATGTCTACCATATTAACATGTCTTGACTGATTCACCAACGCCCAACAACGAACCAAAAGCATCCGAAACTTCAAATTTATAACATCAGTGGGTAGAATAAAAAAGAATTAGCCAAGCTGACCAACTAGCAACAATCTTCGTAACAGAAAAATATTAATGATATATAAGTCACTGTCGTCTAGCAAAGAAATCATGTTTGCCAAACCGAATCCTCAGTAGTGGCATCTATACAATATGTCATGTTTACAAGTTTTAGTCATCCATCTGTGTCCGTCTGGGGAAAAGTCGCAGTCGCAAATCGCAAACGCGCAAAAAGCGCGGTTTAATGACCGGTGTTACGCCCTTGAACTAAGGCACGTGTCGTAAGACACACATGACGACATTATTTAACATTCATCACGTAAACTACTTCTAGAAACGAGAGGAAACGCCCGGTACACTGTTCGGTATGGAATGCATTATTATTAGATGATGTGACGGCCAGTTTCCAAGGCATTAAAAGTTTGTAACCCGTTTATGTTGTACATTGCGTGGTCATTAAACAGTTTTAGAGCTGAGGCCTTGGACGTTGGAATCAAAAATGCAATGTACGTGGCATTTCTTAGTTGTAGACATTTAGTACCTTCTTGAAGGGTCATTATATACACAAATGAATATATAAATTCCAAACACAAGGTCTATATTTTATTAGATTTTTCTCGTTTGATTTTATTAAAAATCGCAATGTGCGCTGTCAAAGACGAACAGCTTTAAAAATCCAAAATCATCATTTAAACAAATATCTACGTAGGAAGTTAATTTGAAATCAAAAGAATCAAAAGCTTTGGCTCACTTGCGGTTTTCTCACTGGACAACCATTTCGACTACGTAACAGTTTTCCTAACTACAATAAATTATAATTTACTGCAACGTAGATATTTCGGTTTTCAGCGGTTTTAGTAGCCAGCCGGCAGGTAATCTATCATCTATACTAATATTATAAAGCGGAAGAGTTTGTTTGTTTGTTTGCTTTGTTTGTTTGTTTGTTTAAACGCGCTAATCTCAGGAACTACGGGTCCGATTTGAAAAAATATTTTTTTGTTGGATAGTCCATTTATAGAGGAAGGCTTTAGGCTATATAACATCACGCTGCGACCAATAGGAGCGGAGCAACAATGAAAAATGTTGCAAAAACGGGGAAAATTTACGCATACGAAGATGCGCGGGACATCTAGTTCTTTATATTGTATACTGTAGTATTTACATCAGCTGAATGTTCGGTGACATGGCCGGCCTTGAACCGTGATGATGGAGAGTTGGCAACGCATCCGAACCAATAAAATGGCGCTTTCGGAAGAAACGATCGTTTTTCATGACTTCACTCGTAAAAATACGATGGATTTGCGACCGGAACGCGGTAATGATGTTTGACATTACGTAATCCTGTTCCAATACTTCCAATAGGCACGGGGACACCATTTTATTTTTCTCTGGGCCAAATTACGAATATTTAGCTTCGCAATTTTGTTTCACGTTATTAAATTATAATATAAAAGTTTTTGTTCCATTTCAAAGTCCAAATCCAGGTTTTATGAGGTTAAATTTACATAATATATACTGTATTTAAAATTACAAAATTCAGCCTAAATACATGTTAAATAGACTTCAAATCTGCGTACTACCGTCTAATAGTATTAAAGTCAGTCTTCATCAAAATTGTTGGTAACTGCAGTGAAGTATGCTTTGAACTGTATTTGAAAATATTATTACCGTGAATTTTTGTTGCCATCATATTTCTTTTATTTTTGAGGCGCGAAAAAATCCTAAAGCACTGTTGGCGCACCCAAACTTGTTAAAACAACCAACCAACTCGTATTGCCAACACAGAAATTGCCAATTTTACTCTAGTATAGACGCACTATTACGCATCAAATAACAAGCTATCTTTGCTATGAGCTTACTTTACAAAAACATTGATGAAATTTTGTCAATAAATTCTCATAAAGGTGGAAGTCATCCTTCGTCACATATCGTCTTAGTGTCGGCGAACTTAGTGACCTCGGTGGTAACTGCTGTGTTAAATATTTTATTTTTGGTAATGAGCCTAAGTAGTTGGAGTGTACTTAAAGAATTATTATACGTACGCAAAGTCAAGCAGAAATACCCAATACTAAGTGACGATGTGTTCTATTTACGCTGTTATTTTAGACGGCACTCGGAAGCCTAATTGTCATAGTAAAACTTCGATAAGTCTGACCAACGACCTGGTTAAGAAGGCAGGGATGCTTACATCGGTTTGTTTGTTGACCAAAGAAAGGGTTTCAGATGATGATGAACTTTCAAACATATCATCAAGTAATTTTACAGCAATCATCTATAATATATCAGCTAAGTTGGATTGAGAAAAAACACTTACTAAAACAGAAAAAATCACTACCACTTGAAGTACCAGACTCCGCTTTTTAAAACCGAACTAAAGAAAGAATTTATCTGTTTTATTTTTCCGACATTCTTCGGCAGAATTCTATTCCGTCAGTGTCCCTGGTCTAGACAACAGACCCTTTTAAGAGTTTGAAGCGGAAAAAGCAATCTATACCCCAAGTACAAATCAAAATGGTTTTTCTTTTTTTTTAAGTCTGATTTGAAAAACTGTCTTGAGATTATTGTAAAACATACTAGATATACAAAAAATGATGAAAGAAACGTTACTTAATTAGTATCTAAACACCAATCTTTTAACTACGCAGGAAAAAGATAATAAAAGACAAACGTTTAATAAATAAGTGTGAAATCTGAAAGTTTTGTGAGCGACACAAGTTGGCGCGTACTTCTTAAGAATAATATAAACAATGTTTATTCAAAGAAAGAATAAGTACAAAGTGGAGTAGAGGTGAGGCCGACCCACCTTGAACCCTCGAGTGATCGATACGGTGCCATAATAACCGTATTTATAATACTTATATCGATCACCGATGCCGACGCCGCTAACATTTTTCATGACCAAGGCCACGATGAAAATAGATACGATTCCTTTAGACGGTATTAAAGTGGTATGTTTTGTGTTACCTTTTTATATATTATAATAATGGATAATAAGCTCACGGCTCGCTTGCTGGTATGAATATACAGTAGCCTGTGGATATGTTATCTATACTACTATTATAAAGCTGAAGAGTTTGTTTGTTTGAACGCCGTAATCTGAGTAGTTACTGATCCGAATTTAAAAATTATTTCACTGTTGGATAGCCCATTTATTGAGGAAGGCTATAGGTTACATAACATCACGCTACGACCAATAGGAGCGGAGCAGCAATGCGAAATGTTGCAAAAACGGAGAAAATTTACGCAGACGAAGTTGCGCGGGACAGCTAGTGTATGTATATGTTTAAGATAAATTACTGCATGAACAGCATAACCTGAGGTGGACATTTGCTAGCCGGCTTCGGCTCCTCAGGCACTATGACGACTTTAACGACTTTATTAACTTTAATGACGACTTATTGGTGGCTTCAATAATAATCCATAATGTATATCTGCAAGGGATTGCAGAAACAGATTAAGGATCATGATATGTTTTATAAGTAAGCATAAATCGAGGAATATATAGCAGTAAATTCCTAACTTCGTTGATTTTATTTATAGACCTAATTACTTTTGCCTAAAAATGGATAACGTATTCAGATTCCAATTGTATCTTGTATCAGCTGCCAACTAGTCTAGCGCAAAACTGAATTAAACGATTGAACGGTTTTCATTACGCGAAATGAGTATTTTCGTATCTTATACTTCTTTCGATATAGCACTTAAAATAGACAATGAGGGCAACAATATTTTGTTCACCTAAATGTAGGTACAGCATTGTAGAAACACTATGAATTTATCTTCTTAGTTATCTGAGGGAAGAATTCTATCTATTATACTGCACGACGTGAAGCCAGTCCTAACACAAACCATTAAGCTAACCTGAAGGGGTTTAGCAGGATTGCTAGTAATGTGGGACCTACAATCTCCCATGTTGCTAGTTATCTTTTTTAAAAACAAAAACTGCGTAAATGATTTTGGATAAGCCCAATCCAGTACCTAGTAAGAATTACTGGACTGGGCTCATTAAAAAAAAACATTTACGTAAGATTTTGAAAGATTGGTCACAATAGCATGCCTCTGTGGCGCGGTGGGAGTGTTTCCGACTGCAACGCAAGAGGTCGTGGGTTCGATCCCCACCCAGCTTAAAACTTTGTGTAATGAGCATGATGGTTTCTGGGTGTTATTTATCTATAATATATGTAAGTACGTAGTACGTATTTAGAAATATATAAGTATGTTTATCAGTTGTCTGGTTTCCATAGTACAAGCTCTGCTTAGTTTGGGATCAGATAGCGTTGTGTGAGTTGTCCACAGATGAGCGTTCGTGTTTTTAAAACCCCAGTTAATTTTGTCTGACATTTTTATTCATATAATGGGCAAAAAGTTGAATGATATCACTACATAGTAATAAATAATTTCGCACTTGTACATTTCCATATACGCAAAGATAAAATCTCAACGATTTTTCTATGGCGTGTAGGTTGCACAATAAAGACGTAATGGTATCATCATGTTTCAAAGATTCTATCGGTACAAGTCGACATTGTAGCGACAAAATTGCCCCCACATTATAACGTGATATTAAAATATAGCATGTCTTTCATAATAATATACTGCAACCGTGATAACTGCAAAAATAAATTATGTGGTCATTATAAAGATGCAGAGGCGTTGTGGGTGGTTTTATAGCACCGATATGGGAATTAAAGAAACGAAACAACCCGAAGGTTCATTAAGAACTGGAATTGCAAGTTTTGGAGAATTCTGCCACCAGACATTTAGCGTTGGTATTTTCCATGAGGCCCAGTATAAGTGCAATGCACGACGTATACGTTACTTCCTCACTATGACTAGAGGTTAGCAATCAACTCATTGATTCCTGTCTCTCAATGATTGATAATAGGTACTCGTCTAGTAGGCTGTATATCTATTTGAAAAACTTGACCCATATTCTAAGACTATAACTCAAGATTATAGCACACTAGCTGACTCACGCAATTTTCCCCGTTTTTTTCTTTGCTGCTCCGCTCCTATTGATTGTAGCGTAATGTCATATATAGCCTATAGCCTTCATCGATAAATGGGCTATCTAACAGTAAAAGATTTTTAAAAATTTGTTCCAGTAGTACATGATATTATCGCGTTCAAACAAACAAACAAACAAGCTTTATAATATTAGTATAGATTTGTACCTGTGTTATGTGGGCACTAAAGGTTATGGGCAAAATATGATGTTATAACTCATCTGTGGTCATCATCCGTCTTAATAATGGACGAAACTGTTGGTCGTGACACATTATAATGTTATGATCATCACGTTCTTAGACGCACACCTCACACTACACATTTCAACCCTCGTATGTCATCCCACATCACCACGATTCCCGGAGACACAACATTAAGAGATCTAGATAACAGTCAAATAAATCACACAAGCATGGCATATTTCACACATATCACATTCTAAGGATAATCATCTAAAAGGAAACGGTCTCAAGCACAAAATTGTTACCAGAAAATTTGTCAAAGAGGGTCTCGGTCAGACCGATAACCTTGGCAGGACGACGGACGACGAACGGCGTGACCTTGACCGCCAGTGTCAGTCTACCCACGTACATTGCGTACGCCATAAACCACTCATTATGGTAAGCCAAATGTGCTGATACTACAAAATTACATTTGCAGACGCCTGATATGCTGATATACCTTCTAACAACGAAGGACGGTTTAGTTTCTGTTTTGAAAACCGTACCACATACATTGTGACAGCAGTACATTGCGCTTTTGTATTCAATATTGACCTTTATGTGGAGGACGTTAAAACTTAGGTGTATATTGTATAGCTACTGAATGTATGCGGAGGACGGAAACCAACTTCCCTAACGTAATAGTGAAGTGTTTGATATGTCGGAAGTTGTGACTAACTCTGCAGTCAAACTGTGTAGGTACTATGTGTGGACTATGGAGTGAGTATAGTTAATAGTCTGGCTGGATGTAACGACCTCTTTTATGTCGGCGACATGAACGGGAAACGTGCATTACTTTGATAATCGTGTTTAACAGGCGAACTACTGCGAATCACGAACGTTTTGCAAATGACTGTGTTTAGATTCTAAATATTTATGACGTTAAGATTGCTAGAATGCAGTACTGCGGCGTTTCCCCTTATTGAGCTTCTTGTCGGCTTTTAGTTGAAGTTTTTCTAGTACTTCGTCGGATTCCTAGCATTTACGATCCACAAATAAAGGTGGTTTTATTAATCGGCCAATTTACTAAACGCTTTACCTGTAGGAACTGTACTTAGAAACGTAGTAGAACAATGTAAATCAATGCTTCTAGAGGACAAAATATTTCGTTTTTTTTTTTGTATCTGTGGTAAATCAGAGACGTTCAAGGTGACAAAAAATGTTCGATATATTAAGACCTTGATATCAATACTTACAATAAATTATTCGAAACATAATTATGGATAACCAAATTTAAATTAAATTCATAATAAGAACATTTTAAGTGGAAAACTTAATAATGACTATAAACAATATTTATAGTTTTAATACATTAATCATATTTATTAATTCTTAATTAAGTTGAGTATACTGGTGTTGTGTAATACCAAAACCATGGCGACGGAGTTAACCTTATAACAATACCCATTAAAATCTTTTAAACTTCCGGGGACTAACGCCTGGTCTATTTACAAAATCAAAAATTGAGTAGATACATACTTTTCAAAGCGCATCGTCACCAAAATAACTTTGAAAAGACATTTATGACATAGTGAGAAAGCTTCTTAAACAGAGATTAAAAAAAAATAAGCACGAAAGTTTAGAATTCCGTACAACTCAACATCCCGTGCCAGGCTGCCACCTAGAGAACCCTACAGACTTAATTCCAAACATTGTATCAAGCGAATCCTTTAAATGTATAATTAAATATGATACTGCGTACTAAAAATTCGATTCAAAAAGGGTATCAACACTTGCGGCCCCAAATTATGGAAATGCACCCGCCGCAGACGCTGCGACGTTTATACATATTTACTCTCATATCTAAAGAGGTTTGTCATTATTATCTTACAATACATTCTCTTAGTTAATGGAGGCCGGACAGCCGGACAGACGCAGCCGGATGTAGATCCAAACAAGACGACATCTCAACCGACCTCCCGTCGTGATTTTGCATCCATTCTTATAGGGCTGCCGACATGATATATTGCCCACATTCAAATCAATGGGTGGTGAAACAGAAATATTAATTGTTTATTTAATCGCTTGTGGTACGTGTAGATCATTGTATACGATGTGTCATTTCATTGTGTCAATCGTGAATTGAAATCAATTAATGGTACAATGTGTAAGATACTATCTGATGCTAACTGGGTTTCTAGTACAGTGATAGTTTAACGAGTGGCTGCTTTATTGTCAAGACAGGGACTTCCTCTTTCAAAGTTCAATGCCCAAGGCCAGAAAAGATTAGCGGACAAATGGATCAAATTTTGAGATGTTATTTTATCCAGTATTTTATATGAAACGTCGGTAAAGTCATTCCTCAGACGTTCCACTTCAGCTATTACAGAAGCTAAGAGCACTGAAGCCCAATCATAAATTTGTTAAGTGCCTAACTCATTAACGAGCTCACGGACAAACTTAGAACATACTTTTATACTCAGTTCTCTGAACAGATATAATAAACATATAAGTAAACGACGATTCGATCAAAACACCCATATCGGCGCCCTTCAAAGTTCCACAAAACTTTATATTGCACACTTATTCTTGTAACTTATTTTATCTTTGGTGTGGTGGCAACCCTGTGGAGTTGAGCTCTTGTTTCTGTCTTATTGTCCGTCTGATATCTATCGAATCAATCGAGAAAGGTCAATGCCACTGTGATAGCCAAAAGTTTGCACGTGTTCAGCGTTTTTGCAACAAAACCCATATCAATCAGAATCTTTTTGTTGTAATATCGGCGATACCGCATTCAGTGGCGAGTTCGAAGTCCGTAGTGAAGTGCGCCGACGAGTGCTTTCCAACAACCGTTGACATTCAAAACATTAATTCCTTCGTTTTGTGTCTCGCCGGCGAGCACTCGAGCTTTTTGTGCACATTTACTGTTTGGAATTCGTCTATCTACTTCTTACACTTTGTGTTTCCCCGAAAAGCGGTTCACAAACCTCATTTCGTTTTGCTCCAAGCTGTAATAATTTTACACAGCGTATACCAGTCACAATGGATGCTCACAAGTCGATGTTCAAATAAAGATTAATAAAAACTTCAATTAATTTACAAAACCCTCATTTAAAAGGCTATGTGTCTATAAATCTCGCATCACAAACTTTGGCTCCATGATGATATTACCTGATAACTTTGTATAAGAGGTTTTTCCAAATCTGCCAACTATAAGTTCAACAAAAAACTTTGTGAGTTGAACAAGACAATACTAAAATAGACCATAAAGATAAGCTGACTGCTCGAAAACCGGAAACAATAAAAAAATGTATGATAACCGCATAAAAACAGACATTTAAACATATCACTGGAGGGAATCGTAAAACACCATCTTAATATTAGTAGGATATAAGCTACAAAAAAGCTGAAAAAAAATAGTTTTATGAGAAATAGGTAAGCTTTTATGAAACGGCAGTGCTGTCGTACCTACATAGGTCCAAGAAACATACGGATCGCAATTAAAATTGATTACACCATTATTCTTTTAATTACTGGGTAGTCTTAAGTTTGCGA
Source organism: Herminia tarsipennalis (assembly GCA_945859575.2). Taxonomy (NCBI): domain Eukaryota; kingdom Metazoa; phylum Arthropoda; class Insecta; order Lepidoptera; family Erebidae; genus Herminia; species Herminia tarsipennalis. The sequence goes on from OX243850.2 coordinate 20,431,650, forward strand.
ATTAATGGCTTATTTTATGATTTATTGATATTAACTTGTTAATAAATGTGTGTGAGGATTTATAAGATCCTAGAAGGGAGTCAATGGCTTGCTAAAATTACTAACGCGTGTGAAAAAAAGTCCAATGAAATTTGTACTGGCGTATCCATGGACCCAACAATTTTTATGGCGATTGTTTAACTTTTAACTTTATACAAGTTCAAAATCATATTGTTATCGACATAGAAACTCTTTCAATAAAAAAAAATGGTTGTCTGTAAAGTCGGTTTACGGACGATAATTTTTTGTGATAACGTCATAAGAAAACATAGATTGCTTAGCAAACAATCAATAACGTTACTTCCAATTGTATCGCTTGTCATGTCGCTGCAATCGCCATTCGCTGTTGCTTAGCAACTAAACTATGACGTGACTTTTTTTTAGACACCTTTTCGTACGTGTACCCACCACCTAGTCATCGATTTATAAGACGTTATCACCCTTACCACGTCAAAAATATTTTGTAGGAAAACAATCTTTGGTCGCTCCTTAAGAATGACCCCTTTCAATTAGATTTTGCTTTTAATCGGACCGTGTTTTGACTATGAGTGATGAAGGCATAAAGAGTGTGCTCTGTTTTCACAGCGACACTCATTTGTGCACTAAATTTTATGTCCTGCGTTGCTTTTATCCGTTGAGAACTACTTAGGAATCGGTAAGATTAACATCAAATAATTCGGAAAGATTAAAATTTCACAAATTTATAGTGAGATAGCTACATTACCGGCGTAATGTAGCTATCTCACTATAAATTTGTGAAATAAATGATGTACGTAATTGGTTTTAAACTTTCGCGATTTTTACACATATTAGTAGGTACACATATCGCGAGTATTATCGGGACTTAATCGCGTGAAATATTGAGAGGCACAACGTTTTATTTACCCGACGTTTTGATCGAATTGCACCGATCGTGGTCACGGGTCGACCTATGATCACGATCGATAATATTCTAATAAATGATGTACACAATGACAAGTGCTGCGACAATCAAAAACCATGTTTGTAATAAAAATGCCGGTACGGCTATGTTTATAACAAACATCGCAATGTTGATTTCCCGCGCGTGCGCGCGAAAAACTAGCTAGCGCGCAATCTCAACAAAAACGCGTCTACCCGATAATGAAGAGTTGGAAGGGCATGTATTAATTAGTTGGCGCTCAGCGGCGCGTGCGCAGGCCAACATGGCCGCGCCGGCATTCCTTGTGAACTATTCTAGTCTCGATACGGTTGAGACGAGACTGCATATCTATTGTAGCAAAGGAACTTAATGGTAGGAAGCTTCGCCAACATATTTCTTTTTACTTTCGTCTCTAAAATACCTTCTCTTTCTGTCTAGTGATTATTTACGTCAGGGGTTTTCAACCTTTTTATATTTTTATTTCTTCACCGCAGATATGGCTTCCGCTGAATTCTGTGCAAAACGCTTTAAATTCGCAGTTTGCTATGATTGCGGTGGCGTTGTAGGGTATTTATTATTTAAGTCCTGGCATCTTAGTTTTTATTTTTGCCGATTCCAAGCTTTGCAATTTGTATTAGCATTTTTTTTACCTCAAGGTTCTGTATACCTCTGCAAAGTACTCATGGATACTACTACATATCACTGAATCTCTGCCAGCTGTGCAAGTTATAGTTTAGATCCAACCCTTTTTTTCCTTTTTTAAGTGTGCAATATTATCCCTACGGATCCCACCTATGAGAGCACACAGTAAAGGGTCTCAAAAAGCCTAAAAATCACAAGTCTATAATACCCGAGGTGAGGTTGTCCTTTGTGGAATTGGTGCCTCTAACAAAGTCTAAAGTACCTACCTAAGCGTTTCCATTATTATCTTTATGTTACGTGTTGAGAATCAATTAAACAAACCTATTCTTAGTTCATTGACAAAACCATTAATATAAACATTAAAGTTGTGGACAATTTACATCCCACATAATATAATTTGTATTCATACGGCCGGATCTAGCGGGAAGCGTCACTACCGCCGGTGCGTATCGTCACAATTACACGCCGAATCTAATCTAAAAATCTGTGCTACAAAAAGAGCTATCACATGTCAGATAAACACACCCACATCCTCTTATATCAACAGACATTGCTGTCTATCAGGATGACTAATACATCTCTTTCCAACAACATATTAATTTCATAATAAAATTGACACAGCGCATAATGTGATGTGTAAAATCGTGCACGGTGTCGTGTGTTCGCTAAACGTTGTCAATTGTATGGTAGTGTTACGCAATAGGAAGTCCACAATAGTATATAGTATAGTCGGCGTGGATAGTACGGAATTAGACCGGCAACGACCCGGCCCGATTTAGAAATGTCCCCGGGACAAAAAGTACATAAGAACCGGCGCGCCTAAACGACTAACGCGGCCTACTATTACACCGTGAACAACTAAACTTTAAAGATATAACAAATGCATCGCTATATTCATCACTTTTTTCTTTCCTAAAATACAATATAGTAAATAAATCTGTAACAATAACAGAATAAATATCTTCTATTTATTGATCTACGGGAAAGGTGTGTGTTTCAGCAATAGTATTTAAATTTATTATAAAATGAGTGTTTATATTACAGATATTTATTTTACAGATTTCACAACAAACAAAAGTTTCTCGTTTACATTAACTATTAAGAACAATTAACTTAACGACTATTAAGAAACGTAATGCATTGCATTAATTAATTTAATTTTGATAAAAAATATGGGTATCCAAGGTTATTTCTCATATAGCGTAGACCCCCAAAAAGATTTTTCCTATGAAATCACTTAAAAAAAGAAACTTGCAGAGTTGACGTTGTCTAGTATTTTTTGGTAGTATTCATGGTTCTTATTGAAAATAAATGATGATTACATTTCACATCACATCGTTAACAGGATTTGGACTTTTACAAAGATTAATTAATTAATATTGAATAATTAATTCATTTTAAAACATAACATGGTCCAATTTTGAGCAATCAAATTTTAGGTTTGCACCAAGAATAACGCATAGATTGAAATAAACTAATTTTATCTATAATAATATCACCACAACTAAATATTTTGTTGCGTACAGCTAATCTTCACACGCCAAGTTAGTCCAGTGAAAAGCATCGGTGTAAACGCAGCGAGCACTAAATAGCCAGATATTTCTGGACAGCGGCACCCTCCAGTAACAGACACCGGTACAATGTCTCCACGTGACATATATGGTGTAGAAACTTATGTCATCCGATCGTAACCCGAGCACGCGGAAGACTTGTAAATCATTGTCGACACCCAAACGCGCTTAAATCAATTTTGTCAACTCTATGTCTGATGTAGGTCATTCATCTTTCTATTCAAACTACTATGTTTTGGACTTGGGTTATTTTTTAAACGTTTCAGTTTGTCGTATATTTATGGCGAGTGATTCTTTATGTAGCTAGAAGGCGATATTAATTGATGTTGCGTGAGATTTTGAATGAAATGTGATAGTGTCGTGATTAGGACGTGCTGTCTAAATAAAGATTTGTAGAACTACCTGACTCGAGTAACGTATCTAATAATATAATCGGAAATTATCTCACACAAATAAGGCTAATATTTAAATGTTTTGTAAGATTATTTCATGTAATGGTTATCAGAAGTAAATGCGCTTTAATATTCTAAGCAAATACAGCCATAAGTCGCATAATAGACTCAATATGTTAAGACATCGATGCTAAAAGACCTAAAAAGTAATTGGAAGACCATACTGGTCGGTAGATACACAATCTGTAACAAAAAAAAAACAACGGGTTGCACTCCGGGAGTGCCGTCAGAAGTGAAAACTTGAACATTATATTACATACTGATGAAATTTGAACAATATTTTTAGATCTTACTGACATAATAATAAAAAATATGAAATAATAAATCACAAATCAAAAACCCAAAATCAAAAATTAAAATAAAAAAAGGAAAAAATAATAGTTACTCGGACTCAAACTTGGGTCTTCTGGTTTCTGGACCGCCCGATTTCCCACCTGAGCTATAATAACATTGTTGGTGGTGGCGAAATTTACTTTCGTATTCTAATGATATTGTAGCAGTTTTTCATTGCTCTCCGTCTTACGTATTTTCGGTCAGGTCACGTGTCCTGACGCGAGTTTAAACATTTTTTACCCATCCCAAAAAGTGCACCACACCGCTAAAGAAGTTTTCACTTCAGAAACAGTTCTAAAACCGTGCCCGCGAGGAAGTATTTAACATCTCAGAACATTCGCGAGTCCATCTCATTGACATTACATTTCACAATTAGAACCGAACCAAACGCCTTTCTCTACAACTTGTCAGGCATATCACAACGACCTTAATATCTTTGTATTATCATAACTTGTTCATTATATAATTGCTTTTGTGTTTGCAGAGAACCGAATCGGAGATAAGCGCAGGAATGTCAGATCTGAAGATTAAGTTGTAACTGTATCCGCATATCTTCACACTCATACCGATCGGGATAGGTAGACTAATTAACTTGTTAACTTAAAGTATAAAATACTACTATCCCCCGCGACTTCCTTCGCGTGAAAATGTTTAAAAACAAATTTATACCACGGGATTATTTTTCCGGGATAAAAAGTAGCCAATGTGCTATACCAGGCTATAATCTATCTCTGTACCAAATTTCATTCAGATCCGATTACCCGTTGTCGTGTGATTGAATAACGTTTGCGATAGTTAGGATGTATGGCTGGATAAACACTATACATCCAGGTGTTTACCTGGATGTATAGTATTTATCCAGCCATACATCCTAACTTTCGCATTTACAAAGTTAGTATTAGTTATAAGTTTAGCGTGTTCTGTCTGTACCATCGTAGCACCACCTAGAAGGCCAGCTTCATCGGGATAGTTCTTAGATTTGTATGATGATTTTTTTTTGGTCTCACAGGTCGAGGCTTTTTCTAAATTATTTTAGGTTTAATACCAACAGTCAAAAAATCTCGATTTGAAAAGCATCCAGACGAAAAAAATGGGCAGAAGAGTGTGCCTGAAAAGGCTTCTAACGAGAAGGCTATTGATTTATTTATTATTTCTTACTCACTAAATCTTTACGGAGTGTACCCTAATACAATAAAGGGGTTCATCACTACTACATCTACCTATATATTTATTTATAAGTAGCACAATTTAAACATTGCTACAACAAAATAGATCAATTAATAAAAATGGGGTACAGTACTATTGTAGTGTGTCCTCAGTAAGTCAGGCGAGCCAGAGAGTCATTTTACTTCTTTCCTCAATAAAATTTATAAAAGTAAATTTATGTGTCAATACAAAATATTATTCCACTTCAGATTAAACAATTTCTAAACGCCTCAGACGTCCTTCATTCTACTAACAATTAACCTTAAAAACATTTAAACAACGAACCACAAATTTCCCAGAAATCTGTTTAATTAATCCCGAAACAATTTGGTACTTAATTGTCTTGTTAAACTGTCATATTAACCTTTGGTGAGGACGTTTTAATCTGTACAGACCTCAATTTATTACGACCTCACATTATCGGCTGAAAGTATAGAATGGTTGCGGGGACAACATCCTACGCATAAATAAAACAGATAATAGTCTAGTATTAGAAAGGCTATCCAGTCACTTTTGTGTTGGGATGACTGGCCTTAGTGCACACGCTTACACTGCACATCATAATTTTAAAATACATTACGCATAATAGCTTTTCGTTAAGATTTGAAATCGATATTCGATTCTTACTAGTTTTTTCGACCCATTCAAGCTTCTTATTATAAACTGCTAAAGTATATTTCTGTTATAACAAGAGCGTGGCTCCCAGTTTGTGGCAAGCCTGTCCCGTTTACATCGCTATTCGATTTTATTTTATCTTGTTCTGTGGTCCTACGAGTCAGCGCCCGCGTCGATGCTCAAATTACTTTTCATTTAACTGAAGTCTCCGCTATAGGAACCTGTGATACGAATGCTCAAACGATTCTATACGAAGTTTTGAAAGTTATTTCTGTCGCCACTATCCTACTAAAGTGACAGTGACAGCATGACACTTTAAAAACGACGTCTCATATTTGAGTTGCTTTTGAGAATTTGGCCCTAATGGATATTATATGTTCGTCTGAAATCGGTTTAAATTGTAAACTTTAACAATAATAGATACTTTTATGTTTGTTTATGAAAGACTTGTTAGACTTTGATAGCGGAAGTTGGCTTAACCTTCTAAGAGCTCGAGTTTCCCGAAAACCTTTATTATAACTGATCTAAGTTACAAAACAAACCTTTCTGCAAAATTTTGATCTAAGCGTTAATAAGAGAGATGAGTCAAAACTTTCATCACTAACTAACTTTCTTAATAATCTACCTATCGATGGATTAGGCTACTAGAGGTAGAAATTTGACATATTTTGTATGGAGCTTATGTCAAATATATACCTCTAGTAGCCAAATCCATCGATAATTAGATTATTGAGACCAGACGTAAGTCAAACGTAACAAACTTTGACATCAATAATATTCAGCAGGAAATCTAGAACCAAAACATACATTAGACAATATTCTTCGAATAATAAAATCAGCATCAAAACCTAGATCCAACGACGTCGAAAGGAGTTTCATAGAAATGTTGTATCTTAAAACTGTGGCAGACTTATCGTCACCGTCACAATATGAGAGACGGTTTAATGAATGCAACCCAACTTCACCTTGACACGATCAAAACAAGAACGTAGACAGTGAACGACCGACCTTTGCATTGGCAATGAAATGTGTAGCTGTCAATTTAGTACATTATTACCTCATAGCCTCATAGCAGAGCCGCGCGGGAGCGATACGGCATTGCGTATTTTGAAATACGACATCTTGTTTAAAAAAATAATTGAAAAATAACATTTTTTCTACGGCTCTGGAAATATGAAGTAAAATGTTAAGAAAAATGTATATTTTATTAAATTAGAACATTTACGTAATAAGAACAAATTGATAAATATATGTAGACAAAATATGACATTGCTAAATGATCGAATTTGTTTTTTTGAACTAAAACTGTTTGTCGTGAAATAATTCAGACGCAAATGAGGATCAGTAGAGCAAATATATTCATGCCTATTACATGGTTAATATTACGAATGTTATACTCACTGTTTGCTTTACTTGAACGAAAACAACAGGAAATAAAACGAAGGAACATCGAGTTCCCGAACTTAGCTAATTAATTCATATACCTCCGAGAAGTTTCAACGAACTCCTTGACAGGCAGATTCCTTTACGATGTTTTCCCTCACTGCTAAAGCAGTGTAATCACAATGCAAATTACCAGCGGTAGACAAAAACTTATCTACAAACTTTGACTATGAAATTGCAAAATTGCGAGTAACTTAAAATTACCGCTAATAGGCTTAATAAAAAAACTTAAGCGAAAAATCGCGAGCACTCAAATGAAAGATTTCCGAGCGTGTAACGACCCCAGCTATCAAAACAACGTAACAAAGTTTCGGGAAGTAATTCTATCGTTTAAAAAGGGAGCAACTTGGCCTAAGGGTTGCTAATAATCTTATTGTTCAGACTTCGGGAAAAAAGGCACGCGATTTTATGCCAGAGGAATAATCGTTTTTAAAAACGTTATTTTTTTTCATTCACCGAAAATATCTTTAGGGGATGGTGAACGGATAACAATCGCGGTGAAATTTCAGTAAATACGGGGGGCGTGGACTGACCAAATTGTGCGGTAATGGGAATAAATTATATTGGTAAGTTAAAGCAGTTAAACCTATAATCGTTTTAAGTGGCGACATTAAATATAATTTTATATTGAAAGCAGTCGAATGCTTTATTCGACACACATTTAATATTTAATGAACACGTCAAGAGAAAGCACTTTCCGAATATCTTCGATAGTGACATCATGTAATTACGAGTACCTTGCGCCTGAGTGACTCGTACAAATGATTTAAGGTGCATAGGTTACAAAAATGCGAAATTTTGTACTTCAATCTTGCACCCTGCTATTATATTGCCATCAACTCTCGATCAAAGGAACTGTCGAAATTCCGACTCACGAGTGATTAATCAATATAATTAATGTATTCAAACACACACGTATGCATATGAAAGTAAATAATAATAATGTGAACTGAGGAACATAACTTTGTAAAGACATGAAATAAGGTAAATATTCATAACAAGTTGTAGTGTAGCAAGCAAATATATTACTAATCTTCGACGTAATAGAGATGGAATTTGTATTTATTAGATTTGTATCCGATACAAATGTCAAACTGTAACTAAATCATAAGGCTTCTGTAATAAGACATGCTCAAACATATAAAATGTGTGGCACTCGGGGACTGCCGCGGTAAAGCTATTGCATAGCATTTTTTATCAACTTATGCAATTATTATTTTTTCCATTTTTCTTCAAATCTTTCTGACTCTTTTAAGTGCGCTCATTAAGTTTTTCTTCTCTATAAAACGAAAATAGCTAGGTATAAATAATAAGCATAAATAATTAGGTATAAATAGTGTAATTACACATCAAAAAAAATATTCATTCAATTACGTATTCGTCGGATTTCGGAGCAGCTCGACTCGATCCGTGCGAGCTTCGTACAGTCGTACCATATACATATACGTTAAGCGAACGCTCGGCCGAGTTACATGGTAGGCGGAGTGGATGGTGTTAGGTTTTATTTTCGTTACGGAATGTCTTGATTCGGTCGCCGCGCTCAAAGCCCGCGATAAAAGCTATGCAATAGCTTAAAAATAGTACAATAATCTGTATTTAGTAATTTACCCTTCAGTAGCGTAGAGCAATAGGAGCATTGTACATTGTTACTTACCAAACGTACTGGAAACTGACATTAAAAAAACACATCACACATCGGATTACTTCCAGCCAAACGCCTCCGGTATGACCCCGGGCATACTGCATAGAGAGTAATACGAACAATAGTTATAATACACGCTTTCTAGTTTATAAGTAACCACAGAAGGGATCTCAAGGCACGAAGGTACCGCGGTAGACCACAAAGGAAACGGCGAAATGATCTCATACCTTCCCAAAGGAATACCGGATAATACCGCGAGATGAGAACGGATTTTCTAATAGTTCTCTATAAGTAACATTATGTTTTATGTTGAAGTAGATATATTTGGAAATATTTCCGTATTTTTGTGTATCTGTATTCATAAACAAGTCAATGTTTGTTTTGCTCAATAATGTTATAAGTAAAATGAGGTTGATGTATTGCATGCGTACGACACAGTGGCACAAATCAAACTTGTCTACGGATTTGAAATCATAACACAATTGGGTGTTAATCATACACTTAATAAACTATTCACTAATTGTATATTTTTGGGTCATGTCTAAGCGTTTTATTAGTTTTCGAAAATGCAAAATACATATGAATGTTCCTTTATTCCTTACTTATTCTTCAATTGTTTTTTTACTTCTTATACAAGATTTGCAGATATTTCTTTACAAAACCTTAAATCTCACCCAAGGCAATTCCAAATTATCAGTACTATGAGAAGATGTTAACAATTGGAATAGTTATGCTTGGAATAATAAGTTCTTTTGGAGAAATCCTTTCACCGCTTCATCGTCAAACTCAAAGAAACCTGACCGCCTATTATCTCTGTTCGTGAATTCTATTTTCACTCAAGTAATCAAACATCAAAGTGACAAGACATTGCCGTAATTAAAGGCTCTAATCGGCACAGTGATCCACTCAAAAGCTAAGATAAGGCGCGCACAAAAAAGGGGCAATTTTTCGTTAAATTGTTAAGCATCGGAGGGTTTTGGTGCATCGGCACGTGAAACCGTTTGTCGGTGTGGCACAACTTTAGTTTATGACTTTTTTCATTCATTCCCGTTCTGAGAACGGCGGCTTTTTGGCGCCTACCTAAGGCCCTCACTTCTTTGGGACCAAAAAAAGTTGGCGGACCTCGATCAGATTGAGGTAATGCGGGCATTTGTTGCTCGTGATATATTGAATTCTTCAACTACATAATTGTAACTGGTCCATTCAGATAATATTTTTGATTTATATGTTCTTTTGACGAATATCATTCAATGCGGGTATTCCGTTTTCCACATTCACATTGCATTTTTTTTTCTTTTATATTTACGACCGACTAATTTGGTGTCATGGAAAACCGTGGTTTCTTAGTAATTATCGTAAAAAGGACAATTCAAAAAAATTGTTAGCACTTGAGAAACAATTGGTATAAGTTATACCAATTGTTTCTCAAGTGCTAACAAATTTATACCGTATAACACACCGAGAGCATCCCACAGAAGACTTTTGTCGACGCTGACATTGTTCCCCGAGGTAAATAAAAATTTATTCATCAGTAACAACAAAAACGAATCCTCTTACCAGGAAGACGCGGCCATTTCACCAGCCACCCTCGAGAACAAAAGATGAACGGAATCCATTGTGATGGAACCTTTTATGGTACTGGCGTTCTTGAATCGAAATCTATGGGTGGTATGTTAGCAGAGCTCATTTTTGTCTGTAATAACATTTTGTAGGAAAGTTCCTAACTATTGTCTTGGCAATGGCCATTGTAAAACAAACATTATCCGAGGCGTCATTTATGACACTTCCCTTTTTAATGATGGCAGCTGTTTCGTGAAATGTATAGGACTAAAGGTGGCGTGTAAGGTGGGCCGGCTTAATGCGGAGCTTTGTTTCATCACAACATCTGTATCTATCAGTAATTGCTATCACCTGCTCTACCCACGTTTCCTTATTGTGTGTAATTTTATCGTTTTGAGTTCCCATAATTCTTGGTGGTCAATTCGGATTACTTTTCGTAATTGATTCGCATCCGCTATCAAATAATTTTGGCTGACTACTTTCAAACGTGCAATTTAGAAATTATTCCATAGTTTAATTTAATATCCGTTTATTGGTGAATATTATGATACATCGATGAACTGTTTCAGATGATTCATTATATTCGCTACTGAATAACAGTAATAATATGGTAATGAATGTTTGAATATCTTTAGAGAAAAGTATCTATCGCTAATTTCAAATTGAGATTAAGTGATATTCATCTCAAATTAGATTATAACTGTACTTAGACACATTATAAACTTGATGACTGACAATGTAGGACGACATTATCAAACTTTTAAGTTGACAATTAAATGAAACTTTGCAGACGTCTCGAAATTTGTTTTGAGACAATTTTCATTTAATTATTTATTTTTGGTATGACTCTGGAGATTAGAGTACCAAAGCCAACCGCTTTCGTACTTTAATCTGTAGAGTTTAACGAGCCAAGGTGCGACTTTTTAGCTTAAATAGATTTAAATATAATAGTATTATTTAATTAAATATTAAATGAAAATACTACTGAAAGTCCAGTCCGTTTTCAATGTCAATAAAAGTTATACTAAGCTAGCAGTTTCTTTTTCGTATCAGAAATCAGAATCAAAGTGAAGACAAACTTAAGGATTTCGGATTGTCTGTAGAAGATATTTTTTAACCGCTTTCAAAAAAGATGGTTCTCTTTTTGACCCATTCGCGATTTTCTCGAAAGCTCGTCATCCGATTTAAAAAAGGTTTTCGCCATTCGACTGCATATTTTTCTTAGAAGGTTTTAGTGTATAAAATGTTGTCCTAGCTTATAAAACACCAGAGACATAGACTTAAATATAGGAATGAGTTAGCGAAATTTACATTCGGCGATGTGCTTGATATAATTACTTTTTCCTACACTTGAAGGTGGTTATTTTTTTTTGTTTATAATTAAGTATACATTCTTTAACATCACAACAATTTGGAAGTGGTTTTTTTTCTAGACGACACAGGAACAGGTGTCCAAAGGTTGATGGTTATCTATCCCTGCCCTACTTCCCTTCGTCCGTAATGAGGCCTTAAAACTCCTAAACATTTGTTAATATCCCTACCGATGGCTTTTTAATGTTGCCCTTATAAGTTTTTTCGCTACAGATTTTTTGTGAAGGTAGTAAATCAGCTGCAGGTGTTTTCGTCATGTTACTGGGCTGTTGATGAATTAAAAAGTGATTGGGAATGGAAACTTTTGTATTTAAAGAAAGATTTACAGACAGATACAGTTGAGTTTAAACAAAAAATGTCCCTTGACAACTTACTAAGTTATATACCTGTTGAAAATTTGTAATTTATGTACTAACTAGCGACCCGAACTCGCGTCTGTGAGTGAAACGATTGTGGGAACGTTGTTTAATCTTACTGATCTCTTGATTCTTGTTCAATCACTCTGTCACTTATATTGTGAATGTGAATTATGCTGATCTCAGCAACTGCATTTTAATAAATTTTCAAAACTCAAAAACTTTTTACCGGACTGCGGAGGAGGGTTGTGTATGTGTGTATGTGTGTTCATTTGTGGCATTATATAGACCAAACGCGTGGGCCCATCGATTCATATCTTCGTATTAATGTTGCGAGTGTCAATAAAGACATGACAGCAATCAAAATTCAAAATAGCTACAGCCGACGCCATATTGTGATAGTGAAAAAAAAATAAGTCAACAAACTATGTAATATGGGGTATCATTATGTAGGCATTTTAAAATTACGATGAGGTTTCTTAAATATTTCTCACTTAAAATAACCATTTATGATTTATAGCGATTTAAAGTTTGTTGCCAACTATTTTCACTTTGTTACAAAGTTTCGGTAGTCACAGTTAGTACGTTACGTTACGTCTTACAAGTAAACACTAAATGGTATTAAATAAAAATAAATTAAAAAATCAAAAAGCCGCCTGCTTAAATAAGATTGAAACAAGATAACCTTAAATCATGTAGTCGGAGGCATTTTAGTAAGTTCACTGGGATTCTTTAAACTTATTTTTCATTACTTTTTACCCAGACTAAATCGCGAATGGCAGCTAGTGCAGTAACTAAAAAGCACACATTCACATACATTTAACAGGTGAACGTAATAAACAAACAAATTGATATCAGGCAGGACACATTTCCTTTCATTACCTACAATTACTACGCAGCAATTATTGACTCACTTTTCCAAAAATTTTATAAAAAAAGTTTTATAAAAACATAATTGCACGGCCACCCAGCCGCTCGATAGTAATCAACTACGTAACTCTCTTCGATCACTCATACGTCAAATTGTATGTATGTAATACCAATTTAAACAAGTTTTAGTTTGTTTGTAATGCGCGCGTGCCCTTAGGTAATTGACCCACCGAATATATACCGTTATATAAAACTACTTTCGACTTTATTCGAAGACACTTAAAACTGATAATTGAACTACTTATGTTGGAGACAAGTACTGTAATTTTCTTCGGGAATTAATTTCTGGTCAAATTGGTGCATTTTTTTATCTAAGATTATTTCCTGCACCTGTTTCGTGTCATTTTAAGTTCACAATGGTATAATAAATTATACGTATACTAATCACTTTCCAGGAACTCTCCGAGGTTCAGAACTGGCATAATCATAAGTTTGGAAGACATTACAACTAGTAATTTCATATAATTCAGTGCTTGTTTTAATGAAAAAAAGTAACGCCTTAAATTATAAACAATTGTTGTAATTATGTCAGTTAACGCACATTAACTTTCAATTATGACAATTTGTGCGCCCTTTGTAATGGAGCCGAATATTCTAGGGGTCCGCGGATTAACAGCCAAGCCTTTGGAATCTGATCTCTGTTAAAACAACAGATCACGTGACTTGCTATTAAATAATGATTTTCTGCGAACAACCGTCAGTTCAAAGTGATTTATAACAAAAAAAAACTAACAAAAGAAAACTTTACTTCATAGCAAAAATTAAGGGTAAAGTCTTTTAAACATTATATAAAGTACCTGAAAGCTGGGTATCTTTTTTTTAAACGACGTTTTCTAAAAATGAAACCTATCTAGATCGATATTCATGAAAATCGTTGAAGCCGTTGGCGAGATATAGATTATATATATACATATATACAAGAATTGCTCGTTTGTTTGAACGCGGTAATCTCAGGAACTACTGGTACGAATTGAAAAATTCTTCCACTGTTGGATAGCCCATTTATTGAGGAAGGCTATATGCTATCACGCTACGACCAATAGGAGCGGAGCAGCAATAAGAAATGTTGCAAAAACGGGGAATATTTACGCAGACGAAGTTGCGCGGGACAGCTAGTAATAGATATATGTAATATAAAAATAAATCCAATCATGGTAAAAATACACTATGCAGGTAAGTTTATTACGGGACTCAATGACAAAACGGCGACTGATCTAAATTCATAAAACTTGAAACAATATCTAGCAAAGTTTTAATGAAACCCTTAGTTTATAATGCACAGCCATTGGACAATTTTATATAAAAATAAAATCTAGCTCAAACCCTTGGAACTAAAGAACTGAAATTTAAAAAAAAACAAGTTTCTTGTGTGACGTTTCAAGATTTCAGGAAACTCGAGCTTCTAAAGCGATGAACAAAATCAATGCGAGCAAAAGCTAGTAGAAGAAACGGGCAAGTGCATGTCGGGCCATGCACAATGTAGGGTTCCGTAGCTGTCCAACCCAATAATGCGGTATAAGAAGTGGATTTTCAGTTGTTTTTGTTTTATACTACTAACAACAATTAATTAGATAACAATTTTCCATGGAATTTATACGAAAATTTTGTTACTTCTCACTTGGTCGGTCGTTAGGATATCAAGGCTTTATAAGTTTACAAAACCTGTTAAGCCTACTTAGCTGTTACAGTTTACCTTTTAATTTCATTATATATACTACTAGCCTGATTTTTTCACATCTCCAAAACCAACCATTTAGCTGGGCATTTGAGTTTTTTTATTTTGGTTACGGAACTCCAAAAATAAGTTGCTAATTGTATACGTGCTTACTCGTAATAGTCATAGTTTTTTTGGAAAATTGTAATCAAAGCCTGAATTAACATGATCAATGCCATTCAACAGTTACATCAAACTCAGTTTGCACAATAACCGTAGTTAATAGGCAATGGTAGTAAATATGGATGTCAAATTACACAAACAAACTTAATTCTCAACTAAAACTTAGATAAACTCCTCTGAGACAAGAAACAAAGGCGTTATACGGAACCCTTGTTACAAGCGAAGTTTGTAATAGTTCAATTATACCAACAATTAAACCTCACATTTGTATCTAAACCATACATTACGTTATTTTCCCTTAATACGATCTCATGCGCAAGTAATTATATACTACGCACTAATTTTATGCTGTTTTTAGAACTTAATAAATAAGAAAATACAGGGCTACTTAATGTAAAGGTGCGTATCCATACTAATATTATAAATGTGAAAGTAACTCTGTCTGTCTGTCTGTCTGTCTGTCTGTTACGCTTTCACGCTCAAACTACTGAACCGATTTAGATGAAATTTGGTATAGAGATAGTTTGAGTCCCGGGGAAGGACATAGGATAGTTTTTATCGCGATAACCGACATCCACGCGGGCGGAGCCGCGGGCGAAAGCTAGTTAACTATAACGCTTTCATGCATTGTAACATTTCTTATATGTTTATCCGAAAGGAAACTTCGTAAATGAACGACGATCTTACTGAATACATAGGTGTCACTTCTTAAATCTAAATAACTTTCAGAAGTTCGGATTTATAGTGATTTTTTGTGAATGAACAAAATTGCTATTGATATTGCTCTATTTTATTTTTGGCCGAAAATTCAGGACAAAAAGTTCGTCGCTTAAAATAGTTCTATGTTACATAACGTTGAATGAATATTCGCGAATGTTCGACACAATGGCCTAAATTTTCCTGTAAGCACTTTCGACGACTTCAAAGTAATTTATTTTTAAAGTGGCCATGTCTACTCATAGACAGCTAGATAATTTAGCAGCAAATGTAACAACTCCTGACGTAGATATTGACTTGTGACCTAAATTGAATATTGGTATTTGTATGTAGACATTCGTTGTTGGTGTCACTTTTAACTATTAGCGATTATCCTAATACTATTCATTAGAACGTTACATAAATATTGTCAGGTTAAGTAGAATCTGTTACATGTAATAGGCTGCGGTAGCCTAATGATTGAGGCACCGGGCTCGCAATCGTAAGGTCACGGGGTTCGAATCCCACTCATTACACTGCCGACATGACTGACATTACTATCGACCCACATTACTATCTTAAAAAAATAATAAAATACTAGCTCTAGTCGGTAAGAACCTTTACATGCAGTTCTACACAAGATGAAGCAGTTGATACGCAAATGCAGTATACGACTGTCTATATTTTAAGTCTTAATTATTCAACCAATTATATCAAAATTAATAAGGAGCCTTTGTATATTGCCATAACAATGTATGAGTTAATCAAATGTAAGTTAACGTTTGGTTTTTTCGTAGGCTTTAGTAAAAAAGTAAAAAAAAATGTGTTTTAACTTGGACATTTATGACTTTATTGATCCGACTTACAATAAATAGGGCAAGTAATTTATATATTATTACAATAAATAGGGTCTTATCTTCAGTATAGCCAGTAATTTCAGAATTTTCAAGGTTGACATTCTCTTCGTATTTCTAAATGATCCACATTGCTAGAACTTCCTAACAGTTTTAACACATTAACAATAATAATTATTTAATCTATACTAATATTATAAAGCTGAAGAGTTTATTTGTTTGAACGCCGTAATATCAGAAACTACTGATCAGAATTGAAAAATTCTTTTACTGTTGGATAGCCCATTTATCGAAGAAGGCTATAGGCTATATAACATCACGCTTAGACCAATAGGACCGGAGCAGCATTGAAAAAGTTGCAAAAACGGGGAAAATTGACGCTTACGAAGTTGCGCTAGACAGCTAGTAACGGATAATTTACCTACGATTGTGTTGTAATATATGAAAAGAGCATTACAGTCTACTGCTGAAAACAGTAAACCTCTTACAAACAGCACACAACAGCCGATCGGCAGATCATCTGTTCATCTGGCTAGAAGTCGCCTCACACCTTTTCTAACCGCGGTTTCAAGGACTTGTCTCCTCAAACCAGGTACATATCAAACCAATAAACAACCGGCACAGTTATGATAAAACCGCACAAAACAGATGCGACACGGTCAAACCAATAGAATGCAACGAGGTTAACTGTTCATCCTTTGTTTTGTTTATTCGCTCGCAAACAATGGATGATAAAAACAAGTTCAAGAGTACCACTTAAAACTATCAAGTATATGTTAGGAAGTACTTAAATAACATATGTGCACTACAGTTATGACAGAGCGTGTTTGTTCATATCAACCCATATGATGGCCCACTGCTGGGCACGGGTCTCCCCAGTAGAACCTACTGGTATGTAGATCCTGGGGGTAATTGCCATAATCGCCAAGCTTGGCGAGCGGGTTGGCGATCGCAGTAAGGCTTTAAGTACGCAGAGGACGCTGCTGCCCGTCCTCCGGAGTGAAATCCCTTAGTCGCCTTGACGACACCCACGGGAAGAGATGGGGTGGTACTATTCTTTAGCCGGCACCACACGGCATTTGTTATTTGTTATTAAAAGGGCGAACAGAAGATCAGATTTGGTTGTACCTGACTCTGTCTCCTGTTCGTAGTAAGTTAGATGATGTCTCGATCTGTTGAAAAATCAACGCCTAAGCAATCTAGGTATACAGTATATAAAATTTGTTTATTTTCATGTGACCCCTAGATGGATCAGAGGGTCCACAGTGCACCACCATCCCGATCGTTTTCGCTCGTTATTTGAATGTAAGCTTAGTCTATAGCTCGTATGCCTTCGTCGTTGACAATATTTTACATCACACGAATACCTTTCTAGAAAAATATGCAGTCGAATAGCACAACTCCATACAGGTCAAACAAGACCACCTTTAATAAAGTCATGTCAAAACAGTGATGTGACTTACGGTCGGTTTTAATAATCTACCTATCGATGGATATGGCTACTAGAGGTAGAATTTTGGCATATTTTGTATGGAGCTTATGTCAAATATATAACTCCAGTAGCCAAATCCATCGATAGTTAGAGTATTGAAACCGGCCGTTAGACAGAAAAAGAGAGGATTAGGGTACAAACAACATTTTCAATTCAAATATGCAGTTTTAAAACTAGCAAGAAGTCTAATGTGTGACACGCGAATGTGCACTTCTCTTATATAGTTTATTTTTTTAGAATAGTTTTAAAAAATTATTAAAAGGTTAATCAATACCTTAGGCAACCCATGGTATTAAACACCCAACTGCATATAGTCACGGCATCGTAGTAACTTTTAGTTGTGATTAATGAGCTCGATATGCACTTATCAACACTTTTTATGGACTATAAATATAATAAAATGCGTTAATATTTACCCATAAAAATATATAACAAATATTTTTGCATTATTCACACCTATACATGTAAAAGGTTAAGTTAAAAAAAATGGCGGAAATCTAGTATCCGTTGACCTTTAGGCTTCAGGAGGTAAAAACAGAAATTGCCGCAAAACCACCAAAGCTCGTTACGATATAAATCAACAGTCCCCACCCCATTGTTTGCACGGCATCGAACCTTCGACCTTAAAGATTGCGAATTAAACATTCATTTATTCATAGTGTACCAAAATTAACATATTTTAATGCGTTTTTCTCTCGAGACAAACAAAAACACAAACGCAAATATCCCGGGAAAAAAGAAATTTGATTCCCTAAAGTTTTTTTCTCCTTTAGGTTTTTAGAATTATGAATAGACTAGCTGTGCCGCGCGATCTTACCCGCGTTTTATTAGCCTATGTGTTAATCCAGGGTGTTAGCAAACTCCATACCAAATTTTATTAAAATCGCTCCAGCCGTTTAGACGTGAAGTAACAAACATACAAACTCACATACTCACAAACTTTCGCCTTTATAATATTAGTGTGATTGTAACTTAGGTATGAGACTATTACACGAATGGTATCTTTGATAAATATGTCACGTTTTTAGTTTGAAAACAAGAACCTTATTTGGTATAACTTAAATTTAGTGCGTCACTAGTTATGTTTTTTTTGTAAAAGTAGTCTATTAATCTTATTTAAGAGTCGATAGGGCAAAAAACGACAATAAATTTAAGGCTCTATTTTCGTGTGATTTTTTGCAAAATTCAATTTAAACCCACGACACCCAAGTGGAGGTAGTAGTCACCATTTTGGACCACCACTGATAAATATCACAAGTGTCAGAAAAAACCGGGCAAGAGCTTGTCGGACCATGCTGCTTTGAATAATTGCATCAGCAGAAGAGCGTATGTTCATAGCACTTACGCCATTTTGTTGAGAAACTCAGTTTTTCGGTAATAACTCAATGACGGTACATCCTGTCGTGTCCGAAATAATTTTAGTTTAAAGTATTTATTAAGCACTATCTTTTTGTATTTTTTTTTTTTCATATTGTTTGGTTACAGGGTTCAAAAGTTAAGGGGGGACACAATTTATACTACTTTCGAAGCGATTATTTTCAAAAATACTAACCCAATCAAAAATGTGTATTTGAAACCTTAAAATGTTTTTGATTATTGCTGAAAAAAAAAACAGCTTCTGTTACATCTATAGAGTGCACCCCCTAAAAATAATTATTTTTATCATTTAGCTATCAAACTAAGCAGCGGCTACTACTAGACACCTTTTTACCAAATTTCAATAATAAGTCTTTGAGTAAAATGCCTGTGACATACGGACAGACAGACAGAAAGACGGATATGACGAAACTATAAGGGTTCCGTTTTTGCCATTTTGGCTATGGAACCCTAATAAAAACGTACTCGCAAGTGCATTACAATCAATATAAAAACAACAGAGCAATAACAGCGTCGCAAAAATACACGTATGTATATATAAATCACAATATGATATCTATGGCGCGTTCCTCATCGACATACTATACGACCTATAAAGTTTTAACGAAACGGTCAGTTCAGACATTGAGTTTATATACAGAGAGGTACAGTCGAGCAGTCAAACACATTTTAAACAAGAAGAATACAGAAATATCGGAATATACGAGAAGTAATCTTAAATTAAATCACACAGTAAAATGTTGATATTGATCATCTTTGAGATAAACAATATAATTTAACTGAAATTGGACTAATTCTATGTCAATCTGTGATGACGAGTCACAATGTGTACCAGTACTTTGGCCAATATAGTTTTCACCTTTGTTGTAAGTTGATGCTCCTACTATGCTGTACCCACTAAAGGCAGATGTCCCAAATTGTAATAATATAAATTGCATCAGTCCTTTAATATGATGTATAGTATATTAGTACCAGCACCCATATCAAGTTTATAAACATTCAAACATTGTAAAATTGTCAATTTGAAGAGTGGCCGCGAGTTTTTATTGCCAGATTCTGTAATTGTTTTCGAACTTGGCATTACATGTATTTACATGTAGAATCCCGACCTATCACAAGTATTGTTTTGTATCCTAAGTGCATCCTGATAATTTTTTAAAATGATCAAAAACAGATTAATAGAAATAACTATTTGACAATGAACAAAAATTACTGTAGACGCTGACCGGATATGAACAAAAGCAACCTTTCAAGAATTGCTAATGAAGCAGACGTTCCTACCACAAATTGCCAACAAACAAAACAAAATCACCTAAAAATAAAAAATAACAGTATTATGTTGCATAATTATCGCAGTATCAATCATTACAAAGTATTTCACGCCCACCAGTCTCGCTTCCTGAAGTCATTAACTACAGAAAAATATTGAAACGCAACAGGAATAGCAATCGAAGAAACGCTAAAAACAGATAACATTTTTTCTTAGAAAATATTCAAACGCAATTTAGATTTTAATAATGCTCGCATGACGGCCACCACAAGGTAATCTTAATTACCTTATACAGGAAACATTAAAGTAAGAAGGAAGATAAAAAAAGGGAGATAAAGAAAGAGATGAAGCGAGTTCAGTTGTCAAAAGCTTTAAGGTCCAATGAGCAATGCTTATAGATTGGTTTGAGTATCGGCTTACCAGATTTACTTATTTGCAAATTCTTACATATTTATGTAGCCGAGTGTACGTTTCCGTAGAGACGTAAAAACACGGACAGAGCTATTTCTTTAACAATGGACACGCAAGAATGTTTATGATGTTTTTAGTACAGACTACGGCGTTTGTAAATAAACATTGTACTGAGCGACGGGTATATTATGTTCGTTTATGTGATGTGTGAACGTATGTGTGTTAAAACTAATTTTATATAAGGAAGGCATCAACCCTCTTCATGTCACTTGTGCGAGATCAAAGGGAGAAGGAATTTGCATGGCGTATATACTTAGTTACCTGTGAGCTGTAACAAAGTGTTGTGGATAAATTGTGAGGGAGTTTAAACTATGTGTACGAAGGTTTATTCCGATGCTTAAGGATTAAATAAAAATTAATAGTGAAAAGGATGCTTAGTTCGTTTTTACAAATAAACGCATAACGCAAATAGTTTGCAAAATGGATATTATAAACGCGGCAGGTAAAGACTACAAAAAAAGGTTTTAGCAGACCAAAGAAACTGCAATCATATTTTTTCGGAACCATTTGAATAAAATACTAAAACTTTTTATGATGAAACCCGATTTGAAATGCACCCTATATTCACATAAATAGATACCCCTATTACTTGCATTATGATTACTAATTACATACGAATACCAACAATAGGCAGATAATAACACATTTTATATATTACATTTTCCACAAAGACCAAGGCACTGCTACAAAATAAATTAGTTTGATCAAACAGAAATAATTCTGTAACCTGGCCCAGAAAAATAACTCATACACATCATTTTCATAACAAAAACATTCAATAATACTTAGGAAACCGTTAAAAGTACGTTGGCCAGAGATCTATGGAATTTATTCACCCCATGGAGTGAGATCGCATTTCCATTCACACACGACAAAACGAACAAGGGGAAAATTATATAAGCACTCGAAAGAAATTGAAATAGGGCTGCAGGCAATAACACATGATTTGATATCAAAAGTACATCATCAAATAAATGTCAAACTCGCGCGAATACAACCAAAGCTATCGATATGAAAGGAATAATATTTTGTCAATTTGTTCCGGTTGTTTACAAATAAATGTCTATCCTCGTGTCGGCATATGCAAATAACAATATGCCAAATATTCCATTCAATAAATCAATCGGATCTGTTAGACATTGGTTTCCTGCTACATCGGCCATATGCGGTTTCAGAAAGACACTGACCGATAACTGTCAAGCAGCCTTTATTGCTGTGAAGACTTCGGAGAACTTTTGTTTAAAGATGAAATACTCATACTATGACCCCCGTGTCCTCTTACATAGTGATATGTGAGTTGAGGACTGGTAAAATCCCAAGAAGGTCCACCTTTACCGTCAAGTGGGGTCATATAACTCACAGCATTGATGGTGAGGAACAATTTAAACAAAGATTTTAAGTACATTCCACCGTGACGAGAGCTGGTAGCTGCTACGTTTGACAGAAGCGGTCTCAAGGACTTGTTTTAACGTGTAGCCACTTCACTTAGCTGATACGTGACACCAGCTTTCAAATTTCTAAGAGCTTTTGTGCATAAGCCGCTTTAATATGTGCCGTCTTCGGCTTTGGTGTTTTGAAGAAAGTTTACTAGTGTTTTAAAGGGGCGCCTACGCACAGGCTGTCAAAACCATTGTCGTAACAATTATCAAAGTCTTACTTTATATAAAATTACTTCTGGTTACATCTGGTTGGCCGGAACTTTATTCACACATCGTTGAGCTAAGCTGACTACTTCTATTAAATTATTTAATCGATTTGAAATAAATTCTTTATATTTTAATCAAAGTATCATGCGATCCAAGCCATCCAGGCCAGAATATTTCAAGTAGTGTTGTAATATGATCAAAGTAAGTTCGTTCTTCCATAACAAATCAATGGAAACATTAGAATTAAACATAGGCGATGACGCGTAACATTCTTAGAAGTCAGGCCTCGAGCAATAAGCTTTTATATCAGAAACGAATAAATAATTCATTACAATGGAAAAGCAAGGTATCATGGACAATCATGTTAGACAAATAGCTAATGATGATGTAACATTTCGTGATGGAGGTTCGGAACAGAACTCTCTAGTCAAGTTCAAGTTATTGATGAAGGGATTATTTTGACAGTAAATGTTTATCCCTGGGATTACTATGTTGTTTTGAAATTGAATTGTTACTCATAGACAGATTATACTTTTGTATTTGACGGATTGTTCAATTTATTTGTTTAAGTGCCTCCACAGCCAATTCTCTCCGTTGTCCTTTAATATTCCCTCCATAAGGCCAATTTTTCCACTCTCTTAATACCCGTCGCATTAATTTAGCCAGAACTTACATATATTCCAAAAAATTTAAAGATGAGATCAACTAAAACTGTATTTCCGTTTTATTTTTTTACTTGAGTAAGTTGTTTTTTTTTAAAGACGATTCCCGCAGTATACTACTAAGCCCTGTGTGTGTGTGCGGGGAACTTTACAAACCTACAAGTCACGGACACAAAGTACACCCAGACTCGGAACAACAATTTGTGGATCACACAAAGTGGTGTCCCGTGTGGAAATCGAACCCACGACCTCTTCTCTTGCGTAGCAGTCGGACACAAAAATGTTGTATCATAAACAATAGACTTACTTTTGAAGAAATATAGGCTTCTAGACGACCTATAGGTAAATCTTTCCAGCCTTCAAATATTCTAGTTATCAAAAAATAATGATTTCTAACGGCTATCGAAAGCCCTAGCTTGCCAAAAACTAAACAATGAAAGCGACACTTATCCGATGCATCGTGCCGCCAGTGCCCAAGAGCGGATAACAGCCCTAAGAGTGGCGCACACCATCGGCGCACGTCTGCCTTTGTGGCGCTGCCAAGCCGTGAGGGTAACCCTCGAGGGTGTGGCGTCGCCTTTTTAAACAAATGGGTTAACGAGCTGTTCTGCAGCTTCCAAAATATTAAATGGGAATTTTTCTTTTGAAAAGCTTATTAGTGAATGTGGAATAAGCAAATACATAATTCATTTACCTAACTACTATTTGCTATAGGTTGAAATCTATCACGAGGGCTTAGGACGCATTGGCGGGTTATCCTAACGATCATGTGTGGATGGATGGATACATGGCTTCTAAATGTTTTTTTGACAGACATTTCAGTTTGCAATACGGTCGAAACGTCGGGCAATAAACAAGGTATTTTACCTTAAATTATTCACGCGATTAAGACCCGTAATATATATATTTTCATAATGAGTACAAATCGCGAAAGTTTATCTACATTATTGCAAGAAATATAATTAGCATTATACAACAAAGTTAGACTACACTTAAAAATACAAGTTTTGAAAAAATAATTTTACTAGTTGACTAAAATTAAATCGAGTAAAGCCACATACTAATAATAGACCAATAACGAGCTGCTAAGCACTGCAAACGTGCAATTGAATAGCACTCTCAGCGTAATTTGCCGATTGCTGTAAATATTGCAGCAAAATTCAATACACGTAGTTGCTCTGCCATACTGGCTAAGTTAGCTAAAATTTTGTTGAGAAAACACAAGCTAAATTCATTTATGTACCGAATAGTATTATCTTTCTCTTACAGGAGTAAATAGAAAGAGACGGTAAGACTGTTTCTTAGAACTTTAATTGGTTTGAAGGATGCCCTTAACCCAACAACGTAAATCAAAGAAAACCATCGATTTCCTTAGTCTTAACAACTGTAGGACCGTTACCTAAACAAGTTGAAACAACTTGATTACCTAAAGCATGTTACCAGGGGGTTATAACTCTAGAGGAGGTGTTCAGCCCCTCGGTAGCGATAGATCATACGCTACACAATGGCTACTTGCAATGGCAAACTGAAATTTGCACCCGCTCTTGATTTACGAGCGTAAGATAACGGTGAGATACTATCAACAATATATCGTTATTGAGAATAGAATTAACGTATTTTGTGCGATTATGGCACATTTTGCTTATTGCCGTATGATTTTGTACTTTGTAACAAAGCATTATACTGTTTAATAATAATAATACACACAAAACTATACATTCTACACGCTATATGCGTGCAGAATGTATAGTTTTCTAACTGTAAGTATTTCAGAAAATGTATAAAGTTCACAGGTGGGAATTCTATATGGTTTAAAGTACCTTAAGTAGTGATCTTTGTGCTCGTTCCAGTTCTAATGATTTTAACTGTTATGTTCCAATATATAAATGAGCTTATTCTTCGGATTGCGACGCCCATTTTTTCTTGTTTAGTTGAAACTCGCCAAGAAATTTATTTTAAATTGGTACCAAATGAGTGCTGCTATTTTATGTCAGAAAAAAACTCATTTAATAAGAGTGTTTCGTATTAGATTTAGGTTTTCACCTAATTAAACAATCAAATCACATAAAAGATGGAGATCAAAATCATGAATTTATTCGTATTATATTACAAAACTAGCTATGTCCGCGACTTCGTCAGCGTGAAGTTGCAGTGCTGCTCTCTCTCTATAAACGTTAGCGTAATTATAAAAAGGAGCCTCAGTTACTCACTCAAAGTCACGTTAAAATCCGTCCAGCCGTAACAAATAGCCGGAATCAAAAATTGTGTTTCTGTATAAGTACCATATACAAGGTTATTTTTGGTTGTAGTGCAAAGCTCAAACGTGATTTCTTGAAGTAAAAATCTTTTTGGAGTGCCAACAAGATTTTTACTTCAAGAAATCACATAAATTTAAAAAAAAAAAAAAAAAAAATGAAAATATTGAAAACTTGCAGAATTGTAAGCCATTCAAGTTGTCTTGTGTTCTTCGCGCTATCGCGCTTATTGCGTCGCGTAGTACCTAATCCCTATCACTTATTTTACATAATAACCATTTATTATTGAAAATAAGTGATGATTACATTTCACATCACATTGTAAACAGGATTTGGACTGTAAGAATGATTAATTTATTAATTAATGATCGATTAATTCATTAATTGAAAAATATAATATGGTCCAAAAACTACCCCATTGGATTGTGTTACTGATTCCGAGCAAACTTCAGGTTTGCACTATACCAAGAATAACGTTATATACTTCCATATGCATTTAGTAAGACACTATTATTTTGACATTACAAACAGACACTTAAATTTTATTTATTTGTATAGATTGCGTTAATATTTGTATTACAAAGTTGTTATTTAGTTTCTTCTTGTAAGTTACCCATAAATAAGTAATGTAGTCGCTAGAAGCAGTGAAATACAAATCTAATTTTGTAACAAAATAAAAAATGCGAACGCCATTAGGCCTCCCACTACGTGCTGAAAATACCAATTAAAAAACCTAAAGACAGAGCATTGAACTCTAGATCTTTTTATTGAACGTAAAGGTCAACTTAGTGCATATAATTAGATTACAAAGAGGCCAGAACGTTCTATAGATTCTAAACGAATAAGTTTGCAGTTAGCATACAGTTTATGGCAAATTGTTTGCACGTCAGCTTTGACTATCTCATATACGATTAACTACATGTCCAACAATTGTTACAACGAAATTGACAGTATTTTGTGATGCAAAATTATATCCTAGTGTGGTGTAATATTGAAAAATGTACGTGTGTGTGTATAAACTAAGCAATATTTTATAACGTTGTATCTAGTAATATATTTGAACAAAGCAGCTTGTTTGTTGCGAACGATTCGCGAAGAGAGGACATAGCCTCACAAAATAAAACGCCTAGCAACACAAAAATGTGTGCAAAAAGTTTACGATGACGATGGAAGATTTATGTATTCTTTATGTTACTTACATGTTATCAGAAGAAGTTTATCGGCTACTGAACTCGATGAATCTGAAACAATGGAATGTAATATTAGGTACTGATCGTTATGGATAGACGATTATCGCTGCTTGGCAACAGTAACATGCGAGTACGAGGGGTTGTGACTCGAGTAATCGGCTACCGAGCAAAACCGAGAGATAGCGAGGTTAAGCAACGCTACCGGTGTCGGTCATCACCGTTTACGAATAAAATCACACTACTCCATGCCTCAGAGAGTACGTTAAGCCGCAGAATAGAGAGCACGTCAAGCCGAGATTAGCCGCAGGACGTGCGTCTAACCACTCTCCAGTCGTGTCATATTTTTATCCCGGACTATGGGAATGAGGGAATAGAGTGTGCACTGGTAACTGCGCACACACTTGTGCACTATAATATCTAAACCAAATCGATTTAGAGACATCAGAATATCCGATATACTACAAAATATTGAGAGTACAGAAGGTAAACTTCATATGTAGTTTTCTGGAGCAACGCACACATAGACATCGTTCCCGGACCTGGAATTATAGATAACTCTGGATCTCTTGTACGGAAGGCGTCCCGAGGTTCCGTTTTCCTTGAGCAATGCCTGGCTTTGCATGGCCCAAGCGCACGTCCTGTACTTTGGTATTTTTATGTCTCCGACAGACCATATCATTTTGTGGATAGATATGGTACATTCGGCAGATTAGAACAGCAAAGGTGTCTTAAATATCTTGGGACAACTCACACAACGCTATCTGATCCCAAACTAAGCAGAGCTTGTACTATGGAAACCAGACAACCGATAAACATACTTTTATTTTTCTAAATACATACATATTATTTATGTATTTAGCAATATATAAGTATGTTTCATTCTACTAAGATGTTTTTATAATTTAATTCTTATAACGTGCGTTAGGTACCATGTTAACGTTTCTAATAATATAGCTAAAAAAGTTGTCGATCTATTCATCCGAACCCGGCCTTCTGTGTCTATGTGCGATGCGATGTGTCTGTGTGCGTAGCTCGAACGAGCGTTTACGAAGGTTACCTTCTATCATAGGCATACCCGGGGGGTACGGGGAATTTCAAGGTTTGCTCCCTCCTCTAAATTGCAAAAAAGTTGGTGCATTTGGTCGGTGTTTAGTCAATTCCCCCGAAATTACCCCCCTCCCCCCCAAATGATCTGAGTGCGCATATTCCTCCTATACCTAAGTATTATCGCTATCTATAAAGCCAATCGAGACCTCCTAAGTCCCAAGCCAGTTATTATTTTGGCTCAAAGCCCAATAGCAGTATTAAATCACACAATCAATAATTACGTGATAGTATTATCACAAGGCACATGTCTATCGATAAGTATGACTAGCCCCGAGAATGTGTAAGTGGAAATTTTTACAACTTGTTTGTTTACAAGTTATAAAAAATTCTTCACAAGATTATGCTATCAGTATTTGCGACTTTCTATTATTTATCGGCTATCGTGCAAGCTAACATTCGATAATAATACTGATGTAATTTGCAGATTATAATCTAAAAATCGATACTCATACAAAAGAAAAAAGAAATTCGGTCGAACAAGCGGTATTCGGTCGAGCAAAACGGCTGGCAGGAGCTGGATGCGAGAAGCCGAAGATAGAACAAAGTGGCGTGCAATTGGAGAGGCCTATGTCCAGCAGTGGACTGCGATAGGCTGATGATGATGATGATGAAGCGGTTTTATTGCTCAAGAAACGTACAATCTATGTATATTGTAGATCCCGACCGTGTGAACAAAAGAGATGCAGTGTACGAGTACTCGCGTGCATGTGTTTAAATTTAAAAGCAAGAAAACGAATACTAAAAGTAATGATTTGACAATAGGAACTTATGATGTCATAGGTTGCTATTCTATACACATTTCTATGGAGCTTGTCGTTTTGACATTTCATAAATAGAGACTGATTTGACTTGACAGTTAATATCCCCATTATAACGTGAAAGTGTGTTCGGTCCTTTACACCAATAAATAGCTAAATGGATTTTAATTAAATTGTCAAGAAAATAGATAGAGTGGTAAATGATACTTTTTTATCGCGATAACCGATAGAAGATAGTTTGTTACGTTTTTACGACTAAGCAGCTGAACAGATCTTAATGAAATTTCGGCAAGAAAATAGATAGTGTGTTGAAGAAGGATATAGGATACAATTTTAGGCGGTGGCCTAATGTTTAAGACATCGGACTCGTAATCGAGAGGTCTTGGGTTCGAATTCTACCCATTTTACTACCGACGTGATTTCACTTCTTACACAAGCAATTTAGCTTAACTGGAGGGGTTAACGAAATTGCTACGCTAGTAATAAGCGACTTTTGCTAGTTATTTAAATAAAAAATAACCAAGATCCACGTAGGAGAAACCTAGTTCACAATACTCATCTTAACTATCGCAATTAATCAAAACTACTCTAATCATTTAATTACTAGTTTAAGTACGATCTTCAATTGTGTCTTCAAGTGTAGAGATTGCACAACATAATGTAATTCATTCAAATCGGTTCATCCGTTTAAGCGACCATGTCACAGACATACACATTGGCTGCAAACTTATAACACCCGTCTTTAGCTCCAGGGGTTAAAAACATTTTAACAGAAAAAGAAATAATATATTGTTACGGCCTCAATTTTTTCCCAATAAAGGGAATGCTGATGTCATTGCATATTAATTTCGATCGATTAGCTACTTTATTACAATTAATTGATATCAATCAATTTCCTTTGTAATTAAACAGCCATCGATAAGTCCATGTACTTTTAAGGCGATACTTCAAGTTATTTCCAGATAAGATTGGTTATCCTCTGAATCCATTACTAAATATAAATATTAGGGCACAATTACTCGGAAACGTATATTATGTATATATTTTATCCAATTTGATAAACATATGCCGCAAATTATTTCGCGAAATCAAAAAAATGTTGGCACCAACTGATACTGAATTACTAATGAGTCAATGTTTATCTGTCTGATTGATACATATGTTATATCTGAGACATATACAGGCTGCTCCAAAACTATGCCACACGGAGGGAAAGTACCGGAAATATTGTACATAGAACATTTTATTGAAAGAAAACTTCATATAGATTTTGAAAAAAAATCGATTATCGCACCCGCCTTATTTGAAAAAGCACCCTTCTGTATTTTTATAATACCAATCTAAAGGGGCAGTCTTATTCTAAGTAACATAGTACCTTAAAAAGGGTAAAGGTAATTTTATATTTAGTAAAATTCCATTTGTATATAATATACTTAGTTATTCACAAAGCTAGGCCTACCTATCGCATTACACTGTTTCTGCGTTTATTTATGATGACTTGAAGTTACAAACTGAACTGAAACGTATTATTTCAAACATTCATCAGGCAAATATTACGATAAATATTGATATTGTAAGTGTGCCAATTTGCGTATTACAGAATAGGTCATTCTTTGAACATTTGCTAAGTTAAATTCGTTGTGAATTGCAGTTTGGTGTAATTATTTTAACTTAAATGTAAAATGTTATGGTTTTATTACCATTTAATCCCATGTTATCTAGAAAAATATAGTCCTAAGGACCCTTTCCAATGGTATCGTAAAAATACAAAATTTCATATTTTCCGGGTTCGATATTACCGGTCCATACATTGATTATTTAAAAATATTTGAATGCAGTTCAAATTATTATTTAAATCAAAATGAAGTCTTCCTTTAGTCAAATGTTCTATCTACAATATTTAAGGTAGTTTTCCTCCGTGTGACATAGTTTTGGGGCACCCTGTATATAAAGTAAATGTGTGCATAAAATAAAATCCCATTGCAATATTCAGTAGGCACCTACCTAATTAAAACTCGACGCCAAAACAGGGGTATAAGTTTTTACGTATCTGTGTGAATGTGATACGTGTCTGTCGTTGACTGGCGGTAACACAGCTCCGAAACGAATGGACCTATTTTAATGCGCATTTTTTATCAGAAATTTAAGTTCATGGGAATAGTTCTCTTTGTTTCATGAAAGTTTGGTTAGCAGCAGTAGATGTTTTCATAATACGTATCGGGGGGTTTTGATGTGACGAGTTAAAATAGTTGCAACAGATTTTCAACAAACGAAGCATTAAATCGACCTGCGGCAACGCAGAATTTGGCAATGCGGCAAGCAATGTTTCTACTTGTGACGGTCCCAAATGTTGTTAACCTCTACGATTAAATAAAAACTCATGAGAGAATATACTTTGGATGGAAATTCTGGCACTAAAATATGTGTAAAGTACCTACATAATAATTAATTAGTATTCCAAATTCATAATTAAAAACCTTGAATTCTAAAATAAGCTGAATTCCATTTCATGGGAACATTGTTTGACTCTCAGAAGTTTTCGAGACCCATTCGTAATGTTATACGTAAGTGACATTGACTTATTTATAACCTAACATTATAATGGATACTCACATAAAAAATAATAGGTCATTATTACGTAAAATCATGAGCAAAAACAGTTAAGTATATATAATTTATAAAGATGATATCAATGTTACCATAATATATAAATATTTCATGACAAATATAAGCACAGGAAACAGGATTACATGTACACCTGTGCCTTATTTTTTTATTACTAAAGTCAAATAAATTACAATGACCTGTGCCTACATTTAAAAAAAACTCTGAGAATTATCACGTTCGAATATTTAAAAAAAATAATCGTTCATTCTAAATCCGTTCAGTAACCGTCCGATAAGTTATCTCGACAGAAGACGTTCACACAGTTTGATGCCGACATGATGGATGGGCGAAAAGTTTCCAAGTATTTGAACACCAGATTAATGAGACCCGTCGAACTAATACGAAATATAAGCCTCTACATAAATCATTGTAGATCGTCTTACACTGGAAAATTAAGGAAATCAAAGCTCAAGTGATATACAAACATTGTTGTTCTACAACACCTACTATACCACTACCATTACAGTCAAATGTGGCATATAATGCCTCGTCACAACATTACAAGCAACATTCGACTTTAAATTATTTTAATTAAAGTTTAAAATGTGATTAATCTGTTCTGACAAGTTTTTCAATTAGTTTTCTCATGTGTAGGTAGTTTGTAATGTTGGTTTCCGTCACATGAACTCGAGTGTGACATGGTTTTAAAGACGTAATTGGACATAAATGGATCCACTTCCATTTATATCCAATTAAGTTTATGGATAGAGGACTAATTAAAGATAAATCATTAATTACTCATAGCAAAAAAGTTAAGTTAAATAAGATTTTTGAGCGGAACAATACAAATATAAAAAATTCGTTTAAAAACGGTTTGAAAAGATAAATCGAGATAAAGCTTTTATCTAGTATCGTCAAATGAAAGTGTAATGACCTCTTATTGTGAGCGTGTGCGCAGGGTTTTGTACTTAGACGAGTAAACGTCATCAGTGTATTGTACACATTAGGTGTGTCATTTACGTCACGGACGTTTAGTAATACATAGACATTTATGTACATAATTATGTTTGTTTAGCTAATATTCTATTAGTTATCTTATATTACTTTTATTAAGATGCAAACAGCTTCAGTTTAAGGATATTTTAGAACCTTTGTTAAGCTGACAGATTTTTACTAACAATATTTGTACCTACCACAATGCAGATATCAATAAACAAGCCGACTAGTGCTGATAATAATGAGCATACAGAAGACGATTCAAATCAGTACATTTATAATAACTATAAATGTACTGATTTGAATCGTTATTCGTTCGTTGAATCGTTTAGTTAGATAAACATTCCAATTTGAAAGTACAGCATTTATTATTTGTTGAACTATAAAACATAACCGCCAAAAATCAGCAACAAATAACCTAAAAACATTTAAACTTCCATCCCAATTCTAAATTCAAATAAATTCCAAGTTCGAATAAATTCCAAATTCAAATTCACAAACTGTCGCCAGTACCGGCCGCGCCGCCATTATACTAACATGCATCGAACGTTGTGGAACTACCGTCAAGTTAGTAAACAACATCGGTAATGCACGATATAATTTCAGTAATGGCCGTGGTGCGGGCACATAAACAACAGTTTTGCAGCGGCCAACCTCCCACAGCTGCATTGCAGAATGCGCAGCGAGATTTTTAGCCGAATGCGGTCCTTTGGCTATGTCGGTTTTTGAACGTGGATTTTTGGTCTGCAATATGTCAATGAATCAGATTTACGGAATGAATGTAATATCCAGAGTCAACGCTATGCATACCTACTTAAAGTCAATATACTTCACCTGATGTACTTCGAAGGGTCATACATCCAGACGAGAGAGACAGATAGACTATTACCGTAATTAAGTTCATGAAATTAACTAATCAGTTGTTGTGTATAACAGATTTGACAGATGTTAAGTTGATTTTTGGTTTGACAAGCGTTTCAGAAAGCGGGCGTAAGCCAAGGACGTGATGTAACTCTGACTTACCATCATGACATGATTGTGTTAGTTTTAATATTATTTTAGATATAATATAATATACGAGTAGGTACCCTATTTATATGAATGAAGTAAAATTTATTATTCTTTGGTGCTTTATGCGAACTAATTAGGTAAACGACCTCAAGTTTTTTACAAGCTTTTGTTTTTTGTAAAATAAAGAGTTTACTAAACTTTATAAATCTTGAATGCCACGCACCTTATTATTATGTAAATTAGAATAGCAGCGGCTACTACAAGCTGAATAGAATACTAGCATAGAATATTGAGAGTACAGAAAGTAAGCTTCTTACAAACGCCCTCCAGCAATGCATATTAGACATCATTCACGGACACGGAATCTCGAAACACCTTTGGAACAAAGCGGTCCCAGAGCCCGTGCCCGTAAGGGAATGCGTTTGTATGAAGCTTTTCTTCTGCGATTTCAATGCTCTGTAATACTAAGGTTCAATTATAAACCGTAAATTATAAAACAAAAAGAACTCTATGACCAAGTTGCACGCAAAGTTGTTATATCAGACAATTCAGAGAACGGTACGAAAAACCAATTTTATTTACGACGTAAGTAAAATATCTAATTTACGCAGAGGGCGCCAAAAGGTGAGTGCAGTGAACTTCTATTTTGGGGGTGAACTAGACAAAAACTGTTTGGCAAAGCTCACGTAGCTGAAATTAGCTGGAGAATTCTCAAAAGTGGATTTAGATGTTATAAGTAGACTTGAGAAAAAATGACAGCAAATTCACCATTTCATAGAATAGAGTTCTTAATCCAGGGATATTTTAGGGTTAAATACAATAAATAATATTTTTATTTCTCGACGTTTCAAAAGTATTGCAATGGCCGTGAGTCTCCTCCTCGTCTTAAGATAAAACACTGACAGTGCTCCTGATATTTTCTGCCCATATAGTCTAAGAAATTCTATAAAGAATTGCGCAGTGCTTGTACTTCTACAATACTTATTTTAGGTAAAACTTTCCTGCCTTCTGATATTAAGTTCATTATTAAAAGGAAATTGCAAAATTCTAGGTAGTCGACTTGACTAAAGCCAAATATATTTAGTCATAAAATATTCAGTAACAAGCACTGCGCCAACATTCTTTTCGACACGCACATAAGACATTCTACATCATCATTTCAAAACAAGTAAAAAATGTACTTTTTTACTTAGGCCAGGCATAAAGCATCAAATAAAGATAAAGAAAATGGTATTAAAATTTTATTATGTAAATTTAGTTATAAAAACAAATGACACGTCTGTGACGTCACGCTCGATTATAGTCCTCTTTTGACACTAAAAAAATTGACACTAAACAAAACCAAAATATCTTACGCAGGTTAACTGACCTAACTAACATCTATCTATCTAGATATAAAAGTAATAAGTACTTCTAGAGTTTAATTTTATGTACACGATCAAGTACTATCTGTACAACATAATACCTTTACTAAAAATACTTTTTCACTTATGATAAACTATTTCAATGTATTCCATTCTACCTATAACTCCAAGTGCTATACATTTGGAGCCTAAACAACTCTCAAGACAAAACACAATAAATATTTCTGCATTAATATTAAGACTGCAAACATAGTATGATGTTTGACAATAAACTATGGCGATAAGCCACCATTATGAAGGTCAACTTTATGACGGTCGACTGCACTTATCCTTCGTGTTATGGACTTGCAAAATGGCCGACACTGCTGCAGATTGCGTACCGTGCGCCATAATTTCGAGTTATGTACTGCAACACTACTTTTTAAGAATATCAGCTTTGTTTTAGCTAATTGGTGTTTATATTTATATCCGACTGCAAGGAAGATT
Organism: Herminia tarsipennalis; assembly: GCA_945859575.2. Classification (NCBI taxonomy): domain Eukaryota; kingdom Metazoa; phylum Arthropoda; class Insecta; order Lepidoptera; family Erebidae; genus Herminia; species Herminia tarsipennalis. The sequence continues at coordinate 20,466,790 of OX243850.2, forward strand.
TCGCGCGTATCTTGTATTTATGTATGTAATATTCTTTATTATCTCATATCCTTCAAACTACAAGACGGATTTAAGCAATTAAGACGTCGTTAGATTTGTCTTGACCCTAAGTGTTCTTATATAAGTGACGTTTGAAAAAAACAAACATGGCGGCTGTGGGATGTCAAAAACATTTTTGAATACCGGGTATGTATATGGGTATCAAATTAAAGGGCTCATCGTAAGCTTATAGTGTAACATGATTATGTATGACTGTAATACTAAAAAAAGTCAATTAGCAACCATAATTTTTTTCAAATCTCAATACTTGGCGATAGCTGTGATAAAAGTGTTAAATAAAAAAATAAATTATAATATATATTTTTAAAATATAAAACCCGCCTGCGCAAAAAAGATGCAAATAAGATCCCCTACGTATGTTCATGCTGTCGTAGGCACAATACTAAGTTCAACGAGATTCATTAATGCCTAATTATAATATTTCATTAATGCGGTTCATCCGTTTGAGCGCTACTATGACACAAACAAGCACACTTGCTAAACTTATAACTTTTTTTCTTTTGCATCGGGTGTAAAAAAAATTGACACCAATGATATTTCATTTCATTACAAATATATATTTTTTAATATTAGATCTATTTACGAACCCTGTCTTGCATACCGATTATGTTCACGGTACTACGCAGTTTCATGAGAACGAAAGTCATTATATTTCAGGACTTCTACCATATTATATAAACACAAATTGATGTTCATTGATATTGCACTCAAATCATAAGTTAATACATTTCTATTGACAGCTTTATGCGTCTATGTCGTTATGTGGTTATCATAATATCAGAGGTCACTATTTAACTGGGCTGTGAATTTGTGTCAAAGAGCAGAAGCTATGCCACAAAATCTCAGCTTGGCTAAAATTTTGTTTAAAAGTAAACAATAAATCAGTACTTTTGAAGAGTTTGTTTGTTTAAACGCGATAATCTCAGGAACTACCGGTCCGAATTGAAAAATAATTTTACTGTTCCCATTTATCGAGGTAGGCTATAGGCTTATAACATCACGCTATGACCAATAGGAGCAGAGCAGCAATGAAAAATGTTACAAAATCGGGGATGAAGCAGATGATGTTTCGCGGGTCTACTAGTATAAAATAAAACAAAACGTACATTTTTAGACAAGGATTGGTCAGCACATGCTGCTACTGTACTCGAACAACATCAGCAGTAACAAAAGAATCACTCGTGTTGCATATTCCATTACTGAGGATAGGTTACTATCCTAACAGCACAACTGACAATTTGACTGAATTTGATATTCATCAATAGCCACCACAACAGCTTTCAATAAAGTATGTTCCCAATGAGTTCTGGCGAACTCTTTACATATTCTATCGAAATTGATCAGTTAAACACCGTTTGCCAGACGGGAACAAGTCTTTAAAGGTCAATTGTATGCAGTAGACGGGGAATTGTGAGAACACTGACTATGTAACGAGACTGTTGAACGTGTCAAACATGGAACCATGTCAATGTCAAGTTCGTCTTACACATTCGCAATTCTGAATGAAAAACTTCATTGTTTTGTTTCCAATATTCAAATTTTGGTCTATTTGTTATTCTTCTCGGTTGATTTCCTTTTTGTTGATTCGGGAATGACGTCAAACAACTTCTTATGTGTCCACCCACATTATTACATAATACTTAATATGGTACTGCGTGAATTTTTCTATTATTATTTTTACATATTTACTCGTGTATCTCATTTCATTGTAATATTAAACAAAGATATTACATGTACCCCTTATTTTATTATAGCTATAACCTTTACGTAGCTCTTCGGGTAATATTCAATTATATGAGTAAATACATTTACATTTTCAGAAACAAATTAAATGTAAATTTATAATTTGTCTAAAATCACACTCGAACAACAACGATAACAAAACGCAAATATTTTTACATGTAGAAAACATCAGACATTTTAATTAACAACCTCTTTCACGCAACCACACCACAGTCCATTTAGTAATACGAGTATTTAGTTTATTTACCCTCAGCCCAAAGGCAAATAGAAGTGACATTGTCTGATGCCCTTGGCATCGGCCCGACAACTTCAGACAAACCTGTTCATTTAGCAGATTTAAGAGATCAGAGGGCTCATACAACACGGTCGGTTTATCCTAAAGAGATTCAATGTAAATCTCTTTGCTTTATCGTGATTACCGTTCCGCTGAAAGGAAGCTCCACATAAATTCAGTCCCTCGGTTTTAGAATGCAAGTTCAATTCGGTTAATAAATGACACCCTGTTCGCTTCTCTGGTACTATTCATCGGTCGTCAAACGAATACTAATTAGTCTGTAAACACTGTGGTGTAATCGTACTGCGCGTGCCTGCGACATGTCCCACAATTAAACCTAGGGCACGCATTTCAGATGTGTACTCTTACCTTATAAGGCTGTATTTACAAACTGCTTATCAAGTTCATTACACTTGCTATTGTTAAGAAATTATTCGCAATTATGTTGAAAAACCATTTGACCGGTCATCTTTTGAAGTATTTACGTGTCACGTCCGTTTCCACATTTCATTTCGTCCGTCCGTGGAATTGGTACAGCCTAAATACTTCAAAACACTCGAATCCGTCAAATGGAACGGCTTTCTTGTGAAAATCTATGTAATTTCGTTGGAGAAATTCACAGAATTGAATAATAACTTGAGACATTTTCTTGATGAAGTACTTTTATAGGTTTTCTACGCGAATGAATGCTCCTATTTCTGTAATTTTATTAAATTGTTTAAGTACGATTCAGCTCAGACAATTTTGTACAACGGCGGTACTGTTTTCTTATCAAACTGTAAACTCAACTCAAACTCAAACATCTTTATTTCGTAGAATCAAATTAATGATTGTTTAAAAACTTCAAATTAATACATACTAAAGGAATACAGGCAGATAGGAAATAGCGGAAGAGGTCGGAGGTACCTAACTAAGTAAGGAAAAAATTGTAAATGTTCGGAATAAAAGGCTTAATAAAAAAATAAATAAATTGAGGAATAATAAAATTATGATGTTTGAAAAAAAAAAAACAATAAGGAGTTAGGCGGCAGTTCCAAGTATAGCACTCCAGACAATAATTAGGTTGGGTTACTACTTGAAAAACAATTCGCTAAGAATGATGGTGAAAATTGTACTAACAACAAACCAACTCGACAGCTGTGTTATCTTTCTTATCCTTTTGTCTTCCCAAGGCTACAGTGGAGTCCTGTCGAAATACACGTTTCACAATAGTGAAAGTTGAAATCGTAGCATCTGGACTGGTCTTAACAATTATTACCCAAAATAATAAAGACTCGGAGTACCGGCTCATGGGCAGGAATATACACAGGATGATAGACCACTTGTACTAAAACACTAATCCAGTAAAAGCACTGGTGCTTGTTACAAAAAGATAGCGACCGTCCGCCTACTAAAGCTCGTGTATCCATTTCTAAATTAGAAACAGTATAAATTTATTGGTTGTTACACAACGCCACCGAGGCTCATAATTTTCTGTTTTATCTCTAAGTCAATCACGCAAATGGCACCTACCTATATAAAGCCCCTCTCATACGTCATATAAGTTGGTAACAACATTGAATAAGTCATGCATAGCACTTATTGGTGCTACTAGCTTTAATTCGCGATAAAAAGATAGTGTTATTTAATATTTAAAAAAAAAACAGCGACATGAACACGAGAGACACAACACAACTTTATAAAAAAAAACCTAAATCAGCTTTGCTATTAAAAAAAACATGTCCAAAACTGTTTATCCATTTGGACGCTACGATGGCACGGAGACACACAAAAATAAATTGTATAACAACACTCCTTTTACATCGGGGGTCAATAACAACATTGATTTAGCTTTCAGGTAATAAAGAACAATGTACCATTTAGGACTTGTTACTGTTTCAAGGTAGAATACATTCTAGTTAAATATATTGTATCCTTCAAACACAATGAAATTTCTTGCATTTTATTTTTACAGAGGCGCCTAGAGCCGTTAAATCGTAAATCGTACAGAAAGCCCGTTATCGGTCGTTGTCACACACGCTATCGTATATGATAACAGTTATGGGAGGTCACGACATTTCAACATTTCGTCACAACCAGTGGAAACTTTACTCACATGCTCTGTCTTATCACTTATCAGTCAAGAATGTGAGAGAAAAAACTCATGTTTATATTTGAATTTTGTCATCCTGCGGAACGTAACAGATAGACAGTCACTCAAAAAATAAAATCAATGTAGACAGTTCCATTGTTCAATATTAAAAACCTGTGAAATTTTAATTTAGCTAATTAATTTATTGTACTTAATATGAATAAATGATTTATTTATTATTTTATGGTCAGTAGATATCTAAATCTTCCGATCGACTAATATAATGGCAGTAATTATGGTTCGATTTTATAATGTACTAGCTGACCCGCGCAACTTCATCTGCGTAAATTAACCCCGTTTTTGCAACATTTTTCATTACTGCTTCGCTCCTATTGGTCGTAGCGTGATGTTATATAGCCTTCATCGATAAATGGGCTATCCAACAGCAAAATATTTTTTCAATTCGGACCAGTATTTCCTGAGATCACCGCGTTCAAACAAACAAACTCTTCAGCTTAATAATTTTAAGTATAGATTGTAGATTTTTCTTTTAATAATCTTAGGTATCATTGAAAGTCGCTCCATCATCATCATAAGCCTGGAAACGTCCACTGCTGAACTTGGGCCTCTCCTAAGGACTTCCACAATGACTGATTTTGAGCGGTCTTCATCCAACGGCTCCCTGCTACCTTAATCAGGTCGTCAGTCCATCTTATGGAGAGCCGTCCTGCACTGTGTTTTCCAGCTTGTGGTCGCCACTCGAGAACCTTCCGTACCCATCTAGTGGGTTCAAAAAAAAAAAAAACGTTCTATTGTGGAGCGAGGATGAATACTTCGCTCGCAGAAAGTTGCTTAGTTTGAAATAATTAATTTTCGAGCATAAGAAAAAAGTTTAGTGCTCGAAACCTTGTTAATAGCTCAAATACGAAATATAAACAATTTCACTCCGAACTTAATTTAAATCCTGCGTAACTTTCAAATTAAGTTGACATCATATTAAAGTAAGTACAGTTTGTAATAAATCCATCTTAGAGAAAATTATACCTAATTGTATCAATGCAAAGTCGAGAATCGAATAAAAGGGCTTTACCAGAGGCGATAAACCTTTAAGACTGTTTTTATAAGGATTATTTATTTTAGTCAAAGTTTTTTTATTGTAGGTTGGCTAATTGCAGTTTCGCAGAAGGACCGTGTTGACATTGGCACTAGTTTCCGGTTTAAAACTTTTTGTAATCTAAGGGTATGTTTACATTCGTCAAAAACGTTTTGGCACGATCCCGTTGAGTGATTCCCATGAGGGGCATAAATTCCCCATGGTTGAAATAAAAAGCATATAAACGTCCGTTATAAGATATGTATCGTTTCAGAAATGCTCGCAGTGTTTTTTAAGACGCGATAAAAATAATTCAGAATGGATTTCACGTCAGAATTCGTTAATATCTATTTACTGAAATAAACCTTTTAGTATGTAGTAAAATAAATTATTATATTAAAGTATGTTTAGATCAAAACCAAGTGTGTATTTGGTAGATTTATCACGCTGTTTATTGACCTAAAACATTTTTATAGTTTTGGCGGGAATAAACCTTATGAGAATAAATTTATATTCGGAACTAATCAAAATAAGTTTCACACATAGACACGCAGAACCTATAATTTCAATTGAAAATAAATTATCGAGTATCATTTAAACAAAAATCACACTTATTTTTATTAATACAGAGTTATAAATAGCATAGCATGTTTTAAAAGGATTGGTAGGCAAAGAGCCCACACGCAGTCACAAAATATGGCAGAAAAAAAAATACAATATGGGGTCCGATTCCAAAATTCATTAGAGACGCGTGCCCACTATGCGGGTACCATTTACAGACATACGTTACTGTATATTAATGACTTAATAATAATTGTCCAGTCATTTTTGTTAGGAATGATCCCGTATAGCCGAGGAGACGAAAAATTTCAATTGGCAGTATTTTTTTGTTTACAAAGTATGGGATTAAAGTTTGTATTGCGCCCGCATAGATATATTAACTGTGAAAGTTGAATGAATTTAGTTAAATTATTTTTTTTAATTTTTGAGTTAAATACTAGTACATATACCTATTGTATAAAGTCGACTGTTCACGATCGTAATCTACGTTTTTAACCAAGGGTACATATTTTAGACAATTTTTACTACACGCTGTTAATTTTTGAGGCAAATTAGGTACGCTTGTACTTCAACAAGTACATAAACTATAAGCAAATTATTTTACGAGGTATTTCGTATTATACCTACATAAAACATGCGATATTACTCGTAGCCAACTAGATTGAATATACAAATCTACCTAGCTCAATATATTTCTACACATATAACATTCTAGTAGTGCCTACAGCTATCACAGATTTAGTAAACACATTATACATAATATTATTATGTAAACTCACTAAATAAATACAACTATCCACCATTAGTTTTACAATATCGTAAACACAGATTAGATTACAAAATGCCCTACATTTTGGACGTATCTCGACATTTATTCAGGAAAAGTAGTGTTTAGTTACACTAGAAAAAGGGATAAGTGAAGGATAACATTTTTCATCATATTATATCAAACAGGGATGAACAACATTTTGTCAAAAAACAATATCGATGTCAAAATGCCATTAACCTGAAAGAGGTTCCATAAGCCCGCTTTAGACTATCTACCCAAAAGGATACAATATTTCATCATATAAATTAAACAGGCATAAACATTTTTGTCAATATTTATGTCAAAACGAAAATACCGTTCACCTAAAGGGGGTTGTGTAAACACGATTTGTCCTATATTTTTCCCCATGATTTAGTAATAAAAGGATCTTATGTCAAATCCTTATCTTAACATGTCACGTTGAGGGAGATCGGTTGCTATGGGGTTTGACATTCACGCGATGTGGTAACAATGAATTATTTGTTGTCTGTGAGTATTAAAAAATATCGGTCGCAAATAACATTTAATAATAACAAAAAAAAATTGCGAACATAAAATAACTAATTGAAACTGGATACATATCAACCCATAAGATGGCCCACTGCTGGGCACGGGTCTCCCCAGTAGAACCTACTGGTATGTAGATCCTGGGGGTAATTGCCATAATCGCCACGCTTGGCGAGCGGGTTGGCGATCGCAGTAAGGCTTTAAGTACGCAGAGGACGCTGCTGCCCGTCCTCCGGGGTGAAATCCCTTAGTCGCCTTGACGACACCCACGGGTAGAGATGGGGTGGTATCTACTATTCTTAAGCCGGCACCACACGATAAAATGATATATTTCGTACCTACCGTTCTATTTTTAGAACCTTATACACTTTGTCATAATTTGACGTTCTTCAAAAAACCAGACAAGGATTACCTCCGCCTTATTCCACTTTCTCATATCTCTATCCGCTGTACAACTGCGCTAATGTTAATCTTTTCCTTTATATCTCTCATATGTGTATTAGAATTCACGTCACGTATTCACCAAAACAATTAGTACAAAAACACAGGATACGCAAAAAGTATTGTTTACATAAACACCATAAGGTAACCGCCCTGTAAATACACCGTCGCAAAAACACTGGCCCTATAGCGATACCATCATCATTGTTAGCCTTATCATCTGACTCAATTTTGACATCATTAAAATCATTTGAGTCGGCAGCCACAATTATGGTCTGAGTCATTCTCGTGCGGCCAGCCCTTGCGGTTCATCGTGAAATTAGCAAGAGCAACATGAATGCATGCGATCGCAGCGGGTTCGCGTCCAACAACGTGTTATTATATAGGGGCTGAGGGTAAGATGTACGAGATAACACCAAATTATTATATTCGTAGTGCTGTTGCCACACGTAATAAAAACACTATTACAAATAAAATTGGCGTATTCTGTAGGTACTGGTAGCTTATACCGTGCTATGAATCATTGTTTATGTAATCTGCGAAAACATCTATAAGAAAATAAATAATTAAAATATATTTCTTAAAATATTAGTAACATCAAGCGCATGAACTATATTTTTTAGTGAGAGCTACGCACTTATAAACTTGATTGAATTATGAGAGTCGTCCCGTTGATTCAAATTAAAGGCTGAATGATAAAGATTAGGAGTATTTATTTTATAGGTACTTAAAATGTTTTTTAAAAAAAGACGACTCCCGCACTAGGGTACAAGCCCTGTGTCGCGGGGGACTTTACAAACATACAAGTCACGGACACAAAGTACACCCAGACTCGGAACAACAATTTGTGGATCACACAAAGTGGTGTCCCGTGTGGGAATCGAACCCACAACCTCTTGCGTAGCAGTCGGACACACTCCCACCGCGCCACAGACTGCTCTCTGCATCTGTCTGTTATTGTACTTACATAAAGCGAAAAATATTTAAAATAGAAAAGATGTCAGAAAGTATATTAGCCCAGATAATAACGATCTTGCGAAGTATTCCTTTCAAAAACTGCATAATAAATGACATAACGATACATTTCTCGGAACTAGAGTTTGTCAAGCGTGTACAGTATGAAAAAGACTATTAATCTTTAAACTAAGGGACAATATATATGGTAATAGTGTCGGTCTTTCTGAGGTAAACAAAAGACCGTCTTCTCATAATAAATTCATTTCGGCTCCTAAACAAAACTACAAAAAGAATGTCGTGAATGCATCTTTGAATCTTTGAACGATGTTGGGTTTTCGTGCCGAAGAGGTTTTAAGTGAGGTTGTAAAGTAGTCGTACTACTCCATGTTTGTTTTGAATTTGTACAGTCATGTGTATTTAAATTTGACTGCCTCGGTAGCGCTGCGGTAGTGCGTATGACTGATGTGCTAAAGATTGTAGGTTCATTTCCCATAATAACTGAGCATTGTGAGTTTCATAAATTGGTTACCTGTGTGTACTTTGTGTTCGTTAATTGTTTAGGTATTTGTTTGAAAGTCCCTCGCGGTCGCAACAGAGGGCTTAGACGTAAAAGCTAAATTGTTAATATGTAACGTTTGTATTCGAAGTGTATTATCAATATAGTTTTTACGCGGCTTTGATCCTATGGAACAAACCACAATAAAAATCCAAAAAGTCTATAATCTTCCTTAAGCTACCTCCATATCAGGTTTCACCTAAATCTGTCCAGTATCATCGGAGACAAGTAGGTTTGTACTATAAAATTATATTACAAAAACAGATCCTTTCCCAGGGTTTCAGTACAGTGGCATGCCAGCAAACAAATCGTCGTTTAATTTTTGCCAAGTACAAACTTGTTCTATATAAAAAATCTGCAATATCTGTGCGGTATCGTTGCATCTTTCGCAACGGTTCGCAAAAAGCCGTTAAACTATTAAAGAACAAACAAGCGTTATTCGATTAGGGCAATGGTTTAGGGTGCTTTTTTCCAATATAGTACATCATTTGTCACTCGTTCTCTTTTAAGGGTCGCTGCGAGAATACTGAATGTTGGGGTACGGTATAAATATAAGAGATCAGCGGATTTTAAAGAATTTAATACTCCGGTTTGTAATGGTTAGAATTTTCAAAATTACGTTTTACTCCCCGGATTCACTTTACGGGAGTGAGGTCTATTCCCATTTTGCAAAAAAAAAATGATTTTTTTAACAGGAAATTAACTTTACCTGTGTGGGACCTCAGAAACACAGCACACAAGCTATATCACGTTAGGCTTAAACGGCTTAAATAACGCAGACTTTATTCTTTCACAAATAATACAATAATTCAACATTTACGATCACAATCATTGCATTTTAATGATTGACATGATTGTATTAATAAAGTAATTGGCAAGAAATGCCTATAAAAATTACTATAATATTCTCCACGCGACATCATAGTTTGTTAAAAATGCTCTCTTTAACGAAGCAATAACAAAGCCCGTAATAATTCTCAAACTATCGGCTAGATGGCGCAAGCGAGGGTATCTCGCGTGCAGGAAGGATAGAAGAATTTTAGTAGTCCCGGTTAGATGGTTCGATCCCGGCCCCGGTTTGGCATACGGAACTCATGGGTTCGATTCTGGACTTCAAATATTTATATCTTTAAAAATGGCAATGATTGTATTGATAAAGTAATTGGCAAGAAATGCCTATAAAGAATACTATAATTTAAGATCACAAGCGTCAACAGATAGAGGAACTTGAAAACTCAAATTTGTTAATTGGTTGGCCCCGCTGCCGCTTATGCAAAACGCCATACAGAAGCAGAGCATCAGCCGACAAACCAACCGCCGATAAGTAGTGGATTTAGCATCCATTATACCATTTTCCCGGCATTTACAATGATTAATGTGACACCGGCACACTACACGACAATCTGCCACAATTTGTAGCAGCCCGCCACGCGTGAAATCTAAACAAAACAGCCTGTGTGAACCGGCCCGACCATTGTCATTGTAAACTTTTTAATGACAATCGTGAATAATCGTCTTTACACGAAAATAATCATTTATATTACGAATATTCATTTTACTTCCCAATTAAATACATTAACGTATGTTTATAACATCTTCATTTGGAACAGTAGATCGTAATTATATAAGATTTGCATTGAAAACACATGGTGTGGAAACAAACCTACATAAAAGTCAGTTTGTTGTCATTCATGTCGGATTTTCATTGTTTCGTAAGAGAATTTATGTGCGCGTCTTGTACCTTGAAGTTTATTTCATTTTATTACGGAGGGCAGGTTGTACTGTTGTATATTTTGACCTTTTATTCATAAATCTAAAATATGACCAGTTACTGGTGTGGGCTACAGGTTATAGTATAATAAAAATATCAAGTCTTCACGGCAGTTTTGAACTTTAATAAATAAACCGTCTAATACTCAAACGTACTCAGTTTTGAGACGCCGTCAAATCGCCTGCCGTCACTGTCACTTGAAGGTAAACAGTAGCAACAGAAATATTTTTGAGCACAACTCAAAGTTGAGTAGCGTTTGAGTATTGGGGATCAAACATGCATTGCTACCTACTCGTATCATCAAATGACTTCACAGGCAATCTGTTAAAGCTTAAGTCCAGCGTCTTACTGAGACCGAGTGGCAATAAAAATATGAAATTTATTAAGACGTACCTAGTTTAATATACTACTAATTGTAAGTGTGTTGGAAGGTTCTTTTAGAGTACTGAAAAACAGCGACTGTCAGTTAATCAGCGTTGTCTACACACAGGAATGTGGATACCGCGATGACACCTATTGCGACTTAACTACTATTACTAATAATATAAACTATACATATTATATAACTACTTGCCCTGACTAACTGACTGATTCATCAACGCAGAACCTAATAGGTAATAAATATAAAAAAAACTATTTAAATTAAAAGAAAATACCTACAGTACATTTAAACGCAGGCTATGATCTCACGAAGTCAATGATTCACATCAGGTTAACGATTCTATAGATTTCGCACGCAAAAGCCAGTATACCATACATGTCTACTTCGCTCGAGCAACGCACACCGAGATATCGTTCACCGACACGGAATCTCGGACCATTTCGGACCACTATGTTCCAAATATAATTATCTTCTGAGATTCTAGGTCAGTGATGTCTATCGATAGGTTGTTCGAGCGGGTTTATATGGAACTTATGAACGAATAGTCCAATTTCAGGTCTTTGCCAAACAAGGATTTTATGGCACTGATACTGGTAGTGTGACGCTTACCTTCAGGGGCACAACCTGCTGTCTCTTCATTTCTTTGTATAAAAAAAAAACTTTTATACTCTCGAAATTTTGTGTTAGTACTTTCTATTTAACTTACAAATTTTCTTCATAGCACGCATCCAATAAATGTCCATTTAAAGTACATACAAAAACAATAGTATCCGTGTGACTACATCGAGTGGAATGTGTAACTCAACTACTTAAATCGTGGTACTTTATAAGGAAGCGGACGATTTTCCTCGTCGCCGTCCTAACTAATGTTTCGGTTTTATTTATTTACGTTTATCCTATGGACTGCGGCTATTTAATTGGAATTATTATGTTCCCTTACAATTATAATTATTTACTTTTTGGTAGTATCAGATGTTTTTATACAACTCACTGCGAACAAGAAGACGGCCCGCCTGAAGCCTACAACTGATACTAACAACCATAGAAATTACAGTCTTGAAAGCACCTGACCTTACTTTGTGTTGCTAAATCTATTTATTCTTTTATACCGTTAACTATGATTTTTTTCACAAAAATCGCATTAATTTCTGTAGGTACATTAAAAATTATTTAATTTGGTGTACCTACTATTTACGTTTGTAAATACAAAGGATAAATACAAAGGGTCCCCCGCTAGACAGACAAAATCTATATTCTGCTACATTAATATAGATTTTCGGAAATATAATGCATAATTTAAAAGGTACATTGGAAGGCGTATCTCCCAATATGCTTTTCATTTCTTTAACTAATGAAATAAAAAAGGGTCCCGCTAGATGGAAAACGAAATTAAATGCCGTTTTTGTACTAATGGCGGAGGTACATTTGATATTTTCGTACATCGGAGAAGTACATTAAACCAACTAATAGTCTACACCGGTTTCGTTGCTGTAGCTCAAGGAAGGGGGGGGGGGGGGGCACAAGATAGAACCACGTACGATGGACCAGCTCTTTCTAGAAAAGGAAAAACCATAAATGTTTGTGTATGTATTTAGAAATATACAGGTAAATATGTTTATCAGTTGTCTGGTTTCCATAGTATACAAGCTCAGCTTAGTTTGTGATCAGATAGCGTCGTGTGAATTGTTCCAAGATTATTAATTATTACGAGGGTCAAACTGAAAGTTCTTAGAACTGGCCACTTATAAACTATATAATAAAAAAATAATTCTAAAATTTAAAAATATAACTCTTTGCCAATATTACTGAGTACATATTTCATTCATTTGTCATTTGTTTTACGATTTGGCGGCAAATTGAAAATTGTCTGTGTCACGTCAACATGAATTTAACACGAGAAAATTTTCGTGCAATGATTTTTTATGACTTTCGATGTCATTTAAGTCAACAAGAAAGTTATGATAGACTACGATTGGCCTTTCACGATGAAGCCCCATCTCGTGCGACTGTATACAACTGGTTTAATGAGTTTAAACGTGGTCGCACTAATCTCACTGATGATTTACGTGAGGGACGGCCTTCTACGGCGACGACTGAAGATAACATCTGTGTTGTGCGGCGTATGATAGAGACTGACAAAAGAGTGACCTATCAGCAGATTCGGACAAGCTTAGGCATCGGTATGAGTCAAGTGCACAAAATCCTCCACGAACATTTAGCGGTCAGGAAGCTTTGCGCCCGGTGGATACCTCATAATTTGACTGAGGCTCAAAAACTCCATCGTGTGGACTGGTGCCGTAAAATGATTGAAAGATTTAACGAAGGTGACTCAAATGCTGTGTTCAACATACAAACAGGTGACGAAAGCTGGATTTACTGTTATGATCCTGAAACCAAAAGACAATCTGCTCAGTGGGTGTTTCCTTTCGAGGAGTTGCCAACTAAAGTGAAAAGAGATCGAAGTGCGGGAAAAAAAATGGTGGCCTCGTTCTTTGGAAGGATAGGTCATTTCGCAACAATTGTGTTAGAGGATCAAAAAACAGTTTCTGCAGAATGGTACACTACCAATTGTTTGCCACTTGTCTTGGAAAAAGTTCGAGAGAAACGACCTCGCAGTAGGATCCTCCTTCACCACGACAATGCCTCGTCGCACACCGCCAAGCGAACGATCGACTATTTGGCGACATCAAACGTTGAATTACTGGGTCACCCGCCGTATAGCCCCGACCTCGCGCCTTGTGATTTTTATTTATTTCCAAAAATTAAAGAAAAACTTAAAGGAAAGCGGTTTATGAATGCTGAAGAAGTGGTGTCTGCGTATCGCGATGCCATTGAAGAGACCCCTAAGAACGAGTGGGCAAAGTGCTTTTCCCAGTGGTTCCATCGCATGCAGCGGTGTATTGACGTGAATGGACAATATTTTGAAAAGATATAATAAAACTAATAACTGGCTAATGTAATCAGTTTTTGATTTTCTAAGAACTTTCAGTTTGACCCTCGTATTAAACTATGTTCTCAATTAAGCAATCATTCTTCTTTTTTTCTCAAATCCTTATTAATATCCTGGTTCTGAAGAAAATATCTTAGTAAAAAAACACTTCGAAAATGCTTTATATTCATCAGTTAAAGCCAAATACTATATCCTCTTCTATCTCATAAAATCATTCTAAGAAGAAAAGAGACACACCAATAACTAAAACAGCACTATAACCAGTTCCCTCCTTATTAATTTATTACTTACTTTTCAAACGTGTGGGAAGTTCAAATCAATTATGTATGGTAGGTATTTTCAGTACAATATGGTGCGTTGGTGAACATTGAGCATCCCCTACAACGTACATGTTTCATGAGTACGTGGTGGTTTAAAATCAACCCTTATTTATTCATGGTGGTCACAACGCTTGGCAGGCCGAACGGCCAAATTGGATAAATGAAACTGATTCTATGTTTACGTGGAACAAATACCGATTTTTTTTTTATTGTATGAAATCGGTTGGGAAATTTTGAGGGTAGGTACAGGTAGATGTTATTGTAATTGTGGAGGAAATTTAGATTGGGAGTTCTCTATGGTAACTATTTCTACTAGGTAGGTCATTCGAATGGTACAGCCGTCAAACTAACCGCTGTGAACAAAAGTGTTGCGGGTTCGCTTCCGCATGTGATAAAAGTAAACTTAGTGTTATTACGACATTTAAACGGTGTAAAAAAATATTTTACTGTTGGATAGCCCATTTATCGAGGAAGGCTATGGCCTATAAACCATCACTCTACGACCAATAGGGCCGAAGCAGCAATGAAAAATATTCCAAAAACAGGGAAAATTTACGCAGACGAAGTTGCGCGGGTCAGCTATCCTAAATAATATGTAAAAACATACAAAATGTACACAAACACGTATCGATCGAATACTCGACACGGAATTCGAAGTATGCGCTTGTGACCTAAGAACAATGATATTCGACCATTCGATCGATTGCCAAGAATTTAGTATTACTGTAACTAAATCATATACCTACTTTCACTGGAAAATGCCCGGCATAACTACACGCTGTGTAAAGGGTATCAAATTTTACCTTTTTAAAGGAATCAACAATAAAACGGAAGTACATTGTGCCTTCGAATAAGGCAATAAGATGCCTTAGATATAACCTGATCAGGCAGAGAGTTTGCCGCATATCGTATTGCAAGGATAAAAGTAGGTTCAAAACAAACCAAGGTTTTAATCACGTTACTTTAATTGCCCGGGTACTTTTGGCATAGACTAAATTTTTCAGATAAACATTAAAAGTCCTAGCAATTTTATTAAAGAATATTTGCAGATTTTTTTTTAAAGACGCGTTAGGGTACAAGCCCTATGTCGCGGGGGACTTCACAAACATACAAGTCACAGACACAAAGTACACCCAGACACGGAACAACAATTTGTGGATCACACAAAGTGGTGCCCCGTGTGGGAATCGAACTCACAACCTCTTGTGTAGCAGTCGGACACACTCCCACCGCGCCACGAAAGCAGTCTGTCATAATTAGGTTAGTCAGTCAGAATTAGGTTATAACGTTCCATCTTATTTTTCCAAGCGATCTTCTACCTGTACCTATTCAATGCAATTAACAATTATAAACAATTTATTTTAAAACCACTATACACTAACTTTACCTACACATATTGCACTGATAGTCAAACTAGTAAGCCTCTTCACGTCATTGACTACGACTAGTCACGTACTCTGGATAAGTTGCGGTCAGCCGCAAACAATTGTCCTAATGGGAAAACACCCTTACACTCGATATTGTTTAATGCAAGGGCGCAACTACGCAACCAGGGGTACGCAACCAGATCAGTTTTCTCAACCGTAAGCTATTTTGTATGTGTTTATTCACATAGAACCCGTTGGAAAATCAACAGGGTACAATTTGGACGGGTTATTGTACGAGCTCGAGAACGCCCGGGATACGACAGTCAGCTATAATTCCAAATTGGCCGTTTATGATCATGAGGTTACTCAATTAAAATTAAATTTGTTGATGCTAAAATTTTAGTACATCATCGATAACAGTTTTGGAATGTATTAAAAACTGGGGTTAATGAGGAGATAAGTTCGATATACTTTTTGTATTTTTTAGGTTACAGATGTTTTCATAAATAATGCATTTAATTTTGACATTTCGCCAGCCCGAGTTGATTGTGAGATAACGGGTTGAATTCGGGTCGGCCGTCGGTCACAGAAGGTAACATAATTATAATAATAGTGTCTGAAGATCAACTGCCTGATAAAAAAGTTCAACTTGCACTGAACTTTTCGTGTGTAGTCATAATAAAAGATAGATTTCCATTGAATTTTAACTGTCTTCAAAAAAGTTGGTTCTGTAACACGTTTGTTCGTGTTTTTCGCCGATTTGGATGGGGACTGCACATTTTTCTAAAAAGGTTTTAGCTTATAAAAGGTTGACCTAAATTATAAAACACTATACATTAAAATATAAGTAAGCCATTGAAATTTTATTAAATCGGTGATGTGGTTGATGAAATCCCTTGGTTTTACAACACTTAAAACATTATTGTTAGATTTATTTAAAATTACGAAATTAGGCTTCTTTTAATATCCAAAAAGATATAGATTTTTGGAAAGAAGTTGAGGTTACGAGAGTATACTATAAGTAACTCGATTAAATCAATTTTCCCTTGAGAAATAAACCGGCATTATGAGAAATGAGAGCTGTAATAAAACTTGGTTTCTTTTAACATTAACAAACAATGAATTGGGAACCCTAAAGGGAATTCCTCAAAAAGGTTTTAAAACAATCACAATGCCCGAAGCATGATCGTTAAATCAGTATTGGACTGAACAAAGGCTTTGCCGACAAAAATAAACTACAAAATTATGGCGCAATCTTAATAAACTATACCACCTACCACAGTTCTTAAAAGTAAGTTATTGGAAGGCTAGGCGACCCTAATGGTCTAAGAGACGCTGAACAACGGCCTTTATCCATCTGATAACTAGATGATTCATTCAGTTCAACTGATAATTTTAATTTAAATTGAATATAAATGGTATGGACAGGTATATCAATATAAGTAACTACACCGATCTGATAACCAATAAAATTGGTATCAAAACAAAGAGAATTTATTTACGAAAATAATGGTATAGACTTGCCTGCAAAAAACCGTTAATGAAATATTATGTTTTGAAATTTAAAAAATCGGAAATAAATAGCCATACACTTTTCGATCGGTACGCTGTTATAGGGGTGTTTATATAAATCAATAAAATTTTATCAAAAATATTGTCTCATCTGGTTATCGGATTATGGGTGAAGGTCGATCTTCCACGTCTCCCATACTATAAGTGATTTAATTACAGTTTGGACAGTAAAGAAGAAATTATTAGAACTAAGATTATATCTACCAAAACTATCACTATGAGTTAATTGTTTACATATTAATTATCATGATAAAGCTTCAAATTGGATGACTATGTGGAAGTGAAAATGCATTAATTGAATTGAAAGCCCAAAATAACTCTATAAAACAACTGTATTTCTAAAAAAAACGTTAACTTATTACACTTAAAATATTAATATATATCCTTCGAGATTGTACGTACAAGCGCAACTAGTTATCGCAGGCAGGGCGCAGCTTTTTATTATTTATTTCACACATAAAAACATTTCACTGAAAGACGAATGTCCAACAGGCACTAGCCCCCAATTAGATTATACCTAAAGATAATTAAAAAAAAATACTTTTGATTTACTAATCATAGAGTACTTTTTTACGTGGAAAACTTTTTTACAGTCTAATGACTTAATATTATTTACAGAGGCGATGTTATCATTTGACTTAAATCACCTAAGTAAGTAACGATCCTAATAACCCCAATTAAAGAGCTATATAATACAAAAAGAATCTAGAATATTCCTTTTATTACCCAACCTAAATTTTTGTTCGTTTAAGTAAAACGTTTAAAAATCCATTCTAAAATATACGTTGGGGCGCAATATTACGGGGTAAACAAACACCACACGGTTGTAAATCAAACAACTCAACATATTTCATGAATGATTTGTACTTGCTCCACAAAACTTACGTTATTACTATTCCATTACATTTTACCGTAACTAAAACATAGAAATATAATCCATATAGCCTACGTAATAAGATCTAAGTTGTATGTTGCAGGAACATTTGCCTCAAAATGAACAGTTGCATGTCAAGGCCTGAATGATCATAGATTTCAAGTGAAGAGCTAAAAGCGACAGATTGATATATTGTTCTCAACGCGAAAAATAGATTTCCTTTGTTTAATTTTTTGAATTGTTGTAGTAACTGACCGTAAAGTGCAAGTGTGTGGGCTTAACGAAGCGAAGAAAATGGGCTTCGTAAGCGGTTGGCTGAAATATTATATATTATACTGGCGCTAAACAACTCAGAAAAAGTGTTTAATAACTTCGGCATTTCATATCCAATGTACCTATTTCAAATACAAAAAAAATATAAATAATGGATATAAAGGCATCCGTATGGTCAACATACCGAGTTGATGAATTTTACACGAACTAAAAAATCCAATTACTATTGTAAAAATTCGATTACTTTCGTCCAATTAGTTGCTTAGTGCGCAATTAAATTGCTAAAAGTTAGTTATAAACACGTCTTAGAAATTACTTAAAAGAATCTCAATTCAACATTATGCTTGTTATCATTAGTCACACATGCGGAAAGAAGAAATAGCCTGGCGTCTTAACAAGGTCCGGTGGAACATGAAACAGGAATGCATAACTACGCAGGAGACATTATAGTTTACAACTGAGTGCGCAGATACCGAGGGCACTCTCTAATATCTCCAACTCATAGTCCGTTGCGGGGCATGCGACCCGACCAGAGAGAGATTAGGCACAAGACCGACGATTTAAGGTGTTTTCCGAAGCACGAGGGCTGTGACGCCTTCGAAAACGGTCACTCGCCAATTGAATCTAGCTAATCTCTCAAGGATCCCATTAATAGTGCGTCCAGCCTGAAAGCAGCACGGCAAGTAGCCTTACACGGGTATATGTTCACAAACAGCCGGGCCGCGCTTTGAACGGTAGCGTGTGAATGCAGCATTACACACACGTACCACAAATCCTGTTCGTTATTCCGTCAGAGCTTCTTCGTTGTTCCTTCAGCTCACAGGTACGAATCATTCCGCGCGGTTCCTGACTTATTGTCAACTTTATTCTTCGAGTCTGTATATACCGTATGTACCGCGATACAGGGAAGAAAGCAAGCAAGGTAGCTGTTAATATTAATGCATCGAGAAAGCTAGGAACGAAAGGATTACATCATTTTTCAGTCCATAAAACAAATACCGTCCAGCAAAAATCCCAAGATCTTCAAGACCGGCTAAAATCTAAATAGGAAGGCGGACCCTGGCTTCTTTTCTACTACAATACATAAAGTGAAAACGCACGGCATGTTTATTTTACGACTTCGCAAAATACTACCGGTTGTAAATCTTAGGTTATTCAGCCGAGTTTGTAGCCAACAGCCCATCGCTAGAAGCTGATGTAGTATAACTTTAGATTGAATAGATGAGGAAGTATAAGTTTATGCTCGTAATTGTTATACAAAGGAGTGTATGTACACTCAACATAAGGACTTAGATAAAGGAGACAAGTGTTATATTGATTTTGTGATTACTTGCATACTAAATCAACTAAGAAAGCTAATCACACTCTCAGTGATCAAATAAGCCCAGTGTCTATGTTATTACTAGCTGACTCGCGCAACTTCGTATGCGTATTTCCCCATTTCTGCAACATTTTTCATTACTGCTCCGCTTCTATTGATCGTAGCGCGATGTTATATAGCCTATAGCCTTCCTCCATAAATGGGCTATCCAACAGTAATTATTAATAATTTTTCAATTCGGACCAGTAGTTCCTGAGATCATCGCGTTCAAATAATCAAACTGTTCAGCTTTATAATATTAGTATAGATATTTCAGCGTTTGGGAAATATTCTGCAAAAAGCAAAAATGTCGCGCGATTTTGTCTGCGTCAATTTCCCCCGTTTGATGCTCCGCTCCTATTAGTCGCAGCGTGATGGTATATAGCCTATAGCCTTCCTCGATAAATAGGGTATTCAACACTAAAATAATAATTCAATTCAAACTAGTAGTTCCTGATATTATGGCGTTCCAAAGCTTTATAACATTAGTATAAATAAAATTGCCTTCATTAGAAACAATACACCAAGTTTATGACTTGCACCATGGTCTAAAAACAGTGTAAATCCATGTAAATCATAAAATACCGTCGTTCCCGGCAGTGATGTGGAGTCAGATAGCAAAGCAATACTCGTACGTACGAATACATAGCGGAACCCTTTGTAATGCCGCACACAACATCGGATATAAAACATGATACCTACTAACATTTTCGTTCAAAATGTAACTAACCTATAGTACGCGTGTGGACTAAAAACTACTAACAGTATCAATATAGTTTGTTATCAGCTTTTGCGTCAGCGCTACTGAGAGCGTGGAGGTCGCACATCTACTGATTCCCGTGGGAATTTCAGGATAAAATGAACCGCAGTTTGACGTACAATTCTAATCTTTAGAACTTTGAAAATACCACCAAGATTGAATCAGGCGTATTTGTGTTTGGTTTTCGAACTCAATTAATAGAAAAGAACCTTTTAAAACAAACGTTTTAATAGAGTTAAAAGAACTCACTTATCACTTAATAGCAAATTAAAGTCTAATTTCATATAGTTTATGTTGCCATAACCTATTCAAAATAACATTATCAACGTATCTAATTACAAGAATATATATGTCAACAAATTCATCAATAGTTATTTAAAACATAAACAAAAACATAAAACTTAACGATCCAATTTAATTATCATAATTTAACCATACGGGTATTGACACACCATATCTATGAGCTGGATTCTACCATGCAGTAATGGTAAACCATAAAGATTATGCCATACATTTAACTTAATAATTTTAGTAGCAAATATATTTATAGAACTATCATTTAAGTAATATCTATGTGGTAACATAATGTGTGAATAGGCAGTATATTTGCGCGTCTGTATGATTAAAACTATGCATTCCAAGCTGGCATTAACATGAATGTTAAAAAAATACGACATACCATTTAGTAGCAACATTGAAACCGCAGTACAAAATGCTCTTACCCTGCAACAAAAAGAAAATTATTCAAGCACATAAAACTTAAGAGATGAGTATTCGGATGAAGTGAAATTAATTACAAGACTAGCAAAGGGCACTGTCCAGCAACAAAGTTTAGACTGGCTTTACTCACGGTTAGGGTCGTCACTAACATTTTAATCTGACCTTTAGGCAAGCTTTTAATGTAAATACTTTAAAACGTAGTTTACTTTAGCTAGATTTATTTAGCATGCGTATTATTTTAGACGCGAACTCTTTTTTTGTTAAAAGCTTTGACGGTTATGATCCGTGAATGAGATCTATATACTCATAATTTGCATTTGAATTTATGATTGAACTTAAAAGTATATGTCTCCAACTTCTTCAAACCAAAATTAAGAAAAAAATGTGTAACACTCGGGGACTGACGCGGTAAAGCTATTGCATAACATTTTTTGTCAACTTACGCAATTAAAAATATATATATATATACTTTTTTTATTAAATTTAAAAAAAAATTTTTTTAAAAGAAAATAAATATATATTTTTTTTTAATTTTATAACCAATTTTGTTTTACTTTCCATTACATTTCGGAGCAGCTCTTCTCGATCCGTGCGAGCTTCGTACAGTCGTACCATATACATATGCCTACGTTAAGCGAACGCTCAGCTCAGCTACATGGTAGGGGGGTGTTAGGTTTTATTTTAGTTACGGAATTTCTTGATTTGGTCGCCGCGCTCAAAGCCCGAGCCCGCGATAAAAGCTATGCAATAGCTTAAAAATAAAATATACCTACATATAAATACGTTTGGTAGCCCTACGTATTCCTAAGTGGACGACAAGTCTAGACCGGATGCTCGTTGGACAATTAATTGTCTGGGGTAGGAACCCCCAACATTCGACAACATTCGAGACTCATAACTGCATTACTAAGTGCCATTTGAGGGTAGCAGTATAAAATGAATGTGGTTTTTATTGTATGCAATTATCGTAATGGACGGTTGGATTATATTATTAGAATTACGAAGTAGTGGTCAATATTGTTGAATGACTATTAAAATGTATTGCTACTGAATGTTGATCACTACCATAAAATTAAATAAGTTTATCGTCGGTTTGCAGCTTTTCATTTACCACAGAAATTCCTTTAATAGCCAATCTGTGTTATTTCGGCTTATTCGCGCATTTTGGCTTCTAGATTAAATTAAATTACTTTGTTATTTATTACAATACCTTCTTTGTTATTATCTTTACTTCGCAAGTTGTTGCTTAGGGCCAAATAATCTATGGCTTCGAACAACGAATAAGTATCTTTTAAAAAATTGAACAAAAAGTATTCGAGAACCTTCCAAGATTCGAAGTTTTTAAACTCATACCAAAGGACTTATTTCTGACTGACGGCAACATAATATAGGATTCATACCCAAAATAGGCACAGTAAGCATGCCTTTGTATGGCTATCTCGGAACTTTCCTCGGAAAATCTCTAGATAGAACATTAACCGAGCGATCCCAAGAAGTATTATATGATTTAAGTACGGCCATAACGGATGCTGTAATTCAACGGATGGGGATGTTTAATGTTGTTAAACAGTTTATTTCGGGTATAAAAAAAATCACTGTTCTGTAATACTAAAGCGATAAGGAATTTGGTTAATAAGAAAAATGTCACAGCGCTTTTTAAGGCTTTCAAAATAAAAGAGGAAATGTTTTATTACTAGTCGCCCGTCCCAGCTTCATATCAAAGCTGAGAAAAAATCTTTTCTATTTACCAATACAGTATGCATGTATATTATCTATACTAATATTATAAAGCTAAAAAGTTTCGTTTGATTGTTTGTTTGAACACGTAAATCTCAGAAAGTACTGGTCCGAAATAAAAAACCTTTTACTGTTGGATAGCCCATTTATCGAGATAACAATCTGCTACGACCAGGAGCGGAGCAGCAATGAAAAATGTTCCAAAAACGGGGAAAATGTAGGCAGACGAAGTTGCGCGGGTCAGCTGGTAATATTACATAATAAAAAATCAGGAAGAATTTCTTTGAATTATTGTGTTTAAGAATCCGGACGCGGAAGCTGACTTTAGTTTTAATAAAATTATAATAATTTATAGACTAAGTAATGAATGGTCGTAAAAAAACAACTCTTGTGATCTACATATTAAATGCTTGATTATTACAAAACTAAACAACTATCTAAATCCCAATACGAATACAAATCGTCACGACAATAATACATGCACATACCTTCATAAATTCTGAAACCAGTAGTTTATCCGAATAATGTGTCTATTCCACGTCAGAAACCATAAATGTATGAATAATCACATTAGTATGATCACCATGGTGGTGTGTATTTAAAACGAATGTCCTTCGGCCGCATTTTTGCTTATCATGCGGGCATTCTACGGTGGGAGCATAAAACTAAAATCATTGGCATAACTATAAAACTCTGTCTGTCCCACTTGGCATAGCATAGTATGTTGTAATGGTTGTAAACCTGAATGTAAAATTAGAATACATTTTTTTCGAAAATTAGTACACATTACTGAAAGATAAATGTACGCGTACAGAAATAAACTGATAGTCTGTTGAGTCTAGCTAGGTTTTTCCTCGGATATAGCATCTCTAAGTGTAGGTAGGTCTCTGCTTATACTAAAGGCGCGATATGAAATGTATAATAATAAACCGTATTGTAGGGTAATCGAGAACGAAGCGATATAAAACGTAAATTATTGTGTTTGCAGTCATGTTTATGTGCTGTATGAAATCCTCACGTAGATAGGTACGAGTAGTTTCTGTAAAGATTGGCCGCCACGCCGAGACCGAAACCGATTAAAACATTATTGTAAAACGAAACTAGGCAGAGCTTCATAGATCAAGTATTAAGTTGCAGTTAGTATTAATAAGTAGGCAGAAAGCAGAAAGTTTCTTAGAAAACCGTGATGATAAAAACATTAAAATAATGAGTCAATGTGTTCGAAAGCGACGCATAAATTAGTAATACATTTCTAAAACAGTAAATTACTACTAAACATGGATTTCTCTAATACGGTCTTATTTACGATAACTGAACGTTTCTAAAAATAAAGTCTACAAACATGCCGGATAATTACGAGAAAATTTATTATACTTGTAACTTTATCCGCTTGGAAAAATATCTTTAGTTTAATTCGCAGAGATCACGAATAGTAAGAGTTCTAATCTTTTCCCGTCGTATCCGCAATCCATGTGATATACCAAATATGAAATCTATAAAAGTCTCAAAACCCACTCTGCCGTTCTCGAGCTTAGCCAATAGAAAAGGATTTTCAATCATTTTCCAAACGCATGTTTGCATAAACGTGTCGCAACACAAACATAAGAATTTTGAAAATAAACGAAGTAGTTGATAGATACTTACCTATTCAACGATATTAAAAATAGACATTTAAATTTTATTCATACATATTGAAGAATCGTACTAATTAGTAACCTGAAATTCTATATTTAAAACTACTTCACCTAGGAGCCTGAAATCTGGCATATTAGTTATTATTTTGGAAATTCGAGCAAAGCCGCGAAAAGTCGCTTGTCAAATATACATAAAATCATTACTCCTTCAACTATGAAAATTATAAATTAAATTATATATTCACGATAGATCGGATAGAAATAATTAGCGACTCGGCTTAAATATTTAAAAGGGAATATTTTAATATTAGGTATGTAATTAATTAATACCTACAACAAAAACATAATTTCTCATTGCTTATAAATAGGCTGTTCATGAATGTTTCATTCATCTGTTAACAAAGTCCTTGGGCGTAATATTTTCATAATAAATAAGCAATGTGTTATGACAGGCTGATTAGGAAGGTAGGTACTACATATTGCCGACATGACACCAATTTCCAGTGGCGAATCCAGGATTCTTGTTTTTGGGGGATGCTTGAATCAGATAGGGCAGTTGTTGCACTACTAATATGAATCGAATGGGTGAAAGATTTTGGTGGGGCTTGAGCTCCCTAGCTCCCTCCCCCCTTGGATGCGAAACTGCCTATTTAAAATATATAATAACTGTCCAGTAGGCCTACTCTCTTTCTTTTTATCGAAATTCATGAATTTTCGTTTTTCTTATTTTTTTAAATTTACGGGGGAGTTATCTTATTAATTTTTGGATAAGCACAACCAGTTCAAACCCATGGTCGATTTTCTGGAACGAGTGGATTAAATTGATGTTGCTGGCTCTGTATATCATCACCTCATTTTTAATCGAAACTTCGTTTTCATTGAAATAGAGTAGGCCTCCTGTTATGGATAGAGAGACATTATATTTTCTTAACATTATTAGATTATGTCCCGCAGCAGATCGATACAGGCTGATGATTGTGACGGTCATTACTCCTTCACTAACTATCTCTAGGTCATATGCGACTTTATGATAACAATTTTAGAAGACACACACACACACGTGAATGGAACCAGCAAGGTCCAAAAAAATAAAATGTGGTCCTTTAGAGCGTTACTCCGCTGCTAGGTTGTTACTTAGCAGCGGAGTAACTCTGCTAAAACTGCTAGGTAACAACCTAGAAGCGGAGTAACTCTTATCTTTAAAAACTAAAAGGGCTCCATATCTCTACGTGTGTAATACATTATTGCATCAAACAAACTATAAACAAATGATCAGATATTTTCAGCGTCTACACGCAATTTAATGTACGTCTATGGCCATTAACTAAAGGGTATTATCGATGACATAAACCAATTTGTAGCAGATTTATCAGTGGGAGGTATCTCAGTATCGACTGTTAATGGCATCAGGGGACCGACGACGATCTCTGCCACAGATTACATTGGAAATTGCTATCGGTTTAAAATAGAAAATACTTTGGGAAAGGAAACATTAATGGAGTTTTTGGCCTGTAAGTGAAGTGAATCCTGTAGTATCAGTTAATTTTGTCAGGGTTGCTGTGTTTGGCGCGTAGTTAAACTACGCTGTCGTTAAAAAATATATCAGACGAGTCCAAATCAGGGTATAAGTTACATCCCTAATACCAATCTTTGTAAGACCTCAGCATGTGAATTCTTTCTGCCTCTGTGGCGCGGTGGGAGTGTATCCGACTGCTACACAAGAGGTCGTGGGTTCGACCCCCACCCAGGATAAAACTTTGTGAGATGAGCACGATGGTTTGGTCTGGCTTCCATAGTACAAGCTCTGCTTAGTTTGGGATTAGATAGCGTTGTGGGAGTTGTCCCAATATATTATTATTATTATTATTATTAATCAGTTTTGCAGGGTCTTGAAACTTATATCATACAAGACCGAAACAAGCCTTACTTTACGTCCCTATTCCAATCTTCGTAAGTCCCTTGTGTTTCGTATTACGTGAAAAAAAAATACAGTGATATCACACTCCAAAACATTTCATGGGACACCACAGCCCCATAAACATCAGTCTCGCACGCCCCCAAAATACAAATTAATTTCATCGGCGAACCAACGATAAGTCAAAGTAGAAGGGCAGCCATTTTTCTCTATTGGGTATATTAATATACGGCAAAGAACACACGTCATAAAAACAGCCCATATGGATCACTCATGCCCTATCCAACGAGTATAATTTGGCACCACGGATATTAGATCTGCAAATTGGTCGTGTTATCTTCCACCCTACACTAGGGTGACTGTTCTAGGGTGGGTTTGGATTACTAGTACTGATTATGTCATTATTGTAGTCTTTTGATGTTACATTATATATCTCACGCTTGGTCCCATTGGGGTAAGCAAAGTCTACTTTACGCCAATAGCTATGATCTGTATATTCTCCCAATCTCATCCTCTACATTCATAACCCTTATTTCTCATTATTAAGGGCAAGAATGTTGTCCTTGGTAGCTTTTGTACATTGGAAGCATAGAACTCTCTTCATTCTCATTCTTTCTACATGTCTAAACTCTATTATTGACACTACATCTCCTTTTTACCATTTTTTTCCGTAATACATACAAACTTATACTAAAATATAAAGGCAATTTAACTTTGCCTGACCTGCCAAAACATTGAGCACATTTTGAGCTGCTTAGTTGTTGATTTAATTTATTTAAATTTATACACAAAGTACTTTATTAAGCAACACGTCGTTATAAGTCGTTGACAGAATTGCCATGAATCTACATTTACATTTGTGCCAAGTTCACGAACATGGAAAGTTTTTGACAAAAGGACAAGGCAATAAAAACTCACTTTAACTGTGAAACACCGAGATTACTGAACAAAAGCTCCATAAGCATTTCGCTCGAGACTCGAGAGAGAATCTCAGATCCCCTAGGAGCAAAATGGTCCGAGGTGGTCCAAGATTCCCTGGCCATGATCGATGTGATTGCTCACCGCGCTTGCATGGACTTAACAAAAAAATATAAATATATTAAACCTACTTAGCAATAATAGATAACGAAGTTCATAATGAGGCCAAAATAGTTAAAATAAAATATGAGAATGCAAAGAACTTATGATCTTTGACTAAACACAGACGGTTAATTAGCATTCACGGCAGACAATCGTAGGTTATTGGAAAGTCAAACTAAATGACGCCAGGGACGTATTGTCCTTTTGTTTGACGGTAAATATATGTAATACTACTTAATGAGACCCACATAATTTACAAAGGGGGCCTCTTTGGGATGTTTTAGATGTGGTTAATCGTTACCTTTTATGAAACAAAAATCAAGCGAGAGTAGTTCCCGAAACCCGCGCTTCATGGAAGCGACGGCGACGCTGAGCTGGACCAGTCTACCCGTGACCACGGCCGTTGCAATACGTATTACAACGGGGGTGGTCATACAAGTTATTTTACCTTAAATTATTCACACGATTAAGAACCGTACTATATTATATAATTTTATAATATTAAATTTTATAAAAAGGTCAGGATTATAATCATCGTAACATATTCGATGCGGCGTTTGGCAACACAAGTCAATTGACATAAATGACCATATACCATATTATTCTCATAATTAATAATGTCATGACTTGCCCACACGCATAAATGATAATATATATATATACTTCGTCGTCGTTATATGATAGGAAATTTCCTAGACGAGATGTTTCTTTACGATTTAATAACTAAATTAATGACTCGTGGACGACATAAATGTAATGTATGTATTGAAAGAGGAAACTCATTACTATAAAATAATTTTATATTTTTTTCGTATCATCTCATATCATGAGGGAATCGTTGGTTTTTGTTACTTAAAGCTTCTAGCGCAATAATAACATTTTGAACCAAGCTATAAAATCATGGTCACCCCAAGGAAATTCCCTCCTTGACTATCTGTAATGGCGAACGCAACGCCGTCTAATAGCTTTATTGACCCAACGCTAGCAGCGAAATTTATCCCAACACTACTTATTTATATCTAAACTTATTTGATATGCGGAAATCACTAGTGTTGCGAAATCTGCGAGTGGGAGGGTAATGACTAACAGACGTAAATGACGCGTATTGTAATGATATACTTTAGCAATTTATAGAGATTCTTAATAAAATTGCTACTACACAGATTTAGAATATACAATTACTTCAAGGTTGTCTGGTCGTCAATGACTCGAACATATTTGGGAACAGCTAGGATGATTCTTTTTATTACAAATTTAAAGTGGCGTGGGTATGCTAGTAAAAAAAATCGTTAAACATTCGAAGGTTCTTTTAAAAACTGTATTTAAGACAGAATTATTCAAAAAATGTATTAAAGACAGAATTATTCAAAATCTAGAACAATCGACAACTGTATGATTCAACTAAAAGATGTGCGTTTAGAAATAAATGCTACGTTGGTGTACCAATAAGTACATTTGAAAGTCCATTTTAAAAACAAAAACTTGGCTTTTACCCAACCTTGCATCTCAAAAATTGAGAGTTCCATAATAAAAGTAAATATATAGCCATTTACAATGTCACCCTGTCACTGACATTACACAAATAATAAGTTTGCATAACCTTTTTCACACATCATGAATGTCACATTCAAAATATAAGTAAATTGCTAATTAGAAAAATGAAAGAAAAATGCGAATTTTATCTTCATAGATTTTTTTGTAAAAAACGAACATTGTAACTTTATCGGGAATCAGTCGTGCGCACTTTTGGAACGGTAAAAAGTTACAAATACCTAAAATAACTTAGTTATGAGAGCCAAAAGAGAAAAAAGGGCTCGTCAATGTACCTCTAAATCAACGAGAAAAGAATTGAACCACCATTTGGTTTAATTCTTTCAGTAAGCGTAGACAATCGTAATGAACACTAATAGAACCTGCAGTGAGATTAACACATTGTTTTGCATGAGTCTAAAAATACTACATATTAGGTATACTTTATACCAATTTATACCAATAATAGGTATAATCCGAGTACGAATTAAACATTTAGACAAGGACGAAACATTAGATTTTTTTTAGTAGCATTTAGAATTGATGATGACCAAACAGACAGAAAAAAGTTTACTGACAGATTTTCGGGTGTCCGTATACACCCTTTGCAAATAACTACACAAGTTCAGAAAAAAAGACAATTTTTCTTAAATTACAAACAAAAACTTCAGTTTTTATAATGAATTGATTAGAGAGGCCACAAAGCGCTGGGCTTCGTCTATATCGTCGATTTAAATACTCAAATACTCAACTGGAATCACGCGATATATGACCTTGTGTCGTGACAATGAGGAACAATTCATGCGGAATGTATTTGCAAAAGTAATTCAATGTAGCGATAAAAATGTAATAAAACGCGGAAAAAATCGTTATCGCAGTGGTGTAAGCACATGTAAAATGCGTAATCTGGTGTAAATCTCGCGGCGCGTGACTAGGCGCATGTACCAGTGCTAGTGGCACAGTGACCGAGATGCGCGCGCGCCGCCGGCGCCAACGTGCGTGTGACGCAACCGCGTAGGGCAGATACTGCTATCCGCGCCTATATCTACCGCCATGTCAGCCTGCGAGATAAATGCCGGTTAGCAACCCGCGAATTTGCATACCGTCGCGCCATTCATTTAGACTCACGTTACACTGATTGTTCCACAGCTAAACACATTCGGTGTTTCATAAATGTGACAACGAGTAACCTCTATACAGACAGGGGCGTAAAAACATGATGATTTATGCTAAATTCGCCATTCTGGAAAAGTACAGATGACGCAAATATGTTTAAAAAAAAATGTAATTTCCGTGTTCTATACAATCCCTGTTATTTCTCACTTCATAAAACTGTCTAGTGTGCGACAATAACAATAATAAAAATTTAAAATCAGTATTAATTAAGTATTTTACGACGTCTGTCGTTTAGTCAGTATTATATTATCAAGGTAATCTTGTCTTGACACTAAGTTCAAGTACAATACTTTAGTATCTATAAACGTAGCAGTTAGAATCACGTCGGCGCTAAACTGGGGTCACGGGTCCGTATTGTGAGGTGTACAGTGGTAACATCGTTAATTATTTATTTGTGCCCGAGTATAATTCACAATGGACGAGGAAAATCACCGGTTGAATATAAACTAAGTAATTAGCAAATGTAATCGTTGCAGGACGATGTTACTGTTGTATAGTGTCTAATATAAAACAAGAAAAGAAAATAACATGTCGAAGAAAGTTGTTGAAGCTTGTTTGTTTCAGATAAAAGAGCAATGATCGACCGTGGGAATGCATTGTGTTATTAATCATCTTATTTATATAAGAAACACTTTCGATATCCGTGGAATAAAATCCGTAGTGTTTTAATGTTATTGGAGACATTCTAGAATACTAAGAAAATATTTCCAGTTAAAAAAAAACATCATATATTTCTCTTCACCTTTCAAACTCGCATGTGGCAGGTCAACGTCCTTTCGTTGAACTGTCCCTTTTATTTAAGATAGGTACAAAAATAGTAACACCATTGAATACTCTTAGAGACTCGATTTAAATAAAATGTAGCCCATTTAGTTGCCACAGAATAGGTTCTTTCTGTAGTGTATTGCGTCGTTTTGGCGATCCTACATAAAAAATACCATTCTTAGAAACATAATGAGCCAAGCCAGGAACAAATAGCCAAGAAAATATTTTAAAAGCAAAGCCATATACACATTTGTGTAACGTCTTCCATTAGTAATAGGCTCACATCTTTCGTGAATCCAAAATTTCGACACTGATTCGATATAGCGAAGTGACTGAAAAGAGGCGCCATCTCCGAGACTCGCCAAGAAAATGCTGCCAAGATGATCTACAAAAGACTGGTGGAACGTTAAACATCAGCTGATTGAAAGTTACAATATTTGTTGCCAAGCGGAAACTAGACTAAATATAATCTAGATTAAATCGCCTACGACCGGGAACTAGTTCAGTGACATTAGTTTCTTCATTTCTGAAAAATTCAATTTGCTCGTTTTATTTTCGAGCGTATAATGTTATGAAAATTAAACGTAACTAACGAAGTATATTAAGATCAAACCAAAACGGCTTTTGAGTGAAAATGAAGAGTGGCACGACTGCGAAGAGCCAGTTTTTAAATAAAAGGCAGGAAATAGTGCAGACAATAGTCATCGTTAGTTTCAACGCCGCACAGTTACGCTTTTAGACTTAAAATAGTCCTGTACGCCTAGTACCAGAATCTATTATTGAATATGTATGTGTTGCACTTTGTTACAGGCACTGCAGTCATTCTAGCTAACTGACAAAGAGCTCTGAGCTCGAGTTCACTCACAAAGGTGCGCCTAATTTACTTGGCTGAATTAAGTCTAATAATGATGTAGTCTCAACGAGTCTCAACCTTTCTCATCTGACGGTAAATTCAATTTCTTTAATACCTCGGATTTTTCTGGCAGTTATGTTGATGATCTAATGGTATAGATAGCTTACAAGAGTCAAACATGTCAGCATTACGCAATAGCGCATTATATGACTCGATATTATTTATTAAGTTTAATTTTATTAGTACGTAATACGTTGTACTTCTTAACTTTACTTTGTACCAAAATATAGTTATCTTTTAAATCTTTTATCTAAGTTTATCTCAATCTTACCCTCATCCCGAACGGACAATTAGTATAGACCAGCACATTACTTTCTACGAAACACCATACTTCGCCGAAACGAAACAGTGACTTGAAAAGCTGTCGCACTTTAAACACGAGAAGTTTTAGGTTCAAAAGAGCGGATGGAGCCACTCTATCATAACAAATCTTTCTCTAAGCGTAAGAGGAGATAATTTAGGATTACTAACAGTAAATTTAATATTATAGGAGCAACAAAAGAACGCTTAGTTACTATAAAAAAAGGCTTCACGCCACTACAGTAACCTATCACAAAACGAGGCACGTATTACGCCAAAAAATAGTCGGTATGATGGTAGCGTGTAACAACAGGAAAATGTTCAAACTTTCTATCAAAGGAAAATCCATGTGATTATACTACATAAGGAAAACATCAGTTGCACAATGCTGTGCAATGAATCAACCGCTATTTCTAGACGTCGCAAACGCATCTTGGCACACGGAGGAATGCAACACATTGTATGATTGTCTAAGTATTTATAGAGCGCTAGTACCTTTAAACGGTCTAGGAGCGGTTTTACTGTAACGGATACTTGTAAATGTCAAACAGGTACTTGTATATTGCAAACTTTGCACTAGTATTTTATAAATTCTTACGGTCGAATACTCAGCTGGGATATATTGAGCGTACATAGCTCTAGCTCAACTTAGGTAAAACTTTATAAAAAACTTGACAAAGTATGACGCTGATAGTAGACTTTATAGTCACTATCTCACTAGTGTTTTGCGTGGGCGTTACTCCCACGTCCGCAGAGCGACAACGCTGCGTAAACGCGACGTTTACGTTGCGTGTCCAACGTTAAAGCAGCTACCGTGCTATCGGCCGCTGGTCGTAACCCCTGCCCACGCCCCCTCGAACGGAGCGGGACGGCGTGATTTGTAACTGTTGCCAAAAAACGCAACGTTAACATCGCGTAAAACGTCAGTAGGATAGCGGCCTACACACGGAGCTTCGACTCCGAATCGAAAAGGTCGGACCTTCCGATTGATTTTACACCTTCGAGTCCGACTTCGACCCTGACACTTTTTAATCGGACGTTTTAATCTCTTTAAAGCTAATTTACACATAATAAATGTGGGAAGGAAAAATTCTCACGGACTCCCTATGATCGCGGGTTTGGGTCCCGCTCAAGTGAATTTTTCCTTCGCACATTTCATATGATTGATAATGTTTCCCATATTCGTCTTCTCCCACCAATTTTAAAATCTCAGACTCCGATTTCGGTTCCTATAAAATCACCTCGGTAACATCCCTAATCCAAAATAATGGTAAGCTCGCACTGAGGCCAATAATTTATTTTTCAATTACTTAATTTAATTTCATGTTTTACCTAGCAAAGTTATGTATAAGCACGATATATAAATCTTCGTCTCAATCACAAATAAATTACATAAAGGCGCTCTGCCTTTGGTGACATTCAGATCTTAGCCAAACAAAAATTTGGGTGGCACTTTGGAATAGCGTGACGCTTACCATCAGGCTCACAAGCTGCTCGTCTCTTCATTTAATGGTATAAAAAAATATTAGACATTCTTACGGCTCGTGCTGTCACTGTCAATTTCAGTAAAATAGTAGCAACGAAAATACTTTTGAGAACTTTTCAAAGTATCCTTTGAGAATACAGGGGTTAGAGACATTATTTATGTTATAAATAGTTAATTAGTTAAGTGTCAGACACATATCATCAAAGAAAAAGTTAAATTATAACTTGGTAACGAAATGATACAGGTCTGAAGTTTTGTTTTCGGTCTACGGGTTGATAATTTCTAATTAAACAGTTTCTAATTCTCCTAAACTGGACAAAAATAAATCGCTTTATGTGGGTACGAACGGATTTAATTAAATTCTTTGTGATTTTGTGCATCATAATCATTGTTCAATC
Organism: Herminia tarsipennalis; assembly: GCA_945859575.2. NCBI lineage: Eukaryota > Metazoa > Arthropoda > Insecta > Lepidoptera > Erebidae > Herminia > Herminia tarsipennalis. Next base: position 20,501,144 of record OX243850.2, read on the forward strand.
GACTGATGGTAGCACCAGTTTCTAAAAAAATGCGAATTCAAAAGTTATCATTAATTTTAGATTCGATTTCTTATAAGGATTCCAATATAAAATTGGATAAGGTCTTCAATGGCCCATATAGCAATTATATTCACATAAATTTGCCATTGAAACATTCCTCACGACACCTCATCTATATCGACAGCCATAACACATTCCATAGAGACCATCGAGTATGTATATTATGTGAGTTTACCGACTTGATGGATATTTGAGTTTAACCCTTTGAAGTAGCCGCAGTTACTAAGTGACCACAAACAATAGGCTTTCTGTACGCGATCAAACTTACTAGTACGGACTAAATTAAGACTGCGTATAAAGATTGAAAGCGGTTACAATTAGTGTTGTTACCATATGCATCGCTTTAGCGAGATTAGGATTTTTTTCAGAGAGATTGGCGTCTCGATTTTTACGCCTCAGTCAAATATCGGGGCTTGAGCGCAAAAATAGCATTTTTGCGCTCAAGCCCCGATATTTGGAAAAATGGATCTAGCGACACATTTCCTTCAGATTTGATACGGGTTCTTTAACATAGTAATTAGTATGTCAAGTCATGCCCACGAGAAACAGTTCCTTTAGATTTGACTTGTTTTACTTTATTTGTGAGACACCTATAAAGTAGGTACAAGTACTGACGACTGTATTTTTATTATAATGTGGGCAGCACCAGGTCACTGGCTCATAGATCTACTGATGTACTGACCCATTTGTTGTAACTTTACTGCACGCGTGGGATAAAACAGCTGTTAGCAGCAATATATTTAGTTCAAATATTTTAAAAAAACGTACTTTGTTCTAGAAATCATACAGATTTAGCAATTGCTATCTGAATTCGCGATACCTACTCATACTGTATAACAATCGTGGCCTTTAGACCCATCGACGATATCGAAGGTTAAATGATAGGCATACCCAGGATCAAATGCCAAGTAAAGTAGATTACAAATAATAGTAATAAGTATCTACTTCATTAATTAATTTAGGCACCAAACGAATTTCAATTAAAATTGGCTATGTGACGGTAATACCTCCAATAATCATGGACTAGGCATAATTTTATGAAGTAGTCTGTATAGATACATGAAAATAATATCGGACTTAGGTACAAAATACTTGAAGTCAAAACTTTTGACTTTGATTTATTTTAGAGGTCTATCTATCCCTTTCTATGACGTTTAGACGTTCATCCGGATGAGAGAGATGGTCAGACTTCCTAAGTAAATCATGGTCAAATATTTTAACTTCAAGTAGTAGGCGTCCAATTTAGATAGTTATCTAGATGTTTATTTGTAACTAATGTCCTGACTCCATTTCTCTATCTCTCTAAACACACTAACTGCGCACTGATCTGTGCATTACGTATAGTATAAATAAACAAATACATATTTATTCAATGCGCTACCAAAGGATGGTTAACAAAGTTGATAATTATCATATACACATGTAGTGTTGATACAATAAAAACAAAGTATTTTCCATAGATAAGGAAAAGTCATACTTCAACATTTGTTGATAAACAACAATATTACTCTATGATCTTACTTATATCTAGGTACCTAGTTAATGATAGAAAACGCACAAAATTCGTGGGAAACGCGACGAGTTTAACTTTACGTAACTAGTATTCGTAGAATCTATTCTTTTAGTACCTATATTGTAAATATTTAAGTATGTTTACTCTCTAATACTCGGAGCTTATTATCCTCAGCATAGTAGTTGGAATTGCTATGAGGTAATAAGCATAATAGTATGTCACTTCTGATGTAACATGCCATTCACTTATTTTTTTTTCTAGAATGGAAAGTCCTAACTCACTCATTCACTATTTACTATTTAATCCAGTCCAGACCATTGGACTTAAAAAGCTGTAATTTTACAAAGAGATAGCTTTTGGTAAAGTCACAACACAATAAATTCTGACACTGCTTTTAGAGATTTATTCTAAAAAGTTTCGTTCCTATTAAAATACTTAAAGTAAAATTTGAGGCGGATCGCTTGTTTAAATACATTTGAGAACCATTTCTACTGAATATTGTAGTTATACTTCCGTATAATATACTCACTCTACTAGGTACGTATTCTTGCTAACATACAATTCAATACAATGTAGTATCCTCTTATCATGGACACAAATCCTCTCCAATTGACCGATATCTAACTATCTAGAGATACGTCACACAAAGCGGAGCACAATCAAAGCGGATAGGTTCCCAAGTACATAATCGTATCTATCTGACGTCTTTTGCTAACCTATATACCCACTTATCTACCGGCCTTGAATAACCAAATTCTCTTAAGAAATTGGCACGGCTAACCTAAATACTAGACTTGACATTGAAAATCGTAATTTGTGAATCTCATTCATTTTTATAAGAAATAAAATTAAAAGAAGCGAAATGTCGTCTCGCTGTAATTTATATTATGTATAGAGACGTGTTGGAAAAAAACTGCGATATTTTATAATGTATTTAAGGAACCGGTTAAGACATATTAAAACAGTAAGAAGTCAAAATGGTTGCTAGTTGCGTAGAAACAGGTGTTGAACAGCTATATATTAATGTTAAATGACCATTGTTTCCGCTGTGCGTTGGCGCCGGGCCCCTTTATATACCTATGTATGTGTATAAGCCATTAAAAATTCATTTATTGGTAATATTCGTGACACATTATGAAACTTATTGCTATTATTCTTTTACTATTTACTACTACTATATACTATGACTCACGTCGCTCGTGTGGATACAAGAAAAAATACACTAGCTTCCAGCTGAGTTCATTTGAGCTGGTCTGTATGAAATATATTTATAACAGACGCAATGCGAGTAAAATAGAAACATAGGAGGGTGGCTAGTACGTCAAAGTCAGTTGACCATTGTATTCAAGCCCCCAATAGAACTACGAGTATATTCGTTAGCCACATATTTGTTCGCATATACTTAACCGTCACGTGTTCAAATTTCCGTCAGTCCACATTTAATTTAAATAGTTCTTGAAGGTTAAGGTCGATAACTTCTAAACGTAAAAAAAAAATCACGTTTGAACACGTGACTTTTTAGGTATAAAACTAATATAGATGACAATTTTCCATCAAAATTAAAAGTGACCTATCAACTAAAAACACTTTACCTAATAGCTCGATAATCAGGTTCTTTTTATGTTGTAATATGATGTAAGATGTAATAAAGTTTAATAATAACCCAACAGGTATTATTTGATCAACTTGTCTACTAATAATATCATCGTAAGGTCTTACAGGAGGGCTCAATTTTTTTTTTCTTTTACGATGTCACTACTAAGTAGGTGCATGATATTCAAAGAAAGAAAGGGATTTTTAAGACATAGATTAGACCAAGGTTTCCCAAAGTGTGAGTCGAGACGCCCTAGGGCGTTGCCTGGCAGAGGCAACCCGAAGCGATATACGTAGATTGCCTGTCTGTACCAATGTGACTGAGTTGTGTAAGCACCGCGCGCATTTTGACTATCCAAACATGAGCCCTGTTTTGGGAAGCTAAGCTCAGAAAAGCAACCACATTCTTCTCATTAGTAGCCAGTCAAAATCTTTTATTTTTAATGTTATTTGGATGTATTTTTTGGGAACTTCTCAGGACATTTAAGCCTATTGAATGTAAGTGGAAGGGGGCGGGATAAGTTTGGGAAGCCCTAGATTTGACTGTGTTATCTTAGAAACTAATAAGAATAACCTTTGTTTGTACGAAATATAAGTACTGAAGAATCAAATTCGCACATTCGCATAGCAAAATGAAAATTAGCCAATTCTCGAATATTCAGGAAATACGTGAAGGCCTTTTCATAGCCTATAGAACACATTACTTAACCAATGACGTCACAAAACAATGGGGGCGCGGACCTATTAATGTCGTCACCAATTTGCAAAACGCTTATTTCTTGAACCAAGATTGTTGTGGCAAAGAGTTGACGACAGCTGAGAATCTGTGTGTTATACATTTTAGTAATAGTCCTTATTCTTTCACTATCAAATTTATGACTGATAATAAAGATGAATTCAATTGACTCCAATTTCCTTGAAGGCTATTTAAAATAAAAAATCATTAATCATGCAAAAAATGTACTGTTTTGTTTACTTGAGCGGTAATTACAGATTGCGTTGACAAGGCCTTCAAATACGTTGTATGAATTTACAAAATATCCAAAAACCTATTAAAACCGATCTCTTCAAACACAGATTCCTAAAGCAAGTAAATATCACAGTGAAAGGAACTTAATCCCTCGAAGATAGGAAGTAGAAGTAGGAAAGAAATAATTGAGTTCATCAGCTGTGAACTGTAGGCGAACTGAAGGCGTCGCCGGTGGGCGGCCCAGTCACGAGATCATGAGTCAGCCGGTTATTCCCGACATCCTGGCCCAATTACACATTACACTGGTTAAGGCGAAGCTGTGTAGTAACAACTAGTTTTTGTTGGATTATATTGTATCCTACAAGGACTTAAAGGGATGTGTCTAGACTAGTTGCGGTAATTTTGTTACCTTTTTGAATGCAAACAAAACTAGGAGTGTCAATTGTGTTGTCGACTTTGTTTTTGTGAAATTTTAGTGCATCGGTAACCTATATTATGGTTTGATTATTACGGTATTGTCGGTACAAAAGTCACTGATAGCGGAAGAATTTTCATCTTAAACTCACTTTCCGTTGAGTCACAATCACAAAGTCATACACGTATGTCTGCAATATCGTCATAATCTTACTCACTTGCAGACGTACTACGTAGACCATACTGAAAGTTTTTGCATTCTGATAAATAATAAGACTAGATTATTGACTTACGATACATTTATTATTTTTCAAAGTACATATATACTCTCGAAATAAACGCATTTTTGCGTTTGCTGAAACCATTGTACAAAGCAGTTGGACCAGTCTTTCTTAGAGACCTCTTCAATGGCTACATGGAACGCATTCACAACCAATTCAGGGCTCGTAAAACGTGTGCCTCTAAGTTTGTCTTTAATTTTTGGAAACAGAAAGATGTCGCAGGGTCTCGCACCCTGCGACATCTTTCTGTTTCCAAAAATTAAATCCGGGCTGTAAGGCGGATGAGTCATCAGTTCCACATTTGACGCCTTCAAATAGGCTTTGGTTACCTTAGTAGCGCAATGTGCGGATGCGTTATCGTGGTGAAGGAGAACATTGCTTCGAGGACGCTTTTCGTAAACTTTTTCTAAGACTCTGCGCAACAAGTGTTGACGTACCAATCTGCAGTGCAGTCACTGTCCTTTGATCTTCAAGCGATACTGTAGTATAATGTCCTGATTTGCCGAAAAAAGAAGCAACCATTTTTTACCAATGCTTCCGACTTTTCTTAACTTTCGTCAACCAATCTTCAATAGGAAAGAACCACTCCGCCGACTGGCTTTTTCTTTCGGGTTCAAAGCCGGTCTTGTCACCTGTCACGATATTATTATTGGCACCACTGGACAGTCTGTCGTTTCTGGTCCTCCGTTAAGTCATGCGGTATCCATCAAGTGCAGAGCCTCCAAACCTTAAGATGCACAAGTAAAATGTTTTGCACTTGGATCATTCCAATGTCTAACAAAGCACCAATTTGCTGGCAAGTAATTTATTTGTCAGTTTCAATAAGTTTTCGTACAGTGTCAATATTAGAGTCTGTAACCGCAGTCGCCGGCCGACGTTCATGTACCTCGTTATGGAGATGATCACGTCCACGTCTAAATTCTCCAAAACCACGAATACACAGAGCAACGAAAATCATTGATCGAAAATGTTCATTTTGATAGCGACACATAATTTTCGAAAGGACGCCGCAATATAAAAACAAATGACAGTCTCGCAAATTAAAAAGTACTTAACATGTTCCCAAAAAGTGGCCAGATCCAGAAACTGTTCAGTATTTCCCACGTTGTTTCAGTGTGGATGTGTGTGTCTACTTCCACATACAGTCTAATATATAAAATTCTCGTGTCACAGTTTTCGTTGCCATACTCCTCCGAAACGGCTTGACCGATTTTGATGAAATTTTTTGTGCTTATCCGGTATCTATGAGAATCGGCCAACATCTATTTTTCATACCTCTAAGAGTTTGTTTGTTTGTTTGAACCGGATAATCTCAGGAACTACTGGGCTGCATTGAAAAAATAGTTTATTGTTAGATAGCCCATTTATCGAGGAAGGTTATAGGTTATAACATCACGCTACGACCAATAGGAGCGGAGCAGCAATGAAAAATGTTGTAAAAAAAAAGGAAGAAAAAAGAAAAAAGGGAAAATTTACGCAGACGAAGTTGTTCGGGTCAGCTAGTTATTATATAAATTACACATTCATACTAAGTGAGTCATTTAAGATAACGAACTAATCAATCGATTATAGGCTACCGTACGATAAAACGGTGTATTGTAGATAAAATCTCCGAAAATGACAGATTAACCACCGCTTAAATTATACGCATTCCTTATGTATACCCACACCCACATTTCTTTTCACAATCTTCTCAAAAAACAACGATTATTGTGTTTTTACTTTTCACAAAAGAACAATGATTTCAGACAATTAAAGCTTAAAACTTATAATTAATAGTTAAAAGGTTTTGACGAGGAAACAAGAGCGCTAAGGTTTACAATCCAAGGTCTGCCTTCTTATCAACCGTGATGTAGGCACGCATCTTTGTCAACTCGGTAATTAAAAAAAAAACCCATTCCATATTGTATATTGTAGGAAAACCACAGAGAATGCGTTCATAGTCATCCTATTTACTGCTATTTAAAATTAGTTAGGAATCGAAGCACCTTGTGATTCATTCAATGAAGTAGTTATTACACCTATTATATACAAAAATCACTCGTAATCGCATACAGCAACGGGTATACATTTAAAAGATACACGTGTCATTTAAATTAGATGGCAATTAGTTCGTCACAGCGAGTTCAATGTCATAGACTAGACGAAATCAATTGTGAAAATATTTTGAGGACTTGGCCTTAACTGCGTAGAACGTGGGTAGAAATATAGACTATTAGCTGAATCTTTAAAGAGCCAATCTCGCGGAATGCGGAATATACTAAAACTTTAAGAATTTCGCGTAGCAACAGTGTAACAGAAATGACAAAATGAATACCACGCGATTTCTTTTTTCGTATCGAATGTTGTGAATTACAAAATTTATACAAAGTCTTATGATTGTATAGTAAGTTGTAGGTATGTTATTTCTGTATAGAAAATGAGAAATATGAAACAATGTTTTTATTCGTATGTATGATAACCAATCGAAATTAGTTAGTCTTTTAAATCTATCAGAACCCATTGTTACTACTTACTTAACATTTTTTTTAATATACAATGATAATGGGTTGATAGAATAAATATAATATTTATTTAACCATATAACTATGTCAATTAAACAAAGGCTTCGAACATATCAAAAACATACTAACATAGGAGTATTTTGCTAACCCTGTACAATAATGAAACGAATAACGTTCTATTAAAATATTGTAATATGTAATAGCACAGATAATATAATACTATACTAGTACAGATACCTCATCCCATACAAAGAAATGCGATCGTCCTAACTCGGGCTCGTTTTCGGGCTCGTTTACGGAGACGTTAGATGGCATTAGCAGTGGTGCATAGCAAGCGACATCTAGTGATTCAGGCTACAGCTGATTGATTTTAATGGCCCTCCTTACTAAAGTCGCCAAAAGATGGCGGTAAAAACATCGAGGGATGAAAATTGAGGCCTCCGCTTGGTTTGTTCTAGGTCGTGTGTTTACTTGGAAATAAAGTTGGTTGCTATTTGCTAATACGCGGTCATCGGCCGTGCTTAGGTCCGTATTAATAGATGAAGCTCAGATTCGTTCTAAAGAACGATATCATCTGAGTTCCCTTCTAAGTGCGGTTAGCGTCTTACTAAACGGCACTAATTAATAAACATGTATAGATAGCTTAAATCGCGCCCGTACAAATAACGCAGAAAATCGCTTTAAATGACGTCATTCGAGTGCAGACCTCAAAAATATTGTAATTTGACCCTAATAGGCGACGACACTACATAATTACATTAAACGAATTTGTTATTGCTAAAGTAACTCGTCGGTGTACATACACCTCAAAGTTGAACCTACTTCTATTATGATGGAATGTTTGCGTAAGTTAAGTAACTTTACCACAGTCGGTGCATAGATGGGTGACCCTTGTCTAAAATGTTATACTTACATCAATCATCTTTTTGGTCTTGGTTTATTGTCAGAGAACATTTTTTTATACTTATTTAAATGTAATCGTGAAAAGATTATGCATAATTTCACAAAATCCACAATTTAGGATTAAAATTGACATAATCAACGACGATTTTATAGTATTATATTATCTGTGACGATATCAATGGCAAAAATATTATTTTTTTGCCTTAATTTTTCTGTATTATGACTTATCTATTGAATAGAACGGAGTCTCGAACTCATGTTCAAGGTCGATCTTACGTTTGAGATCGTTTTAATAATACGGGCCTTGAGAGTGTAACTGTCAGAGAATATTCATTAACGACCACATCGGGAGTAGGTATTTAACTCTTTTTTTAACCCTCGACAAAAATGACGAGTGTTATAAATTTAACGCGTATCTGCTTATTGATGTATCTGTGTGCCTGTCTGTAGCAACGTAGCTTCCAAACGGATGAACCGATTTTGATTTAGTTTTTTTGATTGAAAGTTGACTTGATCGAGTGTTCTTAGCTAAAATTTATGAAAATCGGGATTTTCTACTTCATTTCAATTACTTACTTACCTAAGGACGAGGAACCCTTCTTAAGATTTCCTCGTCGTTCCGGTTTGTTAAGATCTTTGTGTCAAAACTTTACCGCCTATATATTACGAACTATAAGGCGCAGACCCATCTTGTTTCTACTTAAACTTCTTGTTTTGACGAGATCTACGTGACCACGGGGTCAAAACTTTAAACGGCTATATTTTACGAACTATTGGGCGCAGACCCATCTTGTTTCTACTTAAACGTCTTGTTTTGACGAGATCTACGTGATCTTGGGGTCAAAACTTTGAACGCCTATATCTCACGAACTATAAGTCGTAGACCCACCATGTTTGTACTCAAACTTGATGTTTTGATGAGATCTATATGATCACGGGGTCAAAACTTTAAATGCTTATATCTTACGAACTATGGGGCGCAGACCCATCTTGTTTGTACTGAAACTTCTTGTTTTGACGAGATCTACGTGATGGCGGGGTAAAAACTTTAAACGCCTATATCTCACGAACTATAACTAACGTAGACCCACCATGTTTGTACTCAAACTTGATGTTTTGATGAGATCTATGTGATCACGGGGTCAAAACTTTAAACGCTTATATCTTACGAACTATGGGGCGCAGACCCATCTTGTTTGTACTGAAACTTCTTGTTTTGACGTGATCTACGTGATGGCGGGGTCAAAACTTTGAACGCCTATATCTCACGAACTATAGTTCGTAGACCCACCATGTTTGTACTCAAACTTGATGTTTTGATGAGATCTATGTGATCACGGGGTCAAAACTTTAAACGCTTATATTTTACGAACTATGGGGCGCAGACCCATCTTGTGTCTACTTAAACTTCTTGTTTTGACGAGATCTACGTGATCGCTGGGTCAAAACTTTGAACGCCTATACCTCACGAACTATAAGTCGTAGACCCACCATGTTTGTACTCAAACTTGATGTTTTGATGAGATCTATGTGATCACGGGGTCAAAACTTTAAACGCTTATATCTTACGAACTATGGGGCGCAGACCCATCTTGTTTCTACTTAAACTTCTTGTTTTGACGAGATCTACGTGATCGCGGGGTCAAAACTTTGAGCTCCTATAACATACGAACTATAGTGCGTAAACCCACCATGTTTGTACTCAAACTTGATGTTTTGTTGAGATCTATGTGATCACGGGGTCAAAACTTAAAACGGCTATATTTTACGAACTATGGGGCCCAGACCCATCTTGTTTCTTTTTAAACCTCTTGTTTTGACGAGATCTACGTGATCGCTGGGTCAAAACTTTGAACGCCTATACCTCACGAACTATAAGTCGTAGACCCACGATGTTTGTACTCAAACTTGATGTTTTGATGAGATCTATGTGATCACGGGGTCAAAACTTTAAACGCCTATATCACACGAACTATAAGTCGTAATCCCATCTTGTTTGTACTCAAACTTCTTATTTTGATGAGTTCTATGTGATCACGGTGTCAAAACTTTAAACGCCTACATCTTACTAACTATGGGGCGCAGACCCACCTTGTTTGCGTTTAAACTTCTTGTTTTGACGAGATCTACGTGATCGCAGGGCCAAAACTTTGAACGCCTATTTCACACAAACTATAGGTTATTTGTACCAACCAACCAAACCAACCTTATTTGTAATCAAACTCGTTTGAACGAGTAACAAAGTGTGAGAGAGAATCAAAGTAGATCTACGACTTATAGTTCGTGAGGTATAGGCGTTCAAAGTTTTAACCCCATAGTCACATAGATCTCATCAATCAAAACAAGAAGTTTGAGTACAAACATGGTGAGTCTAGAGTTTGTGTGATATAGGAGTTCAAAGTTTTGACCCTGTGATCACATTGATCTTGTAGAAACCAGAAATTTGAGAACAAAAAGGTAGGTAGGTCTGCGCCCCATACTTCATAAGATATACACGTTTAATAAATAAAAAAATAAAGTCGGAGGCACTTTACTAAGTTTGTCGAGATTCATTAATGCCTCCGACTGCATGAAATTGTATAATTATGTAGGGGATCATGTTTCCATCTTTTTTGTGCAGGCAGGTTTTTTTATTTTTATAATTTATTTTTTTATTTAATACTTTTTAGTTGTTGTAGGATGTAACTGATGTAGCAACTTACTTTTATCACAGCTATTGTCAAGTATTGAAAATTGAAAAATCAATGGTTGCTAACTAACTTTTTTAGTATTACAGTCATAATCATGTTATACCTTTTTAAAATGCTTAAGATGAGCTCTTTAATTTGATACGCATATTACAGTATTCGAAACATTTTTTTTCACACCTCTTTATTTTGACATCTCATAGCCGCCATGTTTGTTTTTTAAAAACGTCATCTATCTAAGAACACTTGGGCAACTATTACGAATCTAACGACGTGTGAATTGTATAAATCCGTTCAGTGGATTGTGAGATATCAGGTAATAAAGAATATTACATACATACATACAAGATACGCGCGAAAAACATAACCCTTCTTTACAGTCGGGTAAAAATGACACAACTCAACATTATTTTGTCCCCGTGATCCCGTGTCGAAGCACCGTACTGCACGTCTCGCGGGGCCTCTTTGATGCATTGATTTGTAAATATCGAATATTATCTTGGCGCAAGACCGACTGGTCGATCGAGTTCTTTTCGGTCATTTCGATTTTGATGGATTTTAGTCCTGAGTTCTGCAAGGCTGTGATTAGGCGCAGGACCAATTGGGGCGATCCTGCGCCTATTCCCTCTTCGGTCATGTCGATTGTAATGCATTTTCGTAGGTACTGTAGGACTGTGATTAGGCGCAGGTCCGATTGGTCGATCATGCGCCTATTCCATCTTCGGTCATGTCGATTGTAATGCATTTTCGTACTGCAGGACTGTGACTAGGCGCAGGACATGTCGTTTGTAATGCATTTTCGTTTTGTAGGACTGTGACTAGGCGCAGGACGGATTCGTCGATCCTGCGCCTAGTCCCTCTTCGGTCATGTCGATTTTGATGGATTTTCGTCTCGAGCTGTGTAGGACTGTGGTACTAGGCGCAGTCTGTCTGTCTTTTAGATGCACATACTTGCACTTGCACCAATACTAGATAATGTATGGGACAAAGTATAAAATCGCTGTTTGAGCGAATTTATAAAAAAGGGACACTGTATTTTTATGAATTTGCTCATATCTCGAAAACAGTGCTTTCAATCAAAAAAATAATAAAAGTTAATACATTGTTCAGCTTTGATGCAAGTATTTTTCGATTTTTCGCATTATGTCCTTTTTTTATAAATTTGCGCATAACTCGGAAACGAACCACACTGTTGGACCGAAAATGGCATAAACTCGTAGGTTGGGTAGATTGCTATCAACTCAAATATAAAAAACAATATAGTCTAGTCCCATTTTATTTAGTATATTTACGTATTTACTATTTGTAAGATAACCTTGACCGATCCGAAAGTTAGTTCCTCGGGTAAACAATACGAAAAATAATAAAAAAATAATGTCTATTAAAACAACATTATTACTTAACAATCACGTTTTTAGTAGGCTCATTCAAAAAGAAACAAATTTTAAGTTGTGTCGTATAACCGTTAGGGTAGTGTAGCAATGCGTCGGCATTACTGGTTTAAGCGCCCGACCGCCCGACTGGCCCTACCGACATAAAATAACGACACTACAGAAGGCATGCTTCATACAATGCATGCTTTACGTACTTTAGACTGCATAGACATCGTTCACGGGCATTGCTTTTTTTTGGAATATTATTATATAATTGGCTAACCGTGCATTCGTTATTTTCGGTTACTTAGTAATACAGGTATGGCATTCAATATAAATTAATTCATTATTAGCTTTAGCAACCATATCTAAAACAAACTACAAAAAGGTGTGTTTTACTTATTGTATAACCCAAAGTTTATTGACTTAGCGCGGGCGGTCGCGCTAACTGTGCGCGTCTACCGTAGGTATAAATAATGAAATACATTATTATGAGCTAACTTTCTCTATTCTCGGCATTTTGTGGCATCGGTCGGTACATTTGATCGGAAGCCGGCGTCTTTGAAAACACCGCTGGTACGTACCTATTTATAACCTGACCTTGATTATTATTTTTAAAATGCATTTTTATTTCAAATATTTTTTTCGTTGGCAAAAACATGGACTTCGGTTGTACGGTTGGTTTTGGTAATTTGAAGAAGGATTTGACGCAGGATCAATGAGTCATAAATGTGTCAATAAATCATAAAATTTGAGTGGGACAAGGCGCAGGATCGACGAGTAGTCTTGTCCCTAGTTATAGCCCAATAGAAGTTAATGGAGTCATAGGGCAGAAACCCATCAAAACCGACACCACCGACGAGCGACTAGGCGCAAGACCAACGAGTCAGTCTTGAGTCTTTGTTTAGTAGTTGGTTCAGTTGTGGTTGACTTTATTTTTTTTTCTTTATCACAATATGGCGTCTGTCGCCATTTTGAATTTCGATTGCTGTCATGTCTTTACAAGATTATTACGAATCGATCGACGTATGAATCATCAAAATTGATCAACATCACATACATACATACATACACGTCAAACACATTACCCTCCGTAGTCGGGTAAAAATACACATTCAATAGCGGGTCTTGCCTAAGGCGTTGAGGGGAAGTGTATGAATAAGTACTTATTAACCCCCTCCCTCCCCCCTCGCCACATCGCGTGAACTAACTCACTCTTGGCCGGTGTTACCCCCTCCCCCCAGAACATCATGGGCAATGGAACAGGAGTCTAGTTCTTTTATGGGATTTAAAAGCCTCCAATTCTTTTATCTCTAGTTGTAATTTACTACAACTTCATGTCACTCTTACTTCTCGTCGAAAAATAAGTAAAATATATCAACAAAATGTAGGTATGGTCAGAATCGGAATTCCCAAATAGTGCCATCTATTGTTAGATTGAACCAGTTTAATGTTTAAGTTGTGCCTATTATAACGTAGTACAAATAAATTGCCGCTAGAGTTATGACTTTTGTAAAGTTATGGAAATTGGATTTAGGAACCTATTATTTTACAACCCCTTGTATAGCTTAATGATAAAAAAAATAATAATACACATTTTTAGTACCTATCTTCTGATAGTCCAAGTTTTAAAAAACTTCAATATCAAATCGATACTTATAACGCCATCTGTTGATATTTATTTGACCTACATTTCTGTTTCTTCGTGATGAGACCCCGTGGTAATAGAAATTCACACAAATCATAATAGATCGCTTAACGTACTGTCAAGACCATTAATTCCACTTCCGAAAGCTTATATGAAATTAGCAAGAAGAGGGCTTAGCAAGAAAATACAGATCGATATTACCCTCAAAATTCCCCACATTACAAATTAATTTCTCATAAAAAACTAATAACATGACCCGTGGACCGCTAACATTTTCCTTTAACAATACCAACATAAAATAATGAAGCCCAATTTCCTCATATTGATGAAAGTTATCTCATACAATATTTACTAAACCACCCCATAGTTATTAGATAAACAAATACTGTAAAAAAATCATGGCTTTTTATTTTCTATTTTTATTATCGGGTTATGCTTGTAGGAATCACGCACGCACTTCCTCTAAGGGTCTATACATATAATACTTACGTAGAGACACAGCTCATAGCTCAACTAAAAATCCACACACTCATAGATACATACGTACGTACGATCTTAACGTGCAGTCTCGGTTGTCATTCGACCGAGATCGGTGTTAATGCGCATCTATGTGTGAGTGAGCATGTTTTCGCTCGTTGTAGAAAGCCGGCTATCTGTATCTATCAAGTTTATGCATACGGTCTGATTTGTCTATAATATGCTAATGATACTACACCATAATGCTTAATGAAGTATGAAGTAATGGTCTATTAGTGCCATATTACACGTATGTAAACAGTTGTTTGTATACAAATACAAGTTTATTTTTATCACTTTTCGTTGTAATGTCTGTTTTCTTTGTAGTACTAAGAATTTAGAAAAAGGGAATGTATTTCATTATGAAAGCAATAAATTATTGTAATTGATTGAGGTATTACTGTGTTAGACCGCAGGGAAATAAATTGATGTGTACATAAATTATGAAGCAATATTGGTACTATCTATATGCTGGCATTTTCAGAACATCGATAGATAGATGATTACTCTTTTCTGAACCTATATTAGAGAACATCACCTGTCTACACATAGGATATAGGTACTCAAGAAAATTTGATGTGATAGGTTTTTATAACACCAGTAAGTTAATGCCCGAACATTTATGTTTTGAATTTTTGTCTGTCTGTTTGTATAAATAACTAGCTGACCCGCGTAACTTCGTCTGCGTAAATTTTCGCCCTTTTGCAACATTTCTCATTGCTGCTCCGCTCTTATTGGTCCTAGCGTGATGTTATATAGCATATAGCCTTCCTCGATAAATGGGCTATCCAACAGTGAAAGAATTTTTCAATTCGGATCAGTAGTTCCTGAGATTACCGTGTTCAAACGAACTCTTCAGCTTTATAATATTAGTATATATATGTGCATCGCGCAAAAACTACTATACAGTTTTCAGTTTTACAGACGTATTATTGCCGTCTAGAAGTCTAGTCATAGTATTCTTCAAAACTCACGCGGTTTCAAGAGTCATGTAGACGAAGTTGTGGCCAATAACTAGTAATTTATCCAGTGGTACTAGAGTGGTCTTATCGTCTGTCTTTACAGACACATCCATAAACAAAGATCCTACGATATCTCTATTCCGGACCACAATGTTAAATTTCTGTTAGTAAATTTAAAAGATAAAAAGTTCCAGACAACTTCAAGAAATTGAGTTTATTTCTTTTTGACTAGTTTTATTAGCGACACTTTAAGTTCAATTATTAATCAATTTTCTACAAGGTCTTGACGCACGAATATATTAGATGCACATAGATTTGACACTGATGTCATTGCAATAATAAATGAACTATGATGTAGTTGTAAAAATGGCGGCAAACTGAGGAGTCATAATTTTTCAAAAAGGGTTCCTTTCCATTATCTACAGCATTAGACACTATATTATAATATCGAGCAATAAACGGCAAAAAAAACACGTTTGTTATATGGGACTTAAATATTTATTTTATTGTTTTTAATTAATTGTTGTAATAGCGGAATCATCTGAGGAAAATTTCAAATGACTAGCTATCACGGTTCATGAGTTACAGCCTGGACAGACATACGCGACGAACAGCGGTGTAATAGGGTCCCGTTTTTAGCCTTTTGGTAAAAAACATAAAAATGTCGCAAAAAACATGCAAAAATTAAAGTGTAAGTTCTTCCTCATTCATTCACTCATTCACTCATCCCATCATTCCCCAAACCTTAGACCTTGACATTCTGCAGAGATGTTTCTTTTGTAATGTAGGTCAGACAAGGGATAATAATGGTTTCCAGGCGAGTCAAGCTGTAAGGGATAAAGCTACATTGGTACTTATAATTGTAATATTAGGAAGTAATGCCTTTTAGATATTGTAACGTTGTAGGTACTTGAACTGGATTATTTTTTACATAATGAAATATTTTTTATTTTTTCTGACTTTTACGTTTAACGTATGTCAGTCCCATTATACCCCTAAACTTAATAATAATTCCTACAAAAGTTAGATCAAAAGTTTGAACAAGACTTTTACAGCATCTCCGTTTAGTTGAGACAAGATTTGGTGAAACATTCCCGTATATTTTATATCCTAAAACTATACATCACACATACATGTAAGTACACGTCAATTTACTCCACTTATTATATATACAAAATATGCAATATTCAAACTTTCCAACGACAAATCTCAATCAAAAACCTAACCCTACAAAACGAATTCAAACCATCAAAAATACAATTGTATAATGAAATCCTGTAGTAACAATGAGAGCAAACATTATTATAATTTACGTGAGGCATCAGGAATGCCGGAAACAGAGCAGCTGGTTATCTTCCCGCGCAAATTGTACATGTCAACTGAGGGCAATGAGTTGTACGCTGTGACTGTCTGGATACAATGTATATGTATATTATACATTTTAGTCATCAATAAGCGGTAGTTGGCTGGAATTTTATGGCTATTGTGATTTTAGGTTTTGTTTTCGTATTTAATTTGTATTCGAAAGTTCATGAGGATGGATGGATGCTTATTACTCGCTGACCTCATACCAGTAGCATGCTGGACACGCTACTGCTGACAACAAGACGTTCATTAGATTTTGAGATTAGAAGAAGAAGAAGCGTTTATTTGTTGCGCCGTTAAAAGTACACAGCCATAATCGCGTGAATAATTTAAGGCAAAATATCTTGTTTATTGGCAACTGGAACCCAATTAGGACGGTCAATTGACAAAATCAACTGGAAGTGTGTTAACATTTTATGTATGTTTTAACAAAACAACGGCCATTTGTCATTCATAAGTGTCAAAAAAGTTGACAGTACGGTCATTCGGCATTTGAAGTTTCTGTCAGTTTGTACGGTGTTGCCAGTCCAGCGTACGACGTACTAAAGATGTCAGTGTTGTTACTCATTCACGCAAAAACTACCAAATGGATTTTGTTTGTTTGAAACTTTACAGTTTATACATCAGAAAGCACATAGGCTATAAAATCAAACAACGCGAACGAAGCCAACAAAGCGGGGAAATCTGGTATCCTATAAGACCTAATCCGCACAATATTCTACCTATTTTATTTTCGCAATTCTGTGCACATGGAATCATACGGACGTGCGATTTAGAAATCACGCTGTAAGAAAATCTGTAGTTTGATACAAATATGACGGAATGCTGTGAGAATTTTTGAATCATACAAGGATATATCACACCGGGTATTAACGACATATTCTTATTATTGTTGTTTTTGTTATTATTCTTAGTAACATTTCTAAAATCGGCTCGCGGTATACGTGAGAGTATTTTAATTAAAACATGAACGAATGTTAGTTAAAAATTCTTATAGTAAATTTAATTTATTTGACACTTTTATCATTTAAACAAAAAGAAAACAATAAAGCTCTCAGCTGGCAATCAAGGCTGACAAAAAACAAATTAGATACATCGCTACTAAAATCCATAACGAACTTGATCAAACAATACTATGAAAACAAAAGAAAAGAGAACACAAGTTGTTTAACGCCACACCCGCAGAGCTTTTAGTTCTTAATTAAAGGTATAGGAAACATAACAGTCAATTAAGGCTCTGTATACATCAATAAAACGCGTCGGCAACATCGGCCGGTACACAAAAGAACATTCTCAAAACGATAACCACTTCAACGATCGCAATCACACGGCGATTCATTTAAAATTTATTGCCATTTCGAAAAAGATAACATACGGTGTCGGGCGCCCCCCTCTAAAGTCGAACAATAACGTGCCCATCGACAATAACCAATAACTCTTTTGAATACGACGCGAAAACGGCGCGCGAACAATAAATTCGTAAAGAAATCGCCTCCAGTTTACCCCCGTACGTTCTATATTCGAATAATAGTGTACGGGTATAAGTAACAGGGCATTATGGCGACACCCAATTTATTTTTGAGTTTATCGCTTGGTTTGCTGTAATAAATTTCTTGGAACATTAAAGATGGGGCGCATTGTACTGCAATATATTTCGCGTGATAGTTTAACCGTCTTCTGGCGAGTGTTTAAAGTTTCTGTTGAATATTTAGTATTATTTATTATAGGCTTAACGGTGCTTTAGGGTACAAATAACATATAAAACTTTTTTTTAAAGTTCAGGCCCACTTAACATCTATGCCTGAAGTAACTGATGTTCGACGTAAAAAGGTCATCGTCATCAGAAGCAGGACGATTTAATATTCTTATACTATAGATAGATGCCTTTTTTACACGCAAAATGTTTTTGATATTGTTCTTACTTATATGTTTTTTAATTATAATATTTTTTTAAAGATGGCTTGATGCACCTGCCTTAATAAATTGCATATCAAATAGAGGTTATTTTTCTATAATAAGAGATCATTAACATTATACTTCCATAGTTCTACATGTTATGATCAATTTTTAACGGAATATCCTTAGGCGCTGCTATCATCTTTAGACATATGTCTAAAGATTATGCAGGCCCCAATGCGCTCGAACAGATCCGCTTTGTCATAAACACCACGGTTCGCGCTGCGGAAAGCGGGCTTGCGAAAGATGGTCCAGGAGAAGGCTGTCCAAAGAAGCCACGACTCTCAATATTGTGGATGGCCGACGCAACAATCATCATCACAAAGGCAACAGTTCATCACCAGAAAAGTCGTGTCGGCCATGATCTCCCACCAAGAGTAAAAGACGAGCTTTTGCAAAAAGCAGAAGAGCACGAGAATTTTCCGAAAAACCGTTTAGATTGCAAAGGGAAACTTTATCATGGTCAGCATTAGATTTCGACTAAAATAGTGTTTATACTATTGTTTTTCATTTCTACCTATATGTACCGACATTACACTTAACAAATAGTGTGTTATAACAAACCTGAAAATTGACCACACCTTGTATATTAAAATGACACATAAAACTGACAACATACGTTCAACGATACACGGTTTCGTAACATTTACATCAAAGCCCACTGGAATAAAAACAGCATTTGTTCATACCGCCTTTACGATAAGAAACGATCATTTATTCCAAATATTAGTACCACGGTCTACCGGTTACGTAGTTAAAAGTACCAGTTCTTTCTTTAATGTGCAGACAACATTGTTAAACTTATTAACATAGAAATGCAGATATTTTTTGAAAAAGTGCAAAATTAACGTCGAATTCACGCTTCAAGGGATATACAAATGCTTTTGAATCTTAATTAATTTATTAATCTTCAAAATTGATTTATTGTTCGGTGTAATTCGTAATTACAATGTAATATTAAGTAGATACATCACAGTCACGGGAATCGTGTAGATTTCTTTTGCAGACTTTATTTAATATATTTAAATAATATTTTACGTATGTTACCTTTTAAACTCTTTAACACTAATATCTGCTATGAAAGTTGTGTATCCTTATTCTGACATAGTAACCATAAATATATAACGACGTTGTTAAGTAGTCTTGGTATCTTTTGGCACAAAACACCAAAAGCAAAAGTAAAGCTTAGTTTGCGAGGATTTCCACCGCAGTAGTTTCAATATATTTCGCTAGCATTGATCAAGACGCGAGCGCGCGTAATTTGTAGTTATTTAGACCTGGCCTGTTCTTCAACCAAAATTCTAAGACATATAACATCTGCTTGGATCTGCATGATGGATTACGGCCTGTATATATGGCCTCATTCTTTGAGATGAAACCTACATGCTAGTTGTGAGTTATAAGGCTGACTGCACGTATAGTATGTACCTATCATAAATTAATTATAATCATATTTTAATTATGGTACCTACAAATTAACCCCAATTATCCAACCACACCCATTCCTTACAAGCCTAAAACCGGCTGTACGAGTAGATTATTGAAGTGAAATTATGTGCAATTTGAGTTAACCGTTGGTATCAACTGTTAAAACATACATCATCATGCGGATCGTTAGCATTCCTCTATGCAGTTGAGTAGGACAAAATGTAGCCAGGCCATGATTTACACTAATGATCTTACACATATATGTATATGAGACAGCTTTTACTCAGGGTTCTTTAGTTGATCTGTTTTGGACAAGCGCATTTCATCTTTCTAAAAATCTCATCCCTTTTCAGCTATTATACCTTAAATTAGCCTGTTTTTTATTTAGTTTTTCGCCTCTAATGTACCTAAATCTTATTGGGCTAAGTAGACACTAATAAGACTGGGGTTAATTAGAATATAAAACGAAGAGCAACATTCGAATAAGATAACAAAATATGAGTTTTTTTTTCACTAATATCTATTAACTATTACTTCTGCCGGTAACTTACAATTATATCGTGTGACTTGATAAACTATCTTTAAGTACGTCAAGAACTACGTTAAAAATTCCGACGAGATAGACTTAATGCAGACAAAATTTGTACAAAGGCGGACTTTGACTTAATGCCTTAGGCATTATCTTCCAGTCAACCTTAAGGGTGATGAGAGCAGAGTAAGGTAGGCGATTAATCGACTTTTACTTCCTATTACCAAAGTAATAATACCTAAGCATGAAAGTGGGTAAAAATATAATTACATAAGAATAAAAACAATACCATACATATATATAAATATGTATATATACTTACATATACACACATAATATACCTATAACTATACAAATACAATTGAGATGATGATTCTGCCAATAACTTGGTATACTTAGAAATGACGTAGGTACTTTCAACTGACACGAGTTGTAGACATTCTGACCCGGTGACATTCCAATAAAACTAGCTTTTTAATAACAAACCCGCAAAATCCATCCAATATATACCACAGACAGACACACTAAACGCCAAGCCAATAACTCCTCTTTTTCATAGAGTGGTTATAAAACATAATATTAGGCATACGATCAACAGACACCTGCATTGGCTGGGTGCCGATGCGTGTCCCGATGTACGCCGCCGGATCACTGACGTCATAAACATGATAAAGAAAGGTTAACGATACTATAAAAACGATGGTGTGATACCAAAGAGACCGCTGACCTTTCAACAGAATATTCCCTTTTGAATAACACGAGGTTCATGTCGATACATCAACTTATGAACAGGATGTTTGATTACTTTCTCTTTTATTAATAATAAACTGGTATTCGGATAGTTCTCTCACTTTATTATGTGTCCATCAACATATTTCAACACTGATTCTTACAAAACCGAACATTTTAACTGAATCGATATCCAATCAAATCTATCTGATTACAAAATAAGCATAAAAGTGAATAAACTCATGAACTGGATAAAAATGGAGTCTCACAGAAGGTGCCATCAACGGAGATAACGTAGTGAACTTACTCCCTCAGTAAATAAAATTTCACGGCCTTTAACTTTTACCCACGAGGTAACATTATGTAAATGTTAACAACATCAAGAAAGAATACCGCGACTGAAGATCTGCCAAGATATAAAAACGTATGACCCCTTTCACATGATTCGTATATTGTACAAATACATGATCCGTACCGAGTCGGTGATATCAAATGTGTTATCGGATCTTAAAGGTGTAAGGATAAGTTTTATTTTACCTCGAAGCATTGTTATAACATTTTGTATTTAAGCCTGTCTCATGTGTTGTCGGTAGATACTCTTGGGATAGATATTCATGTATAATACCAATCAAGGACACTACATCTTGAACAAGTCCAGCTCATTAGGGTATGGGCATTGTCTCTTACCAATTTCCATAAAAGCAGTTGTTACCAACTATTGTCATAATGTAAAAACTAACAGAAAATATTGTGAGAAATTTTTATCTGCATGCCATGAATAAAAAGTCTATATAATAAATTGCAATCTCCAAATATTTTAAAGTTAACTTCAAAAAGAAACTGGTGACTTCACACTTAGTTGGGATGGATGCCGTGTCTGAACATCGCGAGGTCTGATCTCTATACATCCACTTCCTCCTTCATCCCAGTCATCTTATAAGAATCTAGATAATTTTAACCGTTCTCATGAAAATAAGAACTCTTGACGTTGTTCAATTCACGGGGAAAATATTGAAAGCTCTCCACTGAGTTACAACCTAATACAATACTAGTTTATTGCTGCCATCAAAGTCAATGAAGTCCCAAGTCTATTGTTAGTGGTAGTAGAGATACAATAAAAACAGGAGAGGACTTCCTTGTTGAAACATAACTTGTACACCATACCCATCGCCACTAAACTTACTACGCCACGCCAAAACTCAATAAAACATTTTCATGTCGAATTTAATACACGGCAGTAAAACAAAATGATACGCTTAATAACATTGTGTATCGTGTAGAGGGTGGTTTTACGATCGCTATGTACTGTGTTGCATTGGTGCAGTTAGTTATCAAATTCTGGATGTATTGCCTTGCGTGAGTATTTTGACGGCGAGCGCTACATAGTTAGTACACAGTACTGGGTACAGGCCATAAACTCCGATTAATTGTGTATAACGATACCCAGTATCCATGTCAGTTACATGAATGTTTTAAAGCTTATCTTTTAAGTTAATCACTTCAAGTACCACTTCGTTGTGTTTTTGATGAGTTCTTTGCTCAAAATCTGTCATTAAAGTGTACAGGGTGAGATAATTAAACATTTTTGAAAATTAGATGCCATGACGTTGACTTTATTGTCAAATCTACATGCTAGAACGTTTGATAAATCTAAGCCCGACAAACACTTGACCAATTTTTATTGTTTATTGTTATAGGTAAGTTTTGAAGTCAATAAGATCTAATTATGTCTGAGGCCGTAAGATAAGATCTGAGGTTTGTTTCAACGTTGTAATCTCCGAATATATTAGACCGATTTATTAAAGACTTATAACGAAGCTTAAAGAAGGTTTTATGCTACTTTTTTTATAAAAGCCATGGAGCAAAATAGTACAAAGAAGAATAGATGATTCCAGATCTTTTAAAAGTTACAACAAATTTCACTTATTAGTGTTTGAATACCAACTATTCAAACTTTCACAACATTAACACAAAGTAAAATTATACCCTGCAACATAAATAAATCCATAACCAATTTTTTAGACCTCAATTTCAGGTAACAAATTGATACGCAATAACTTTAACAAAAACTTAGAAAGTTTATTTATCACAAATCCTGTGGAAGTTTTGCTAACATGGGTAAGAAATTCTAAGAATTGACGGTCAAATGGACAACAATACAGACGAGCGGTCAGCCAGGTAAACCCGCAGGTAAAGGTAGTCTTTACAACATCGGAGCCAATAATGCAAACAGCCCATCGGAACGGACAAACAAAATTAATAAGGTTCCGTATATCGGCGATACGAATAGAGATTGGTGATGATAACAAAAGGTATTATCTATGTGTAATCATTGCCGTCAAATAAATAAAACTATCTCTGCCGAAGCTTTTATAATATTATTGGAGGCTCGATTATCTACGGATAGTTCTATCTAACTATCTTCTAATATTATAAACGCAAAAGTTTGATAGGATGGATTAACATTTGTTACTCCTTCATGCAAAAACTACTGGACGGATTTTGACGAAACTTTACAGTGTTATAGGTTCACATAGGCTACAAAACACGAACTAAAAAGCTAGTGGCATTAATATGCATGTCATAAAAGGTATAAAAAAAAACACAAGTAATGAGAATTTCCATTTTTTCTAGTTGACTGCCGCGTATCTATCTATTCCCCTTATTCATCTGAACTGCGAACTACGACTCGGTTTTCCGAAAAAAAAGATGGTTGTCTGTAAAGTCGGTTTACGGACGATCATTATCCGTTATAACTTAAACATTGATGACATTGTAATAAACAACCATGCCTGTCACAGCATTAGCGGACCGACGGCCACAATACTTCAGCCTATCAGCTAGTGGAACGTTACGGGCCGTGACACTTTTTCGTGCGTGCACCCGGCCATCGATTTATAAGATGTTATCACGTCAAAAATAATAAATATTCATTTAGAGAACTTCTGACGAAAGGGTGGATATAAGGATATATGTATCAATGACGTTTTACATGTGGTTTAACATAGAAAGTCAAAAATCCGTGCGAAACCGTAACGGATTGCTAGAATTCAAAATAACAAAACCCACAAGTAACTTATAAACCACATAAATATAAAATAATCCTATATACATACATAGAAACCAGATCAGAAACTTAACAACGCAACGGTTCATATTAAAATCCGTCTCAAATTCACCATGCATTCGCGAACAGCCAGTTTGTACCGAACCGTATCCAATACCCAACCCTTTTAAATATTAAAACGCACCACCCTTCGGCACATCGTTTTAGTGTGTCCAAATTCCCGGTATGTGTTCGTTCAATATTTGTTTTGAGCATTAGATAAGGTTGATCGACTGGCGGGCACTATCCGGCATTTTGTCACATATTTTATATACTAGCTGCCCCGCGCAACTTCGTCTGCGTAAATTTTACCCGTTTTCGCAACATTTCTCATTGCTGCTCCGCTCCTTTTGGTCGTAGCGTGATGTTATATAGTATATAGCCTTCCTCAATTAATGGGCTATCCAACAGTGAATTTTTTTTTAATTCGGATCAGTAGTTCCTGAGATAAACGCGTTCAATAAACAAACAAACTCTACAGCTTTATAATATTAGTATAGATTTGAAACGCTTATCCTTACTAATATTATAAATACGAAAGTAACTTCTGTCTCTTTGCTAAGGACATATATTCTTTAACGTAAAAATTTATGTATGGATTTTGATAAAATTTATTTTATCGAATTACCCAACACAAATAAAAAGTTTCATCAAACATACCTTAATAGTGACACTTATTTGTTCATTACAAAATCGTTACATTTCTACAAATGACGTAGATGAATACAATTTGTACTAGCCAGTGAATACCCTTGTATATCATTACAAGTCATAGATATACATAACAATAAGAATACAAGTGCTTTAACGGTATCTCGAGTAGGTACTTAAAAAGGACATGAGCGCAAATGATAAGGCATTACTCAGTCTACATCTAGTTGTTCAAACAACAAACATTAAGGAGTCTGCTAGTAAAACCAGATCACCCCAGGTCATAAGAGCGAATTGTATCAACAAAATGACTTAAACAAAACACATAAAAGCCATTAGATTTGAATCCATTTGATATATGTATACAGTCTAGACAAAAATATGATATAAATAGTATATCTCAAAGTCCTTGAATGAGGGGTCCGAAGGTGAAAAGTGCCATTTGCAATTTCATAGTGTGTTAAAAGCACTTAATCCAATAAAATATAGGGGAAAACTGAAATATGAGGTAGACTAACGGATGACTCTAAGCAATTAAGATAGAAGTACATTTACAAGTAGAACAAATGTACGCGAATAACAAAACAAGTAATAAAAATTGAAATATTGACTTAAATTATTACCTAGATTTTGTTTTTTGTACAACTAAGGTGGCAAACAAAAGTCAGCCTGATGGGTAACAGTTGCCGCAGCAAATGAAGGCTGGCAACATCGGGGATATTACGCTAACATCTTTTTCTGGCGGGGGAATATGTCTCGCGCATAAGCATCAATTGCCTGTAGACGACTGCGCTTATGTATGTGGGGGTTGGAACCCACCAACCACAGAATTTAATGAGATTTTCAATGCGACCTCTATTTTATGCAAAACCCCATCAAACCGCCTACTTACGCTAAAATGCTTAAGTTTTTTCAAATAATTGCGACTAAAAAAATGCTTCATAGTCCGTTAAATTAAGCTTTTTATTTCAGACTGAAATTGGAGCAATTTAAACAGCAAAAACAAATCTATTTAATCGATGCTTACAAAAAAGCGGGATTCTGAAAACGACTGCACACAACTTCAAACACATTCATATAAAAAAACGTCAAAAAATTAAAGCTTATCTAGGGGAAAATATAATTGCCCATACATCAAGCAACCAAGCGTGGAGCATGGGCGTTGGAACGATGCATTTCGTATAACCATGGATACTTTGACACTAAGGGACTCTACTCACTAAACAGACCGAACCCAAACTTGACCGACCGTGAACTGACCGCAACGTTCCTGTAATTGTTATCCCTAATTTAACTCGGTGAGAGTAGGTCAGTAACGATGGGCACTGAATAACTATTGGACAATAACTACAAACTAAATTGTAAATAGGTCTAGTTATTAATTCTAAAACTCACTCGGTACTCAGTACGCCCCGTTTGTTCCCATAATTGGCAAAAATATTCCAGGACCCCTGCGGGTCTTGTAAGTGCTAAATAACTATGGTGATGCAGTGTCAATGCTTTACCTTGTGAAATTCCCCGAAACGTTATTGTAACTGAACGAAAATAAATGTTGATTTTAGACACCAGTCAGGTATAAAAAATCTAATCATTTATTCGACTTTTTTGAAAAGCAATTTACATTCCTAGGAAACTCAATTGTGCATTTTTTTTTACAGTTCAGCTATGCAAGTAAAAAATTCTATAAGTACTATCAAATGAATGGAACGGTTTAATTTCGTATTTAAATAAGAAATTGAACGGTTCCATTCATTCGCTCTTTAATTCAGCTCAGCATGTTTCTGTACACGACGAATGCAAATAGCTGTGCTGAATATCTGACTAGACTACAGCTTCCTAATTTCCAGTCTGCGGAAGGATCCCATCTAGCGTATACCTCATCAGGAAGGGGTTGACGCCGTCGCGTCGCGTTGTATTCAAATCCGTCGCGTTTATTGGTCCATAACTCAGAACTGGCGTAGTTATGAGCGTCCGACATTCCTTCAAGATTAAACCGAGCCCCCGAATGCTAGATGCGCCTTAACTGTTCATACGTGATCAGAATCCGTCAACAGGGACTAAAAAGTGCCCGCTAATTTTGTTAGGCACGAAATGGACAACTGGTGAATTTAAAATGACGACGTTTCGCAAGATTTATAACTCAATTTGGCCATTTGGTTGGTGCTTACGGCATATAATGGATGGGAATTGCCATCGGTACTCTCAATGGAATAGGAGACGTTGACATACCCAGACAAGCGAAAAAACATGACAGACAGGGCGTGTCGTAATAAAACAGGGAGCAGCGATGATTATAAATATAAAGATTGGGTGTAAATAGAATTTATCTACTCCCTAAATAAAATGTGTCTGACAGTAAAATAGTTTTAAATATTTAAACGACATAATACATTTATTTTTCTTATGTTTATAGCCATTCAAGAAACAGTTCAGCAATACCATTTAGCATAAATCTTATAAAGGTTCAAATAGCCTTCATTCGCTCTAACGGCATTGAAGGGCCACAAAATTGTGAAGCATGAACTCGATCGGTGCTACGTGACCTGATTGTCCGATACACTAAAATTGTTAAACACACAAACGTCTTGAAGAGCGTTTTATAACCCAGACTTTTGAGAAACGGAGTAATAAAAATGTATTACAAGAAGCACTGGTTTTTGCGGGTACAAATAGCCCACTTGAGAACGAGTGGTTGTGGCACTTGACACAGCAGGAGGGCTGACGATGGGTTTAGAAAGGGTAGAGCCACTTTGGGAGGAGAGACGACCGAGTGGAAAGTTTTGGCTGGCAACAGTTCTCAGGAAGATAAGTGTTTGGAGAAATTAGTACCTCTTGTGTTCTTTCCGAAATATTTTTTGGGCTAGTTTCTTCTAAACCTAATTCTGATACATTTGTCATATTTTAGCAGTTGCACTATTTGTAAAGGGGCGACTCAATAACTAAAATAATAATAGCGTTCCCAATAAATCAATATAGGCGAGTCCCCTAATAAATAAAAGCGAACCAGCATCAATTATTAATAACGTACATTCACAGATGGTGTAAAACGGTGGCTTTTAAAACTGTAACACAATACTCCAAATCAATGATCTAATCGGCATCTCACGATCGCATTCCCTTGTACATGCAGCAACTACATTACCTGTAATACCCTCGATCCTAATCCAAAATTGCAAAACGGTTCCCACACAGTTTCAAAGAATTCATAGAAAAAGAAAATTTGCAATATGCCTTAGAAAAGCCGAGAATCTAAGAATTTCACTGGCAACAATGCTGTGTAACACAATGCATGCTACAATAGCACTGATCACAATCAGTTTGGGGGTAAAAAAATGGGTGCTTGGTGGAGATGGGCAATTGAAAAGGGAACGTCTGCCATCTGTCGCACCCGGCGCTGCTTGCTTATGTATAATGTGACCAAACGATCTCTTACTCAGGATTGTTTCCCTTTATAAGCGCTAATTTTAAGTCATTTTAAGAACTGCTCGACAAGAATTGTCGTAAAAATTTAAGAGACGGGGAGGGTTATGATTGAGGCTTTAGACGTAAAACGGTGATTAAAAGTGATTGTTAGGTTAGGGGAAGTGTTTAACGTTTTCCTACTAATTAATATTCAGTTTATGTAAGTAATTATAACTATTCAGAAGATACAGCCTTATAGAACATGCTTTATTTTTTTGCAATTGCACCGATTCTGTTTAAAAAAATATTTTTTAATATTTTCAACCCAAGTCTTTTTGACATCTTTGGTCTATAGTCTGGTGTCATAAAAAATATTTTGATAGATGATCAAAATATTTTTGACATCAGACTATAGGCTAATAAAAACAGATTCACACTTCCAATTATAACAAATTATTTTCCACACTTAACTCTAGCACACCTCAAAATATATCCTGAGAATTCCTTCATAAACCATATTCACTACACAAACTTACACACCCTATGCCGTGTCTAACTAAACTACATCGTACAAGTCTCCCCTGAGCCCGTAATTTCTTTAAGACAGCACGTGTTCTGATTCTATGGCGCAATTTGATGGTAAAAAAAAACAAAGCATCTATGGCCGAATAAATAAGGGGATTAAATACGATTTTTTTTTCAATCCAAACTTTTTATAGAATGATTTGTGTCATAACAGTTGAAAAGGAAGTTTTAGTTGGAATTATTTTGTTGCTACGGTACGAGAAGTAACAGAATGAATTAAATTGGATTAAAATAATAATATACAGAAACCGGTTGTTATGATAGGTACAGTAAACATCTTTTCAGGTAAGAAAATGTTATTATTTGGGCATTATACTAACTATTATAATCACATATGATACCACTCCTACTATGCGATAAAACTATCAACAATTTTGATATTTGTCGGTTGCATAAAAGTTTTACACGTCAGCGTAAAGATTTAATGACAGGCAGGTATGAAAAAAAAAAGATAAAAAAAGTTACTATAAGTCACTTGGAAACGAGCAAATGAAGCTAAAAAAAATACTTGAAACAAAAGAGTTGGGCCGCGTCAAATGTCGCCTATTTGTGGTAACTTAACAATTTTGAGTAAATACAGAGAGAAATTCAAGTATTACATAACAGCTAAGTTCATTTAACAACGTGGGTACACTGTCAGAATGTATTAGGTAAGTTAGTTACAAGTTAGAAGGGATCGTTTCGCGACTATTCACCTTGAGGGAAATGAATTTAACCTATTTTACGTAACTCGGTGAAAATCTTAGGCATATTACGTGCAAAATACCAAGAGTATACAAGGCACATATAATCAACGTTCACGGCATCTCGGACCATTTTGATCCGACGGGCTTTTTAATACGACTTCAAAAAAGGAGTATTCCACGTTGATCCACTGAACAGATCCACCAAGGAGGTTCTGAATTCGGATATTTGTTTTTTTTTTTAATGTAGATATGTTCGGGCCTAACTCCGTCTGAAATCTGTTATTTTCAAGAAATGGTCCCATATCAATTTCGTAAAGTTCATCTGATGATGGGTTTCAAAGACAGACAACGAAACTCCTCAATAAATGCCAGCAAATCGACCGTTATTGAAGTCGGTTAGATGTGTTACTGTAAAAACGACAATTCCCGCATTTGGGTACAAGCCCTATGTCGCGGGCGACTTCACAAACATACAAATCACGGTCAAGTATACCCAGACTGAGAACAACAATTTCTGAATTACACAGAGTGGCGTCCCGTGTGGGAACCTAACCCACGACCTCTGGCTTACCAGGCAGAGCCTGTAACCACTAGTCAAAGTGAAGGTGTTCCGGGATTTCGTGTTCAGAACAAGTCTGAGCAATGTCTGTGCGCGCTGTGTTCGTTGCTCAAGCGAATTTCTATTAAGCTTCATCGGTACTTTTTAGTGTTTTTTTGACAGCATACTTAATGATACTTTGGGATTTGTTTTCTATCTCATTCAAAGGTAAAAAATAAGTAAATACAAAGAATTTACTTAAGTGCGACTGATGACTGCCGCTTCGTCAAACTTAATTATGTAAACAAAGTTAAATAGTGGACTGCTGTAATGGAACCTCTTTTGCTAAATTATCATTATATTATATATTTTTATGCTATTCATCAAGCGGTTATAAAAGTTCATTGACATAGAAGATTGACAGCAAAAAATATACAATTCAAATCTTGTTTTATTAAATTGGATGAAATCAATACCTTTTTCTTTATTTCATTACAAAACGATAACATTTTAACAAAGACAAACCAAAGAGCAATAAATTCGAAGTTCGATATTTCTTTTTTTAAACATCGTTCATTCACATTTCGAACGTCGTAATTTAAAATAAGCCTTGAGCGTTTTCTCACGCATTCTCATTTCAAATTTAGGCGCGAAGTTATACCACTAGGGATGAGAGCGATCATGACTATAACATTGATTTAATTGATTACAACTTTTAAGCTGTAAACTGTAGCCTAAACTAGGTATTATAAATATAATTCGCTTTCGATTAACGTATTGTTACTTGTAAACCAAACTAAGTCTATTATAATAACACTACACATATTTTAAGAAGATGATCATGGCGGAATAAAATAGAATAGCCGTTTCGAATGGATAGATTCAAGAACAAATTTAAATTCCCTAGAGATAACCATAACCTTCAAAGTAATAAAGAGATTCCTAGGCATTGACTCATTTTGTAAAACCATAAAAATATTCATAACATTGACTTCAAGTACTTATTACATATTTAAATCATGTAAATGTTCCACCATGGTTTGATTAAACCATAGAAAGAAGCATTAACCGTAACAGCATTCGTTTAATAAAATCAACCATTTTAATTTGATAAATCGATAATCGCTATTTGTAACTGCATAGTGGATTAGTCGATTATGCAAATCATTCGTAATGGTTCATCACTAACCGCGCGGCTTGCATGCGGTGCGCTTCGCCGCCTGTCATGTTTTAAACGTATAAAAGTTTTTTAACACTTTGTATCGATTATTCGAAACAGAAATGAAAGATTCTTGTATGGAGATTTGAGGTAGCAGACCTCACACACGCGAGCCACCATTAATACCCACACAAGATCGCGTATGCGAATTTTAAGACAAGCAAAAAATATCCTCTAGCATCATTCATTGATAAATAAAATATAGCATACTTGTGTAAAAAGATTTCTGAACCACAAAATATTATGAGTCAGAAGACAACCTTCATACTTACGTACCCCATTCGACAAACGCACACATAGACATCGTTCACGGACACAGAATTACAGACCACTTTGTTGGAAAAGCGTTTTTTTTTTGTTACTCGAACACTCGTTCTTGGTATTTTGTGATAAAACTTCAGATTATACGCTCAATTATTCCATTAAAACACAACAAGTAAGCCTATACTTAACCTTTTAATATAAGCACATGTAATCAAACATACAACTTATTATGATGTATGAGACAAGCAGATAGAGTTGAAAATATGTCTCTTTTAATATCCTTTTTATATTAAAGCCTAACTTATTCATAATTAAAAAGGTGACTATCGATTGGAATTTACATAAGTTATTTAGGTACCTACTACATTTATCCTTAAAGGAAAATAATATCGGTATACGGTAAGTTCTACAAATATAATCAACCTACGCTTATTGATAACAGCGTGTATGTGTTAATTAATATTACGCTAAACTAATGCCAAGGTCGATAAAGACTAGATTTTACAAGCGGCTTTGTCCTGTGGATTGGATCGCTATTAAAAGTACCCCAAAAACCTCTTTCAGGCATTTTATCTAAATTGACCCTGTAACTTCAGAGATTATCGCGGTCAAATAAGCAAATAAGCTCTTCAGCTTTAGTTTTATGTTAGCATAGAATTGAAATACGTTTTGCCAAAAAGGTGATTTCAATTTGACTTAAATACCATTTGGAATTCAATCTATACCTACTAGTAGTTTGATTGTTTAAACGCGACAATATCAGGAAGTATTGGTTCGAATTGAAAAAATATTTTACTGTTGGATAGCCCATTTAACGAGGAAGGCTATAGGCCATATAACATCACGCTACGACCTATAGAAGCGGAGCAGCGAGTGAGCGGAGATACGAAGTTGCGCGGGTCAGCTAGTTATACATTAAAGTTCAGCCCATAATTTCTAAAACGACAATTTTCTCTATGATGTTCTCAAAACTGTTTCTATCGCTACTATTCACCTTAGAGTAAGAGTGACAGCATGAATCTTAACGATATCTATTAATTCACTAGCATTTGATTACGCATCCATTTATGTTATCGAATCACGAAATATAAGACAAACATATTGAATAATATAATAAAAATAATCTAAATAAAATAATGCGAAATCTCTCCAAAATACGATCCAATTTCCTTTTACTAAGGACTAAGAATGCTAACAAAATATAATTACGCGTTACGTACTCTTCTATTACAAGTTCTGTAGAAAACAGCACAAAACGCTAAGCTACAGAAGGCAAGATTCATACATACGTACTTCGCTCGAGCAACGCATACATAGACATGGCTCACGGACACGGAGTCTCAACACCATGGACCCTGGTAGGTACCCAGGAGATTGAAATTCAGGGGTTGAAACCCTCCTAGAAAAATGATTCTGGGTACACCCATATTTAGGACCACTTTTTTCCGAAGCTTCATAAGTGATGTTTATGTGTGCATCGCCGAGCGAATCACATATGAAAGTTTACTTTCTGTTCTCGATATTTTGCGTCTATAGCCTAAAGGCAATTAATTTAACATCGAAAACAAGTTGTCACCCTCGAGAAAACGACAATATTGTACGGAGGGGCCCGAGCCAGATTTTATTCAATCCATAAAAAAGCAAGTTTACAGCGTACTTCCCGTCTAGACATACTCGCGTGTTTGCTAACGATATCACATTAATATTTTATATTCACTAGTTAGTTACATAAATATTTAAGTTAGCTGGCTTCAGATGTATCCCGTAATATATAAAACCTAGTGACCGTGAGAGCACGCGAACTTAATGTGCTGGTGCATACCGAGATGCTTTTTGTTTTATTAAACACGTTATTTATACTAATATTACAAAGCTAAAGAGTTTGTTTGTTTGAACGCGATATTCTCAGGAACTACTGGTCCGAATTGAAACATTATTTTACTGTTGATAGCCCATTTATCGAGAAAGGCTATAGGCTATATAACATCACGCTACGACCAATAGGAGCGAAGCAGTAGTGAAAAATGTTGCAAAAACGGGGAAAAATTACGTAGACGAAGTTGCGCGGGTCAGCTAGTCTTGTTTATGGATAAGCTTAATGTAGTTGAAAATCTGGTTATTAGTTATTACCTATATGGTAGTATTGGTTTTATTTATTACATGACATTTTCATGACATCATGAAATTTATTGTATACAAGAATAATTAGTCTTCACACGTGGCTTGACATTCACAGACATTTCTGCTTAATATATAGATAAATTACTCGATAATTATCTAGTATAGACAATTATCGAGTAATTTATCTAAAATAGTAAACGAAGCTGTTCATTCAACTACTTAATTACAATCATGTTTCATCATAATTCTGATTAAACGTCATTTACAATGTATTAAGTCTTAAAACCATATAGTATTATTAGTCTAGACACTATAAAACATTGTAAAAGCAATCCCTTTCAAGACGTACTAAGTTTAATATCCGCAGTTTTTCAAAAAACTTTCTTAGTCACGGACTAAGGGTGCCTGTCTAAACAACCAGAGCAGTGGGGAGAAAAGAAATGAAAAAAAAAATGAGGCAATTTTGTGAGCGCATTACTGTCCCCCCTTGCCGACTCAGCGATTCGATTGATAGATTTTTAAAAGGACATTGAAACGGTTAAATTAAATCGAACTTTACGGTTCGGCATTTAAATGTTGCTATAGTAACGAAAACTTTTATTATACTACAAAACACCGAGACTAGAGAAGGAATGATTCATACAATACTTCGCTTCGCAGTGGACACAGAAACATCGCTAACCACTGATTTCTACAATACTAGACGCTGTACATGCTATCGCCGACAAAAACAAACCTTTCATTTGTTTCTGACATTTAACACAATCAAATGGATGTCTATACTTGTGTACAGTTGGATCAACGTAACTTGACCGGATTGAAGTTAGGTTCGTAACACTCGCGCATGCCATAGAGATGCGACCCTAAACTTACTTACGAAAACGATTAATTATATTTAATTGATTAAAAATACTAACAAAATTTTAATTCAACAATATAAAATTACTATTTAAATGAATTCATAAAAGTTTAAATTTAGAACAGTTACAGTAAATACTAAAGAAAGAAAAACAATTTCTTTACGAAAAAAATCACAAAAAACATGAGTTAGTAATACTAATTATGACAATGTAATCGTATATCAAATTCTCTTGGTTTAGTTACCGCCCCCGCCCCCGCTTCCTGTCACCATTTACTACTAACAAATGCATCTGCGCAACCACTTTTCGCCAACTTCAATCCGGTCAAGTTACGTTGATCTTACTGTAACAAGGATGACAACAACGGCCATTTATCATCATAAGTGTAAAAAGTTCATAGGAAGGTCATTCGATTCAGCATTTGAAATTGCCATCACTTTGTACTATAGCGGTCAGTATCGCTAACGGATACGGAATCTTGGAAAACTTTCCGAACAAACTGGTCCAAAATTTCGCGTCTGAAACCGATGTCTATATGTGTGCGTTGCTTGACAAGCTACTCCAGTACTCTCGGTGTTATCTGCCTTCCATGTTAAATTACCGTAACAGCTAACGCCAGTATATTAGCCAGATAATTTTAAGGCAGTTAGCGGCTATTCTACAAGACTCGCATGATAGTCGAAAGAATGAAGCAAAAAATTACAACATTTTTGCTATATGTTTTAATTACATTTTTTTAACTTATAATTCTAAAAAGTGTAGATTACAACACGAATTGTTTGTGTTGGATGTACGCGGGCATGCAAGACGATACGTCTAACATATTCAAAGATTGCGCACTTGCATTAAATAGTGTAACGGACTTGCATTCCAGGCGAGGCTTACTGTGAAAAAGCGGTTTGATTCCTTTACAGAAATAATTACATTACTGTACGCACAAAAACATAGTTTAATGTTTCACAAAACTAATTTTGTAGCTCTAATATCCATTTTATGAATAATTTTGTAGGTTTTAATTTAGAAGCAATCATCTCCTTGGAATACTGAATCAACACAATGTTATTACCAAAAGGTCAACTTTATAAAGTTCAAGACTTAAAAAGGAAATCAAAAAATAATTAAGTAACTAAATAACAATAGATTTAAATACAAAGGAAATATTTATTTAGATTGGGAGTCTTGGAAACCAACTTAGTGGACTTGTAATTTAGATATTATTTATTTTGTTACTTAAGTGTAATTGAATAAAATAGAGGTACTTAATTGAAATTAATTATGTTGTGAATTGGTCTATTTCAATTTATTATGAGCACGTAACTTACTTGAGAACAACCTCAAGTTAGTTACGTGCTGGTACGTTTGTCACGTTACGTGGTGTCGGTACTTTGTGAGGTTGTATAAGTTATACAAATAACTTATACAACCTCACAAAGTAAATGTTTTTATTCGTAATAAATAAAAAAACATTTGTAGACAAAAATGATTCGATTTTGTATACCTACCTACTTAATCGACACGAAAAAATCTACATCATTCGAAATGTATTCAATCAAACTATCATCAATAACTGTTTAGTAAACACGAGTTTCTTTTATGAGTTTTGTCATTTGGAATCACACAACACAACAATGTAACGTTTATTTAATTTAGTCATACACGAGTCGGCCATCAACCACCCGCAGCGTATCAATGATGTCAATTCACTGCGATCCATTCATTCACTGTATCATTCATCCCGAAGCGGAAAAAGCGCGGGAAACATTATAAAAGGTATCAAACGGATTGACAGACTGTGGCAATTCCATGTGGGCCATAGACAAGTAAAAATAAACTCCCACGCGCGTATCCGAACGCTGTTCTGTTCTATCTTGACGTGAAGATAAACTTCAAACCGTGTACTGCAGAGTCGACTAATCAATTTTAGTATTTTTAGAGTTACCCGTGTCAACAAATGTTTTCGAAAGAAGAATAACAAACATTAATCTTTCCATTCCATGGCAACGAACTTTAAAATAGGCAGCGTTTTTAGTGACTAATTGTTAGTCACGGAAATAGATTTTAACGATTTTCTTCGTTCACAAAACGAATTTTCCGTCCATCATCTTGTCACAACATTGGGCGCTCGACACTAAAGGCTATTAATATTGAGAGCTAATTGTAAAACAGTATTATTATTACGTGTTATAAGATCGTGATCGAGTCAGCCGCGTCAAGCTGCGCCTTCACCTGGGACAAAGGCAAAAAAACCTATTAAATATAAAGCATCGAGGCACGCGACTAGAGTCCAACGAACTAACATTTGGACATTCTGCATAACCATAGTTTTTTTAACAACCCCTCTTTTTACAACGCGTTTTTGTGCAAATCTCACATCCATTGTACTTCGAAACGAAACCGTCCACAATGCTATCAAGGAAAAAGCAGCAGTCGCACCTGGCGGGAAGACGTCGCCGACACGCAACTACAGAACGTCGCAACCGCCGCAACGGTACGAACATAAATCAATATTGTCCCACTATAAATAAGTGCTTAATTTCTTAATACGGAACTAGGGTTACCCGTGGCGAAATTCGCGTCAGACAATAGTCTTGAACATACAAAGGCAGAAGACATTGAGTAACGAGACGCCAAATATATGGGGATCGTTTTTTTCACATAGCCAGTATGCAGGTGATGGCAAACTTATATAATAAGGTAAAAATTCAATTATTCGTGCATTGACAATAAGAATTTGGAGCGTTTCTAATCCCGTTGCTATGCGGATCGGAGGATCTCATTCAAAGTTCGAGAAAAGCTGCAACGCCCCGAGGCTGTGCCGAACGGCGCGTTAACGTCACTGACTATAATAGCCCCCTAGAGAAGTTATAATAACATCATCTGTATGATAATACACAGACATTATAATTACATTCTAATTTTATATCTAGTCTTTGCAAAAAACGGCAAACTTTATTCGATACAGTTCGCAACGCGGGCGGCTAATTTGTTCTTTGTATCCGTTTTAATAATACGAAAAAATATAATTAATTTCTTATATAAGGCACGGAGCATACCCAGCAGCGGAACAGAGCAAGTCATCCCACGCGAACAAACTCGCGTGTAATAATCAATTAATTACTAAAATGGTAATATTATAGTATATGTACTTACCTAACCACCGCTATAATTCAATTATAATGTTATGTAGGTACATGAAAGTTTGGTCGATAAAACGTAATGTATCTATATGTTTCTTTTGCAGAAACAATCAGACAATACTTCGTAATACTACGTCTGAGAGAAAAAATGCTTTGAGGCGCGTAAACCTTATGGTTAATGGCGTAGTATATTTCCCGCGGCTTGTACTGATATTCTGAACGTTTCTGGTCGTAAAATTATTTGTTTTTGCAAGAGCTTTTGTTATCATTATTATACATTTTTAAATTGTAGGTTTGCTGGCTTTAAATGTCTAAGAAAAAACATCGAGAGTACCTACAGAAGAAAAGCTCACTTCATATACACTTCTAGGGCTCGTACACCTAATCCGTTATTGGCTGAACGGCCTAACTCGGCCGAACGAATCAAACGTATATAGAAGAAATATACCGCGTACACTAGGTACTACAACTGCCATCGTCCGATGACGCCTAAAAATGATAATTAATTCAATAGGCCGAGTTTGGCCTGGGGTTTGGATTAGGTGTATCCCAGCCGATAGACATTACACACAGAAACGGAATTTCGAACCGGAATGCCGGACTCTCGTTGCTCGAAGTACCTACATATGAATCTTTGCTTCTGTATCCACACCCCATTCAAACAAATTAGAAAAGGTTTCAAATATATTTTAAACTAGCTGACCCGGTGAACTTCGTACCGCCTTAGCGTAAATTTGATGCACTACTTTATTTTGTATAGCTGACATTCGTAACGCGCTTTTTTTAAAATATGCAAAATTAAATGTATATTTTTCAATCTTTTTGAGAGATTTTCTTAATATTTTTTCCGTAAGAACCTTGTACAGAGTATTAGAAAACTACAAAAAAAAATCAGCCAAATCGGTCAAGCCGTTTTCATGATATGTCGTGACAACGGAAAACGGGTTTCATTTTTATATATATAGACTAGCTGACCCGCGCAACTTCGTCTGCGTAAATTTTCCATTTTTTCTTTTTTCTTCCTATTTTTTTACAACATTTTTCATTGCTGCTCCGCTCCTATTGGTCGTAGCGTGATGTTATAACCTATAGCCTTCCTCGATAAATGGGCTATCCAACAATAAAATATTTTTTCAGTCAAACAAACAAACAAACAAACTCTTAGGGGTATGAAAAATAGATGTTGTCCGATTCTCAGACCTACCCAATATGCACACAAAATTAGCTGACCCGCGCAACTTCGTCTGCGTAAATTTTCCCCATTTTTGCAAACATTTTTACTTGCTGCTCCGCTCCCATTAGTTGTAGCGCGATGTTATATAGCCTATAGCATTCCTCGATAAATGGGCTATCTAAAAGTTCTTATTTTACAATTAGGTTAGGTACTGCACCTACACATTCCATTTCTACATCACCCTAAGGTAGACTGGCAGAGAATGCTTTTAGCATTAAGTCCACCTTTGTACAACTTTGTGCATACATTTTTAAATAAATAAATAAATAAATAAAAGTAAAATATTTTTTTCAATTTGGACCCGTAGTTTCTGAGATTATCGCGTTCAAACAAACTCTTCTCTCTCTTCTAATATTATAGTATAGTTATAAATGTTAGGGGTGGATAACCCTTAACACTTAGGGGCATGAATAATAGATTGTAATTTTCCCTTTTTTCTTCCCTTTTTTATAACATTTTTCATTGCTGCTCCGCTCCTATTGGTCGTAGCGTGATGTTATAACCTATAGCCTTCCTCGATAAATGGGCTATCCAACAATAAAATATTTTTTTCAGTGCAGCCCAGTAGTTCCTGAGATTATCGCATTCAAACAAACAAACAAACTCTTAGGGGATGAAAAATAGATGTTGGCCGATTCTCATAGCTACCGGATAAGCACAAAAAATTTCATCAAAATCGGTCAAGCCGTTTCGGAGGAGTATGGCAACGAAAACTGTGACACGAGAATTTTATATATTAAATAGAGAATATTTTCTTCTATTCTATTTTGAAAATGGCATGTAAAACAAAGACAAAACATTCGCTAGTTAAAATGCTGTTGAAACGTCTGCTCTAAAATTAATCCATATTTCCCTTGGTCACGTCATAAACTAAAAACAAGACAACAAGACTTTACCGATTTCATTCATTTTTCTTTTACAGTTTTCTAATACTTTGAACAAAGTTGTTATGAAAAGAAAAAGTATCAAAATTTAAAAAAATATCATAGCTGAGACAAGACAACGTCTGTCAGGTCAGCCTGTTTATTATTTAATAAACTAATTGCTGCCAACCACATCTTTTGCATAATAAAATACAGCCTACGTTACTCCCCGATAATGTAACTTTCTATAAATGAAAGAATTTTTTAAATCGGTCCAGTACTTTTTGAGTTTATTCATTACAAACAGAAAAACACAAAGCTTTTCACTTTATAATATTAGTACAGAAGTATATGAGGATATAGGAGGCTAGTGTTTTGTGCTGGCAACCAGTACTTTTTTAAAAAACTGGTTCCTACAATCCGTAGGTCGGTCGTCCCCTCTTTTACTAAAACCGAGTCCATATGTACTTAAACTACCCTGAATAAACAGGCAACATAATGTCATTTTAAGAGCATCATAAACTAGCACTTTTGCAAATTGCTCGTAAATTATACGTGTACGGGTGAATAATATGAAACAGTTTAGACAACTAAGTCTATTATCATGTATGTTCATATGTAATAAAGTTTATGTGAACAAATAGACCGAGTTTGGACGATTGTCAGGAGCTTTGTTCGATTTTTATTGCTTCTTATGATATTTTCGTGAGTGTATTAAGTCGTAAATTAAACGATACATTTAGAATTTGAATCGTATAGACTGTTTGATTGTGTATGCTATTCTTCAAACGAAACCAACATCGTTAATATGTCAACTAACTTTTATACAAATTTTTTTATGGCCTCTGTGGCGCGGTGGGAGTGTGTCCGACTGCTATGTAAGAGGTCGTGGGATCGATTCCCACACGGGACACCACTTTGTGTGATCTATAAATTCTTGTTCCGAGTCTGGGTGTAGGTACTTTGTGCCTGTGACTTATTGTAGGTTTGTAAAGTCCCCGTGACACAGGGCTTGTACCTAACTGTGGAAGCCATATTTAAAAAAAAACTATTCAGAGGGTTTCACGTCATAGAATAGGAACAAACAATCATTAAACTGTCTAAATGTTGCTCGTTAAATGTTTATTAAGTAATAAAAGCCTTTGCTCAATGTGCGTCTTTCAAATAGTAAAAGATTTTTACAAATACCTAAGTTAAGTGTTTCCAAAAATCACCTTTCACACACAACCAAATTACAAAATTCAGACTCTTAATCAGTTAGACTGTAATCATAATATGTAGAGATGTAAATTTCCCTTTTGCAACCGATTAGTAGGCCAATGTCTGATCATCTGAAAATATGCTCAACCTCTACCTTAGAAGACAAAACCTCATCACATTCATTCCAATTAGTACAAAATCTACCATATTCGATTACACAACCTACTCCACTTACCAGTGTTAGAATCGATTCTTACAAGACATTACCATACATACATACACCCATACATTCCGCTTATAAGAATACAATATGTAATTGTGAAGCACCGCCATGTTGACACACAATACAATACAACATTTAAGTCAACAGCACTTTAATCGTATCAACGTATTTCTAAAGGCATGGTTTTGTTACAAGCGGGGAGATAAGCGGAGCGAATAGCGTGTCGTTTAAGTCATTTTTTCCCGTTTTTGCAAAAAATCATGTATGCTCCGCTCCTATTAGTCGCGTGATATTATATAGTCTCACAAATAACGTGGTTTCTATTAATAAAAGATTTTTTTAAATCGGTTTTGTAGATCTAGGGATTGCCCCCTACAACCTCACAAACATTACTTCTTTATAATCTATACTAATATTATAAAGCTAAAGAGTTTGTTTGTTTGAACGCGGTAATCTCAGGAACTTCTAATCCGAATTGAAAAATTCTTTCACTGTTGGACAGCCCATTTATCGAGGAAGGCTATAGGCTATATAACACCTCGCTACGACCAATAAGAGCGGAGCAGCAATGAGAAATGTTGCAAAAACGGGGAAAAATTACGCAGACGAAGTTGCGCGGGATAGCTAGTATTAGTATATAAGTATAGATTTAGTATCTACTACCTCTTGGAGTTGTGAAAATAACAGCTAGCTTGTGGTAAGT
Source organism: Herminia tarsipennalis (assembly GCA_945859575.2). Lineage (NCBI taxonomy): Eukaryota > Metazoa > Arthropoda > Insecta > Lepidoptera > Erebidae > Herminia > Herminia tarsipennalis. The sequence goes on from OX243850.2 coordinate 20,543,367, forward strand.
GAGGTAAGTACAAAACATCGAGTTTAACTCATTAAAAAAAATGTGTAAAATCGATAAAATCACACTTTATGCAAATAACATGAACTGATATTAGCTGAAAAATCGTCTAGATTGCTGGTTACTCAAAAATAATAAGTAGCAACGATTGTTCTCAATTCATTTCAACTCAACAGCGAATTGTAATAGGTTTCATTATCATTGCCATTATCAGAAATCAGTCACGCATCTATAAAACCGACAGCGTTCTGGACCTGATCGGTCGCCACTTAAATAAAATTAAAATAGGTACCTGTAATATCCCAAACCCCGCCAATCCAAGCCCACACCCTTAATTATATGCCTAAATCGTTACGGTATCGATTGTTCCTATCCGCCCTTTATTTTATCCACTTCCTCGCGTTATATTCCATATCAGGACAAAACATCCGGTGCTGTTAACCCTTTTTAAGCTTTGTTTGTAAATATAAACAAAAAAAAAACGTTTAAAAAGTTAGCTACGTGAGTCACAGACGGATTAGGACGTAAATATAACAGTAGCTAAGCGACGGCTAAATATAATTTTAAAGTAGTTTTGTAAACAAATATTCGTCACACTCTTAGTTTCATTTATAGGACTTTTTATTAGAAACTGGTGGGTGAAGTCCCGCTCCGGCTTCGTACACTTTCATAAAACACTTTGTACATTTTCATAAAAATACGTGAAACAGTAACAAAAATCATCGTCACAGACTTTCACATTATATTTTTTTAATCCATACTACCTAATATTATAAATGTGAAAGTATATCTGTCTGTTTGTCTGTTACGCTTTCACGCTCAAACAGCTAAACAGATTTAGATGAAATTTGGTATGGAGATAGCTTGAGTCCCGGGGAAGGACATAGGATAGTTTTTATCGCTATAACCGACATCCACGCGGGCGGTCCGCAGGCGAAAGCTAGTAAAACAATAACACTTAAAATCTCAAAGAACTTTCCATTGAATGTAGCGACAACTTTACGATGCAGAGGTCAACTCAAAATTCCAAAAAAAACAAACAAAATGAAAGTTATAAAACTAATAAATTAAGCAGTTTGTATTCTCTTAATACGGTAGCTATGTGACAGCATGAGATCGTAGATGATTACATACCTTTTTAGCAGTTCATAGAATATACGTTTTATGAATTAATGAATTATTTATGACGCCAAATGTATTATTCAAAGTATTAAACCTACATACTGTGATAACGAGGGTTGTTTTACGAGTTTACGACTATTATATTACAAATTTTACATAAATAGATTGTCGCTCTACATGTTAGCTACATCCTGTATATTTAGAATACAATTATCTTGTTAAATATAACCCCAATGAGTTGATTTAGAGGCATAAATTGTAATAATTAAAATTAATAAAAGTGGAAAAAATTGAGATTTTGTGGTACTTTACCAGGAGGTAAATAATCTCAAAAACGATTCAATACAAAAATAGTCGTAGGCCTTGAAGAAGCATTTGGTTGTTCATGCCATCGAAAGCAAGGACATCATCAATCTAAAGCGCACCATCGTAATGATCCCCGTATTTCTTGTATCTATCCTAATATTATAAAGCTGAAGAGTTTGTTTGTTTGAACGCGATAATTTTAGTCCGAATTGAAAAATTCTTTCGCTGTTGGATAGCTTATTTATCGAGGAAGGCTATAGGCTATATAACATCACGCTACGATCAATAGGAGCGGAGCAGCAATGAGAAATGTTGCAAAAACGGGGAAAATTTACATACACCGCGAAAGTCTTAATGTTAGTAGTACAGCTAGGTCCTATTTTCGATATTTTGTACTTTTTTGTTGTTTGAAATAAATGTATCTTTTTCTTATTTATTTCTAACTAATATTTCCAAACGTATGACAAGTCAGTAACCGTAGAAACCCGTGTTAAAACTTTACATGTCAACATAACTTGTCATTCGAAATCGTTTCGTATGTAAAGTTATCGATTAGTACGAATTAAAATAAATTTGCAATGCATATTTGAACTGACATAGCAACGGCTTCTTAGAAGGCAAAATGTGACGTACAATGACGTAATTAATTCTGCAGAATGCAAGCAGCTCACGATTTCCTGAGGCAAAGGAAATATTGTACTCGGCTCTTGGTAAATGTACCGACGTCCATTAGTTCCGAGTACTGAAGAATCCATAGAGGTTTTAAATAACTGAATGCAAATGGCGACACCGCCATACGTTTGTCTGTCACTTTAGTGGCAGAAAAAGCTATGAATGCAATATTCTACAAGTTTAATATTAAGCTTTTGGATATTATAGAGAGAGATATCTTAAATCTTTTAAGCGGTTAAGTAATAAAAACCGAGTAAGGCATAGCCGAAACCGCGGGGCTTAGAAGCCTGAAATATTGCCCAAGAGTTAGTGTTAAGTTACTTAAACTACTAACACTAGCTTATGTCTGCGACTTCGCTCGCGTTCAATTTGTTTACGCCCTTAGAGTTCCAATTTCTTGAAATTCTTTCTTACATCACAAAAGAAACCTAGATGCAAAATTTCAGCTTTAGCTCTCTAGGTTCAAGGGTTGGGAGCTAATGAGTAAATGAATGAGTTTTTGATTGATTTCCATGTTCATATTTAAAATAAACGAGCACTGCGGAAAAAAATCCTCCCCTGAAAGGGTTTTCCGACTAGTAACAGCAAGTCAACCTTCAAAACTAATACTAATTACAAAACTAACAATCAATTACGTTAATGACTATATTATAAGTATAATGACATCAATTGGATGGATATAATTGTGTAGTTCATTCATCAATATGGATGTAAAATTATAAATTTAATTATAAATAAGTGGGTAGGTACAATCTTATTTTATTTGCGGATCATGATTATTTATCAAACACGACTGAATCTATTATAAAACTTGTGTATGCTTCTATTTATAAAAAAACGTTAATGTCTGCACGTAATGTCTACAATACCACAATAACTAAACTTATAGAGATTTTAATTGTACACTAGGTGGCGCCGCTTCGCTCTTGTGGATCTCGAGTTATTTACACGTTGTCTGTTTATACAATAATATGGAATAAAAAAAAACAATTTATTACTCTTGAATCTACAAGAAAATGGCATCATATATGTACATTTTTTTAACTCTTCCTAAAAACTGTTCAGCTTTGTAATGTAGATACGGCTTGATTTATCTTTAACCTTTACTTACCGCCGCGTCGTGTATTAAGAAAACCATGTTAAATTGCGAGCGCTATATCAATAAGTATAATTATTTTCTAAACACTATACTAACGACAAAATCGATGCATAATGTTTAATAAAAAAAATTGCATAGTAAACGCTTCTAAAATTATCACGCCAAGATAATTTCATTCAAAGATAATTCAAGGGACGTTGAGGCCAATGCCACTATGCCAGCTCCACGCGTTGGGGCCAACGTTGGGGCTCTAGACTCTAGAAAATAGCGTTGGTGCCCGCGTTGTGACGAGCGTTATTCTAGATGGGACCGTCGTTGGGGCCTCGACGGGGTTGCCATGTATAGGTATCAAATCAAAATTCATAATATCTAATATATGTGCAGTGGTAACTTTATGCTACATAAATAGCTGGTAATATTAAACCATTAAATGAAAGAGTGAAATACCATTGTTATTTTATACTAGCTGTCTCGCGCAACTTCGTCTGCGTAAATATTCCCCGTTTTTGCAACATTTCTCATTGCTGCTTCGCTCCTATTGGTAGTAGAGTGATGTTATATAGCCTTCCTCGATAAATGGGCTATCCAACAGTGAAATATTTTTTTAATTCGGATCAGTAGTTCCTGAGAATACCGCGTTTAAACAAACAAACCAACAAACAAACTCTTCAGCTTTATAATATTAGTATAGACTTGACGTTTTAGCCCACAATATATGTGCGCGGGTTTAGTATAGTCTGTCAAAGAGCATTCAAAAAAACAATTATCATAGGTTATTCTAGCTATTATACTAATGGTACATGTATTGCATAAAAAGCAAAAAAAAAGTAATACACAATATACAATGGGATAAATAGCATAAACAAAACGTAGATTAATTAAAACATAGCTATTACAATAATAGATATATTGCTTGTAATAATTAGTATTGTTTATATACACAATGGTCACGAAATCCTAATTATTGAATTTTAATAACAAAATACTGTAGTCCTTGACTTGGTGACGATAAATTATATCGAAAGGGACTAATTGCTGCAAGTCCCATTTAATGTCGCATTTACATAGAATACCTAAATAATTCCTAATACGACTACAGATCTCACGAACATTCGTCGATCTTATTGTATAAAACAGATGTTAATATACCCCAAAACAATTCTCAATAGTGGTTATAGAGGATTATCATATCAAAATCAAATAAGATCAGTATTTTTTTAAAACCACGAACATACGGTACTAGCGGACACCCGCGACATGGATCCCGTTCCCATGGGATGATGCATTATACATATAAACTTTAATCTTGAATCATTCTATCATTTGCTGAAAACTGCATTAAAATCTGTTGCGTAGTTTGACACACTGACAGCGAGAGCAACTTTATTTTATACTATGTAATAAAGATATTCTATACTAATATTATAAAGCTGAAGAGGTTGTTTGTTTGTTTGAACGCGATAAACTCAGGTGCTACGGGTGTGAATTGAAAAATTCTTACATTGTTGGATAGCCTGTTTATCGAAAAAGGCTATAGGCTATAAATCATCACGCTACGAACGATAGGAGCATCAATGAGAAATGTTGCAAAAACGGGGGAAATTGACGCAGACGAAGTTGCGCGGGACAAACAATTACAATATACTTATTGGAAAAATTCTCAAATCATATCGAACGGTCTTTGATTTTCCCATTAAAATAATTCTGATAAGCAACAGAGGTCCGAATATAAATCTTTTACTTATAAGATAATCATAATCGGACCAATCAATTAAGTTAAAGACTATTGTACCAAACCGCCGAATACTCAATCGATACTTAACTTTGTGAACAACCGAACGTGTACATTAAACGTTCGTTTGTTCTATATTATAAATAACTTGCGTTTGAGTAATCACTTGACTTTTGATTGGATGCGGTTTTCCTTGCTTTAAGCTTGTTTAGTCGGGATGGTTTTCAGAGCTTTGTCTGATGAAAATCTATTCAAGCAATTTGAAGAAAATCATTTTTTTGTCTAGAGGTTTAACGTGTCTGGGAGTTTTCTATAAAGCGTCATTTTAACTTTTCAATAATAATAATAATGTCTTTGGACAACTCACACAACGCTATCTGATCCCAAACTAAGCAGAGCTTGTACTATGGTAATCAGACAACTGATAAACATATTTATATATTTCTAAATACATACATATTATAGATAAACAACGCCTAGACACAGAATAAACCATCGTGCTCATCACACAAAGTTCTATCCTGGGTGGGGATCGAACCCACGACCTCTTGCGTAGCAGTCGGATACACTCCCACCGCGCCACAGAGGCAGTCATAATATGTATATGAACATTTTAAATGTGTTTTTGATCTTAGACAACCCCATGCATTATTAAATATTTATTTTTCGTACTTAAGGCTAGCATAAGATTGCGAGCGAAAGTCAGTATATGTACCTACTTACTTATAAATAACAATACAAATGTACATTCTATCGTGGCACGTCCTTCTAATGTATTCGAAAAAGAAAGGAATACTAAGCAGTTTCGATGCGTTCCTAACAAACTTGAATGGAAGCATTCAAATTAGTTTTCCGAAAACCGAATTCCAAGTAGTTTTGTGTCTACGTATGTGCATAACGCAGTGTACACAATAATGGGAATTATAATATGTTGCGCAACATTGTGTAAATAGCCTGCAGAGGTAAAAACTTCAATCTTAATATTTTTTAAAAGTTACCTTACCTATTGTATTAAAAAATATATACGGATGAATGTAATGTAACGTAAGGTACCTAATTTAAAATTACTCAGTAGCTTTTGTATCTTTGCACAAAATTTATTTAATTTTTTTTAAAGATTGTGTCCCATATTACTAGCAATCCTGATAACCCATCCAGCTAAGCTAAATTGCTTGTGTTAGGAGTGGGTTCACGTCGGTAGTATAATGGGTAGGATTCGAGCCCGCGACCTCAGGATTTCCTTAGCCATTAGGCTAACAGTGATATACTTTTTTAGTTGTATAAGTAATCAAGTAAGTGAATTGTATACTATTGAAAAATAAAGATATCATAAACTTGAAATTGGTTGATTATTATTTAATAAGCCTGCGAAATAAAGAAATAAGGTAGACTAGGTACGTACACAGTTACACACACACACAAGATGTGTAACAATCGATATTGATGATATCGTTTCGAACTGCGTAGTTAGTAAATATCTAATATCTTCAAACTGGTGGTCGTAGTGACCTATATCATTCGAAAATTGAAAATGTATTAGGCAATTCGATTTTTTGGGTAGGTACTTAGATCATTTTAGAAACAGTTCGAATCGAGACTAAAAAGTACATCTACGGTGTAATCAAATTCTGCACGATGTTTGACAGATAAAGTGTCACGGAACGGAATATTTCCTAGTGTACACAAGGCTTTACAATAGACGAGGTTCAAGGCTGCTTTATTTAAATTTCGAATTGCATAACCTGTTATTTCACAACATTTCACACGGGTTCTTACCCAGACAGGCCTTGACCGTTGAAAGTGTTAGGCAGATGGATTAAATTTATACCGACGTCAAACATCAGCCTTTATAATGGACGCCCGTCACGTTTTTAACGATCTATGTGCTTAATTATATGGAATATGTTTGTAGGTACGTTACCTAAGTTTATTGGATAAATACGTAAAACTGAGTCTTTTAATCAAAATAAAAATTAAAAAACGACTAATACAAACTACTAACACATACAAAAACGGTAAATTAGCTGTTTGTATGTATCATCCCTAAGAATCTATTTATAAATAGCATAGTTACGTAATTATTTTTACTGATATACGATGTACAACTAATTTCTTTGAGTAATGTAATTCATCATCATCAATAAACATCACCAAAGCTAAACAGCAAAAGTTCATTTGTAACAAGTAGCGACACCTAGCGATAAACCAAGAAACTGATTATTTTGTCCTACTCGACAACAGATGTCGCTGTACCAAACTAATAAAAGAGACAAAACATACCAATAATGCCATCTAGCGGCGAGAGGCGGAACAAGTAACTCACTTGCCCAGCAACAATCCCAACAGCGCCACCTAGCGAAGAACACTGCATCCAAAGTGCACTTTGTAAACACATTGCAAAACTGTTGACTTTTTCACACTATTTTAAAATAAATATATTTATCACGTTTTATATCCGTCGTTTGCACAATTTACGTTAAAATCTTTCACATTACAATTATTTATAGCACATATTACACACTTGCACATATGGTATTTTATATTTTGTGTGTTTATCTGAAACAAAAAAGAAAAGATTATTACAAACAGGCTCAGAGTTTAAAACTATAGGAAATCTGTTAAATAATTTTTATTTGGAATTTTCATAAATAAATAGGTTATTATAAAACAAAAAAAAAATGTTTTTAACTACCTACAGTTAAAAAATATAAAATTTTACCTAGAATATTTGAATGTTCTAACAAAATATACTAAAAAAAAAGGTACATAGAAATTTCTACCCACATGTTTTGCATCAAGCACTCTCCGAGTTTGAAATATATTTTAATAATGGGTAATCCATTATTGGGTGGGGATTGGATTATTTTACCATTCTTATATTGCAATTATATATTTATACTTCAAGTATACCATATATTAAATTAACATTGGCTATAAACATATTATCATTCAATTACCTACTAATGGACCATGTGGAAAAACTTATACTAGTAATGGACCATGTGGGAATAAAAAGAGGTAATAATAATAATATCTTGGGACAACTCACACAACATCATCTGATTTCAAATAAGCAGAGCTTGTACTATGGCAACCATATATTTTTAAGTACATACATATTATAGATAAATTACACCCAGAGACAGAATAAACCACCATGCTCATCACGCAAAGTTTTATCCTTTTTTTTCTGGGAATCTTATCTTATCTTTTTTCATAGCAGTCGGACATGTGTGGTACTTTAAATATTTGTCAACTTAAGACCTATATGTTGGCAATGATATTGTTTGAAGCCTTGTCTTTCTTTAACCTTTGACCACCTTATATGTCCTCGTATCAGTGACACCATCAGCCATATTTATAAGACTGGAATTCTATGTTTGTTTCATATGTTTTTGGCAAGTATAAATGTGACAGAGGCAGTTAAAAGGTTAAGGATAAGTGTTATAAATCAGGGTCCTAAATCAAAGGTAGCCTTGAATTAGGGACCTAACTCTTATTACACCTCTCTTTTAGGTCTTGTTTGGTTTAGGATCCCTGATTGAGTGTAGAGTATTATGTGCATTAGAACTTTTTAAGTTAAAAAAGATAATACCAATAAATTTTTTAGACATGTGTATTTTTGGGCTATTAAAGATTTTATTGATTGGTAGGAATAATGTTTTAAAAGGGATCCTATTATAGCATGGCTCGGCATGCCCTGTGATCACTGTAACTTAAAGATTTTATAGTAATTCATTTAATCTATTAAATAATCGACCATGAGCATTATATTTCTTTTACTGAGAAGATCTTGATACTAAAAATTATTTGAGACAAGTTCGACATGAAGTTTTTATCTAAGATTTATATTTTTGGTATTTTAGTGAATTTGGAGCTGGAAAGAAACACATTCAGGATAAGACTAACACCATTTTGAAGTCAGTTAATGTATAAAAGTGGAGTGGAATAAGCTACGGGGAAGATTTCTGTTTTAGGAGGTAATTGAAGTTAATACTATCAGTAAAGCTATTTAGTAAGTATCTACTATTAGAAAGAGAGTTAGAACAAATTGCTTATGTGGCAATTTATCAAAATGTAAAACTGTGATTATAACAGTCCCGAAGATAGAGGATACCATTGTAAATACTTAACACTTAATATGTATTAGTAGAATTATAAATAAGTTAAGTAATTTAAATTATTTCAAGTCCCAATTTTTTAAACTTTACTTTTTTAGTAATGACTAATGATTTCTACGATTGGTAATATAATAAAAAATAGATAGTTGACGTAAAAGCATAAAAAAATAATAAAACAAAATGACCTTTCTAGAATGTCCTTCAAAATAATTTTGTTTTTTTGACCTAACCATGAATAATTAGACTTTTTAATGCATTATACGTACCACAGACACTTCATCCAACAGTTTCCTGATCCAAGATGTGAGATTCATGACGACACTGAGATTTAATAAAACAACCAAAGTATTTTCCAACCTAAGATTTGAAACTTATTTTACCACCCTTGTACACACGTTTTAACTAAGAAAATACGAAAAAAATGTGCCTAGAAAGGCTTGGATATGTAAAATAGGCGGCTCTAATGAATCTGAGGTCACCTTGTGAATCCGTTTTCAAATGAAACTTTACAATTAGCCTGAAAAATGCAAGCACGTGCACTTACTAATGCACCTATTATGCACTATGTATTTATTGTCTCTATCACTTATATACACTCTAGAAAGCCCTTAAAACTCCCGGAATACTAAAACGATCTGATATATAAGGGTTTAGGGCCTATGTAACACGTGAACTTTATAACCAATTCGAATTACAGCGGCTGAAAAAACTACACAAAGAAAACATATGATCGATCGAAATTGAAGTGCACATGGACTAGTCTATGGTTGTCATCTGTCATTTGTAAGGAACGGGAAGTAAAATTTGATGAATTTATAGTAGTAGAAGTAAAATCTGCTTGAAATTGTTTTAACTAATTATTGTTGTGCATAAATTATTTAATTTACAAGACGTAAGGCTGTAAGGTTAATTTTATTTAAAATGTAATTATTTAGTTAGTTACTACAATCTATCTATTCGGAAACATTAGCGTATCTATGGATTTCTTGATTAAAGAACGAATAAGAATGAATAACAAAAACCGAAAATCGAAATAAATCTGAGGCTACACAATAAAAATAAAATATTGTGTAGCCTCAGTTATACACTTTATTTGTCTGTGAGCTTTATTGCATTAAAAAATATATATTGTACTACTTTAACATATCATTTATTGTTGAATTTACTTACCATTGTAATTAGCTAATTAAATTTTATCAGGATGTCGTCGTCAATGCCTGAAAGAAATTATGCATAATTAGAAAAATATTTTAATTTTGTACTTAAAATTGGATGTATGTTCTGCATTTTCAAAGCAAATTAAACTAACCTGTTCATTTTCTACCCATAAACTTTCAAACTCTTTCTCAAATTTACCAACGATGTTTTGGTGAGAGGTAACAATTACACTTTCATGATTTGAAATCATAGCTTGGGTGGACCAATTCAATGAGCCCGACATGACGAAACCTTTCACTTGCTTATTTTTTGTAGGTGGTTTAAAATTAGTTTTAGTAGATTGTGCATGTACGTTCAACTTTTCTGCATGTGCTTTTAGAATATTTTTTCGTTTAATGGCTTTTGGCCCGTCAATAATACAAAACTTGTGGTGAATCAAAATTGTTTTTTTGTTTGTTTGCACTTCGATGAAACCTGAAAAAAAAACATAAAATTATTATGATGTGTTTGACACGTTTTGATTATAGAATTCAAGCCCTTGTTCTTTAGTCTGCGCTCACACTAAAGCATAACTTAAAAATGGATACCAACCAATGAAATTTATACTCACTGTATTCTTTCAATTTTTTAATTTGCGATGGAGGTGTATAGGCAGTATCACCGTCAACAACAATTCTCACTAAAACGTGTTTCTGTCCTAACCTTATGATTTGCTCAGCAATTTCATTGCTTGTTATTAAATACATGCAGACATCTAAAGTTTCACGTGCTGATTTAATGTATTTAATTAATTTGAAGCAATTCAGTTCCCTACTTTCACAAATGGTTATGTCTTTGTTGGGTGGTACTCTTATTGTATGCCGAACCACGTCGTCTGAGAATAGTATTACATCGTTTATATCTCGATTTTTTAAACTTAAGACTTCGTTGCATGTGTCGTCGCTATTCGTCTCAGGTGTGCGAGATGTCTTAGGGCTAAAGAAGTATTTATAAACTTTTTTCGCGACTTGTGAAGCTACGACGATTGTTGCAGTAGATACCAGCAACATCTTCGCATTTTTCCAATCCATTGTAATCACAATTTACACATTCGGTAAAAAACAATTCACACATTAATCAAAGAAAAACTTTTAGTTATCCACAGTCCACCATGTTGTTCACGCATCTGCCTGTAATTATCTTGAGATGAAAAGTACATTTCATATTCGACTACCCGCAAAATGGGTAAAGTGTTATCCAAAGAATTTATGTACCTACTCGTGTAGTCCGTAGGTGTAGTCGGAATAAAAAATACCTAATTAATAAAAAATAAAGATGGAGAGTATTGTAACTTGCTGTATTTTTAATAATTAGTATTTTTCAATAGAATAAGTAAATATAATATAATAAAAATTAAAATTAGCTGGTCAAGATATTTATTTATTAATATTAATTAAAACCAAGAATGAAATAAATGGAACTAAACTAACTTGGTGAACAAGTTATCATTTCTCTCATTTCTCTGTGACAAAACTCTATGGACTGGACAAAACAAAACTTTATAGGCAGAATAACCAACGTTCCTGTGCCTACTTTATGGCAGCGCTATAGAAAAATATCAACAATAACAAACGATGAGTCTTCTATTGTCGACTGTCGCTTCGCTTCGCAGTTGAGATTTTTCAGTGATATTTCGGTTGCATTTAACTTTAGTTATTTATCAAGACACAGGATATTTTTAGTTGTGCTAATATGAAGTGCTAAAATTAGATTTACGGATTAACTGCGTATCTCTTTGATATAAGAAAAAAATATGCCCAAAATACCTTATAAACCAGAAAAATCACGCGAAGATGACGAGGATTACGAGATTGTCTCATTTGAAGACTTTTGTGATAAATCTCCTGGTTCTAAAACGGATTTATTGACTTTAAATGATAACATCAACTATCGTCTTTGTTATGAGAACGATAAGACAACAAAAGTTGCTGAAACCGAGGGCGAGAGCTCTCGAAGTGGTGACAGAACAACGGAAACGTCCCTGAACGGTCCCAAGAGTGTTACATTTAAGAGGAAGCTATCGAATTCTTTCGCTCCTTTCGGGAGGTACAATGCTAAGGGCGGGAGGGCCCCACTGTTTAGTGGTGTCATTCCTAAGCCGAAAAATGAAGGAGAATCTTCTTCCAGAGAACACAGGTATTCATATTTCAAAGCAGCTAGAGCTAATATTATTGTTTATCATTACATTGTCATTTTACAAAACTAAGTGCTGGTCTGAGGTTATAGGTACTGTAGATCTTCAGCCTAAAAGAAATATATCTCAGATGTGTGTCATCATCAGCCATTTTCAGTTCAAAGCTGGACATAGGCCATACTTAATAAAAAATCAAATAAACATACATGTTAAAAAAAATATCAAATACAACATACATATTTTTGTTTCTGGAAAGAGTAAAACGTCAGGAGAAAGGGCTGTTTGCTTATCTATACTAATATTATAAAGCGGAAGAGTTTGTTTGTTTGTTTGTTTAAACGCGCTAATCTCAGGAACTACTGGTTCGATTTGAAAAATTCTTTTTTTGTTGGATAGCACATTTATCGAGGAAGGCTATAGGCTATATAAAATCGCGCTACGACTAATAGGATCGGAGAAGCAACGAGAAATGTTTCAAAAATGGGGAAAAATTACGCATACGAAGTTGCGTGGGACAGCTAGTATACTAATACAAGTCATGTTTTTCACATTTTTCCAGATAACAGCCTATATGCAATTCTATAATCCATATCTGTGCCATATTTCATCCAAATCTGTTCAGTATGGATAAATAACAGACATATATCCATCCATCTAAACATTTGCATTCATTTTTATAGAAAAAGTAATTCAAAGAATGCTTTAAATATTTATAATATTTAAAGTATATTGCAGTAAAAATTTATGACTAAGTATGCATAATACAAAGATTTTGAACATGAAAATGTAATATACTTACTTTATAGTTACATTATTTATAAAATATAGAATTCCAAAGATTAGGAGACATTCAAGTGTCACTTTTTTATATTTAAACAACATTTTGACTTTGGAAATAAGTATTTTAAACATTGTATATTATTTTTCAAGTTTTAAAATTATAAGTAATTTTATCAAGCATTTGCAGAGCACTAAACAAGGTAAATATTACTTGAGTGGAGTTCACATTTCCAGAAATCACATGCTGATAGTTGGGGAGGCCAATATGCTACATTTGGATTTACTTAAGGGTTGTAGGGACCTATTTGATTTTGAAGTTTATAATGGTGCAATGAAAGAAGGTTTAGGATGTATATCCTTTAATGGAGGGAAAGGGAGTTGGCAGAGCCAGATCTTAAAAAAAATTAAATACTCTTGCATGTAATGGGCATTTTAAGTGAACCCAAAAGAAACTTCCATTCAAAAGACTTACAATTCAGACATGCCGCAAGCTTGTGGCGGTTTTTTGACAACTCAAAAAAAAACATAGATTAAAAATAATTGTTAGAATATCAGCATGTAACATTTTTTTGGCTGCCCTAAATGCGCGTCAGTATATAAACAGCTAATATTCAGTAGAAGTACTCTAGAGGGTACAAGTGAGCCCCTATGTTAATCTACTGCGCTCAAGTAAATCCAAAAATCTGTTTTTGGGCTCCTGCTACAACCATCATTTTGAGTCATTCATCACTATCATCACATTTAGATCATAAATTGCTTAACATAGATTGGCTTGATTTAGGAGTTTAGCAATATAGTTAATCACTACTTTTACTTATTTTTGCAATGCGCTTAGCAATGTCATTATAATTATGATTGTCCCATGCCATGTTCAAGACAACTCAACAAAATTATATTAGATACTAGCTATGTAAATACTTTTAATTTAAATGATGAATGTTTTTTAGACCACTAATTTGACAAAGTGGAAGTGTGTTTGAGTGCTAAGAGTTTGCGGGTTTGATTCCCACACACAAAGTAGTGAGTAATTAACAAATTGTTGTTCCGAGATGTCCAATGCATATTTGTTATTTCCCCTTAATACATATAAATATATATATGTATATTTTATATAATGATAACTAGCAATGTGGAATTGTAGTCCTATATTACTAGCAATCTTGTTAACCCCTCCAGCTAAGCTCAATGGCTTGTGTTAGAAGTGGGTTCACATTGGTTGCATAATGGGTAGAATTGGACCTGCAACCTCACAATTGCGAGTCCGATGCTATAGCCATTAGGCTACCGCTGCTTCTGAATTATTATTATTATATTTAAAAAGACAAGATATACCAATAAGAAGAAGTACATATCTGTTACTTGTATAAGCACAGACATAAGCTATTACTCATTTTAAACTATGTCAAACTTCAAAGTGCAAATAATAAACAATAGTGTCTTATCTATTGTTTTCATTTGTTTATTGACCGATTCCTCTAACTAATGAAATATGAACTTTGCTTGAATAGTTGAGATATAAAGTTCATATAAATAGCACTGTGTTCTAATTTATATAACAGTAATCACTTTATGTCATAGCTTGTGTCAGTGTCCTTTGTGAACTGTTATAGTCTTTGTGGGTATAGCTTTTGAGAATGAAGACAAAGGGGACTATGAAATGGTATGTAATAAATATAATACACTAGCTGTCCCGAACAACCTTGTTTGCTTAATTTCCCCCATTCCTTGATACATGGGCTTTGAATTTTGAATGAATCAAACAAACAAACCCTTCAGCTTTATAGTATTAGTATAGATTATATCCAAACTAATATAATAAATGTGGAAGTAACTGTTTGATATGTATGCATTGAAATTTGCTATGAAGATTGTTTGAGTTCCAGGAAAGGGTCATAAAATATTTTTATTGAGATAACCAACATCCATGTGGGTGGAGCCGAGGTCAAAAGTATATATTTTTATGTAGATAGCATTCTCACTGGCTTTAGGGGACTAGTTGGAGAGACGATTTTTAGATTTAGGGATCCGCTTGTAAAATTTTAAGCTTTAAAGTGCAAATTTTTGTAAGAGTATATATAGTGAAATTAATAGGAAAACTTTAAAATAGGCTTTACAAGTTTACGAGTAACAGCTGATCAAATGAGAAGTAATAAAATTAAAACACGTAGAAATTCCATTGAAAAATATTATTAAGTAGATATAAAGTTGTAATTATGAAACAAAAACAACAAAATACCCACTTCTCACATTATTAGGATGGGGGAGGGGGGGGGGGGGGGCGACTGCGGAACCCTATACCTATTGGGCGTGGCCCGACATGCACTTGCTTTTTTTTTTCTAAGTTGTAACATGTTTATTTAATCAAAATATTTGCTCATAATCTATACTTTGCTGTTATCTAATCGGAAGTTAATTTATGCCTTTGCGAAAGAACTCTCGAGATCTGTGATTTTCATATCGTGTGAAAGCATTTTATACTGCCTCCTAGGCAAGAACTGTTTTGCCACGTAGAAAATTGACCAAATCACGAAAAAAATGAAAGTCAATTAGACCAAGGAGGATGATGTATGGTTTCTAACTGCAGCTCCTGTAGAGTTATAACGGTTTCTCATTCAGTGTGAGGTTTTGCGTTATCATGGAGCAATAATGGTGAAGATCGATTCACGAGCTGTTTTACTACCAGTTTCGCTGTTATTGTTCGGAGTTCAGCACAGTAAACATCTGCTGTTATTGCTTGACCAGTACTGAGAAAGCTATAGTAAATAACACCATGAAAAGACCACCAAACAGTTGCCATTGTGAGCATTGCTTTAGAGCACTGTTGCGGCGTTTGATGCGGGGTCAGCCATTGCATTTTTCGTTAAAGGTTATCGTAAAGAATCAATTTTTCGTCATGTTTTCGTTACAATTCGATCCAATATTCCTTTAATTTCTATACCGATTCAACAAACCAACGTGGGTTTCTTTCTGCAGATCAGTCAAATCATGAGACACGCATTTTTCCTATTTTTTATCTTATTGATTTGATGCAAATGAGTCAATATTTTAGGTAAGGTAACGTTAAACCATGCCGCTAATTCCTGGGTAGCTTGACTCGGGCGGTCTTCCACGACATAACTTTACCCGAGTTTACCCCTAATAAATAACTCGAGCTGTAAGGAGGTCACACTTACAAAGCTACAGGCAATAATAATCTTGTTGTTTCATTCACAGATACCAGCGCTTCTCAGAGCGTCGTAACATATTCCAACGCATTTGGGAACACCTGCCTGGTCTAGGTTCAGGCATGTTGGGTGTCGCGCTGGTGTGTGCGCTCTGCGTTGGCGCCTGGTGGGCGGTTGGCGGGGCCGTTGGTGGCACCTGGGGGGAGGAACACTACAGGTAAAGTAGGAGTGCTTTGTTGCATGCAGTAGTTTTACCAAGGAGGGGTAGCATCTGTTGGTTTGGGTTCAGGGATGTTGGGCAGGCGTTGGTGTACACGCTCTGCGTTGGTGGATGGCGGTGCCGTTGGCGGGATATGAAGGTGATGAGCTTTACCAAGTAGGGAACACCTGCCTGGTTTGGGTATTTTGAACGTGGCGCTCTGGTTGGTGGTTAGAGGTGGTGAGACCTGGGGCAGGACCCCCAGGTTTCACCAACGGCACACGTCACTGCTATTATCCTGTACTGTTCCTTCACTACAGGTAAAATACCTGGCTGGGTTAGGTTCGGGCATGTTGGGCGTGGTGCTGGAATGCGCGTTTTGCGTTGGCACCTGGTAGGCGGTTGGTGGTGCCGTTGGTGTAAATAAAAGTGGCACTCTATGGTCCACTCACATACATATGTACCAGGATGGAAGCAGTGCGAGACAAATGGCCGCGACGTGTTAAGCCTGTCACCAACCCTGACAAGACGACCACTACTATTCTGCTAAGAGTGAAACGAAGAAAAAGAACTACCTCGGCTATTGTGACGAGACTCCGTAACTGTTATGATTTTTAGTCAAAGTTTCATCATACCTACCAAAAAAGTTATTATAATAATAATAATATCTTGGGACAACTCACACAACGCTATCTGATCCCAAGCAGAGCTTGTATTATAAAAACCAGGCAACTGATAAACATACTACGACAGGACGATTTTTATGTAGAGATACATTATAATTACAGGAAACTTTGGGAGCGGACTCACCCGGACACAATAAAAAAACCGCTGTCACCATTGCCATATGAAAAGGTTAGTTCGGCTTCTATCACCACAGCTATGAGAAATCCTATAGAATAAAAACCCAATCCTCAAACGCACCTTCATAAAGTCTCATGCCGTCACGGTTACTTGAAGAATAGCTACAGAAAAAGCATTTTAACTTCTTCAATACAATTTTGTACCCAGTAATGCTTTTCGAGTGTATGTATGTATGTTTATTTCTTTGACACGCTCTAAAGCAAAAACGGCGTGATGGATTTCATCATGTGAAGTCTCATTGGATTCGTCTCAATTTGTCTGTCAAATAATTTTATGCGTTGCGTAACTTTAGTTTCATTTCCAGCAGGCACCCGAATACCGTTACCACGACCACAACAACTTAAGCACTAAAAACAAAAGCAACTCGACCGACCCTCGCAAGAAAACAGAACTAAACAAAAAGAACATGTACCCAGACCGTACAGCTGAAATGTTACAAGACATGTGCTCTAAAGTGGATGAGATTAACCGCTTTGATTGCTTCCCACAAGGAAATGCTAATGAAAAGGATTGCAATAAAAGAGGTTGGTTGGTTAGAATTTACTTACATTAATCTCTGTTCCAGCATACAGGACAAGGACCAGTTAGTAAGGGGTAGAATGGGCTGTTAATTAAGTTTTGGGATAGTGTTCCCAAAACTTAATTAGCCTACAATTTCACAATTTTCAGTCTTTTTGTGTTTAACTTCAATATATTATCTATTGAATGACCAATGAGACGAGAAATAAAAAAGCCCGAAAAAACAAAATTAATTGATTTATCTTCAAAATGGTTGTATTGTCATCAAACATCTAAGAAGCGTCCCTATTAATAGCTTTCTATAATAATAATAATATCTTGGGACAACTCACACAACGCCCCATCCCAAACTAGGCAGAGCCTGTAAGTGGCAACCAGACAACTGATAAATATACTTATATTACTTCTTTAGACATACATATTATAGATAAATTACACCCAGACGCAGAATAAACCATCGTGCTCATCTCTCAAAGTTTTAACCGCATCCAAAACAGCATCGCTACCGAGCCAAAGACAGACACACCGAGCATTGGGGGTTAAGAAAATGTTCTTGAAGAACACACACTTTAACATAAATATCTACTTAATAACACCTGCATAAGGTTGCTTTTACAGCAACGGAAACAAGACTGTCCTGTTGGTTTAGTGGTTACTGATCCTGGCTGCTAAGCCGAAGGTCGTGGGTTTGATGCCACCCAGGATAAAACTTTGTGTGATGAGCACGATGGTTTATTCTGTGTCTAAGTGTTATTATCTACAATTTGTATGTGTTTAAAAATATATAAGTATGCTTATCAGTTGTCTGGCTGGCCTACAAGCTCCGCTTAGTTTGGGATCAGATAGCGTTGTGTGAGTTGTCCCAAGATATTATTCAGTATAAATAATAAAACGTTTTTTTATTAAACGTATAGTATACATACACAAAATGTGATAATAACCTTCGGACTAATAAAAATCACACACAAATAACACAACATGAATTCCACACTAATCAGATTTCCCTTTTCATAATTAATCGTCAATTAATCGTGTTGTGGCTTGCGTGTAACATATTACCTGCGTGCCTTAGTGGTAACCTAACCTACAATTATAGCTGTTATTAAATTACCTGTATAACCTTGTTAGTTTAACAAGACTATAATGGCGTGATCTTAAAGTTACGAAGTTTTGAAGCGTTGTTCGTTCAATACTGTCTCACTCTAAACTTGCAACACGAACGAACGACGAAACGACGACGTCGAAATGTACTGCTAGGTGCGGTAGCACGAGATTATAAAGTGTGATTTGTTAATAGGCACTTTAACAAAAATATCTACTTAAATTACACCTTCATAAGGTTGCTTTTACAGCAACGGAAACGAGACTGGCCTGTTGGTCTAGTGGTTAGTGATCTTGACTGCTAAGCCGGAGGTCGTGGGTTCGATCCCCACCCAGGATAAAACTTGTGTGATGAGCACGTTGGTTTATTCTGTGTTTGGGTGTTGTTATCTACAATATGTATCTATTTAAAAATATATAAGTATACTTATCAGTTATCTGGTTGACAATACTTCGCTCAAGCGTTGGTTTAGCCGCCTTTCCAAATGTACCTAAGTACTTCTGGTCTTCAATAAAGGATACGTTCGGAGTACGCGATTAGATAAACGAGTGCTTTGTGCATATTTAGCTGTCATTTGCCTCCGTAGGTTCCGTTTATTGCGATAAAAATTAGCCAAGCCACTCGCTATCTTAATACCAAACATCAAAATATATTTTAGGCTTGGAAACCAACCAGAGATTCGCATTTATAATATTAGTAAAGATAAGTTTAGGACCAGGGACGTCGTCGAAGCGCCCTGTGGTCCCAATCGTTCGCTTCTTGAAGTGAGGTGATGAGGATTAAAGTGAAACGCAGTCCGACGTTGAACAGGTTATAATTTCGTTTAACACCTTGACACAATAACAGTACAGAGTGGATTTCGAGAGTATCTCCTACGATTAATTCGTCCAAGTTGTGAATCTTAAGCAAGAAACGATGCACTAACTCGTTGTTCTACACTTGTGTTTTTGGTGCGAGGGGCTAGTAGTGATGGGGTCGCGCGCGCTCCTTTTTGGTTCCAAACTCCACTAGTGATGCGCATCGACCACAGACAATAAATACAATCAGAACTTAAAGCCATGAATAATTATTTAGGGTCACAGATTAGGTGAGTGTGAGTTACTAGAACACCACATAAGGTAACGTAAACATTAGCCTTATAACGTTCCATCTGCAGGGAAACAGGCCTCCTCTATGCGAGAATACGGGTCGTGATCCACCACCCACATCCACTGCGGATTGTTGGATATCACGTGCCTTAAATTTGTTGGTTTTTAGGGAGCGTTTCCACTCGCGTGTAGAGCCGAGCAGACAGTGAAAGATTATTTCGAACGTTGTTATTGGTCAATTCAGAGTCCGTTTTGCTTCACTCCGCCCCGCTCCGCGTCTGTGAAAACCTAAGACCCGCATAGAAGGAGATCGGCATATCTCTTACGACGTCTTTGTCATCATAATGTAGTAATAGTAGTTTAATTGGGATGGTTTTTAGCTTTTTTTATGAAAATTTGTAATTTTTTTTCATTCATTTAAATAATGATGTATTTTTTGAAATATTAACTAAAATGATTTTGTTTAGGATGTTGCTGGAAATCTTCTGACGCCCATGGAGTCCCCTACTGCTTTTACCCGTCACATTACGACTCGTTTCGCTTTTTAAACATGACAGAGGATAAACATGGCATGAACGTTTATATGGAGAAGGTACGGCCATCCGGATATCCGGGAGACTTTGAAGTCGCGAGGATGGATATCAAGTACTTGTCTGATGATTGTTTACAAATAAAGGTGAGAAGACATTTATTATTTTGTGACGTTTTTAGTATTTTACACACAATTGCCCACAATAATGTATTGTACGTTTTATCCCATAATACATGGTTAATATATTAAGCCACCCTTATATTTCCCTTTGATTGTTCTTTATCACTACAAAATACGTGCAGTACAAGAAAATCATTACAACTATAATAATAGTAACTAATCTGTATAAACAATGTTGTATTTATTTTACGCTTGTATTTATTAATTTCTGCGTTTATAACCCACAGTTGGGATCACATACTGTCTATGCAGACATTCTAGTAATTTGTGATTATTTTTAAGTAATAATTAAGTAGGTAATTAAGACGCTACTCATAGTGTGGTGAAATTTCGATAAGCCAAGACGGAAGTAAGTGACATGCAAATAGTGTTGTATGCACCAAAAAATGCATTTCCGGCAAATCAATGTTGCCAGTATTAAAAGCCTCAAAAATTACTAATAAATGCCAAAGTAAAAGGGTATAACTTTAGCTACATGATAATAAATTAATTAAACTAAATGTATAATATACATGTTTGGGGCGTATCCCAAACACATACCATTATTACCAATAACCACATACTAATATTCCAGATCTACGATGCTGAACACAAAAGATTCGAGCCGCCCCAGCCCGAGATAATGTTGGTGTCGAAACCTCTCTCCCGACAGAAGTACCGCGTGCAAGTTGACGGCTCGCTCATCGGCTTCAAAGTTATTAGGAACTCGGATAATGTTACTATGTGAGTTTAACCTTTGATTACCTTGCTTGATTAATCTTTCGTAAAGTAGGATACAAACTCTGTGGAGTGAGGATCCATACGACCATATCATTAATGGGCACAGAGGATGCCCAGACTCGGTCTCAGCTTTTGTGGATTTCACGAAGCTATGACCTGGAAATGAATACACATTTTTTTTCGCAAAGCCTCTGAAGTCTCAGTTCTATTAAAAAGTATCTAATTCCTGCACAAGGTTATGTAAATAAATCTTCTTTTTTTATTTTTGAGTTGATGGCAATCTACCCTAGCCGATTTTCCAACCAATTTCTGCCAGTGTCAAGTATTTACAATACACTTTAACTACACAAAGCTGTGCGAATTGTGAGCTATAAAAAATATGACAGTTAATATTCACAACTGATTATAAAATCTATACTAATATTATAAAGCTGAAGAGTTTGTTTGTTTGAACGCGGTAATCTCGGGAACTACTTATCCGAATTGAATAATTCTTTCACTGTTGGATAGCTCATTTATCGAGGAATGCTATAGGCTCTATAACATCACGCTACGACTAGTCGGAGCGGAGCAGTAATTGTTAATTGATGACGTTTGGACCGTATAGCAAAGTTGCAATTCGGTCGAAACGTCGGGCAATAAACAAGCTGTTTTACCTTAAATTGTTCACGCGATTAAAACCCGAAGTATATATAATTGTATAATGTGTACAAATTGCGAAAGTTTATCAACATTTATTCACAACCGATGCTATAAATTCATGAATTATTAGTAACTAGCCAACGTTAGTTTTCCCCGTTTTTGCAACATTTTTAATTGATGTTATACAGCTTATAAAGCCTGCCTTGATAAATGGGCTATTGGGCACTAAAATATTTTTTCCATTCGTCTCAGTAGTTCCTGAGATTAACGAGTTCAACAAAACCAAACTTTCTAATATTAAAATAAAATTCCTTTTAATAAAAAAAAAATCCATAACAATTTCAGTATAAACACTCAAGACATAGGCGGTATGATCCTATCAGACAAGTTCCTGCAGATCTCCGCCGTACTATCATCCAGTCACATCTTCGGTCTGGGAGAGAAGCGAGCGCGGTTCATGAACAACGTCAATTGGAACACATTCGCTTTGTTCAACAGAGATAGGGCGCCTACGGAAGAGGTAATGTAAAACACAGCATTTGTTTTTGTATGTAGTTGCTTTTTAGGGTTCCGTAGCCAAAATGGCAAAACCTTATAGTTTCGCCGTGTCCAGCTTAGCTCAGAGACTGTTGTCAATAGATAGGTCTTAGAAAAATATTTAGGGTTTGTAGATATAATTTTTTTTTTTTTTTTTATTTTTTTTTTGATTCCAGTTATTATAGTATTCATTTAGCTGGCAGGGGAGATCCC
This sequence comes from Herminia tarsipennalis, assembly GCA_945859575.2. NCBI lineage: Eukaryota > Metazoa > Arthropoda > Insecta > Lepidoptera > Erebidae > Herminia > Herminia tarsipennalis. The sequence goes on from OX243850.2 coordinate 20,566,287, forward strand.
TGCCAGCTAAATGGTTGTTTTTGGAGATGTGAAAAAATCAGGGTAGAAATGAAATTAAAAGGAAAACTATCACAGCTAAGTAGACTTTACAAGTTAATGAGTAACAGCCGACCAAATGAGAGAGAAGTAACCAAAAACTTCATTGAAAACTAATTATATAACGTTGTTCGTATGAAATAAAAACATCAGAAACCCCCACATCTTAAACGTCATTAATTTGCTGGCCAGCTACGGAACCCTACATTGTGCATGTCCCGACATGCACTAGCCCAGTTTTTGTAGTTTTATATACGGATTTGTCAATAATTTAAACAACTTTTTCATAACTGGAAAAAGTTATGGTGAAAGGTGAAGTAATATTTAAAACAATGTAGGCACGCGAAAAAATATCGTGCGTATATTATAGGTACAGGGTGTAATCGTAAAGTGTGTTGTAGTACAGGCCATTACTCTCAAGTCCGTCCGTCCGCACGTAACCTCAGAGACTGTTATTGCCAGGAGGCTGTAATTTTGCATGTCTACACATATTACTTACGCTGACAAAGTGAAAGAATAAACATTTTTTTGAGGGTATATGTAAAGTGTGTGTATGTTTTTTTTTCGTGACAAGCTGAAAAGATTATAAAGCCTACATAGACTACTATTACAGAATCGCGCAGGTACGTTGTGCAATTGCTTGCGTTGTGTAATCGCACAACTAGGATGTCTTTTCGCTTCTGACATTTAAGTACTTACCTAAAAGAATTAAAAGATATATTGACTTATAATCATAGGACAGTTTTATTATTTTATTAGGTTTTATATCTATCTTGGTGGACATAATTCTTTGTACCTAAAATATTATGCAACTTTAATTCAAAGGGAAGCCGAAAAGAATGGTGTTCTAAGGACCTTTCATCACTGGGGACTACAGTTACATTTGTAACTTGTATGTTTTATTTCACCTTTCTGATTGAATATATTTGTATATAAATATTTCAATGATCTTTCTATGAACTGTTAGAGTTGCTACACACAAAGCGGGCCGGCATTATTCGGCACAGCCGGCCGGTTAAACCGAATACCGAAATATAACTACCCTTTCAGTAGGACTACTCTCTTTCTTTAAAACGAAATTCATGAATTTTCATTTACCTATTTTTCTTAAGCTTACGGGAACTATTCTAATTAATTTATGTATAAGCACAAGAAGTTCGGACCCATGGACAATTTTCTGGAACGAGTGGATTAAATAGATGTTCCTGGCTCTGTATATCACCATCTCATTTTTGATCGAAACTTCGTTTTCAATAAATTAGAGTAGGCCACCAGTACTTGTTAATTTCTTAAAAAACTTAATAGTTTCTTCGGCTCGGCATTTTCGTTTCGGCAAATACTGCCGAATCGAACGTGCCGGCCGGTTTATGTGTGTAGCAACCCTTATTATTATAAAACTAAATATGTAAATGTTCGATAGGTAAATCTATACGGCACACATCCGTTCTACCTGGCGGTGGAACATGACGGGAAAAGTCACGGGATGCTTCTGCTCAATTCTAATGCTATGGGTATGGTCACACTTTGTAAATATGTATTTGCACTTATCTTGTAGTATACTATTGTAGTTATAGATAAAAGTAAAGGTAAGTATTTACTCTAAAAATGTACTGGATATTAATCATTTTTATATTCCAATACTTTGTGTAAAGGATATAACGATGTGACTCTGTAGCCGACTGGGCGACGGAAATTTGTACTTAAAAATCTTCTACACTGGGCTATGATATCTGCTCACTCTTTTAGTCTATGCCAAATACTAAACACATCATGTCCAAAAAATAACTCTGTTTCGCTCTGTTTCTCCGGTTCATTAAACATTTTTATACCCCATCTTTATTTTTTAATTTATTTAGATACACAAAACACATTACAATCATATCATAATTTAAGTGCAAATCTATCTATATATGGGTTATAATATATATTATATATATATATATATATATATATAAAAATCAATGTTTGTATGTCCTCTATGCGTTCCGAAACCATTGATCAGATTGTGATGGAGCTTTAGCAAAATGTTCTGGGAAGGACGGCGAGTGCTCCTGGCTTTAAAAGCCACAGCGAAGCGTGGAGTTCAGCAATTTTTTTATAAATCTGATCTAGATCGCAACGTAACATATGTGCATACAACAAAAGTGAAATTAAAATAAAGCAAAGGTCATTGTATTAATAAAAATATATTTATCTGACGCTAGTTTGCAGTTTTAGCTTAGGTCTGTTTCATTTGGTTTTGTTGTTCCTGACAAATTGAGTGATTCATCATCGCAGTCTTTATTATCGAAGCTAGAAACTTTGACATTTAATGCCTGAAACTTGGACAATTGGTCATGTTTAGCTCAAAATAACGAAAGTACACCTTCATATAACGCGCGCTTAACTTAGAATCTCACAACGACTTCTGAAGAAAATTGTCTGTAATTGGGTAGATGACTATATACCCTCAGGAGCAGTTCACCAGATTCTCGATTCACCAGATTCGCAACTTACCAGATTCTCAACTCACCAGATTCGCAGTTAACCAGAAGTATAATCAAAAGCAAAATAAATTTATATAGTAGGTATATTAACAACAGAAAATAGAATTAATTCAAAAAATTATAAAACAAAAACATTTTTCCTCGGTTAAACAGATAAATAATATTGTACTTCCAAATCAACAGCTTTACACTAAGTGCATGAGCAAAGCATTTTTTATATTTTTCTGTCAGTCTGTTTATTCCGTTTAATATCTGAAACGGCTAGACCGATTTTAACGAGACTTTCACAGTAATATAATTGTTGTTACGAGGTAAAACTTAGGCTACTTCTACTTTTAAACCGCATTAAGATTCGGCGCAAAAACAATAAAAGCTATGAAAAGGTTAATAAAATACAATTCCACGCGTATGAAGTCGCCGGCATCAGCTAGTGTATGACTATAAAGAAGCCAGATGCCTTATGCAATCAATTACACAAATTTTATCATGTAAGCAATCGTTAATAATGCTGTTTATTTTTTCATTTTTTTCTAGAATTTTTTTATTTCTCTTTTTATCTTCATAATGCAATAAATTTTTTTGAATTTTAATGTCCTGGACTTCAGCTTCTTTTTTTAATATAACAATGCATTTAAGCAAAGATGGTTTGGAGCTTATTTTTGAATTTAGGCGACGATGCCAACCTTCAATAGCATTTGTGGTTCTATTCTTTCCACCATAACAGCTGAATACATCACAAGTAATTTTTTTAATCCACTGATCATCGAAGTAAGACTTAAATTTATCAAAACTTTCATTATTTGGAGCCATTTCGCAGATAGCTAGATAACCTTCAGGTATTAAGATTGATGGTAGTAAAGGTAGCAGAGTAGATAAGTGAGTAACTTTTTTGCCCTCTGGCGTATCGGCAAAACCAATTTTCTTGCTCTTTCTCCATATTGCGTTTTGATAATGATAATAACACCCCTTTACAATTACGTCGGGAAATACTTTTTTTACCGCTGCGATTGCTGCAATTTCATAGTCGCACTTATATATTTTTATATTAACTCCAAATTGATTTTTGAGTACAGAAAAAAAACGTTGGTATGTATTTTGACTCTTGTTGGGAAGAAATGCGTAAACAAGTGGCACAAAAGCAATTGCATCATCATCATGTGATATGTCTGCATGGAGTGTATACAGTTGGTAGAATGGCTTAGGAGCAGCTCTAAAAGTGCCATCCCCGTAAAACGTATTTACTCGACTTAACTTGGATTTTGCTAATGGGCTGCCAAAAAAGATTATTTTATTATCAATCCCCTCGTCAAACAAAAAAAAGTCTTGCACAATATGGTTTGGTAACTTCACATCCTTGGTTTCTCTCACCAAACCTCTACCGGTTTTTAAGTAGTTTGCTCGAGCTCGATATAACGTATCCTTTTTTGATACGAATGATGGTATATTGTGGTTTTCCAAAAATTGTGAAGAATTATTACAAAAATTAGTTTCAAAAATTTTTTGCACGGACTCAAAATTATTGCAAACTTCTTTTTTGCAAACTGACATAATTGCGTCAATAGTATTTCGCACCTGGTCTTTACGACAAGAATGCCGTGGTTCCTTTATAATTACATTACTGATATTTAATGTAACAGATGTATTACACTCCTTTTGACGAACACACCTCCAGTTGGTTGTACCCGATTTATTTTTTATAGCAAAATTATATTTATATCCCGCGTGCAGCAATACTGGCTTACCTCGTTCACTCTTAATAAATTTAAGTTCGATCTCATCCATGTTAAAATTGTTATCCATTTCCAAGGGAATCTTCACTTCACTTTTTGTAATATGGCAAAAGAGAATCTATTCACTACGATAAAATATTTATTACAATGTCAATGTCATAATATTATCTCAATAAATAAAACTGAATAATCGGCCAGCTTCATAATTGTTATTAATGTTTTCCGACCTCTTTATGTTCTGTTAAGGAAACAAAATGTGCAGTGCATATTGTAGTTCGTCATATATACTGATACGCATTTTCTGTTTGATAGTACAATATCTGGTTAACTGCGAATCTGGTGAGTTGAGAATCTGGTGAGTTGCGAATCTGGTGAATTGAGAATCTGGTGAACTGCTCCTGAGGGACTATATACAATAACAGTAAATTATTTTACACTATACAGGAAATAGCATTTGTAAAAATATTCTGGAAAACAATGTTTTTCTACAACTTTATGTTGTCATGAATTTTACCATACAGAAGAATGACGTCATCGTTTTGTATTACATATAAATTAGTACGAGACGCATCGTTTTGACGTTTCTTGACTTGACAGTCATCTACCCTATTCCGTGTCCATAACCTGTGCATTACTCGTGCCAGGTAATTATAAAGGTACTTCTGTACTCTCGGTATTTTATTGTAAGTTGTATATAAAAATTGTGTAGAATAATTATAATTCGTTCATCTCACAGACATAGTCCTACAACCGACCCCAGGCATCACATACCGCACCATCGGCGGTATACTCAACCTGTTCGTGTTCATGGGACCCTCTCCCAAGGAAGTAGTAGCTCAGTACACGGAACTGGTTGGAAGACCTTTCATGCCGCCGTATTGGTCGCTCGGGTTTCATCTTAGCAGGTAACTGTTGCATGTTGATTTATAGTTTATATTTTGCAGACACATAATATAATATTACCACAGTCTACTGTCGTTCATCGTAGTACAGTCATCGGGTAATCCCGGGCGGGACGCAGCGGGTGGACGGACCAGACTCGCGGTGGCTGAGTGTGGTCCGTCCACCCGCTGCGTTGCGCCCGGCAACCCGCGCTTAATTACCCCGTCTAGACGGCTTCTTCGAACGACTGTATTACTTATTAGACTGTGCTATTACTGTGAACGCGCGTTAATTCAATCTCCGTCTACTCATAGACTCGAATAGTACCAAAAGGACGGGCAGCAGCGTCCTCTGCGTACTTAAAGCCTTACTGCGATCACCAACCCGCTCGCCAAGCGTGGTGATTATGGCTATTACCACCAGGATCTACATACTAGTAGGTTCTACTGGGGAGACCCGTGCCCAGCAGTGGGCCATCATATGGGTTGATATGTATGTATGTATGTAATGTACGCATAAACATGTATACTCTTTCATATATGCAGTCTTTTTGACATTTCTGAAAATGTATACTATATGAAATGAAAAAATATTATAAATTATTTAAATATTTAAATTATTATTAAATTTAATAAATAAATTCTAGTGTTCTACTATTTCACATAATGTCATAAAGGACATCGTAAATAGAACAGAATATTATAGTTGAAGTATTTTATTTTGCTATTGTAAACACCCACTCGTAGGCTGACATACGTAGAATTGATCTACTTGTATATGTTTGGCCTCTAAAATTTCACCATTTATCGAGCGAAAACATCAGGGCAGTAACTCTCTGTTGCATTATTCCGCTTAACAGGATCTTTGATACAAGTTTTTTCCCGTCTACTAAATTGAAATGTCGAATTTTCGTCACTAGAAAGATAAATAGAAATATATAATTATGTGGCTTTACTTCACATGTTTCTAACAACAACGAAACTTACAGATTTAACTATGGTTCAGTGAACGAAACAAGACGTGTATGGAAAGCTAATAGAGATGCTGGAATACCATTCGTAAGTACATTCCTTAATATTTAGGTGATAAATAAGAAAAATCCTTAATTTAACACAAAATATACAAATTGGTATACATGGTATGACTTAAATAATATAACTTACTATTGAAGAATTTTATAGACCAATTGTTATTGAAATTTGTCTATTTGCCTTTGTTTGCAAAAAAAAAAACAATGAATGTTGTCTCTCTCTTTCCCTCATATTACGTTTAATAGGATCGTAATGAATAAAATACACTAAACACCAACACATCTTTAAAAATATTTTTTTAGGATACACAATGGAACGACATAGACTACATGCATGACCATAACGACTTCACTTTAGACAAAGAAAAATTCGCGGGTTTGCCTGCATTTGTTAAAGAACTACATAATGCAGGGATGCACTATGTTATGATCATTGGTAAGTCATATTATTTGTTATTTTTCTAACATTTGCGAATTCGCTACAAATTGAATTGGACATAGGTTATTAAACTAAAATTGAAAATCACACATCTTGTTTTGTAATTTCTGCCAAATTAAATAACAAAAGTTGAGCCTGAAAAATCAATAACGCTATACTAATTCACGGTCATTTTTAAGTTGTCAATTTATTACATTGTTTGTTTAAAAACTGTAAATGTAAGGTGAATGATATATTTATTTGTTACGAAAATAAACGCAATCGTGGTTTGATCATAAATAAACAGTTTACAATTCAACGATTTTATATTGACATATTACACATTGCCACAAAACAAACAAGACTATTTTCGATTGTTTATAATATCGCTAGTAAAATTATAAAAAAAACGATGTTTACAGTAACACAATGCATATGTCGCAATCGCAGGCTAATTCAATGATTCGCCCGTATACAAACAACATCGTCAGCTTATAAATTCAATTGATCTTGAGGTTTTTAATATTTAAAAAATAAAAATACCTATAAAACAGTATAATAAAAAATAATAAATGGAAATAAATTCCCTCTTCATTCTCGAAATATATAAAAATTTCGTGTCACCGTGTTTGTGGTTGAACTCCTCTAAAACGACTCGACCGATTTTTGTTTTTTTTTGTATATATAGGTCGTAAAGTATTTTTGTTTTAAATCTTGGCTTTAGAATTTTTAGTCGAAATTGCGAGAGTCAGCTAGTATAATATATGTGTTGTATATTTCAGACCCAGGTATCGGAGAGTCGCTAACCCCGGGCACGTACGCGGCGTACGACCGCGGAGTTGAAATGGACGTGTTCGTCAAAAACGCTACTAATCAGATATTTGTTGGACAGGTATTGTTGACACGTTTAAAAATAATAACTTCTCAAATACCCTGTGTTTGTAGGGACTTTAGAAACTTACCAAAATGTAATTTTCTTCCATTTAATAATAATATCTTAGGACAACTTACACAATGCCATCTGAGGGCATTTTGTGAAACTAGACACAGTTTTTGTACTATAACTAGACAACTGATAAACATACTTATATATTTCTAAATACAGACAGAATAACTCGTACTCTCATCACACAAAATTTTATCCTGGTGGAGATGGAACCGACAACCTCCGGCTTAGCAATCAGGGTCACTAATCACTAGACCAACAGGCCAGTCATCTTGTCCCTTTGTCCCTTGTGGGAATACAACCTCTTAAACAGCAGTCTCACTCCTGCTTCAGTATTTGTAGCTAAAATCTTTATCAGAATAATGCAATACCCCTTCGGACCTCTGAGAGCAAACGAATAATGATGTTTGGGTGCAGGACCGACGGTTTAACATGCTCTCCGAGGCTCGGAGGGGTATGATTTTTTTTTTAAAACGCACCCGTCTATATAATATAATAATCGAATCGCATGTTGCCTTTACCATCTTTTGTAAGTTTATGCTCCCATCCACACCGTAGGAGGCTAATTCATTTAAAACTTTATTATACCAGTTTACGTACTATGGTTATTGCTTGCGTGGATAATTTTTTCATGGTGTAATGGATGCAGCACCTTACTGTCTTTACTGTATATATACAAATATATTGTAAAAAATAGCCTTTTAAAAAGTGGCCATGAGTTTTTATTGCCAAGTTCTTTTCTCACGGCTTTACTCTTGCGAACTTGGCATAACATGTAGAATCATTCTATTTTTCAACCGACTTCAAAAAGGAGGAGGTTCTCAATTCGTTTGTGTTTTTTTTTTTTTTTTTTGTATATTTGTTCACCGATTACGCAAAGACGGCTGGACAGATTTGAAAAATTGTTTTTGTGTTTGAAAGGGTATGCTTCCAAGTTGGTCCCATTGCCATCAGATCACGATCTGATGATGGGATCCTGGAGAAATCGAGTGAACTCTTAAAATATTAAAAGCACACCTACAGTGATTTAGGTATATTTCATAGTGATTTGTGCATTTACTCTTAAAAAACACCAATTGGTGAAGTGGAACTGATAATGAAGACCAAAAATTACAAGCAGACCTATTCAATATTTCACAGTTTGCGATTCAATTAAACACTTTAATATGGTATTGAGTAGCACTTTAATCTCGATATACTACTATTATACAATGTAATAAAGCTGATAGTGAACTCCTCAACAATTAACGGCCCTGCATCGGGGCAAGCAATATTTCGTAAAAGGATTTGAGCAGATGACATAAGTCTATTGTAACTTAAGTGAATTATAAACCAACCCACTAAAAAGTGAGAAATAAAAACTTTTTAACAAAAAATATTACCGACTTCAAAAATAAATACAAGGCAACTAAAAAGCAAAAAATAATATACCTAGAATAACAAAAACAAATTAAACATTTTGAAGTTGGTGCCGAATAAAACATAAAGACTACTATTTCATGGCACCAACTTCAAAATGTTTAATTTGTTTTTGTTATTCTAGTTAGATTATTTTTTGCTTTTTAGTTGCCTTGTATTTATTTTTGAAGTCGGTAATATTTTTTGTTAAAAAGTTTTTTAGTGTGTTATTGTTCATAAGCGTTGCATTTGTAACCTAAATGAATAAAGTATTTTTGACTTTTTTACTTTTCTATGGATGACAATGGTAACATTGCTCAACCTTGTGTGTTGTATTTATTTTAATTAATATTTTTTATCCTATGGGAAATATCAGAAATTAAGTGTTGTATATATGTTTCAGGTATGGAACAAAGGTCACACAGTGTTCCCAGACTTCACACACCCCAACTCGACCGACTACTGGGTGGAGATGATGACTGACTTCCACAAGCTTGTGCCCTATGATGGCGCTTGGATCGTAAGTAGATTTTTTTTGTTTTTTAGTTATGTACAAGCGGTTTAAAATTGATACTATTTTAGAAAGTCACAAATAAGTAATGAAAATCACATCTTGGTAACAGATGCCAGCAGGTCATTATTCTTATTACATATACATACATATCAACCCATATGATGGCCCACTGCTGGGCACGGGTCTCCCCAGTAGAACCTACTGGTATGTAGATCCGGGGGGTAATTGCCATAATCGCCACGCTTGGCGAGCGGGTTGGCGATCGCAGTAAGACTTTAAGTACGCAGAGGACGCTGCTGCCCGTCCTCCGGAGTGAAATCCCTTAGTCGCCTTGACGACACCCACGGGAAGAGATGGGGTGGTACTATTCTTAAGCCGGCACCACACATTATTTTTATTAATTTAGGTCATCAATGGTACATAAAAATAATATTTATGGAATCATAACCACATAGGAGATTTAGTAAAGAATTGGGTGTATAAATACAAGTTCGTTTACAATTTCGACGTTCTTATCTAAAAAAATCAGTCTCTCTTCAGTCGCGTCGATTTTTTTCAGTCGTACATTTATGTAATTGTTGCTGCAGTTTCTTGTTTTTGACTTGATGATAATCTAGCCGATTTCCCAAATAATTTCAGCAAATGTTAAGTATCGGTTCTACACTTTAAAGTCTACACTTTAACCACCTTAGGGTTGAACTACATATGGCCGCACCGAACCGCACTTTACTATGCTGCTTAAATGACGTTTCAAACACATTTTAACTAGCAAATGTTTTGTTTTCTTCTATTCGATTTTGAACATGAACGAAACAAGAAGATATATCTTACAGGACACATATTTTTACAAGTCAAATGCGGAGCTATAAATATTAGAACAATTCAGTTTGCCGCCATGTTCACAACTACCGAACGGTATCTTTACTGAACCTCTCTAATGTTAACTCCCGATTGGTACCGTTATTGAACCTTACTAACATAATTACAGGACATGAACGAGCCATCAAACTTCCTAGACGGCCCAGTGGGGGGGTCGTGCCTGCCCGAGACGATCCCCTACCGGCCTCGAACCAGCGACCCTCAGCTACACACGCACACACTGTGCATGGACGCTAAACACTACGGCGGAGAACATTATGATCTGCACAATCTGTATGCTATGAATGAAGCTGTGGCTACTAACTTGTGAGTACATTACTTTTATTATATTTACTTGATTTTGCGGTTTGAATTTATATACACACATATACACTGCAAAAAAAATAATATAACATTGCTGCTGTACACAGGTACAACAGTGATCAGCATAATCAGACAAATTTATGAAATTATTGTATTGTATTGTCTTCAATTAGGTATTTGAATGTCAAATCAATCAATAACAATAAATTATTTTACACTTACCAAGTAATAATATGCCTATAAATGATCTTAAAAACATATATTCGTGCATACTTTAATGTGTTTTAGTATTTATAATCATCAAAATAAATACTAAAAGTAAATGATTTGAAACCATAACACAATGACGTCACAATGTTAAATTGCATACAAATCTCTATAGAACGAATCGTTTTGACATTTTATAAAAAAAGATACTGATTTGACTTGACATTCAAATACCCAATTGAAACTTCGCACATAAGTGCGAAGTTTCAATTCAATCTGACATTTTAAAGTAATAAAAATCACATTCAAAAATTCCGTTACTTAGATACCAATCTAGTAAAAGCGCGTTTTCGTTTCTTTTTTAATAAACAAGACAAATAAACGAAATCAAATCGCTTTTCGTTTAAACGCTCATCTCTGGTCTCGGCGCTCACGAGCGAGTGGAGTGAGTTATCGCCCGTCGCATCGCTCACTCGCTTAAAGCTCAGCGACATAGCTATCAGAACTACACATTCGCTTCTCGCTGCTCGCCAACTCGTTTGTAGTTTGTAGTCATTCGCTTCTCGCTCATCGTTGTTAGTAAGACAGGCGCCTTACATTATCTATCACTACCCAGGTATCACTACTACCATACTTTTTATCCTTTTAGAATAGAATGTTTGTTTTTCTCATGTCTTAAACAAAATATTACAAATATACAAGAAATCCTATCCTATATTCCTAATTAGTAATACCTAATTATGAATCCAACCAAACACAAAACAAATCTTATTTCAACATTTTTCTAGAATGCCGTTAAGAAATATTATGATAAAGCGATTCCATTCGAGCCTTTTTCGAGAACGTTTATGACATTTTCAAAATGACGTTTGTAGTGTCCAGACAGAGAGGTAGTCAGCCTTTATAGATGTAGTGCCACATTTGTGCTCTGTTTTTATTCGTGATCCGACATCTAGTATTATTCTTAACCATAGTGTTTAGGTTGAGAATCGAACCTCTAACACAGCAGTCGCACATACTCCCACTACATCATTGATTCAATCGTATATGTATGTATACAAAAGGAGAAATACATGTCGTCCTTCCTTTTTAATCTGTTAAAAGTAGTTAAAATAAAAATTAAAACATGTTTCCTAGTTTTGTTTAGGCACCTGTCTCACCAACGGCGAGAAAGTGAATAGCGAGTAGCGATTTTATCCCTCAAGAAACATACATACTTATGTAGATATTAATAGTTGATCTCTGACCGTTTCCACTGCCGAGTGCTCGCTCTATACTGCATCTTTTTTGTTTACACGGACGGGATCTACAAAATACATCTATTGTATGTACGTTTCTTGAGCGATAAATCGCTACTCGCTTTTCGCTTATCGTTGTTGGTGGGACAGGTGCCATATACGGCACAGCATACAAGTTGGCAAACAAACATACAGACTACTGCCTGATAGTAAATAAATAAATAAAAATAAAATAAAAAGCCCGTTTATTCCATAACCAAACCATAAAAAAAAACTTATTCACTAGGCAATTAATGGTTAGGAGACCCCTTTCGTAAATTATAATAAACAATACTGCCTGGTCAGTTCTATCACGTGTGGAATTCGAAACCTCAGTTTGTTGCACAGCAGTCCTACATACTGCCAATAATTACCGAGGTAATTCAAACTCTGTTTGTATTGTTCCAGTGCTTTAGCGGAGATCCGCGGCAAGCGTCCGTTCATAATCTCCCGCGCCACGTTCGTCGGCTTCGGTCGGTACGCGGGACACTGGAGCGGGGATATTGCGAGCGACTGGCACGACATGCGCATGACTGTGCCGGGTATGTATTTATACATTATATGCAAACAGACACACAACACGCACGCAGAAACAGAAACAGACTGGAGAAAAATTAGGCGCAGGACCGACGCCTTAAAGAGCTCCGTGCCTCTTTAAGGCGTCGGGTTTGACAATGTTCGAAAACGGTCACCCATCTATGGACCGACAGTGGTTGCTTAACCTCGCAAATATCTCAATCTGTTCGATCGCCACTGAATCAGGAACACTTTAAGTAGGTATTTAACTTGACCCACTCTTGACATCCAAAAAAATGTTACATTGACACTTGATTTAATATGTTGATTTTAACTCTGTACATACGGTACATAGTACAATTTTTGATATAAAATATGACTATGGATTTACACCCCCACCTTCCCGTTATTTGCGCTCTTCAAACTTGGCCGATGTTGGAGTTAAAATTGGTTTTAAAAGTACTCAAAAACTAGAGCACCTAAATAATATTAGTACGTATTGTCCCCAGAGCTGCTAAGCTTCAGCATGTTCGGCATCCCGATGATGGGCGCGGACATCTGCGGCTTCAACCGCGACACCACGCCCGAGCTCTGCAAGCGCTGGATGCAGCTCGGCGCCTTCTACCCCTTCAGCAGGAACCACAACACTAATGATGCCAAGGTATGCTGCCAATACAATACAATACAATACATCCCGATGATGGGCGCGGACATCTGCGGCTTCAACCGCGACACCACGCCCGAGCTCTGCAAGCGCTGGATGCAGCTCGGCGCCTTCTACCCCTTCAGCAGGAACCACAACACTAATGATGCCAAGGTATGCTGCCAATACAATACAATACAATACATCCCGATGATGGGCGCGGACATCTGCGGCTTCAACCGCGACACCACGCCCGAGCTCTGCAAGCGCTGGATGCAGCTCGGCGCCTTCTACCCCTTCAGCAGGAACCACAACACTAATGATGCCAAGGTATGCTGCCAATACAATACAATACAATACATCCCGATGATGGGCGCGGACATCTGCGGCTTCAACCGCGACACCACGCCCGAGCTCTGCAAGCGCTGGATGCAGCTCGGCGCCTTCTACCCCTTCAGCAGGAACCACAACACTAATGATGCCAAGGTATGCTGCCAATACAATACAATACAATACATCCCGATGATGGGCGCGGACATCTGCGGCTTCAACCGCGACACCACGCCCGAGCTCTGCAAGCGCTGGATGCAGCTCGGCGCCTTCTACCCCTTCAGCAGGAACCACAACACTAATGATGCCAAGGTATGCTGCCAATACAATACAATACAATACATCCCGATGATGGGCGCGGACATCTGCGGCTTCAACCGCGACACCACGCCCGAGCTCTGCAAGCGCTGGATGCAGCTCGGCGCCTTCTACCCCTTCAGCAGGAACCACAACACTAATGATGCCAAGGTATGCTGCCAATACAATACAATACAATACATCCCGATGATGGGCGCGGACATCTGCGGCTTCAACCGCGACACCACGCCCGAGCTCTGCAAGCGCTGGATGCAGCTCGGCGCCTTCTACCCCTTCAGCAGGAACCACAACACTAATGATGCCAAGGTATGCTGCCAATACAATACAATACAATACATCCCGATGATGGGCGCGGACATCTGCGGCTTCAACCGCGACACCACGCCCGAGCTCTGCAAGCGCTGGATGCAGCTCGGCGCCTTCTACCCCTTCAGCAGGAACCACAACACTAATGATGCCAAGGTATGCTGCCAATACAATACAATACAATACATCCCGATGATGGGCGCGGACATCTGCGGCTTCAACCGCGACACCACGCCCGAGCTCTGCAAGCGCTGGATGCAGCTCGGCGCCTTCTACCCCTTCAGCAGGAACCACAACACTAATGATGCCAAGGTATGCTGCCAATACAATACAATACAATACATCCCGATGATGGGCGCGGACATCTGCGGCTTCAACCGCGACACCACGCCCGAGCTCTGCAAGCGCTGGATGCAGCTCGGCGCCTTCTACCCCTTCAGCAGGAACCACAACACTAATGATGCCAAGGTATGCTGCCAATACAATACAATACAATACATCCCGATGATGGGCGCGGACATCTGCGGCTTCAACCGCGACACCACGCCCGAGCTCTGCAAGCGCTGGATGCAGCTCGGCGCCTTCTACCCCTTCAGCAGGAACCACAACACTAATGATGCCAAGGTATGCTGCCAATACAATACAATACAATACATCCCGATGATGGGCGCGGACATCTGCGGCTTCAACCGCGACACCACGCCCGAGCTCTGCAAGCGCTGGATGCAGCTCGGCGCCTTCTACCCCTTCAGCAGGAACCACAACACTAATGATGCCAAGGTATGCTGCCAATACAATACAATACAATACATCCCGATGATGGGCGCGGACATCTGCGGCTTCAACCGCGACACCACGCCCGAGCTCTGCAAGCGCTGGATGCAGCTCGGCGCCTTCTACCCCTTCAGCAGGAACCACAACACTAATGATGCCAAGGTATGCTGCCAATACAATACAATACAATACATCCCGATGATGGGCGCGGACATCTGCGGCTTCAACCGCGACACCACGCCCGAGCTCTGCAAGCGCTGGATGCAGCTCGGCGCCTTCTACCCCTTCAGCAGGAACCACAACACTAATGATGCCAAGGTATGCTGCCAATACAATACAATACAATACATCCCGATGATGGGCGCGGACATCTGCGGCTTCAACCGCGACACCACGCCCGAGCTCTGCAAGCGCTGGATGCAGCTCGGCGCCTTCTACCCCTTCAGCAGGAACCACAACACTAATGATGCCAAGGTATGCTGCCAATACAATACAATACAATACATCCCGATGATGGGCGCGGACATCTGCGGCTTCAACCGCGACACCACGCCCGAGCTCTGCAAGCGCTGGATGCAGCTCGGCGCCTTCTACCCCTTCAGCAGGAACCACAACACTAATGATGCCAAGGTATGCTGCCAATACAATACAATACAATACATCCCGATGATGGGCGCGGACATCTGCGGCTTCAACCGCGACACCACGCCCGAGCTCTGCAAGCGCTGGATGCAGCTCGGCGCCTTCTACCCCTTCAGCAGGAACCACAACACTAATGATGCCAAGGTATGCTGCCAATACAATACAATACAATACATCCCGATGATGGGCGCGGACATCTGCGGCTTCAACCGCGACACCACGCCCGAGCTCTGCAAGCGCTGGATGCAGCTCGGCGCCTTCTACCCCTTCAGCAGGAACCACAACACTAATGATGCCAAGGTATGCTGCCAATACAATACAATACAATACATCCCGATGATGGGCGCGGACATCTGCGGCTTCAACCGCGACACCACGCCCGAGCTCTGCAAGCGCTGGATGCAGCTCGGCGCCTTCTACCCCTTCAGCAGGAACCACAACACTAATGATGCCAAGGTATGCTGCCAATACAATACAATACAATACATCCCGATGATGGGCGCGGACATCTGCGGCTTCAACCGCGACACCACGCCCGAGCTCTGCAAGCGCTGGATGCAGCTCGGCGCCTTCTACCCCTTCAGCAGGAACCACAACACTAATGATGCCAAGGTATGCTGCCAATACAATACAATACAATACATCCCGATGATGGGCGCGGACATCTGCGGCTTCAACCGCGACACCACGCCCGAGCTCTGCAAGCGCTGGATGCAGCTCGGCGCCTTCTACCCCTTCAGCAGGAACCACAACACTAATGATGCCAAGGTATGCTGCCAATACTGTTGTGTCAACATTGGCTAATGTCTTTTTTATATGTGAAAACGATTGGTTCCCTGAATATATGAGATGATTAGACCAAGGACTGATATATACAATATGTAACAGAGAGAAGGCACAATTAATAGGGTCGTACTCAACCTTATTTTTATAGGGGCCGCAAATACGTGTTACTCATGGTGTTGCGAGCTGCAAAGTTTGAATCGCGCCCCTCCCCCCCCCCCCTCCTCCGAGCTATATACTTAATCGGTGTTCAGCTAAGTTAAATGCCCCCCTCCGAATTCAAATAGGCGTTAATAAAAACACAAGTACAATCAGACTTCCACTGTATAATACTAAAGACTATCTATACCAAAGATTTTGTTTGTTTGCGATAGTCTCAAGAACTTCGGGTCCGAATTGATAAAAAAATATTTTACTGGGTCCGAATTGAAAACATATTTTACTGTTGGATAGCCCATTTATTGAGGCAGACTATAGGCTATATAACATCACGCTACAACCGATAGGAGCGGAGCAGCAATGAGAAATGTTGCAAAAACGGGGAAATCTTCCGCATACGAAGTTGCGCGGGGCAGCTAGTAATTCAAATATGGCTTGTTATACCCAAAATTTGCCGCCAAAGAATCATATCGTTTTTACAGGCACAAGATCCAGTGTCCCTCGGTCCTGAAGTGGTGGAGGCTAGTCGCAGAGCGCTTAGAATGAAGTACGAACTACTTCCGTACTACTACACTTTGTTCTGGAGAGCGCACGTTTTTGGTGACACTGTTGTCAGACCATTGTTCTTTGAGTGAGTACCTAGTTTATAATTGATATTTTATTGATCGCTTTGAATAAAGTGAGTTTAACTATATGCGGCGAAAGGATTTAATAGTAACTATGATATATCTATACTAATATTATAAAGCTGAAGAGTTTCTTTGTTTGAACGCGGTAATCTCAGGAACTACTGATCCGAATTGAAAAATTATTTCACTGTTGGATAGCCCACTTATCGAGGAAGGCTATAGGCTATATAACATCACGCTACGACCAACAGGAGCGGAGAGGACTGTGATTCTAATAACGTTTTATAAATGTAACTGAACATAAATTTTAAGTCATAAATTATGTAACACTAGCTTTTCCTGCAGCTTCGTTCGTGTTAAATTTAAATTTGACCTTGTACGTGCTAACTTTTTCGTAACTATCTGTGTGCCAAATTTCAACTAAATCTGTTCTGTGGTAAATTTGAGCACGGACCATTCCACTTTTTGAACGTATTTCTAAAAGGAGGATGTTCTCAATTTGGATGTTTATTTATTTTTTCATTTCCGTCTCGTTCTATATAGACGGATTTTTAAAATTCCGTTTTGCTCGAAAGAGATTTTTTCCGAAATGGTCTAATATAAATTTTGTAAAGATCTGATGTTGAGTTTAGATAGGCAACGAAACTTTTCAATAAAGCAAAGCAAATTAATGGTGATTAAAGTCGTTTAGATTTTTTGACTTGATAACGTCTTAAAAATTGAAAAGTTGCACGTGCGAAAAAGTTTCACGTTACGCTTTTACCGATAGGCTGATACTATAGGTTAAAGTATCAGTTTAGCAGCGAAAGGCGATTGCAGCGACATGCGATACAATAGGCTAGTTTCCAAAGCTGTCACAGGCATGGTTGTTTATTACAATGTCATCAGTGTTTTCTTAAGAAGTTATCATGTAAAATTATCGTCCGTAAACCGACTTTGCAGATAACCATTTTTTTTAAAGTAATGTTTCTTTAAGATTTGTAATTTTTAACGACTCGAGGTTCCCAATCATTGTTTAATTGTATGTTTCCGTACCGTAGGGCCCCCGAACAAAACAACCTGCACGACATCGACGACCAGTTCATGATCGGGCCGTACGTGATGGTGACCCCGCTGCTGCAGCGCGGTGCTACTGTAGCTCGCGGCGTGTTCCCGCCGCCGCAGTGCTGGTACAACTTGGCGGACGGACAGTTCCTCGCCGTCGACAAGAGTCTCGAGGTCACCGAGAATGAGACTGTTGCTGTCAAAGTAAGTGTAGTTATTGACTGATGGATCAACGCACACTCTAAACCGCAGTCCTAGACTGTCATTTAAACTTTCGCGTTGCATGATTATAACTATTTGTAGTACGCACGTTATCATCTGAGTCATCGGGTCATAAAAGTCAAAAGAGACAGGAATGTGCAGCGCGGCGAACCGAACCCTAGTAATCGATAGTGCGCAGGTAGCCGTTTATAGATGAGTTGCTAATGACCTGTACGATTCTGATTGGTTGGTTTCAAATGTAATTGCAGTATGTGTTTTTTTTTGCTATGAATGTGTTTACTGCAATTAAATAAATACATTCATGTGTTACCACTTATAGTATACGGGAAATAACGCGCATTGGTTTACCTTAAAATTGTCTAGCGTTTTGACCAGGTTGCACAGGCCGTGGTTACAAACGGACTGTCGCAGCGATATTAAGACTCCGTCAGGCCGATGAATCTTAATCTACCCTCACTTTTTTGTTTCTCAAAAAGTTAGGGTCACTGCACACTACACTGATTGTGTCCATGTTAACCGAATCACTGGATTCCACGTCACGCAGTAGTAGTAGGACTAAATAATATCTTATCTTCGAGGACATATTCTTTATATGATGTAGGCATCCGATAGAAAGGGGTTAGAAATTTGTCCCCAGAGAGGGTAAAATAGGAGTTGCAAGTTTTACTTATTTTAGGAAAAGATCCAGTGGCTGATCCTGGCGGTGGATTTAAATAAATAATGTAATACATTTCCTTTTGTTCATTTTAATAAAAATATTGTATAGTTTATAGTATAGGTTGAAAATTCCAGCGCATTCCACAAAATTCTATAACAAGTCGTTTACTGTCGAGGCAGCAATACTGTAAATTTTTCATTAATTATCTTTTCTTTTCTTTGTAATTCTTGATGACTATAAATAAATCACACACTATCCCCTACCTAATTCGTATATCTCTGTCCATCCAAAGGTTTGCGTGAAAGAGATCGCTCTGAGCTATAAAGCCGTTTACCATTGTACATTTATATTATACAATATATACTTTGTTTTTTATATTTGTGTACAATAAAGAATATTATTATAACAAATTTTCTATAAGTGGAATGAATTTCATGGCGAGTGTGATCAAGGTTGAACAAAAGCAATATGGACAACGAAATAATTTCTGACCTAAAATATAACATGGAATATTAATTTGTCTTTTGATTGAATTCAATTAGATATGTTCAGCTACTTTAAAGTTTACGTTTTACGAAAAATAACTCACATACATCGGTGCAATGACGGAATAAACGAATATAATTAATTACATTACCTTTTACGGAAAGCAATACATGTCGTGATATATTAGTTGAATTTCAGGTTTTTTTTTATCTTTTTTGTGACAAAGGCTGCTGACAAAGATAGAAACCCCACAATTGTTTTGTCTCACACACTTTGCAGCCTGTTTTACTTAATATTTGGATAAGAAACATTCAGTGCATTCTCTATATCTGATTGAGCTCGTTGGTGGTGCCATCGTTAGACCAATAGATGGCGCTAGTAGGTGCCAATAACCATGTATAACGTATATTTCCAGGGTGGCGGTATAATTCCTCTGCAAGCGCCTCCTACACAAGGTCCCGTGAGTACCACCGTCACTCGCAGCGCTCCTCTACAGCTGCTGGTGGTACCTGATCTACTGCACCAGGCTGAAGGCGAACTGTACTGGGACGACGGAGATAGCATGAGTTAGTATCAATACCATAATCATTATCAGCCTGTACCGGTCCACTGCTGGACATAATTATGCCTCTCAGTTTTTTTTTTCTCCCGCATCAGGGTGCAAGCCCTGTGTCGCGGGGGACTTTACAAACATACAAGTCACGAACGACAAAGTACACCAAGACTCGGAACAACAATTTGTGGATCACACAAAGTGGTGAAATCAACCCACAACCTCTTGCGTAGGAGTTAGACATATTCCCACCGCGCCACAGAGGCAGTCGGTCCTCTGCCTTCCGCATTCAGTCGATCCCAGCGAACTTCTTTAGGTGGTCGGTCCATCTGGCTGGGACCTTTCGTTTACCAAGTCGCGATCTCCACTCTAGGACTCGTTGACTTCATCGGCCATTGGTCCTAATCACCCACACAATAGGGCAGCGTGCTTAACTTGCG
This sequence comes from Herminia tarsipennalis, assembly GCA_945859575.2. Taxonomy (NCBI): domain Eukaryota; kingdom Metazoa; phylum Arthropoda; class Insecta; order Lepidoptera; family Erebidae; genus Herminia; species Herminia tarsipennalis. Next base: position 20,586,896 of record OX243850.2, read on the forward strand.
AGCTATGTCAGTGACTTTAGTTATTTTTGTCAGATGATCTTATTGCGAATTTTGTACTTAATATTAATACCATACTAGAATATAAAATGTGCTCGCCCATTTGACTACAGGGCAAAAACCAGATTAACCAGTTTTGTGATTGTGTGGTCGTTACTGTTGCAAAATTAGTAACCCGAAATATTCTAGAGCCAAAAACACGAAGATATGTGTCCCACCAATCTGCAGTTGTTCTATGGATAGAGCCGAACCCTCTCTCAAAAAGGATGTCTACATGCCCATAGAGGGAATCTTAGAAAGTGTGATAATGGCTGCAAACTGAGTTGTCATCATTAACTGTTGGATAGCCCATTTACCGAGGAAGGCTATAGGCTACATAACATCACGCTACCACCAATAGCGGGGCAGCAATGAAAAATGTTGGGAAAATTGACGCATACGAAGTTACGCGGGTCAGCTATTCATCTATATAGATACAAATTATATCATCATCCTTTTTATTACACACAGACACCTACGAAGAGAAACGCTACAGCTACATACAATTCCTACTCAACGGCACAGAATTGACATCAAGCATTCAAACATGGGGTTATGGGGTCCCTACGCTAAACAAAATAACCATTCTTGGTCAACCGCAATTCAAAGCAGTCACAGTCAACGGTAAACCGTGTTACCCGCCATGCTGGTCTACATATCAGAATGAAACTAGAACAATAACCATCAAGGTAGAACTTGCCCTCGATAAACCATTCAATGTAAAATGGACTTATTTACCGAAGAAGAATAGCAGTTGGCGCAATTCGATGGTAAGGAATAAACGTAGACGTTGAATTAGTTATACGTTTTTATTATAGGATGTTTGTATTGTATGTTTGTTACTAAATACGGCTGTTCTCGCCGATTTAGGTGGTAAAATGCTCGAGTAATTTTTAAATGTAATATTAAAACACGGTATTCGAGGGGTTTTAACTCCCAAATCCCCCTCTGGTTACGCCTGTGCAAGACGGGATTTACCCCGAACATGCTAGTTACTTTTAAGTTGCTTGATGTTAACACGACACTGACCATCCCGTCTAGTGACGTTTGTACAATGACCGTTATTGGGCCTTAGGCTCAGATAGCTGTATGTCCTTGTTGAGAAAAAAAAATGGATGAAGACATAAACATGAGACAGAAGTAGGTAATTTTGTTTCGAAAGTTTTTTTTGTTAGGTTGAACCTTAACTGATATAATTGATGATATAAAAATTTGGATGCGTGTTGATATTACAGCCTGACTACAGACTATGAGCGAAAAGGACAAATGCTAACCTGCTTATTCATAATACGTAAATAACAATATTTTAATTATCGAATGTATTTTTTTATACTACGAAATGAGAAGACGAGCTGGTCATGCGCCTGATGATCAGTATCAGTGACACAAATCCTTTTTTGACAAAGATCTGAATGTCGCCGCACACCGCTCCACATTTGAGATATTTTATTTATTTATTTATTTAAAACTTTATGCACAAAGTTGTACAAAGGTGGACTTAATGCTAAAAGCATTCTCTGCCAGTCTACCTTAGGGTGATGTAGAAATGGAATGTGTGAAAGGTGCAGTAACCTAATCATGATATTAGATCATGTCTCATTTGCCCACTCATTACAATTGCTACAGTGCCCTTCAACCATAACACAGTAATGTATGTGAACATCACTATTTCACGGAATAACTGATATTGTGCTGGTACCCACTAAGACGGCCTATAGCTTAGACCTACAACAAAACATTCACATTTATTATAAAAAAAAACAATAAATAATTATATAAAGACAAGACATTCGCTAGTAAAGATGCTGTTATCAATGTATTATGAGTAAGTTTTTGTTTAAAATATTAGTGTTGAAAAACAAATATAAAATGTTTTACCATTTCATGGCCTTGTGCTCATACTTTTACTGTCTTACGGCCGGTCTCAATAATCTAACTATCGATGGATCTTGCTACTAGAGCTGTATATTTGACATAAGCTTCATACAAAATATGTCAAAATTCTACCTCTAGTAGGCCAATTCACCGATATTTAGATTATTGAGACCGGCCGTTAGACCGTACCGTTTAACTAAAGCTCAAGTTGTGTTTATACTTTTAAAAATAAGTTTTATATACCCTTTAGGTAAGTATAATATATATTACAGTTACCTATTATTTCATATACCTATCATAGATAGTCAATTTTTAAATAGTATTGTTATACCATTTAATGTTTTATTCGAGTATATACTATAGGCCGACCGCTTAACTCGTATATCGCCTGCGCGGTGAGAGGAGCGCGGGGTGATGTTAACGGGCGGGTGAGCGGGGTGCGCGGGACAGAGATCTCTGTCCCGCGCACCCCGCTCACCCGCCCGTTAACATCACCCCGCGCTCCTCTCACCGCGCAGGCGATATACGAGTTAAGCGGTCGGCCTATAGGTGTAGTTGTCGTATTTCGCTGTGATTATTGATCATTATACTTTTGACTATTTTAATACGATTATTCTATATCAAATGAAAGCGAATCATCCCATAAAAATAAAAATGGTATACAATAATAGCATACTCAGAATTATTCTTCAGGATAAGTCAGTCGTGCGTGATACAAAAGCCTTATTATTTTACTTTACTGGTAATTCATGAATTATCTTGAAGGTTGGGATGTATGTACATACATTCTATCTCTTTCTCGTCAACATAGTAGAAAGAAATAGATTTGCTAATTTTTTATGTAATATTTTGAGTAAGTTTTGTAACATGAATATACCTTGATGCCATTGCCAAAGGATGCTAACAATACCACTTTCATTCTGTTTTTGACAAGCAATGTGCGTCTGTAGAATTATATATTTATTACAGAATCAGTATACTAATGAAATATTAGATAGTATTATTATTTGCGTATTTTTATTACATTTGTGTACATCAAGCCATGTTAAGTACAATTAATGTTTTATTATATAGTAGTTTATAGTAGTATTTGCAAACATTTTGTACTAATATTAATATTTTTGTGTTTTTGAGGGTCTCGTCTTGGCCTTGGCTGGTTTAGGTCCTTAAAAATCTATATATGTACATAGAATTTTGAAGGTGGATCGTGCAAGATTTTGACTATTGGAATTTTGATGTCAGATTCGCTTTTGCTTACAGTAATAAATATTTGAATAAAGTCCTACAGTTAGTAGGTTTTATATTTTATCAAAAGCACGCGTATACGGAAAAGTCATACAGATTGGGGGGATGTGAGAGGATTGAGTGAAGAGTTCATATAATATTACTATTGTAGTAATTTTTATAGGCATTGCTTGCCAATTACTTTATTATTACAATAATTGCATTTTTAAAAGATGAAATAACTGCATGCGAGTCAGGCACTCGCTTGCGCCATCTAGCCAGTAGTGTGAGAACTATTAAGGCCTTTGTTATTGCTTCGTTACAGAGAGCATTTTTTTAAAATTATGATGTCGCAGGCAAAGTGCAATTATTGTATTAATATTACTATTGTTTTGCGAGTAACATGGTAAGGATGAAGGAACAAAATGACAATCGATAAAAATGTGTATACTCTATTTCAACTCTTCTATTGCATGTTGTATTTGTATAAAAATTAACAGGGACTTAATAGGAGTGGCAGCCAATGAGTACTTATGACGTTATTATATTAAAAATATTGTATTTATTGGTGTGACCAAAATCAAAACTAGAATTGTTAAAATACGTAATTTTACCATTCGACTTTTTAGGTAGCTTCAATTACTATTCACAGAGATATTGATGTAGTTAAAGGAATTTTTGACTATTGTAGTTGCCATTTCGTTTTTTATATAGGTAATTAAGATTAAATGCTGTTACATTGCCAATTTATTCAGTACTTCCAGATTACAAAGTTTTGAAGTTGACCACACTTACATATGTATAATTTTAAAACTATATGTGTATGTCTAGTCATAAGATATTTTATAATAAGGCCAAGAATTCAAACTGTAGTGATTTTTAATATCCGATAAACACCCACATGATGTTCATAAAATTTTTAAAAACTAAATAATTGTTAATTTTCAATAGAAGTGTACGCATTTTTAAAACTAACACAAATATTTATAATCTTTAATGTCAAATGTCTGGATAATAATCAATTTTAATAAAATATAGCACCAATTTGTATATGTTTATATTATAATGTTTTCAAATAGTGTAACATTTAAGATTCAATAAATAATACACATATTATAACGTTTGATCTTTCGAGTTGCATGATGTGCACCTTTCGATACGGAAATAAACGCGATCTTCACTTAGGGTTGATTTCCTCCTACACTGGCGTCGGTCGAACTTACGAATATACATCAGTTGTATTAGACACCGCTCTGCGATACTGAACAGTCAGTAAACTGAACGTCAGCATTGCAGTTCGGTGCCTAATACAACTAATAAAATATGTATATCCGTCCGAGTTACAGCTCACATTCGCACGAGGAATTTTCTAACCCGCGTAAAAATTCAATGCATTACCAAGTACACGTTCACACGACAACGCAACGCGATGTATTTTTATCGCGCAGTGTTGTATTTTCAACGCTATGGGTGTTGGAAATAGATCACATCGAGAGGCCGTGTCGCCGGTTATTTAACGCGTGTTGAAAATCGGTCGTGCGTATTGATTCCTTGACGTTTCGACCCAATTGCACCATCTGTGGTCACAAACTGATTGAAGCATAACAAGAGGTAAATAATTATGTAGCATGAAGGAGTTTATTTCCGTATGAATTGTATAAAGAATACATATTTTAAACCGATGACTGTGATCTCATTATCCAAATGAATTTTAGGTATTTTTTGACATATCCTCATAGATTGATGAATTATGTGATAATGATTTAAATATTTGTGATATTATGTTTATTTTGGCAGAAGTTTTATTAAACTAAATGATCATTGTGATAAAATGTTAATTACACTAAACAGTGTAATTGATGCCAAAGTAGAAAATTGTGTTTACCATTAATTTTTGTAGTTAACATTGCACTAATAAAATGATGACGCACAAACATTTGTATTTTTTTTATTCCTGCTAATGACAGTTTGTATTTTTATTCACATTGTTAAGGTGACCAACAGAGAGACAGCATTTTTATGATTTGATGTGATTATTCGGGGGGACTACGGAACCCTACATTGTGCGATGCCCGACATGCACTTGCCCGGTTTTTAGATTTAGGGATCCGTTTGTGAAATATTAAGCTTTAAAGTGCAATTTTTTGTTAGAGTCAGGTGTCCCCAGATCCGATGGCGTTGAGTTATAGTTATCCCCTGCCAGCTAAATGGTAGATGTTGGGTAAGTATGTGAAAAAAATCACGGTAGTAGTATATAGTGAAATTAAAAGGAAAAGTATCACAGCTAAGAAGGATTACAAGTTTACGAGTAACAGTTAATCAAATAAGAAGTAACAAATTGTCGTACAAATTCCATTGAAAATTATTATTAAGAGTAGATTACGCGAAACAGGGTTCGGCTCTCTCAAAAATTTATATAAAAAACCTAAATATTAGGACACGAAAAAAATTGTGTACGAATATGTAACGAATATTCTACTTTATTTTGACCTGCGCTCCTGCGCACTATGAAGTAATGGTTGTGTGCGGAAGAGCGAGGCCGGCGATCGTGTCGCTGTGTACGTAGCGCTAAATAAATAATTCTCTCAGTGTAATGCCCCCTTAAGTAGGTATAACGTTGTAAGTATGAAACAAAAACAACAGAAAACCCACTTCATTAGCCGCATTATTCGGATGGGGGGGGGGGGGGGTGATTACGGAACTCTACATTGTGCGTGGCCCGACATGCACTTGCCTGGTTTTTGGTCATAATTAGGTATGGGTTAACCTTTTATAACCTATTAGGATTTGTATAAGAATCGCTAAAGTTTATAACAGCGATTCATAAACATTGCCCGCGACTTGGTATGCATAGAAATTTTGAAAAACATCACATGCGAATAATACATTTTTCCGGGATACAAGTAGCCTATTTGCTCTATTTATCACAAGCTTCACTACATAGTATAAAACAAAGTCACTTTCTCTGTCCCTATATCCCTATGTATGCTTAAATCTTTAAAACTACGCAACGGATTTTGATGCTGTTTTTTTTTAATAGATAGGGTGATTGAAGAGGAAGGATATGTATAAATAACATAAGTGGAGTAATAAGAGAGAGACAAATAGTTGAAAAATAAGGAGCGGAGCAGCAATAAGAAATGTTGCAAAAACGGGGAAAATTTACGCAGACGAAGTTGCGCGGGTCAGCTAGTTAAGTAATAAAGATAAAAATAAATTGTATTAAAGTGGGTAATTCCCATTTGTTCTATGGAACATGACGTCATAGAACAAAACAATTTTCTTTTTATTCCATAGAATTAGATACTAATATTTTGCTGGAGGAACGTACACTCTATTGCCATACCATATGTTCCATAGAACAAATGGGAACTACCCGTTGAAGTTAACATGCTGGCTATCATTAACCGACTTCAAAAAGGAGGAGGTTCTCATTCGACTGTATTTTTTTAATGTTTGTTACCTGATTACTTGCAGACGGCTAGACCGATTTGAAAAAATATTTTTGTATTTGAAAGGGTATTCTTCCAGATTGTTCCCATGGTCATCAAAGTTTGGATCTGATGATGAGATCTTGGAAAAATCGAGGGAACTCTTTAAATATTAAAGGCACACCTATAGTAATTGGGGTATATTTTGTTGTAATTAGTGCATTTACTCTTAAAAAGCACCATTGAGTGAAATGGTTACTAATGATGAAGACACAAGAGGCGAAGTATCAGGTACCGTGTTCGACACCTGATACTTCGCCTCCATCAAATCATGTAATGGGACTGATAGTCTAGTATCAGGTGAACTCCTCATAAATCAACGGCCTTGTATCGCAAAACGTAATATTTTGTAAAAAGAAATGAGTAGGTATGTTATGTACCTTGTATTCCTGTTTTGAGATTTTCGGCTGCTTTAGCCTAAGCTGGAACGGCTCCAGCTTGAACGCTGGTTCCGTGGAGGTGAGAAGGAGCAAGTGTGTCTACACACGTGGCGTCCCACATAAGCACCCTCCCTAAACTCCAAGTACCTATGTATGTATAAATGTTGATAAACTTTCGCGATTTGCAATACGGTCGAAACGTCGGGCAATAAAGAAGGTATTTTACCTTAAATTATTCACGCGATTAAGACCCGTATATACAATTTCATAATATGTACCTATGTAATTAGAAATACATATATAAGATATTTATCAGTTGCCTGGTTGCCATAGTACAAGCTCTCCTTAGTTTGGGATCAGATGGCGTTGAGTTATAGTTGAGGCTGCACCTGATCGAGGGTTGCCTCATCATCACGAATGACTGAGTTGTGACATATTATTATGGAAGAAACACAGAGATTGTATATTGTCAAAGATGACAGAGATCATGTCTAACAGAAAAGTATGGCAGGATAAAACATTGTGCAAGTTGACATAAAGCCAAGAGGATTATTATGATTCTCTGAAAGGTTGAATAAATTTAATTTACCCAACCCCTTCATACATTTACCAGCTTTCACCCTCGTGGATTGGATCGTGATAGAAGGTAGCTATCCAACAGTCCCTAGAACTTGCCTCTAGTTTCAGTCTTTCAATAGCATGTTTAAACAAATCTCTACCTTTATTATATTAGTATGTATTGATTTAATCTATATACAGGCTGTCCCAAAACTTAACCACATTTAGTATAGTCGACTTACTAATTTTTCTCTTACAATATTTCTCTTGGCCTAGTATATATACCTAGTAAATAAATTAACATCTAAGTAGGCTTTACAAGTTTATGAGTAACAGCTGATTAAATGAGAAGTAACTACATTTTCGTAGAAATAGGCTAGTTTCCCACTAGTCAAAATAACAACTCTTTAAGAAATGTCAAAACGCATTTTTATATAGAGATCTAACACAAATACCGGTCCATGACATCACAATTTTTTTTCTAGTCAAATCACTTGTTATGATTTGATTAATGATAAAAAAGCCTATTTAATACAAAACTTAATATTAAATTAATCATTGGTATAGTATTATTCACTAATTAGGCTTTTGGATGTTTTTGTTTACCTAGGAAACAAGCCTATTAAGTATGTAGATATAATGTCGTAAGTATGAAACAAAAACAACTAAGCTAAGCTGCAGATGGGCAGACTATACTACAAGGGTTCCATTTTGGCTATGGAAACCTAAAAAATAAGAAATAAACAAAAAGTTCGCTGGGATAGCAAGTAAAAGTAAATTAAATGCCAACATAACTTTATTCTTTTTAACTACAACTATTTAAAGAAAAAAACAATAAATTAATTACTTCTCTACTTCTTTCTCCACATCAGTTCTCAAAAACTTCTCATAATCTTCTTCAGACATTAAAGTTTCTAATTCTTCCGGTTTTGTCATCTTTAATTTAAAAAGCCAACCTTTATCATAACAATTAGAATTTATCAGAAATGGTGTACTCTCAACATTTGTGTTCTTTTCTGTAATTTCTCCTGTTACAGGTGAATATATTTCGCTAGCAGCTTTGACACTTTCTAAGGCTCCACATTCCTCACCAGCTATGACCTTTGTGCCTACTTTTGGTAGTTCGGCGAACACAACATCACCCAGAGATTCTTGTGCATATTTGCTAATACCAACAGTTCCAATATCATTGTCTACAGCAACCCATTCATGTCTATCTGTGAATTTTCTTGGTGAATCACTGCTATATTTTTGGTGTAGTACACAATATGTCTGTTTGATATTAGAATGAAGAAGGTTCGGTCTTGATAAATATTGTTTGGTAAACTTCAGAAAACATCTTTGAAGAGTCATTGTAATCTGAAAAAAATATGTAGGTATTTAAGTAATTCAATTTGAATATAAATAAATTATAGATAACCATTAACTAAAAGATATTCAACATTGTAATAGTTCAAAGAGCAATTTATATTGTTTATAATGATAAAGAATGAGATAACTTGCTATTTATAATTATGTGAAACAAAGATTAGTTATTTTTTGTTGTTTGTTAACTGTGTGAAGCAAGTTGAGTCAGATACTTACTTAAATGTATGTAGGTACTTACAGAATAATATTTTTATTGCTACTTACTGTCTCTAACATAATAGTAAGTATATAGGAAAGTGTGTAGCAATAACTATTGCTGAAATATCTTGGCTTTGGTTCATTCGCATATGTACTACGAATACAAAAGGTACTAGTATGACTTTAGTCTAAGAATGATAATTGGCCTTATACCATCTTGATCGGATAATTAAAAACAGAGTAACAGGTGCTTCAGCCGTTAGTGGCTAAAATACTGATTCGATCTAGCCAGCGAAAAGCCTAAGATTAGTCCGCCCTGAATAAATATTTTAAAAAATAGACTGAATATTATGTGAAAGAAAAATATTATTTTTCTCAGTATTATTTTGTTGATGTAAATGTACAATGATGGAGGTACTTACTGTTATATTTTCTCGATAAGTTTAAATGCAACACCGATTTCAAAAAGCAGTTTTTAAATAATTATAATGACCAAATTGGTAACTTTTCAAATAAATTGTAGGTTATAATGAAATTCTCTTCTCCGAATAATAATATATATTGACAGAATGACATTGACAGTTCACAGATCAGTTATTATAGTCTCCATAATTCAGTGAGAATAAAAAATATTTCCAGTTTCTAGACGGATAAAATTTACATGTTTGCATGCTGTTTGTTGCTGTCAAATATGTCAAACTAAACGTCATTGTTCGCTTAGCCATGAGTGAAAGATGTCAAACGCAGCTTACAGAGAAATTTGATAATAAAAATTATATTATTTACTTTGGAATTATATGCACGTCGGTCGCGGTTTTATATTTTTACAGGTAGCTGATACAAATTACTACATTTTAGTGTGGTTTATCTTGTGCAGTTTGATAATGAGTTGTGATTTCTTTCAGATTTCACTTTGCCACAATAGCATTTAGCTATGTGTTGGGATGTCTGGCTTGTTATTACGGGCTCAATTCTAATATTTTACAAGAGTATATTAATAAATTAAAGTGCCATTTCGTTGATGAGACGTACAGAGAGAAGGAAGACGCTCCTGTTAAAGTAAGTTGGTGTACTTTCTTTGTTTATTATTTACTTGGTGGGGAAAACTTGATGTTGTAGGTACTATTGAGGTCATGTACGCCTCCTTACTCAACGCTTTTACTGTACTTAGATAAGCAATTATAATTGTACTTTGAAACAATCATTTAAATTAATCATCTATTATTTGTTATCACTATTATATTCACAAGTTAGCTTTTATTCTCTACTAAAACTATTACCTCTCCTATTTCTATATCATTAATGACCTGCTACAATTTTGAAGTTTTGTTCAGTTTCTATTACTATATCTATTATCCAAACACATGTATTGAAAAAATCTATAAATTGTATTAAAAACTATATTCAAACAAAGTCACATACTTATAGGCATACACTTACTTGGTTTACACTAGTTATAAAGTGAATTTTCTAATCATTGAAGTTTAATGTGATAAATGAACATTTATATAACTACTTTCTCTTTAATCATACCTTATCATGATCTTATCTAACATACTCAAATAAAGTTTTGCAACTGTTGATAAAAACTTACTACTAATGTTTACATCTTATTTTATAAAGGAATTTTGTGCTATGAAACAATCTCTTTGAAGTGATAAATGAAAAGCCCTCAAATTTTTAACATTAAATACTGGACAGGAAACAACAATTTCTAAAGTCTCAATTTCTAGAATGTGGTTTTTTTTTAAATACCTGTAACACTAGGATACAATTATTACACACAAGCCCTGTGCTGTATGTTTAGATATGATTAACAGACTTACCCCACCTAGATTCAGAACAAATATTTAAATTTGTCCTATTTTGAAATTAAACCCATGACCCACAGCATACATACTACAACTGAGTGACCAAGCAATGGTACAGTGTCCCAAATGGACATTGAACCAGTATTACATAGTCTTATTACATAGTCTTAAATGTTACACCATCCATTCATGACTTTGCTGTCTTAAAGTGACTCATCTCTCAAATTTAAAATGAATTATGACTCATGTCTATGTGACTATCAAAATATTATTTGCATACTGTTTGTCACAATTACATTACTAGTTAATTTGAACCTCATAGTAACTGACTCACACATTTTATTTAACAACTAAACCAATTAACATTCATGTATTACTAATTTAATTAGTACATATTATGGCATAATTAAGTTTATACTAATGACTGGCCCCGGCTTAGCTGAGTTCATAAACATAGGCCTCCCCCTAGGATTGTCATCCATTGGTGCAATTTACTAATCAACACATATATATTAGAGTTTAGTCTGTCACTCTATTATGTTTTCACAGCCAAACAACTGGAATTGATAAACGGACCAACATAGTCTGCTTCTTAAATACACTAATTGCATTTTTGAAAGATAGAAAATTTTGATGTCTAAACCCAGGAATCCAACCGAGACTTCCATATGCCAAACCGAGGCCGGTATAGAACCACCTATCTGAACTATGCCACTAGACCTCAAATTTCTCTATCCTTTCTGTAGTCTGCTTCTTATTCTAATAACCAATATTTAAATAGTCAAAAGTTAGTCTTTGTTTTGTAAACTATAATAAAACAAGTCAACTCATTTGATCCCTTCTCAAGTGGTTTGTGTGTGTATGTGTCAATTGATTTTTATCAAATAGATTATGCCATTGTGAGGACAGATTTATGGAAAATAATTGGTCATTAAATTTATCTTATCCTTGATAAGATAAACATGTTAATTACATGTTTATCTTAAATTAACAAGTCATTATTGTTATTGAGTTGATCAGAATTTGACCTGATTTTCATTATTATTGTTAACAAAGCTGAGAGCACCACTTACTTTAGATCCATTTAGCCATTTTTAAAATACAATACTGCATTAAACCTCTCTTTTTCATCTATCTTCTGTCTATGTATACTAATAAAGCTAATGAGTTTGTTTGGAAGTGCTAGTATCCAATGATACTGAGCTGGTTTAGATGACATATAGCAAGGAGGTAGGTTGAAGCTTGAGAATGGTTATAGGCTTCATTTCATGAATCATCTGGGGTAGGCCCCAGACAAAAGCTACTTGGTAAATAAAAAAAAAACTGTATGACAAAAATCTGAGAGAACAATGCTATGAATTTCCTGATCTATTCAATAAATATGCACTTAATAAACCAAGAACAATAGATAGTCAATAATGAAATGGGAAATGAGATTTTTCCTTAACCACATAAATGTTTGGATTGTTAACAGATTTTATTGTTCTAGAATTAAAAAAATCTGTTGACAATCCATACTTTTATTAGATTAAGGAAGTCTTGTCTAGTCAGTCAAAACAATTGCCTAAAAATGTTTTTGTAATAAGTGGCAACAACAAATCTAATGTTGTTGTAATAAGTAGCTCCAATTTCGATACATATCACTTATCACCTAGCATATCAAATAGTCTATACTAATATTATAAAGAGGAAAGATTTGATTGTTTGTTTGTATTGAATAGGCTCCGAAACTACTAGACGGATTTGAATAACGAAGAATTCTTTCATTGTTGTGAAGCTACACTAACCCCAGGTGACATAGGCTATTTTTTATCCCTGTATTCCCACGGAACGAGAACTATGCGGGTGAAACCGCGAGGAGTCCGCTAGTATAGCATATTTTCCAAGTTATTTATAGCATACCTGAGACTAAAGAGAGGGGAGTGGTCTTGACTCTGCCAACATTTTGTTTATGGATGGAATATATTTCACTTGTTAGTTAAAAGAGGTATCAAGTAGGGATCTTACGGAGGTGGTTTTATCGGAACCGAAGTCAGAGTCGGAGTTATTAAATTTGGTTTGAATATGTTGAGATGAGTCTTAAGTTAATATGATTAAAAAAGAAAATTTCCTCGGGCGGGACTCGAACCCGTGATCATAGAAAATCCGTGTAAATTTTTCCTTTATACTTTTATTAAAGGCATATAAATTAGCTTAGGGTAGGTACCTCTGATTAAAACATCCGATTTAAAAGTATCGAAACCGAAGTCGAAGTCGGAAGTGTAAAATCAATCGGAAGTTCCGACCTTTCGGAGTCGGAGTCGAAGCTCTGTAACATCCTTGGTATCAAGTAAATAGACCTATGCCATGATAATGCAATCGCGTTTTGCACCACAGGAGGTAACTACTGCTGAAATTTCACCACTTATATATCTGCTTTCTCACTCTCTCTGTAGTCATTCACTCTTGTCAATGTGGTCGAGGTTTCAAGACGACGCATCTGCTGGGCATAATGCAGTCCTAGCGATGTGCCTCCACATATTGCGGTCTTCGGCATTACGAGAACATTTGATTATTGAGGCTTGTGTCACAGCTTATATGGAGTCTGTCCAGCGCATAGGTTGTCGACCGTGTGACCTTTTTCCATCCACCCGGCCTTGGAAAACAAGACGTTCTGTGGAGTGTTGGTTTCGAACAACGATATCTCTGCTACATACAAGTTAATTTGTTCCAGGGTTGCGAGACGTGCGGGTCTAAAGACTGCGCCAGACATGACTCCAGTGTATCGGCAGAGCCATGGGTAGGGCTGCAAATACACAAACAGTTAGATCAAGCTATAGAAGATGTGAGTACCTTTTTAATATATACTAATATTATAAAGCTGAAAAGTTTGTTTATTTGTTTGTACGCGATAACCTTAGGTACTGGGTTTAATTGAAAAAATATTTTGAGGTTGGAAAGCCCATTTATAGAGGAAGGCTATAGGCTATATAACATCACGCTATGACCAATAGGAGCTCAAAAATGGGGAAAATTGACGCCGACGAAGTTGTGCGGGTCAGCTAGTACCTACATTTATAAAAAAACTAACTTTTGTCTGCGATTTCGTCTGCGAGAATCTTGAAGCTACATCGTATTCGTATCTATTTGTCCATACCGACCATTTAACACATACGGTATAACTTTACTTCTAATCTCTATGGGAAATAGAAATCGAGTCTGATCTGATAACCGTTATCAATACATACTTGCTTCTTATTTATTTATATCTATGATTCGATTATTATTTAAGAATGTTTATTTGTACATATGTGACTAACGTCAATCTATAGGTACCTACGTGACAAATCTCAATCATTTAATGACTAGACATAATGTATGTTTATTGCGAGATAATGTAAGAACCTTGGCAATTAATTGTTTGCTACTCCTTTCGTTGCCGGGTCTAAGATTATTATTAAAAGTTTATTTCATTCCACATATAAATTTGATGCCCCTTTCACCGCATTTAACACCTGCAACATTGACAATGTCATAGTCTTCCTTGAACCCGGTGCCCGGGCGCGGAACTCGGATCTGACTCTTAAAAACACGAACCATTGGCACCATGAACCGACAGTCTGACACTGTCACTGTTACATTGACAGTGTCAGACTGTGACTGTTAATTGTAATAATTAGCTTATGCCCGCGGCTGCTCTCGCGTTAAGTTGCTCAACCCAGAACTCGACCTTCCTGAAATCCTTTCTATTCATTGGTCTACGTCATAAAAGAAACATTGCTAAATTTCAGCTCTCCAGGTCGAAGAGATTATACGCTGAGCGTTAATAAATGAGTCAGGGCTTTCATTTTTATTTATAAGATTAAGATTACGTCAGCTCGTCAGCATATGTGATTAATTATCAGGGCTAAAGCCTCTGACCGGAATACAGGGCCGGATCTAGGGGGACAAGTCGGGGCCCATTTAAGGCATGTTGAATTGGTACAAACTAGCACGTCCTCCAAAGCTAAAGGGCGCTATCATCAAGTTTTTGCCCCGCCTCGAAATGATCTGGCACTGTCGGTATACATTATAATAATAACTAGGCAGAGCCTGTACTATGGTTACCAGACAACTGATAAACATACTTATACAGGGTTAATTTTTATTATAATAATAACCTCCCGCTCTTACATTACCTACACTGAATAATTCCGTAATATATTTCTACTTTTAACAAATCTACCTTTGTCACTCAACCATTTACCACACATCTGTGAAACACTGGAGTAAAATCGATGTTTCTTTGTCAGGTTTAAGGCCTAAACTTCGCAATAAACAATGATTTTACTCCAGTAAAATAGTCGGTAGGTAGTTAAGGTCATAACACCAAAAACAAGTGGTAGGTCATTAAGGTCATTAAGGGTCGATCCTGGGTGAAGATCGAACCCACGACCTCTGGTTTAGCAGCCAGGGTCACTAACCACTAGACCAACAAGTCAGATGGAAGTCGTCAGTGACAATCACCTCGCGACACTCCGGAGATTAGAGATTATATATATTTAAATGACTCGTAACTTTCTTAGCGATATTTTACTTTACCGATTTTGAGCAGTGGTGATAGACGTTCGCCTGTCCAAGGTTTGAACCCGCGACCGATGGCTCAAAAGTCGAGAGCATTGTGGTCATCGCCCACGGTGACAGCACCACTCTATCACAGCACATAACTTGCATTTGGGAGTAAGTGGGGCACGTTAAATTAAATTTTAAAAGTGTAAAACGAAAATAGTTGACGTTTGTGACTTTAACGCACACTATTATAATGTCGTACTCTGTGTTCAAACGGTGGTACTAAGTATAATAAAAATGATGAGCATGACTGGGCCACCACTGCTAAAACATTATTTAAATAATATCTATACTAATATTATAAAGCTGAAGAGTTTGTTTGTTTGTTTGAATGCGGTAATCTCAGGAACTACTGATCTGAATTGAAAAAATCTTTCACCGTTGGATAGTCTGTTTATCGAGGAAGGCTATATAACATCACGCTACGACCAATAGGAGCGGAACAGCAATGAGAAATGTTGCGAAAACCGGGAAAGTTTACGCAGATTAAGTTGCGCCTACTAGTACTACTAATATTATAAAGCTGAAGAGTTTGTTTGATTGAACGTGGTAATCTCAGGAACTAGTAATTCCTGAGATAATCGCGTTCAAACAAACAAACTCTTCAGCTTTATAATATTAGTATAGATGAATAAGCATTTTCAAATTACAACAATACGAATTAAAAAAGTGTAATAATTAGATTTGCCCAAGGTCAGGTGCCATGTCATAATACCTCTTGGAGTCATATGACACAATGGTCAGTGTTAGGAACAAAACAATAGTTACTCGTTAATATCGTCATACAGCATAACCGCGACTGGTCGTACATTAATATTATGTCGGACACTGGCTACGTAATTGATGTGTGGTTATGTCATTAGTTTGTTGAATAATAAATTAGTAGGAATCATAAAGAGCGAAACTGTACATCATTTGTATATGTATTCATAACAGATAATTGTCGCGAACAGCCCTAGTGGAAAAACAGGAGAGTTAACTGTGCAAACCCCAGAATGGTCCGGATCAAAGGTTGTACCTCTCTAGAAAATAGTCGTAGATACTCCAATAGAGATGCCAACAAGAAGGCTCGAAGATTTACCTAAAAGTGACTGAAATCACTCCGCGAGCGGGGTACATAGGCGTTGTATCGCGGTTGCCGGTGCGGTCTCCGTAAGGCCCCCACTGGCCACGAAATCTTACTCCGGCCACTTCGGGGCTACTACCGTTAAATAAGCTAAACATTTACAATTACTGTTATTATGTAACATTAGGTTTGAGGGACATAATTATCTAAGTTGTCTAGATATTAATTTTACCTATTCCCACTAGCAGTTATGGGAATTGCTGATGCATGATGAATAACAGATGTACCCTGGCTAACGCAGACGCAAGTTAGGGTGATTTTTATCTGTGTTTAAAGCACAGGAAGGTGTTAAGCGTTCATTTTCTCCTTAGGTCACCATATTCAGTGACGGGGTAGTAAGGCTAGGCTCTCATGAATAATCAAGGTAATTACCAACATTTGTTTTCTGTGAGAAGCCCTATACACCTTGCAAATATTTAAAAAAATATATATCGTCACGTACTTGCAGATTGTGCAGAAATATTTAAATGTTGTTGATATAATAATGCACAACTAAGTAGTTTGTTTGCTTTTACAAGGATGTACGAAAATGAAACTGATCGCCACGACTCGCGTCGCGTTTATTTACTCGATTCGCCGTAGTCAAATCACCTTGAATTGTCATCATTATCTTTTTTTTGTAATGCAGAACAAATAAAACCAGTTCTACCTATTACTTCAGTAGGTCATAACAATTTATACTTGCTATTAATAACATTGCCATTATCGTCTTTAAAGGGTAGCTAGATGCGTAACAATCTTAGATTGAAATGGCCGGTTTTTGTTAGGAATTAACTGCCAACATATTGAGAACTATTCTTTCTCGGTGCCTCTTCCCATATAACTTGGGGTCGGCCCTATATGTTTGCGCCATTTGGTTCTGTCATTGATGTCAGCCGGGATTGAATGTGCTAATTTGTCAAGGTTTCTCCACGAAGTAGCTTTTGGGCATCCTCGGGGTTGTTCGTCAATTTAAAGAGCTATTTTAGGTAACTGGGTGGTCATCTTCACGGCGCATCACGTGTCCGTACCACTGAAACTGATTTTCCTGGAGTTTATCTGCTATAGCTTTGACCTTAAAGCTGCCTCGCACATATTCGTTACACCACTAGCCCATCGGAGCATTTTCACTTCCGCGACATGGAGTTTGATTCATGATCCCGTTTGGTTGTCCAGCACTCTTCGCCATAGAGCTTTTAGAGAGAGTTTTTATAGGCATCCTAGGGTCACAGAGTACACCCGACAGCGATCGCCATTTTATCCAGCCGGAGTTTACCCTTTGTGTTATGTCGGCATCACAGTTGGCGGTTTCATCAAGGATTGAGCCTAAATATTTGAATTTAGTTACCAGGGGCATAGGAGCATGGTCTATGGTTGGCATGGTTGCCCGAATATAAACTTCAAATACTCCGATTTCATTCTGATTATCTTTAAGCATTGCTTTCCTTCAAGCATTGAGAGTTTTCTGAAGCTCTTCAAGTGTCTCCGCAACTAAGATGATGTCAACGGCATACAGGAGGCACCGTAGTATTGTAGCTTGTATGCCCCGTGTAAGATAGTCCCCAGTCACAAGTATATTTTGTATCAGTGCTGGATGTAGGAAAGGAGAACTATTAACGTATCAAGAAATGCCTATAAAAATTACTATGTTAATTAACTGACTTAAATGATTGCGATATTTGTTACCAGGTGTGGCAAATAAGTCTAAATAATCTGTAAAAAAGTATTATGATTTTAACAACAACGAGCAGAGTTGCACGGACTCCAGCAATTGTTCGACAAGAAGTGACAGCAAATACAGGACCACGGGCCATGCCAACCCGGCTTACCCTCGGCCCTGTGTTTACTTTTGAATATAATCAAGATGACCTACAAAATAAAAAAGTGGGACATGTACATATACAGACACTGATGCTGGCTGCCTAATACTAAATCATCACTCATATTCTGATAACTTTTTCTGCCTTGTAGTATATCCCCAAGTTAGGGTTAGTCTGTTCAGGCAGTCGATATAAACGTCTTGGTGGAAAGGACTTAACGTCATCTAGTGTAATTAAATGCACTTCAAGGGCATCTTTGGTCACATCCAAATACTTTCGCCGTTATGCTATTCACCGCAATAATAAAATTAAATCTAAATACAAAAATAACTTAGAAAATTATGGCAGTGACATTATGCTTAAACAATTTTAATTGGAACTAATGTCTGTGGAACATAACAATGTTGAACAGTTACACTTCAAATCTGTATTTTACAATGCATAGATACATAATACATTTTATACACAATTTGATACGGGTGTAAACGCGTTTATACTATCAAACTGTGTACCTATATCATGAAACAGAAATTTAACTTACAACACTAGGTACGAGGGTGGATTGAAAAGTTCGCGGCCTCAGCAAGAAAACAATATAAAATATAAACAAAAGTAATTTTATTTTTCCACGTAATCTCCACTTAACTCAATGCACTTCTTCCATCTGGTTTCCAACGCCTGTATGCCGGTCATAAAAAAAGTTTCTTCAAGGCCTTCAAAAAAGTCACCCACCGCGGTTTCAACCTCCTCATTTGATGAAAATTTTTGACCTCCAAGGTGTTTTTTAAGGTTTGGGAATAAATGAAAGTCCGAAGGTGCCAAATCAGGGGAATAGGCGGGATGGGGCAGTAATTCAAAGCCACAATCACGAATTTGAGCCATTGATTCAACAGACGTGTGAACGCGTGCATTATCCTGATGGAACAACACTTTCTTGCTGAGTAGTCCTGGCCTTTTCTCTTTGATCGTTTCACGCAAATGACGTAAAAGGGTGCAGTAATAAGCAGAGTTTATAGTCTCACCTTTTGCAAGGTAGTCCACCATGATGACACCCTTAGCATCCCAAAAAACTGACGCCATCACCTTGCCAGCTGACAAAATTGTTTTGGCTTTTTTTGGAGTCGGTTCATCAGGTTTTTTCCACTGCTTGGATTGCTGTTTTGACTCTGGGGTGTAGTGGTGTACCCAGGTTTCATCCATTGTAACAAATCTGTCCAAAAAATCTTGTGGATCAGTCTCAAACATTTCCAAACTGTCGCGAGAAATCGTGAGCCGTATTCGTTTTTGTTCAACTGAAAGCAATCTGGGGACCCACCGCGCAGAAACCTTAGAAAATCCAAGTTCATTGACTATGATGTTTTGTGTTCGTTCATATGAGATGCCAATAGTGTCAGCAATCTCCCTGATGGTCAATCTCCGATCTGCCAATATCAGATCACAGATTTTCCCAATGTTTTCTTCAGTCGTAGACGTCGTAGACCGGCCGGAGCGGGGGTCATCTTCAATACTCTCTCGTCCGCGTTTAAATTCTGCAACCCACTTTTTCACAGTCGTATACGATGGAGCAGATTCCCCCAATGTTGTTGACATATCTTTGTGAATCTCTTTTGGAGTCAGTTTTTTTTTAAACAGGTATTTGATGACCGCACGTTGCTCAATTTTCTCCATTCTTTAAAAACGCTGCACTTAGGCTCACAAAATTCAGTCTAATTTAAAAACAGATAATGCTATTGTAACAGAATTTTACAATGTGACAACCAGAGAGTAAACAAATCGAATGAGGTCAGTTACATTAAAATAAGTCAAGTATTTATGTGGTAGGCCGCGAATATTTCGATCCACCCTCGTACATTTTGTTCACGATTCCTCCTACGTACCTTTTTCTATTTGTTATAAGTAGATAGAAATTGGGGTTTCTGGATCAGAGGAGATCCAGAAACACCCAATTTCAACCATTCAATCATTCTAATATTTCATTCATCCATTCAATAATTCTAGTATTCTAATATTTCAATCATTCATTCAATCATTCTAGTATTCTAATATTTCAATCATCCATTCAATCATTTTAGTACTCTAATATTTCAATCATCCATTCAATTATTCTTGTATTTTAATATTTCAATCATCCATTCAATCATTCTAGTATTCCAATAATTTAATAATTCTAATATTTACTCACTACGTTCGCTGTCGTGTAAAACTGTTCTTGAATGCCCAATATCTAATATAAAAATCTGACATTGATTACCGGATGTTTGAATAGACGGGCTTGTTGTGAACACTCGTTCGCGAAAACGAAACACGAAAATAAGACTTCATAGTTGTTTTAAAGAAACAGTCGTTACATTAAGTATAATAAATTATACTTTGCGACTATGATTCGTATGGTGGTCCTAAAAAGAACCTTTTTTTATGTCTCGCTAAGTCATAAGATACTGCATACATTAAACTAAAATTTAGAACAGATTGTTTCATGTCTCTCCACAATTTTTTCTGTGACCAGGTTGGTTCGAGGACATCTAAATTTTAATTTAAAACAGTAATCTATAAATTGTACTTTGCGACTATGATTCGTATGGTGGTCCTAAAAAGAACCTTTTTTTAAATCACGCTAGGTCATAAGATACTGCATACATTAAACTAAAATTTAGAACAGATTGTTTCATGTCTCTCCACAATTTTTTCTGTGACCAGGTTGGTTCGAGGACATCTAAATTTTAATTTAAAACAGTAATCTATAAATTGTACTTTGCGACTATGATTCGTATGGTGGTCCTAAAAAGGACCTTTTTTTAAATCACGCTAAGTCATAAGATACTGCATACATTAAACTAACATTTAGAACAGATTGTTTCATGTCTCTCCACAATTTTTTCTGTGACCAGGTTGGTTCGAGGACATCTAAATTTTAATTTAAATCAGTAATCTATAAATTATACTTTGCGATTATAATTCGTATGGTGGTCCTAAAAAGAACCTTTTTTTTAATTACGCTAAGTCATAAGATACTGCATACATTAAACAAAAAATTTAAACCAGATTGTTTCATGTCTCTCCACAATTTTTTTTGTGACCAGGTTGGTTCGAGGACATCTAAATTTTAATTTTAATCAGTAATCTAAAGTTCAGGACAGATTGTCTCATGTCTCTCCACGTACTTAGGCATTACGTTAACACATATACCCATTACCGTGACCAGATTGGCTCGAGGACACCTGAACTATAAGATACTGTGTGCAGACTCATAACTTCACAAGTAGTTTTTTAAGTTGTTTTATTTTATGTATTTCTGTAAGGTATTTCTTGGTATCTTTGATGCCTGAAATAAATGGTTTATTATTAATTACTATCTCGATTTTAGCTGAAAACCAGAAGCTGGGCAATGGTAGTAAGCCATATATTATATCAGCACGAGACAGTAATGATTGCTAACCAATATGTCTTGGCTTATAAACCAACAGTGAAATAATACCCTGTAATATTTAAAATGGTCGTATTCAATGTAAACCTAAATGATTGACACTACTTTGTATCGGGTACGTATTATACCTCGTACATAAATGACAACTAAGGGTTTCGCATTTACACGTGCCTGCTTAATGCTAAAATTGCGTATTGTACTCTGCTACCTTAATTAGCTACAATATGGGTTTGTCTTATACCTATTGATAGAAAGAAAAAGACGATTTATTTAAATTCGTTTATTATTGATATAAATTAAACAATTTCATTACTTATTAGTTATTAGGTACATATAATATATTCAGTAAATAATAATAATTATTATAGCTTTGTTTCCATATCATCCTGTATTTTAGTTATCAGTTCTCTAGTACTAGTATAAATGTCATCAAATAATATAGTTTTTACAACATGCTGAGCACATATTTCAGCTTCACAATCACATAACAACTCTCTTGATTTCGGGAAACTGTCCGCATCGTAAATTTCTATTTTAATTATTTTCGTTCCTCGGGTGACCGGTTTCTTTATAAATTGATAAAATTGTTCAGTATTTGCTCTCTTTCGAGCAAGACCCAGTGTTTTCTGCCCAGATTTTTGAATAGTTGGTTGATTCTCGGGAATAAAATTGAAGAGATCTTCATTGTCCTGAAAAAAATCGTGCTTAAATTATTTACTATTCAATAGCTATTTGATACAAAATTTGGCATAGATATTTAATTTAATAACCAACGTTCGGATCCTAAGCTTCGCTGTACAATTAAATTATAGGTTAAACATAAGTTTCTTTTACTACACACAATCACACAATAAATAATCAAATGCATAATATAAATGTGGTAATATTCTAGTATTTAAATAATTGATAAATAAATTAAATAAATTATTACTTACCGACATTTTGGTGTGAACGCTCTACAGGTCAGGTGCAAATATTCGAATTGAAGAGAAAAATTATAATTTTATCTATTTATACTTAATTGATATTTTTAGTTTTGTTTGTAATAAGGTTCAAAATAGAACGCTTTTATTTCATCTCCCGATTTCCACCATAAATGGTAGATGCAATTGAAACCGCATGACTTCATGTCACCCAACACTTCATTGTTTACTAAAAATATGCATGACTATAATAAATACTACTATGTGTTTGTTCATTGATTTTTTTTCATACAATCCATCGAAATGATTTAACAAGCATAGTCATATCATATTAGTTGTATGTCACACGTGTAACAACAACAAAAATGCTTTAAAAGTGATTGAAGAAACGCTGATCTCGCGATATTTAAGTATCAAACCATCATAGTATTCGCATACTACTAATACATTTAGATTCACCTGCTTTTATTATTATAATGTATTATTTGTGTTGAACTTTAGCAATGGAAGGTACTAACAGAAACATTCATCATCAACATCACTTTTCGGTTCTCTCCATCGGTTTGTCAGGGATGTATACTTAGTGCCTTATATGGGCATAAACAATATGTTTATATTAAGCAGGTACTAAGTATATCCATCAGCATCGAATTCAAGGTGCGGTTATCACATAATAATTATAAATTAACTATGTATAGTCTATGTATATTATGGCCTAAATATGTATAATAACTTCACGTAAGTGTACCCAACATTTTTTAATACTTTACGTATAAAACAAAAAACGAACATGAATATTACAGTTTAATAAATGCTACATATAATTTGCCATTCTTTAAATGGTCGGTTAAATATTAGGGTGAGCACAGACTGACAGCAGTTACTTGTAATGTAACAATGCATAAGTCGTTCTTTTGTACTGATATATTGTTCGTATCTGAACTGTTGCGCTCAGATTGCCATAGTGAGTACCAATCCTTATAAAAGTGCTATGTAGGTAAGTAATATAATATTGATTATAAGCAAATCATATTTGGGTGCAGTGATCTGACACAGGATTTTACCGCCACGTGCCCCTATTCCATATTCGGGATACTATGACGTAGATTTATCACTATTTAAGAGCCTGCCCACCAAAGTTTCGCCACAAAACAATCAACCCAGAGTACCAGTCATCACGGGCTAACGAGCTTACCAGTGTTTACAAGTTTACGTACCTACCAGATCTTCTATATAAAAATGTAAGTGACTTTAATTTATGTATGTCATTTTATATGTAAAAACTTAATATGAATACTATTCAATCATTCCACTATTCAGTGATTCAACTCTTAAAATCAGATGACGTTGTATGAGGTGTCCCAAGATATTATTATTACAATAATTCAACTATTCAATCATTTCAATGATTTTGCTACTCAATGATTAACAAATAATCTCTATAAAGTAACAAAGCGAAACTTAAACTATTCGTCCTTTTTTTACCGTTTATTTATAAAGTTGTCTCTATTTTCAGGTCCAAGCAAATGGCTGATCAGTTGTTCCCGTCTTCAGATGAGTCGGAAGTTAACGTCCCAGTCAAGATTAGCAAAAATAAGCGAAAGATGGCAGAGAAGGCATCAACCAGTCAGCCTTCGGACACTCAGCCAACGGGAACCAAGAAACTGAAGTCGAGAGCGACGGTCTGTGACCTGTTTGGTGCGGATAGCAATGATGGTCAACCTATTTGCAGCGCTGGTAAAAAACCTGCACCTATCTACTCATACATGACGCGTAGGCTAGCTAATGGGTTTTCACGTCAAATAGACGAAGTAAAATCAGGAAATTATTACATAGAACTAAAAATTTATGAAAGCGAGGAAATCGAGCGGGTTCTACCGATCAATCGATGGCGACATTCAATAATTACTATTAAAAATAAAAGTAATACAGAGTCCAAGTCCTGGAAGCATTTAAGCGAATTTGTCAAGGAGACCGGGAATGAATTTAATAATTGTACACCCACTTTTATAAGCTCATACCAGTAAAGTGGTTATATAAGTAGATCTAGAGATAACTGCTATGTATAATCCGTATATTAATCATGAAACTATATCTAACTCTTACCATAAGGCTACTATAAACTATAATAACTACCTATGTATTTTAAATGTAATTTTGTTTAATTAAATGGATATATTATACCATGTATAATTTTTTCTCTTTTCAGTTTTATCCCCCTCTACTGAGTCACCACCAAGTTATATCAATTGTGATAAATGTAAAATTGAGATACCTATACATGAATACAGATATCATAAACGAACTAATATCCATAAATCGAATTGTTTGATAAAGTCTGAGTTTGAACATATTGACATAATAGCTACAGCATTTAAAAACAGAATAATGACTTATCGCTTAAACCCATCCAAAGAAGTCGAGTACCTCCTTCCAGAGGCGTTCTTAGATGGTAAGCGAGACGATGTTTATAAAATAATTGAGTTATCGCTATTGAAACATACATGTATTAAAATGAACTTTGAGCTGTTTGCTTACTTTGTTTTACCTAAATCGGGTGAGCAGCAGTTGAAGTCCTTTAATACAAAATACGAAGTTATATATGAAAGTACTGATTTGAATAACATTTACCTAAATTTAAAAGAGATTTTTAAGATGAAATTAACTGAATTTGAGCATTGTGAATCTGGATGGTCATTCACATCACTAAGTCATTTAGAAATAAATATAAATAAATATTCTCCGATGAGAGGTGGGTCTTATATAGATTTACCTGCTGTTATTACAAATACTAAGAGCTGTATAAATATTAATAATAATGATGAATATTGTTTTTTATGGAGCATCTTAGCAGCATTATTTCCTGCAAAAAATAATGTCTGTAGGACAAGCTCTTATCCGCATTTTAGTTCAGTATTTAATATAAAAGGTATGTCATTCCCACCAACCATAAAAGACGTTAAATTGTTTGAAAATAATAATAATCATTTGAGTATTAATATTTATGGATTGAATAAATATCATAAAGTAACTGGTCCTCTTTATGTAACAAGTTTTAAGAAAAATAAACATATTAATTTATTATATTTCGAGAAAGATAATAGAGCTCACTATTGTTTTATAAAAGACCTTTTACGTTTAGTGAGACGTCAAGTTTCCAGCCATAAAGGTCGAATGCATTTGTGTGAAACATGTTTGCAATTTTTTACTAGTCAAATGAAGTACAACTCTCATACATGCTCGAAAATTATAACATTATTACCAGATAAATACAGCACGTTACAATTTAAACATTTTGAGAGACAGCAAAAAATCAATTTTGTTATATACGCTGATTTTGAAAGTATATTGCACAATTTTAATGAAACAAATACCAATAAAAATACTGTAAGAAATAAATTGCACCAACCTTCATGTTTTGCATTTTATATTTGTTGTTCACATGATAACAGCCTAAATAAATTTGTAAGTTATCGAGGAGCCGACTGTGTACAAGTATTTGTTAAGAAATTAATTGAAGAAACAAAGTTAATACATAACATTTTAATAACTGAAAATGCTATGAAACCCCTGACTCCAGAACAAATTAGTAATTACCATAATGCTGACAGATGTCACATTTGTAAAAATCTATTATTTGATGACAAAGTATGTGATCATGATCATATCACATCAGAATATAGAGGTGCTGCTCATTCACAGTGTAATTTAATTTATAAAGTTTGTTCATTCATACCTGTGATATTTCATAATTTATCAGGTTATGATTCCCACATATTTATCAAAGAATTATCAAAATATGATGGTGAAATAAAAATAATTCCAAAAACAAAAGAAAAATATTTATCCATTACAAAAATCCTTAAAACTGATAAATATAAGCCTTTACAAATTAAATTCATAGATTCATTTCAATTTCTTAGCACCAGTCTCGATAATCTAAGTAAAAGTTTAATAGATCGTGATTTTTTAAATTTAAGAATACATTTTCCTGATAGCAAAAAGTTCGAATTAATGCAGCGAAAAGGAATATATCCATATGAATATATAGATTCATGGCAGAAATATGATGAACCACAACTACCTCCGAAACATTATTTTTACAACAGCTTGCAAATGAAACATATCACTGATAGTGAATATGAACATGCCCAAAATATTTGGAATAACTTTAACATTAGTAGTCTTGGCGAATATACTGATTTATACTTAAAGTGTGATGTATTATTATTATGCGATATATTTGAAAATTTTAGAAAAATATGTCTTCAGCATTATAATCTGGATCCTGCATACTATGTAAGTTCACCTGGGTTAAGTTGGGATGCTATGCTGCTTTACACAGGTGTTCAGTTAGAATTGATTCACGATTTAGAAATGTATAATATGATAGAAAAAGGAATACGCGGTGGCTTAGCACAGTGCTCTCACCGATATGCTAAAGCCAATAATATTTATACACCTCATTTTGATGATTCTAAACCGTCAACATTTTTAGTATATCTTGATTGTAATAATCTTTATGGATATGCAATGACGAAAAAGTTACCTATATCAGATTTTAAATTCATGACAAATTCCGAGATAGAAAATTTTTGTCTATCTAATATTTCTGATGATGCTGAGTATGGCTACATTTTAGATGTAGATATCGCATACCCTGATCATTTACATAACATACATAGTGATTTGCCTTTCGCTCCAGAAAAGTTCGTACCCATAGGAGGAAAGACAGAAAAATTGATTGCAAATTTGTATGACAAGTATAACTATGTTATCCATTATGTATATTTGAAAGAATGTATAAAAAATGGACTTGTTTTGAAAAAAATTCATCGTATACTCCAATTTAAACAAGAAAGCTTTTTGAAGAAGTATGTAGACTTAAATACTCAATTAAGACAATCAGCCATAACATCATTTGAAAGAGACTTCTTTAAACTTTTAAATAATTCGATATTTGGAAAAACTATCGAAAATAAACGAAAGCAGGTTGATGTGAAATTGGTGACTAAGTGGAGTGATAACAATAATAGAACAAATAAAAAAATAGGTGCAGAGAAACTGATTACAAAACCAAATTTAAAAAGTATTTGTGTTTTTAGTGAAGATTTTATTGCTGTTACATTGAATCCTGAAAAACTTGTTTTAGATAGACCTATTTATATAGGATTTGCCGTATTGGAATATGCTAAACAACATGTATATAATTTTCACTATGACTTTATAAAAAATAAATATGGTGAAAAAGCTAAATTGTGTTATACCGATACTGACAGTTTGTTATACCTTTTATACACACAAAACTTTTATAAAGATATGAAAGATAATATACTGAAATTCGATAGCAGTAATTTTGATATTAATAATCCTTATTGTTTACCTAAATTAAATGCTAAAATTCCTGGTTTGTTTAAAGATGAATTAGGTGGTGATGTGATAACCGAATTTATTGGCTTGAGGGCAAAATTGTATTGTATTAAGTCAGTAAAAGCACAGATTAACAAAGCCAAAGGTGTGTCAAAGCCTATTACAAAAAACTTGAGAATATCTGACTATAAGAAAGTTTTGTTTAAAAACATTACTTTAAAATCAAAGATGCGTATGATAAAATCAAGCAAACATGTACTATATTCGCAAGAAATCAATAAAGTTATTTTAAATAGAATAGACGACAAAAGACTAGTTCAACCAAATCAAATAGACACCACACCTTGGGGTCATTGTGATTTCATTTGTTAAAACAATTGTATTTTATAATGTATATCGCTATGGTACAATTTGTAAATTGTAGTATGATAAGTTTTGTCGTAAAATTTGTATACCCATGAAATGTATTTAATAAACTAATAAATATATATTTTACTTCTTATGTCTGTCTTTCCAATTGTCTGTTATGTTTATAAATCATATAAATACCCCAACGAATATCATTTCACGATAGATGTAAACACAAACTTGGATAAGTAAGAAGTATCGTTATAGGGAAAACTGACCAAAGACAATACACTGTATTTGAAATATTCATGGTAACAATATTCTAGTGTGGATTGAGTGCCGACCCACAAACTATATAAAATACATGTGAAGATTAAATAAAACTATAAGTATAAGTGAAATGAAGCTGATCAAACAGCCTATAAAATTAAATATCAATAACATACATTTCCATGACTCTATTCGCCAGGTCAGACACAGCCTATTATTGCCAAATACAATTCGCTGTATAATATGTGGTCCATCAAACTGTGGCAAAACTAATGTTATGATAAGTTTGCTATTACATGAAAATGGGCTTAAATTTCAAAATCTCTACCTTTATTCAAAAACTAATTTTCAACCAAAATATTGTTTCTTACGTGAAATAATAAGAAGAGTCCCTATGATTAAGTTTTATGAGTTTAGTCATGATAAAGATGTAATTGCACCAAGTGAAGCTTTAAGCAATTCCGTATTTATTTTTGATGACGTTGCTTGTGAGAATCAAATAAATATTCGCAATTATTTTTGCATGGGTAGACATAAGCAAATCGATTGCTTTTATTTATCACAAACTTATTCGAAAATTCCGAAACAATTGATACGTGACAATGCTAATTTTCTAATAATATTTAAACAAGATGATGTAAACTTGAAGCATATTTACGAAGAACATGTGAGTTCTGACATGTCATGGAATCAATTCAAAAATATTTGTAATACAGTTTGGAGTGAGCCACATAATTTTATTAGTATTAGCAAGGATTCACCATTAAACAATGGAAGATACAGAAAAAATCTGGATATATTTTTTTCATTTTGAATAAAGTTATAAATTGTTGGCATTCATAAATTAAATTCAGTATTACTACTACCTCAGATGGTTTCAGTGTTATAAAATAACATGGAGCAAAATATTAAAATGGAATTAATGAAGTCCGTTGACTCTATAAAACGTAAATTAAAACAAATGAAAAATCAGGAGCACGAAATTAACTTATCTCTTGATAAAATGCTTAAACCTGTTTCGGACCCCCTCAAAACTCTTGTGAATACGAATAGATTTTTAGAAAACATTAATCATGAAAAAGACTTATCACTAAGTTCTGCGGGAATAGAGTCAGACGAAAGTATTGCAGGCTCTTCTACAAGGTGTGACGATTTTTACGATGCTGATATAAATGCAGTGAGCTCTCCTAAAAGTGAAGAGAAAAATGTTTTAGAAATCTCATTAGAAAAAGCAGATATTTATGGTATGTACGATGGTGTAAATGTACCATTTGGAATAAGAACCGAAAACAAAACTTTAATGATGGGTAACTCTGAAGTATCTTTTTCTAAAATTGAGAGTTCTGATAATAATGCAGGTTTAGTTAAGATTACGATTGGAGGCAAAACTTATGACTTTACTCCAGGACTTCAAGAACTGTTACTTCGAAAGAAACCTGATTTAAAGTTAATAACAAACATAGATAAATTTTTATATAAAGATATCTTACTTTGCACAAACGCACATAAAAGAGATTTTAATGTAGGGGGTCAAATAAGAGGCGACAAAGGAGTTAAATATCGAGAAATAATCAAACCATTATTTTCTTTGACCGCAACAGAAAATAATGAGAACAAAATTGGGGGCGCATTACCGAAGCTTAAAAAATATAGAGTGAACACTGACTTGGTATATTGGGACGATCCCAATGAATTGGTTGAGAGATTAAAACTATTAGTAGCTTCAAGAGATGCAGGTAATACAAATCATGATAATGAAATTTTATCGATAATAGAAGAATTAAGAGAAGCTGATATAATTAAGAAATAAATACTGACAACATAAAGCCTTTGATTCAGTATCACAGATACATTCTGCATGAATATTGTGAAATTTGGTATATGTAATAATTTTAATTTTGTAATTGAATGCCTACTTCAGTTAAAAATAAAAGTTACGAATAAAACAGTCGTAAAAAATTTAAACTCAAAAAAGATAATAATTGGAATATAGGGACAGAAAAATTCTAAGCATGAGCAAAGTCGATGTAGTGAATGAAATACATAAAAATGCGAGAGTGAACTTTCCGAGACGAAGCGTTATTATGAAAGATATCGATGACCTATGGCAAGCAGACTTAATTGATATGCAATCTATTTCAAAGGAAAATAAAAAGTATAGATTTATTCTCGCTGTTATTGATACATTTTCGAAATATGCTTGGACATTTCCTTTAAAAAGTAAAAACAAAGAAGATGTATACAAAGCTTTTAAAATTTTGCTAAATAGTGACCGTATTCCTAAGAACTTACAAACTGACAATGGGACAGAGTTTTATAATAATGCATTTCAAAATCTTATGCAAGTTTATAATATTAATCATTATTCAACATTTTCATCGAAAAAAGCATCAATAGTTGAGAGATTCATTAGAACAATAAAATCTAAATTGTACAAAGAGTTTAGTTTAAAAGGTAGTTATAATTGGATAAATAACACCCTAAACGATGTAACCTATAGTTATAACCATACTCACCATCGTACAATTGATGAAATCCCTGCCAATGTGGATGATGTAAATAAAAAAAGAATACTGGAAAGATACGACAGGTTGATAAAAAAAAATACAGTTAAAAGCAAGTTCAAAATGGGTGATTATGTTCGTATAAGTAAATACAAAGGTACATTTGAAAAAGGATACACTCCCAATTGGTCAACAGAAATATTTAAAATCCGATTCAAACGAAATACATCTCCTGTCACCTACTTAATTGAAGATACTCTCAGAGGTCAACCTATTTTAGGAGCATTTTATGAACAAGAACTACAAAAAACAAAGCATCCCAATATATATTTAGTTGAGAAAGTTCTTAAAAGAAAAGGAAATAAAGTTTTCGTCAAGTGGTTGGGATTATCTTCTGTTGAAAATAGCTGGATAGAAAAGTCAAACGTTTTGTAAGAGAAAAATTAACAGTTAATGATTAAAATTGATTCTCATGTATATTTATTAAGTATTTAATCATTAATTATTCATTCTTATTATGTGTGTTGGAGAGAACAGTCTTCTCAATTGGCTTATAAATCATTTACCATTTGAATTACATTTACCTGGATACCAATACTGTGGACCTGGTACAAAATTAATTAAACGACTAGCTCGTGGAGATAAAGGTGTAAATAAATTAGACGAATATTGTAAAGAACACGATATTGCATATAACAAGTCATCAAACCTGAAGGATCGACACAAGGCAGATATCGTTTTGTTCAAAATGGCGAAAAAACGTATAGTTGCCTCTGATGCTAGTGAAGGAGAAAAAATAGCTGCTCATCTAGTGAGCAATGCTATGTTAGCAAAAATTAAAACTGGTGCTGGTTTAAAACCTCGTAGCCACAACCCTTCAAAAAGCAACAATTCTGGAAAACTGCTTAAGAAAAAATTTAAAAATCTCATTACTGTTACGAAAAAACATATGAAAAAGTTAAAACCAAGATGCAAGAAAGCAGCGATAGAATTAGCAATGGCTGCTGTCAGAAATTTAGCAAATGATTCATCCATTCAACTCCCTCGCGTTATTCCTATACCGAAAACTGGTGGAGTATTACCTTTGATTCCTATATTCGCGGGATTATCGGCGGCAGGAGCTTTAGCAGGCGGGGCAGCCGGTATTGCAAAAACGATCAACGAATTCAAGATGGCTAAAAAGTTGTATGAGGAATCGAGGAGACACAATGAAAAAATGGAGGCTCTATGTATTGGAAAGGGGCTACATCTTAAACCTCATAAGGATGGACTTGGTATTTACATATCAAAAGCAAAAAACTAAACTATCGGCTACCCAAACGAGCCTTGAATAACTTAGACATTTTAAAATATGGACAAATGATTCCTTATTTTAGAGGTGTTTTTATGAGAGATGAGCTCCCTAATTACCCTTTAAAAAAAGAATGTGGAATTATTAATTTAGATAGCTCTGAAAATCCGGGCTCGCATTGGGTAGCCTATGCAAAATACAATGACTTTATTGAATATTTTGACAGTTATGGCAATCTTAAGCCCCCAAAAGAATTTATAAAATATTTAGGTACTAAAATAAACTATAATTATGAAAATCTTCAAGGTGATCATCCTTACAATTGCGGACATCTTTGTTTAAACTTCTTAAGACAGTTTTGGTATAGATATCGAATAAAATAAAACGGCACAATCCAAAGTGGTCAGTATATAAGCATGTCTGTAACAGTGACCATCTCTGGAAAAACATCAGAATTAGAATCGTATTTTCAACCACCTCTAATATTGTCTGGGCAATATGAATGCGGGTTGCTATATGTTTCAATAATAAACTCAATAACAAAAGTACATTATAACAAAAATAATGACACTCCGCGGGTAATAAAAATTGAGTGTGATTTAATATACGGATCCTACTCTGACGGATTACCAACACATATTATTCATGAATTTGTATGTAACACTACCACAGGGCATCAATACATAGAAATACCGCAAAGCGTAATTTATTTTCCAGTGAACAAAAATACAATATCTTCTATATTCGTCAAGATTGTTGACCAGTTTGGTTATTGCGTTAACCCTATAGAAAATATTCAACTACGTCTTCATTTAAGAAAAACAATATGATATTATATAATATAAATCCTCCAGTCAATATAAAACGCCTTATTGCTTCTACAACCGCTAAGGTGCATAGACGTAGAAAAAAAGTGAAGAAGTTGACTAAAGCAAATATAGATTTCCTTAAAGCTTTAGGTTTTAAAGTATGAATCTACTACAAATTAATGATTTACCACACTTCGATACTTCAATTGAAAGTTATGAAGTTCATTCTTATAATCCCTACAATAACTGCTTTCGAGAAAATGATGAAATCAGAATCCCCATACACCAGCAAGACATATACGTGCTCCCATCAGCCAGTTCAATTTACATTGAGGGTCAAGCAAAGCTCTTCGGCAAAGACGGAAAACAGATTGAGAAGCCTGTTAAGTTCAGTAATAACCCTATTATGTTCTTGTTTCAAGACATCAGGTACGAAATAAATGGTATTGAAATAGATCGTATCAAAAATTCTGGAATTACGGCAACAATAAAATCATATGTGTCGCTAAACGAAGCGGAAAATAAAATGGCTACCTTGTGGGGTTGGAACTTAAACGGATTTAAAAGTGATGGTTGTTTTAGTGCTGTAATACCGCTAAATAAAATTTTAGGTTTTGCGGAAGATTACAATAAAATTGTGATAAATTGTAAACACGAACTTATATTGAATAGAAGTAACTCTAATATAAACAGCGTTATACTCACTGATGATATAGGACATTTTCAAATGAATATAGAAAGGGTGCAATGGAGGGTACCTCACATAAAAGTGTCAGATCGAGAACGACTGACACTTTTAAAACATTTAGAAAAAGATAAACCTATTCAAATAGCGTTCAGAAATTGGGATTTGTATGAGTACCCTTTACTACCAAAAACGACAAAGCATTCATGGTCAGTTAAAACTGCTTCACAATTGGAAAAACCTAGATATGTTATTTTCGGTTTACAAACGAATAGGAAAAATAATAAATTAAAAGATTCAACACTATTCGATCACTGTGAAGTGACGAACGTAACACTTTTTTTAAATTCGCAATATTATCCATATGAACCTTTAGGTCTAAAATTTTCTGACAACAAATACAGTATATTATATGAAATGTATGCAAAATTTCGTCAGTCGTATTACAACAGTTCGGCGGATCCCTTGCTCGACCTGAAGGCATTTAAAGAAAAGGCTCCCTTGTTTATAATAGATTGTTCAAGGCAAAACGATAGCCTAAAAACAGGTCCGGTAGACGTACGGCTAGAAATTGAATGTTCAGAATCAATACCGGATAACACTGCTGCATATTGTTTGATCATAAACGATCGATTAGTAGAATACAAACCTCTAAGTAACATAGTGCGCAGGTTGTCATGATTGCCATAGTAGACGTTCAAGGCTTTAAAACAGAGGCAAACGAATTTATACTGAAAGAAATTGCTATATGGTGTGATGGAAAACTGCAGGTGCTTTTAATTAAGCCACCATTTCCTTTTTACAATTTAACTAAACAGGAAAGGCGGCAAGTTGCATGGATAGAACGTAACCGAAAAGTATATTGGGGTGAAGGATTTATACCGTATTCAAATTATCAACATTTAGTTTTAGATGTTCTAAAAAATAAATGTATTTACACTAAAGGTTCTGAAAAAGTCTTATGGTTGAAAAAAATTTTAAATAATAATAATAATAGTGTTATTAATTTAGAGGATAAAGGTTGTCCTAATTTGTTAAGTCTATATGATCGATATGCGTCTTCTAGTTTGTATAGTTGTATTTATCACGAATCAATTTGTGCTTTAAAAAATGTACTGTGTTTAAAAAAATGGTGTTTTGTTAATAAACTTTTTTAAATAAATAAAATGTTTTTTCTTATACTTACTTTCCTACCACTCAATATTTATAAATTAGTTGAAAAGGCAATGAAACTTCATAATACAACATCCAGATTCTTCAGTTCCAAAAAATCAAGATAAGAAAAAAGCAGCTGATATTTTTACTTTATGCATTTGATAATTATCAGTTACAAACTGATAATTAATTTCAGTTCTCTACAAGGAGTTGATGTTACAGTTACATCTCATGTTTATCAGTTCTAAAATAAAGATGATTGATCAATGTGTTGACTGAACAGCGGAAAAATTATACTTTGAGCTTTTAATAGATGATTGAAATGATAGAATGATTAAAATATTAGAATACTAGAATGTTTGAATGGTTGAAATTGCGGGTTTCTGGATCTCCTCTGATACAGAAACCCCGATGGATGATTGAAATATTTGAATGACTGAATGGTTGAAGTTGCAGGTTTCCGGATCTCCTCTGATTCAGAAACCCCAATGGATGATTGAAATATTAGAATGATTGAAATTGGGTGTTTCTGGATCTCCTCTGATCCAGAAACCCCAATTTCTATCTACTACTGTTATAATATTATTTATACTAATTTACACATTTAATGTATGAAGGAAAAAATCGACTAGAGCGGAATTCGAACCTGCGAACGTAGGGGTACTTCCTTGAATAACTAGCCGTACCGTCGTACGAGCTACGTCCAGAAATTTTCCTTCGTATATTACGACCAGCTGACCCGCTCAACTTTGTCTGCGTCAATTTTCCCCGTCGTAGCGTGATGTTATATAGCCTGTACTCTTCCTAGATAAATAGGCTATCCAACAATAAGATGTTTTTTTTAAGTCGAACCAGTAGGTTCTTAGATTAGAGCGTTTAACCAAACAACGAAACTCTTTTAGCTTTATAATAATAAAGATTAAAAGCAGTCGTCACGCCTACCTTGTCCCACAAGGAATGCATGAAAATTTTTATCATATGCTTGTATATATTTAGTTTAGTTTTGTTTGTTTTTGATACTAATATTTAGTTTTTGTTCCAGTTCTACAATACAATACTAGATCAGTTTATAAGCTCGTGGTACAGCAAGGTGACGTTACAACCATTCTTCGTGGATGAGTTAAGGCATCAGCTGCGATATGCCTCCTCTTGTTTGTTACACAGAGCTCTTAAGGTTAGTATTTATATGAGCTAAGGTAAAGTTACTTAATATAAGGCAATGTATTTAACATAAAAACAAAGTATTTTCCTTTATAAATAGATATAAAAAACAGCAGATGATCTTCAAAACATAACTAAGGACATGGCTATTAAACAAAATAAATACTGCTCAGTTAATATCTGCCAGTATCAAGCATTTATTGTACCTAGTACCTAATCTTTATAAAGACTCGGTATTATTGATTTTACATGTATTTTAAATCAAATCAAATATTTTTTTTGCTAAGAATGTGCTGCTGTGTAAATGACGACAGCTTACTTTTATAGTTATCTAATTCTTAATTAATCTTTATTTATGTTGACTACTAGCAGCCCGCTCGGGATTCGCCTTCTCCATTCTCCACTATTTGTACCACCATTCGGAAGAAATTGTCTAACTGATCATTAAAACCGCTTCAAAATCCCTTGAGTAGATCCCTTGAAGATCTAAAGATTCTAGCACATATGACCAAAGATGCGTCTGGTATATCTGTTTAGTATGGTCGAAGTGGTAACGCTTCATCGGTTGAGTAACACTTGTCCGCTCTGGCGTTACTTTGGTCAATCATAAAACGCTCCTAAACAAGTGTGAGCGCTATATAACGAGTGTCCGCGGCCCTGCTCTAAAATGGATACAAAGCTACCTTACAGATAGAGAACAATACGTTAAAATATCTCATGTAAACCAAAATCTAGTATCTGTGCCATATAGGATCTGGGGTACAGCAAGGGAGTATACTTGGTCCCTTACTTTTCTATTGTATATATTAACGACTTGACGAGAGCAATAAACCACAAATGTGTACTTTTGCCGATAACGTATCAGTAATCATACCAGAAAAAAACAAATCGATAGAAGTAAACGATGCTATAAATAATATTGTTCAATTAACAAAATATTAAAATTGTCTTGGAATATAACCTTCGAATAAATATATCAAAACAAAGTACATACAATTTTGTAATTACAAACAAAAACCACAACTAATATATACCATAACATAAACCCATGTATAACGTATAACAATAAAATAATAAAATAGACAGTAACACAAAATTTCTGGGAAAACTGTAACTGGAACTTACAGTTAGACATAGTATGCAAAAAGTTAAATAGGTTCGTGTTTGCCTTGAAACAGCTTCGCTACACTTCTGAACGAAGAAGCGGCTCTTTACGCATATCATAGATATGTAGGATCAGTATTAAGATATGGCGTTCTACTATGAGGTAACTCGAGTCAAATGCAGAGAACTTTTATCATACAAAAAAATGTGTACGAGCTATAACTGGAGCGTCACTACTAACAAGCTGTAGACAAAAAAAAAATCTTGATTCAAGTGTACAAGCACATCATAAAAATAGGTATGTTCGTTAAAAATAATCCTCAATTGTTCATCCCAGTTACCGAAAATAATAAATTTATAAAAAGGGATCCAACTAAATTAACAATTAAAGTGTATAACAACATTCCTCGAGTGATAAGAAGATAATTACCAACAAAAGTTTTCAAAGTTAAATTACGGACAAGGCTATTAGAGTAATGTTTCTATACCCTAAACGAATATTTATCTCAAAGTCCAATATATGTATAGATAACATTGTCAGAACAACACATTAGTACATAGTTAAGTTAATTAAGACGTAGATTTAAGTGTATAATTAACATGTATATTTAAGTATTGACATTGTAATATTGCTAAATATTCGCATGCCGAAAAAAGGTGAATATGACAAACTACCACACTGTAACAACCTTTGTACTATGTTCAAGCGAATAAATGTCATTGCAATTGACGATACGCGACGTATCATGTCAGATGTGCTAGAACCCTTAACATACAGACGCGGAAAGCGACTACACTTTATTATGAAAATATGATGGTCTTAATCGCGTGAATAATTGATGTTTCGACCGTGTTGCAACGGTCGTGGTCACGAGTAGACTACCCGTCACCACGGTCGTTGCAATACGGTCGAAACGTCGGGCAATAAACAAGGTATTTTACCTTAAATTATTCACGCGATTAGGACCCGTAATATAGGTATATATTTGCATAATGTGTACTAATCGCGAGTTTATTAACATTTATGACTACACTTTAAACTATGTTTTTTGTTGTCCATATATCTGCGATCAGTCCTAAGACTATAAGCAGATGTAATTAATGAACAATTTATGACTACACTTTATACTATGTAATGATAACAAATTGTTCCAGATAAACTACTCCCGCTTTATAACCAATCAGTTAATCCCATGTGCACTCCGTCACTACACATGGTGCTCCGGCCTCTCACACACAGCACCCGGACACTTCCCCACGGGCCGCGCGCTTCACCCCGCTGTCGCCAACAGGACGGCGGAGCTCAACTATCTCAGAGCCATCACTAACGCCATCATGCCTTATTTACTCAAGAATCATGATTTGCAGAATTCGTGAGTACCTAATCCATTTAAAAAAGAAACTGTGAGTGAAATAAAGCTATGTGGGAAATTCTGAGTTTGTACAATAACATTGAAAGCCTCCACCCTGCCAGAGACTGATCTAAAGTTATTGTTGCTCTGACTAAGTACGATTTCAAGAGCCACCGCAAACGCCATCACCTGAAGGCACAGCAAAGCTCTAGGCTTTGCTGTGCCTTCAGGTGATGGCGTCAGGCAGGTGCGACTCAATTAATTCCTCCTCCCCTCCCCTTAGTCCAGGCCTTTTGACTCGAAGATGTTTGTGGAATAATTTGGTGTAGTCATTTTGAAAGTGAGTATCTAAGATCGCGAAAGATTCTATTTTTTATAGGAACACCACACAAAACTGCAAGTTGCGCGACGCAATATAAGTTTTTTTTTTTTTTTTTTTTATTCTTTATTTGTTAAGGAGTTTTTGTCCACATGGCAAGTCAACTCCATCGTACCTTATCCTAATTGTAACCTACTACTAAACCTAAGCAAAAGAAAGCGAATCACTGATATATCACTAATGCCAAACTACTCATCTTTTGTGCAATTTCGGAGTTAGGTTGTGCCAAAATAGATAATATTAACCCCACATCTAGTCTATTTAAATTATATTGTGTCGTCAATGATTCCCTCTCCCTTTCGTTCTTAACACAATCCATCAGCAAATGTTGCACATCCTCAAGTTTATTACACACGTCACAATTTGGCGAGGTCACTTTTCTCATGAGGAATGCAAACTTTGCCGATGGATAGTGCCCAGATCGAAGTCTTAATGCTAGCTTAACATAGGCTCTACCTAACTTGCTATCATCAAACCAGGTCGCACGTGGAAGCTCACACTGTATGGCCTTGTACCATATCCCCTTTTCCAACGAGATTCTATCAAAGTGGTTCTGCCAGGTCTTGAAACATATATTCTTAAACTTAGAGAAATATTCCCAATGATCCGGTAAATATGTAATTTCCCTACCAACCTCAGTTGCCCACTTAGCTATGCTGTCCGCCTCCTCGTTGCCCTTTAATCCTATATGTGCTGGAACCCATTGCAATATCAGCCTCTTACCATTATTATTAAGAGTATGTATAATTTCCAAAATATCGTAAGCTATCGATGCACCTCTGATACCAGAGGCGCTTCGAGCCACGTGTTGAAGCGCACTTTTACTGTCAGTAAAAATTACTACTTCATTAAAATTATTCCTATACGCATAGGATACTGCTTGAAGTATTGCAATAAGTTCCAGGGACATTACGGAAATATTGTAATTAATCTTAAAACCAGCTCTATATTCTAAGTTATGATGATAGAAGCCTGCGCCTGACCCCAGTACATTTTTGGACCCATCTGTGTAAATTGTACACCAGCCACTATATTTAGTAGCTAATTCGGCTTTAACTTCATTTAAAATGAAATTAGGCTCATAATATTGCATGGCTTGTTTGATGCACTCCAGATCAGTCATAATAGAGTTCTTAACTTGTATAGTTGTTACCCATACCTTTAATTTAAACATTTTAAGCGTATCCGACCTAACCATGGACAAATCCCCAAGTTCATTGAAAGTAGTCGCGAGTAAGGGTTTTTTTTTATTTACCCAATAACGGGTATGACACAGCAAACACAATTCTGAAATACTATGTATACTTATATTATTTGACCATGACATTGCTCGCAGCAGGTATTTATATGCAAGGTATTGTCTCCTTACAAACAATGGTGGTATATTATGTAGTTCGCTCTCCATCACATGGATGGGAGAGCTTTTAATAAAACCTCCTCTAAGCGCTTGATTTTGCAGTTAGTCTAATTTGGAAATGTGAGATTTTGCGCTGCAATCATAAATAAAGCTGCCATAATCAAGTCGACTTCTTACTAATGAAATGTAAAGTTTACGTACATGTTTAATGTGGACTCCCCAGGAACTCCCAGCTAAAACTTTTAATAGATTTAAATATTTTGAGCTTTTCCCAACTACCTCATTTATGTGCTTACCCCATTTTAAGCTTCTGTCTAACCACATGCCTAAGTATTTAACACAGTCTGTTAAATTTATCGGATGTTCATATATTTTTAAAGTCGGCAATATTCTCCTATGACCTCTACTGAACACACAACAATTAGATTTATTTGGTGATAACGTTAGTCCAACCTCATCCAGTAACCCCATGAAATCATTTAACGCTTGTTGTAGATAATATTCGCATTTTTTTATTTGTTTGTCTCTGTAGTAAATGACGAAATCATCTGCATACTGGGATATGGCTACATTATTAATCCTATGGCATATATTATGTGTAACTAAATTAAATAGTAGGGGCGAAAGGGGATCCCCTTGGGCTAGACCTCTATTTGTCCATCTACACAACGAGCTTTCATAATTTATTGTTTTTATACTTAGATGTCTTTCATTCAGGAAGTACCATAAGTATTTACATATCTTAGCCCCGACCTGATTCTCGTCTAATATTTTGGTAACAGCGTCATTTGAAACATTGTTGTACGCATTTTCAATGTCCAAGAAACATGCGACTGTAGGGATGTTCTTAGAAAAGCCTATTTGGATGTAAGAAACTAGGCGTGAAATGGAATCTAAACAGGATTGTGATTTTCTAAAGCCTACAGTAAATTGTGATATAATTTTTTTTTGTTCTGCATACCACTCAAGTCGTCTACACAGCATTAAGTGAAAAATTTTACACAGACATGACATTAATGAAATAGGCCTAAATTTAATCTCGTGGTTAGTGTTATTATTGACTTTAGGAATAGGAACAATGTGGATATTACGCCATTGTACAGGGACAGCACTAAATTTAAAAATATTATTATAGAGACTTAATAAAAATTGTTTACTGGAATCTGGCAAGTTATAGATCATTGAATATGTAATACCATCTTCTCCTGGGGCTGAGTCTTTCTTTTTTATGCAAGTTTCGAGTTCTTGTCTATTAAATTCTGATTCTAACATGTCATTTCTGGGCAATATAAGTTGTTTTCGCGAGTTTAGAACTCAGACAAGTGTTTTTTGTTTCATCACCACTACTCAGACTAGGGTATGAATATTGAAGTTTAAAAACACTGGAGTCAAATATGCATCTTTTTAAGAAACTTAACAACGACTCGCTCCCTACAAATTTGTACGAAATGCAAGCATGTGACGTCACGTTTTTTATAGCCAAAACAATTAAGTACTTCTAGTTAGTGGTTTTTATACTAAAAAATTAATAAACTCATTATATTTACTTTTATTTTGATAGCAGTCAAGTACCCAATAGACTGAACCTAGCCTAGGTAATCAAATAAATTCAAAAGTCTAATTAAACTGCAAAATATTGAAGTCTAAATTAAATTTTGTATTAAATTGAAATTTAAAAAAAAAGAAGTGATTTGACGAGAAAAAATAGTGACGTCATTGGCCGATATTTGTACGGAAAATCTGCGTTTTGTCATTTCTTAGAGTTGGTGTTTTGACTAGTTGGAGACTAGCCTAATATGAAGGAAAATATCGGGAGAAATCGACATATCTTAGAACAAAAAACACGAATTCATGTGACATCATAGACCCCCTTATTAGGTAGCTCATATCCCTTCTCAAAGAGATTGCCATTATCTCTTGCAGTGGAAACATCGTAAAGCATTATTAAGTATGTATTTGTTTCAGAGTATTTTGCGCATTAATAAGAGAGATATTTGCTGGGTGGGTGCTATTGTCACTAACCGACGTGCTAGCG
Organism: Herminia tarsipennalis; assembly: GCA_945859575.2. NCBI lineage: Eukaryota > Metazoa > Arthropoda > Insecta > Lepidoptera > Erebidae > Herminia > Herminia tarsipennalis. Next base: position 20,629,516 of record OX243850.2, read on the forward strand.
GACCCCTACATACTGAACACGCTCGTGGTGCTGGCCACCGGCGATGAAACTATGGCGCAGCTCCCTACCACGCCTAATTATAAGGTAACTAGTATTGTCCTTTTTATTCCTACATTAGGGATACTGGTTATTGTTATTAAAAGTAGCACTTCCTGGACTTAAACCTACGTTCAAATTACAGACAGATACAAACTTCTGGAAGAAATTTGGACTGATAGTGAAACCTGTGTCGATATTCTATGCAAGGGTGTCGACATGCTCGGATGTTTATGTAAGCCGCGTTCGTTTACATGGAATTTAAGTCTTTTTTTCTGTGATTTCCTAAATATTTTTGATGGCAAGAGTATGATATCATATTTTTTTAATTTTACAGGGTCTGCAAAAGCTTACCGATTTATTAGGTATTAGCCGTTGCCGATATAAGTTCCTACCTAATCTGTACTAATATTATAATGCTGAAGAGTTTGTTTGTTTGTTTGTTTGAACGCAGTAATCTCAGAAACTACTGATCCGAATTGAAAAATTCTTTCACTGTTGGATAGCCCATTTATCAAGGAAGGCTATAGGCAAAAACGTTAACACCGTAACTTATTTTGGAGAGTACGTTAAAATCCTACGCTTGTTATACCTCTATGGTCGGTGTCGGATTTCTTTCCCATCCACAACAAGAGTTAGAGAATTGAATGTGCACCTGTATCTACCTACTTTAATACATCCTGTGTAGTTATTTGGTTGATCTTTGGTGAGATTGGACGCCGTAACCAAAATCGATTAGGAGAACATCATATAGATATAAGAAAAAGAAAGGAAAAATGTTTATTTGACGCAGATCCATACATATACATATACAAGTATCTAAACTTAAACTAGATTAACTTAGGATACTGCAACAGATAAATCCACACTTTGAATATTGCTGTGTTGCGGCGAACCTCACAATAGCGCTGATATTTTCAGTGTGAAGCTTCGACAGTCGCACGGACATCTTAATATACGTAGTACACATAAAATCATCCTGTTGTTTCTTCCAGGTAGAGTTCCTAGAAACATTCGTACGTCAAACAGAATCAATCTACATCCAGAGGCCGAAGCTACTAAGAATAGAGTTGGACCAAGTGATAGCTGAGACGGACTACTTCTACGCCTTCATGCAATTCATGAAGACTACCAGCCATATACATCTGTTGCAGTTTTATAATGATATTAGTGAGTTTTCTTTATTCTTTATGTGATTCAAGGATGGTGTAATAATTTCTATATTTTTTGTCTATCTATGTTTTTTGTTAATTTCATTTTGAGATTCGTTTTCCGCGTGTGATACAATTTTAATATTAACTAGCTGTAACTAGCACTTACTCCGGGTGCTCAAAAATTCTAGAGCGAACAGATACAGTATATAGCTAAAAATAGAAATTTGTTGCCAGCTTTGTTTATACATTTCTACCGTTGTCATTTGTTTTATCACTTCGCAGAGCTAAGGGATGATAGGCTATATACATAAGCGGGTCGGCATATTGGTCATCAGAATCTGTCCATCCGTTGCTGAAATAACTAAAAGACAAACATTACCTGCCAACATTACACATTTGTTCCCCGGCTTCTTAAGAGCTATTGCCATCCACGGCCACTTACTTATATTATTTTTTCTTCATCTATTACAAGCCTGAAAGTAGTTTGCTCAGAACCAATAACATTACAGTGTCTTGAAGTAAAAAACGTTGGGATGTTTAAGCTTTGTGCTGTACAAAAAATATGATTATGATTCCAGAACAATTCCAAACGAAGCTGCTGAACCCCGAGCTGAGCAGTTCCGAACAATCTTCGCTAGAGAAAGAAGCCCAAGCGTTATACGCGCTGTACCGGTCACGACTGTCTCACCACGATGCACTCGCTGAAGATCTCAGAGCTCTCATGGATGATGCTGCTAATATTAAAAAGTACGAAACTTAATTCCTCCCCCCCCCCCCCCCGCTAGATTCATGAATTATCAAGTGTTCGCCATACATTTGGTCCGCTTTAAGGAGCAAAACATCCTTGGCCGATGTTGGGTCAAACTGAAGAACATGATTCTGGATCCGCACCTGCAAACAGTCATCTCGTCCCGAACTAGGCAAAGCCTGTAGTATGGCAACCAGACAACTGATAAACATACTTATAAATTACACAAAGGTTCAAAATAAACGTCATGCTCAACGCAAACATTTATTTGCGTTGAAATCGAACTCACGACCTCTGAAATCAAAGGTAGTGAGTTCGATTGCTACCGGTTATTGCGAACATTCGTGTATGACCCGGCTAGTAAAACAGAGATCGAGTTGAATCGACCGCATCTCTTTAGTACTAGTACCACAGCTAGTACACTGGACTGGCTACCCCCCCCCCCCCCCCCCCATACAAAGTGACAGCAATTGGGTATTTAACTACTATCTAAATAAAATATTTAATAGTTAACATGCAGATGTTCATCTATAATTATTTAACGTGTTTATTATTTTTTTTATCATAAAAATAAATAAAATAAAATTACTTACAAAAACGATTAATTTTGTTTAATCGATTCAAAATAAATAAGAAAAGATAGTTCGAAAAACAATTTATTTACGAATTTAATCACAAAAAACATGAGTTAGTAATACTAATTATGACAATCAATGTATGTAATTCATAATCGCATCTCTAATTCTCTTGGTTTAATTACCGCCCCCGCCCCCCGCTTCCAGTCACCATTTACTTCCAAAAAATGCATCTGCGCAACCACTTGTCGCCTACTTCAATTTGGCCAACTTTACATTGCGTCATACAACCGCTTTTATTTAATGTTATGTTCATTATTATTTCAGATTACAAACGAGTCGAGCACTGTACCAAGCTGCGAGAAAATCTCATGCTTTATTAGAAAAAGTTATGCTGCCTAAGTTTTTACATAGTGATGAAGTAAGTACAATATATCCTTTCCTATCACTGAATATTAATATCATAATAAATGTTGATAAACTTACGCGATTTGTACACTTTATAAAATTAAATATACTACAGGTCTTAATCGCGTGAATAATTTAAGGTAAAATACCTTGTTTATTGCCGGACGTTTCGACCGTCAATTAAACCGACGTTACCACGGCCGTTGCAATACGGTCGAAACGTCGGGCAATAAACAGAAAAGTAATTTAATTTTATAAAGTAACATAATAGTTGTTGCACTTTAGTTGTAATTGTGTTTTAATTTAAACTTGGTGAAATAAAAATATAATTTTGTTTCAGTTTTATAGGCTACTTATTGGAAGTAGAATTCCTACGGGATATCAAAAACAAATGGTTAAAAAGTAAGTTATATTTTTATGGATTCATATATTGGCATTTCTTCTATAATATGTCGTCAGAAGAAGAAACCGCGAATTTCTTACCAGATTCTTTTAATAAGATATCTGCACATAGAAACTTGCTTATAAATTGTTGAATTTCCAAACGATTGTATTTATTTAAAAATATAAATTATTTTAATTATATTTTTGACTTCATGTGTCACAAGAGAATAGACAGTTAGACCTTACAACTCATTGTTAGGGTTCCGTAACCAAAACGGCAAAACGGAACCTTTATAGTTTCGTTTTCGTTTATAGCCGTCCGTCCGTCCGTCCGTCCGCAGCTCAGCTCAGAGAATGTTAGTGCTAGAAGGCTGTAATTTTGCAAGGGTACACATATTACTTACGCAGACAAAGTGAAAGAATAAAATCTTAAAAAACTTTGGGGTTGTGATTTTTTTATATTTTCATCATTAGATAGGTCTTTTAAAAACGTTTAGGGGTTGTGAAGACCATTTTTAGATTTAGAGATCCGTTTGTGAAATATTAAGCTTTAAAGTGCAAATTTTCGTTAAGAGACAAGTGTCTCCCCCCTTTGCCAGCTAAATGGTTGATGTTGGGTATGTAAAAAAATCACGGTATTTTGTGAATTTAAAAGGAAAACTATCATAGCTTAGTAGGCTTTACAAGCTTACGAGTAACAGCTGATCAATTGAGAAGTAACAAAATTTTTGTACAAATTTCATGAAAATGATTATTAAGTAGGTATAACGTTGTAAGTATTAAACAAAAACAACAGAAAACCCACTTCTTAAGCCGCATTATTACGAATGGAGTGGGAGGGAGGGACTACGGAACCCTACATTATGCGTGGCCCGACATACATTGCCCGGTTTTTTATTAAACCTTCCTTATTTTCTGATCAAGATCGATGCACTGCACCTACATATTCGCGCTACTTTCATATTTTATCAAAGTAATTCAAACTAAGGAAGCCTACATCGAATGCTAAGTTCGCATAGCAATAGTATTTTTTAAAGATACTATACAGGGATTGTGTCCCACATTACTAGGAATCCTGTTAACCCCTCCAGCTACGCTCATTGGCTTGTGTTAAGACTGGGCTCACGTCTGTAGTATAATGGGTAGGATTTGAACTCGCGACCTCACGATTGCGAGTCCGATACCTTAGTCAGAAAAGAATAAGGCAATAAAAACCCGTTTTTATCATTTCAGACCCCACGAGCGTCTATTAAACACAGCTTTAAAACTAGGTCACAAGTTAAAAGGCGCGCTTCGACCACAGACCGTCGACGGACAGTTGTTGGACTGTTTCACCAACAGTGAGGATTCTGAAGGGGATGGCGTTGACAATTTGGATATTATGAAGTATTTGGATAGCTTGGCGGTGGAGGAGTCCATGAAGGGGCACGATTTGAGCAGCTATAAAGTTGTCTTGACTAATGTTGAGACTAAATTAGTGAGTATTTTCTTTTATGTTGACTGCCTCTGTGGCGCGGTTGGAGTGTATCCGACTGCTACACAAGAGATCGTGGGTTCGATCCCCACCCAGGATAAAACATTGTGTGATGAGCACGATGGTTTATCCTGTGTCTGGGTGTTATTTATCTATAATATGTATGTATTTAGAAATATATAAGTATGTTTATCATTTGTCTGGTTTCCATAGTACAAGCTCTGCTTAGTTTGACTATTATCTGATTAATATAAAATAATTTACTTTTAGTAGTCAACTTTTTATTTTTTTATTTTATGCGTTGATATTGTCAGTCAGTCATTCAGCTTCTCCTTTTATATATAGTACCTGGATTTTTTTTAAAGGACGTTTTCTAAAAATGAAACCTAGCTAGATCGATTTATCAGCTCCGAAACCCCCTGCTAAATTTTATGAAAATCGTTGGAGCCGTTGCCGAGATTCACATTATATATATAGGTGAATTGCTAGCTTAGCTAAGATATAAGATAGATTTAAATAAGAGGTATAAAACACATACATATATGTATTTGAACCCTTCGTGGTAATTTCTGCTTCCGAGAGATTTCCGACATTTTTAAACCGACCGGCTTGTACTGTTAAAAGTTTTAAAACCGTCTAGAAACGCTGTCTATGACATGTTACATTTTCTTATTCAAACGCGCGCTTTTATTATTTTATCGAATTCTACGACTAAATAACGCATAAAATTCGTTAAAAAGATATTATATATTTATAGGTATTTAACTGTTGAAGAATTCATACCTATCGGTTTATGTTGTTATTCAATTTCTTACATTTAGAAAAGTAATTTATATTTCGCGATTTGTACACATTATGAAAATATATATGTATCCACAATATGAAAATATATATGTATCCACAATATGAAATTATTGTAAATATCATTTTATTCGAATCAAAATTTTAAGATTTTCATTAAATTTTATAAGTATATACACTACAGGTTTGCTTTCTAGGTTTCTTTACATTTTTGGTTTTTCGAAATAAACGCTATTTTACAAAAGAAAAACAGCGAGTAAGGGTCTATTACTCAGTATTTTTTTTTAATAATATAAACCGTTTTTATCTACCGGACAATTCCATTAATGAATCTGTTTCCAGTTTATGTTCCTCTTTAATCTGTTAACCCCTCCAGCTAACTTTACTGGCTTGTGTTAGGAGTGGGTTTACGTCGGTAGCATAATGGGTAGGATTTGAACCCGCGACCTCACGATTGCGAGACCGATACCTTAGCCATTAGGCTACCGCCGCTTTTACCACAATGGATTATTTTCCCCACCTTTTTTTTTATTCACTCTGATCTCTTGCCCCCAGCAAGCCCCACCCCGTCGCGGCACAGTACGAGTATTCACGTTGACAGTACACCGCGTGGAAGACGGCACTCCCAGCCTGTGGACGGTAGAACGAAGCGAGCATGACTTCCATCTGCTGCGGAGCAAGCTGCACGAGTTCCATGGAGACAAGCTACTGCTCGACCTCAACTTGCCTTCTAGAAGGTACTTCACATACAACAAAGACTTGACCAATATTTAGTACTAGCTGACCCGCACTACTTCGTTTGCGTAAATTTTCCCCGATTTTGCAACATTTTTCATTGCTGCTCCGCTCCTATTGGTCGTAGCGTGATGTTATATAGCCTATATAATTTTTTTCTATTCAGACGACTAGTTCCTGAGATTACCGAGTTCAAACAAACAAACAAACTCTTCAGCTTTATAATATTAGTATAAATGATTTTATGCGGAGTAAAATAAATTAATCACGTCGCTTTTCCTTTTCCAAAACCACCTCAGTGAACGCTTAGAGAACTTTTAAGAGGCTGGGGCTGTCTCCTTAACACGATATATTGGACTCTGGCAAAACATTACTTCATATATTTGTAAAATATAAAACACAAATTACAATTACTATCCCATTTAAAAAAGTTGTGAGTTGAAAAGTTGGCTATCTTAAACTAAACGAATTTTCAACAAACAAAATGTTGAATTTCCAAATATCGACAGAACGTTTCGGAATCCTCTGCAAGGTACGCCTATCAGGCATAAGGTTTTTATTACGATAATCAACGAGATGGAAAATCGCTAGGACCAAGTAGTTGAAAAGTAGTACATTATTTTCTCTATTATTTCCAGAGACAACAGTCCTTTAGAAACTCTACGCTACAAATATGAAGACTTTTTACAACAGCTACTTCAAAAAAGCCTTCTCCAGACAAGCCAACTTCTCCGGATATTCCTCACTGAAGACGGAGACTTCTCTATAGTGGTACAGGCGTCGACACTAAACGCTAATAGTACAGACTTGACGAATATATACCAGTCTGTTACTCATAAACTAAGGAAGGAAAAAGGACAGCATTTGGAGAGTTTTCTAAGAAATTTGTTGGTGTCTTCGGATATTGCGCGGTATCAAGCTTTGTGAGTGTATAGTTATTATTTAGGTTTGTTTTTAATGGTGTGTGTGACGTGAACGCTTTAGGAACGAGCGTATTCGCTGCGTGCACGCAATGACAACGAAGCGTACGTTTCGTTGTTATAGCCGCGTGTACGCTGTATGCCTTGTGTGCGCTACGTTTCGTTTCTTTCTTCAGCTAGCGTCAAACGTTTTTTGTACACTTCAATTGCACATGGTCTTACTAATTTTGCACGTATTTATGTATTTTCATACGTTACATGCGGAGCTTTGAAAATGGTGACAGCCCAGTTTTCTGCGATTTTCAAAACTTCCTCACTCACTCATCGTGCACGCCTGTGGCGGATCCTAGGGGCTAGGGCTAGAAAGCTCAAGCACCCCCCCCCCCTCCACCATGCCTCTTAACCAGTCCAAAAAAGATTTGCAATAAAGCGTTAATAGAAAACATTTAATATTTTAAATGTTTATTTGTATTTATTTACAATTAAAAAACTATGAAGAAATAAGTAAGATTAATAAATTAGTAATCCTTAATATTCCTAGAAAACAAGGCACAACCCGAGAAATAGAAGAAGCACAAGAAGTAAGCGAGGAGGTACAAGAGGAGTTGCAAACGCGTCAGCGACGCACTCGCAACATCCACGCGACCATTTTTGAAAACAATTTCGCCGTGGAACCTGTTGTATGTCCGGTGGATACGAGCCATCAAACTTTGGTTGTTGGATTTACTCAGTGCTTTATGTATTTAAGTAAGTATTATCTATACTAATATTATAAATATGAAAGTAACTCTATCTGTCTTGTCAGTCTGTTACCTTTTCACGTTTAAATCACTGAACCGATTTAGATTAAAATTGGTATCGATTTGATAGTAAGACCCGGGGAAGGACATAGGATAGTTTTTTTTAATTAAATTACGTGAGGTGATTTTGGCGAATTTTTAACCTCTCTGGTAAGATATCGTTAGATTTGGCTTGACTCCCCCCCCTCCCATCCCTAGTCTCACATTTGAGTTAACACTGGTCAAGTGGGGGAGGTAACAAAAAAAAATGTTACTAAATTTATTTAGATGCTTTCTTACGAAAAAAAAATTACGTCACATGGTGGCCATGACCTCTTCCCCTCCCCCACGTGAGATTTGGTGACATTCGGCTCGACCCTCCCTGCCCCCCTGAACACATCACGTCCGCGGGCGACAGCTAGTAATATATAAAATTTTGATATTATAACTATATCCACTAGGGTGAATGTCGGTAACCGCTATAAAAAGTATACTAATTTATCTATCTCCTTGACAAACTTCATTAGGAGCCCGAATTAAGTTTGTCAAGGAGATAAATAGTAGGTACCTATCCTTAGTTTACAAGTATTTATAATATTAGTAAGTAGTTATTAATAATATAAGTTAGTATGTATTGTAATATAGTATAAAAATATTTTAATCAATATTAAAAGAAAACACACATTATCTAAATAAATAACAATTTTACATGTACAAATTGCTAGCCATTATTTTTTGATAACAGTACCATTGACGAAATATTCGTAAAAAAACAAAATGCAAACTTCAAATAACGTTTAGCGGCTCTCGGATCGATGGGGACTTTAGATTTGTACAGAACTACAAAAAGAAAGTTCATGTAGAAATCTAATTTCCTCCTAATTTTATCCGAAGTTCAGTAGGTACCTACATAATTTGTGCCTTGTTCACTGGGCTATATCCAATCTTGTGTACTCTTCTTTTAATATTTTTGATCTCTTGTTTTTGCATCAGTCCTCTAATATGGTGTATAATATAATGGTGGCAGCACCTTACTTGCATATACGGTTTACAAACAAAAAAACATTTTAAACATAATTTTTTTAAAGGTAATGTTTACAATGGGGATTTTGGTCCCACATTACTAGCAACCTTGTTAACCCCTCCAGCTTAGCTCAATGGCTTGTGTTAGGAGTGGGTTCACGTCGGTAGGATAATGGGTAGGATTCGAACCCGCGACCTCACGATTGCGAGACCGATGCCTTAGCCATTAGACTACCGCCGCTTCTGAACGTTGGCAATTTGAAAAGAGTGGCCGCGAGTTTTTACTGCCTGTTTTTTTTCCGGCTTTACCTATTGTTTGCAAACAGGCATTACATGTAAATGTAGAATCGATTTTTCACAAGTGTAGTATTTTGCTGCTGTTGCCGTCCCGTGCAACTTCGTCTGCGTAAATTTTCCCCGTTTTTGCAACATTTCTCATTGTTGCTCTGCTCCTATTGGTCGTAGCGTGATGTTATATAGCCTATAGCCTTTCTCGATAAATAGGCTATCCAACAGTAAAAGAATTTTTCAATTCGGATCAGTAGTTTCTGAGATTACCGCGTTCAAACAAACTCTTCAGCTTTATAATATTAGTATAGATTTATTGTGTATATCTTTTAAACATAGTCGATTAATTGAGTTTTTTTTATTTATTTTCCAGTAACGAAAGTGTTCCATGTCCGCGGCGTGCTCGTGAGCATCGCGGGCAGCGCGCTGAGCGCCGCGCGCGCTCTGCTCGACGACGCGTTCAACAAGATGCTCGACGCTACTTTGTGTAACGTCTTGTCTGAGAGGCGGCTGGCACATCTCATTAGATTAGGACATGGTATGTACTTGTTTGTTTTGTGAGATTGTGGCACATTACTAGCATTATTGTTATATTGTACGTGAACCCACTCTTAACACAAGCCTTTGAGATTACCTGGAGGGGTTTCCAGGTAATCTCAAAGGCTTGTGTTAAGAGTGGGTTCACGTCAGTAGTAAAATGGATATTTAATTTAAAAAAATATTCAAAGTTTAAATGGCTTTTGAAGTCCATTAATACTGTAATTAGTTAATGGAACAAACAAACAGCCGCATAATTGGGTCACGTATAATAAATTATAATCATCAAAACAAATACGTGACGTCACGCGGACGCCTCAGTAATTCATACAAATTTCTGAAGAGCATGTCGTTTTGACATTTTATAAGATAATACTGATTTCACTTGACAATCATCATCCTAATGGGGATAATGACTGTTTCAAATGTCTACATTTGTGTAGTTCAAAATGGGTGTTATCCCCAGAATTGACTCTCCAAATTCGCTCTCAATTTAGACAACCATTTTTTGTTTTAATTAAAAAATACTCCCGCATTTGGATACAGGCCCTGTGTCACGGGGGACTTTACAAACATAGAAGTCACGGACACAAAGTACACCCAGACCCGGAACAACAATTTGTGGGTCACACAAAGGTTTGTCCCGTTTGGGAATCGAACCCACGACCTCTTGCGTAGCAGTCGGACACACTCCCACCGCGCCACAGAGGCAGCCATTACATTAACTGTCTATTTCAATATTATATTTCTGAAACTACTACATGACGTACATTTCTCCATTCCAGCAATACTCTTCACAAAGAAGTCAACTCCCCGAAGCGATCCTTCCACACTCCGCTCTACCGCTCGCCGACAGCTACTTGCGCGAGTTCCGCCGGGAGTCACTCTACTGGCAGATGTACCGAGAGTACTTGCTACTACACTTGACATCGTGCAGAACCCACACTTGAACAAACAGGTCAGCATATAGCAATTAGAACCCAACATTTTATTTTGAGAGAGGTTTGATAATATAATAATATCTTGGGACAACTCACACAACGCTATCTGATCCCAAACTAAGCAGAGCTTGTACTATGGAAACCAGACAACTGATAAACATACTTATATATTTCTAAATACATACATATTATAGATAAATATCACCCAGACACAGAATAAACCATAGTGTCCATCACATAAAATTTTATCCTGGGTGGGGATCGAACCCACGACCTCTTGCGTAGCAGTCGGATACACTCCCACCGCGCCACAGAGGCAGTCAATGCTCACGCTGAAGTAATGAGATTTTGGTTTGGAGAATTTGACCGGCTGGGATTAGGTTCCATCAAGAAAACACATAACACGAGGACTCTGATACATTAATGGACACTTGAGCTCCTTTTAATCCCCCCTTTGTATGAAATATTATAACGAAGCGAAACGATACGTGAAAAAGCTTGTTTTGTATGATATACAAAATTGTTGAAAGAGTTTTAATAGGCTTGGGTACTTAAATTATTATTTTTTGTTGCAGTTGGTGTACAATTTATTAGACTTATGCGTAGCAGAATTGTTTCCGGAACTAAGCGTTGTTGAAAGCAGTCCAGTAAGAGTACCAAAGAGTTGAGAGTACCAAGTATTAACATCGAAGAGACATTATTTATTTTACACTAAAACTTCTGCTAAGCATTTTAATTCATTCGTAAATTGCAAAGCGCACTGTTGTTTTATTCCCCTTACGTTAATTATAATGAGATTTGTATGTGATTGTAAATAATTATTATATAATATTGAATCTATTTTTGTAATATTAGTTTTGAAGCAATATTCGTTCACATTGACCGTACGTCCGTACGAGGTTGTAACTATCGAAAAGACCACAACGTATTTTTAAACATTTTCAGTGTAGTAACACCGAAATAAATTATTTTGATATTGAAATGGTTTTATTTCCGATTTTCAAATGTATGATGTAGTTATTGTATTATATCTATGTAGCAGCCATGGGCGTACCCTAGGAGGGCAGGGGGGGCCTACATCCCAAATATTGTTGATTAAATTTATACAACATTTATAGCCAGGTAAAATATTGTAATCAACTTCCTGCAGGTATGAAATACAGAAAAGGAAGGGCGCCGTTACCAGACATTTTTACATATCATTTTTTTTTTTTCCAAGTGGTCGAAAAATTTTCCCCCTCTACGATTTTTTAAACATATGAACTGTTTAAATGTCCCCGCGTATGTAAATCTGTCAGCAGGGCTCTTAAAGTTAGTTTCTCTGTCTGTTTGTGTACCTTTTGTGCTGCCCATTCGAGCAGCGATTACTTTTGAGCGCCAACCGCCCGGTTGTGTACATTCGTCGAAGTTTCGTCAATGATTCTAAGTTCACGCGTTCAAGTGTCCCTTAGCTTGCGTAGTGATCTTTAAGTTTACGTTGCGTTCCTCTTTCCTCGCAGGGAATTTGCGCAATGACTTCTTCTATATTTGACCTGGAACAAGTAATCCACACAGTGACTTAATTTATTAGCCCGAGTTGTCTCCTAACGCCGCCCGGCGCCTGCTCGCTCATCTGCTTCTAAGTTCACGCTGCGTTTACTAGTTCTAGGGCTGCCCCTCTGCCCCTGATCTTGTCGGTTCTTGCCTCTGTCGTATCGCTCTTATCAGAGCGGTCGACAAAGCGGCCACTGTTTTCCGCACGGTCTCCTGCCATCTCTCCCTGTAGAAAACTGTCGGGCACGGTCAGATACGTGGCTTCTTATTGCGGATTTGACTTGGTCAGTCAGGCGCATAGGTGCCCTGCCGCGTGATCTTGGCCCGTCTATGGAGTCGTTATCCCGCCTAGAGACATATCTAAGATTAAAAAATAAATATAATAAATTAAGATTTTTAAATTTGTGATTGTACCACGGTTGATAAACGCTGCGTAATTCTGACCTCCTGAAGTATGGACACGTTGGTGCGAAAATCTGTCCACGATATCACGAGCATTTTCCTCCAGCACCACATTTCTAAAGCGTAGGTATATCTTCCCCCTTTCTAATTTGCGCACTATCCACGCCTGCCGCGTACCTACTTAATGTTTCCACCAAAAGCCAATCACGACCAGACTTTGGTGGCTTTGGTACCTAATGTTGCGATTCCTCCATATCCATATCTAACTTCTCCATCGCAGTTCTATTTAAGGCCATACGTCATTTTCCTTCATCTACGCAGCAGCCGTTGTTTGATATTATCTACATAGTGCAATCTGAGTAACTACGGGCGAATTGTCATTGGCGCGGTCTACGATCTTAATTTTACCCCAAACGTAAGGCTTACGCACTGCATTTTGAGAAGTAATTCCTTCATAAGGTCCACATTAGATACTCGCTAATAAGGCGGTGTCATCTGCGTATCGCAAGTTCGTAATTTTGTGTCCACCAACCGCAAAACTATTTGTCCAGTCTTCCAGAATTATTCGCATTATAAACTCGGTGTATACGTTAAACAAAAGAATTGATATTATGCATCCCTGTCGTATGTCCGCTCTGGAGTGAAAACTGTTTGAGAGGAGGTACTCTCAAACAGTTTCCCACAGGTTCAACGGCTTCTGTGCGTAGGTACAGGTTCTGTCCACACTGAAGCGGTTCCCCCTTCGTAAAGCTCCCTGTAGGTGCACGAGGTGTTGCGGTGTGCCCATGTCCGGTAGTGTTTTCCACAACGTTGGCCATTTCGCCTAGTCAAACGCTTTGGAGAAATCAACAAAGCAGTATGTCGGCATTTAATTTTGCGCCACACCTTTCTGTCTGAGCAGTGACTTTTATGATTGCGTTTGGCTCCTTACCAGTGCAGTGGCTTCTAAACTTACACTGTGCCTGTCAACACTGTGTCCTTTTCGCCGCGCACTGACTTTTAAGACAGCTCTATCGTTCCAGCTCGCTCATAGGATTCTTTGTCCGTTTTTAGGGGCATAATGATTACACTGTGCCTCTCTCCTCATGCAGTGATACTTAAAGCCGGCCCTAGTTTGCTCAAGGGTTCTCTGCATCTCTCTGTTTGCTATTGAGCAAACAGAGAGGGACTCTGGGAGTCTCGAGGTCTCATGGTCGGGGTTTTAAAAGTCATTGGACTTTTAAAACCCCGACCATGAGACCTCGAGACTCCCAGAGTCCACCATCGCGCAGTAACTTTTAGGATTGCGCCGCGGCCTCTTAGCTTGTTCAATAGTTCGAAAGTTTGCGCGCTCGCCAGCGCGCGCTGCGACTTTAGGCTCGCGCTGCGTCTCTTTGTTCGCCCAGTGACTTTCAAAACCCCGCAACCTTGAGACCCCAAGAGTCCACCATCGAGTAGTAACTTTAAAGATTGCGCTGTGGCCTTAAGTGCGTGACTGCGTGACTTAAGATGGCGCTGCGGTATCCAGCTCGTTCGGTTGCTAATAAGTTAACGCTGTGCTCGTAAACTCGTTCATGCTATCTACACCCAACTGCTTGCAAAGTGGCTATTAAGATTGCGCTGCAGTTCACAGCTCGTTCCCTTTCGGCACAGAATGTACAAAACGCAAAATGAGCACGGCACGCAATCCCTTTCGATGTGGTTTAAGTTTACTCTGCGCGAGCTAGCTAGCGCAGCGCAGTGCTTTTAAATTCGTGTTGCATCTCTTTGCTCGTGGCTTTTAAAATTGACCTGGTGCACTAACTTGTGCAGTTACTTTTAAATTCGCGATAAGCCCTCTGCTCGGAGTGAATTTTAAGTTTATACAATACCTAATTGCATTTTTGAAACAAAAAAATGTAAGTCAACTAGACTTACATTTTTTTTTATGTCTTATTTTAATATTAAAGTTATTGGCAAGAAACGCCGATAAAATCCATTGGTTTCAAACTGAACGCTGCGCTTGTCAGCTCATGCAAAAACTTTTCTCCACGCGCTGCTTGCGCAGTGACTTCTAAGACCAAGTAGCTGCTCTGCTTACGCAGTAACTGTGAGGCGCTGGGCCCTCTTATAATCTTGCAATGACACATAAGGCCAGCTGGCTCAACTGGATTCTAAGTTCACGTGGCGCTCAGCTCGCGCAATACTTCCAAATTCGCCACAGGGTCTTCTCTTTGAGCAGTGATTTGTGAGCACATGATCGATACGCCGGCGCCGCCGCTTTGAATATTTTAGCTCCATCTTTATTAACATTGATAATAAAGATTTATATTGTTTTAATATAATACTTACCTGCTTAATAATGCCAATGTTGTAAAGTTAATGCAATGGATAACTGTTAAGTATATTAACTTTACAACACTTTTATTTGGTTATTAAAACATATTATATTATGTTTTAATAACCAACTCGGCACTCTCACTTCGCTCGCTCGCCTCGTGCGCAGGGGGTCACAATTCTAACATAACCTAACCGAATGAATTTAGTGCAGACGGTGCTCACATATATACAGATTACGCGGACCTCAGTTTTTAAGAACTTTGTAGAACGTATCGCAGCTACTATGCGGCTGTACGTTACTGTACTACGCCGTATCATCATGGTGACGTTTTCAATTTCGGCGTGCCCAATTGTAATACGGCGCAGCGTGTTCTACGATATGGCTGTGACATCTATACCATTTAATTTGTATAGAGAGTTTGTTTGAATGCGATAATCTCGGAGTGTACTAGGTAATTTTGATAAGTATGGAAGTAGTAGCTTGAGGCATATTTACATATTTTTATTTATTTGCAAAATATACGATGAGCAACTAATATTTCCATACGAAGGTGATAAATGAAACTCTAAAAAACAATAATGTGACTAAAAATGTTTGTAAGTTGGACCATTCGATACAGTAGATTACGTTGTATTCTCTCTAATATCTCTTCAAAACATTAATATATATCATATTCACCCTATTTAACTTACTACCAATTATAATAGGTACAAAAAAACAATAATTTAATGTTTTTATTTTTAGTGCCAAATATATATTTCTGTTGTTCGGGACCATTCGTGACGCTCTTAGAGAATTTATATAGGGAGATGCCTTGCCGCGTATTCCCCTCTCGCCAAGGTACATGACACATTTTGTCTTGTCAGTTTATAAAAACCAGTTCGCGTGATCGTTCGCTCAGTCCATCCGTGCGCCTATCGGTAAAACGAGCTCCCGTAAATATGATAAAATGGTTTGTTAAGCAGTTTTAACGTGTAAAAAGCGCTCAAACACCTCAAATTATATCAAAGATGGTATTTCTTTTCATATGTAAGTATTTTTTTGCTATTTATTGCTTTAAAACAATAATTTTCATAACCATGTTAGCGACAGTTTGACGATATGAGAGTTTCGTGGTACCGAGGCAGATTACCGTGACTCGACTAGAGATGTGTACAAGGTGCGAACGAATGATTGAATGACTTACTTTACTTAAGTATTTATCGAGTTAAAATAGTGAAATTAGTAAATATAGAAATGATTTATTGTCACTAATTTTAATCTAGTAAGGACTAAAACGTTATAAGTATTAATGACATTATTATTCAACGTAAAAATGCTAAAAAACATGTCATTTTCAAAATTAAATAAATGTTATGTAGCTCCACAGAATGTCAACGTTAAGTAACAGTATTCATACTGTTGCGTTTCCTTCGGTGAGTGTGGAGCATCAGGGGCACTATTCCCCCACTCGACGCCCCCCTTATTTTTTCCCTATTTTTCCTTTTACTTTAAGAGAGAGCGGCGATTACCATTTAACATCAGGTGGGGCGCATGCTCGACAGCCACCGTTCATGTGTTATGTATAAATAATAAAAAACTTTTTTGCAGCTTTCCTAAAATAGTATTTATAAGAAAGAAGTGGAGAATAGAATTTTGCCAAAGAGATAGCACTTGGAACCCAATTCGAACGAGTGTGATTTGTTCTAAACATTTTGAACCAGGTAGCTATCGTATACTTCCTAACAATCGAAGGAAGTTGAATGAGACTGCTGTGCCAACGCTACATATTTGTAATTGTTCAAAAAATACTGAAGCCATCAATTTCTGCAAAATTTATTGTGGCAACCGTTTTAGAGAACTATATAGGGAAATCAATATTCCCAGAAATAAAAAGACATGTCTTTGATCATGATGTCATCAATCATAATGTAGAGCTGGGAATATTGGTGATGCAAAAATATACGGATACTACGATATCTATTTTGATGAAAAAGGCTGACCCTAAAAAATGTATACGGCATATATTTAACAAACTTATACATTTTAAAAATCAATGAACTATTGATGATTATGATTAATAAAGCTTATAAAAAATAAAAAAAGACGTTTTAATATTCCCCTCATTCCACCAATTAAATAGCTGTAAGACCGTTGTGCGATGAGTTCCAAATAAAAATGAGATCAGCTCGCCCATTGTTTTAAATATTAATATATTTGCAACTTAAACAACGCCATCTGACCCCAAACTAGGCAGAGCCTGTACAATAGCATCCAGACAGTTGATAGGTACCTAAGTATATATACAGTTCTAAGTACATATTATAGATAAATTAGGTAATTAGGTAAGTTTTATCCTGGATAGGATAGAACCAACCACCTCTGGTTTAGAAGTCAGGGTCACTAACCAATAAGCCAACAGGCCAGTCAAATCAATATCAAAATTAGGTAAAAATACAGTTAATTATCTATTAATATACTAAACAAATAATACTAATATCATTACTGTAATTATTATTTTAAGATGGTCAAGTCTCGATAAATGTGCTTCAAACTAAGAACATGTCAACACGACAGTGTTCCCTTCATGCAAATAATGGACTTTATTATAATATAAAATAACTTAAGAAGAAACGAAACAAGCTGGTATTTATTTAATCTCCAATATAAAATATGAAGTAATATTTCTACTTTAAAACTCATTCCATTCATTCATTCTTTAGCACAGTAGTTTTGTGTCCCGTCTCTAGCGTTATACATTAGTTTACGTAAAGTCAACCGTGTATTAACAGAAATTTTTATAGTAATGTGAGTGATTTATGTTTGTGATACGATTTTGGTTTAGTGTGCATTTGACAGTACACAAAGTTTAATGTCATTAATGTGCGTAATTATGTTGTTGTGTGCTGTATGTGTCTACCTCGCCTCCCTCCGAAAACGGCAGACAAATTGCTTCGCGCTCGGTAGGTAGATGCCATATCCCGTGGTTAAATGATCTAAGGTGACGCTCTACGTTTCTAAACGAATTTTGATTGGTTTTCATTTTGGTTTCCAAACGTGAAGTAAACAATTCAATGTTGCCAACAATTGTTACCTCCCAGAGATGTGGTAAAATCAGAATAGTTTAGGTAATTTACGAAATTGATATGGTTGTATTTTTGTCACGACAGTTGTATAATGTTGAAGTTTTAAAAAAATCTTAAAATTACCTCCAAGTTGGTGCAATACTACACGATCAGTACAAATCAATAAGTTTAAAAATGAAGTTTTATTATATTTCATATAAAAATAGCAGCTAATATTTACACAGCTCCGTGTTTATAATATGTAAAATATACTTAGTTGAAATACGTGATAGGAGTTAAAGTATACATTAAATACTTGACACTGGCAGAAATTAGCCCATAAACCAGCAAGGTTGCCAAAAATTGAAAATGAAAATCGTTGTCTGTAAAGGTTTACCGATGATAATTTTACGTGTTAACGTCATAAGAAAACATTGATGACGTATCGCCATTGGCGTTGCTTAGCAAGCAACCAAATAACGTTATTTCCTATTGCATCGCATGTCATGTCGCTGCAATCGCCATTCGCTGTTGCTTAGCAACCAATCAATAATGTGACTGCTTAGTAACTTATCAATAACGTGACCGTTGCTTAGCAACCAGTCAATAACGTGACACTTTTTCGTGCGTGCACTCGGTCAACGATTTATAAGACGTTTTCACGTCAAAAAAAAACCCATCCGATCTTTTTTTCCAACTTTCATCTAAATATATTTTTTATTAATCAACTATTTACTAATAATATAAATTCAATATTAAAATAATTTTACTGTTCCAAGATGTCATACATACTTCATAGATTTTTCTTCCCATTGCCAGTGCTATTAAAATACCCCTGCAATAAGATCACGGTAGTTTAACTTAGGAGCAGGCAACACTTACGTTATGTCAATTTTAATTTACAGTGGAAAGTAAAAGGTGATGGGTGTGTTGCTTTGTGTTTATTTCATATTTTAGACAGAAACGAACGAATTAGTTAAAATTAAAATTAAACATTTGAAAACTAAACCTATTTAACCACTATTAGATTATAAACATTAGTGTGAATCATTATAGTTTATCTAAATTGTTAGTTTCATCAATGCTTGTGTTAACATTACAAAAACAAAATATAAAAACAATTGATTTCACTATTTAGTGTAATGTTCCTACTAAGTGATGTTTGCTATTCATAAATTTAACAGCAAACAACGAGTGTGTATAATCGTCTAATTATAATTAACGATAATGGCTTTCGACAATGAATGTTGTGTATATAAAAATGGATGTAGCATTTGAGCGTGTAAGTGTTCGAATTTCGAAATCGCGATGTCTTCGACTCCGTGCCAAAAAGGCGGGATGCGCCTCAGTGAAGCGTTGGATAACATGCAACTAGCTTACAACCCTATTACAAAACAACTACATTTTGTGAGTCCGAAGGTGGAAAAACCCGTGGATACGTCTGACGATATCGATAAACTGTCCAAGAAAAGCAGTTTCAGTGATGAGGGCAATTTTTCTATATCAACATGTGAGAAAAGTGATACAAGTGATTCTCCTAAGAGTACTTTGCAGTGGGGTGGCAGTGTAAGTGGTCATCATAGAGGCAAGGATGGTGGCTCATTCTCGAGTACTGTGTCAAGCCTCTCCGAGTGTTCACTCGGTTCAGGAGCTTCAAAAGAAGATGAGATTCCTGATGTTGCTACCAATGATCAGGAACATTCGAAGTTGAAGAAGAAAGGACTGTCTGGATTTTTCAGCCGGTAAGTTATAATATTATTTTATATTCAAATACAATCAAATCTAGAACATGCCTACTCAATGATTTTTGCATTCATAACAATTTTATTTAAGTATGTGCTTGTAAGCAGACTTATGTGTTATTAGATCTACTTCAAAATTGGACTCTATTCATATACGTTTCTAGTTTATTTTACCTTACTACATAATATATTTTATGCAATTCTAAATATCTAACATTATTATCTACTTAATATGATTAATATAAACTAACCTAATCCAATTTATTTATCACAATACTATTACATTTTTATCTGTGCTCTATCAATATGAAATTATAGAACTCTTCCTAATTTAAAAAATAGAATTAGGTATCAGCCAGTAGCAATTTTTTTTCAATATGACTAAAATTAGCACAGGTCACATCTCTTAAATGCCAATCTCTTCTAATAATCACCATACCAACCTTTATGCAACTCATGTCACATAACACTAGGAAGCGTTTAGCCACTGAATTAATTATATGAGTGTTCTAGATATTTAGTTAAAATATTTAACACTTGTAGTTGTAAATTATGGCCATAAATATGCATAATTCGTTTTTAAGTTGCAAATCCGCCATAATTATTTGCAACTTAAAAATGAGTTATGCATATTTATGGCTTGAATTTTTCAATATTTTGCTAGAGAATTATTCATGGAGGTTTCATCAATAGCTTTATGTGTACTACAGTGATATGTTTTACTTAATACAATTTTTTTAACTTACCATATTATTATTCCTTATTTTGTCCTGCCTCTTTACTCATTAATAAACAAAAAATCTCTTTTATCAGTTGGACAAAACAGTCAATGTTCTATCTCTTTCCACCTTATGGCCTACAAAATAGCATAAAAAGGGACAAAACATAACTTTCAAAAACAATAAAAAATGTTTTGTATTCTAACATTGAAAATGCAAGTCAATGTTACCCAATTTTATTTTAGGTACAACATTTTGTTCAAGTTTACACAGAAAAATGAATAAAAAATAAATTAAAATTCTGCACACATGCACATTCATGTTCAATTTATTTCTGAATTACCAGGTTAAAGAAACCATTCAAATGGTTGTGCCTTGATTTTTATGAGTTTTGTATTCCTTTGTTTATTGTTCATTGTGATACTAGTGATTAAAATCACTTCATGTGTAAATATCCCTTTTATCATGTGTAAACTGTAAATATTCATGATTAAAACATTTCTAGAAGAAGAAAAGTTCACATTGAATAATAGGGTATATGATGGTCAAATTAAATGAGTCTCTTTTTATCTCCATTTCTATTGGTCGTAATGTGATGGTATATATAGTCTCTAGCCTTACTCCATAAAAGGGCTACCCAACAGTAAAATATTTTTTTAATTTGGACCAGTAGTTCCTGAGATTGCAGCATTCAAACAAACAAACAAACTCTTCAGCTATATAGTTCAATTTAAAAAGGTTCGAGTTTTAAAAAAAACCAGCAGGTATAAGGAAAATATATTTATTCAGTTAATTAATGATAACAATCATAAATAAATAGTAATTGTACTTACTACATAATAGTCTTCTGTATTTTCTTTAAAAATTCGTTAATTAAGGAAATAATAAAGACTAAACTCAGACAGCTTTGCCAAACTTGTCCATGTCAATATTAACTAAATTACAAGATATTTCAAACAGTCTTCTCTGATAATCAGATTTTTTTGAGAATTTATTACTAATTCCTTCTATACAATTACTAATATATAAACCCCCTTTCTTTTCTAAGTCTTTGTCAAAACAAGCAAAAAGTATTGATACAGCTCCTTTTGCAGGAGTCTTGAAAAATAGTTTCATCGCCCATGGGAAGGCTGTTTTGAACATTGTTTGGTCAAATAAGCCTGTGTTGACAATGCCAGGATGTACCGCATAGCTCTTGACTGGATAACCTCCATCTTCCATTAACTTGTTGATATATCTTGAACTCATTAGCTGTAACAAAGAAAATCCAGTTTAAAGTACCTGTATAAATAGAAAAATCTTAGACAAGTGTGAGAACTATAGACAATAGTATTGTTTATCGTCATGACTAATCAGATTCATAAATATTCACCTGTGCCAGTTTAGATTGAGCATATGCCGCTGTACTATCGAAGTGCTCCCTCATATTAATATCGTCAAAGTAAATCTTGCCAGGATAATGAGCGCATGACGTCACATTCACGATTCTAGCAGCTTCTCCGAAGTTGCCACCTCCTTTTAAGGCTGGCAATAACAAGTGTGTCAAATAGAAATGGCCTAAATGATTTGTGGCTAACTGGTTCTCAAAGCCATCCTCAGTTTCGTTGTAATCTCCATACATAATTCCAGCATTGTTCACTAAAAATTGGATGGTTGGATATTTTTCCAAAACAATCTTCGCGAAATCTTTGACAGATTTCAAAGATCGCAGGTCCAGGGGGAAAGCAACAAGGTTGTGTTCATTCTCCATATCTTTTGCAATTTTCCTTAGAGATTCCGGATTTCTGACACCGGCAATCACGGACACGTTTGCCTTCAGCAATCCTCGTATGACTTCAGTCCCAATTCCACGGGATCCACCAGTTACGACAGCAACCTTATTCTTAGCGTCCGGTAAAGTGATCTTGTTCCTTCGTATGTTGACCCAGTCATCGATGAGGCCGCCTGCACCAGCTCCCAACATGTCTATCCCGTACCTCAGCTCACTTAATATGTATTTCAGCGGCTTATGTCTGTTCATGAACCAGAAAACAGCGGCTGCACTGGTTAAAACAACAGCAGATGTTAATGCGATGGACATATTTGAGGTTATGTTGTCGTCCGTACGACGCGACGCTGCGTTTGCACTGCCGCTGGTTGCTTTCACTCAGCTTGAAATCCTCAACGCTTTCTCTCACTCTGGTGTTTGTCGAGTATATTTTGTACCGTTAGTCCTGAGGTCACGCTCATTTAATATTCGCTGTTAGCAGTTAAACAGCGAACGATATTTGTAAACATAAATAGGTATACATTACAAATCTAGTTGTGTTTTGAGGCGTCTTATCAACGCGTGGCCTCCAGCTGTACTGAAAAATAAAAAAGGATGACGCAATAGCAATGTCGATACGTTTAAATAATATTAAAGCTGACGGAAGTTACTGAAGCGTTAAAACAAGCATTGTTTAGAAACTATAGATTTTTTAACCTAGATTAACAGTATTTCACACGCACTGAGTTCACGATAATATTTAAGGAACGAAATAGCGTCTGTTAAGCGGTGTGCACGTAAGGCGATACTGACTTGTTTGTTTTCAAATACAATCGAGGCGCATGCGCTGTACGTGTGCTACGTGGCATTAACAGGTCGCGGTGTGTGATTATTGCGGTTTCGTTAATACTCGAATTGCTTCTTGTTAGTTCCGATTTGGCTGAAGAATCATTCTCGTCACATCCGATTCGCGCTTCCGATTTCCTCTGGAGGAATCAGAATTGAGTGCTACTATTACAGTGTGCTAAGGCGCGATACGTACGTTTAATTTGGTGTACTAATTACACTTGTAAATACAAAGGATAAAAAGGGTCCCGCGGGACAGACAAGACTTTCTCTTATATTTTTGGAAATTTAATGCATAATTTGAAAGGTACATAGAAAGGAGTATCTATTCTATTTCTTTAACTACTAAAGTATAAAAGAGTCTTGCTGGGTGGAAAACAAAATTAAATGCTGTTTCTGCCCTCATTGTGAAAGTACATTTGATATTTTACATTGAAAAAGCTAATAATCTACACAGGTTTCGTTGCTATAGCACAGGGGGGCAGCTAGATAGAACCACGCAAATTCGTGTAGTGTGGACTGACTTCAAGCCTCGACTGTGCTCTACCAATGATCGGTTTTTTTACGAAAAGAAATGGATTCATTGCGCTCGCATTACGCTCGTGGACCTGTTTACGCAGTGACACGCGTGAATCCAATCTTTCGAGTCCAATTAAACGTATGTAGTAAATTCTCAGAGTTTGTTGATGTCATTCAAACAGTTGCTCATTGACTTCTCAAATTGGTTAACAAATCTAGATTTTGATGACTGAATTTGTTTTTATACATAAATTTTTAGCTCAAAGCATTGTCTTGGCCTTTTAGTTTTTTACTCGCTTTGGCTATAATAATCGCTGCAGAACGGCTCCGCTCGTGCTTGTTTTGTTTAGCGTAGACGCACCTTAACGTTTCTGATCGAAGCGAAAATGCCAATAACATTTTGATAAGAACGCCACAGTGTCACACAAATGACCACCCATATTTTTTGTTCAAAATTCTACCTGCGCTTCGATTGTACAGCTTTTTCTATTAAACAAGACATATTTACTCACCTTACTAGACTCTTAAAACAGAAATGTGGATTCTATTTATATTTTTTCACTTCTCATTCCGGCCATAGACAAAATCTTTCTAAGACCCAACACGTGTGGAATCTCTCATAAATCGAGCATAAACACGTTAAACGACCTCTTTATATTCCCCTAACATCAATCAGATGCTTAGAAGAATGTGACGACAGACAGACATCGCTATCCTTTTCTAACGTAGCGGTATGGACTAGTTCCCCTCTCTGTGATTTTAATTAAGGGTCTTTGAACCAAACGTAGATGGTGCGTGTCGAAGTGACGCAACACTAAACTGCTATAAAAACTCAGACTCTTTCTGTCTCCTTAGTTTAAAACAGTTTACTACCGTTATAGATTTAAATACAATAGCTGTGTCTACGGCAGATGAATGGACCGTAATTTTCACTGGCTACATGTTAAAGTCTTCCCAAGCAATTATCCAAAAATGTATTCAATTTCAAAATGTACCTAAGAGAGCAGATTGTTGTTGTTATTTATAGACATTTAGCAAAAGCACCTGCCATAAAAATAAAATAGATATTCTACGATCAAACATCAGATTAGCAATTCAAATTGATAATAATGTTTATGCCATCACACCCAGTGCATCATAATAACATCAAAAGAGTTTCCACAACAGAAAATAAACCGCTAGTACAAAATACAGGCCTTTCAAGATCCGGTTCGAAAAACAATGCCGCATAAAGTTGAAGCGAACTCGCTGTATACGTAATAATATACAATGGCCAATTCCTTGCACCCGATACTTGACCGGGGAAACCAGTTCTCAACGCTGTGCCTCCCTCACAAGCTGCAGAGCTGACCTTCAAGCATTGAACGTAAGAGTAACCCTCACTACCAATGCCGAGTTGATTCATCGCAAATAACAAAAATAACTTCAAATGCTGCAATGGACAGCGTACAAGAAAATGCAAACGCATATTACATGAACTTTTAGTAGAGACCGTATCAGACAATAATAGTGCATTTTGTATTTGGTCAAACATTTGCTGAGGCTTGCTAAAATCTGTGAGGTATTCTTCATCAAACGTTGGATCAAATTGCATTAGCACCTGGTGTGGCTAAGATCACGTCATCTGATACTTAAGTTACAACAAAAAGTTATAAAAAAACGCAAGTTTTCTGAGAACCACTTGACATTTAAGATAATGCCTACATCCGCAGCCGTAAAAGTGCTTCTGTTCCCAATAAAAATGTTAAAGCCGCGATAAAAATAGACGCGAGGCTTTTTCTTTTTACTTGTCTAAAACTTTAAATGAGATTGACACCTGCTAACATCGCATACCTTCTTTTAAAGAACAAAGAGAGTAAATAATTTGTCTTAGTACATTTTCTTTACAAACTGGTTGTTCGGGTCATTCTTCGCTCCTATGGGGTCTTATAAATTAACAAGCTTTAAAATACGAAGACTCATTTATCGCTTGTCTTTTGTCGCTTCGCTTCGCCTTGGAGTTAAAATGGCAATGTCACATTTAAAAACATCAGCTGTTTAGCCAAGGTTTCATTCATGAGTGTTGGTTTTTGTGTGCGTTGCTTTAGTCACGGTATGTAGTACTACTAGTTTCGTGATTTTCTTCGCTATATTACAGCTAAAGTAATACTCGCCAACTCTTAGTGAAACGAAGTTTGGGTATCATTCTTGATTTGATGAGCATATGTTTGTATTCGACAAGTATAATTATAGCCTTCATAAGTTCCGAAAACAAATACTAAAACGTTATCTGAAGTTTTTATGTATTCTTTTTGTTACCATTAGCTGTTTTTATACGAAGATTCATATTTGTCACTGCGAATTTCAAGTTTCCCGGTTATTCATTGTTTACGAACGTTGCGAACAATTCAAGGTATTTAAATAGTACGTTTATCTCATTTAAATTGACCTTAAATAATAGTGCATTTTGTATTTGGTCAAACATTTGCTGAGGCTTGCTAAAATCTGTGAGGTATTCTTCATCAAACGTTGGATCAAATTGCATGAGCACCTGGTGTGGCTAAGATCACGTCATCTGATACTTAAGTTACAACAAAAAGTTATAAAAAAACGCAAGTTTTCTGAGAACCACTTGACATTTAAGATAATGCCTACATCCGCAGCCGTAAAAGTGCTTCTGTTCCCAATAAAAATGTTAAAGCCGCGATAAAAATAGACGCGAGGCTTTTTCTTTTTACTTGTCTAAAACTTTAAATGAGATTGACACCTGCTAACATCGCATACCTTCTTTTAAAGAACAAAGAGAGTAAATAATTTGTCTTAGTACATTTTCTTTACAAACTGGTTGTTCGGGTCATTCTTCGCTCCTATGGGGTCTTATAAATTAACAAGCTTTAAAATACGAAGACTCATTTATCGCTTGTCTTTTGTCGCTTCGCTTCGCCTTGGAGTTAAAATGGCAATGTCACATTTAAAAACATCAGCTGTTTAGCCAAGGTTTCATTCATGAGTGTTGGTTTTTGTGTGCGTTGCTTTAGTCACGGTATGTAGTACTACTAGTTTCGTGATTTTCTTCGCTATATTACAGCTAAAGTAATACTCGCCAACTCTTAGTGAAACGAAGTTTGGGTATCATTCTTGATTTGATGAGCATATGTTTGTATTCGACAAGTATAATTATAGCCTTCATAAGTTCCGAAAACAAATACTAAAACGTTATCTGAAGTTTTTATGTATTCTTTTTGTTACCATTAGCTGTTTTTATACGAAGATTCATATTTGTCACTGCGAATTTCAAGTTTCCCGGTTATTCATTGTTTACGAACGTTGCGAACAATTCAAGGTATTTAAATAGTACGTTTATCTCATTTAAATTGACCTTAAATATTTAGGATGCTACTGTGTGTGTGTACAGCTATCATAGAGCCACCTCTATTGAGTCGTGTCCTCATTAATCAAAGAATTTATTCTTTGCTACATATTTTACTCTATTGGCATAATAAAGTTCAGTTTTTTCTGGTTGAAGTATCTTCGATAATCTTCCTTATCTAACATAGTCAGACAAAAACTATAGTTAGAACTAAACTCGTGACGTCACCACAATTTTATCAAGTTTTGCTAGTGACTTAATTACTGCTATTGTTCGTAATGAATGACTAATTGACGTTAAGACTAAATTCCAGTGTATGGCATAATTACTGCCTCTTGTTTGAGTGTTATGGTTATGTTTGAGTCATTTGATTACTCATTCCGCCATCGTACAATTCTTTGACATAATATATAAGATCCGTTTTTATTTCCTTAGCTTTTTAGCTAGGTATTACAGCCAGTGGTGACCTGTCGGGTAGGAATGGAAACAAAATGGCTGTAATCAGTGGCACCTGGCGGGTATTATCCGGAGATAATAAAAAAATCTTTATTTTATTTGTGCGTGTGGTACCCGTACTTGTGTCACTATTCATGTTGCACGTGTATGGAACTCTCAGTGCGCTAGTACCACTGGCATTTTTTGATTTTTGTTATCACCAGTGTATTTTTTGGTTCTGGCCTACCCACCCGCCAGGTGCCACTGATTACAGCCATTTTGCGAGTTACGATTGCTACCTTTTTAGGTATTAATTGAGTTTTGAAAAATTGGGTTGTTATTATAAAGCAATGTCGTTGCTGCTAATTACATGGCTTGGTCAATAATGTCTAGCGTAACCTAACGTATATCTATTTGATACTTGATTAATGAACGAGGAATGCCCAACGCTATACGCTAACGAGTTTAACAGTATACGTGCTAATTCACTCATTTATGATGTAGGAGTGGTTTTTTTTATCATATCAAGGCCCGATTATCACCTGAATAGTGACTGACACAGTTCAGTATCAAGACAACTATTGAATGGCAGAATAATAATTCAACAATGACCCCTAAGGACCCGTTTACACTTGTCGTTGTGTCGGACCCGACACGCGACAATTCAAACATCGTTCGGCAACTCCTCAACATCAGTTAAACATCACACCGATTATAAATCGAGTGCTCTAATGACAGAACATAGCACCCGATTTTGTTATGTTGTTGATAAAATTGTCGGTTGTCGGTTGACTGCTAGTTCAATGCCCACCAGACATCATTTTTGTGTAGTGACCGTGTCTGTGTATTCCCGTGTACCTATGAGTTTAATTTATCTATAACTTGCTGACCCGCGCACATTTACGCGGACTTCGTCTGCGTAAATTTTCCCCGTTTTTGCAACATATTTCATCGAAGTTCCGCTCCTATTGGTCGTAGCGTGATGTTATATAGCTTATAGCCTTCCTCAATAAATGGGCTATCCAACACAAAAAGATTTAATAAACCAGTAGTTCTTGAGATTAACACGTTCAACAAAACAAACAAACTCTTCAGCTTTATAATATTAATTAGTATAGATGTATAATATCAGTTTCCTGGTTGCCATAGTACTACAATTGTTGTGCCTAGTTTGTGATGAGGTGGTAGTGCATCACTTGTCCCAAGATGTAACATTATATCCTGGCGCCTAAAAACAAGGTCTTCTTTGATGTGGTTTCGTCAGTCTTCAGTCAGAGCTTCAGACAGATAAGTGTCAGAGAAATGTAGTACATTTTGATTTATGTTTAAGTGCACATGTACTAACATCGGGTATTATGACGCAATTTTTAATTGGTTTTAACTGGGTTAATCTGAATGTTTGGTACATGAGTAAACATTGATAAGTTGTAGACAAAACAATGAGGCTTATATTGAAGTGTATGTTTGTAGCGGACATAACAATCTGTTGATATGAAACTGGTACCTTGTTTGTTTAATTTTAAGCACGATTAGTGACCCTTGTTATTCTTATAGTCTGTTTGAATGCTTTTGTGAAGATGCGACAAATTTTCCGTGACTAATAGTTGAGCCATGTTTATTATAAATATCTACAAAGGATTAAACTCATTTTTAGGGTTCCGTAACCAAAATGGCAAAAACGGAACCCATATGCTTTTGTCCTGTCCGTCCGTCTGTCTGTCTGTCCGTCCCTATGTCACAGGCATTTTACTCCTCAAAAAGTTCACATTGTATATCGATGAAATTTAGATTAAGTGACTTGTATGAGCCGTAGCTACTCATACAAGACATCTATTAGTTCAATACTCGAATGACAAAAATAAATATTTTTAGGGGCACTCCATACATGTAACAGATGCTAAAAAAAAAATTGCTATCATCGCCGTGTGGCACATCATTCGACAAGTCTTATAAAAAAAAGGTTTTTAAGAAACTTTTTTCGGAAATAATCCGCTCCGAAAGTTACAAAAATGTTGTCCCCCTACCCTTTTTAAAACGCTTCACTAAAAAATATGAAAAAAAATATAAAGATAACGCTTAATAAATTATACTTTCAACTAAAAATAATTATTTTCAACATGAAAATGGTCTCAGGCCCGGTTTTATTAGAATACAGACCTACTTATTCTGCAGTAATGTATTTGATTTGCATTCCTTTTCCACTAACGTTGCTTTACAATCTATCTTTTTGAAAGGAAACAGAGAAATCTATTAAGTTTACCTTTGAAAGAAATATTTATCTAAACTAGTGGTATCTTATTTTACACATTTTTAAAGCTTAGATTTCTTCTAAATTGTACTGTTTCCATGTGTCTTTACTGAGTATGGATCAATGCAGGGTGCATTGCTACCATTTTGAATGATGGATAGCTGACAGAATAATTGGACAAAGAACATAATACAAAAACATAAACATCGATATTTAAAAAATAGTAAAGAGTTTCAATATTTTGTTACAAGAAAGATTGATCGAACTGTCGCTTTACTGTTCGTAATAAAGTGTTTATATATGTAACAAGGAATAATAACTTGCTTGGTCGACTATGACATTTATCTGTACACAGCAAGCAGGAAGGTAAACCTTAGCAATGACATCAGAGCCTTTCGCAGTCGCTTGTGTCTATTTGAGGAGTGTCACCTTAGGAACTTGTTGTGCGGTCAGGGTGATGTGTAAAGGTCTCTAAACTCTATTTTTATCTGACTTAAGAAAAGAAAGAGGTTTTCTATCTTAAATATAAATGAACTTGGTTTTACACTTTAATATATGTAGAATTTTAGACAACTTTTAAACATGAATCAGAATGTAATTCTGACGTTACTAGGGAGCTTGTTCGAAAAAATATTTAAAGAATTTATATAGGTACTTGCGTAGGTTGTTTATAGTTATAGCTGGTTTTTTAAATATACGAAATACATTAGGGAGATTAAAAACACTAGAATGATACATTAAATAGCGATCTATTGCCTGTAATGTTTTCATTTCTCTCTGCCTATTACCACTAAGTGTATATGATTGTATAGTAACTGATTTAGTAAATGTTTGATCATCAATGTACATATTTTATTTTAAGGTTTACTGATTCAAAATCTGCGGTATGGGCAATTTTGTAATAACTAAGAAATAGTACGTAAAATTAACAGTCGTAAGTAAATGCTACAAAATAACTTTCCAACTATTGCAAATTGCAACATACTTAATGATGTAAAGGGGCGTCTAAACGGGCCCTTTTTTTCGGCAATTTGTGGTGGCACTATTGGCAATGAATTGCTCGGCCAATAATGGCAATATGTCTACAATTGTATGGAGCATGATCCAGTCTCCTAAACGGGCTACACAACCCGGCAACAATAAAATAGAGGGCGACTGAAACAACAACAACATTGGCCGGGCAACATTGCGGAAAATAAATCGCAACTATCAAATCAATATTGGAGAATACTGCGATGTTGCCGGCCACAGCATTGCCGCCACAAATTACCGTAAAAAATGGCCCGTTTAGACGCCCCTTAAAAGTCTGAACATTGTATACTAAGATTTTGATTGCGAATTGCCACGTGTAGTAAGTAATATATGCGGATAAGTCTTGCAGTCATAACCCATTGAGGTATAAACTGTATCGAAACGATGGAATCCGGTAAATAGTCGACATGGGCTCAAAATGACCCGCCAATATACCGGCTTAAGAACAGTGCCACCCCATCTTAAGCCTTATTGCGATTGCCAATCCGCCAAGCCTGGCGATTATGGCAGTTACCCCCAGGTTCTTCTGGGGAGACCCGTACTTAGCAATGGGACATTATGGGGTTGATATGGGCTCAAAATACGAGAGTACCTAGGTAGTGAGTTCCATACATATACGTACCAAGGCTTACCAAATTGGAACAGTTATTAACACTTTACTATATTTATATTTTATTTCTGTTGTTATTACTTATTTATTATTGGATATCTCACGGACGGGGTCATCGACTTTATTGCTCACACACAACACGTATTAATTGTATTAAGAATCTCTCAAGAATTTAATGTTTTGGTTTGGTTCTATTTATATTTATAGCTTGGAAATAGAGTGACGAGATGGCCGTGATCAAATTGTGTGAAATCTTGTTTGTTGGTTTCATTACCAAAATGACTTTGAAACTTGAGAGCAAACTCTCAAGTTTCAAAGTCATTTTGGTATTTATAAGCGACTAGCTGACCCGCGCAACTTCGTCTGGGTAAATTTTTCCCGTTTTTGCAAGCCTATATATAGCCTTCCTCGATAAATGGGTTATATAAACTTACACTAAAATTAGTTCCTGAGTTTATTGCGTTGTAACAAACTCTTCAGCTTTATAATTTTAGTTTAAATTAATATTATCAGATGCTCAAATGATACTGCTAAGTTCTTTATACTTTAAAGTCTTATACTGCTACTAGTATCTTCTATGATATTAATCTGAATTTTATCAATTTGTATGAGTGTTATCACTGCATTGCGACTGGTTATTGACAATGATTGGTTATTCGAAGTACACTTCGACTGATGGAGAACTTTTTGTCTTATTGTTTCCTTTGAAACTTTATAAACATTAAAAATATAAGACGGTTAGGTTAGATTAACTCAACCATATTACGTCAACTGCAGAATACATTTTCTTGCTCAAATAGCTCGAACTTTATCAATACTGGCTTTTATTTTACTTGTTACTACCAATTTGTATCTAAACAAATAAAATGTAAAGTAAAGTACCTCCGTTTATTATCGAAATCCGGTTAAATACCAATGACGGTCCTAATCTCTTATGAATATGATGTGCGACCTGATGTTGTGATTAGATTATGTTATCATTATCATTCACCGGACGTGAGACGTGAATCGTATCTTAACGGTTACGCAAAAGATAAGTGCAGAGTTACTAAATTTCACGGAGTCATTCAAGTCGCGTGAGAAGTACGTATTATTGCTTAACAATAATATTTTGAAGCCCATGACGAAAGTCTAAATCACTTTAACTGAACATTTATCGGGAAGATACAAAAATTGACCAATTTTGTTGAACAATCCATACGTATTAATCTATGATATTATTGTATGCTTGGCATTGGCTCAGAAAACTATTTTAGCAACCAGATGTCAACGCGAACTTTTCATACTTACAGTTTAAAAGCGGGTACTATATAGTGCTATTTTTGCTGTGCGCGTGTGTGCAATCATTTCCCCGATAAACGGGTCTCCTGCTGTCAAAATTATTTTGAGTGTCGAAGCTACATTGATACTGATGTCCTCTACATTTATCGCATTTGCCAAAAATAGCATTGATAATTGGTATCTTTCCCACCTTGTTGCTATAAAAATATAGTTTCATTGTTCCCAACATTTTCTTAAACACTGGAATCACTTTTCCTTCGTTGTTCGCAGGGACAACCATGTATACCTTTATTTATTACTAGCTGTCCCGCGCAACTTCGTCTGCGTAATATTTCCCCGTTTTTGCGACATTTCTTATTGCTGCTCCGCTCCTTTTGGTCGTAGCGTGATGTTTTAGCATATAACCTTTCTCGATAAATGGGCTATCCAACAGTGAAAGAATTTTTCAATTCGGATCAGTAGTTTCTGAGATTACCGCGGTCAACCAAACAAACTCTTCAGCTTTATAATATTAGTATAGATTTGAAGAGTTCCCTAAACTAAATCAATCCGAAAATAAACTTTAACCAAAAACAATGTAACTTGCTTGCTACATCATTTTAATGGAAAACTTTCTTTTTTTGATAATTTAATAAATTTTGAATCAATGTGATTTTTGAGCTTGTGCGCGCGAAACTTGAATTTGCGGACTATTTTCTGATTCTTGCGAACATCTGATTGGGAATTGCTTTAGATTTAGAGCGATCTCATTTGTTATGAAATCGGCACCTTTAATTTATTTTGATTTGAAATTCCTCTTATTCTTTTTGCCAAGTAAAAGTACTTCGTCATACATAAACATTCGTAATTGAATAAGTTTTGCGCTTTCGTCGGAATTGCCGCATGCAGTTTGCAACATCACAACATACGAGTATGTGTGACGTGTTGACGGCCTCTGTTGTGTACAAACACAACAGAGGCCGTGTGTACGTTTTGCAGAGAAAACGAAATTTCGAATTTAGCCGCACGTGGCACTAATTAAGCTTCCGACTCACGCTTGGCGACGCTAAAAACAATAGCTCGCACGTATCTGTCAGTGAAATTTAATAATTTCGACCAGTGAAAGTACTTGACAAGAGTGGTTACATACGCTTGTTACTTAAGAAATACGGAAGTCGAGGCTTTCTGTAATAATGCTGTTAAAACGTTTATCGGCATTTTATGATTGAGTCTGAGACCATCTTGCTTGGTATCCAAGTAACCAACCCGTATATAGTAAGTAATCTTGAGTAATATACGAGTAGTTGAATGATTACATCGTTATATGTAGGTACCTATATAGTTTTGATTTGAGTCGTTGGTAGCCGGATAGAATCGATAGTTTAGTATGTACTCGTATGTAGTTGATTGCTTTTAATCCTCGGTTACATTGCACCTGCATAAAGGCCTTCCGGAATCAATTTTACGACCGTGTAAGCTGCTGCAATGTAATAAACGACTACAGATAATGGCCGAGTAATTCGTTTCTAAATGCTTTAAGAGTCCGGCAGCCGTGTGACTACCATCTGGCGGGTAGGCCCGGACAAAAGAATTCACTGATGAAACCAAAAATCAAAAAATGCGAGTGGTATTCCTACCCGCCAGGTTCGCCACTGCCGTGTTCCCATATTAATATTCTAGCCCTGAATTTTGTGGCTTTATGTTTTAGTACTTACTACTATAAAATGAGTACTAGAGTTTATTGCATAACGAGTTCTCTCTTCTCTCTTGATGCACGAGACCACGCTTCTCTGTAGATAAAAAAAGACTTGATTTCGCAGTTGGGCTACTATAATTTGAAGAGAAAAGTAATACCCTACTAGATACTGATCAAGGTGTAAAGCGAAATAGAAAACTGAGATTAATGAAGAATCGTGATCGAGCTTTCTGTTATTTACTCTCGGGCAAATGAAAGCTTTTTGTTACCGACTGGTCGACCGACAAATCCGTTGTATCTATAGGAGAATGAAAGTGATCGACATTGCTCTTGTTGTTGGCACGTTGCGGCAATAGGCAGGTCAAAGTCCGGATAACCTCTGTACAAAACAGGCTTCAAGCAGAGATTAGGAAAACCAGCCACTCTATCCCACTACATAAACAGACGATAATCTATACTAATATGATAAAGCTGAAGAGTTTATTTGTTTGATTGAACGCTAAAATCTCAGGAACTACTGGTTCGAATTGAAAAAAACATTTGCTGTTGGGTAGCCCATTTATCGAGGGAGGCTATAGGCTATAAAACTTCACGCTACGACTAATAGGAGCGGAGCAGCGATGAAAAATGTTGTAAAAACGGGGACAATTTACGCATACGAAGTTGCGCGGGTCAGCTAGGTACAGATTATAGATACAATTGGACCACTCGGTGTGAATGTTCATGAAGAGCTATACATAGCAGTGTTTTCCCATATATTCTTACTAGCTATCCCGCGCAACTTCGTATGCGTAATTTTTCCCCGTTTTTAAAACATTTCTCGTCGCTTCTTTGCTCCTATTAGTCGTAGCGCGATGTTATATAGCCTATAGCCTTCCTCGATAAATGGGCTATCCAACAAAAAAAGAATGTTTCAAATCGGACCAGTAGATCCTGAGATTAGCGCGTTTAAACAAACAAACAAACTCTTCCGCTTTATAATATTAGTATAGATTAGGTACCTATACCTATTTTTTACTTGTCCAGCAACAATGTTTTATGATTTTACTTTAACCATCAATAAATTACTAAGTAATTAACACGTGCTTGAGTGCAACGAGTGGAAAGATATGCGGTATTTACATTGTGAAGACACATTCCTTTGACAAAAATCTGCAGTAAATGAGAATCTTTGGGCTTATCACTGAGATTAATCTTAGCCAGACGATGTGTTGTATAGAACGATAGGATAATGAAATACGTCAGGGTTGGCTGAACGATACGGCGATAAACGCCAGCTGGTCTGATCAAGGCCACATCATGATTTTGCTTAATCCTTCATG
Source organism: Herminia tarsipennalis (assembly GCA_945859575.2). Lineage (NCBI taxonomy): Eukaryota > Metazoa > Arthropoda > Insecta > Lepidoptera > Erebidae > Herminia > Herminia tarsipennalis. Next base: position 20,665,122 of record OX243850.2, read on the forward strand.
ATCTCGTTGAAGAGACCTGTGTCCTTGTGTGCTGTTACGATCCTGTAATAATGTTGACAATGATAGTGGTGGTGGTTAAAAATTGCAGGCTTTCTAAGTAAATCATCTTGGCCGATCCTAAAGCAATGTATATTTAATTTTCAAAGACTGATCAATGTTTCAAGGACTCTGTTGTGTTCAGAAATGCTGGCATCTTGCCAAAGCCACTTTGTACAGTGATTCACTAAACCTTGTACCATGTAACGATAACCAGATATTGGAGCATTTGACTTCTCGCAATTATACATGGAAATATATATGTATATTACGGGTCTTAATCGCATGAATAATTTAAGATAAAATACCTTGTTTATTGCCCGACGTTTCGACCGTATTGCAACGGCCGTGGTCACGGGTAGACTAGTTCAGCTTAACGTCGCCTCCGTGAAGCGAGGGTAGTTTCCGAAACCCGCGCTTCACGGAGGCGACGCTGAGTGAATTTTACCTTAAATTATTCACGCGATTAAGACCCGTAATATATATATTTTCATAATGTGTACAAATCGCGAAAGTTTATTAACATTATACATGTAGATCCATCTCTTGTCGTAGATTTATTTTCAAAGTGGTGACTTTTCTGGAATATTACTTAAGTATATTGCTTAAGCGGCTACTTACTCCGAGACTTATTAATTACACAGATAAAATATATTTCAATTACAACACTGTTACGTAAAAGTATAGCATTCAATTGACTCGACCACTTACTCTATAAATAGACAACATTCGCATTGTAATGACCTTATCGAATAAATGGTTTAACTCAACTACGGCAAAGGGTGCCTTTGTTCATAAAGAAATTCTGAGGCCTTGCGTAACAAATGACTCAATTTAAACTCCTTCTATTTCCAGTTGTAAATGGCAGGATTTCTGTCATCAAAGTTCTCTTTGAGTTGTCAAAGTGGGTAGTTATTAAGTCTAATTACAACTGCTATGACTATTTCTTGGAAACTAAATTGCTGGTTTGAATCAAAACTTAGTTGATTACGACCAGTAACTTCCACTTTCAATTACAAAACATGCTCTGGGTACGAGGACTGGCTTATTAAAGTCTTTGGAATCTGAAGCAGGCGACGTAACTTGTTCTAAAGTGAACCACCATGACGATACACGGTGCTAAAAGTTACAGAAATCAATCGTAATGCCAGAAATCTTTCTTGAATGGTGGTTGGATAAGTATGTCATGGTAGAATCATAAAATAAAATTTCTGTCACACAACTCACAGTATAATGAGCCTTAAACAAAGAATTGACATAAGAAAGTAGTTTTCACTGCAGATCCTGCATAATTTATGTTGTTGGAGGAGTTACGAGTAGATAAATTGCGTGATCATGGATTCCAATGGGAGGAAGATATCTGTGCGTTTAAAGATACCATTTTTTTAAACTTTTATCTTGTTTTATGTTTTACTAGCTTACCCGGGCAACTTCGTCTGAGTAAATTTTCCCCGTTTTTATGACATTTTCCATTGCTGCTCCGCTCTTATTGATCGTAGCGTGATGTTATATAGCCTAAAGCCTTTCTCGATAAATGGGCTGTCCAACAGTAAAATATTTTTTTCAATTCTGACCGTTCCTGAGATTATCGCGTTCAAACAAACAAACTCATAGCTTTTTAATATAAGTATAGACAAATCGAAACCAATAAACCATAAGGTATAGTTTTGTGCCACGTTTCTTTGCATTTCCGCTCCATCTGGTTGTGAAAGACTAATAAATATTTGTGAAGATCAGTGGTTAGACCCCTAGGGACAAATTGATGCATATTGTTATGCAAACTATTCGTACCTTAGAAATTAATTCGAGATACTTTATAAACATGAGTAGTAAGGTCGCAGACCAACACTTTGCAATTTCATTGTTCTATAAAATGTTATGGGTTTGGCAGAGCCTTGATAGGCCTATATTTTGCTATTATAGCGAAGTAATTGCCGTTTACGTATTCAAGCATCGGGTTACTAAGAATTTTCCTAAGGAAATACTTCGCCAGGCATTACTTGTAAACGCAAGGTGATTTTTTATGAAGAGATCTGGTTGACGATAATATTATTTGCAATGCGGGTTTTGCCAGCTTGAAATGACGTCAGACCTAATAGGTAAAAAACTCAGATAATTGCTAGATGTGTTGTATAATTAATAATTACTTCAGGTCTAGGACACGATGAGAATAATAAACAGATACGCCTAGAACGTTGATACTTAATAAAGTTATTTGCCTAAAGGTCAAACCACTTAGATGGTAACACAATTGCCGGCTCGATCCAGAGTCCAGAGTCCCATTCAATTTTCCAGACCATTGATCGTCCGCCGGGTTGCACTAGTTCAACGTTAGTAAGGTCTACGTCGATTCGACGTCATAGCCTCGGGCCGATTTATAAATACACCAAACATGTATTGACGAAAGCATCTACGTCACACGACATTGACAACTTCTAGTTCAATAAAATTAACGGCAATTTCCAACGTGAAGAACTTTATTTAAAGATTGATATTAAAGAAAAAGGTCCGTTTGAGATCCGGTTTATGCCCATGGTTTGCACGCGTCTGCCATGTGACTTATGTACTTTACCAGAGTATTTCCTTAAAAGTTAATATTTCTGTCGCAACTAATCGCCTGAAAGTGTTGAGAACTTGCCAGGTACCAAGTCTGTTAGATCACAATACGCTCAGTGAATGTTTAAAATTGGATAACAAATAAATCTGATAGAATATTAAGCAGGATGTATTAGTAAACAGTAACAGTACATATTTCGTTTTCGACGAACCCTTAAAACAAGGAATCGATGAAACAAGGTCAGCTTTACTCACAAAATTAGAGTAGGCATCGATTATTGAAAGCGATTATATGAATCAATTATGATATATCGTGTTTCTTGAATCAATAATATAGTCTTGAATAACTGTGATGTCATCGATTTGCTGTAATGCCGGATTTAGCTCTTAGCTTTGATGCATGTCGACGGGAAGCCATTTTGTCCTGAGGAGCGAAATTGTGCCAACTGTTTACGAGTCACCGGTTGTAAATGTAGATTGCAGGAATTGAGATTATGTCAATTTGAGTTTGAGTTTATTTGTTGTGTACCGTTAACACAATGGAATACTAACATGACAAACATTGTAGATAAAAAACATGATATCGCTGTCCTAGTACACAATAACAATTTAATAGTAATAAAGATATAGCTATAATTACCAGAAGCCAAAATGTATGATGAACATAAACAACGCTATTCGATTTCACGCAAGCTTGAGAACGCAAGAATTAATACGTCATTGTTTTTTACCAATGCTTAAACAATTTTAGTATTACCTTTCGTAAAATCTCCAATGTAGGTTGCTTTAAATTCGTATAGTTAGTTGACTACCTCAGGCTAGAGACATCCAGAACTGTAGGCCTACTCTGTTTCTTTAAAACGAAATTCATGAATTTTCGTTTCCTTTAAATTTCTTTACTTTTTTTGTTGTTAATTACTACTTTCGCCGTAGGGTACAAGCCCTGTGTCACGGGGGACTTTAGAAACATACAAGTCACGGACACAAAGTCCACCCAGACCCGGAACAACAATTTGTGGATCACACAAAGTGCTGTCCCGTGTGGGAATAAAACCCACGACCTTTTTACAGGGACTATTCTAATTAAAATTGGGTAAGCACAAGAAGTTCGAACACATGGACGATTTTCTGGTACGAGTGGTTTAAATAGATGTTCCTGGTTCTGTATATTACCACCTCATTTTTAATCGAAACTTCGATCCAGTATGTTTTTATATTAGAGTAGGCCTCCTGAATCGTGAGCTTTCGTAACGAGAAGCTACCGACCAACGTCTAACATGATGAAGAAGGCAATGAAAGTTTAAATGATTAGGTTTTACTATCTAGAAATCGTGCGCAATTCAATGTAGCCAATCAATTGGTTATGGTATATTATTTTTGATGAACAAAGAAAAAATAATTTTCACTTTATGAAATTATTATGTTATTAACAATTCTAAGAAAGGCGAAACCATAGCTAATTTTGATGCCAATGCTAAATGTGTTTATTATTCTTGGCAATCGCTTACGACAAGTACCTAGAATATGTTTCTCGAAATATTTGGAGTATAAAATAAGTATTGCGCTCATATGTGCACCAACCATGTAAAAGTCCATTGTCGAATTCACGCCAGTTACATAAAACTTAATTCTTTCACAACTTTCTATTGTGACATATTATTTGACCATTGTGTATGCGTGCCATAAGGCAGTTTAAAAATAAATTTTAGTTGGTCGCAATCGTTATTTTCCACTGCAAAAGTGTAATCTTCAAATATTATGCAATTGGAAACTGTAGAATTTTGCTTTTCATATTTCATCAGTGATATTATAAACTAATAGTACCTATTGGTCTAGTGATAGGTGACCCTGACTGCTAAGCCGGAGGTTGCGGATTCGATCCTCACCCAGGATAAAACTTTGTGTGATGAGGACGATGCATGCTTTATTCTGTGTCTGGGTGTAATTTATCTATAAAATGTATGTATTTCGAAATTTATCAGTTGTCTGGTTGCCATAGTACAAGCTCTGCCTGGTTTGGTCTCTGCTTATGAGGTTACGTGAGCTGTCCCAAGATGTATAGAAAAAAAAAAACACAAACAGAACGCCATTTTTTTTTTATAATTTTGTTTGTTTTTAGCATCCACTTCTTTATTTATTGTTCTCAATTTGATAAATGTATCTTTATACTTAATTCGACAATTGAGATTGGAAATAGGTATGTTTGTGGTAGTCGTTAAATACTACTGGAAATCTCCAAGAAAAAATGGCTTAATATAATAGCCGTGTAACAACCTATAAAACTTTAGGCTCTTGATACGATAGCTTCAAGATCTGCCTTTCGGACGAAGCGCAAAAAACGATTGGTATACGAGTCTTGTTCGAATACCGCCTGTAGCAAATCCAGCAAGTGAACTTGTTTGTTTCGCTGGGGCAAAAAATCACTAGGTTAGCCAGAAATATAAAAAAAATACACAATTTCACATCATATTCGGTTTTCGTCGAATTTATCGATTGCATAATGAAATATGGTTAGTACGGATGTCATGAACCACTGTGCTCAATAGTTATAGAGTCAAGGGATATTGCTTAATTTAAGTCTTGCAATAGCTCCATAATCGATTATTCGTTTAATATATACCCAGTTACTGTGGGAAAGTTTGCAGGCAATTAAAGTTTGAAATCCTTACCTTAGATAGTAAAAGGAAATGAGCTGACGTCCCATAGATTAATGAGCAAAGATTTATAGATAAGTACCTACCTAGACTTCAGGGCTCCGGTTCAGGCTATGAATACCCACTTGAAGTCAAAATGTTTGACATTGATGGTCTATTTATCTCTTTCGTCTGAATGGTTGTCCAAATGTCGTAGATAAAGATAGAAGGTCACTATAAAGTAAATCAAGGTCAGATATTTTGAGTTCGAGGAAGTATTCATAGCTAGAACTCCCATATAGATATTATCTCCATTAGTATGTGTTGGTTTCTCCGCGGATAAACTTCAAAGTTAAGTTTAAGGAAAAAAAACCTTTTAAAAAAATTCAAACTGACTGAATCACTCTGAAAGTAGTAATGTTGTTTAATCACGTTGATCTAGCGATCTACCCCGTCAATCTTCACTGTAAACTCTTTAAAAAGTCTGAACTATAGATTCTATACAGCGTTGGCGTCATCATGTGATACATCTGCCAATAAGTAGGCACTTGATATTCGTTAGTTCCAGATAATATCTCTAAACCTTCCTTCAGAGCTATTGACCTCAATATCGATCATGATAATACAGATTAAGGTTTACCGTTATTATTTATCAGTTTGGATGATCTGTCTCTTTTAGAACTGATAATTCTGAAGCAATTTTAAAAAGAGATCATTTACTCGTACCTGTAAAATGTTGGTTGTTGGAAAGCCATTTTCTTAAAAGTTATTTATTCCTTTCTATAAGTATCTACGACTTTATGCGTGGGTTTGTTTTTGTTTCGCCAAATGGTTTCAGTGGGAAATGAACGTTTTTACCAGTTTTACTAAAGACCGAAAAGTTTCAAAAATACTCATTCCCTACATTTCTGAGAAATCGAATCACATTCTTCTGAGTCAGTTTAAATTAACATGCGAATGTTGTAAATAGGTTAATACGACTTCTGCAAAGCCGATCTCCCGGGGGTAAAAAATCTGGGTCAAGTAACCTCCGTCTTTATAGATATCTACAAGTTTGTCCCTTTCACATTGACGTGCTATTTCCAATTGTCTTGGCATTGCCTCTACATCCGAAGGAAATTGCCTATTAGTTATCTAGAACTTATAATTTACTGATAAGTTGCTACGGAAACTTATGAATTAAAGAAATTGCTGAAGTTTACGCGACTCTACTTATAAAATCTCATAGCCAAGTTTTGGCATGAGGCATGAAAATCTTCTCTTCTTTTTATTGGCTAAACAGTTTATCTTGTACATATTTTACCTTTTGTAAATCGCTGAAGGCGTGCGTCAATCACCGATTAGGTATATTTTTAATAATATCCAATAATCTTTTCTTGGCATGCCAGGTCTTTACTCAGTCTATACCTTTGTTACTGCACCGCATATGACGAGTCGTGGCTTTGGATGATCCCATTCCTCATTCCTAGTAATAAATTTAGTTTGATTTTAAAAGTAAATTTTTATAGTTGAAGCTCATCACAGTTCAATCGGTACGGAAACGAATATGTAGATAATAACGTTACATTTAAAAATAAAACATTGTATAAAACATTTTTGATGCTCTATGTTAAAGTATCGATAACCCGACATATGTTATTCAGTCACATTGTAGGTTCGTCTGAATACAGTATGTTATATCGAATATTTTATTCTTATTTACATAATGTGTTTGAATAGCTAGCGTTGTGTGTTTTGTACAGACATGTGTTCCAAGACGTGAGTATTTTGTTGTAATATATTGCTATGTATATTATATTATATGATTAGCTTTCGTTGGCTGGTGTACTTACCTATTCACATGTAATATTATATTTACCAAAATTTTCCGCCGCACGATTGTGAAAATTGAACGTAATAAGTCCAGCCGTCCGACTGTCCATTGCCAGTAACTTTGCCGTTATTAAAATTTAAATTACTGTTTGTACTTTCAAAATATTTGTACAGAAGCGGAATAAATAATAAAATTAGTCTAAAGGTCAAAATGATAACATACAATGCTACATAATAACAATGATATCAAGAACGTCGTTGCGTAAACAGCAGACAGACAAATTGATAACACTTCTAATGATAGAGGAGAGACAGGGTTCTCTTTTCTAAATCGCTGTTCATTTCACTTCAAGGCAATGTGAAATATAAATGTATGTCGGAAAAGCCCGTCTTAAAACAGCTTTCAATGGAGCAAATATTTGTTTTGCGTTCCATTTTCTTGTAGAACGGACATCTCGGTCAACTCAAATGGGTCTTGGCCGTCCGTCCCCTGTGCCAAGTCAAGGCTGGCCAACTATGATACCACCTACGGATTTTTGGGTTAATGCACGTTTTACCATGGCATCTTGTTCTAAAATTCTTTAAAATGTTGTGGGAAAAATTGTAGTTTTAATTTAACTTATCCGTAGTTTATGTTCACGCTCGAATCTCGATATTATTAGTTACAAGCGTAATAATTATTAAGTACACATTAAACAACATTTAATAACGTTTAGTACCTATAATTAGTTTACTATGTAGGTATTCCTTATTTATCATAGTAGTGTGCATTGTTTTAATGATCGTATTATATATAAAAAAAAATATTGGTTGCACTCTGGGAGTGCCGGCAGAATTGAAAACTCGAACATCAACGTTGTGCATTTTTCAATATTTTGGAATGGTTAAGGAAAACATTTTTTTTTTATTTTGTCACTATAAAAGTACTATCATTTATGTGGTTAAATACAACATTCATCTATTGTCCTATCGTACACAAACATGACAAATAAAAAAAATAACAATGACAACGACATGACAATTAAATTAAAAATATGAAATATTAAAAAAATCAAAAAATTAAAATTAAAAAGGGAAGAAGTAATCATTTAGACTCCAACCGGGGTCTTCTGGTTTCGAGACCACCCGATTCTCCACCAATCTTACGGTCACGTGATCCTGACGCGAGTTTAACATTTTATACCCATACCAAAAAAAGTGCACAACGCCGCTTAAGAAATTTTCACTTCAAAAAACTGATACATTTCATGTTTGAGAGACTAACATATTTCTAACAAAAGGCATAAATTTACATTTATTTTATTTTATAGGTATCTTTCCAACGCATTAGCTTTACACTTTATTAAACACTTCAGTAAACCTACCATAAGATTGTACATATTTTTAGAAACGGTATTGCAAATGACAACTCAGCTAAATTAAATCAACTGGAGAAAATTGGTTATGATTGCTGTTGTGTTATAAATCTGTCAGAATCAATTCTCACAATTGTGCTCATAATACCACGTTCCTGGTGCACGTGCCTTCAATTGATATTGACCTGAACGAGGACAATATAAGCTGCCTATACAATATTAATGTTCAAGTCTCAAGGATAAATATATTGTCAATCTATTGATGAATGCAAGATAATGTCCATAGTAGTTATATGACTTGTGAATTAGAAATCGTTACGCCTTGGGAGTTCTATATTTTCCATACGGTTGCTTTAATAGATTAATATTTAAATGAAAGTCCTGCCTCCTTCATTCATTCATCAATGCTCCGCCCAAACACTAGGACCTAAACAGCTCAAATATACAGATTTAAGAAACGATTTCATGAAACTCGAGCTTTAAGCAGGTCTACAAAATTAAGGCGAGAGAAATATGATTGTACCTAATCAGCCTATGTCCATAAGCTGGTTTGGTACAATAATTTATTGCAGTAGGAGAGAGTGCCGCTCAGCTCTAATTTTCAATAATACAGACATGACAAAAGTTGCTAAACATTTGCACTTTCGACTTATCACCCCTCACAAATTATTTATCAAGAATCATTGTTATACCGAAAAATTTGTTATCCAAACTCCAAAACTATTAAAAGCAATATTTTTATGCAAAATGCACTTTTTTCAATATACTTGCAGTCCTGTTAGAACCATTTTCGTTACTTATGATTTTCTTAAATGAATATTTATTATTCTTACAGATTTCTTAACTTTGACCTCCACAACATGAATGCTCCTGCCCCGTATGATTAAAGTTACTTTGTCTTTACTTTTTTTTTATACTACGAAATGAGGCGACGAACAGGGGGCATAGACAAAGTCACATTGGAATAGCGATGTCGTTAATGAAAAAGAATTATAGTATAGAATTTGAAGTTTGCGGTGGAGACCATAGACAATTTTTATTTTATTTGCGAACGATTAGTACAGCGTTATCGAATTCGCCACGGAACGAATATACCTTGTCTAAGCCCTCAGGTCTCGCGCCTGATGGTAAGCGTCACGCTAGCCAATAACAGTATCACTGTCACCACAACAATTACCGCGTTTGGCTCTCTGATTGGTTACCTACATTTATAAGCTTGCAGCGGGCCAATCGAAGCTCCAAATGTGTCAATCGCATTAAGGTAACACAAACTTGCACTAAGCACACTGTTCTATATTTCTATATTTAAAAGAAGAAACAAAGAATAGTTTATTTTGACGTATTTTTAACACACATACAAAAAAACAAAACGCACATTATACAACGACAGTATATTAAAAAGACAAAAAAATAAGAAATATTCATGTATATACGACGAAAATAAGACCTAGTTTACAATATGCCAGTCTGATTTTGAACTACCTACTGCTCAAAAACGCAGTGTTAATATAAAGAGGTAATACATTAATGCAGGTTTCTAATTATTGTTCGTGACTAGTGTGTTATTTTACTACATGAAACCAGTTAAATTACTATGATTTTATGCTAAACAATAGTTTATTGTTCACGCTATATAATTATGTCATTCGTGAGTCTAATGTCGGTTAGTATACTTAGTATACATTTACGTATAAATTGCGTATATCTAGGTTTGGTAAATACCGAGATTATAATAATACCTTAATATAATTAGGTAAATTCGTATGTGACGTGATTATAATCATAAAACAATATCTAACGTAGTCATTATCAATGATGACGCTAAATGTTTTTATCTAGATTAGGCCTAGATTATATTTGTTTCCATACAAGTGCACACGAATATGATATTATGTCCTAAATATATAGCACAGAAAACCCTGATATATCTACATATCATGGTTCCCTCAGGTTTAAAGATGTGAAATTTTTACAATAAGTCACATCAAATTGCTATAGATGTGTACAAACATACATGATAACAGCAAAATAATACTTGACACGTTATAGTATACTTGAAGGAATTATTAACTTGTCAATTAGTAATGAGACCTCCATATTAACATATTCATGAGTTTCAAGCAAATTTCAACCTTATGCTTTAAATCATAAAGGTAGCATAAGATTCGTGACAATGTTGTTTCGATCATCGCTCACGCTTGCTTGCGACAGCCTTGCAGTTCTCACGGATCGTTCGCGGTGTCGTCTTGAGATCGACACCGGAGGTTAGGCAAACTATTGCAAAATTGTGAACTGCTAGATACATACTTATATGGGAAACTTAGAAATTTGTTATTAACGGTTAATATATAGCTTCTAGTGGTGAAATTGAGTTTCTTCACATCCTATTTCCACAGAAGTTCATTCATAAGTTTATTCATAATTTCAAAAAACTTGGATCACAGTTCGCTTTTCGAAAAAGGCCATAGTCGAACTTAAAATAGTAATTCTACAATTGCTCTTACCGAAAAGGCCCATAGAACACTGGCGGGTCTTAGCTTAACACAATATTAGGGGTATGCGTTTTGAGACAATAGGTTATTGTAATTATAGGTTCAGTCCTGGAATAGCACTAAACCTACAGGCTTCTTAGTTCCCTTGTCGGTTTAAATCACAACCCTGGTGTTTTTGTACAAATTCGTAAACGGGAAGATGTTATCAGTTGCATAGTCGATAGCTGTTACGCAAGAAGCTTAGGTTACTTACGACAATAAATAATACCGTGTAAATGAATGTAATCTGCTTTATCTGTAAACCGTTTCTAATCAAAAAAACGGCGGGTTACGTAGTATTCTTCTAGATTACAAATAGATTAGCAATCGACAGCCAAAGTTCAACGATCTAGTCTAGAAAATTTCGAATTCTGGGATATATTTAACTAAAGTTATAGAAAACCTTGGAAAGAGAAAATCAATAAATGGTCCTTATACTTTTTCCTTTCCAAAAGTTCTTAAAATACTATTGCATTAGATTACGGAGGTAAGAGGTTTGGTTTGACGGCTGAATGAGTTGATCTTTTCGAAAACTTTATTAAAGATGATAGATAACTATAAAATTGCTTGAGATAATAGATTAGGTAATATCTTGATCTATAGATATAGGTAAACCAATTAAAGTTGAATCGTTTGTCAATTAGTTTGAATAGATAATTCAGCCGGTGTCTTTCCTTCTAAAAAATGTGTAGTCTTCTAATAAAGAGAATCATTACATTGATGAAACAAATAGTAATTCTAAAAAATTTTGCCTCACATACCGTAGCAAAAATATTAATGAACCATGTGCTGGAATGCGTTTTAATTATGAAATTCAATTAAAACTATGCCTTTATCTGAATATACAACTAGAAGAAAGTGTTTGTGTCAAAACTTTTGATTTAAAACTGTAAGTAAGTACCTATTATGTTGCTGTACAACACGTAAGACTTACATAATGTAGGTGCAACTTGTAACATCATTAGGTATTAGCATTATTTTAAAATAAAGTCATATATATTGTGAGGATGAGGTAAAGAGCGACATACATATCAACCCATATGATGGCCCACTGCTGGGCACGGGTCTCCCCAGTAGAACCTACTAGTATGTAGATCCTGGTGGTAATAGCCATAATCACCACGCTTGGCGAGCGGGTTGGTGATCGCAGTAAGGCTTTAAGTACGCAGAGGACGCTGCTGCCCGCCCTCCGGTGTGAAATCCTTTAGTCGCCTTGACGACACCCACGGGAAGAGATGGGGTGGTACTATTCTTAAGCCGGCACCACACGGCAATAATTGATATCAAGAGCGACATATTCGTGGTCATCTTTTAGGCTTAACTCATTTTTCTGTTAAAACATTTTCAGCACGAAATTGACAACAATTTTGGTGGAAATAGACCTTTAAGTTTATATCGCCGCTTCACATAATAAACATACGTGTATACGACGGCGTATTCTTATTAGGTACCGCTTGTATATTTTCGGTGTACCCACATAATATAGGTTCGTTTATATGCACACTACGTCTCATATGAAGCAATATACATATTTTACCAGCTGTTGTTGATTGTTACCGAGGCCCATCGATTTCTGTATTGAATATTTTACTCCATCGTGAATAACACTACTAAATAAATTCAAATACTAACATACTGTTAGTATTTGAATTTATTTAGTAGTGTTATGAGTAACCTATGTTTGTAACAGTTTTAGGTATGTGACAGTTTTAGGTCCAATCAATCTATGACGTAGAAATTAATTTGACGATGACGATTATGTCTTAGTAAAATCAAGGATAAACCTTGAACAATATCACAAAAAATCTTGTACCTACTTACTTGAAGACTCTAACGAACGTCATAAAGAAAACATTCTATGTGGTATACAAGTAATCCAGTCATAGATAATTTATAACTCAAAATTTAAGTTTATTATGTTTTTACGTAAATGATCTTTTGTTGAAGGTGAACGTTCACCGTGTGAACTTTGGGGTCCCCGCTATCTTAACAAATCTAAACACTCATGAATATTAAACAACTTTAAACAAGTAAATCGTCGGTTTCCTCAACAAACCACAGATTGTTTATAAACTGAATTGTAAAGTTTATAAACAAGCTCGTTTAATTAAAAAGACCAATTAATTTGTAGATTCGGTCATTGGAGGAAGAATTCGACTCAATTAGACGATGTGCGAACGCCTTTGTTTAGTTGAAATCGGCTGGGGATGACCAAATCGGATTAGTAAATGTGACTAACCTGACATGGGTACATTACGTCAATACACGTAACACCGAAAATGTAAAAGAAAAGCACATACATATAGACATTGCTCACAACAGTCACACCTCATTGATATGGAATATCGGACCACTTTGTCTCGAGATTCCATGTCCGTGAATAAAGGGAGATTCCTTGTTCCGAGCAAGCTTTCTTTCTGTACTCTTGGGGTTTAGTGGCCAAAATCATGAAAGTATTGGCATGCGCGCAAAGCAATGCTATATTAAGTTTCAGTCAGCTCTTAAAATTTAGTCGCATTGACTTACAACAAAGGAACTGTAGAAAATACTGTACAGTACCTGTACTGTATAGACAGCTATGTCCTGTCAGAATATGAGTGATGAATGTGACGATGGTCTGTACTCCATAAAGTCTTGCAAGCAACGAGTATTTTTACCATATTATTTCGTCGTTATTGATTGGTTTTTGAAGGTGAATACGTAAGTAATATAATATGTAGGTATGTACTAAAGTAATGTGACATTATATTGGCTCGGCGAGTATCGTTAAAACTGGCATTAAATGTAGAGGCACATCTGTTCTGAATTGTGCCAAACGTTTTCATGTTCTTAGTTACATTGTGAATAAAGAACTTTGACATATTTTAGAATCATCACTATGGCATTGTCCAGGAGTTTTTTGTTCTACATGAGTCAGTTTTGTTATTTCCGTACATAATATAACGATGACTAATTTCCTGTGCTATGTTTCTTTACTGACTAATCTTCTACTACGGTAGCTATTAGTTTCTTCTAGCACTAATCTACACTCATTAAAAGCTAACGTGTTCTTGTCATTTGGGTACTTCATATTAGAACTATCCACCCGTGACCATAGCCGTTTCAATACGCTCGAAACGTCAGACAAAAAAAAGGTTTAAACCTACCTTAAAATATTTATGCAATTAATATATGTATTCTATATATATAGTATGTACAAATGACTAAAGTTAATCAACATTTATTAAAACTAAGTATCACCGATGAACGAATACGATTGTAAATATCGATTTGATGGACAGAGATGTTTAAAAATGTATAGAGCTGTGTTTATAAATACAGTCGATACATCGCTGCAGTCTATGTTATTACAAGCTCAATTTACATTCAACATCTGAAATGTAATTGCTAGACATGTTGGCTTTCCCTGTGGACTTCCTTAACGTCACGTTCGATGGATTTAATTAGACTATAATTATAGACCATTGCTGTTATTCTGTGTTATAAGTTCGTCTCCATAAATATTGCTAGCAATTTTTTTGTTGAGAACATGTTAAATAATGATAAAATTAGTTTTCAATTAATAACTTCTATTTTGGACTCTTAATTGCCAATTTGGTTGGCAACTTATTGTATCTACCTAAATAATTTGCCACGAATTTGTGTTGCCAATTCAGACATCACTAGCTGTTCTTGGATGGAGTGGGTAGGCTGAAACTAAGTACTTGTTACTTACGTGCCCATTTTATCCCTATTCTAAAATCAATGCAGTTGTCATGTATTTCGATGAGAGGAAGTTTAGACATAAAATTCAGGCTCATGACTCATGTTTCCTATCGATAAATTATGTAATTTACCTTATCAGTAGTGTTCTGTTATTGTTCCGTGTTTACGGATGTGGTCGGCTTTATTTTAACAGCTGAGGCTACGTATTTACCTATTACATCGATTAGTTATCTGTTTATGTGATAAAGATGAGGTACATATGATGACAAAAGTTAATAGAACAAATTAATGTTAAATAACAAATAGCATTGAATTCTTCTTATTGAATTCGTCTAAACCGCAGAAATAATAGTATTCATTTTGGATTCATAGAGTGAGACCGAAAGGATCGTTAGATAAAATAAAATTAAAAGAAAAATACTTAAAATAAATAATAAATGCGTCCTATTTGTCACGCATATTTTTTTTTATATTTTTTTTTAAAAGACCACTCCCGGTACAAGACCTGTATCGCGGGGACTTCACAAACATACAAGTCACGGACACAAAGTACACCCAGACTCGGAACAACAATTTGTCGATCAGACAGTCGGACACACTCCCATCGCGCCACAGAGGTAGCAAAATATCATGGGTTTTTTAATGTTATGTAACAATGTTTTGTTTTGTGAGTCAAGCAAGATAGTTACTTTAGTAGCGCCCATTGACATCAAGGTGAACTCAATAATTTTGTACGAAGTACATGTGTTTAAATTAATGACAAGTTGTATAAAGTTCTCAAATGAACTAGGAATACAAAATTGCGGATGTTATTTCCCTAATGACCTAATGGTGATGGCGTTATAATATTTAGTAATAATGAAGGCCAACAAGCCGATCGAATTCACGCAAAAACAACTCGAGCGTTACATTTTAGTTGGCATTATCCAGTTACTTGTATTAATAATAATATCTATAATATCTTGGGACATCTCATACAACGCTACCTGATCCCAAACTAAGCAGAGCTTGTACTATGGAAACCAGACAACGGGTAAAAATACTTAAATATTTCTAAATATATACATATTATAGATAAATAACATCCAGACCCAGAATAAATCATCAAGCTCGTCACACAAAGTTTTATCTCGGGTGGGGATCGAACCCACGACCTCCGGCTTAGCAGTCAGGGTCACTAACCACTAGACCAACAGGCCAGTCTTGCTTGGGTTAAGTTGAAGAGAAGCTATAGAATTACTCAATGAAGTGCTTATTCGGGTTATAATTTTTCTGAATAGTAGAAAAGAAAGATTAATAAAAGAAAAATATTGAATTTCCTAACAACACGTCGTTTATAAGTTCTGAATAGCGGAAGTTTTAAAAGCTATTAGGTGCACTACATTATTTATGCAGATTATCTCGCCTGATTGATGTACCACGCGTTAATCGAACTAGATTATTTATCAACGTGTTCTTTTAACTATAAATTTGAATACGATTATAATGAACGGAAGACTAGATCTAGATATTATCGTGGGCGATTGAACGTAAAATGTATAATGACTATCCGTACGTCACGTCTTAGGTAGGTATACATATACGATAAGTGTATTTATTATTACAAACTTTTATTTTATGGAACCCCAAGCTCACGACGATGGAGTTGGATGAATCAGACAAAGGTCACATTGCAATTATCCAACGAGTTTTCTTATTGTCCTTGTTTAAAAAAAAAAATTTCCGGAACCTTGGTAACTTTTCTACGGAACCTACTTTGGGAAACTCTGTGTTAAATGATAACTGTGTTTCAGTATTTTTGGATTTGCACGATACATCGAGACTACAGAAGGAAACCTTAATACAACGCACGCTCGTTCAATTTACCCGTTTACCATTTTGGGTTGATATCAGTGTTCTGGAATTAAAGATCTGATTAATTAAAGAAAAACAATAATTTGACGTATCGGCCACAATTTACCGATTCTATGTTGATTGGTTATTTTGATTAGCAATAAATAATTGCTAAAAGTCGTGTTTTAGGGTTCAAATACTAAATCGTAAATTGCACACGGCGTTTCTAAAGAAATTAGAAACGTATAAAATGTTGATTACTAATATTATTTGATGTTGCAACACGTTAATTAAAGTAAACACTAGATACGTATACAGTATTTCGAAATACGCTTCATTTCGTAAAGTTATAGTAGGCGTAAACAAACATGCAAATAGAAAGAAACAAACTATAAAAGACATGTCCAACTAAACAGTCCAAAATTACTACGCAAATAACCTACTGCGCTGTGATGCTTTCATAGGATTATCGAAGATCGTGACAATTTTTACGTTTAAACAAATTCTTGCCTTTACCGCTATTCATGAACTCACATTATAAATCACTTGACGTCACGAGCAATCTTTGCCATTTATTAACACGGTAAACTTCAAAATCCCACACAACAAAATGAGCAGGTTGTCCCGCCTACAACGCACAACCACAGCAACCATTAATCTGTGCAACATTCTATGCAGAAGACCGGCTCCCTACAGCGAGTTGAAACAGACTCACACAGACATATACTCTCAAATACAC
Organism: Herminia tarsipennalis; assembly: GCA_945859575.2. Classification (NCBI taxonomy): domain Eukaryota; kingdom Metazoa; phylum Arthropoda; class Insecta; order Lepidoptera; family Erebidae; genus Herminia; species Herminia tarsipennalis. The sequence goes on from OX243850.2 coordinate 20,682,322, forward strand.
AGATCTCGATCGAATCTCACCGAAACACCGCAAGTTGAGATCGTTCGTACGCGCTTCTTTATGTGTGTGTAAATTTGTTGTTGATCTGTGAGCCGGCTTTCTGTAGCAATCCAGCAATGTATTTTATGATTCTATGATGCATGAAGGTCACGAACACACAATGGAATGTTGCGAACGCAACAATAGATGGGCTTGGGCACACCGTGAATCGAATTTTGAATTTCAATCAATAGATACTATTTATATTATTAGCATTGTGCAGTTGCACGTGACTGTACCAAAATTGTGAAGTGTTTCGACATTTATTTGATGATATTAGATTCCATGGAATGTAATATCATGGTACTGTGATGAAACACGATATTCTACTTCGTTTATTCATCTATTGTATTGCGTCTATTCGAAATATGTTGAGTTGTTTTTATGGTACTAAAAACCTGTAGTTGGCATTTCCGTATTGGCATTTGAAATTTGAGTGCCTGTTTACGTTTGTGAGAAATGTTTTAATGGTATATTACGTAGGTATACAAATATATTGATACATTTTTGGCTTAATATCTATGGAAATTAACGTCTGCATGTCTGTCTGTCTGTTTGTTATCTTTTCAAGCTTAAACCACTGAACCGATTTAGATAAAATTTGGTACCTATGGAGATAGTTTAAGACCCGGAGGACATAGGATAGTTTTTATCGCAATAAGACGCCGTACATAAATTACGTGATTTTGGCGAAGGTCCGGTCAAAAAGTATACAAAAAATATTTCTACTAAATCTTAGAGAGAAAAAATATTATGTGAGATTCCAAGACACATGAACCCCCTCCCACCCTATACACTTCACGTATTATAACCGACATCCACGCGGGCGAAGCCGCGGGCGACAGCTAGTTTTAAATTGTATATCAACACACGTCCATCTTAAGGGTCACATAACTCCGTTGCTCTCTGACCTCAAATAATTATGCTCCGTACGGCGCGTCTAGAGCTACATACCGTAAACGATGTGGGTTCGAGATTCTAGCTTACATTCCATATAATAAGGCTATAAAAGTTCTTATATTGTGACGGAACACTATTTCTTGCTACAGGTTTAGATATGACAAGCATTCTGCGAAATTACAGTAAACCTGACATTTTATATTAAAACTGCACGTCTACTTAGACGACTGCACGGCAACGTAGGTACTGAAGAATGAAAATCTCCAAAAGCAACTCTGTCAGAAGAAGGTTTTCTTCTACTCCTGAAAACCGAACTAACCTAAGAAAAGAAAGAACAGTAATGAATACCGTGGTGAACCCATAATTTCAAATTTCCACCGGGATGCAGATATAGCTTTTTGAACTTTTTCCTCCACCTACTTACAGAAAGAATTTTGGAGTGAAACTTTATGAAAAGATGAATTCGTTCAATTACGAATAATGTTTTAGATGTATAAAGTAAATACAGTCCCGCTGTATTATAAACTATCTAATAACCGATAACATTTTGAACATGGCTGTACCGAGCTTTGAATCAGGTAGGTAATTATGGCTTGAAGCGAAACCAACAAAATTGCTCGCAGAAACCTTCGCCTCCGATCGTAATCCTGCCAGATAAGTTTAATTTATAACTCTTACTTGTTTGGAAACATCGTGGAGTTTATCAGTAAATAATAGGAAATTGAATTTCTTTGGTATATTTAAGTCTCACGTTGTTTCATTTTGAGTAGGCTATCTAACGCATCAATTCATTACCAGTTATTGTTCATAGAGACGTATATTGTTTGATAAACTTCAAATTGCGTGGGACCGATCCAATCAGCAGAGAAATAGATAACACAGTGAAGGAACTCCTTAATCTCTCCACATTTTTTTTTTATGAAACCTAGACTTACTTGTTCAAAGTAGGAACTCGGCAATCAAAAATCAGCCAATATACTAACTTTCAATTTGTAATAATTCAAAACTATGTTGCGTGATGTCGGATATTGTAGCGTATATGGATTGAAAAGGATTATTGAATTAATCATAGGCATATTGATTGATCATTTGTGTTCCACAATATTGAACGTTAAATGTAGTACTATAGAGATGCTATCATGCGTGCGAAAATAATAACCAAAGTTTTTCATTCATTCCTCCAGCTTTCATTGTATAGAATTTGAAAAGACGTTTTCATAAGTTTTTACCTTATGCTTTCTTATTCTAAGCCGAAATCGTCAAAATTTCCTAAAGCAAGCAAAAACGACATTCTAGGCCACTATTGCCAGATAATAAATATTTTATTACTTAAACTGCAGCCCCTTCGTTTTTATTAAGTCAGAATTCCAAAAAGCAACTCTAGACCAAACAAAAGTCGAATTCTCCAGCTCCATCGGCAGCTTGAAGTTGGCAAAAAAGCTACGGAATCGTTACTTTATACCAAGCAGCTTTTGTGGAAACAATAAAATGCGAGTTCCTGAATAACTTAGCCTAAAATGTTCACATTGTTCCTATGCCAAAGATAAAAACAGCTTTTTTCCAGGTCAGTATAGCGCTGGAGTAATTTTAATGAGTCTGTATTGTTTTAGTATTTTCCATTGTCAGTTTGTAAGCCATAATGTGTATTGTATACATGTATAAACAAACAGTCGAGAGTAGAGTGCACAGGTACCGGTGTTTGCTAAAGCTATTCCATACTGTTTGCGTATATTAACGTCATGGTTACGCGTTCCTGTGTACATATGTTTAGTATGTATCGAATTACGTAGAATATGTACATTATTTTATTACAATAAAATATTATGTTCGTATCGTATCACTGTTTCCAAGTGGAAATGACAATTTAGACTTCCTTGTATTTACTCACACAAAAACTTCTTAATATTGTATGTGCTCTATTAGTTTGCTATACTGGTTGTCGTTCCCATTTCTGATACTTTAGCGACCACTGAAGTGCATGTGCTGTGCAAAATGGAAAGTATAGAAAATGGAGGAAGTTCTCACATATAATTATTTCCTTCCGCCGTATACCATTGACTTATAAAATTGCTCATGGAAATCTGATCTCACAATTATTGCACAGCAATTTTCAAAATACTTCCATGGTTATTTAAGCCCGTATAATTTTTACTGCAGTATGTCGGAATTGTAATTGTTTCTTCTGCCCATTGTTCTAAGTTTCAAGATCAAAATCTAGCGACTAGGCGGACTGCCGGTGCTTACGAATTGAACACTTGGGGTTATATAACTGGCTTTCCACATTAAACGACACGATACCGATACGGAAAATCCTCCTTGAATATTTAATGAATTGTCCAATTTGATTTATTGACGAGCAGCTTCGGTAAAGTTGTATAACTTTGCTTCTCATAATATTAGGCCAATCGATTATAATTTTTCAAATCCTGGATTCTATAGAATTGTTTCTGTCTTCTGGATCATCTGTCACTACATTAACCAGCTCAGGGCATTAGAAACTAGGAATCTTGGCTTCGCAGTAGTATAAGTAAGTGTTCGTGTAAGTATCGTCTCTACATCGTATCGTCTACTGCGAGAAGTTACATTGTACCTTGTTTATTTTACAATACTTCTTGTGAGAACTTGTTTCTCTGAGTACATTCCGGGTTAGATAATACTATATCGTTTTCCTATTTTCGTTCCTCGAAATGTCTTTTAGCGCTATTTCCGCTAATCCAAACACGTGTGGACCGTTCATCTATTCTTGTTTTTATTGTACGATGATGTAATGCACAGTTGTGAACTAAATTGGTGTTTTGTCAACGATTTATCGAATGAATAGTGCTTTTGTCACACATCATTATGCGTTTTAGTTCCCGTGTCAGAATCTTTTACGATCCCAATATGAGTTAGAGACCATAAAAAACAATATATCCCACTGGATGCATTGACAGTTCTATGAAGATTGGGTAGGTATTGCGCAAGGAGCTTTTTATTCTCCTTTAAATTGATGCCAAGCGCACATATTATGTTGTTTTGCAATGCTTAATTGTATGTATAATTGTCTTATATTTCCCATACCTATATCCTCTAGTTCTCAATGTATACTTAGCCAACGGGTCGCGATGTAATGACGCGGTGCGTCGTACCACGTTGTACCAAGCGCCGACCGTCGCGCGCGCAGCCCCAGCTGTTTTTATACCACGGTGTAACAGATTAGCCTTTAAACAATTGTAGGAAACACGCGTTTTAGTTGCGTAAGCTCATGGTGGCGATATGGGTTTTATTGCTTTTAACCTTTAATTAAAGAAATCGAGAAACGGCGATAACTCGATACGACACCACCATTTAAGTCCAATAATAAAGTCACAAAACATTTGTGTGAGTACAAAGTCACCCTCAACACACTTCGCTCGAGCAACGCATCGTTCAAGGAAACAGAATCTAGGAACCGCTTTGGAACAAAGAGACCTGAGAAGCTTCCTTCTGTACTGTAGTTACAGTCCAATCTCTACTGAATTGCATCATAAGAATATTTCTATTTTTATTACAGCAAAACGTAGGCACTATAACTTAACCGAAGGCCTACTTCATTACCTAACTACGATGGTGTAGAAATTATTAAAACAAGAGTGTTTACTTTGAGAACGCTTTTTTGTTTGAGGTCAACATTTGACCACAATGATTCACTGTTTACAGCGAATGTTGATTGCAGACAGTGTAATCTTTTACAAAGTGTATTTTACGCTTCACTGTACATGTCCGGAACGCTACAGAATAAAAAATAAACGTAACGAGTTCGTGTACTCAAACCCTGGGAAGATTTCTTCGTAAATACAATTTCTGTGATTTTATTTAGTTTTATGATAACCGCTGATAGCTTGTTATTAAACGAATGTAAACAAAATAAATCCTCCTGAAATTGTTTGTTGTTGTGTTGTGCAAAGATATTAAGCGCCTTATGTTATTGTATTTAAGGTTCAATTTAAGGAGTTTTATAGAATGCGATTTTAATGTAGGTACTACGCAAATTGCAAGAAGGCCAACACATGTTTGAAATTGATGCATGCATATGCTCATGGACTTCATTATTTTTTTACGCTCGATTTGTTGTTTTCCTTTTGCTTATTAATCAATTTGTAGTCAGGTCACGATCTTGTTTTTATGCCCCCAATTTGTCTGGTTTAAAAGTTGAATAAAAACATGACTTAACTTTGTTATTGTATATTAATTAGTAATATTTATATAAGGATTTGATAGTATGCTAGGTAATAGGTATGCCATCTCATAAAAAAACATGATTTTTACATATTATGAAGCCTTGATTTTAGATTTTTTTTTACTTCCTACTTATATTATCCGAAAGTTTGGATGTATGGATGTTTCTTACCCTTTCACGCAAAGAATATATAACGGATTTTAATGAAATAAAATAGCATATATGTATAATGCTACGAACATAAACAAACGCGGAGGAAGCCACGGGGAAAATCCAGTTGACTATAAAGTAAATAATGCTTTGTCTTTTGACTATTATCGTCATTTAATTCCTCACAGGCCACAAGTCAGTCCAAACTCGAATTATCACACAATGGCATTCCAGCCGCGCATGCGCAAGCGCAGTTCGGGCAACTGATGTTTGTTGTTCTGTCTTGTTGAGGAAGAAATTTTGTTTCTGAAAATATTGACAGTGACGTCACTACGACTCCGCTGCGCTGCAACGTGCGCGTACGCAGACGCTACGAATGTTTGTCGTTGTTTATCTAATCTGCTAGCTTGTTGTTATGGAAACATGTTTAGTAGGTTCTTAGTACTTATATTGTATGACAAAAAATATTTTGGTTTGTTGTATCTTTTGTATCTATGCTACGAAGCTCGTTTCGTTATAAGCTACCGGAAAATTTAAGGGATAGTCGTGATTCTGAATAATACTGCCATGTTTTTCAGAATTATAAAGGTCTTCTGAAGTGTAAAAAACCAGTTTATGAGAAGTTTTTTCTGAGAACATAGTTCACAGTTGACATTATTATTACCTCTGTCCAAACGTTCAGATGATATCACTATCGCCAACAGCTTGGCTTTGTAAACTAACTGCGTCCTTGTATTGCGAGAAATTCTATTGAATTATCGACCTTATGAAAATTGTCTATGAAATCGATTAGATTGGAATATCTGATTAAACATTGTGTAGTAATAGGCCAGCTATTTCCCACGTTTTGTCCTTGATAATTGATAGGTCATGACCAGGCTATAAGTAAGCTCCTTCCTAACAAGTTTTAATTGGCAAATTCCGCTATATATGGAGTAGTTCGTTGTACCGGATTATTTCAATTTACATACCATTAAACGGGCATATCCCCTGAGAGATTTCTAAAATGTACTTCAGTAACAAGTAGAAATCAACAATCTGGGAGTATAAATATTTTTCCACCATGCCAGGCTTAGTTTGCTTATTTCTAGTCCTGGGTAATGTTAATAATTTTCTTAGACTTATGTACCTAATCATGAGATTATGACAAAACAATATTTTAATAGATTGACAATAAAGGATGTAACTACACGCTGCACTGACTTAATTCCCTTAACAAGCCATTGAGTCCCAGCTGTCGAATAGATGTTTCCTCCCTATAATTTTAGACCAGTTAGATGAAACATTCAATTTAACTATGGAATGCGTGGCTATTACTGCTAGCCACTTTATGTAATACTAGTTGACCCACGCAACTTGTCTGCGTTTATTTTCGCCGTTTTTGCAACATTTTCCATTGCTACTCCGCTCCTATTGATCGTAGCGTGATGTTATATAGCCTATAGCCTTCCTCCATAAATGGGCTATCTAACAGTATAATAATTTTTCAATTCGGACCCGTAGTTTCTGAGTATATCGCGTTCAAACAAACAAACTCTTCAGCTATATAATATTAGTCTAGATGTATGTTCATGAAGTACAATATCAACATCACAACGTTACGCCATTATCCCTTAACTATCAGTTTCCTTCCAAACAATTTATCTGTGATTTCCTGTCCTTTGGTTTTCTAACTTTGTGATGATGGTATTGAGTCAATCAAAAGACAATATAAAATTGACGTTTTTGAATCACCATTGTCAAATAATATAAAACAGCCATTCGTAGACGGAATAGTAGGAATATGACTACACAAAATTCATTACAGCCGAATTGAAACCACGTTCTTAATGTAAGTCATTTGCAAATGAAGGTAGAAAATATTCCAATTTACTACAGCTTGCTCTGGAATTAATCTTGATTAATTAAACGCCGTGAAGTGTCTGATTTGCATAATTAATTAACATTCAAATTCGTTTGGTCATCCCTCGTTAATTTAATTGTTGGAGAAAGTATCTCGGTTTATTTTATGGTGTATTGAATCCTAACTTGGTGCTTTTTTTATTTGGGATTGCCGGTTTAGGCAGTTGCTTCATCCAAAGTGGGCAAGTTTGCAATTTTTGGGATCGTTTTATTTGAACCCGAAGATCATTATATTTGTTCCATTTAGAAAAAAATGCCAATACACGAATTGATAAAACCGTGCAACATTAAGACTGTGATAGCATTGCAGTATGCTATTTAAAACTCGTTGTAACGTTCTAGTATTGCACAGCTACAATTTCAAAAAAATATAAAGTTTACCGAGCGTGAAGCACTAATGCGTCAGGGAGGCCTAAAATTTTGGTTACCAAATCACGATTTACAATAATAAATATTATGGATTACGTTGTGGTTATGGTCTCTAAGTCACAATTTTGCAACCGAATTGCTTAGCTACTTTTATTTAAGTAGATTAGGTAGTTCCAAAATATAAATCACCAGACACTGATGATAACTCTTTTTTCTTCTTGGCGTTTCGGCAGCAAACACATTATAATATTACTAGCAGACCCGCGCAACTTCGTCTGCGTAAATTTCCACCGTTTTTAGCGTGATATATAGCATATAGCCTTCCTCGATAAATGGACTATCCAACAGTCCAACAGAAAGAATTTTTCAATTCGGACCAGTAATTCCTGAGATTGTCGCATTCAAAGAAAGAAACTCTACAGCTTTATAATATTGGTATAGATTTAAACTATAAAATACAATTTTTTCATCTTTTTGAAAGGGAAACTTAAAAAAATTCATCCTGCATCACAAATCTGTTCAGCAAACAAATTAAAATGTCAGACATTATGCACTTCCTTTGAGCAAAGGAAGCGTCTGTCTGCTCGCATTAATCACGAGACTTTAAAGCGACTTTGAATGCCCCATAGCGGCTATGTGATTAGTATAAGTGAAAGATTAATTCCTGTTGAAGATGGCTACGATAAGTCGACTGTCTTGGTAGAATGATTGATGATCTGGAGCGATTTTTAATGCCAAAATGCCTTCCATACTCTCTAAATTTGATAAAATTGATGTCTGACTTAAGCTTTCTCTCTTTTTGTTACAGAGGAGTGTTTCCATGGAAGAGCAGCTCATCAAAGAATACAGACTCCCCAACATCAGTATCATGGAGACTATTTGGCAGCAAGTCAAGTGGGAATCTTTCGTCAAAGAACTTGAACTGCGAAGTGCAGAAGTCTTTGACTCCGGCGTCATCTGGAGCGAATACTCCACACCATCACAAGAGACAAGGCAGCTCAGCTAGCGAAAAGCAGTTCGAAGATCTTGTCGCCAGTTCTATGGCATTGATTCAGCATGATAGGTAAGTTGATTCTATATTTCTTCAGCCTGGTACAACCACAGAATTCCATTTCGAATACATCTGAGTTTTTCGAGGTGTCTGTTCGATCAAGGCAGTATTTAAGATAAGAAGATGCATTCTTAATGGTTTAACCAACAGATAAAATCGACTACTTTCTAAAAGATTTCTATAAAGTAGCACAAAGATTGGCTTGATACTACTTGACCTGGACATTCTATTGTTATAATATCTATTACCACTACAAAACTATTTAAAGCAAGAAGTTGGAATGCGATTTTTGTAATATATTGATACGTATTGACGCACCTGTCTTCGATAAAGATTGCTTATAATACTTTGAACATCTGTCCAAGTAAGTTTTTACTGTGGTCACGTTTTGTTATCATTCTCATACATATGCCAGTGGTTCTTATATTTCAAAACAATTTACATTTTATGGAAGCTCCCGTATATTATACTGTACTCAGAAGTTGACCATCATAACCTACTTGTCTTGTAGGTCCTTAAAACAAGTCAGAACTTTGACCTATAACTTTTCATTTTGAAAAAGTTCATTATTTACCACTTATCACAATAAAACTGACTGGGTTAAAAGTGGTATCTGACCGACATAGACGGTATAAGTACCTGTAAGTAGTGTTCATGAACTTTTTACGAATGTAATTATGGCTGTCAAAAGACCTTTAAGGGGGCACTGAGAGAATTATTTATTTAACGCTACGTACACAGCGACACGATCGCCGGCCTCGCTCTTCCGCACACAACCATTACTTCACAGTGCGCAGGAGCGCAGGTCAAAATAAAGTAGAATATTCGATCGTACATATGTTAGATTACGAACGCCATGACTATGACAATACGAAAATGCTCGTTTTTCATTTTTCCGCAACTTCAAGATTTATTTGCGGGATCATATTAAGATATATCCTTAAATTTCTGTATTTCCTCTACTAGAAAAACTCTTTGACTAGTGACACAATTTTTTTCGTGTCCAAATATTTAGGTTTTTTATATAAATTTTTGAGAGAGCCGAATCCTGTTTCGCGTAATCCACCCTTAACCTGAACATTCTTCCTACATTCCAAAAATATAGTGGCCTTATATGCTCTACTACCTTTTATTACTTACATCTAACTGATGATCATCAGATATCCATAAGTTTTCCTATCTTTCATTTTTATCACAACAGTTTGAACTTTTAGAATCTTTGACAGTCTTGTTCAAAACTTCAGATCATGCTTTTGTGGGGAAAAAAGGTGTTTAGGCCTTATAATGTCGTCTTCCAAACCATCAGTCCTACTTTTATCCGTTAAAAGATACATAGACCACTAAAACTGGAACGACGACCTTTGCTTTCCAAAATATAACCGAAGCATATACACAAATTAGTACCCATCCATCATATACCACAAAAGCTTGACGGTTTCCGAGGTCGTGAGCAGGTGTGTTCTATGACCGACATCGCTTGTCCTAATAAACGTTTTCACGTTTAACCGTCACGCTTTGCTGGTGGTTAGCTAATTAACATTTGAACTGAAATGATAGGGGTTTTTAGAGAAAAGATTTCGTTTTTGTCCCGTTGCTGGAATGTGTTCTTCAGGGAAGTCACGACACTAATGATCTTCGTGATTTACTCAATCAGCATTTCGTTTACTCTGTTTTTTTGCATGTCTAACGGCCGGTCTCAATACTCTTAACTATCGATGGATTTGCCTACTGGAGTTATATATTTGACATAAGCTTCATACAAAATATGTCAAAATTCTACCTCTAGTAGCCAAATCCATCGAAAGGTAGATTATTGAAACCGGCCGTTAGAGATCATTGTTTTATTACCTTAAACAGTTTGAGATGCCAGTTAGACAATTTACAATTTTACTCTTCAAATTATAAAATACTAGCTGACCCGCGCAACTTCGTCTGCGTAAATTTTCCCTTTTAGCAACATTTTTATTGCTGCTCCGCTCCTTTTGGTCGTAGCGTGATGTTATATAGCCCATAGTCTTCCTCGATAAATGGGCTAACTAACCGTAAAAGATTTTTTTAATTCGGACCAGTAGTCCCTGAGATTATCGCGTTCAAACAAACAAACAAACTCTTAAGCTATAGAGATATATTAGATTTCCTATTTGCTAATTGTCCTGCATTTTTTTTGCATCAATTTCTAGCTAAGTTCAAGGCACCTATCTAAAATTCTTCGAACAAACGTTGTATTTTCTATAAAGTAGCCTTTTTATTATTTCGCGTGCCTATTTGAAACCTTTCTTTGAAAAGGAACCTTTGATTGAAATCTTGATTGGCACTTACAAGTTTAAGTAAAATATTTCGGGTATTCGCTTGAGTGAATGATGTGTAAATGTGGGTAGATCGATGTGCCTCATTGACTTTGGTCGTTGCCCCAGCGACCTGGCTTCCTTTTCAATGCGTGTTTCTTTACCTAGTAAAATTTAATTAAATCCTAAACATCTGTAATCAACAAATAACTAGGTTGAGGTGAAACTATTCAAGTAGTTCTTCAATTATATTAAATTATATTGAACTAAAACAATAGAATAGATTAAGTTAGAACCCAATTAAGTAAATTAGATAGTATAATATAGAATAATTATAAATTATTCTTTTATAGAATATTAAGCTATTGTATAGCTTATATCGTGGGCTTTAAGCGCGGCGACCGAATCAAGAAATTCCGTAACGAAAATAAAACCTAACACCCCCCACTCCGCTTACCATGTAGCTCGGCGAGCGTTCGCTTAACGTATATGTATATGGTACGACTGTACGAAGCTCGCTCAGATCAAGACGAGCTGCTCCGAAATGTAATAAAAAAAAAACTGCATAAATAATTATAATTGCATAAGTTGATAAAAAATGCTATGTAATAGCTTTACCGCGGCAGTCCCCAAGTGCCACACATTTTTATTTTTTTTAGAATGATAATAGGTTTCCAATAGTAATATTATTACGATAAATAGATAAATTGACTATTGTAAACCTAAACATACTTAATATATTCACCACTGTAGACGGAACTGATATTGGGTACGTTTTTTGTTCTCATCTGCCTGTTACGAACAACGTAATTTGACACCCCTGGACTTTGATGTTGCCCTTGTATGGTAACTGCTCGCCATCTGGACCATATTGTATGTTATTTGTCACATATTTTACATTTTTGAAATCATCAAACTCATCCAACTTCCTAGCCTAACTCCATAATCAGATAAGTAAGTTGATGCAATGGGGCATCAAATTATTGTATTATCAATTTATCATCGTGATTTTACATACTTCTATGTTTTAGCTTCTTCGTCGTCCCACTGCAGAGCATTCCCTTTCTTCCCTTATACTTTTATCTGTGTTGAGGCACAGCTGACCGGTCTTTCCGGTAGTAATCGAGTTCGTCTCGCCATTTGCCGCGATGCCGCTTAATGTTTAAAATCGATAAGTACCTACCTACTACAATTAATTTAGGTAACATTAGTACGATTGTAGTTGATAGTATTGTTGTAAAATCTGTAACACATGCGACCATAACAAGATTAGTTTGCGGCCCAGGCTGGCTGTGATAAGACGTTTATTGTAGTACATTAATGTCACGCATCACCTGAAGCCATTGTTATAAATCGCGTTAGCACGTGTATACCTATATGTACTTAAGCTTGTTTTGTTTGGAAATCTTTTGAACTTGTTTGGTTAGTTCTTTTTTTAGCAATATGACTTTTAGCCAATCTTTTAGCTATTGCTAACCTAAAGAATAAATTGAATTAAGTATCTATTAATTCCATTAATTATTGGAATGAATATATAAAATTCAATTAATTTCAACAGCAGCTAAAGGAACCAAAACTGAAATAGGTAATTACCTATTTCAGTTTTGGTTCCATTGGCTGTTGTTTGAGCTTAATGGAAGGTATCTTATTGATTGTTTGTTGGTACCATACTTTTAAGCCAGCCTTATAATAGGTAGGTATTTTAAAACTCTTTTTTTTATGGCAGGGTATTCTACGGCTATTCTTTATACATAAACATACAGCAAGATGGACTTCATTTTGTTTTATAACTCAAATTACACGGCTGTATATTTATTATATTACCTACTCTTAAATAATAAAATACCGTAGACCGTGGACGCAACAATAACATGTAAAGTTAGTCGGTACACAAATGAGATGGAAATTCAAGGAGTAATACGTTTGAGGCTAATTAAGGATATAATTATTAATTTACTTAAGTTATTTCTACATAGGCCTTTACAAGGAGAATTTCAACCGGTGTTGTGACATATGATGGTGTTTACTTCCCCACTAGGACACCATTATCATAGTGACGTCAAACTGAACCGGTTGTATACACCCACAACACAATTGTTCAAATACTAAAATTAGAATAATCAATAGAAATGACCGACTTCAATTACCATTAAAATTAAACAATGGCTAAGGGAAAGGGAAATAATCAATACGGTGCCGTCACACGAGAATAGCACGAAGGCATAATACACACTACTTGAAATAGGTAAATAATAATATCTTGGGACTACTCACACAACGCTACCTGATCCCAAACTAAGCAGAGCTTGTACTATGGCAACCAGACATCTGATAAACATACTTATATATTTCTAAATACATGCATATTATAGACTAGCTGTGCCCGCGACTTCGTTCGCGTGAAAGTCGGGTTTAAATTAAGGTAGTTTATGTTACGAAATAACTTCTGTGTAAATATGTTGGAAACAGTCCTGTCGGGTGAGCCGCGATATGATTCAGCAGCGGAGAATCATCATATAGTCATCTATTGATAGCTTCAACACCCAAAAGCTTTGTGAAAATAAATAAGTACCAAACACAGACTCTTTAGGTATTCGTTTACTGTGTTTTTCTGTCATTAATATGTGTTATTTGTGTCTCTTTTCTTTTTGTCTATTGTTATTTTTATTATTATACTGTTTTATTTATTGCTTTTTTTATCTTCCGCATGACTTTTCTTGTTAAATTATGATAATGTCTATACATGTGTTTTCTGTGTACTAAATAAAAATCGTTCTATTCTATTATTTTATATAGTTAATTTGGTGTGTGGCTTAAGAAGTGGGTTTTCTGTTGTTTTTGTTTCATTCATTCAACGTTACTACCTAATAATTTTCAATAGAATTTGTACTAAAATTTTGGTACTGCCCATTTGATCAGATGTTTATCGTAAACTTGTAAAGCCTAAGTACTTAACTGTGATAGTTTTCTTTATAATTTTAGTATTTATACTACTACCGTGATTTTTTTCACATACCCAACATCAACCATTTAGTTGGCAGGGGAACACTTGACTCTAACAAAAATGTTCACTATAAATCCTAATATTACACAAAGGAATCCTTAAATCTAAAAATACTCTTCACAAACCCTAAACGCTTTTTAAAAGACCTATCTAATGATTATACCCCACACGATGGGGTAGGTGAGAAAAAAATCACATCTTCACTTTGCATATAAGAGAGTGCCTCTCTTATATGTTACAACGATGCAAGTAAGAAAAAAAGACATGGACTTCCCCTCCCCCAGACTCCGCGTTGACAGACAATGACCCCCCGCCCCCCTCCTCCCATCACCCGAACTACTCACACTTGGCCGATGAGTCATTCATTATCGTTGAATTGATGAACACTTGATATCCAACCATAACCCCAAAACATGATCCTCGATGCACCTGTGTGAAGCGTGGTCAAACAAACGGACAGACAGACAAACATTTCTAAAAATGATAGCAATATGTTTCTTTTTAATACTATTTTAAAACTTCTTTTACTAAGTATAGAACATTATTGAATACAACACCATCTACTTTCAAAGCCAGTGAAGTTTCTTCTAATACTTAATGTTTTTTTTATTAATTTAAGCAATTGAATTAAATAAATAAGAGAATGTTGCCACTCAGCAAAAAACGAATCCGTCATCGTAAGCACCTATACCCTAATAAATGTTTTCACAAATAAGGAATTGTTTGATCACGGTGACTAATTTGATTTCATAGATGGCGCTACACGTTTTTTTTACGTGTGGAATGTCTTTTTTTGAGCACGAACATATCAATTCTGGAAAATATCGAATACTTGTTAAATTGGAATGTTATATTGTTTTTCATTTCTACTACGATTAATTCATTACTCTCAGCAGTGCATGCAATACCTATAGATATCTTACTTATGTCCATATTTCACTTGATTTTTAATATAAAAAAATATTAACCAAAGCAAATAAGTTACCTATGGTTGAAAAAATAACTATAACATTGAGAAAAATATTAAAAAAGGACAATTACAATTTTAAAAAAATACAAAAAGAACATAATCAGACATCAGATTTGAGCCTGAGACTTCGTCGTCGTCAAAGACCACTAGCATAGCTTCGAGGCTATACTGTTCGCTACATACCACGTCAAAATAACTGTTCTTATGAAACTTAAAAATGTTTTGTATAGCTCCTTATAGTTTTAGCGTGAAGTTATGTATTCCATGGGTTACAATTAAAGATAATGTCTAATTGTGGAAAAAATTGTGATAAACCATTATGGTGCGACAAAAAATACGTTGCTACTCGTTCCCCATAGACGTTAGCGTAATGATTTATAGTGTAAGTAATGTCCTAAGTTATGGTATTTACTATAAAACAGTAAATTTTAAATAAATAGGAGAATGTTGCCACTCAGCAAAAAACGAATCCGTCATCGTAAGCACCTATACCCTAATAAATGTTTTCACAAATAAGGAATTGTTTGATCACGGTGACCAATTTGATTTCATAGATGGCGCTACACGTTTTTACGTGTGTAATGTCTTTTTTTTGAGCACGAACACATCAATTCTGGAAAATATCGTATACTTGTTAAATTGGAATGTAATATTGTTTTTCATTTCTACTACGATTAATTCATTACTCTCAGCAGTGCATGCAATACCTATAGATATCTTACATAAGTGCTTATTTCACTTGATTTTTAATATAAAAAAATATTAACCAAAGCAAATAAGTTACCTATGGTCGAAAAAATAACTATAACATTGAGAAAAAAAATTAAAAAAGGACAAAGACAATTTTAAAAAAATACAAAAAGAACATAATCAGATATCAGATTTGAGCCTGAGACTTCGTCGTCGTCAAAGACCGCTAGCATAGCTTCGAGGCTATACTATTCGCTACATACCACGTCAAAATAACTGTTCTTATGAAACTTAAAAATGTTGTGTATAGCTCCTTATAGTTTTAGCGTGAAGTTATGTATTCCATGGGTTACAATTAAAGATAATCTAATTGTGGAAAAAATTGTGATAAACCATTATGGTGCGACAAAAAATACGTTGCTACTCGTTCCCCATAGACGCTAGCGTAATGATTCATAGTGTAAATAATGTCCTAGGTATAGTATTTACTATAAAACTGTAAATTTTCATAAAGATCCGTCAAGTAGTAACTGTTTTATAACGAAAAATAGCTACAGACATTATCCCTTACTGCTTAGCTCCTATAGGAAAAAGCGTGATAATTTATAGCCTAAATGTTAATCCGCATCTATTAGATTGCAGGTGCAAAATTTCAACCGAATCTGTCTGGTAGTTTTTGCGTGATTCGTGTTCAAACAAACAGACAGATAGACATTTCTAAAAATGCAGCAAAGTGTTTAAATACTCTTTTCGAACATTTCCTAATATTTTTTTTCACTAAGTTCGGCCATGTACAGACACGTGAAATTTACAATTTTATTACATGTATAGATATACATAGATAGATAGCATGATTCAGTATTCACGCGCGATGGCTTATTATTAGCGTATTTCATGTATACCTTTGGTGTTTATATACCGATTTCTATGATTCTTTTTTATGGAATAGTTAATTATGTTAACTTTTTGAATTAGGGATGACTGAGAGTGTTATAAACGTAAGAGTAGACAAATATAATTAGAAAGCTTCGAACTGCTAAGCTATCGGTAGTTACACGCGATATTGTGAGTCAACCATAAAAGATAGACATATGCTGTCGTGGGATATTTTTTATATAATTTTAAGGAGAACATTTCCGTCATACATGATTTCTGTGTAGCTTTAACCATTAAGGTTGCACACGCGACGGAAGCTTAAAAAATGGAGTAACTTCTCCCGTTTTCCCTTCACTGCTCTGCTCCTATTGATTGTAGCGTGATGAAAAGTATACTATAACCACCTCAGGAGTATGAAGAATAATTGTACCAAGTTTCGTTAAAATCCGTCGAGTAGTTTTTGTTTCTATAACGGTTATACAGACAGACAGACAGACAGACAAAAATTTTACTGATTGCATTTTTGGCATCAGTATCGATCCCTAATCACCCCCTGATAGTTATTTTGGAAATATATTTCATGTACAGAATTTACCTCTCTACAGATTTATTATAAGTATAAGATAAATAACACCCAGACACAGAATAAACCATCGTGCTCATCACACGAAGTTTTATCCTGGGTGGGGATCGAACCCACGGCCTCTTGCGTAGCAGTCGGATACACTCCCACCGCCCCACAGAGGCAGTCATTATTTAAGTAAAAATCCTTTAATACGTAGATATAGTCACCACTTGTCAGCGTCCAAAATATTGGGGTACCCACTCCCGGTATTTTATGCTCCCCCTGGGTCTATTAGAAGGTAAGAAACTTCATACAAATGCATCCTAGCAACGCACACATAAACTGTAAAACAATACTTATATTTGAAGCCAACCTGAAATTTGAAACATAAAGAAAGCCTGCGCCATTGATACCAAAAACAAATGACAGACATTAAAACAAGATGTTCCAGTATTCCATAAGTCAAAACAAAAACTAGCTATAAAAGATACCAACGGTGCAGGTGCTAGTGCTGTATGTTATTTACAGGAAATACCACAGCTATCGTTTTAAATACTTAGTTTATGATCATGTCGCAAACACGTGGAAGAACAAATATGTAATCACTTGTATGCAATTTATTTAACTATTGATTCTGATGATGACAGACTGATGATAAGTCATCCGATAGTGCAGAAGTGAATTTAAGGTTTAATTTTTTTCTGAGGTAACTAGATACAAAAATACATCTTGCTGGATGCGGTTCTATGTGCATATAACATTAAGTAACTAGAATTCAAAGGTAAACTGAAAATAATTGTGTTTTTAGGAAATTAGCTTTAAAAACTCAAATCGGTTCTCCAGACACACACAAATGTTTGAAACTTGAAACATTTTTGCGTCAGGCGGTTAAAAAAATTAACAAAATACAAATATCTTTCGAATCAATCTTTTGTCCCCAAGGGCCCAACTGTATCAAGCCTCGTAAACACATTGCGTCTAGCTAAATGCACTTGCAAGAAGTTGTATGGTGCCGTTACCTTAACCGGGCATCTGCCCAGCTATTGCAATATGAATTAATTTTTATTATTTGAAATGGAGATACGCTCAATTGCATTTTTTTTATAGAAGTGCAAGTTTTAACATATCTATACTAATATTATAAAGCTGTGGAGTTTGTTTGTTTGTTTGAACGCGGTAATCTCAGGAACTACTGGTCCGAATTTAATGTTACTTAAATACTTTAAGTTACAAAATCTATCTATAATCTGGCCAGATAACATAGAGATGATTTTAATCGAAAACTTTGGTTAAAAAATAAAATAATTGACATGAACAGCATACAGAGAAGCGTAGAGTTTACTTACATGTGAAACAGAGGAATAACACTTTATCATCGATCGACTAGCTGACCCACGCAACTTCGTCTGCCTAAATTTTCTCCGTTATTGCAATATATTTCATTGCTGCTTCGCTCCTATTGGTCCTAGCGTCATGTTATATAGCCTTCCCCGATAAATGGGCTATCCAACAGTAAAAGTTTTTTACGGGCCAGTAGTTAATAAGATTATCGCGTATAAACAAACAAACAAACTCTTCAGTTTTATAATATTAGTATGGATAATAATTAATAATCCACAAGTAAACGGAGCGGAATATATACAACTGAATACTAACAGAATAATATTATAACACGCAGTGAAAACATGACAGTTTGATAAACAATACAATATGTACCTATGTTTATGTATAATGTTTATATTAGTTGTGGTTAATATTTATATTTAAACAAGGTAGTTAGCATAAATAAGGCAAGCGTTAGGCAGCACATTGTATGCCTTCTTCATAGTATCTTTTTAACATGCAAAAGTTTTACCAAAACTATACCTGAAAATGTTTATAAACTTTCGCGATTTGTACACATTATAAAATTATATATACTACGGGTCTTAAAGAGTATACCCGTGACCATGGCAATACGTTCGAAACGTCGGGCAAGAAACAAGGTATTTTACCTTAAATTATTCACGCGATTAAGACTCGAAGTATATATAATTTTTTAATGTATACCTGGCTGCTACAAATAACCTTTTTAGATTGCGATTTTCTGATAGCCGTATTGTAAATGTTTTTTTTTAACACGTTGCAATTTAGGCATATGCCTGTATCGGGAGTTTATTTGAATGTTAAGTAACGTTATCTTGTTTTAAAGTTCGTGATCGTGATTGACTCGATGTTCCGTGGCTGTGGCTCTCTTTACGGCAACGTGACTGTACCACGATGTATCAGACTCACGAACTCATTATACGTACTTGTAGCTTTTGAATTTAAATCGACGAATTAATATTCACCGTCGTATAAAATTACCGGATTCGTGCAATTTTGCGGGCAAATTTTTATAATGTTCGACGGAAATTAGTTCGCTTGGATATAAGCGATACATGTAGCATAATTTGTCATTCGCAACTTGGCTTTCAAGCCGGTGAAATTTGTCAACCGGGAGATTTTATCTTTACAGGCGATTGAGGCAGTCATTTAGATTTAGCGATAGTGGAAACATGTCTTCATTTGCAAGCAATTTTTAAGACTTGTTACAATAGACTACTGTAATAAGGCTAATTAGTCTAATCGTGATGTATGTACACGAACCCTTTATTTAACTGTTTTTTTAAGGTTCCGTAGTTGAATTTGGGTATCATTTCTTTGCTCAAATGCCACAGACGAACCGAGCAGAACCAACACGACATTATTTATCCCGACTACACCTAAGACAAAAGGACCTATATATTTTTCAATTATGTATATCTCGTTGATAAGTTGATGTTTTGTCGTAAACTTTCGCGATTTGTACACATTATACAACGGCTGTGGTCACGGGTAGACTAGTCTGCCCGTGACCACGGCCATTAGAATACGGTCAAAACGTCGGGCAATAAACAAGATATTTTACCTTAAATTATTCAATAACTGTAGTATATATATTTTCACTAGCTGACCCGCGCAACTTCGTATGCGTCAATTATCCCCGTTTTTGCAACATTTTTCATTGCTGCTCCGCTCCTATTAGTCGTAGCATAATGTTATATAGCCTTCCTCGATAAATGGGCTACCCAACAGAAAAAGAATTTTAATTATTATTTTTTTTTTAATTTTTTTCAATTCGGACAAGTAGTTCCTGAGATTGCCGCGTTCAAACAAACTCTTCAGCTTTATAACATGAGTATAGTTAAACATCTCATGCCTTAGTAAACTACTAGCCATTTTAAAACCCTTAAGTATATTATTCAAAAAATATATAATTATAGAACAGTTACAGGAGTAGCGAGCAGTGGCTAGGCGGAGCATTTTTATTTTTAACGGCATAGAGGCGGAAATACCAGTGTAATGGTAATGGCAGTGTTGCCCTCCACAATTTGCGCGCTCGTGACCGCTCTAGGGCCTGCGGTAATGGCGAACTTTATTTAATCTGTGCCACTCATCGCGCTGCAAATAAGGCTACCAACTATACTTTCAAACTGCAGTGAAATGTTTTCCATTAAAAAAAATGGAGTATTACCTACAGGGTTATGTTTTAAGGCAGTCCTTCATAACCAGTGTTTACGATGAAATATCGTTTATGGTAGCATAATGCACGTTTATTTATCAAATAATGACTTCAACGGAATGTAATGTTTGATTGAAATAGATGTTCCCAGAGTGGTTACAGATTCGTCGTATTTGACGTGCGTTTGAGGAACGTTAAGCGAGACAATAGGTGCATTCTGTTGTGTCATGTGAAATTGTGAATGCAGGTCAATATATTTTCAAACTAGCTTTCGCTCGCGGCTCTGCTGGCGTGGATGTCGATTATCGCAATTAAAACTATTCTATGTCCTTCCACTTGACCCAAACTGTCTCCATTCGAAATTTCATCTAAATCAGTTTGGCGGTTTAAGCGTGAAAACGTTACAAACAAAGTTAATTTCATGTTTATAATATTAAATATTAGTTTGTATAAGGACAGTCTTACATGAACAGGACTTTGTAGTTGCAATGGAAAAGCTAGACCAACAGGATCGTTTGAAATCTAAAAATTTTTTTAGTGAAAATTGGCCATTTTCTTGTTGACTTATTTTATTTTGTTGTGAATATGTTCATTGTATTTAAAACAATATATAGAAAATTTTCCTGTATCTAGTTACAAGGGTATTGCTGCTATTGCTGGCTTGTTTATAAAATCCTTCTATGTCGTAATATTAATATATCATTATATGGATATTTGCTTGTATTTTAGCAATCATGAGACGTATTCTTTACTACCAAGTTTCTATTGTCATGTAAATTCAGTCAATTGGTCTTTAACTTCTCAACAATATGAGATTCTGCTTCTTTGTTGGCCGAGCGCTCCTGCGACCTTACATACATCAATTTATTTGTATTGTATGTGTGCCTGACGTTTAACTGCCCAAGGACCGGGGCACATAAAAATGTTGTATTGTTGCACTGTCAGAATAGGCTAACAAAAGTGTTGAGCAGCAATTTTTGTGGCCCTTTTCCAGAAGCTAGTTTCTTAATTTGAAAATATAGATTTCTATGGAAATACTGGGAAATACAAAATAATAATAACTTGTGACAACTCACACAACGCTATCTGATCCCAAACTAAGCACAGACAACTGATAAACGTACTTATATGTATATTTTTAAATACATATATATTATAGATAAATAACACCCAGACACAGAATAAACCATCGTCCTCATCATACAAAGTTTTATCCTGGATGGGATCGAACCCACGACCTCTGGCAGCAGTATATCTTAGTAGTCCCACTGGAATTTATTATCCAAGTAGTTTTGGCCGGTGCAACCTGGTCGAATTATTATTTAAAGGTTTTGATTATATAATGTCTAGATGGAGCATTCCCTCAGTAAGACTATAAAACGTTTGACACCCGTTGAAAGTGGCGCGCTAGAATAACTATGGCTAGAACATCTGACAAGAGCCTTCTTACCTCTCAAAAAGTACGTCCACTTGACCGTACCTTTGGCAAGTTCTTTGCTTCAATTTTAGATGCCAGATTAGGAATCTAGACATTAAACACCACTTATATAACTACTCGATAGGTATGCTATACTACGAGTATAAGTAGTCTTATACTCGTAGTATAGCATACCTATTGAGTAGTACATTATCGAAAATATACGATTTTTGAAAAAGTTTTTTATTTAAAAAAAATGTATGTTAGTATTTGCCGTCTGACATTAGAATAAACGCAATTATGCCAGGCTTACAACTATTTCCTTTATGAATTGTTTGACTTTTTCACCGGGTCTGAAGTGGTCACAAACTACCTATCTAAGTAGGTACTCATATGCAGCGTATTCACGGTTTGGTTTTTATAAGCTAATTTAATTTATTACAGTGTTAAATGCATACATAATGCGGCATTCGTTCGTGCATTATAGATGGTGTACGCTTTTAGAGGAATGCCATTATAAAATGAATTAAACATTTATGCGCAATTCGCTTTCTTAATGCCATATTAACGTTTGTATTAATCGTGTTTGACGCAAAGCAAGCTGTGGTTTAGCAAATGCGTAGAACCAAATAGAATCACAAGTGTTTAATAATGCAGTTTCGTCTTTTTACTCGACTGCAAGGAAGGGTTACGTTTTTTGCACGTATCTTGCTTTTAATAATAATAATAAAATCTTGGGACAACTCACACAACGCTATCTGATTCCAAACTAAGCAGAGCTTGTACTATGGATATTAGCCAACTGATAAACATACTTACTTAAATATTTCTAAATACATACATATTATAGATAAATAACACCCAGACACAGAATAAACCATCGTGCTCATCACACAAAGTTTTATCCTGGGTGGGGATCGCACCCACGACCTCTTGCGTAAAATAAAAAAAAACAGTGCAGTCGGAGGCATTAATGAACTTAGTAAAGTGTCTCCGAATGCACTCTTTTTTAAAATTATTTTTAGACATGTTTTTATATAGTCTTTTGTGCAGGTGGGTTTTTTATTTTTTTTATTCATTTTTATTCTATATTATTATGACAGTGGCAAGATGGATTGATACAAAACATTGAATAGCTAAAAAATATTTAAATATTTATCTGCAACATCGATCAGATTTATTGTCTTTTTTTTGTCTCATAATGTAGACAATTATGCCTTCTTTTTAATGTAGTATGCTCCTGACTAAGAACAGTTGCAAATGCTGACAAAATATCCAACTTAGCGTCATTAAACGATGCTTGATGTAACACACCAATTTGGGGCATTTATAAATAGCGCTAAAGTAACTACAATACCTAACAATTTCCTAAAAAGATTAGATATTATAATAAAATATAACATTTTAGGAGAGAACATCCTGACATTTCCAAAAGATTATACATTTGAAACAAATGTTAAGGTTAAACAGAAAAGTAACTATAATTGCAATAAGTCTATTGCAAAATGCAATAGCAATAGCAATATTGCAGTTAGTGTGCGAGCATTATGCTTTTAAATGCGTTCTTAGAAGCAACGATGTAACAATGTAAGTACTCGTAACTGCGACCGTTCTAGTTCAATAATGTGCGTATGCGCTGGTACATTATGTGCTGCACGCGAGCCCTGCACGTCTTGAATGTTTAATCTATACATCACGATGTTATGATTTATGAACTGGGTTACTCAGTTATGTAATTAAACTAGTCTTTGTTTACAAATATATAGGTATATAACACGGGATTAACACGATCATACACTATTTACCTTTAAATTGCTTGACGTTTCGACCAGCTTGTTTCTGTCTGGAAACGAAAACGATCGTTTCTTTATATGTTTCCAGGTCCAAAATAATATGTATGTAGTTAGCTGACAAAATAATAATGTACGTCAAAGCTTCGACAGTACTACATCTATTCAATATTAATAAAATTGAAGTGTCTTTTTGATGACTATAGAGGGCGTATAACTAACATTGTCCGTTGACTGGGTACCTGGCCTGTTGGTGCTGCTAAGCCGGAGGTCGTGGGTTCGATCCCCACCCAGGATAAAACTTTGTGTGACGAGCACCATGGTTTATTCTGTGTCCGGGTGTTATATCTATAATATGTGTGTATTTAGAAATATATAAGTATGTTTATCAGTTGTCTGATTGCCATAGTACAAGCTTTGCTTAGTTTGGGATCAGATGAAGTTGTGTGAGTGGTCCCAAGATATTATTATTATTATTATTATTCATCTTTATCATATAAATATATAAAAAAGTAGTGTCCCACCGGATTCGGCTACAGGGACCAAGCTACCGGTGGTTAGGGCTCCAGAGAAAGGCACCTCCTCACGATGCGTGCCGTGTCGAGTATTACCGTCTTCTGCATCTGACCCTTGATCCAGCTACCTAACGTGAGCCTCTGCAGGTGTTATTATTATTACCTACTTTTGATTTTGTGCTATGGTTTCGTGCAAAAAAACGACTATTTTACTACGCCACTGCCCGTTTTATTTTGGTGAATTTTCTGATGAGTCATCCGCTTTCTATGGTGTAGCAAAACTTTCACGTTGATCAAACGTAGATTATTATACACTACATATTAACAATCACATTACTGCCCGCTACTTAGCGCAACTCACTATATTTGATAGAAATGTTCATTGTTAGTCAGCAAAGTTTTTCATCAGTCGAATGAGTTGCTAATATCGTTATAAACATGCCACAATACTTACACCTCTGCAACTACTCTCTCTCTTTATTGTTAAGAGCTATTTGAATAATAGAAACTTACACACAAATTACATCCAGACCCGGAACAACAATTTGTGGATCACACAAAGTGGTGTCCCGTGTGGGAATTGAACCCACGACCTCTTGCGTAACAGTCGGACACACTCCCACCGCGCCACAGAGGCAGTCAAAATGAAAAAAAAAAAAAAATTGAATGATTACATCCAACATGTTCTCTATTGCCTAAGAACCTACGCATTTAAGATACATAATCTATAAAATTGTATAATGTGTACGAGTCACGAAAGTTTTAGAAGATAATTTTGTTTTCTATTGTTTCCAGGCCATCAAATCTACCAGCGAAATGTACAGAGGAAGCTCTCCGGCACAAGGCAGAACACGCTCGCATGGTGGAGGCGGCGAAGCGCCGGGTGGAACGGGAAGCAGCGGCAAGACACGCTCGGCTGCAGGAGTCGCTACGTCTTGAGGAACGACTGGCTAGACACGCGAAAGAGTGGACACAGAATATTTTACCGGATTGGCAGAACACGTTAGTATTGCACTTCACTACTATCATTGCTCATGTGGTACACAGCCAAAATCAAGTGATAGTAAATAGTTAGAGGTATTAATCGCGACCTTCTTCTGAAGAGTTGCTGTGTTTTATGGATAACAATACAATGTGAGCTCCAAACAATGTGGCCTTCTGACTGCAAACTATACTAAGGTTGATGGTTATTTACAACATCTATGTTTCGTTGCGGTTTTTTGTAATGTGCTAGTAATTCTCCAGTCACAGTAAGAAGAATAGTGACTGAAACATTTTCTCATTCTCAAACATTATTTACCTTTAAGATGCTCTCAAAAGTGTTGCCGTCGCAACTACATATATCTTAAAGTAAGTAACAGAGACATTAGGAGACTTAACGATAACTTATAATGCTGTTTGCTCTGTGGCGCGGTGGGAGTATACCCGACTGCTACGCAAGAGGTCGCGAGTTCGATCCCCGCCCAGGATAAAACTTTGTGTGATGAGCACGATGGTTTATTTTGTGATTTATCTATAATATGTATGTGTTTAGAAATATATAAGTATGTTTATCAGTTGTCTGGTTTCCATAATACAAGCTTTGCTTAGTTTGGGATCAGATAGCGTTGTGTGAGTTGTCCCAAGATATTATTATTATTCCCTTTATTTATCATTTCTCTATTTTTTTACACTATTAAATATTTATATATAAAAAAAAAAAACATTTAATTGTATAAAAAGTTGCAAATTATTATTATTATAATTTTGTTACGTATGAATATTCAATAATATGTTTCTATTAAATTTATAATTACTGGTTTCCAAAAGTCTGTAGATAAGTCATGATGCCGGTAGCGCTGCAAACATACGGCCTAGATTAAATATAATCTCCTTTTTTCAATGAAAACCGACGTCATATTGTATTACCAACCTCTGATCCAGTCGGTCCGTTAGCTATCTAAACATTGGGCATTCATACACTGGCACAGACAAGCGGGTCAAACTCATTGTTCATAACAATGCTATGTTTTTACTCGTCGCCGTCGCGTGCACATCTCGTTGTGTCGCTACTCTCTCTTTCTCTTTCTATGTACCTTTCATTGTAAGTTATATGAATGGCTTGATTGTAACAATTGGTTGTTATTGTCTGTGGTGTTTCATACCTATTGATGTTTGCCATTTGCATTATGTCCATGACTCAGTGGCCAATGAGCAGATGGAGAGATCAGCGCGATTAAGTTATGCTATTTGTCACTGTTGGTCTATAGATAACTTGTCTCGCCTTGCCTCAAGAGCACGTCGGTCTACGTCTGCGTAAATTTTCTCTGTTTTTGCAACATTGCTGCTCCACTCATGTTGGTCGTAGCGTGATGTTATATAGCCTATAGCTTTCCTCGATAAATGGACTATCCAACAGTGAAAGAATTTTTCAATTCGGTTCAGTTCTTGAGATTACCGCGATTAAACAAACAAACAAACTCTTCAGATTTATTATATTAGTATAGATATAGATAAGTTTCTTCTTCTCTCTCTCTGCGTAGTTGCATAGTCTTTGATAAGGTTAGTCGTTGTTGGAACAAAGTTCACTTATTTTCCACTTACTGGCTACTGGTAGCGATATAATAGCAAGAGTAAATTCTGAGAATCTCAAGAGAAGAATGACGCTGATTTAGATGCATAATATCAAACCCAGATAACATTAAAAAGGTTTATAGTCAATCTATTTATTTTACAGAAAGAACGCTAAACGGACATTGGACCTATGGTGGAGCGGGCTCCCCCCAGCAGTTCGCGGGAAAATCTGGCAACTGGCCATAGAGAACAAACTGAAAATCACCCATGACATGTACCAAGACTACGTAGCCAGAGCAAAACAACGGTTACACGAAGCACAACTCAGACGCAGGCGGTTAAAAGTCAACCAGAACTCCTGCTGCTGTAAAAAAGAAAATACAGAAGAACAAACCAGCAAGTTAGACGACATTCTAGCTAAAACTGATGACAGAATCAAGGTCGAAGAAGAAAACAAACCGCGTCTTGGTATCCCCAGAAACTTTAGTGAACAAAACTTGAAGTCACAAGCAAATGACGCTGAACCCAAAAAGTGCTGTTCAAAATCCAACCCTAATTTACTTGACTACAGTGACGAGTGTTCAATGGAGCTGATTCAGTTGGACATTGCAAGGACGTTTCCACATTTATGTATTTTTCAACCTGGAGGGCCATATTTCGATGTGTTGCACGAGTTGCTGGCGGCTTATGTTTGTTATAGGCCTGATATTGGCTACGTACAGGTAAATATATCTCATATTTTTTCTTATTTATTCTCACTTCTGTTAAAACTAAGTTACCTTTGCATAGAGTTCAAAGAACATTAGTTTTCTTTTTGTAAACCTGTACATCTGTCCGACCAAAGGTTTTCGCGCATCGTTTATGAAATCATATAAATAATAGAACTGTTGACTGTCAAGTCAAATCAGTCTCTTTTTATGAAATGTCAAAACGACAAGCTCTATAGAAATCATTACTTTTAGTATTCGCTTTCCTGCTTTTAAATTTTAAAAAATGTTAAATTGTAAAATAACACTTATTTTCAGAGCATTTTAAGATCTACTATTACCTGATTAATATAAAATAAATTTCTTGTATTGTAGTCAACTATTCGGAACGCCATTGGTTTAGAGACGCGACCGGTTAAATCAAATTCAGATCGTTTGTTTAATACTTTATTAGTCAGAAAAATACGCAATAAGGAGGTCAAATTCAAATAGCCACAGACTTTAGGTTAAAAACCTATTTTATGTTTGAAGCAAAAATATAACTTCTTAATACACTAGAACATAGTTCAGTTGGTTTGCGTGAGCTATGTATGCCCGCATGCTATTAATATACGCGATAATGACGCATGGACTCAGCCTTTGTTTGTGATATACTGATTACAATAACTAGCAGTAGGCACTAACGTTTTATTGAACAAAACAATCGTTTTATCACAGAATAATAAAATTGAGCCACTCTTGTCACATAATGTAAAAAAACACGTCATCTATCTTCTGGCTCCATCATTAGATTATTTTTACTTTTGATCAAATAAGGGCATGAGTGAGTGAGAACGACATGAGTAAAAACAAGCCAAATTAATTGTACTCGAGGGGATTAGAGTCGCCACTAAAAAGAGTCACATTGGCTTATTGGCCGAGTTACATCCACTGTGGACATAACTATATGACCACGGTCCGGTGCTATTCGGCCAGTATTTGGTGTAAAAGTCAATCAATCCGGAAAATATATACCAAGCGTCGCGTTTATTCCCATGACGGATAGTACCTATATAGCAGAGGCTAAAGGTTTAAATTTTTCAGAGGTAAGCCAATACAAAATTATGCCTTGCTGGACATGGTTCTTTGCACCCATAATACAAAGTAACTACAATCCAAAGGGAAGCCGAAAGTAATGGTGTTATAAGGACCCTCCGCCACTTCTATATAGTCTATTTACAGTTGTTGCCAAATTGCTGAAGAAAAGGCTAAAAGTAGGGTTGCAAGTTTTTTTTTTAGCCACGCATATAGTTTTCCTATCCTATTTAGGAATAGAGTGTGAGATAGATAAACTAATAGATTCTCTCTAGAGATTATAGATTATATATATAATAACTTTATAAAGAAAAAATTAACCGCCTTTATATCAAGCACATCACCGAACGCAAATTTCGCTGACTCACTCATATGTTTTAGTCTACATCTCTGGTGTTTTATAAGCTAGAAGAACGTTTTATACACTAAAACCTTCCCAGAAAAATGAGCATGATTACTAGCTTTCGAGAAAATAAATAAGGGTCAAACAGAGAACCACTTTTTTTGAAGGCGGTTAAAAACTAGCTGTTGCTCGTGGCTTTGCCCGCGTGGACGATTTTCTTCCCTTGAGGGTTGATTTCCCAAAGATGCTGAAACATATATTTCTTTATTTAAACTACCAAACTTTTAGGTTTGTAGTCCCAGAGGTTTAGGCTCTGCGTTGATGAATCAATAAAAAAGAAGACAGAACGGACTCAATGAGAATTTCGCTCTAAATGCTATAACGTTTAGTAAAACTATCATCAATAATTCCAGGGTATGTCATTCATCGCCGCAGTACTGATCCTGAACATGGAAGCGCCTCAGGCCTTCGTGTGCTTCGCCAACCTGCTTGACGGACCTGTTCTAAGAGCTGCCTTTACTAGAGACGGAGCTACTATGCAAGTGAGTAAAATTTACAAATACAATAATTGCATTTTTGAAAGATAGAAAAATTTGAATCCAGACTCAGGAATCGAACCCGAGACTTCCGTAGCCAAACCGGGGCCACTTCTGGCCCCGGTTTGGCTAAAAAATTATTATAAAAATTACTGAGTAATATTTATAATAATTATTATCATAATAACTTGGTACAATTCAAACGGCCGTCTGTACTGATCAGGCGTAGAGTATGTTATATGTAGCCAGTACAAATTATTGTCTGACTGCCTCTATGGCGCGGTGGAAGTGTATCCGACTGCTACGCAAGAGGTCGTTGGTTCGATCCCCACCCAGGATAAAACTTTTTGTGATGAGCACGATGGTTTGTTCTGTGTCTGGGTGATTTATCTATAATATGTACGTATTTAGAAATATATAAGTATGTTTATCAATTGTCTGGTTTGCATAGTACAAGCTTTGTTTGGGATTAGATAGCGTTGTGTGAGTTGTCCCAAGATATTATTATTATTATTATTGTTGTAGTATGCGGTACCTATCAGTACTGTTGAAATGTTGAATTTTTTCCGAATATTAAGGCTGTTATCGCCCTCAATTTTTTTTTTTTATGAAAGGGTTATGCCCACCAGCAATATCGCTAGTATTTACGTTGTGCCACAAGTTGATGAAATGTATAATTCTTTTTTCTAATTATAACGTTATTATATAATGATATGGAGTCTCACATTTGCCGGAATATTGAGATGCAATTATTAGTCTTTCAGTTTATTTATTTAGCCGCTCGGGGTAAAATGATTGAGTTGCGCGTACGACAGAAGCGACGGTAGCCGCGAGCTTGCAATCGTGAGGTTGTTGGTTCGAATCCTAGTAATACTAGCTACTTTCGTGAACCCACTTCTGACACAAGCCATTGAGCTTAGCTGGATTAATACGATTGCTATAGGCCGACCGCTTAACTCGTATATCGCCTGCGCGGTGAGAAGGGAGCGCGGGGTGATGTTAACGGGCGGGTGAGCGGGGTGCGCGGGACAGAGAACTCACGTTCTCTGTCCCGCGCACCCCGCGCACCCCGCTAACATCACCCCGCGCTCCCTTCTCACCGCGCAGGCGATATACGAGTTAAGCGGTCGGCCTATAGTAATGTAGGACCTCAACCTCACATTGCTAGAAAGTTATCTTTATAGAAAAAAAAAAAATAGACGGGTGACCACATGATACCACGAACGGAGTGCAACCGATACCACATAAGTACCGTACGGTGGGTGCAAATCATTTTCCGTGTAGTCTCCTGCCGCCCTTATTTTTTGCTGCTCTGGGCATTTACCCGGCTTCCCTTCTCTAGATCGGGCCCTGCCTATAATATAACATTATTTTACAACTATATTCTTAATTCTCCAGCGACTATGGAAGGCGTACACCACAGTGCTACGACATGAACTCCCATCCTTAGCCGATACCGTAGCGCCGGAGCTTTACCTCCTGGAGTGGCTGTACACGGCCTTCGCCAAAGCCATGCCGTTAGATGCCGCGTGCCGTGTCTGGGATGTGTTCCTAAGGGATGGGGATACGTTCCTCTTTAATACTGCTTTGGGTAAGTGACTTTACTTGTAAAAGTTTTATTGGGAACTAGCTTTCACCCGCGGCTCCGCCCGCGTGGATGTCGGTTATCGCGATAAAAACTATCCTACGTCCTTCCCCGGGACTAAAACTATCTCCATACCAAATTTCATCTAAATCGGTTTAGCTGTTTGGGCGTGAAAGCATAACACACAAACAGACCAGACTAATACTATTAGTCTGAATTGTTTTGTGTAGTTTGAGAGATCGGTGAAGTTCAGCAGTCTACTTTCAAGTAGATGGGTAATCGTTTTTGAGATAATCACTCCCCCTTGTCTCTCAGGAGTACGTTAAGCCTATGATTTTGTGCCAACTGTGATAGTTACTTTGTGATTTTTTTGCAATTTCAATTTTAGACATGTAAATTTGGTAATTGATAGAACGAGTACCTGGATGACCTAGACTGGAGTTTTTTTTAAACGACGTTTACTAAAAATGAACCATAGCTAGATCGATTTATCGCCCCCGAAACCCCTTGCATACTAAATTTCATGAAAATCGCTGGAGCTGTTGCCGAGATTTAGATTATATATAAATAAGAATTGCTCGTTTAAAGATATAAGATATATAAAGAATAAATTCGACAACTCCGGGAGTGACTCAGCGCTCACTGAATAACGACGTTGTGTTACCCTATGATCGCGAGGTTTAATGCATCAAATATCTATCTATTTATATCAAAATGAATCCCTATTTCCCTTGGTTACGAGATAACTCGGCAACTACTTTACCGATTTTATTCATTCTTTTGTTTTAGTTTTTTAGAAAGGTCCTTACGTGATAAAAAAGAAAATAACGAAAAAAAAATAACGGGACGGTACGAAGTTCGCCTAGACAACTAGTTTAATATATATATCCATCACATATTTAATATATTTTTCTGACTCTATGTGAATGTATTCTTGCTTGTGAATGATTATAAAACCTCGTAAAATCTTAATGAGTTCGTGACTCAGTAGTGATAAAAAAAAAAGAAATCATAGATAAGCACTATCAGATCTGTACATTGGTCACAAATTTAAAAATAGTCATTCTTGGCTATGCCAACCTAACTGGATTTCTAAGCACTTCCTGAGTTTTAGAAAAGTAATAAACCTGACAATCTAAAAATTATCCATATTGAATAACAATGCATTATGTTCCAGCATTTACATTTCATATTTTACTTCACAGGTGTTCTCCATCTATACCAGGAAGAACTAAAAAACATGGACTTCATATCCGCCGCCCAATTCCTGACCAAACTCCCAGAAGATTTAGACACAGAGGCTTTATTCAAAAGCATCTCAACAGTGTCCCTCACCGTAGATGGCATGTCCTTCGAAGAACTGGCCTTGTGTTGCGAACTTGACGCGTCACTAGATGATGACGTCACAGTGAGGTTATGATACAGAAGGTATTCAAGTCCCCGCTGTGACGTCACTTGAACATGTAAGAAGTGGTTTATTCGCACGGGATTCCTTTTTTAAAAGTAAGTCGTAGTTTTTTTTTTTTGTATCGTTGAGGATCTAATCTCATGTTTAAAAACCTTACGAATGTTGGTTGAAAATTGCCACTTCGAAATTTGAATTTCGCGCCTTTTTCTATTTTTTCTATTGTTTTAAAAGCTTTCTTCTTTTGAGTTTGCCATTGATAATTGACTCATCGTCGCTACAATTCATAATTTAAAATTGGAAACTAAATTTAAACGATATTTATTTGAAATTATATTTTCCATAGACTTAAAAACAGATAGTAAAAGAGTGAGATAGCAATTTTTCCAAGTGGCAATTTTCATATAGTTGTATTGTGGAGTTAAGACTATGTTCTTGCGAATTGTCTTGAGGGTATGATGTGTTCAGTGTAGTTTGAGATTGTTGCCGAACTTGCTCACAGTTCGGGTTATTATGTATAATATGAAGTTTGTGTCCTTTATATTGGGCCTTGGTATGTTGTATCCTGGTGTATAATGTTTGAGCATGTATATAGTCTCAAATGTAAAAGGGTCAGTGTTGTGTGAAACTTGTGACTGATGTATAAATATTATAGAAATTGTATATGCGTCGCTTTTCTGGATTATATAAATGAGAGATAAAATTATAAATACAATGAGCTTTGGTGTCTTGTTAGGAAATATTTAAGAGTGTGCCCGGTTTAAAAAATATCTAAGTTTGTATAAGTTGGTCTACTATCTACTTTGCACTGTGCTCACGTTTATAAATATTGTTTTGTATGATTTACTTCTATATTTCATTTTTATGTAAACATATTAATGTATATAATTATAATAATTATCATTATATATTTTTATAATCTTAATTTCGGTTTTTATATTATTATAATTACTTATACGAATTTATATATTATTATTCTAACAATGTTTATTAAAGGACTGGTCGTCTTAATTACTTGTAAATATCGATAAACATCTCAAACAAGATTATAATGAATCGAGTATTGAGACTGCTTAGATATCTCCGAATTTAATCACTATTAATAAACTCGATAAATTCTGTGATTTTTTAATATATAATTAAAATCACTGTAAATATAATTAAACAGTCTTTATTGCGAGTAACTCAACATATCAAACTTTTTAATAAATTAGTCATTTGCCCTCAAACTTTGGGTTGTGGCTAGAATTTTAAGTGAGTGAATTCGATCTAGATAACGCCATTTTGCTAGACAGACAGACTGTCTAAAGTTTAGCAATCTTATATAAGATAATACTTTCTTATTTGCGACAAAAATCAACAACTACACAATAATATTTATAATAATTAAAATTAATGAATATTGTTCATAATAAAGTGCCAAAGCACTATTTTGTGAACTGCGTTCAAATTTCGATTTTTTGTAATAACTTATAATCGGAATTTGATAACGTGCATAATGGTTTGTCGTACATATAGAAAGTAAAATATTACGGCTACACACATTTGTATATTTTAATTAATTGAAATTGACCCTTATAGGTCATTCTAGTGTGTGGCAATGCTATACAATAATAATTGTCGTATAAATTAAAAACACAGCCATCCCTTTAAAACTTTCCACTTGGTGTAAATTCATTGTATTATACTTATAAATAATTTATGTCTTTATATAATAAAATCTTATCTAAAGAAATGTATATTATAAATACATATTGTATATGCAAATATTAGTCATACGCGTCACGTGTAGCCGTAATTTAAAAAAAAAAACTATCCATCTTGGTACCTGTTTCTATGAAAATTATTTAACATTTTACTATAAGCTAATTCTAAGAATATTTAAGTATCTACTAACATTTTATATTTTTAATACGAAATAATGCAAATAAAAATTGCAAAAATGCGATTGCGCGCTATTTCTTATTAAATACGTTATTTCACGTGTAGATATTTTTATTCAAGTCCAAAATAAACAACATATATTTTCAATCTCTTGCAAATATTTGAAATTAATAGAAAAGGATTTAATATACTATTGGTATATATATATATATGTTAAATATATTTATGGTGTAATATATTATAATTAAACAGTTTTCGTATGTAGAAAACTACGATTACATAGGACATCACATCAATAAAACATACATTTTAATATTGTATCATAATGATACATTGCTTACAAATTATATATTACAAATACATCGAGACAAAGCTATAACTCATTCAGTAGAAAATGCTATATGCCATATACATAATAATGGCTTTCAATATGCCTATAATATTTCAAACTGAAGAAAATTAGTCTTAGCTCAAAATAATACAAAATTTTGTGAAAAGTTTTATTCACGTCTTTTATCAATCACTCAAAACTATTTAAAGTTAAATTATTCTCTTAAAAAATAAATGAATAACAATATAGCGTTGTCATTGGAGTTGTATATAAATATAATCGATTATGTTGTTATTTGTAATCTTCGTCAATTATGTCGTATTTAAATTGTGCAATAATAAGCAGAAACTAAAATATAATTATTATTTGTGTTCGTAGAAGTTATAATATAATTTAACATTATATATTTTGACTAATCACATACCATCTTTTGAATATCATTAATAAAATACGTCATGTATTTTCATTATGATTTATTTGGTAAAAAATATAACTATAAATGTAGTCAGGCAAAAAACTGTTATTATTATTTATTCTGCGAGTTATTGCACCTTGTATCTTATTATTCTAATATTAAATCAAACGATCAACGAGTAGTAAAACCGGCCTAATAATTAATGAGAATCGAATCTTTCGAGAAACTAATATTAATTAATTAAATGTAAATAATCACTTATCAGGATGTGTGCATAAGTGCGGGTCATTCGATAGATAAATAAATGCTGTAGTGAAAAGGAGGTGATAAATATATATAAATCACGTTTATATACGCATGCTTTATTATATTAGAGAATATATTATTTTTTATGTGGATTTTTCTGAATATATTCATTATTTTTATTATATATATTTGGTTAAATATATATATTTGTTTTGATATAGGCAATTAAATTTGCTTATGTACGATGACTATGTATGTGGGATTTTATTGGTGATTGATTAGAGTTTTCTTGATATTATTATTTTTAAGTCTAAAAACGGTTATACGGCGCCGTATAAAATTTCTTCAAACAAAAACATATTATATCAATGTATGGCTGTTTTCATAATACTTTTAGAACATAAAAGCTTTAAATTGTAACTTTAATTTTAATTTTCTTGCCACAATGGTGATAGTTTTAAAATATTTTTATACAGTTACTTTTTTGGCAATGTTTTATTTGAACACATTTACTCTGAAAGATATATTTTAAAATTGAATTTTATATGTATTATTATAATTTTATTATAATCATACAGTTTATAATTATTTTTTCGACGCGAAGATGATCTTAGATTATAAATATTTTCAATTTTGTAAGCAATATTTTCTATACATTTTCCGTTAATGAATAAGCCTCGTTTACAAATCTGTATCGATGCGAATTTAAAATGATAACATTTCATTTAACTATCTGTAATAATTATTATAGTTAATAGTTATACTCGTAATTATTAGATCCTTTTCTACTAATTATTATAAAGAATCTCGCCGATAATAATACTTAACAATATAATAAAGTTTCAATTGTACTCAAAAAATTACGCCTAGTTAAAATAGAAATTAGATTTTATTAAAATCAAATTTCTGTTTTAATTAGGCTTATTTTTTTATGCAAAAAATAAATATCAATGGTCATTTAAAACAAAAAATGGGTACATATAAGTGTATTTTTTATATAATATATAAATTAGCTATGTCAAAGGTTGCCGAAAACATTTTTGTTTTGTATTAACTTCATTATAAAAAAATAATAAGACTATTTTTAAATTTTAATCTGCACTAATATGTACCTGCATTTGATATAAGAGTGCATATTGATTTGCAACAAATGAGAGTGAAATTATAAAATGAAATACATACAAACATTATTATGGTAAAATATATAATTGAAAACAATTATTTAATCAAAATTTGAACAACTTTTTGGATTTTATTGACTTCAATGTTAATAAATATGTTAAATCTCTACTAGCTTACCTAAAAACGTCATTATTATTAATATTGTACAGCGGGTCAATTCACGTATTTAAAGCAGTGCAGTTGCAGTTCAGTTTCGATTAAAACGGCCATTTTCGTATTCTTGTAACTTTGGGATTGGTCTTAAACACGTTTGCGCACCGTACTAGAATGGTGTTATTGCGCTCTCGAGACGCATACTTGACGCAGGCGTATTTGGGATCAATCCCAAAGTTACAAGAATACAAAAATGGCCGTTTAAATCGAAACTGAACTGTAACGGCACTGCTTTAAATACGTGAATTAACCCCCAGGGCTCAATAATTGGCAATATCATAATAATGTATTAATGTAAGTCTATATACATAGGCATGTTGCGAGTTAATATCCACCTTAAAATTACAGTTATGACGCGGACTGATATTACTAATATTATAAATAATGCCATCTCAATAGATATAAAGTTATTGTAAATAAATTATCTAAGCGTATGAATACATTCGGCCCCAAAACAGTACGAAATTGTCATGTAATTTAATGAGAAATAAACATATTATAAAATTGATTTATTATTTTATTTATTCATTTTATTAATAGGTTTCTTCTATTTAAGGTATCTAGATCTTGAAGACAGGGGCGTTGCTACCGCCATATCATCATATCTATATCATAGCTTTATATCATATTATAAAGCTGAAGCGTTTGTTTGTTTGAACGCGATTATCTCAGGAACTACTGGTCCGAATTGAAAAATTATATAGCTGTATAACATCACGCTACGACCAATAGGAGCGGAGCAGCAATGAAAAATGTGGCTAAAACGGGGAAATTTACGCAGACGAAGTTGCGCGGGTCAGCTAGTCAATTATAGACCATATAGTTATAGTGCGTTAGCAATTTCACTCGTGCCTGACTAACGCTAATGAGTCAATTGCAAGTTTGTGCGAGAGGGCAGGCCCCCAACAAATTTTGATACAGGGCCCGTCTAAGGTAAGCTGAACAAAAGCTTGTGGTTTTGAGCTATTGCATAGCTTTTGTCGCAGCGACCGAATCAAAAATTCCCTAACAAAAATAAAACTTAACACCCCCCACTCCGCCTACCATGTAGCTCGGCCGAGCGTTCGCTTAACGTATATGTATATGGTACGACTGTACGAAGCTCGCACGGATCGAGACGAGCTGCTCCGAAATGTAATGAAAAGATAAAAAATTAACATATGCAATATTTCTTTTAAAAAAAAAAATTGTTGTTTTTTTAGTTGATAAAAAATGCTATGCAATAGCTTTACCGCGGCAGTCCCCGAGAGCAACACATTTTTTTTTGTTTTGAAAAATTACAAAAGACTAACTCGGAAAACTTTTCATGGGATCTTATCACACAAACTGGTGCCTCATGTGGGAACTCACATGCTGGTACACAGTCGAAAATTGCAAACTGTTTTTAAATTAATAGAATAAACGTGACGTGTGGATCTCGAACCATCCATGAAAATTTAAATTGACAACAACATTTGAATCGTCACACCTAACTAAAAAATATCTGCCAATCACAGCATAGTTCGAGCTTCGTAAATATTTTTGTAAATTATTTGTTCATTATCTTTATGAGTTGCAATATCAGTTAATTGGTACTTAATAAGTTAGCAATCAACTGATATTTTGTGACTTAACTTGATCTTTAACCTATTTGACGATAAACCTTATGTGAAAGGTTAT
This sequence comes from Herminia tarsipennalis, assembly GCA_945859575.2. Classification (NCBI taxonomy): domain Eukaryota; kingdom Metazoa; phylum Arthropoda; class Insecta; order Lepidoptera; family Erebidae; genus Herminia; species Herminia tarsipennalis. The sequence goes on from OX243850.2 coordinate 20,720,639, forward strand.
CATTTTGAAAAAATGTGGAAAAGATTCTCCTGATAGAGTTTAGGATTCCGTATGAAAATGTGGGTAGTATTCAATTTATCTACCAAAATAAATAAAAAAGCCGCCCGAAAAAGCGTTCCGCACGAACTATTTAAGTAGGTAGCTACTACTATTATGCATCAAATATAAGCAAGGTGTATAGAACCATCTGAAATAATACATATCTCTCATTTTTATTGTGGGAAAAAAAAGACGAATTACCTATAGGTAATTCGTCTTTTTCCTGATTTTAAAGTGGGTCCACATCGGACGATCCAGCCCGGAAGTCAGTGTGGACGGGCCTGCGCGATCCAAGCGTACGCATGAGGTCTAGTTTAGTAACACTCGCTCCACGATCCTGGATCGCGAATCGTGGAATCGGCCGATCCAAAATGTATTGTCCGGGGTGGACCCGGCTAATAGTGATGAAACAAATGAGTAATATGTCATGCATATCCGGGTATCTGATAGTAGGTATCTAGTTATAGATATTAAGTACCTATTTAAAGCAAGTATGCAGGTACTTCAATTGATTATTATTGCATTTAAATTGAACAGAATATATATTATCTACGTTAATATTGTAATTTGCTCACGTTTTTAACAACTGCGTCACGAAGCTTTCATATTGCTAACAAAATGTAGCATCTGAGGCAAGGGAGACCGCGAAGAGGGAAGTTTGTTTCCACAGTTGATAGGCATATTTCCTTAAAAATACACTCTGCACTTTGGATTAGGTACCTGCACATTAAGAGGGCGCGTTATTTTATCTGACAGTTCGCTGCTACGCACCATCATATAGCAAATCAAGGAAAATATATGACAAAGTATTATCTAGACTAATTTCAAATATGTATGCGATTATTAGAAAATTTTCCCCATCTTTGTCATCTTCACGCTGATAGAAAAGTAGGTATGCTAAAGTATTCGTATATACCTAGTTCCAAGTATTTTCAAATGTCGTTGCGATGTTCCTTGTACCAAGAAATGTACCTAAGTACCTAATAGTTACCACTTAGGTATCATTAAGTAAAAAGTAACAAACTGTGTCTGTGCTGCGCTTTTCTTGTCCCGGGGTCGGTGTTTTGACAGGGCAATTGCCCCCTCCCCCCGTCATGCGAGCGAGCGACTCACACTTAGCCAGTTGGGTCATATATCGCCCTTCCCTGAACAAAGTTCGGATCGGCGCCTGCCCCCAGGAGTCCACGACACAGAACTTATGTAGGTACTCTAGTGTGAAAGTTGTCTTTAAAACATTTTAGAATCCGCAGAAATAGTTCTTGGTCTTCAAACTTTAATGATATAGCTAGTTAATTTAAGTATGCGAATCCCATTGATTAGCTTCATTTATATTTGAAGAAGTTGCCGTTAAACTACTGATCTAATAGTCCTAGAACGCTGAAAAGACTATCGCCGTAAACATCAAGACTTCCATTTTGATTTACGGCCGGTCTCAATAATCTAACTATCGATGAATTTAGCTACTAGAGTTATATATTTGACATAAGCTCCATACAAAATATGTCAAAATTCTACCTCTAGAAGCCAAATCCATCGATAGGCAGATTATTGGGACCGGCCGTTAGACATTTGGACAGTTATTTGACAAAATCAAACGGAACATCCCTACTTGTGTAAGAAGGATAGCAACAATGGCCATTTGTCATACTTATGTGTCAACAAGTTCACAGGACGGTCACACTTATGATATCGCAGTCACTTTGTACGGGGCAGCCAGTCCAGGGTACTGGAACTGTAGAGGACAGTGCGTCAAACACTAAGATCTCCGTACCCAGTGCAGAGGTTTATGGGTTTAACCCCCCTTCTCCTCTGTAACTATTTAACATCGGTTTTATTATTGACTAGCTGTCCCGCGCAACTTCGTATGCGTAATTTTCCCTTATTTTTGTAACATTATTTCATTGCTGCTCCGCTCCTATTAATCGTAGCGTGATGTTATATAGCCTATAGCCTTCCTCGATAAATGGGCTATCTAACAGTGAAATAATTTTTCAATTCGGTTCAGTAGTTCCTGAGATTACCGTGTTCAAGCAAACAAACAAACCTGATGATTATGGTGATGATGATGACCTACCCTAAAAATAACCCTGGGTACACAACGGAAGACTCTGTTTTTTTTTTTCATTATCATTTTAATACAATAGAGTGTACCTGATACATATTATCTTTGGAATGGGTTTTTTATAGGTTTATCGTGGGCTCTCATACTAAAGTGGACAATTACCTATGCACTAATGTGATTAATGTAGCTTAAGCTATTTGTTCAATTGGCGTCATAGGCTGATCCAGGGGGAGGGGGGAGACACGGGGCACGTGCTCTCCCCAGACGGTTGTTTTGTACCTACTGAATTCTTGTATTGGTTTGAATTTGTTTGCTCATTTTTTGAGGCACCCACCCCACCGTCATGCGTTGCAACCCCCCCATTGTAAGCATGTTAGATCCGGCACTGCCAATTGCCTCTCGTACCACCCCCCCCCCTCCCCAGAATCAAATCCTGGATCCCTGGATCCTTGATTGGCGTTATCTCAATGGTACCTATATAAATCGGTGCAACATCATACAGTGCGATATTATGAAACCTGATGAAATTGAAACAATAAGTACGAATTACTTTCAACTAGTATTCATGTCAATATCATTTAGCATCAGACACAATTCTGCGGAATCGTCTTTTAAAAAAAAATACAATTCGATTTAAAGTTTATTCTGGGATATATTGAAAATGTAGGAAGTAGGTAGGTAAGTACTTTTCAATTTCCACTAACTACCCAACTAAGTAGGTATGTTTATTTTTGGAAGGTGGGTAAATAAATAACATTGCTGATTAACAAAGGGTCTCCCTTTAGTTAATCGGCAGAAGATTTTAGCTTAATGTCATTTCAAAGTCATGTTTCACAACACACGTAAAAGTTTACATCCCAAAAAGTAACTTTACAAAGTTGACGTCATAGCAAAGTCCCTTTATAATTACGTCACAATTTGCTCGATTCCATCATCCCAACAAAATTTCGACTCTATTTCGTGGGCATAGAGAAGCAAATGAAACGGAACCCGTCAATATAGCACGCGTTCGTATCTGACCACGCGAAATAGGGTTCCTGGAGCTAATAGTTACTGCGCATGCGTCAATCTGGGGTGACTGACAGTCTATAGCCAACCACGCCACCGGCAACCAAACATTCCCTAAAATAACATCATAATAAATAGTTAAAATACGTTCGTGATAAAATAAATAAAATGGAAGAAAATACAAAATCCGGTGAACGACTGGAGATGATTGGGCTGCTGGAGAAAAAAGTAAGTAATACTTATTTAAATAATGTCAATTAAAGGTCATACGATTTAGGGTGGTTTTGTGACGCAAGTGGTTCGTAAGGTTCAATTTTGTCTGTTTATACAGACACGTTATCATAATAGATATATTCGATTAAGTGAATTAAAGTTTAAGAAAATTAACCTTTATTAATATACTTGTACCTAATTAAATGGCTCAGGTGCTGGAACACCATAATATAATATGCAGTACATTGCCGTAGGCCTCTTATCGATTAGAACGATGCATTTTCCTTTACAACCTTTTTCTAGGAAAAAGAGGAAATGTTATTTTTTATTTCGTTACGAATTTACACGTTTCCTTATGTAACTTCAATTCGATTTTTTTTAAAGAACATCTTATAAAGTTACGATAAACTTTTTATACTTATAATAAGTTAAGTAACTTGTTACCTAATTAAGTAGAACTTTGATTTGCTTTCATGAACCTACCTCCAAAGTATATTTAATATTAAGGGTGTTTTGCGTCCTACAAGTAAATATGAAATATCAATTTTGCATTCGATACCTGTTTCAGTTCATAAAAAATCATAGGACCATATTAATTAGGCAGTATAAGTACTTGTTTTTACTACAGTGTTAAATCTTTAGAAAACATTTTTTAAACGAATTCTTTAATTCATGACTTGCCGTTAAAAAGCTTTGCATAATTAAGTTATGTTAAATTAATTATTTATGTAGAGAGCTTACAGCTACAGTATAAATCGTCAAAGACTTTCATTAGATAACACAGGATCATAAAATTTTCATATCACAGTTTACATAAAATTCACGATGATTTATTGCTGTAATCTTACGTGTGGCCGCACTGCAATTTCCTTACAGGTTTCTCTGAGCGCTACCTATCCACTTAAATTGAGGCTATAATTACCTACCTGTATTACATAGGAATTCTTGGAGGTGTGTCTCTCAATCTGCCGGTATAGTATATTCGTTTTTTGTAACGTGACGTCATTCCTGACTGCCATCAGTTACCGTGTTTACTGCCCGTTCAATAACTCGGCTAGAATTCCGCGAAATCGTGATTTATTTTTTGTAGGTCGACGAAAGTTGAGTGCATGATTACATGTCGTATGCCGAGAGCTGATATCAAAGGCCTATTTAATTGTAAGTAGTAGATAAGTACCAAAGTAACTTAAATAGTAAGTAAGTAACTTGCTGATGAGGTTTGGCTATTAGCTATTAGAGACGTTTCTTACTAACAACCGGTCTTAATAATCTATCTATCGATGGATTTGGCTACTAGAGCTTTATATTTGGCTGCCTCTGTGGCGCGGTGGGAATGTATCCGACTGCTACGCAAGAGGTCGTGGGTTCGATCCCCACCCAGGATAAAACTTTGTGTGATGAGCACGATGGTTTATTCTGTGTCTGGGTGTAATTTATCTATAATATGTATGTATTTAAAAATATATAAGTATGTATATCAGTGGTCTGGTTGCCATAGTACAAGCTCTGCTTAGTTTGGGATCAGATGACGTTGAGTGAGTTGTCCCAAAATTATTATTATTATTATTATTATTATATTTGACATAAGCTCAATACAAAATATATCATCTAAAGACTGGTAGAAAATGCCTGGATGGAACATTAAGTCCGCCATTGTATCAAATTTTGTGTACATAATAAGTTTAATAAGTTTAAATAAATTAATTCACCCTGTAGGCCAAAAAGTTGAATTTGCCATAATATTGTATACCTACATCGAGTTTGTTTACAGCTGCGATCTTCTCTAATAGCCCCTAACAAGAACTTTTTGACCTCCGACGTATGCATAATTATCATATCTGCGTGTCTGTGCCATGGTTGCTCCAAAATAAAAGAACCGATAACGATGCGCGGTTTTGGATTAGAAAATTGTTTGAGATGGTTCTTAGCTTAATGGTAGGTTTAATGAAAATTGGTTGAGTCGTTTTGTAGATTACTTCATCAACTTTTTATCTTACGTGCAGCAATAGCTTGTATTTTTACAAAGAGTGGAACAAAACATGTAGTCCATCATTACACTACTAAATCAATGAAGTGGTTGATTCTTTATCTCTTATATTAAATAATGTTTTGATAGCACCCGCCAGATTAGAGGAAATAGTTTTATCAAGATCATTGATACCGATTTAAGCTTTAATATATCTCTCTATTTGCTAGCCTAATTCCATAACATTTACTCTTGGTGTTTCGCTAAGGTTCTGGGTTGTTGAGTCATTTACTAGGTCGTTGTTGATGATGGATATCCAAGTTTGAAGAGGTCTTGCTCGCTTTCCTATGCTTAAGACTTGCCTGTTTGCCAATTCATTAAAAGCAGTGCAGTTGCAGTTAAATTTCGCGCACTGTACTAGAATGTCGTTATTGCGCTCTCGAAACGCATACTTGACGCAAGCGTTTTTAAGATCGATCCCAAAGTTACAAGACTACGAAAATAGCCGTTTTAATCGAAACTTAACTGCAACTGTACTGCTTTAAATATGTGATTGGTCGTATGATCTTCTTATTACCTACCCTTACCACATTCGGAGTTTTTCCGAGCGAGTAGGTATATCCTTGTATAAATATTGATACTAAATACTTAATTGCGTACAGAAGTAGATACGTTAGCAGATATTTATTTGAAGCGTAGTACGCCCACTCGTACGTATTGGGGATGAGAGTACGGCCGTGGGCGTTAATGGTTCGAAGGTCGACGATCGCTTTTTGGGATAAAGTTACCGGAAATTGAGACGGCAATTTGGGAAATGTTGTTTACAAGTAGGTACTTAGTAGTAGACTCTTTCATTTGTAAATTATTAGGTACTTGTATTAGTTGGGATTATTACGTTTAAAAGTTATCTAGGTAATTAATTTATTAGAAGCGGCGGTAGCCTAATGGCTAAGGCATCGGTCTCGCAATCGTGAGGTCACAGGTTCGAATCCTACCCATTATACTACCGACGTGAACCCACTCCTAACACAAGCCATAGAGGGGTTAACAGGATTGCTAGTAATGTGGGACCAAAAATCTCACACTGCTAGTAATCTTTAAAAAAAGAAAAAAAATGCTTGGTTGGATGGATAAATATTTGTTGTCCTTTCACACAAAAAACTTTTGAACGGATTTTGAATAACTTTACAGCAAGCTGGCGTAACCACAGGAAAAAGCTAGTAAAAAATGTTTGGCTGTTGAATTGAGAGTTCGCTGTTTCAAATTGCACCCATTGCATGTACCTTCTACTGACACCAAAAACACACGAACACATCAAACAAACCGAAAGCTTAGTAGGTACACAGGTTTAAAAAAATGATATCAAACATAGTAGTAATTAGTAGTAATGAAAAAAATACTGATATCGAAGCTAGGTACGTACTCTATGTATTTAGTTTCTGTAAGGTAGGCCCTTGGACGTCATTGTGTACCTACGTCACAACAGTTGATCTCGCCTGCGAATGTTAGGATAAAGGGCAACGATCCTGTTTTATCTGTATTCTTGCTATTCATAGTTCATCATTATCAATATTTTGATAGAAATATGAGTAGTTACTAAGTAGGTACTACAATTTATAAGGGCTCTACCAGAAATAGGTAGGTAGGTATAACTCGTGCGCCGCGGACTTTACTTTTCAATAGAAATTAGTTGAATAATAATTAATTTAATTATTATTTTTATAAATTATCTAAGTACTAGCTTTTCTCGCTGTTTCGATGTTTTGATGTAAATTTAGGGCCATCGTTTCACTCCTTTATGGGTTAATGTCTATTAAGATTAACCCCTAAAGGGGGCGGATGTCTATTTCAATCATAACAATTATCTAACCATCTATTTACGTGTCAAATTTCAATCCAAAACGTTCAATGGTTTAGTCAGGCACGTTCTCTTTTTCCCGACTGTAAGGAAGGGTTATGTTTTCGCGCGTATCTTGTATGTATGTATATATGTAATATTCTTTATTACCTGATATCTCACAATCCAATGAACGGATTTATACAATTAAGATTTTCGTCGTTAGATTCGCCATGATCGCCCAAGTGTTCTTAGATATGTGACGTTTGAAAAAAACAAACATGGCGTGAGATGTGAGATGTCAAAATAAAGAGGTGTGAAAAAAGTTGGTTTGAATAGGTACTGCAATATGGGTATCAAATTAAAGGGCTCATGTTAAGCATTTCAAAGAGGTATAACATGATTATGACTGTAATACTACTAGTATAGTATTATATTATCTGTGTAAAGTTAGTTAGCAATCATTATTTTTTCAATTTTTAATACTTACTTGATAATAGCTGTAATAAAAAAACCCGCCTGCACAAAAAAGATGGAAACAAGATCCCCTCCATAATTATATAATTTCATGCAGTCGGAGGCACTTCACTAAGGTCATCGAGATTCAATAATTCCTGGAAGAATTTTAAGCAGCGCAGCGGTGCCAAGTACTTTTTAAAAAATATTTACGAAAACAAAAATCGTAATTAACAATTCGTTTTAAAATATGCGCTATTTTCTTTACTTTCATACCCATCACGTACACAAAATTCTTCCAGTTAATTTTTTAACACCTTATATACACCTACTTATAAACAGATTTTGGTATTTAGATACCAAGTTACGGGATTAAGGAAGAGGGTTGTAAATATAAATATAATTTATTCGACCGTTTAAAGCCATTTTGTAGATAATCAAGTATGCCACGTGTCGAGTATTATATATTGCGATAATCAACATATACGAGGAACTAAACTGCAATCCTAGTTATATCACAATGTCGGAAGTATAATCAATCTAAACTGTCAATCAAAAGATTACCGGGTCCTAGGTCTGCAATATATTTTAATCACGGCATTTAATTTACGACATGTTTACCATAAACAAAGCAATAATAATAACATAAGAGAAAGCTGGATGAAAAGCTTATCAGCCGCTATCACTCAGAGGTCACGTTATCAGTGATAAGATGAACGATTAGCTCCAAGCGACCCATTTACTTGGTTGATCTTAAAGCAAGGCAATGTTGCTGCTGTTTTCTGCTTTGCCTTGGACCGAGGAAGCTAAAATGTTACAGAGAGGTTTCTTTTGTGTCTTCGACTAGGCATAAGAAAGTAGGTATTTCAGTTAACTTGATTTCACGCGGGCCGAACCGCAGGTTAAATTTAAACTAGGTAAGGTACTTTAATTCTGCCTGACGCTGAGTGCGGCTTAATCTAAAAGAAGTGCAGCATTCCTATTACGAATATATATTAGATATATTTCGGGACTTAATCGCGTGAATTATTTAAAGGTACGAACCTTTTATTTACCCGACGTTTTGATCGAATTGCACCGATCGTGGTCACGGATCGAATAATGATGTCTCCGTGAGGCGCGGGGTTTTCAACTACCCTCGCCTGGTCTTGATAATTTATATATTTGTACTGTCGGTACTTCTACACTCTACAGTTACAACATCTTGACACTGAGGCGCGGTGTCGTTACGGCTACGATAGCATTTGCTGATAACTGGGTTCCAAGATGGTGAGTGCCTTTAAATATATCTAATACGTATAAAAATTGAAGTAATTTTTATAGGCATTTCTTGCCAATAACTTTACAAATACAATAAATGCATTTTTGAAAGATAGAAAAATTTGAAATCCAGACTCAGGAATCGAACCCGAGACTTCCGTAGCCAAACCGGGGCCAGAAGCGAACCACCTATCTGGACTATGTTATTAGATTTCGAATTTTTCTATCTCTTGTTGCTCGCGAAATTTAGGCCTTCGCAGTGACATCTAGTCGTTAGTTAAGGAACTATCACGGCTTTTGTTATTGCTTCGTTACAGAGAGCATTTTAACAAATTATGATGTCGCAGGCCGAATATTGAAGTAATTTTTATAGGCATTTCTTGCCAATAACTTTACAAATACAATAAATGCATTTTTGAAAGATAGAAAAATTTGAAATCCAGACTCAGGAATCGAACCCGAGACTTCCGTAGCCAAACCGGGGCCAGAAGCGAACCACCTATCTGGACTATGTTATTAGATTTCGAATTTTTCTATCTCTTGTTGCTCGCGAAATTTAGGCCTTCGCAGTGACATCTAGTCGTTAGTTAAGGAACTATCACGGCTTTTGTTATTGCTTCGTTACAGAGAGCATTTTAACAAATTATGATGTCGCAGGCCGAATATTGAAGTAATTTTTATAGGCATTTCTTGCCAATAACTTTACAAATACAATAAATGCATTTTTGAAAGATAGAAAAATTTGAAATCCAGACTCAGGAATCGAACCCGAGACTTCCGTAGCCAAACCGGGGCCAGAAGCGAACCACCTATCTGGACTATGTTATTAGATTTCGAATTTTTCTATCTCTTGTTGCTCGCGAAATTTAGGCCTTCGCAGTGACATCTAGTCGTTAGTTAAGGAACTATCACGGCTTTTGTTATTGCTTCGTTACAGAGAGCCTAAATTTCGCGAGCAACAAGAGATAGAAAAATTCGAAATCTAATAACATAGTCCAGATAGGTGGTTCGCTTCTGGCCCCGGTTTGGCTACGGAAGTCTCGGGTTCGATTCCTGAGTCTGGATTTCAAATTTTTCTATCTTTCAAAAATGCATTTATTGTATTTGTAAAGTTATTGGCAAGAAATGCCTATAAAAATTACTTCAATATTCGGCCTGCGACATCATAATTTGTTAAAATGCTCTCTGTAACGAAGCAATAACAAAAGCCGTGATAGTTCCTTAACTAACGACTAGATGTCACTGCGAAGGCCTAAATTTCGCGAGCAACAAGAGATAGAAAAATTCGAAATCTAATAACATAGTCCAGATAGGTGGTTCGCTTCTGGCCCCGGTTTGGCTACGGAAGTCTCGGGTTCGATTCCTGAGTCTGGATTTCAAATTTTTCTATCTTTCAAAAATGCATTTATTGTATTTGTAAAGTTATTGGCAAGAAATGCCTATAAAAATTACTTCAATATTCGGCCTGCGACATCATAATTTGTTAAAATGCTCTCTGTAACGAAGCAATAACAAAAGCCGTGATAGTTCCTTAACTAACGACTAGATGTCACTGCGAAGGCCTAAATTTTGCGAGCAACAAGAGATAGAAAAATTCGAAATCTAATAACATAGTCCAGATAGGTGGTTCGCTTCTGGCCCCGGTTTGGCTACGGAAGTCTCGGGTTCGATTCCTGAGTCTGGATTTCAAATTTTTCTATCTTTCAAAAATGCATTTATTGTATTTGTAAAGTTATTGGCAAGAAATGCCTATAAAAATTACTTCAATATTCGGCCTGCGACATCATAATTTGTTAAAATGCTCTCTGTAACGAAGCAATAACAAAAGCCGTGATAGTTCCTTAACTAACGACTAGATGTCACTGCGAAGGCCTAAATTTCGCGAGCAACAAGAGATAGAAAAATTCGAAATCTAATAACATAGTCCAGATAGGTGGTTCGCTTCTGGCCCCGGTTTGGCTACGGAAGTCTCGGGTTCGATTCCTGAGTCTGGATTTCAAATTTTTCTATCTTTCAAAAATGCATTTATTGTACGTATAAAAATCACGAAAATTTAAAAACAATAATTAGGAATATAGTTTATTCACCCAAATTACTACCTAAACTGCCTCTAAACTATTGTTAAAATCACAACAGTACATTGCTTCATTCGGGCACAGATAATATAATACTATACTAGATTCGGGTGTGAAAGGCGGGTAACATACCAACGAAGACCCTTTCGCATTTATGTTTATTAAATGGCAAACTAGTAGAATGCTGTTGTTGCATAGATGCATAACACTGATACAGGAAAAGCCACCTTATTGATTTTTAATTACCCGCCTGTTGCGATGTAGTTTGTAAGTAATCCTTGCGTGGTTACTATGTCAACTTGTAGGTATTATGATAGACATCAGTTAGTTCAGTCAGTCTGCTTAGCTCGTCTCTACGTCACAATTGTCTCTATGTCACAATGTCCTCTTGTTACAGTGTTGCATCTCTGTCATAGGGCTTGCAACACAAAAGGAAACACTACTTACCTTATTCTTCTCTTTACTTCACCGTAAGGTTGATTGGTAGAAAATACCTAGGGGATAACGTCCGAGTCCAACATTGTTCTATAAACTTATAGAACAATGTCGGACTAATAAGTACCTACGCATAAAGGCAATTCTTTTCTTCCTTTTGATATCAGAATCAATATTTCATATTTAATCATTCTTAAATATTGGCCAAAGTACTTGTAACAAGTACTTTGGCCAATTAGTAGATGCTCCTACTATATTGTACCCACTAAGGCTGATTTAAGTTTATCTCATGTTTCAAATTTTTGATAATATAATTTGCATCTGTCCTTTAACATGGTGTATAGTAGTAGTCGCAGCACCTTACCCCCATATCAAGTTTATAAACATTCAAACATTGTAAAATTGGCAATTTGTAAAGTGGTAGCGAGTTTTTATTGCCAGGTTCTTTTCTCCGGCTTTACCTATTGTTTGTGAACTTGGCATTACATAGGTATATACATGTAGAATCCCGACGAGTTGTTTTGTATCCTAAGTGAATGAAGATTTTTGAATTTTGACTCGAACAACGAACGAAGAAAGAACGAAGTTTAATTCTTATTTATAAATTTGTGTTGTGTCAAAGTTTGTCAAATTAGCAGGTATAAGGGTCATTGCTGAGATTTAGAACCAAAAAAGCCTCAAGATGTATTGTTTGTCCTTCAAAATGATAAATACCACCTTCAACGTTGATCTTGTCAGTAAAATGTGATTGTTCCACTCCTACACATTTGACAGAGCAATCTGATAATTGTGAGAGAGCCGTCCGTTGTTATTTTTTGCGTGACAATGCACGCCTTATGTAGTTAGTAGGAATAGCTCACATCCGGTTGATTCTCTTTGATACTTCTACATTATTTTAAAGATACTAGCGGCAGTTGTCACCTCTATCTATACCTACATATAATACTCATATAATTATCTGAATGATCGTGAAAATCGCATTAAAATTCGTTGTGTAGTTCAAAATATCTAATTGTAATCGTAGAGACAGTGGAAAGGGATATTATTTTATACTCTGTAAAGATGAGACCTTGTTTATGAATTCAGTAGTTTTGTTTTTATGCTCTGTTAATCAGTCAGTATCTATGTGCTGCGTTTGCGTTCATTTTCCCTACTTTTGCAACATTTCTCATTTTTGCTCCGCTCCTATTGGTCATATTGTGATGTATACCGTTTCTCTATAAATGGGCTAACCAACACTAAAATCGAACCTGTAGGTCCTGAGATTATCGCGTTCAAAGAAATAAACAAACTCTTCAGCTTTATAATATTAGTATTACTATTATAGTGACTATACAAATGGACAGATTTGAACGTGTTATTGTGTTAAAAAATGTCGAAATAATGTCTGTCTTTCTTTATTTCTTCTTCATTCTTGTATAAGAAAGCTTGTTTATTCGGGCTGGTCTTTGCTTTGTTTAATTGAAATCCTTTCAGCCGATTTGAAGTTAATCAGCTTTTTATTTGGTGTCCTTTAGCAAACTCAGTTATCGTACTTTATGTGATCTGTTATACTGACACAGCCCTAATTCGGTGAAGAAACGCATTATTAGGAAACTCGCCTGTTATAGGACCAATCAAATCGAAGACTTGTGACGTCCACAATCCGTGCTGGGCCCGCCTGATAGTGGATACTACATGAAAACATTATAAAACTGATTACTATGCTATGTACCTGCGTGTAATATGTATGGACATAGATACTGGACTGCGCTATAATCCACAAAATAAACTACTCTCTACAAAGAGATAGCGCGACTGTACGGCCAATACCCGTCTCTTTTGTGTAATGTCAAAGTGACATGACATAGACATAGGCCTGTGACGTAGACCAATTATATTTCTAGAAAGAGACAACTACTGAACATACGAGTGTTTTGTCTCCCTCACGCTTTGAAGCCTGTATTTATGTCATAACTTAAAGGGAAGGCGCCTATGCTAAACCGGCGAAAAATAACTAATTAAGTTGTAACGTAATCAGCTTTCACCTGCAGCTCCGCCCTCGTGGTTGTCAGTTATCGCGATAAAACTATTCTATATCCTTTCCCGGGAAACAAACTATCTCCATGCCAAATTTCATCTGAATCCGTTTAGCTGTTTAAACGTGAAAAACCTTAATAGACAGACAGTTACTTTCACATTTACTATATTTTTATTGAGAATTATAATTTTTTTTGTCTTGATTACCTCAATATTAAAAAGAAATAGCCAATAAATCGAAAATACCGAATCGGTAATTTTATGTGTGAATAACGAATAACCATTTACGAAGTTCACCGAGTCAGGTAATAATTAATTAAATAAACCAATAGGTAATTAGGTAATACAAAATGAATCGACTCGTGAGGGATTTGAACCCCCGACTACCACTGTTAAGTAAACTGTAACTGGGCGTTCTAACCGCTGAACTAACGAGTCACTTGATATTTCTGTGCAATTTAGCTTTTATATCCACTGATTATAAAAAATACGTCATTCTCTTATCGATGAATTAACTGATAATTTGTTGAATCACAGATAGCGAGTTTAGCTAGCGTCGTTATCATCTATCAATCCAAACTAATATGAATAAAAATGTGAAAGGAATTCTGTTTGTCTGTCTGTTTTTCACGCTTAAATCGATTTAGATAGTATGGAGATAGAGCCCCGGGAAATGACATAGGATAGTGTTTATCGCGATAATCGGCGCGGCACGCGGATGGCAGGGCCGGATCTGGGAGGACGCGGGCAACACGGGCCCCGGTCGCCACATTTATGGGGCGCCAAACACTATCAAAGGGCGCCAAATTGGGTGAAATGATTTGCACAACACCCCTGTCCCAACGAAAGGCAAAAGCTAGTCGGATTGAGATTGGGAAAAAAATATAATATAACCTGATGGGTAGGTAATTATCAGTCAAATCAATGACGTATTTTTATATAATCTGAGGATATGAACGCCAAATTGCAAGAAAATATCAAGTGACTTGTTAGTTCAGCGGTTAGAATGCCCGTTTCATTCAAATTAAAAGTTGTGGTCGGGGGTTCGAATCCCTCACGAGTCGATTGTTTTTGGATTTAGCATTATTTAACTGACTCAAGGTGGGTACTTCGTATACCGCCTAACATTAAGTGTACGGGGTTATTCTAATACAAAATTACCAATTTAGATTTTTTAGCTGTTCCTTTAAGTTTTTAAATTATTTTCTTTTCTAATTCATTCAGTATGGAGGCGAACAAAATAAAAAACTTACTAACAATATATTTTACAAATATAGATAGATTAAAAAAATATATTTGTTTTTTTTTTAAGCAAGTAGTAGGTTTTTCAATTTTTTTTTATGGATAACTTTTGCATTAATAAATAAACGAATTAAACAATTGTAAATGAAATTTTAGCGTTCTCCGATTATGATAAAATTATGTATGCGAACTATGTAGGTATCATGGGCACATAACAACCCGTGAATTACACCACCATTTTGTAACGTGCACACGAAATTCAATGATATATTCCCCTTGATAGTGTTTGGCAATCCCTTAACATTTTATTTGGGGGTCCCATAAATGTGGCGCCCGGGGCCACTGTCATGTCACAGTCCTATCCAGACAGACAGACTTACTTTAACAATTTTTATTAATATTAGTTTGGATTGATAGATGATAACGACGCTAGCTAAACTCGCTATCTGTGATTCAACAAATTATCAGTTAATTCATTGATAAGAGAATGACGTATTTTTTATAATCAGTGGATATGAAAGCTAAATTGCACAGAAATACCAAGTGACTCGTTAGTTCAGCGGTTAGAACGCCCAGTTATGATTTACTTAACAGTGGTAGTCGGGGGTTCAAATCCCTCACGAGTCGATTCATTTTGTATTACCAATTAAGTATTGGTTTATTTAATTAATTACTACCTGACTCGGTGAACTTCGTAAAGGGTTATTCGTTATTCACATATACTTTTTATTTTAGGCGTTGTTTCCAATCCCTCCCGAGTCGATGTATTTAATTACTTATACAGGGTGATTTTTAATATGCTAATAACCTCCCGCTCGTGGCTTCTGTACATAATACTAAATAACTTTGTAATATCGATTTTGGAAAATATTTAATAAATTAACTCTTAATCACCTACCACTTGTTTTTGGAGTTGTGACCTTAATCACGTACAGACTATTTTACTGAAGTAAAATCCTTGTTTATTGTAAGGTTTAGGCCCTTAGGCGCACAGATGTGTGTTAATGGTTGTGTGACTAAAGAAGGTGGTAGTTGGTGCAGGGTAATTTCTATTTTTTTTTTTTTTTTTTTTTTTTACTTTATTGGAAAACAAACAATTGTACAATAATAAATTACAGAATTTAGATGTTACACTAAAACTTAGATTAAAGTACAATCCACTACGTTTCCACTTATTACTATGTTAGTTAAAAGGTACAGTTAAGTAAGGCAAGTAAGTAAGGTGAAGCAGTATCTAATTTAATAAAATTATCGTTATAGATTTTAACTAAACATTGGAGAGGCGCCCGTTCACCCGCGTTTGTACGACTAGAAGTTGTAGCAAAGAGCGGATAATCGCGCGCCCCTTTTCTCATAACAGTTCTGGGCACTATGTAACAAATATTATTTATTAGTTCAGGGCAGTCAAAATTGCTATGAACTAATCCATACAACATCATGATTTGGAGCAACATACGTCTAGACTTCAAAGTAATTAAATTTAGGTGTCTAAGAGCTTCAGTGTACGATCTGCGTTGCATTTGACACCTAAATTGGAGCATTTTAAGGAACTTTCGCTGAACCTTCTCAATTGCATCGACGTACTTAGAGTAAATTGGATCCCAAATCACACAAGCATACTCGACTTGTGGACGAATAAAGGAATTAAAAAGGTACAAATATGTGCTCGCGCGTTTAAAGTCAGATGATGCTCTCATAACTAGATTATACATCTGGAAGGCTTTGGCGGTAATTTTCTCTACATGCAAGTTTAAATGCAATTTGCAATCCAAAATTACACCAAGATCACTAATTGTAGTCACTTTTTCCATTAACTCATTACACAGTTGATAATTGCAATGGATTACGTTTTTATTTTTCGTAAAGTTAATGTATTTGCATTTTGAGATGTTTAGTTTTAATTTATTAGCTACACAATAATCCGATAATCTATTTAAATCTTCCTGGAGTCCATTGCAATCATCCATCGTCTTAACAGTTTTAAATATTTTGAGGTCATCAGCATACAGAAGAAATCCACTGTTCAGAAAACATTGGCTGATGTCATTTATATAAAGAACAAATAACAACGGACCAAGAACTGAGCCTTGTGGTACACCAGATGTGGCTAAAAATGACGATTCGGATTGATACCCATTACTTACAACTATTTGATTTCTATTTGAAATATAGGAACAAAACCAGCGCAGTAGATTTCCTCTTATGCCATTAAAAGCAATTTTATTCAGTAGTATTTGGTGATCAACTCTATCAAATGCTTCTTTGAAATCAGTGTATACTGCGTCAGTTTGTGCCCCAATGTCCATATTTTTAAAGAGAGTGTTAACGAATAACATTAAGTTAGTAACAGTAGACTTATTCTTCACGAAGCCATGTTGCTCAGACAGTAAAATTCTTTGAAAAAACGGATATATTTCTCGGTGGACGAGTTTTTCAAAAAGCTTAGCTAGAGCACAAAGTATGGAGATAGGCTGATAGTTTTCGACATTTAATCTAGATCCAGTTTTATAGATAGGTATGATATTAGCTTTTTTCCAGGTAAGAAGAAATACACCATTTAAAAGGCATTTATTAAAGAGCAGATAAATAGGCTTGCAAATCGTATCGGCTGACCACTTTAAGAAGCAAGGTGGTATCCCATCGGGCCCTGGGCCCTTTGATATATCCAGTGACTTTAAATGTTCAAGAACCGATTGGAGGCTAAGATGCAAAGTATGTAAAGAGTTAATTAAACAGTTATTACTATGTCGCTCAACAGATTCAGGGCTCCAGCTGTCTGAAAGACTAGAAGGCTCATATACCGATTGGAAAAATGATGAGAACATATTGCATATTCTTATAGGATCACTAGATGTTTCATTTATATAATGCATACAAGATGGCATACCGGACTTGCCTCGGCGGTTGGAAATAAAGGTCCAGAAGTGTTTAACATTTTTTGAAATACCGTCCTCCACACTTTTAATATAAATATCGTGACAATTCTTACACTCTACTTGGAAGCGAGCTCTATACAAAGAAAAAACCTCGTAATCTGAAATATTTTTGTACTTTTTCCATTTCACCCATGCTTTTTTTTATAATTAAATAGATGTATTAGAGATTTAGAGAACCATTTAGGAAAATTTGTATTTTTTGGTTTGGAAAGGGGAATTCGGCTTTTGATTATACCGTTTATGTTATTATAGAAGGTCTCTACACAGTACTCAACAGATTGATTACTTAATAAAATCTCCCAGTCAATTTCGTCTATGTCTTTGTTTATAAGAATATAGTCTCCTCTATGGAAATTATATTTTGGTGTGCGCTGAGGACGCAATAGTGTGAAAGTAATGTTTAAAGAAAGTAACACTAAAAAAGGAGGATGGTGGGTATCAGGTTGAATTAAATCCTGATTGGGTTTGAGCACGTTACATTTATTAGTTGACATAAGTAGATCGAGAATACGAAGGTTTGCATTAGTTAAATGGTTATATTGTTTTAAGTTATGAATAGTCATAAAGTTATGAACGCGGTTACATTTTGGGGTAACACCCAGGCACGTTAAGTAGCTGTGTCCTGGGCTAGATACCCATTGAGCCGATGGTATGTTATAATCACCAAGTATCAGAACATCATCATATTTCGATTGGCTAATAAGTTCATCTAGGATATCAAAATGTGCATTATACACTGCTATAGGCGAATTATTAGGCAAGTATACAGCACTAATTAGTGTTTGTTTGTTGTTATTATTACTGGGTATCGCGACAACGACTTGCTCAAAATATCTTTCATATGTACTGTTACACGGTAATGGAATGCTGGCAGGATTATATTTACGCAAAATGGCTATGAGAACTCCTCCACCATCTGATTTATTGGTCGCAACTCTATTACGATCACAACGGAAGACTAAATATCGATCGTCAATAAACTCGGAGTTATTTATTTAAGGAACAAGCCACGTCTCAGATAACACGCAATTAGACAAAATGTTCATATATTGTGTTTAGTTTAGTTCTTAACCCTCTACTATTCTGATAGTATATACTAAAGTTATTTGTGTTGTTATTAGCCATAATTATTGCAAAAGATTACAGCATACAACAGAATAGTGATTTACATGGTATCCTTGGTCTTAATTTTATCAATATCAGTACTACATCTTATTGCTATGGTAGGTGATGTTTCTGATCGCTTAGCAAGTATGGTGGAGTGCTTGATCCATACGAACTTGTAGCCACGCTTCTTTGCCACCTATCGAGTTTCACGTAGAAGGTGTTTTTTTGGAGGGTAAGGTGCTCATTGATATAAATTGTGTGGGGCGCGCCAGATATACCCAATTCGCTGGATGCAAGTCCTTTTTTCAGTCGGTATGCACTAATAATGTTATCACGGAGTGCACGAGTTTTTAGCTTGACAATTATATTTTTGGGCCTTTCATTAGATGTAGACGTGACGTGCGGGACACGATGTAGCGACTCAATCTCCTCTCGTGGGATAGTAACGTTTATTAGCTTGCTAATAGTTTCTAGAAGAGAAAGTAGGTTCTCGCCTCGCTTATCAGGTACATTAGATATCTCAAGATTGCAGCTCCTAGCTTGTTGCTTGATTATTTAAAAAAAAGACGACTTTTTATTTTAAAAATGCCTCGGTGGCGCGGTGGGTTCGATTCCCACACGGGACATCCACAAATTGTTGTTCCGAGTCTGGGGGTACTTAGTGTCCGTGACTTGTATGTTTGTTAAGTCCACGGAAGCCACCTATTAAAAAAAAAATGGTTCACTTAAAAAATGATCCATTCTGCTTTTCCGATTTTTAGGCTGTTTCTTTGAATTTTTTTTATAAACCATCCCGGTATTGAGGCTATCAAAACAAAAAAAGACTTAATCAATATTATTGTAACATTATAGTAATTGTGAAAGTTACTCTGTCTGTCTATTAAGGTTTTTCACGTTTAAACAGCTTAAGCGATTAAGATGAAATTTGGCATGGAGATAGTTAGTTTCCCGGGAAAGGACTATAATAGTTTTATCGAGACGACCGCCAACCACGCGGTCGGAGCTGCAACTGAAAGCTGGTTACGTTAAAACATAATTTAGTTAGGCTTACATAGGTACTATCCACTCGGAGATATAGAGACTGAACTGGAGGCTTACTCTAATTCAATGAAAACGAAGTTTCGATCAAAAATGAGGTGGTGATATACAGAGCTAAGAACATCTATTTAATCCACTCGTTCCAGAAAATCGTCCATGGGTTCGAACTTCTTGTACTTATCCAAAAATTAATTAGAATAGTCCCCGTAAACTTGTGAAATCAAAATTCATGAACTTCGTTTTAAAGAAAGAGAGGCCGGTCTACTGCACCTTACCTTTAAGGCATGACATAAATACAGGCGTGAGAGATACAAAACACAGTACGGTCAGTAGTTGTCTATTTCTAGAAATCTGATTGGTTCACGTCAAAGGGCTACAGTTGGATCAACGTAACTAGGCCGAACTGAAGTAGGTGACAAGTGGTTGCGCAGATGCATTTTTTGGAAGTAAATGGTGACAGGAAGCGGGGGGCGGGGGCGGTAACTAAACCAAGAGAATTAGAGATGCGATTACGCATTACATTGTCATAATTAGTATTACAAACTCATGCTTTTTTTGTGATTATTTTCGTAAAGAAATTGTTTTTCAAAGTTTCTTTAGTATTTACTGTAACTGTTCTAAATTTAAACTTTTATAAACTCATTTCAATATTTTTTTTTATATTGTTGAATTAAATTCAATAATAAATGTTGTTAGTATTTTTAATCGATTAAACATATTGAGTCGTTTTCGTAAGTAATTTTAGGGTCGCATCTCTATGACATGCGCGAAAGTGATAAAAACCTAACTTCAATCCGGTCAAGTTACGTTGATCGTACTGTATGTCTATGTCATGTCACTTTGACATTACAGAAAAGATACGGGTGTTGGCCGCACAGTCGCGTTGTCACTTTGTAGAGAGTGGTCAATTTCGTGGGTTATGGCTCAGTCCAGACTCTATATCCATGCATATTACGTAGGTACCTAAAAAGTAAACTACTTTATAACGTTTTTACTACTGCGACATCTAGCGCACGTTCGGATCTGGTAGCCCCAAACATTGACTATCTGACCTGGGCAACTTCATCTGCGTAACTATTCCCCGTTTTTGCAACATTTTTCATTCCTGCTCCGCTCCTGTTGGTCATAGTGTGATGTTATATAGTCTATAGTCTTCCTCGAGAAATGGGCTATCTAACAGTAAAAGATTTTTTCAGTTCGGACTAGTAGCTCTTGAGATTATCGCGTTCAAACAAACAAACAAACTCTTCAGCTTTATAATATTAATATAGATACGGCTGATATGTCGGTAGCTATGCCCCTGCGTCTAGGACAGGCAAGTTTCACCGATTAAACAACAGCGACATCTATGTAGAACAGGTCACGTAAACTCCCCTGCTTGGGTTTCTAAAAACACGCGTGATAAAAGTAATAGTTATTAAAAGTAACGTCATATCAAATCATCCTCAATATAACCTGTTTTAGTATTAATAAAATTATCATCATATATATAACTATAAATGTGGGATTTTGATCCCACATTACTAGCAATCCTGTTAACCCCTCCAGCTAAGCTCAATGACTTGTGTTATGAGTGGGTTCACGCCGGTAGTGTAATGGGCAGGATTCGAACCCATCACCTCACGATTGCGAGACCGATGCCTTAGCCATTGGGCTACCGCCGCTTCTTATTGGAACGAAGTTCCTTATCGCGCGTTGTAAAAGGGGGCTAGACGGAAAAAATCATACGAAAAGTTGTAACGACACTTTTTGCTATAGTAAGCTAACTTATTATATGTATGTATATATATATATATATATATATATTACAATTCCTTCACTAATTAATCGAAAGGAACCCTCTCAAGTTTTTTAAAAATAAATGATTTGACACAAGAAAAGGATGACTTCATTATGTAATTTTTTCAAATCTCTACAGAGCGTTTCATAAAAACGTTGTTTTTATGAAACGCTCTGTAGAGATTTGACACAATGACAATGACACAATGTACATGTGTATTATCTTGATGCATTCATATACCCATTTGTGTTGCATGGCCCACCCCGTTAGCTGCAATCCTGCAGGAGTTCAATGAACTCGACCGGTTGTAGTTTACTCGTACTTAGTATCTAGTTAGTTATAGAAACCGGTCTAGATCTTTATAGGTAAATTATGTAGGTACCTAATTACTTTTATCCGCTTATTTATGAATTAATTTGATGTCAGTACAAAATAAAATATTACGATACAAATGCTAAAATCTGTCTAAACCATTACGCTTTTAGCTCATCAGACATTAGAACATAATTTAAGTAGAAATGAGTCAGGACCAGCAAGTGTAATTATTGGTATTGCTGTAATACGCTTTTTGTACTTTAAAAAATCATTGTTAAAGTGTTCAATGTTGCAACAGTTGAGTTTTTTAACCGTACGGTATTGTGCAAGCAGTGCATTCATAAAACTAACAAAACGTTCTGCCTCTGGGAAATCCCTGCCTTAAAAAAAACATATATTATAATATAATAATATCTTGGGACAACTCGCACAACGTCATCTGATCCCAAACTAAGCAGAGCTTGTACTATGGAAACCAGACAACTTAAGCACATACTTACATATTTCTAAATACATTCATATTATAGATAAATAATACCCAGGCACATAATAAACTATCGTGCTCATCACACAAAGTTTTATCCTGAGTGGGGATCGAACCCATGACCTCCGGCTTAGCAGTCAGGGTCACTAACCACTAGACCAACAGGCTAGTCCAAGTCTAAATAATTTAATCATAATTTCAAGTAATTTAATTTAAACGTATTACATTTACTTACTTAATTGAAAGTTAAATTAGCGAGGAGCAAGTTGAAATTGTTTAATAGGGTTATTGGGTAGCAATGATTGATAAATCTGAAATGAGGCTCCGCGGTAGTTAAGTAGGTATTCACCACTTCTTATTGAATATTATACTTAGTTTTGTCTACTACCTACATAATATGTATATTCAAAATAATGTTATTGTTATTTTTTATTACTGTTTTATATGCGACGAGCGTGTGCTAAGAAAATATTATTTGTTATAATTTTTGTACTTATTGCTCTGAGAGTTTCAGCAGCCGGTCAGTTCATGAGTTCTCGTTGCGTTGGGAACACAAGACGCGGTGTTTCCTCAGCTTCATCTGTTAACCAGTTTTGCAGACATTTGGCGGGAAAGCGGCCATTTTTTTTTCACTACGTAGCGTGTTTTACGTTCAACACTTCCACTTGCTTTCTTAAATGCAACGCGTTCAAGACTTACTACACGTGTCCACAGTTATTTTCTTTTAATTTTGTGAGAAGTATAATGTCTGGTGATAGTCGGAAAATGGATGAGGAAAAGTGTTGTTATGACAATTCCGGGTTCGTGTTAACTGAGAAAAATCTTTGGATGCAAAATGAGGTTGGTTTACTTTAATTGTTTTTGTCGATATCCATGCTTGTTTTATCGTAAATTCGAAACCGATTGCGTTGAATTGCAAATGTATAACATGTGAATAAAATTGATTCTTTCATTACTTTTTGTAGTAGGTATTATAAGTTATAGTACAAAATAATTGTAAAAATATTGTTATAAATTATTTTGTAGGTACCTACATAATAGATAATAAACAATGCTTATTTGGTAGTTTTAATTGGAATTCAAGTATGTAACGCAAGGATGTTCTATGATTAAATACTTTCAGCCTTGCTAGTTACTTCGCTACCGAAGCGTAACTGACCGTATCGACATACAATATATTTCATTTATTTGTTACTTTTGTGAATAATTTGGTCGTCCATTGAATATTGAAATCTAGGAATGTTATTTAAGGCATCGGAAAATGTATCAATTTGTCGTCATTGTTGCGATACAAATGGTCACGGTATTCATGTTGTAGCAAGTTTATTATTGATAATTAATATTACTGTATTGAATAAACGGCGTCTATAACGTTGATACGTACGAAAGTTTGTAATACATTGATTCTCAAGTTCCGTAAAATGTTTCGATACGTGTTTCAAAACTAGACGTGTATGTTAATGTAGTTAGATATTTGAAGTAAAACGATATATTAATTGTGGCAGTTAATATGTTTAGTTATTTTTAATTATGATGCCGAAACTAAAACAATTTATTATGCTGTCATTTATTTACAGTAAAGGAAGATATTAGTTACAGCATGTACCTATGCGTAGTGTACCTACGTATGAAGACTCTAATTTTACAATAAATTGGGCAATTTCTTTGTAGTTTTTTCTAGAATCTATCTACGACAATTCTATGTCGAATAATTTATCAAACAAGTACCTAATGTAAAAATAAATGTAGAGGTATTTGATGCTGATACCTAGGTATTTTAAATGGAAAATTCACAACGGTATTGAAATTACCTATTGCGGCTCAACGTGCTTAATGCTGCAATCATATTTGACTGAAGTTAAATCAGCCTCTTTTTTAGAAACTTCAAAAACAACCCGCTCCGTCCGTACAAATTTGTATGAAATGCTAGCAGAAGACGTCACGTGTTAAATAATTTAGGTACTTTTAGTGTTTATCTTTATGATTAAAAATTGATAAACACGTTAAATTAATTATTAAAATATATATGGGGGAAGACTCAGTCTTCCCGTGACCACGGCCGTTGCAATACGGTCGAAACGTCGGGCAATAAACAAGGTATTTTACCTTAAATTATTCACGCGATTAAGACCCGTAATATATATATTTTAATAATGTGTACAAATCGCGAAAGTTTATCAACGTTAAATTAATAAATGGACATATTTTTTTAGAACACTTTATGACATATTTTATACATAATAGATATATTTCGGGACTTAATCGCGTGAAATTATTTAAAGGTACGAACCTTTTATTTACCCGACGTTTCGATCGAATTGCACCGATCGTGGTCACGGGTCGATTCGTACCTTTAAATAATTTCACGCGATTAAGTCCGGAAATATATCTATTATGTATAAAAATCGCGAAAGTTTAAAAGCAATATTTTTACATAGTTATTATAAAATATTTATTTTGATAGTAGTTAAATACCCAATTGTAGCAGCACATTACGCGGCATAAAAACATCAATTTTATCGTCCTACTTTTATAACATGAATCTTGGAAATCACAGCGCTGGTTTCATTATGTAATAAGTAGTATGTTAGTACTATCGTGGAATAATAGAGTTTCCCTCATAAGGTGAATAGGTAGACACTTGATACATTTTTAATTTATCATTATTCAATTTAATAATTCATCATGCTATCAATATTTTCCTTCTAAATACCTATCTACACGCAATTTCATTAACAATAAATCTTAGCTCGCATAAGTTGCCTGTGATATTGATTACTATTTTCTAATTGAATAAGATCGCCTATTCTTAACTGTAGGTACTATTTATCTAGACATACGTACAATTTTTTTTTTTAAATAACTAGCAATGTGGTATTTTGGTCCCACATTACTAGCTATCCTGTTAACCCTCCAGCTAAGCCCAATAGCTTATGTTAGGAGTGGGTTCACGTCGGTAGTATAATGGGTAGGTTTTGAACCCGCGACTATTAGGCTACCGCCGCTTGACGTAAAGGTATTCGTAGTGTACACATAACGGTGAGATACACAAAAAAATACTTAATTACTGAGCAAATCGAACGCGAGCGCTGCGCGACCTTAGAAGCCATTGAACAAGCTAAGAACTACAGCGCAATCTTAAAAGTTACTACGCAATGGGGGACTTAGCGTGTCTAACAAATCATTGCTCAAACAGAGGGGCGCAACGTGAAGGCAGAAGTCAGTGCGTGAGCTGACGAATGAGCGTGAACTTAGAAGCTATTGAGGGAGCTGTAGGCCGCAGCGTGATCGAAAAGTCACTGTGCAACATGGGTTTTTTGCTGCACAAATTAGGGGGCTCAGTGCAATGCCCAAAGATATTGCGCGAGCAGAGGAGTGTTACTTGAATTTAGAATTCACTGTGCAATAGGGCTTTCAGTCTCTAGACTCTAGCCCTATTGCACAGTGAATTCTGAATTCACGTAATACTGATTTTTATAATCTGAAGACTTGGTCCGGCCTCGAAATTTCCGGGAATAAAAAGAGTTTCGAGACCATTATAAAAAATAGGTTTAATATTTATTTAGGCAGCCTCTATACAAAAAACGCAATGAAATACACTGACGGACTCATAAACTGCATCAAAGTTCAGGTTTACTCTAAAAGGATTTTTTTATAATAAGTATGCAAACTTTTTAGATTAAATTATATAAATATGGAAAGACTGGCTCTTAATCTTAAAAAAAAATTAAATTTAAAAATAGAACTGCGGTAAAACAAATGAATATAGCCGGGAAAAGAAAATTTACTCGTAGTATCAGATTTGCGTGTTATTTATAGCAAAGTTTTAAATTAATTCTCATTGATTTTTTTTGTTTGGTCAATTGAATTATTGTTACCAGCATAATTGTTGGGTTAGTTTTTTAACACATCGAGAGTTTTTGAACCATAATATGGATACTTCGTCCGAACAAGCGGCACAAATTGTAGCATTGGTGCGGGAGGGCTTGGATCAACGAACGATTGGTAGAAATTTAAATTTAAACCAGTCTACGGTTTGTAGAATATACAGAAGGTTTGTAGAGACAGGTTCTTACAGGAGGAGACGTGGTACAGGCAGAACTCGAGCAACCACAGGTCGTGATGACCGATTTATTGTTACAACTTCCCTGCGAAATCGTTTCCTCACGTCAGTTAACATCAAAACCGAGCTTAATGAAGTGCGTGGAAAAAACGTGTGTGCACGAACAATAAGAAGAAGGTTAAAGGAAGCGGCTATCACCCCTTTTAGACCAGCAAATGGTCCAAAGTTGTCTGCAGCTCACAGACAAGCTCGCTTAAGATTTGCGCGTCATCACCTGAATTGGACAGAAGAGCAGTGGGCCTCTGTATTGTTCACGGACGAGTGTAGGACATGTTTATATGGTGCAGATGGTCGCAGAAGAGTCTATCGTCGACGTGGGGAGCGATATGCTCAAAGTTGCATTGAGGAGCGTGTTCCTTTTGGAGGCGGTTCATGTATGGTCTGGGGTGGCATATCGATGAACGGGCGAACAGAACTTGTGTTCATAGACATGGTCCGTCAAAACGGTAATAGAGGGGGTTTGACAGCACATCGCTACATAACAGAGATATTAGAAGATCACGTGGTGCCTTACATGGGATTCATAGGCGAAAATTTTACTTTAATGCAGGATAATGCCCGGCCGCATGCAGCTGCACAAGTTCAACATTATTGCGAAGAGGTTGGGATACGTACAATGAATTGGCCAGCACGCAGCCCGGATCTTAATCCCATCGAGCATGTTTGGGACAATTTAAAAAGAGCTGTATATGCGAGAAACCCTTCGCCTACGACAGTGGCAGCACTAAGAACAGCACTTTCAGAAGAATGGGACAATATTCCGCAAGATCTTTTAAAAACCCTTATAAAATCTATGCGGAACCGATTAGAATCCGTAATAAGGGCACGTGGGGGTAATACACCTTATTAAAACACAAATAAACCCTTGCATAAAGTTTGTGTCTATTGTTAAAACCATTTTTTTAATTAAACAATTTTTCCTTAAACTTCTGTTTTTTCTTCAAAAAAGGTCTTAAGGTCCTTTCCAGTACATAAACTTAAACTTAAAGATATGATCCTACGCTGTTTTAAAGTTCACGAACCAATCTAGAGGTTTCAATTTAAATCTGTATAGAAAGTTTGCATACTTGGTTAAAATATTTATTTCAAAGTCGTCTATTACTTTGATGCAGTTTATAAGTCCGTCAGTGTACTTTAAAGATTAAACAAAATAATTATTATAGATTAAAAACAGCATTATGAGTTTACAAAATTGTAGCGCTTCTAGAAGATCTGACTGATCGAAGTGTTAATGCTGCGTTTCACAGCGCTAGAATCAAACTCGTTCAAAGGACCTGTACTTACAACTAAGGGAATTGGGGTAAATGCCATTATCTGATGAATCCTCTATACATATATGCCAATTTATGGGTGAGTGCTACAACATCAACTTCTTAACCCGGGAGCCTCATTCAGTTTTGCCCCCGGGGCTGTTGACGAGCTTACGTCACAGTAAACTTTTCCTTTTTCTAATTCCTTTCCCACGGGAACATCAGCGATGTCTGTAATTATCTGAAGTCTTGTTTTTGTTACTATATTTAAAATATGCGCATGCGTTTGGTGTCGTCTCAAGATGGGCATGCTGTGAGCAAAAAATGTCGGATTTGTCTTTAAATATAAAGCGCGGCAACATTATCTACGGCAAAAATAACTCATTCATTATTTGCATAACGAATGGTTTTCTCTAGTTACTTTTAATTATAGTGATCGTGTCTGCTTTTATACCTTGGTGGATTATACCTATTAATTAATTAACTATTGATTTATCCGCTACTGCCATTTGCTTGTTTTTAGGGTTCCGTAGGCAAATGGTAAAACGTAACCCTTACTACTAGTATAGTATAATATTATCTGTGCCCTTACAATTTCGCCATGTCCGTCCGTTCGTCGTATTATTAGATAGATAGGTCTTTTAAAAATATTTAGGGGTTGTACAAATCATTTTTCGGTTTAGGGAAATATGACACATTTTACTGCAAATTTTTGTTAGAGTCAATTGTCCCCCCCCCTTGCCAGCTAAATAGTTGTTTTTGGAGGTGTGAAAAATTCAAGGTAGTAGTAGGTATATACTAATAAAATTAAGCTATCACAAAAGGAAAACTATCACAGCTAAGTATGCTTTATATGTTTACTAGCTTTTGCCCGCGGCTCCGCCCGCGTAGATGTCGGTTATCGCGATAAAAACTATCCTATACTGGAAATTTCGAGGCCGGACCAAGTCTTCAGATTATAAAAATCAGTATTACGTGAATTCAGAATTCACTGTGCAATAGGGCTAGAGTCTAGAGACTGAAAGCCCTATTGCACAGTGAATTCTAAATTCAAGTAACACTCCTCTGCTCGCGCAATATCTTTGGGCATTGCACTGAGCCCCCTAATTTGTGCAGCAAAAAACCCATGTTGCACAGTGACTTTTCGATCACGCTGCGGCCTACAGCTCCCTCAATAGCTTCTAAGTTCACGCTCATTCGTCAGCTCACGCACTGACTTCTGCCTTCACGTTGCGCCCCTCTGTTTGAGCAATGATTTGTTAGACACGCTAAGTCCCCCATTGCGTAGTAACTTTTAAGATTGCGCTGTAGTTCTTAGCTTGTTCAATGGCTTCTAAGGTCGCGCAGCGCTCGCGTTCGATTTGCTCAGTAATTAAGTATTTTTTTGTGTATCCTATGTCCTTCCCCGAGACTCAAACTATCTCCATACCAAATTTAATCTAAATCGGTTCAGCGGTTTGAGCGTGAAAGCGTAACAGACAGACAGACAGACAGAGTTTTTACTTTCACATTTATAATATTAGTATGGATGAGTAACAGCCGGCCAAGTAAGAAGTAACAAAATTTTCGGACAAATTCCATTGAAAATGACATAAATAACGTTGTTAAGAATCGTTTGAAACAAAAACAACAGAAAATCCACTTCTTATTATTGTGCTGGGTAGCTACGGAACCCTATTTATTATTTAGGTTATTAGTCAACAATGCGACAACTATAATCTTTCTCGTTGGGTTCAACAGTGACTATTATGCACCGCTGCTAGGTAGCTGTTGACTTGTTCTTGTAGCTCGCATGACCGGAAGGAGAGGGGGAGGCAAATGCCTTTAAATATGGTATTTGGCCTCCTTGGAGATGACCGTAAAAAGAGATCCAGATAAGAGGAGAGGGCACTGATACTCGAAAGTGATTAAAGTAGTATTTTTTGGTAAATTTACACAAATTACGATACCTAGTTCCATAAATATAGGTTCAACGTAGGTCAGTAGAGACGAGGTAAGCGATAATGTTATGCAGATCACGGAAAAAAGTGACATTGAATAACAATTAGAAAGCCACTTAGTGCTACTAAGTAAGGTTGCAATATTCTCAAACAAATAAACATAGATTGCAGCACAGAATAGCTAACAATATTATTAGAGGTAACAGAATAATGAATGTGTAATTCTTTAAAATTGAACAGTGCTACTGTCACCCATCTGTTTACATGATACAGCATTTACTGCCGTAGTTAATTTTCATCTCTCTCTCTCTCTCTCTCTCTCTCTCTCTCTCTCTCTCTCTGTCTCACACATACACACTCTTTCGATCCACCCCGACAACATTGAATCACGGGTTCGTCGAATACCTGAGGTTTTAGGCGACTGGGCTGGGACCTTTAACATAACTGCAGGGACCGCGGTCGCAGTTGCCAAATTAGTTTTTTTTCACCCGTAATTTGAACCACAAATCCATTGTTTAAACCAGTTTATATAGTTAGCAGAAAAAGTGTCACAAATAAAACAAAGTTATTCATTAATTAAAATAATTGAATACAACACTGTAATACTATATACCTAAACTAGCTGTCCCGCGCAACTTCGTATGCGTAAAGTTTTCCCTTTTTTGCAACATTTCTCGTCGCTGCTCCGCTCCTATTAGTCGAAGCGCGATGTGATATAGCCTATAGCCTTCCTCGATAAATGACAGACCAGTAGTTCCTGAGATTAGCGCGTTTAAACAAACAAACAAACTCTTCCGCTTTATAATATTAGTTTAGATTAAATCCTGTGTTGCATGACTTTTTGCTTTTTCTGTCAACTCTACATTGAAGTTAATTAGGTATATGGTCCTAGTCGGCCGATTCGAAAATGCAATCAGACGACTGGGTTCATGGCCCCAGTCACCTACTAATCTATAGACTAGGGTACCTAATTCCGGTCGAGATGGTCATACGGGGCAGATGGCTTAGCCATCTGATAAAAATATCCATAGATTATTATGAAGATATTTTTAGGCCGATTGTTAAATATATGACTAATAATAACCATCAGATGTCAGTAATTTCAAAGTAGTTTGCTTCACGTATCCATGAGCTTCAAGTGTTAAGTTCTTAGCTAAGTCACGTTTCTTCTACCTACCTATTTATAGATTAATAAACTATTGTTTACAATAATTTAATCAGCTTTTTCTACAGCATTAGATACTAACAATAGTTGTTATTATTATAATCACATTGTAATAGTATTGCATTATAATTAATTCCACTTCTAGCAATTAGTTGCATGGCGTGCCAATCCTTAAGTAAGGTAGCACTTAACGCTAGATATAAGTTCTATCGTTAGGAATGTTAATTGTGGTTTAGGTTGTCCTTATCAAATTAATCATCACTTATTTTATAAAGACATGGCCAAGATCATGGATAAGAGATCTCACCCGGCCACTCCGGCAAAGTTTTAAAATCGTTATTTTTTTAATGGCTCTGTCTGTTTTCATTGAATCATCAGAGTGATCGCGATAAGTAGGTATACCATAAATAAATGTTCTTACGTAAAGTTTTATTTACAATCAAAACCGTCTCCTAAATCTCTTAAATAATATGAATTCATTTTCATCTGTTGTGATTCAGCTAAAGTTTATTTCAATATACAAATGTGTGTGTGTATACATGTACAGAGACATATATTTACAAATTATCACTCGTTACTATTACTGCATGCCTTTTGTTAGCAATGACGTGCGAATATAAACATATTCTGCCACATCACAATGGTCTAACCGGTTGCAAATTATCGCGAAAATCATTTGTATCGTCTCGTGTCGCTCGCAACTCAAAACAGACTCATTACGTGACTATAATAGCAACTAACTGCCACACAAATACTTAATGTATGATTGTTTACGTAAACAATGGCGTCCGTTTTTGGACAACGCTCGCGCGTTTACCACAGACCGCATAATAAATATTTATAAAACAGTCTAAAGCTATGATTAAGAACGTTTATTTTATTGTATCATCTTGCTTTGCTGTCTCTGTAACTTAAAGGATAATATAAGGCACTTGTCCCACCAACTTCGAGAAAGCGAGTTGAGATTTTATCGCTTAAGAAACGTACATACATATGTCAGAGTGCGTGAGTGAGTGTGGCCGTATGAGCTATTAGCGGCTCAATATCCCAATTAACATTATGGTACCTAATCGATCATATATATATTTTTATTTATATATATATCTAATTTACCGCCTTCCCGGCAGTGATTAATCATTACTAAACACTTTCGTAAATATTGATTGCAATTTGTGCCAATATACATCTAAGTATAAACACTATTTGAATCATGTCTGTCACGATTGAATCATGTATAATACCTATCTTCACTTATGGTTGCCAGACTTGGGCACTAACTAATGCCCAAATTAGAAAAATATAAATATGCCAAAATGCCATGGAGATGGACCATGATGGGGATTAGATTATCAGACAGAGTACGAAATCAAACTATTAAAGACTAGCTGTCCCGCGCAACTTCGTCTGCGTAAATTTTCCCCGTTTTTGCAACACTTCTCATTGCTGCTCCACTCCTATTGGTCGTAGCGTGATGCTTGCTATATTACCTATAGCCTTCCTCGATAAATGGGCTATCCAACAGTAAAATAATTTTTAAATTCGGATCAGTAGTTCCTGAGATTACCGCGTTCAAACAAACAAACAAACAAACTCTTCTGCTTTTTAATATAAGTATAGATAATTCCCGTATATCAAACTAGCTGACCCGCGCAACTTCGTATGCGTATATTTTCCTCGTTTTTACAACATTTTTCATTACTGCTCCGCTTCTATTGGTCGTAGCGTGATGTTATATAGCCTATAAATGCCTTCCTCAATAAATGGGCTACCCAACAGTGAAAGAAACAAACTAACAAATAAAGAAACAAACTCTTCAGCTTCATAATATTAGTATAGATTAAACTAAACAAACAACAACCAACGTCCTTAAGGAAAATCTAATGGAAATGGACGGGGCACACTGTGAGGGACAAACAAAAATGGTCGAAAACAGTAATGTCCTGGTTCACAAGAAATCAGGGAAGGCCATCAACAAGATGGTCAGGAGAAATTAGAGCATTAACCGGGTGCCCATGGACTAAAGTCGCTAATGATAGAGAAAGGTGGAGACAGCTGGAGAAGGCCTTTGTCAAAAAAGGCAAACAACTGCTTGTTTGCCTGGTGGTAATCGGTGCAGAAAAATGAAATATTGTTTATCGAACATTGTGTAATGTCTGATGTATAAAGGCTAAATTAACACTAACACAAATTAAGGCTAATTAAACACTATTTATATCGCTATATATTTATTTATTATTGTTTTCACTAATAGACTCCTTTTCCTGATTGTTACCTGGCCGACTGAAGTAGGAACCTTCTATATCATACTAACTGAACCGCGCAACTTCATATGCGTCAATTTTTTTAACCTATAGCCTTCCTCTATAAATTGGCTACGTAACAGAAAAAGATTTTTTCAATTCTGACCAGAAGTTCCTGAGATTACCGCCTTCAAACAAAGAAACAAACTCTTCAGCTTTATAATATTAGTTTATATTATTATAGGTATTCAGTGTATTGCAAAAAGAAACACAACTCACCTTGTTAGGTAAAGTAAACACAGCCTTCAATCATCTGTAGGTAACTAATAACTCCTGATAGAATGTAAACTTTGCTCGTCAAACACTATCGATATTGTTTGCTGCACTCGGAATCACTTGTTTACAAGGAAATAAATGCCCAACTACAAATAGCATTTCTTTATTTTCTGTTTTATTTTTAGTTAATCGTTGCGTAGTTGAACCTTCAAAATTGTCACTGTTGTCTGACGCACCGCAGAAATCTGGGGCGTGCAATTTTTTCCTTACTTTTTGTTGTCATTTTGTCGGCATTATTAACGTTAATTTTAACGGCATATCACCCTTAAGGACAAAACAGTCTAAAGCTATGATTAAGAATGTTAATTTTATTGTATCATCTTGCTTTGCTGGCACTGTAACTTAAAGGTGAATAAGGCACTTGTCCCACCAACTGCGAGCAAGCGAGTAGAGATTTTATCGCTCAAAAAACGTACATTTGCGATTCTTTGTTGAAACGTAACAATTCCCATTTCATAAACGATTAATTACGGGTGATTAATGGGTCATTAGTGAAAAATGGGTTACTTACGATAATAATGTCCAAAAAATATCGTGGTCGAAACGTGGACAAGCCCCACAGACCGTGGCAAAGCCTGGCCTGACTCGGAACAAAGTGATACTGTGTGTCTGAAGGGATTGGAAAGGAATCGATATGATGAGCTATGAGCTTTTGCCGGCGAGTAAAACTATGGATTCTGATTTCTACTGTTAGCAACTGTTGAGGTTAAAAGAAGCCATTGAGAAAAACCGTCCGGAGCTGGTGAACAGCACGGGCGTGGTGTTCCATCATGACAACGCCAGATCGCACTCATCTATAGTCACTCAGCAAAAATTGAGAGAGCTTGGCTGGGATGTGTTGATGCACCCTCCGTATAGCCCTGATCTTGCTCCAGTATAGCCCTCCGTATAGATCTTGCTCTTGCTCAGATTTCCACCTGTTTCGGCCACTACAGAACTCTTTAGGAAGCATAAAGTTAACCTCAAAACTGTGAAAACAACCTGTCATATTTTTTGATCAAAAATCTCAAAAAATTTTTCATGGCACTACCCACAAGACGGCAACAAGTCATCGATCAAAACGGCACATACATATTATAAATAAATAAAAAATATACATAATAATATGAAAATACTTTTGCCCTGACCTAATATGTATGTATTTACAAATATATAAGTACTTGCTTTCGCCTGCGGCTCCGCCCGCGTGGATGTCGGTTATCGCAATAAAAAATATCCTATTTCCTTCCCCGGGACTCAAACTATCTCCATACCAAATTAAATCTAAATCGGTTTAGCTGTTTGAGCGTGAAAGAGAACAGACAGAGTTACTTTCCCATTTATAATATTAGTATAGATATTTATCAGTTGTCTGGTTTCCATAGTACAAGCTCTGCTTAGTTTAAGATCAGATAGCGTTGTGTGAGTTGTCCCAAGATCCCATGTAAACAAAAGAGATACATATATTAATAGCTGATCGCTGATGGCTCTCACTGCCGGCCAGTACTCGCTCTATACTGCATTTATTTTATTTACACGGACGGGATTTACAATATTCATCGGTATTGTACATTTCTTGAGCGATACAATTGCTACTCGTTACTCGCCGTTTGTGGGGCAGGTACCTTAGAGAGAAATACTTTGGACTACAACTCAATGATATGGGGCATTACGCCGAGCGAATTATTCATTTAGCGCTAACGACACGGCCGCCCGCTTCGCACTCCCACATACAACCATTACTTCACAGTGCGCGGGAGCGCACGACAAAATAAAGTCGAATATTCGTTCGTGCTTATGGTTGAAAACTATGACAATACGTTTTTGCATTTTTCTATAACTTCAAGATTATTTATTAACGAAACATTAAATATATACATTTAAATAGCCTCAAAACATCATTCTAAAGATATAACGTAATTATGCTTCCCTTCAGACGTTAAATGAGAGATGTTCCCGTAACAGACCTACCTAAACGGCCATTTTGCCCTGGGACGGACCAGGGGTTAAGACATATCTTCAGATTTCATTTCATCATCTACTTGATAAACTCTTTGGCTAGTCACACATTTTTTAATTTATTCGAGACCTAATATTTAAGTTTTCTATATAATTTTTTGTTAGAGCCGAACCTTGTAGGCCTACTCTCTACCTTTAAAACGAAATTAATTAATTTTCGTAGTCTTAAATTTCTCTATAAATGTTGATAAACTTTCGCGATTTGTACACATTAAGAAATTATATATATTACGGGTCTTAATCGCGTGAATAATTTAAGGTAAAATACCTTGTTTATTTCCCGACGTTTCGACCGTATTGCAACGGCCGTGGTCACGGGTAGACTGTAGATTGGATAAGCCCAAAAAATCTGAGTCCATAGCCAATTTTCGGGAAAGAGTAGATTGAATTGATGTTGCTGGCTCTGTATACCACCACCTCATTTTTGATCGAAACTTCGTTTTCATTGAATTCGAATAGTCCTCCTGTTTCGCGTAATCTACCCTTAACTTTTTGGATATTGGGGGGGAAGTAGGCTTGAAAAAGTTTAAATTACTTACCATAATATTTGAATCTAAACGTTTGGCTTATAGTATAGTGTAGTATGACGTGTATACCTATGTTATTTACCTAACGCTGCGCCCGCGCAACCTTGACATAGACACTGGTTTGCAACAGGCCTAGCATGTCAGCTATACAAGTATGTTGCAGCGGTGAAGTTCAAGGACAATGTCGTCTAACAAATTATAATACAGATGTAAATAAATGGCAAACTTGTTTATATGACGCGTTATTTTCTGCTTTACATAAATCTTGATGAATTAAGGCTTAGTTTTGAGGAGATTCTGTATCTCTTGCTTGCTCTTAATTTCCTATATGCATGAAAGAGTACTTATTCCTGGAACATCCCTTAAGCAAGGATTTTGTCCCGTACAACTGTCAAAGGCATTTCTATCTATGAACGATCAAGTTATAAAACGAGCTTTCTCCGGAGGTGTTTCTACACACTACTCACAATTTCACATCAAACTTAACTAAGAACCCTACTTTCTAATAAAAAAGCCGCATTTGTCCAACCGTTTGATACACACATATGTTATAAATACCTAAGTAAAAATGTTTTTACAGAGTTAAAAATATTCCTGGTTACTTACGAGTCTTACGATTACGAACATAGATTACAGTAGGTTAAGATATTAATATATTGCCAAACCTAATTTATTAACCTATCCTAAACTTAACCAAACTAACTATCTAACCTACCCGTCAGCTAAAACGATTTTATTCCATTACTTAGTTTGTTTGTTCTCAGAGGGAACCTTTCGTGGATAATAAGACAAGGCCTTATGTCGTTGTGCAAACAGATGAGAAGAAACTGTAGTGGAAACTTGTTTCTAAGTGTAATTAGTCCCAATTAGCCGTAGATTAGGATCCATAGACAACTCTGGAACTAACAAGATAAAAAGAAAGTAGAAACTTATTTAGCGCTTAGAAAATGGCGCGAGAATGAATAGGCTGTTGTTGTACCTAGTTTGCTTAATTAATTGTTGTTTGTTTTATAATGAATTTTAAGTGTCACTTATGACTTATGAATGTGCTAAAAGATCTCGAAGCTTGATACTGACTATATTGATTATTATTGATTTTACTGATTCACGTGCCTTCGATCAACAATAACAACATGAGCACTGGGTTTTCTTCATAATCAATTTACTACGAATTTTAATATGAGTAATATGAGTAGGCATTCCAATTGTCCTATCGTACGTTTTGCGAAGCAATCGAAACAACCTAGGTATTTTTTAATCCTGCACTAAGCATTCTGCAAATTTTCCTCGAGTAGGCTACCTACTTACAATTATATATTTCCAAACAAGTACATACTTAAGTACCTAATTACAATGCCATCTGTTTATTTGTCACTTGATTTTAAATAGATGCAAGCTAGTACCTACTGTAGTTATAGCCGGTTATGGATATTAAGATCTTTCATATAGTACGCACAGTTTGCAAAATTGTATCTACACGTAGCTTTTATCCCTTTCCCTTTGCATCTTTCGTATGATCGTATGTGCTGCAATTTCACTTGTGCTACTTGTATCTAAATAGTTATTTATTTATTCTATGCTTGTCTGAAGACGGGCAGGTATTGTAAAACGGGCTCACTCGAATGCCAGTCTAGAAATCTACTGATATTGCGCACATTTATTGTTCTCGTAATAGATTTTAGCCGGCTTATAGTAATGATGCGAGATTGTTACCAAAATATTTTAACGGCAAAGTTTCATACTAACTTTGCACACCCATTTTATCCCTTTAGGGGGTGAATTTTCAAAAATCCTTTCTTAGTGCTTCCTTAGTGAAATTTTGCACACGCGTTCCTTTTATAACGTAGGTTATAAAAGGAACGCGTGTGCAAAATTTCAAGTTTGTAACCCATAAAGTTTAGGCCCTGCGTTGATACTCGTATATCAGTCAGTCAGTCAGCTTCTTCTTTTATTTAAATAGATAGATGAATAAAATCTGCACGTAAGTGGTAGAGTCACCTACTAATCACTATTGACATGTTTTTCGACAGTTCTGACTGATTACGTTTAATCTTTTTTAATTTTAACATGAGCTTTCTCGTGTTTCGTTACATGTAGACCAAAAGCAGCATGGCCAGCGTGCTAATGACAGTCAGGCCCGTACCATCTATGCTGACTAAGTATTTGATTATCACAGTCACGACGAAGAATGATTATAAAAACAGGACATATAGAAAACAGTAAATTGCTAATCCCGGCTGACGTTACACTTAATTTTTCAACAGGTCCCATAACTTAATAGTTCTCTCTTACAGTATCTATTCCATAAACTACAGTGGACTTAATTAACCTGATTTCTCTAGCTAGCTCAAGCCGTGCACACTTGGTCTCGCACGGGTTAATATGGATAATCGATTCGATTTGATACTACAATCCGCGTGTAAATTATCACTACATAAATTCATAAACGCATTAACATTATGCCGGTGCTGATAACCGCTTTTAGATCGACCTTGTACATCGATGTCATTTTATTATTATATACCTTACAGTAGAAAAGTGTAGGAGATAAATTCAGATTTTTTGATTTCGAACACGTTGGTTTAATAGGATTATCATTGTTATTGCTACCAAATGGCGTTCTCAGAAGATTTCCCATTTCCCTTTAAGGACATCCCTCCTTCCAAACGAAAATTATATCTATACCTAGTTATAATTTTTATATATATATATTTATATATATAATCTGAATCTAGACAACGGCTCCAATGATTTTCGTGAAATTTTGTATGAGTTTCGGGGGCGATAAATAGATGGTAGGTTTCATTTTTAGAAAATGTTTTTTAAAAACAAAATAGGGAGCAAAGCTGGGTCATCCAGGTACTCTTTCCTATACTTATCTTTGGATAAATGTCTAACAATATTAAATTACCTATATGGCTGTCTCCCATTAAAAGTTATAATGGCGCCAGTGATAAATATACCCTTTTCTGTTTTGCTGCTCAGCATTATGCGATCTCTAGGCGATCAGGCCATATGTCCTCAGTTTGTCATGGCTTTATTGCATCTAATAGACTAACAATAAAACATAATACCTACGTAACTAGGAACTAATATCTGCGACATTTTATTAGAGAGCAGTTACTGTCGATTGTATATAGTCACTGTATCTATTATTCAAGCAGTGAAGTAGCAGCTAATTATACAGAGAAACTATATCCGTAATTCAACAAGTGTGAAGTCGTTAAATTACCTTTATCAAACTTAATAACTGTGTACAGTGCTGGAAACTACAGTACTTAGTTGGAAGACTAATTAGACTAATTATTATATTTCCGTCCTAAAGTGTTGAGCTAGTAAAATGCGCCTGATTTCTACACTGCCCATGTTTCTCACAGGCTCTATGCCTACTGTAGGTACTACCACGTGAGTGTGGCATAAGATTATAGATTCGTGGTAACTCTGACAGTAGATTAATTATTAGATTAAAATAATATCAAGTAATTATTTTTAGTGATTTTAGCGTTTTTAGGGTTCCGTAGTCAAAATGGCAAAACGGAACCTTATAGTTTCGCCATGTTCGTCCGCCCGTTCGCAGCTTAGCTCAGAAACTGTTAGTGCTAGAAGGCTGTAATTTTGTATGGATAAGTACACATATTACTTACGCCGACAAAGTGAATAAAATCTTAAATAACATTTTTTTTAAGGCACATCCCCTCTATGTAAAGTGGGGATGTGATTTTTGTTGTCACCTACCCCATCGTATGGAATATCATTAGATAGGTCTTTTAAAAACTTTTAGGGGTTGTAAAGACCATTTTTAGTATTAGGGATCTGTTTGTGAAATATTAAGCTTTAAAGTGCAAATTTTTGTTAAAGACAAGTGCCCCCCCCCCTATGCCAGCGAAATGGTTGATGTTGGGTACCTATGTGAAAAAAATCATGTAAGTATTAAAGGAAAACTATCACAGCTAAGTAGGCTTTACAAGTTTACGAGTAACAGCTGATCAAATGAGAAGTAACAACATTTTCGTACAGATTCCATTGAAAATTATTATTAAGAAAGGGTAAAACGTTCTAAGTATGAAATAAAAACAACGGAAAACCCACTTCTTAAGCCCCATTTCTTTGGATGAGGGGGGGGGGGGTTAAATTGTACGTGGCTCGACATGCACTTGCCCGGTTTTTTAAAACTTCTCGTGCACATATAGCTTCGTTCTGAGATGAGGATTAAATGAAATAAAGTTTTTTCATAACTCCTTATGATTTAGGCAGATTTAGATAAACCATTAAGAAATGACTGGATAAGTAAAAAGGTACTTAAATAAATAACTGTAAATAAAATATTTGTTATACATAATACACTAAGGCAGTCTCAGCGGTGGTAGCCTAATGGCTAAGGCATCGGTATCGCAATCGTGAGGCGGCTCCCGAACCTACCCATTATTCTACCGACGTGAACTTAAACGCACTCCTAACACCAGGCTTTGAGCTTAGCTGGAGGGATTAACAAGATTGTTAGTAATGTGCGACTTAATTCCATATTACTAGCAGTACTAGTACTAGTAGAAATTTATTAGTTCACGCTAAGCTCACCATCTGCTATAAATAAAATTTTACTAGAAGTACGTAGGTAGGTAGTACTTAGATAATGTGGGTATTTCTACTTCCATTATTTATACGTAATACATTGATACGTATATTTTTCAATGGTACTTATAATTGGACACCACGTGAATACCGTAAAACCAAACTGCATATTTGCTACATGACTATATTTTCCCCAACACGATCACAGACGTAGCAACTTGAGGAAAGATATTAGTATGCAGATAATGATCGCTTAATCACTGAAGATACTTGATAATGTTCACGTACGTTTATGCGCTACCTGCTTCCTCGTTGATGTCTTTTTTAATGTTCTGTGTAAAACAAAGTCAAACGGAATCATTTAAGATGATTCCGTTTTCTGAAGGCTGTATACGGCTATTACACTACCCTAAATCAGGGTCCTAAATCGAGGTGGCCTTGTAAATTTGTTAGAGAATTAGGACCCTGACTCTTATTACACCTCTCTTTTTAAGGGTTTAGGGTGCCTAATGTAGTGTAGAGTAATAAGCTCATTAGGTAGGTAGCACATTTAAAGTAATTGAGTATTATTACTGACCAAATTCGGTGAAGGAATACCGGAAAGTTCTAAAACATAAATTCCATAACGGCCCATATCTACCTTCACTCAGAGAGGAGGCCCATTAGCCATCATCATCAGTATCAGCGGTTGAACGGTATATGGCAAATTAAATAGGAAAAAAAAAACCGGACAAGAGCATGGATCCATGCTCAGTGTAGGGTTCCGCAGTTGTTACTACAATGAAATGCACTACATATGAAAAAATACGATCTGTTAAAGTGCACCAGCAAACTTAAGAGCGATTATTTCCGAAAATATTTACTTAATCAAAAAAGTTTCTTAGAAACCTTAGAATGTTTTTAAAATACCTGTCGTATTTGCAGAAAAAAAATCAGTTTATGTCACATGTATGTCACCCCTCAGAAATGTTTATTTTTGTTATTTAACTATTGAACTAAGTAGCGGCATATACAAGACACTGTACACATTCTCCAAATTTCATCCATGAACATTGAGTAGTTTTTGAGTAAAATGCCTGTGACATACGGACAGACAGACAGACGGACGGACATAACGAAACTATAAGGCTTTCTGTTTTGCCACTTTGGCTACTACCCCCAGAATTTATAATAAGTAGGTTTTACTGGGGAGACCCACAGGTCCGGGCACGCCCAGAGCTGGGACATCATATAGATTAATATGTAAAATATGAAGCCTTAAAGCACACTTGGCACGATTTTCCTCATATCGTATGCAAAAGGCATTTCCCGTTTGCTTTACTCATATGGTAAAACCCAAACTTAATCGCGTCCATATTGTAGTACTTTCCTCCTTATGTTTTTGTACCTATCTGCCCTTTATTTGATATTGATAGTTCAGTTTGAACTTTGCACCTGTTATGGAAAAATGTAAACAAGAAGAGCCGAATCTCCTAATACAACGAATCTCTTGCTTATAAGGCTTCTTGCTTAAATGATTTCCAATGTAGTTAAGCGAAACAATGCAATTGATTTTTTTTTTATCTAGTGAAGATTTCGAATGAAAAACGTTTTTTTAACTTGAAGATATTTGAATGAAAAAACGATTTTTATGGATTTACAGATTGATATCTAGATCTGTAAGCACTTTTCTTTTAGCGACGCAGAGCTTTTCCCAAATGCGGGAGTTGTATATTTGTTTAAAATATAAATAATAATAAAGAGCGACCAGCTGGAGACTTTACAAAAATCACAAAGTATCTCCAGACTAGGAACAATAATATGTGGAGCACACTATTCGAAAAGTGGAGGAAACGAACCCATCATCTTCCGCAACACTCGGACATACACCCACGGCGCCACCGAGGCAGTCAGTTTAATTGTCAAAAGAATTAGTGATTCCATGCGACCTATTTTTGTTCGTATTACCAATTGACTGCCTCTGTGGCGCAGTGGGAGTGTGTCCGACTGCTACGCAAGAGGTCGTGGGTTCGATTCCCACACGAGACACCACTTTGTGTGATCCACAAATTGTTGTTCCGAGTCTGGGTGTACTTTGTGTCCGTGATTTGTATGTTTGTAAAGTCCCCCGCGACACAGGGCTTGTACCCTAATGCGGGAGTTGTCTTTTTAAGAAAAAAAAAAAGAAAAAAAAAATTACCATTTATAAAAATGTAATTTAAATCATTGCAATTACCTATATCTTTGTTTTTATTTAAACACATAATTAGCGAATACATTAATTTATAATGTAGTATTTTGTTATATAACCGTTTAAATTTTAAACCGTATAATTATGTAGAGTTGAGATTTAAAACAATTATTAAACCTGTTACAAACTGCTTTTAAAATGGGGGAATTATTTTATTTATTAGTATTTAAACTTTATTTCAATTGTGTAATTTTATTTACTTATAATATGAAAAACATCATACTCTCATGGCGACATAATCTAAGAATCGATGCTTATTTGGAATACCTATATCATTTTCTGAATAAAAGATATTCAATAAATATGAAGGTACACATACAATATAATAAAAACAATCTAAAGCTTATAAAGTTCGCTTAATATTATAAAAGTGAACTTTTGTTACGGGAATACCCCCGAACGGGTAAATCAATTTGGATAAAATTTGGTACACAGATAGTGTGGGCGCAGTCA
Source organism: Herminia tarsipennalis (assembly GCA_945859575.2). Classification (NCBI taxonomy): domain Eukaryota; kingdom Metazoa; phylum Arthropoda; class Insecta; order Lepidoptera; family Erebidae; genus Herminia; species Herminia tarsipennalis. The sequence continues at coordinate 20,763,742 of OX243850.2, forward strand.
CACTAAGTGAGTCAAATGTTATTATTTACACTTGGTCCTAATTATTATTTGTTTTGTCCAAATAATGTAAAATCTACTTAGATAGATATGTATACTTATCTAATACCAAATACATTAGCAGGTTAGATTTTTTTTTTAAAGACGACTCCCGCAGTACATCTATACATACTACATGCCCTGTGTCGCGGGGAACTTTACAAACATACTTACAAGTCATGGACACAAAGTACACCCAGACTCGGAACAACAATTTGTGGATCACACAAAGTAGTGTTCCGTGTGGGAATAGAACCCACGACCTCTTGCGTAGCAGTCGGATAGACTCCGACTGCGCCACAGAGGCAGTCGGAGTTTAATAGGTAGAGTAGGGAAATGAAAAGTGTAAACACAATTTGTTTACAATTTGTAAAACTATCTGATTGCAATAGATAATGAAAGTGTAGTCATTCTAGGAAGTAAATTAAAGTGATTGCACTTATAAAGAGTTATTTTTAAAATTCTTACAACTTCTCGCATCCCAGGTGATTTCCTGACATTGCACTTAACTACGTTTTGTAGTATTTAGTTACATAATTATGCTTTTATTTTTCATACATGAATAAAATAAAAAAAACAAAATTCGTTCATATTGCTTTTTGCTTTAAATGACATTAAAATTAGTAGGTAAGTATTACAAATACATAAAAACAGCGGAAAATACCCTTCGGCCATGTACGAAACTAAGTTTCGAAACTAGTTTCTAAATAAGAATAATATTTCTTCTTTCGAAATACATTACGCCACAGGACAGAAGAGATTAGAAAATAACTTGCAAATTTTGTCCTATTTTTTATGTCAACAGAACTTTAACTGTTATGGAAAAGATAAGTTATAATGAATAGCCGCACAATAAAATAAATTATTAGATGTTGGATTGTTAGTTATTATTTTTTAATAACCCTAAAAAAATAAATAAATATAGATAATCAAACAGGATTAACTACATAAAAACGCGAGTGAGGTATTCCATAAATTAATAATCAAAGTTAGATAATAAACCAGCCTGTGAGCTACTAGTCAATCAGGTTTTCAAAATGTAACACAAAATAAACATTTTGTGTTGAAACTTAAGGAAAATCTTGGTACCTATATGCCCCTTGATATATACTTGAAAAGTGCTTCAAAGAAATCAGTTCATGTCAGTCTGCGAACAAGAAAAGGAAGCTCGTACGATTTTGAATTATTAAATATCCTCATTCGCCATTTCGTTTTCAAATACACCCAGTTTTTTGAGAGAATCTAAAGCATTTTTTTTCGTGCGTGCAAGTGTTTCAAAATGGTTGTGGATAATGTTGTGTTGCTGTCTATAAAAAGGCATTCGTTCTTTAGTGGGGTTTGTACAGCTTTTTTATTTTGTATTAAATACATTATTTATTTATTGTACTGTCTCTTAATGACTCACGTTAAGCAAAAAAATATTTCTAATTACATTGTGTACCTTCCATTTTCTATTCTAATGAGACTGGAAAAAAAGGAAGATAAGAAATTTAAATTACTTAAGTTTATCAAAATAATCAATAACTAACTCGATAATACGCGCGAGAGTTTACGTCCTTCTAAAAGTGTAGGAATTTATTATTTGATCATTTATTAATTATCGTGAAACGCATTTTTGTGTAGAGTAACTAAGTATCTATAGTTTTTTGTCGTATATTTTGATGAGGATGTCTTTTCCTGTAGGATGTCAATGTCCATTTTCATAAAAAAAACATTTCTAACGCTGTACGCATTGACGTATTAGACCTGGACCGAGCCATCCCTTTCAATTAAAAAGTAAATATTGACTGCAAAGCGTGAAAGGGAGAAAACACTCGTGCGGCCTATGACAGGTATTGTCCACAAAATAGCGTTGTCACTTTCTAGAGAGTGGTCAATTTTGTGAGGAGAAGGCGCAGTCCAGGTCTCTACAATGACTGTACGTTATTTATCTATGATTTTCAGATTTCAACTATAAATAAATGACTACCTAACGAGAGTTGTTTCATACTACCAAGATAGATATATTTATAATATGAAGATAAAAATAAAATGTACATGCATCTTAATAGTAGGTATCAATATAATTTAATATTTTATACAATGCGTAAAAGGATTATCCTTCAACGACGTATACATGCGGGGCTTTACCTCTATCGTCACTGGTCATGATCTACATGATAGATATGGCTCATCTGATAACAAAAGCAGTTCCACCTATTATGTAGGTATAATAATATTTCACACAAAGTTTTACGCTTGGCTATAAGCTTTAGAATTTGTTTAAGTCTTCCAGATTTTGTATTTAGAAAAATCTTGAATATGATGGAAATTGTTACGAAATTTGATTGTTTTTCAAAATTAAAATAGCATAGGTAATTGCTATTTATTTATTTATGTTAGTATATAGGTATGTTAGTATAGTAACGGAATATTTAACCGTGTTTTCACCCACTTCAGAACGTCGGATTTAATTGAAACTTCGCACACTGATCGAGGATCGATGACAGTACAATCCGATAAAAACGGATTTTTTGAAAATTCATCTCCTAAGGGGGTAAAATAATCGTTGTAAGTTTATATGAAACTCCGCCAGTTTTGAAGTTAGATGTGTGGAATTTCGTATTTGGTTTATTGGTTTAAAATAAAGAATATGTGTTTCGGCGTTTTAAAAATTTACCCTCAAGGGGGTTAAATAGGAGTTTCAAGTTTTTATAAAACTCCGTTAGTTTTAAAGTTAGATCTGTGAAATTTCCTATTTGGCTTTCTGGTTTAAAACAATTAAAAAATGAAAAATAAATAATAGTTCCAAAAACAAAAACCCGCTTTTGTAAATAGCTGTAGGTACCTACTAAAAAGTAAACAAAAAATCAGTTTATCGTAAAAAAGCATGGGATGATTATAGGTTGACATCGTCACAAGCACCCACGCTTTTTTACGATAAACAGATTTTTTATTTATTATTATACTTAATTATAATTATAATATAAAATATATTATAATATTAAATAATACTTTTTTTTTCTTGATAGATGTCATATGGGAAAACATGTGGAGGCGGAAAAGATTGTTTTGATTGTAAAGAGGATATTTGGTTTAGAATCGTGGATATTCAATAAAAAAAAACACTTTAACGGATATACTTTTTTCTATTTTTTTTAGCATTGTTAACAGAATACCCACACACCCCTTTCGGGTCGGACAGGGATTAATAAAATTTACAGCTTGTATAAAATGAAACACATCATCGCTACTTAATTATAAGTAGATAGGTATAAGTAGTCTTATTACTTGACAAACATTTCAAGGTTTAATTGTGTATTTAGGTTAGAAATGAGTCAGAGATGTTAGGACTACATATCTATTTAAAGTCGTAGTACATATTGTGAAATGTCATTAGGTAGGTATTAACAATGAGTGTAAAAAATATTTTGGAACTAATATTGTCTCTAAAACATTTTAACAACAACAATATTACTAAAAATCATAAATATTTTTCAATTTTTGTTTTTAACTTTTAGTGACACAATTACCGTATCTGCTGGAATAATTAGTCACCAATTTGTATCGACGTAGAACGTTGTATTGCGTTTTAGACAACAACAAATGAAATGAGTATGGAATTTTTTGTAAGAGCCCACCTATTCTAACAAGGATCAGTCCTTGGACAACAAGAACTACGACAACATTAGTTTCGTGTTTTATCAACAACCTGAAGGTCTCTTAAGTGTTTTTGGTTAATTTATGGCTCATTTGTTTTCTGTAAAAAATGAACTACAGAACTAAGGTAGTCTACTTAAAAATCATCTTGAGCTGAGTCACGTTAAAAATCGTAAGAGTGCCTAAAACAAAGTGAGAATAGTTGGGTAAAATTTAAACAAATATGCATCTCTTGTCATTGTTCTGTAATAACTCGTTTTTATGTTATGCAAAATTCTGACACAGGAACATCTAATCAGTATTCAACTGCCTGAGAAGACTGTTGGTCTAGTGGTTAGTGACCCTGACTGCTAAGCCCGAGGTCGTGGGTTCGATCCCCACCCATGATAAAACTTTGTGTGATAAGCACGATGGTTTATTCTTGTCTGGTTGTCATAGTGTTGAGTTGTGTGGGTTGTCCCAAGATATTTTTATTATTATAAGTAATCAAAACACGTAATCAAAATCTAGGTCTAGATGAGATCATATTTAATAATGAGACGATTTCTAATTTCGATAAGCAATTATAAAATGTTTGTCAGTACGATGATTACATGCTTTGCAACCACCATTTAGGTGCGCATCCAGAACTTTGTTCACCAACAACAGACCAGCCAAGTGTGAGTCGCTCGTATGACGGGAGGGGGGGGGGTGCACTTCATTCAACACCGGTATACCAGCCACCACCGCCGAGGGGCAGGGGGGAATTGCCTGTCAACACACACCGACATCGTTCCAAAATTCCCCTAAAACCGGGCAAGTGCGTATCGGGCCACGCACATTGTAGGGCTCCAGGGAGCTGTAAAAATGGCGGCAAACTAACCGGCCATTATTTATACAGGTCCGAGTTTAACTTGTAAATAATGATTTGAATACGTGTTAATTGAATAAGAACGAGACTTTGTGCATGTAATAAGCGCATAAATACTTGACACTGGCAGAAATTAGCCGTTAAAACGGCTAGATTGCCATAAACTCAAAGAAAAAGAAGAATGTAGGGTTCCGTAGTCCCCCCCCCTCTCCGAATAATGTGGTTTAAGAAGTGGGTTTTCTGTTGTTTTAGTTTCATACTTACTACGTTATATCGACTTTATAATATTTTTCAATGGAATTTGTACGAAAATTTTGTTTCTTCTCATATGATCAGCTGTTATGTCAAGTGAAAAAAATGACTCGTAAACTTGTAAAGCTTAATTAGCTGTGATAGTTTTCCTTTTAATTTCACTACATATTCTACTTCCGTACAAAAATTTGCACTTGAAAGCTTCATAAAACGGATCCCTAAATCTAAAAATCGTCTTTCCAACCCCGAAACGATTTTAAAAGACTCCACACCCCACACGATGGGGTAGGTGAGGAAATAAAATCATACCCCCACTTTACATACCTATATGTATGTATGGTGGTACCCTAAAACTTTTTTTTTCTTTCAAGATTTTATTCTTTCACTTTGTTGGCTTAAGTAATATGTGTATCCATGCAAAATTACAGCGTCCTAGCACTAACAGTCTCTGAACAAAGCTGCGGACGGACGGACATGGCGAAACTTTAAGGGTTCCGTTTTGCCATTTTGGCTACGGAACCCAAAAGGGCAATTGTCCCTGTTACCCCTCCCCCCTTGGATCCGTGCCTGATAACAATACAGTTGTTTTACAGGAAATAAGTTTTCTTTCACGGAGAAAATGCTCTTCATCGTGAAATTTGTGAGGAAGAGATGAGTTACTTTTAGTATCGACAATCGATTCTTAAAATTTAAGATATTAAGTAAATAGGTTTTATTAGTGATTGAGTTGTGACCACACATTTTAATAATTTTATAGTCATGGTTATTGTAAAACAAAAATCAAACTAGAAGAACTGGCTTCCAGTTCGGTTCCAATTTTATACCACAAAGATCCGTACCAGGTCATCGAGTAGGTTTCTAAAAGATCGCCAAAGGACGTACGGTCGGCGACTTATGATAATTAACGTTTTTTTTTCACTACACTACTACATAGGCTATGAATCATAGCTATATCATATTTTCCTCTCCAATAAAAGGTTTTTTTGGGTCCCACGAAGCCATAGGTGGGTATACGATTTCGCTGGAAATTGTTATTGTAATAGAAACCTGTTATTCGCTTTTTGCACCTACCGTGTTTAGTTTTGCGTATTTAACACATTTTATAAGTTGTTTAAGTCTTCAAGTCTCACAAATGACGTATATATAAAGTTATTTTTGGTATATTTAAAAACCCAGATCCCAACAAGATTTTTACTTCAAGAAATCATATAAAAAAGGAAATGAAAATATTGAAAACTTGCATATTTTTGAGCCATTCAAGTTATCTTGTGTTCTTTGCGCTATCGTGCTCATTGCGTCACATCCTACTACGTAATCCATGGTTATTATTGAAAAATAAGTGATGATTACATTTCATATCACATTGTGAACAGGATTTGGACAGTTAGAATGAATAATGACTGAATGAAATAATAGAAAAATATAACATGGTCCAAAAACTACCCCATTGGATTGTGTTAGTGATTCTGAGCAAACTATTTTCAGGTTTGTTAACAAGAATAACTTTGTATATTACGCGTCATTAGGTACTGTATTCATACCATAGAGCCCCATTGTTTTAAATGTCTTTCTTGTCTATGTCTGTTGGGCTTCTGGTTTTTACAGTTCATTATTTTGGTCAATGCGCTATGTATTCACTCTATATGGAGTAAATGGCTCAGTTAATAATTAACTATATAGAAATAACAACTGTTGTAAGTCACACCATGTCGCTGCTTTTGTTAAAAATATTAGGTGTAATCTACTGTAAAGAATAGTAATTTTGAAAATATATTTCTGTAGAATGTACTTGCAAATTTATGTAAGGTTGGGTGCCTATAGGTACTAGAGAGAGAAAAGCGAACATTAGCATACTTAACTTCAGATTGCGAAAGCATTACTTGCATTATAACAGCGCCATTTTAATCTGATTTAGGTACCTGACCGTACCATTTATATACGGCATATGCCAGGATATAAACTAAAAATGTATGGCGAAGACTTGAAAATTCATGCGTCTGTGGGGTAGAGGGGGGGCAATTGCCCCTGTTGCAAACCCCCCCTTGGACGCGTATATTTGACGTACGTATATTTGAATTTTGATATTAGCCTAAGACGGCTTCGCTCGTATTAAGTTTGTGCCCACTTACAGCTCTAACTCCTAAAAAATTTTTGACAGCAAATAAAACCTCTCAGCTCTAGGTCATTGGATTTGAGCTGGGCGTTGATAAGTAAATGAATGAATCAAAAAATCTATGAATGAGTTTTTAAAGTATTTATTGATGTTCATCTTATTGCTAATAGCGTAACTAATCAGCGTAATATTAAAACTGTGGTTTTCCACTCGACTTTTAGAGTCATTATAAGATTCTAATAGTGGCAAATACACCAAAACAGAATTTGGTTGTCTGAAGTGGTCACTTGGTCCGTTTTCCAATAGATTATAATTATTATAACAAGTTAATGGGGGCTGGACATATTAGGAAACCTGCGATAAAATAAAAAAAGTTGATTATTTTCTCGGCTGTACCAATTTTTATCAAACATTCTACTGACAGATACACACATTAAACTTATAACACCCCTGTGGCGGAGGGTCCTTACAACACCAGTACTTTCGGTTTCCCTTTGGATTGTAGTTACTTAGTATTATGGGTACAAAGAACTATGTCTAGCAAGATATATTTTTGTATCGGGTTACCTCTGAAAAATGTTAACCCTCTGTAACACCCCTTATTGGCTTAAGGGGGTAATGTCTTGATAATTCGATTGCAATAAACCTAGCACGAACTAATCTTGCTAGATTCCACATTATCGCACATCAGTGACGCAAAATCAGCATAACATTTATTTGATTAATCTGATGATAAAGTTATATTTTCATATAATAAGTAAATAATACCTGACTTATCTTGGCTAGCCAATTATTATAATAAACATAATAAGTTTTTATTTATTGATAAGTAGTAGTAGGTACGCGTGCCTAGTAAGGAAATTTTCTAGGTTGTGAACCGAATTGACCTTACCTATCGAGAATATTACTACCTTACTTATAAACTCTGTGGCGCAGTGGGAATGTCTCCGACTGCTACGCAACAGGTCGTGGGTTCGATCTCCACCTAGGATAAAACTTTGTGTGATAAGCACGATGGTTTATTCTGTGTCTGGGTGTAATTTATCTATAATATGTATGTATTTAGAAATATATAAAGTATGTTTATCAGTTGTCTGGTTGCCATAGTACAAGCTCTGCTTAGTTTGCGATCAGATGACGTTGTGTGAGTTGTCCCAAGATATTATTATTATTATTATTAAACTTCTCTTAATTATTCAACAGCTTATTTTTTTATTATTTTGAACACACAATTCAAGACAATATTTACCACAAATAAAATCAAAATCTCGATTATCCACAGGTATTGTAAGTACTTAGACGAGACTGTATCGGTGGCGCAGTATGTTACCTACGTTAGCCTGTTGTGCAAGAGATCGTGTTCGTGAGTTCGACTACCACATGGGGCATAGCAAAACTTTGTGTAATCTATAAATATTACTTTCTAGTGCAGATGTACTCTGCGTCCGTTGTTTTGTAAAGTTCCTCCACGACACAGGGCCGTTACCTTAGTGCGAGAGTTGCCTTTTTAAGAACAGCAATACTTTCTAGTGCCATCTATCCTACCTACCTAGCATGCTCCAGCCTTTTTAGTGCGAGGGTTTAAATAAATTATGTATAATTTTCTAATTTTGAGTTTGGGATAACAAATAAATCTATGGCTTTCACGGATATACTATTTCAACGGTTATTAATTCACAAGCTCAGAAGAGTAGGTAGGTAGAACCTGGTAGGTACTTACATATAACGTAGAGCTAGTTTCACGAGCTCTTCTTTAATGGCCAATATTCTATTTTAAGCCAGACCTAAGGCAGCTCTGGCGCTTAGAATAGAATATGTTCTGATCTCTGGTCTGTGGTTGTATGGGCTTTGAAGCGGTCTAATAAGATCTTCGTAGTCTTAAGTTTTATCGTTTAGTTTTTTACAGACCAGAGATCAGAACAGGTTATGAGCCCAAAGAGCCGGTACAGATTTTAGTCAAATTTTGCGAGTATAAATATACCTAAGCTGCAATCGATAGTATCTATCGATTATATAGATCAGTATCTGATCAATGTATTTATGTGATATTTATTTTAATGAGTTCGTAACACCGACGTGACTTCGACCCATTTTAGGACTCGCTAGCAACTCCTCTTGGCTTCGCCTGGGTAGATTTTTAACGGCAACAGCAGATTTCGGCGATGTACAACACATGTATAATTTATGCAAAATAACTGAGTTGCGGGAAGTTTGGCTGTCATATTTTAACCTTCTTTGTTAAAGAAATTGCTCTAGCCTTTTGACATAATCCTTGTGTTGCGAGAGACAAACATTTGACAGACATTAATGTTAGATATAAACCCCTACCTAATAATGATAACATGTTTTTTTAAAACATGCTCCATAGATTTAGTGCTCTTACTAAATCTAAGTAACTACCTAAAAAATATTCAATTCAAGTCATAGGTAATTAATAGAGAAGGGTTCTAAGAATACAATTATTTTCGGATTCCTTTCAATTCTTAGTTTACTTAATATTATACGCACAAAGAACCGTGTCGATAAGATAATTTTTGAATTAAGCTACTTAGGGCCGGTCCTAGGGTAGAGCGAGTGGAGTCGGCGCTGGAGTATAATCACAGGAAAATGTTATTCCTTCACCACTGCTGTGACACACGTAACGTCACCCAATCTGTCACAATTGAGCAGTGCAACTTCTGTCTGTCTGTAGGTAATTTTACTATCAGAAAAATACTTACCCAATGCTGTAGTGAAACCGGAAATTCAATGAAAATGTGACGCAATATTAGCTATCCGAATGTAAGCGTAGGTGGATCTACACAATAATTGTAGCAGTTTATTCAATTACGACTATGTCGGTCCACATTACTACCGATACAGTAAACTTATTAGTTTATTTTTTTGTTAAACTCTTATTTTACTACACAGTACACGGAGAATTATAACATAAAGTAGGGGAGAGGAACCGATATTAAACCGGCGCTTAAATTGTACTACTCCTGTTTATCTACCAAATCAAAACATTTATTAAACACTGACAACAAGAAAATAAGCGACTGCAAGTCCTCTCACACTCCGCCATTTTGTTTTTTGTATTGTGTCAACGACAGAAGATTTTCTTCTGTCGTTGACACAATACAAAAAACTTTCGGGCACTATTGATGTTAATTTGGATTGTGTTGTGTAAGAAGATTGTTTATCGTTATGGTATTTTGTAAAATATTCCATACAAGAGCATATTATATTGTGCTTAAAATACGACTAAATGAACACAAATCTGTAGTGGCTATGTTTATATATTTTATGAGGAACTGAAAATCAACCATGCCCCGTATTTCGGACCACTTCGAAGTTCCTATTGTACTAAGGTTACGTGATCTGAACCAAAAACATTGTGATATTTTCTTAAACTTAACCATTTGTTACTTAACTTAAGATTTTGCGATTATTACCAAAAAGTTTTTAAAGTAGCATGTTGCATAGCTACTTTCTAAAATACTGATTACATTTCAAAAATAATAATTAGGATCCTAAAGTGTGTACATTTTTTGATAATTATGTGTTTTGTAGTTTTTGTTTGTCTTACAGCGAACTTTTAAATGGCCATCAATTTATTTTTCACGGTGTCATAATCTGTAAGTTTTCCTAATAAATAAAAATAAAATAAAATAAGTAGGTTTGGTACAATTTAGGGTTTTTGGGGTAAATTTTGATACCGATTGCGTAATTACAATGAAAATAATATTTTTTTACTAGTTGTAGCTGTGCTGCAATATTAACTGATTAACATTATTTAGGTACTAAATCAAGCTATAATATGAGTTATTTTTCATATGTCTATCTTAAAAGGATGAGGTAATACTTACCATTATGTACAAAGTGGTCCAAAATAGGTAACTCTCCCCTATTACATATCAATGTTTAACGATCATATTTAATAGTTAGGTAGACATATGTATAACTTTAAACGTGCGATAGGAACTGATTACCCTCGATACGTAAATAGGTATCTAATCCATTCCTATCGCATTAGCCATACTGCCACCTAGGGATAGATTAATTAAATCGCGGTTCAAGGTTGTCAATTTAAATATTTTTGTCAGTTTTATGTTTTATATAAATATCATGCTGACACTAACGTAAAGACGTTTTATAGCGACATGAATATTCTTATGAACGTAAATGCACAAATTAAGGAGACTGCATTCTAGCACAAACATAAAACATACAATTATAACTTTTAATATATACTTACGAGTTGCATTAAATAAACAATTAGCTGTCCCGTGTATGCGTCAATGTTTCCCGTTTTTGAAACATTTCTCATTGCTGCTCCGCTCCTTTAGGTTGTAGTGTGTTATAGCCTATAGCTTTCCTCGATAAATGGGCTATCGAACTATTTAGCTAACAGTGAAATATTTTTTCAATTCGGTTCAGTAGTTCCTGAGATTATCGCGTTCATACAAACAAACTCTTCAGCTTTATAATATTAGTATAGATTTGACACGGGAATAAACGCGTTTTAACTAGGTAAAGTACCTATTTATCTTATGCTTGACGTTTCGACCCGGTTACATCGACCGTGGTCACAAGCTGATGCTGTACATACCTATTGATCCACTTCCAGCTTGCCGCCCTTCACAATGCTATGAACGTCATCAACATACCTTTTCCAAAGTCTGATAGTCTTCGGGCCGAGGCTCAGTGCTTTGTCTTCAAAGTGTTCCATCCAGCACTGGCCAACCTCTGGATGGAACACTTTATACCTATACCAAGTAGATCGACGTCTAAAGAGACCGACGAAGAAATTCAGACATCCGGAAGTAATTAGACAGCCAGTCTACCTTCCAATTGTTAAAGGGTATGACGGACAAGATCGACGCGGTATTGAGCAAGTACTGCATACAGATTGTCTTCACGCCGGGAACTAAAATTACCACCATCGTAGGCACACCAAAGCATGTCTGTCACCAGGGGTCTACAGAATAAATTTCAGTTGCGGGAGTTCATACATAAGTCCATTGCTGAACGGGTCAAAGAACCCATCGCAGCTGTTAAGAATCGACAAACCAACAAGTCCGCGATTGCCAAACATATACTACAACTAATCACTGGATTGAAATTCACCGCACTGAATTCAAGTCGTCTCCACCGATCGCCACATTTATTTCAGAATAGTGTATTTAAAAATTCCAAAAAAATAAATTAGAAGATAGATTTAAACTATCCCCGACGTAGAATCCTGTGATTAAATTAACACCACCTCGTTTTAGTTCGCAAATGGGTTAATATCAGAATCAGCACCCGTCGGTTGACTTACAGAATAGGGACACGGTTAGTGTTGTGTATTTGGAAGAAACACACACGATGTAACACGGTCGAAACGTCAAGCATAAGGTAAATACTTTACCCAGTTTAAACGCGTTTATTCCCGTGTCAAATTGTGTATACAAAACATACAAACAAATGTTCTATCAAATAGTTAAGGGATTAGTATCACTTGGGTTTTACTATAAATTAATCTTATTAGATATAGATAAAACATCTAAGTGGGTATAGCATTATAAAGAGCAAGCAAATAACCCGATTTGGTCGTACCCGATCTCTTTCAAAAGACCAATAGAATTTAGAATTTTTCTTTTGGCAATCGTTGATAATCATGTATAGTATTAGTTTATTAAGTTTTAATCTACCTGTATATATTAGTACTAGCTGTACCGCGCAACTAAGTCTGCGTAAATTTTCCCCGTTTTTGCAACATTTTTCATTGCTGCTCCTTTCCTATTGGTCGTAGCGCAATGTTATGTAGCCTTATAGCCTTCCTCGATAAATGGGCTATCCAACAGTGAATGATTTTTTAATTCGGATCAGTAGTTCCTGAGATTAAAGTGTTCAAACAAACTCTTCAGCTTTATAATACCTATTAGTATAGATTATTTATTATGGGCCTGCCCTTGATTTGACAATTGTCTGCCCCACAATACAACAACACAAACTAACTTGGCAATCAAGTCATTGTTTGGCTTAGCTACATTAATCAGTACCTAATTAACTTACCTAAAAATACAAAACAGAATATACAAAACATGATTATTGGCACATATCTAGGCCTCCTCGCAGAGATGGCCACATCCCTTCGACTTTTTTTTTAGTCTTGTCTACCTGTGACCACGGCCGTGCAATACGGTCGAAACGTCGGGAAATAAACAAGATATTTTACCTTAAATTATTCACGCGATTAAGATACATATATAATTTTATTATGACTTTTTTCTTCTGGAAATTAAAAATGTATAACTAGGGTTGTCATTTTTTTCGAATGCGCGACCACGATTTGTCAGTTTAAAACGCTCGTATCCTACCAAATTGGATCGTTTAAAAGGTAATCTTAACACAAGCAGTTATCTAACACACATAAAGAGTGAAGTAAGTGCGTTATATACCTAGGTACTTACTTAACATACCTAGTACCTACCAATAACGATAATTAGGTAATTAAGTATGTAGATACGTACTTGCTAAATCTATACTAATATTATAAAGCTGAAGAGTTTGTTTGTTTGTTTGTATGTTTGTTTGTTTGAACGCGATGATCTCCGGAACTACTGGTTCGAATGGAAAAAATATTTTACTGTTGGATAACCCGTTTATCGAGGAAGGCTATAGGCTATTTAACATCACGCTACGACCAATACGAGCGGAGCAGCAATGAAAAATGTTGCAAAAACGGGGAAAATTTACGCAGGCGAAGTTGCGCGGGTCAGGTAGTAAAGGATATTTTGGAAACTCCCTAAAATCACCTAATACTTAATTGATCGAGATCCTTTACAAATATGCCTAGGTACAAATCACGAATATAAAGTAGAGGCAACGTAATTTGTAGATCACCCAAAATATAAAGGTAACTATTACTACTATGATTCGCATGGGACACCAACCCATGCGAATCCACAATAGGTACTTTGCAGTTGTTGCATTGCAACAGCTGCACAATCCTTACATCCAATCTTTTTTTTTTAAAGTCGACTCCCGCATTAGGGTGCAAGCCCTGTGTCGCAGGGGACTTTACAAACATACAAGTCACAGACACAAAGTACACCCAGACACGGAACAAATATTTGTGTATCACACAAAGTGGTGTCCCGTATGGGAATCGAACCTACGACCTCTTGCGTAGCAGTCGGACACACTACCACCGCGCCACAGATGCAATTATTATTATTTTCTAATTATTTAGATAAGTGATTCTATATTTAGCCAAACATTTTTAGAAAAATACATTTATGCTACAATTTTCTTTCCGAATCCAAAGAACTATTCTTATTGAAAACTATACTACTTATTTTGATTAAATGTTAATATACCTACTTACCTAATTACTAGGTACAGACATGGCTACCTACTTATACCCCTTAACTAAGTAGGTAGAACTTAGTGTCAATAACCCAGGTTACAGATTGGTCGTGATATGAGACCTACATTGCTCATTGAACTCTTTTCTCACGCGATTAAATAAAACCTCTACTTTCTCTATGATTAGGTACAATATCAAACTACCAAAGAATTTATAGCTCAATAACCATAATATTAGGGTAAACGCCGGCGATAGTTTCCAAGACACGAAAGGTAAACAATAACTTTAGGTAAAACCGGCGACTGAACTAATGCTGGTAGAGCGCATGCGTCACTTAACTATATCATATTCTCATACTTCCTATAACTACTTCATTGTCGACTCAGCCAGTAAACTTCACGTGCACTGTCCCCACACTAGCTGTCAGTGTAGTGCCGCTATTCAGAAATATAGGCCGTGAAGATTACACGTGCGAGAAAAACAAATATCGAAAAAAGGAATTATGTTTAAGTTCGATTTTTAAAATTTTTACGCGCGTATATTTTGGCAGTTTTAGTGATAAACGTCTTTTTTTTTCTTCTACCTATAGGTGAGTATTTTTTTTTAATAGTTTTCGTGTTACAATATATCGGAATTAATTTCTGTTAATTAATAAAAAAAAATAAACATTAATAAATTATTATTTCCAAATTTTGGATATGTAAAGACTACTATGAGACTGACTTCTGAATTTAGTATATTTTTGGTGCCATTTTTATTTTACTTCTACGTTATGTATATACTCGTACTCTATTTTTCTGTGTTTCTACGTCTTGGTCTAACTTCAGAGATATCAATAAATTAATTTGTCTATAAAAACAAAATGTACAATAAACCTTACATTCCCTAATCACAACACAGTGGTAATTTTCTTTTAAAATGGAAATGTGTTATCTGTTACTTACCTCAATAAGTAAATATTTAGGTAATACTTGACGATGATACAATTGTGTATTTTCAATGAATACTTAACTCATATCTTCAATAAATAAAACCATTATATTATTAAATAATTATCATATTTAATATTATGAAAGAAAATGTAATGGAAAATTGTTATTGAATGTTTTGTAACATATTTTATTATACGCAGTTACATATGTACCTAATGTACCGATTATTTATGTATTTTGATTCGCAACGTGTCATTCTGAATGCACGTCCACAAAACATGTAAGTAGGTAGGTACCTATTAGTTATTATCATTAAGCCAATAGAGATTAAAGTACAATTTAGATACGCATTAAACTTTTTTCGGTGTTTGTTTAAGTTAGGTATTAACAACAAACAAAAATAGATAGAGAAACATTAGCAGTTCTGTTATTAGTGTTGACCATAACATTATCAAGTATGATAAATCTGTGACTGTCCGGTATGCAAAACAAAAGAATTATCTAATGTTTATGATATTTTACACGTATCACTCACACGTATATTAACTGTACTGTTAATACTAGGTACTAATCATATTTGAAAGAAAAAATAAGAAACAAGGAGATGTGAATGTTAATTTTGGTAAACACTAGTGCATGTCATATTATTATTTTTGTTAATTAAACGATAATTTCAAACCAATCCTGCAAACCGAGACAAAAACAATCATATTTAAGACCCATGCATCGCTAGTTAATGATTTGATTTGACAAAAAATGAGCCGCAATGAGTTTCATCTTCTTCTGGAAAAAAAAACAATTTTACTGAAAATTTTAGTGACGTAAATGTTTTAATTGGAACTCATGAAAGTTCGAGAGGCTCTACATTAAGTCTCGTCACACCTGTTCAAAGTCTGAAGACAGATGCAGATGCAAAGGGAAAAAAAAGTCTTATCTTGGGCACACAGTGTACGTTGGTGTTGCCAGCAGTTCAATAGTGCAAAACTTAAAACCTAAAGAAAGATTAGATTATGGCATACTGATTGGTTTTTATCAAATTAGCCAGTGGCTAATGTACAAGAAACTTTACCTATTCGTTTAGATAAAGGTAAAGTCTCTTTCATATTTATATTTGCATGAATAGTTTAGACAGATGTCTAAACTGCATTACGATGAAATATATTTAAATCGACTGAAATAACATAGGCTTCATAGATTTATAGGAATCGCCGAATACTGAAAACAAGCGCCTATTTTTAGGCGGTTAATGAAGACACTGGCTCAAAACTTCCAAAAGCTGTTTTATTTTACGACTTTAATGAGGGTCAAGGCAGATCTGCAATTTCTTTATAAGGGAAACCGGCTTTATGGCCTCTTTGCAATACTATAAAAGCGCCATCCTGACTCTTCCAAAATCTATTCTTTTAATTCTCTTCAATCAGTTTTAAACTTATATTTGTGTACTGTGTTCAAAAAAGGAAGTTTGACTTCATCAACAGTGATACAGATCTTCAATTTGGAATAAACAAATTTATCTGGCGGGAGATTTCAAGGGGAACAAATTTTAAGGTAAAAAATCTACGTACTGATTTCAACCTTTTTCTATTTATCCCTATTTCTAACCACCGCAAGGATAAATTCTCTTATTACCGTGCCTATTGTATCCACTTAATATGCCCATGCTAACTCCTTTGTGGAATAATAAGTTGACAGACAAATTAGATTTTTCGTTGGTTTCTCATTATCTTTAGAACGAGAATGGGCAGAGCGTTAGCTGGGTGTTAAGCAGAATATTAGTTAGGAATTGGTGGTAGCCTTCTATCCATAGAGTGTTGAGCGATTCCCGATTACTCCAGCTACCACAAGCTACAAGGCACATTAGAGCATATTACGCCAGCTCCTGATCACTTACTGATATTGACAGATCCTATGGGACTATGAATATAAAAGTGATGGGTTAGTAAAGCCAGTCGGACAAATTACAATCTTAATAGGTATACATAGATATTATCACGCCATAACGACTGAACGGATCTCAATAAAATTTGGCACAGAGACAAATTTATGCCAGAAAAACGTAAAATTTCCACACGAACGAATTCACAGGCAACAGCAACCTAATTAAGTAAATAAAATCCCGGTTCCATTTTCTTAGTTCTAATATAATTTTAATCTTCTAATCTACACCGGTAGTGAGTAAGAACAAGTACACTCCTTCAAAAATGATTGCCCATAGACATGCATGGAGTGCAAAGCAATACATGCATGCATAACTCTGTAATTGCAATAGAATGATTGCCGCATTCCCACATCTAGTAATGTTTTACATTTAACTATATTTTTATTGACAATTGTTATATTGTGTACCTACCTAGAAACGTTTGAGTGACTTATTTAAATTATGTGCCAAATCAATTTTTAAAGGCCGCGGTTGGAAAAGTGCATGTGTGTTTGATGTGTGCGTTGAACCAGAAATAAAAATTATAAAAAAATAATGATTGGTTAATAGTTCAAACTAATAAAAATTATAAAAAAATAATTATTAGTTATTAGTGTTTTAAATAACTGTTAATATTAGAAAATTAAAAAACATGTAAGGTAGGACGTCCCTCAGCCAGATGGACTGATGACTTAAGGAATCGCTGGAATGAATTGGATGTGGAAGGCGGAGGACTCTATGGCTAAGTTAGGAGATTCCTATGTCCAGCATGCAGCAGTGGACCAATACAGGCTGCTTGATTGAATAATAAACACATGTCCTTGTAATTAACACAAACTCTAAGCGTTATACCTTCATAATACATTTTGGTGACCATATCAGAAGGAAAAAAATTGAGTGTATACTTATCTGATTCGTACATGAACCCTGAAAGGAATACCAATACACTCTGTTTTTAGGGGAGTAGTCTTAAAACTTGTAAAAGTAGTTGGCTTTAGCACGGGACATTGCGTTTTTGAACCCTTTTATAAAAAGTCCATGTCACCAGAATTTAATCAAATATTCATCTAAAATGTTACGCTTTATTTACTAGCTGTGTGTGTGTTACAGTGCTGCTCACTCCCTCCCTACAGATGTTAGCGTGATGATAAAAATAGCATATGTTACTCCTTGACAGTGAAAGTTCGAAGATTACCCTTAACGAACAAACAGACAGACAACATTTTAAAAAGTGTGTTTTTTGTTTTAAGTACAATATATAGAACCACTTTGACATTTCGAACAGGTACATACATTTTATTTATTTGTAGTATCGGTAGATATATAGGTAGGTATATATCGGTAGATAGCATAAAACAACCATAAGTTCAGTACTTCAGTCGTGAAAGCTCAACTTCATATATCAGTCGAAGGAACGTTTAGCTCTACATGACCATAAACTAAGAAACACTGTTATTTGTACTCCTTGGATATGAAAGTAGAACAAGGGAGTATGGAAAATTTTCCCAAACAAACAACTACAACTGAATACCGAGTATTGACCGGAATTGGACCACATGGAGAAATAAATACTACGTTCTACCTAATTCTTTTAATTACCTAATACCTAATTAGATACGCATGGGTTTCACACAATATTATAATATACCTACGAAGTATAGGTATAAGAAATTAACTAAATTATGGTAAAAACCGTCTCTAAATCTATAAAGCAGTTTAGATTTAAATGTTAAGTATGATGCTACTAAGAGGATGTAACAAGCAAATAACCTTACTTTATACTTATTTAAGGATAAATAAATAAGTGTTTATGTGTTCGTGTAGGTAGGTATACCATTATCAGGTACTTACAATAATTAATATTATTATACATATAGGTAGGTAATATCCATTTGTATTTATTACTAACTGACCCGCGCAACTTTGTCTGCGTCAATTTTGCCTGTTTTTGCTACATTTTTCATTGATGCCCCGTTATGTTATATAAATGGGCTATCCAACACTAAAAAAAAATCAATACGAACCTGTAGTTCTTGTCATTATTGCTTTCAAACAAACAAACTCTTCAATCTCAATCCTAGTTTGCTTCACCCATCTCACTCTAATTGAAGACCACTTCTCCCTGGATTCGAATTGCTCTATAGCAATAATGAATCCAGGGAGAAGTGGTCTAAGAGCTTTAAACCCCCCTTCGCTCCATTACTACTATTCTCTACTAGGTACTATTTATTTATTTATTTATTTAAAACTTTATGCACAAAGTTGTACAAAGGTGGACTTAATGCTAAAAGCATTCTCTGCCAGTCTACCTTAGGGTGATGTAGAAATGGAATGTGGGAAAGGTGCAGTACTATTACCTATATACTACCCGACTTCTACCGAGTCGAGCCCTAAAACCCAATCCCGAAAACGCCACTGCTCGTAACGAAACAATACACACACTGGCGATTCTATCTGCTAAAAATATTATAACTAGTACGTAAACGTAATTAGTAAAGGGTTAGGTATTGGAACATGATTAGGGACCATTAATATGAAGTAAATTTAAAGAAGTTGCGTTGCATGATCTGCATTAACGACCTATATTTTTACGAAAACGAACAATAAGAAGGTATCTATACTAATATTATAAAGCTGAAGAGTTTGTTTGTTTGTTTGAAGGCGGTAATCTCAGGAACTACTGGTCCGATTTAAAAAAAAAAATCTGTTGGGTAGCCCATTTATCGAGGAAGGCTAGGCTATAGGTTACGACCAACAGGAGCAGAGCAGCAATGAAAAATGTTGCAAAAACGAGGAAAATTGAAGCATGTGAAGTTGCGCGATTCAGCTAGTCGTTGATAAACGACTAGCTGAAACTTTCGCAATTTGTACACATTATAAAACTATATATAGGTACTACGAGTATTTTGTATTGCTTGAGGTTTCCACCGTTTGCAAGATAAGTTGTTACGCCAGGTAACAATTGAAATGTTCATGTTTATCCCCGGCTTTGTAAACATTATACAGTTATGTAATGATCGGTTCCATCAAACATGCAGATAAAATTCCTAAGTATACTTATTTTTACTGGCAGTTATATTTTTATATCTAATCTGTGACATATATATATCATATCGTAAATGACTTAACAATGTGGTCTTTGAGTAGGTACTGTTTCCATCCCAAATGCTTATATCCGAATGATAAGTATTTGTTAGAATTAGATATCCTCAATCCTATCCATAGGGGGGTTAGACAAGATACATTCGTTCCGTGGCGAATTCGTTAAAGCCGTACTAATCGTTCGCAAAAAAATATAAAAATGTCTCTGGTCTCCACCGCAAACTTAAAATTCCTTATTAAAATTCTTTTCCATCATTGACATCGTGACTTTGTCAAGACCCCCAGCTTAATGCAGTCCCATTTTATTGCCTTTAATAAATAGGACTGCATGCAGCCTACAGTTTTGAATATAGCAAGTTAGCCAGGCTCAATACCAGTCCTTTGACAAATAGTGTGGAGATCGATTGTGATTTGTGACAAGCTTTTACGTAAATAGGTAAATAGTTAATTTGCGCATAATTTAATTGTTAACCCTAATTGTTACATTTTTAAATTTATAGCGGTTTAAAATAAGGTCGCGCAACGTTTGTAAGGAGTAGTTATATTTCCCATCTTATGGAACCTTACTTCAAAGCTCGAAACAACACAGATAGAGAACACCATGTCACTATGTAGCATTTCTTCCCTATCCCTGTCTGACTAAGCAAGCATATACCTTGAATTATAACTGTGTCAGCCAGATTACTGCTTGTTCGCGTGCAAGTACGCGTGCAAGTAAACAAGTACCAGATTTTATTAGAGTTTTATTTAAGATTATTATTTACATACTCTATAGTTTGATCGTAATCTATTTTTTGTGACCTGAAATGTATGTGCCCTCCAGACTAATACTTCAAGTTTATTGGTTTACCTATTCATGAGTTTTGTATACAATTGGCCATCGATATTTACTGCCAGAGCATGCAGGGGCGGATACAGAACTTTTTTTCAAGGCTGGGGGGGGGGGGGGAACTTGTAACCCAACCGGCCAAGTGGGAGTCGCTGGCAGGTTTCAATAGATACACCAGCCGGGGTTTATTACCTGTCAAAACACACGGGTTCAGCGGCAAAATTCTTAAAATTCCTTGAAAATCAGGACTTTCAGTCGAAGGGGAAGGGGCAATTGCCCATGTTGCTCCCCTCTTGGAACCGCGCCTAAAACCATGTTCCTTACTTTAAATATCTACTGAAAATCTGGGTTAATATCTCTTGACAGCACAGCCAGTTATTGCCTGTTGGTTATCGTGTTTATCTAGATAACTACTTACTTATATCTACCAGTTTTCTGTACTTTAAAAGGAAGATACCCTACATTTCTTGTTTCATGATTAGCTAATCTTTTGCCAGATATTGTGAGTTTCGAGAGGATCTACTTGAAACCAGTGTCAGGTCACCTATAAAAATATTAGGTTCTATTTTCGGATACTCTCTATTTCTCTTTTTTTCATTATTATGTTTTGTGTAGTTTAGTGTTCCTTGGTAGGTTGATATATTTAAAGTTTATTCATAAATAAGATAAATTACACAGCTCGAAGAATAAAATTCAATGAAGCATAAACATCGATGTCTTTCAATCCCATCATCATTTATTTTCCTCAAGTTCCAAAAAACAAGAGTGCATTAACCTACAACAGGTTTAGGTCCCATCCAATGTTTTTGGCACAAAAGCTGAAAATCCAGTTCCATATCTGCATCGTTAAAGTATCTCTCGTTGGCTGCCTGTTTGTCAACGCCTTATTCTTTTTGGGTTGTATCTGGATAGAGGCCGGGATGTGTAGCTCGGAAGTCGCAGCGACTTCCGAGCTACACATCCCGGCCTCTATCCAGATACGACCCAAAAAGAATAAGGCGTTGACAAACGACTAAAAGTTCTATTGTGACGCTAAATTGATAAATTTAATCTATCAGCACAAGTTTAAAATAAAAGGCCTAAAAGCATTACCTCAACTCCATTAAACCCTCTTGCAATTTTGGCAAAGCAACACATTTAGGTAAATCGTGCAATTTTACCTAGGTAAAGACGAGTCCATTATTCACAATAAACACATAAATTAGCAGTAAATTTTAACGCTTTAAAAGCATTTAAACTATCGAGAATAGAAATATGGAATTAAATTAAATGATCTTAAAACGTCTGCTAATTTATTTGTATATTATGAACTAGCTGTCCCGCGCAACTTCGTCTGCGTAAATTTTCCCCGCTTTTGCAACATTTCTCATTGCTGCTCCGCTCGTATTACTCGTAGCGTGATGTTATATAGCCTATAGCCTTCCTCAATAAATGGGCTATCCAACAGTAAAATGATTTTTCAATTCGGGTCAGTAGTTCCTGAGATTACAGCGTTCAAACAAACAAACTCTTCAACTTTATATTATTAGTAGAGATAAGTCTGAAATGTACGAGTTCTACATGCCATACTCGGATAAGGATATCATTTTTATTAATATCCATAAGGAAATCCAGATATGGACAACCGGAAACTGCCAACTCTGCAACTATAGGTACATACTAATAACAATAAGAGTTTATTTTATCTAATATCGAAATCTGTCATTAACAACTAAATTGTCAACGATCTTCCGAATATAATTCTTAATTGAACTTGATCTGACAAGATTGAGTTATAAGAAGTCTTTGCGATCTGTTTAAAATGTAGATAAGTACTCGTTTCACTTTAAAAATGCAATTTCATTAGTTCATCAAATTATGAATTCCTCTTATCAACACAATCACCTGTAAACTAACCAGTTTTTAAATTAAATTGGATTTCGCTTCATATTTGTAGCGCAGAATACTGCTTCATTTAAAAAAACCGTACCAGCATATCTGTGTGAGACATGCGTTGTGCTCGTAATATTCTAATTAATTCTAGCACTTCTAATTAAGAATTTATAGCCGGTTCTTATTTAAGATTATTCTAAAATTATTTTGCAAGTATACTATACATAGTAGTATGTATACTCACTTACTAATTATTTACTAATTTACTTTTTAAATAATCTTATATGGAAATCGGCTATAAATACATGTTTTTTTTTGTTTTTTTTTTTAAAGACGACTCCCGCTTTAGGTTACTAGGTAGGACTTTACAAACATACAAGTCACGAACACAAAGTACATCCAGACTCGGAACAACAATTTGTGGATCACACATAGTGGTGTCCCGTGTGGGAATCGAACCCACGACCTCTTGCATAGCAGTCGGACACACGTCCACCGCGCCACAGAGGCAGGCATTTATGGACACATTAATATTTGTTTGTATGGCAATATTTACACCTACATAACTAACTTTTGAACTCATTCTTGCTATATGTATAAAACGAAATCCTGTTGATGCGCAGATGAGTAATACATAGGTATATATGTGATCAGATGCAACATGATTCACTGACAATTAGCATGCGACGAGCGCATTATTAGGTAGGTACTGAACGTAAAACTACCGGTAGATCGGTATCATTCAACAAAGTACCATTCTGCATACAAGATAAATACCTACTTGACTGGAGGACCGCTACTGCTTTGCAATTATTTTATTTTGTCAAACAAGGAATATAAAACAATATATAGATACGTCCAAAAATATGGTCTATCACTCTACACTTAAAATTCATTCGTACGTCATAAGTAACAAGGTGGATTTTCCCTTGCAATAATATTCTGACAGTTACTAATTTTAACCTTATCGCTATTTTGGTTACAAATGAAATTTCGTCGAAACTGCTAGACCACTTTTATGGCCGACTGTACATAGGTGTGGTGGCCGTGTGGTGCCGGCTTAAGAATAGTACCACCCCATCTCTACCCGTGGGTGTCGTCAAGGCGACTAAGGGATTTCACACCGGAGGACGGGCAGCAGCGTCCTCTGCGTACTTAAAGCCTTACTGCGATCGCCAACCCGCTCGCCAAGCGTGGCGATTATGGCAATTACCCCCAGGATCTACATACTAGTAGGTTCTACTGGGGAGACCCGTGCCCAGCAGTGGGCCATCTTATGGGTTGATATGTATGTATGTATGTACATAGGTATTTTCATTTGCCTACCTATGTTATATTAATGCCTATTTATTATTATTTGTACCTATTTACCTACCCGTATAGTAGGTATCTGCCGACATAAACAATTTATTGAAAATATAAATAAAATAGATAGATTTGATAGAGTACCAATAGATAGTAACATTTCAATTCAAAACTTTGACACCTGACAACATTATCTTAAAAATATATCTATAAGATTTCACTTTATCAGATGTAAGCAAATATCTACTTATGACTTTGTTATTTTACGCTGATTCTACGAAATACTTACAGAGATTAGTTTTTGCAGATGCAATTTATATGGCCGTGAAATAGTCTGCGCATATACCTACCTAATTTATTGATTTAGGCGAAAAGAACTTCTATTATTAAAAGTACTTCAATTATTTAAGTGACTTCAATTTTATTAAATATAATGTTCGGTGGTGCTTTCGGGACGAATTCTCTGACATTATTGAGTATCCCGTTTCTGGGGCCTCAACTTGCAACCGGTGTGATTGTTACTAGTGTCATCAGCGCGCCTTTTAGGGCCACTTGTAATGCGAATTCCCCAAGAAATTATGTAAGTAACACCTTATTTTAAAGGCCCAAATTTATAAAAAAGTTGTTGTTTTCTGCGGCTTCGCCCATGCCATGTATATCGGTAAAATGCGTTAGCCTATGCCTTTCCCTAAGCTTTATGTTACCTGTACCTACGTATACGACATTTCATCAAAATTCGTCTTTAGTATGTAGGTACCTACTTCTAATCCTTTAATATCTTCCATTGAGTATAATATTTCCGTTAATCCGTAACGTTATTCTACCTATTTTTGAGTTGATGGCAATCCGGCTGATTTATGCAATATTTCATGTATTTTCACGCGTTCAATGCAGATCTATGAAAATGATGATTGCTTAAAAAGCCGCCATTTTCACAACTCATCTATGTTCTTGTTTAAGTAGGTACTTAGCTCATTCTTTACTTTATTTAACGTCGTTAACATAGCATATGAGGCATGCATTGTTTGAAGTTAATATCTAGGTACTCGTAGGAGTACCTAGCTACTTCGTATTATAATGAATGACCACACCACAAATTATCATTATGCATCTATCTACATAAAAATAAAGTCACATTCTGACTCTGTTTGTTCATGCGCTTAGTTCATTTAAACACGTCATGGATTTTACGATTGTAAAGAGACTTTTCTGGAAGGTTTACCTCGGAAAAATATCAGAGTTAAACTTATATCAATCCATATGATGTCCCACTGCTGGGCACGGGTCGCCCCAGTAGACCCTACTAATTCTAGATCTTGGGGGTATTTGCCATAATCGCCACGCCTAGCGAGCGTGTTGGCGATCGCAATAAGGCTTTAAAGTACGCAGAGGACGATGGTGTGAAATCCCTTAGTCGCCTTGACGGCACCCGCAGAAAGAAATGGGGTGGTATTAATATTAAGCCGGTACCACACGGCATCACATGCAAGTGACACAGAGTTGTACCTACGATGTAATTAAATTGATTGTACTAAGGTACTAACAAAATTTAGTTTAATGAATAAAACGTTGTTGCGGAATGGGCTAGCTTCCAACTAGTCAAAACAGCAAATCTTTAAGAAATGTCAAAACTCAGATTTTATATAGAGATCTTATACGAATGCCGGACAGTGACGTCACTATTTTTTCTTCTTTTTCTAATATGATTAATGATTTAAAAAAATATTTAACACTAATACTAACTGATAAATACTAAGTGATAAAATGTTATCAGCACTTAATCGTTGATAGTTTAATTTGCATGTTTTTGTTTACCTAGGAAACTAAGTAGTCTATTTTGTTACCTGATATCGATCAAAATAAACATTTAATCAATTACTCTTATTTGGATCAATTTAATACCATTGTTTAATTTATAGTTGTCTCGTAATTTACTAAAAGACATTGCAAATTTATAACTATTTATTATACGGGAATTAACGCGCATTGTTTACCTTAAAATTGCTTGACGTTTCGACCAGGTTGCACCGGCCGTGGTCACAAGCTGTGGAGTCCGCTTGTGACCACGGTCGAATGTTAGTATTGCAAATTTATTTGATGAGGACTTTAGAGAGTAGTAGGTACCTGTAGGTGACCCAGGTGTTAAGCACAATACTTACGTTCTAAAACAAAATAACGTCAGAAGTGCATGGTTTTAGCGGTTATTAGGTACTAACAAGTTATTTAAAAATCTCGCGATACCCAAGAGTTATTATTATCAACGTCCCATTCAAACCAAGCCTAGTCGGTGAAACTTCAAGGTGATCTATGGCTATTGTGTTATCTGTACAGTATATTACAGTCTTATCGTTGAAATCTTCAGATATATCGACCTCGATAACTCCTTATCGATTATCAGTTATATTATCAGATCTGATCAGTGCTGCAAGTATACCATATTTATGTTATCTATCTAGATATCTATAGATAATGATACTCCTAGATAATAAGTGTCACGTAGAAGAGCCAGTTAATGTTACTCTGTACTGTAACCAATTAAAATCTTGCAATTAATTCATTTGATAAGTGGCAACTGATATGTTCATTTACTCGTATATGTACCCTTTTAAGGGCACAGGCACAAGTAAAGGTAGAATCGACTTTTCACAAGTGTAGTATTTTGCTTCCTAAGTGAATAAATAATTTTATTTTTTATTCACTTAGGAAGTTTTAAAGTTAAGTAGTTTCCATGTCATGGGACTATAGAGTCCCGGTCATTTCCCGGCAGGCGTGCGTGGGGCCGAAGCAGCGTAGAGTTCAATTTGACACTTTAATCTAAAGGCTATGTGACACAAACCGGCGAATATCGTTGTATATACTTTATATTTATTATTATTATTAATAACACGCCTTTTGCGGCAATGCTATTAGGTTGAGACAAAACTTGATGGAAAGTGCCTTCATCAGTTCTGTTCAGGTTGAGGGGTCGATAATAATAAGTGGTGTAAGTCTTCCACCACACCACACTCTTCACAATTAGGTGAGGTGATCTTCTTCATCATGAAAGCTATTTTACTTTTAACCGCCTTCGATAAGGCAGCAGATAGGTTCACTGTTTGATACGTATGTATGTAGAAAATCGCGAACATATATACTTACTTATAGCTAGTGATTGATTTAGATAAGGTTTTCGCTATTCGACTGCATATTTTTCTGGGAAAATTTTAATGTGTCGAACGTTGTTCTAGCTTATAAAACACTTTTTTTTTATAAAAGGACCACTCCTACATTAGGGTACAAGCCCTGTGTCGAGGGGGACTTTACAAACATACAAGTCACGGACCCAAAGTATACGCAGACTCGGAACAACAATTCGTGGATCACACAAAGAGGAGTCCCGTGTGGGAATCGAACCCATGTCATGGGACTATAGAGTCCCGGTCATTTCCCGGCAGGCGTGCGTGGGGCCGAAGCAGCGTAGAGTTCAATTTGACACTTTAATCTAAAGGCTATGTGACACAAACCGGCGAATATCGTTGTATATACTTTATATTTATTATTATTATTAATAACACGCCTTTTGCGGCAATGCTATTAGGTTGAGACAAAACTTGATGGAAAGTGCCTTCATCAGTTCTGTTCAGGTTGAGGGGTCGATAATAATAAGTGGTGTAAGTCTTCCACCACACCACACTCTTCACAATTAGGTGAGGTGATCTTCTTCATCATGAAAGCTATTTTACTTTTAACCGCCTTCGATAAGGCAGCAGATAGGTTCACTGTTTGATACGTATGTATGTAGAAAATCGCGAACATATATACTTACTTATAGCTAGTGATTGATTTAGATAAGGTTTTCGCTATTCGACTGCATATTTTTCTGGGAAAATTTTAATGTGTCGAACGTTGTTCTAGCTTATAAAACACTTTTTTTTTATAAAAGGACCACTCCTACATTAGGGTACAAGCCCTGTGTCGAGGGGGACTTTACAAACATACAAGTCACGGACCCAAAGTATACGCAGACTCGGAACAACAATTCGTGGATCACACAAAGAGGAGTCCCGTGTGGGAATCGAACCCATGACATCTTGCGTAGTCGGACACACTCCCACCGAATAAAACATAGCAGTAGGTCAGCAAAATATGCATTCGGTGATGTGCTTGATTCATTTCAAGGTAGTAATTTTTTCTTTAAAGGTTATTTTTAGATAGCAAAGCTAACCAAATCGCAGTATTCTTAGCTTTGTTCCTTTATTAGTTCAACCGCAGTTTATCTTACCTGACGGGAGGTATTAAAAGTAGCATACATTGACACGACTTCAAAAATGTCTACTATCATGTTGTTTAAAAGTAGATACTACTACACTTATTCGCAATCAGATAAAAGCACTTTTAGCAAATAGATAACACAGTTTTGTCACTATATTTGTTATTGTAAAACATCTTGAAGTAAGTATTTGTCAATACATATCAAGTTGTGTCTACTTTAGTTGACATACCTACCAATCATATCTTCACGACTATCTTTACTAAAAAATAGACCGAAGCTAATTTTGAGATTTTTATAGATTGTAGAATAGGTATTAACCAAATACAAATATTGACCCTTTGTATGATGCGCTTTGGCTTTCGTAGGCCAGCGTAGCGTAGTCGTAGCATTATCAAATTCGTGGCAAGGCTAGGCCAGCACATGCCTTGTCGTAGCAATGCGTAGTATGCCTTGCAATGTGCGTAGTTTTATTTTGTGACCAGGCATGTGCTACGCACTTGCATGTGATGGGCTGTACCTAACTATTCTGCTCTAAATTTGAACGGCATCGCCCATTTTATCATCAACAATAAAAAAAATATTTTGCATTCAACAGCACTGTTTTTAAATATACAATAACGTTAATTTGCAAGTTTGCTACTAAGTTTTGTGAAAGTGTGGTAAAATATGGTTGCATATTTCTTATCACTACAGTCAGTCACAGAGTTTTTGATATTACTATTAATAACAATTGCTCAAATATAACAATTACAATCCTCTTTAATAACTTCAGCTATAGATTTATAATACCAATCGTTTATTTCTATAATAAAGAATGTTGCCGTGCTGGCCAGATTATTGACATAATATTTACGATAGGTAACTATTACGTCTTCTAATTTATTCTGGCCATAAATTTATAAATCGATAAAGGGAGATTACTTACATTTTTTATTATAAATAACTCAGGGGATATAATTATTTTGCATAAATTAAACAGTATAGGTATGCTATAGGTTGCATACTGTAGCACAGAATAAGTAATAGTACTACGTACTGAAGTCACTACAGTGTAGTGATGTAGTGTAAACGTCGAAAGTTACTAATGCCTTACAGAGTTCTTGTAAATAAACTATGTACCTACATACTCATGACCTACATATCTTAACACTAGATGACCCGCACAACTTCGTCTGCGTTAATTTGTCAAGTTTTGGCAACATTTTTTATTGGTCGTAGCGTGATGTTATATAACCTCCCTCGATAAATGGGATATCCAACACTAAAATATTATTTTAATTCGAATTAGTAGTTGCTAAGATTATTTTATTCAACCAAACAAACAAACTCTACAGCTCTATAATATTAATATACTGAGTAGAAACATGTCATATAGGTTTCGGGAGCCACGAATCCTTTCTCACTTTGGAGCTTAGAGATTACTTGTTAAAATATTCCATGTATGCGTAAGTACAATAGGTAATGTAGGGTATAGTTTCTTTTTAAAATCATCAAATCATACGCTCCGTACAAATTTGTATGAAATACCTACGAATCGGTGACGTCTTATTATTCATTAATCATTTGTTGTGATGATTATACATTCTGGACAAGTATTGTTTTTTCAGAACATTAAGAAGTCATATAGCCTGATTAGAGTAAAATAATTTATTGTCATGAAATGCCATACGTATCAGCCGTATCAATTATACCCCCCCCCCCCCTCGTTGCATCATTACGCAAGGGACTGACATTAGTCCTTTGGCAGTTTGTGCTTTCGGGCGTTGAGCGCCTGAAAAATTTTGAAACAGGGCTCTATGGCCTTTATCATCTGCCCAATTATATGGCATTTGGATCAATATGAATGGTCGAGCTAAACTGTCAATGTTTTCCACTCGTTCTTTACATAAACAAACTCCTTGTTTCTATCGTTTATCATTGAAATATAATCAATCACATATAGCGCCCAAGTTGTACCTACTTCTTGCGATTACATGTAATAATGAAAAGATTACAATTAATTAGGTACAAATATTATCTACCAACCAGTTCGTATCATTTTAATCCATGTACATCTGTCTAGGTATACCTATAACTTGTGTTCTATTCCCCGTATTTTAATTCTCTGGCAAAAGAAGAGTCATAAGTTTAACGCGTGTTTATGTTTGTCTATGACGTCATAGCGCATAAACGGATATTTTTTTTTTATTTAAATAAAAAAGGTAACTAGCAATGTGGGATTTACGTCCCATATTACTAGCAATCATGTTAACCCCTCCAGCTAAGCTCAATGGCTTGTGTTAGGAGTGGGTTCACGTCGGTAGTATAATGGGTAGGATTCGAACCCGCGACCTCACGATTGCGGGACCGATGCTTTAGCCATTAGGCTACCGCCGCTTCAAAAATATATAGGTACTTTATTTAATTATGTTTAGTCCGTTTTGAAGATTAATTAACTTCTGAATTAAGTTTCGGTGATGCCTAAGGGTAAAAACGAGGTCTTTTTACTAAGACTCCACTGTACGTCTGTCTGTCACCAGGCTGTATCTCATGAACCGTGTAAGAATAGCTAGACAGTTGAAATTTTCACAGGTGATGTATTTCTATTGTCGCTATAAGCAACACATACTAAAAACAGATTAAAATAAATGTTTAAATGGGGCTTCCATACAACAAACGTGTTTTTTTTTCCGTTATTACTCTTTTTTTTTTCTCTCCCGCAGTAGGGTACAAGCCCTGTGTCGCGGGGGACTTTACAAACATACAAGTCACGGACACAAAGTACACCCAGACTCGGAAGAATTTGTGGATCACACAAAGTGGTGTCCCGTCACCCGTGTAGGAATCGAACCCACGACCTCTTGAGTAGCAGTCGGACACACTCCCACCGCGCCACAGAGGCAGTCGCATATTATAATATAGTGTCTAATGTTATAGATATAGATAATGGTACCCTTCGTGCGCGAGTCCAACTCGTACTTGGCCGGTATTTTTATTATGTTAAAATATGTTTTATGACATTATCTTTTAAGACTGAGCCTCCGTCCGTGACCGATTTTGAATCCTAACTAACTACATTCGGTACACCCATGAAGTACATAGAGGCACTTTTTATTAGAATGTTAAAATTAAGACCATAACAAAATACTTGGTACCTACCTAAGACTGATGTGAATCAGTAGAGTATTTAGATTGCACTTGATCCCTCCCATTCTTCCCAAGATAAGTCGAACAGGCTCTCGAACACGACAGCTTGTCTATTGGAATGCAACGATAGTGGATAAGTACTTAGAAACATAGGTGTTTAATCCTCCTTAATGACTTTGTTTACTACTTTGTAAAATGTAATCGCAATTATCAAGACTCGGAACATTTATTTCAATGTTCGCAGCTGTAAAGCAAGTCTTAGAAATGCAATTATCTTGGAGCGAAAGGTTTTAATCACCAAGTAAGCACAACACATGTGTAATGCACCTCACTTAATTAACAAGAAAATGATTAGAAAATAATATAGCTAGGTACATCTGTCACTATAATTAACACAAATCCGCTAGGGGTTATGAAGTATACCTAGTTTCCTATTTGAAATTATCTTAATGTGGCATTTATTTTGATATTCATACCTACCGAATGTTTGACTCTCTGATTGATTAGGAGCTTGGAGCAGGCCAATCGTCAACATATTAAACGTGTCGATGGCGTTAACGTACAAACAAACTCGCATTAGGCACAGTGAAGAAATGAAAACAGAGTGTGACTATAATCTTAAAAAAAAAAAAGTCAGATGACAAACATCCAACCCAGACGGTGGTTTTGTGTGCCGAATTACTTGTATTG
Source organism: Herminia tarsipennalis (assembly GCA_945859575.2). Classification (NCBI taxonomy): domain Eukaryota; kingdom Metazoa; phylum Arthropoda; class Insecta; order Lepidoptera; family Erebidae; genus Herminia; species Herminia tarsipennalis. Next base: position 20,795,994 of record OX243850.2, read on the forward strand.
TATTGAATTTCTTTGACCATTTGCCTCTTGTGCCCCCCCCCCCCCCACATAACGTTGGTTTTTGGGGCAGCTACCCCTTTGCGGTGAGTGCGGCTCACATATCGTTATTCATACAAAAACCGTAAAATTTAAACATTAACTAGGTACCAAGGGCGTGGCATACCTTAGACGGGCCCGAGGTACTAATATCAATTTTTCGGGGGCCCAAACGGTCAAAGAACTAATGTGAGTCCCTCGCTTCCTTTTTTCTGGCAGTCGTGTAATAAATTTACCTTTAAGTAGAATTCTACAAGAATTGTTGAATTATGGAATGTAGTTAAATCTAATTAGCAATGTCGTAAGTGTGTCATTTAAGGTTTTAGTGTTAATCTGCTTATCACGTAGTACTTACTTATAATAAAATATAAGCAGCTAAGAGACTCTCGTTATCTGTATTATGTAGATATTCACCAAAATGTGGCGCCAGTGTTGTTGCTGTATTAGGTAATTGTGCATTAAGGTATTTCTATAATCTTAAAACTATTATTATTATCAAGACCAACAGCTGGTGCTAAATTCTTGTACTTACTTACATTCAATGACATGTCCATAGTGTTATAGAGCGTAGGTACCTACAGGACACGAGTGGCCAATTGGCCACCTTTGCGCGTTTCTAATTAAGTCTAAAACTATATCGAGTGGTTGCAATTTTGACAGTTAGTGCGAATGGTGCCGAGGTATTCAGGAATCAAAAGGCCAGGCAATTACCTAACTAGGTATCGTTTATTAATTAAATTCCATTGCGTTTCTTTCACACATTGTAGGTAGGTATCTCTTTCTCGCCGATTCGATGTCATTTATAAACATAGAACTTCGAAGTAAACAAATATTTTGATTTCAGTAGGAATTTCATGTAGTCTGAGGTTTAGATATACTTAATACGTACCTACCTTCCTTCATGAGAAAGGGAGTCGCTGAACGTGCAGCCTGCAGTTAGGTAGTCTGTAGCGTAGTTGAGAATGGGTAGGTACCTACTTAGATAGGTTTCTATAGTACCTCAAGGTAGCGAAAATAAAACCTTACAAACAATAGCTTCTGCTTCCTCTAATAATCCCATCCATATCTGCTTAACAAAGAGTAGGTAGGTAGTTATTACAAATAGCTTCATGCGTCCACCTTAATTATTACCGACTTTAGCACCTGTAAGACGACCATTTCAAATTGTTGTTTTTTGTCGTACTTTTCCTTACAGAAGTTTCTTTTTAGTTTTCTCGGTTTATACTAAGTAATTGGACATAGCTCAAGGTCGTTCAGTATTGTAGATACTGGTAGATACCATTGTCAATTACCTTGTAGCGTCCTGTCGTCACCTATGTTTAAGTGCATAATATTTCTTAGAGCAAAATGTTTCACTCCCACGGAACGTAACGCGCTTTCAGTTAGGGACATTACGCCGTCGCCGTCCCAAAATGTCCTCTTCAGTATAGGACCGATATCGTGCTATTTTTAAATATGTTCCTTGTGTAACAGTCTCATAAACTCGTTGAGTGATAGACGTATTTTAATAAAGAGTTCCCGGCGCCTATTGTTTACCTTGTACGTTAGATGCGTACCTTTTGACCGCCACGTCAATAACGAAAATCCGTGTTCCCTACGCCACGTCATGTAAAATGTACTATTTTTGACGTGTCATACCGTCGGTGGCGTCGTGAGCACGTTTTCATTTGACGTCCATACACGTCCCTGGCCATCAAAAGGTTAAACTGGTGGGAACAATATTTTCAATAAGTACTGGCGATAACCCATTTACAATCTTGTTTATAAACCATAAGCGAAAACCTATTTAAGTAAAAGCCATCCTTTGATTCTGTCTCCATCTGGATGTTTAGGGTAGGTTCATAAGTGTGTATTGAGTAAAAGTCTCGAATAAAACTCAGTTGCTACTATAAAAAAAAAATCAAAAGACAGTAACTACCACGCACCTGCCAGCAATATAAAGTCTTAAATATTGAATATACTATAGAGCTCAACACATGATCACGTTGTCCACTTTAATTGACTACAATTTCTTTTTATTGTTAACAGTTAGTTACATGCACACTAGACCATTACTGTTTACCAATGGTCTGGTGTACAAAAAGCCAAGAATTTACCTACGTCACTTCATTTAGAATTCTAACGATGATGTTATAGCCATTATGTAGGTACCTAAAACAAAAGATCCTAATTATAAATGTAAATCGTGTAAAAACTATTTAGCTTTACCGACATGAGATATTTGAGTCGTCCTACACATTTATCATTCAGTAATGTTTTATATATCCTAAATTATTTGCTCCTTAAAATATGTTATGATAGGTAAATCTGTAAAGACTAGCCACGTCATGAATTTACTTAGTAAAAGGTAGGTACTTTCTTTAGAATACAAAAACAACATATTAGATATATTTCGGGATTTAATCGCTTGGTTTTTTCAAAGGTTCAACCTTTTATTTGCCAAAAAATCACGCGATTAAGTCCCGTAATGGTCCAGTGTGCATGTAAGTCCTGAAATATATATAATATGCATAAAAATCTCGAATGTCTAAAAAAAAGACTAGAAAACGCCTGACATTGTACGTATAGCAGTTTGTTTTACAATACTTGCTAGTTGCTAAGTAGATACATATTTTTACCAGTTGAAGCGTAATAATTTTAAACAAGTTTATTGGAGTAATATTAACGTATCACATTGTATCTTCTATCGACAAGATAATTATAATTTTTATTCAGAAAACAGACTTTTCTAGAAACATAATATTACTACTATAAAAATATATTTATGTTAATCTTTATTACTATTGCAACACTGAAGCGAATGTTTTCACTGTCACGTTTAAGTCAAATTGAAAGTTTATTATCAACGTCAGCTGTAAAATGTTTCTGTAAACAAAACAGTTTATTTGTTGTATTTTTAGTGAGAAAACGTCGCAGTTCTATAATAAATTCCGTCCAAAATGAGATCTTCATTATATAGACGTAGAGGAAGTGGCGGTGATCCTGAAAGGGAACCATTATTGGCTGCTATCCCTGCTAGTGGACTTAATATTTCTATTCGAAATGAGGTTTGAATTGCTTTATTACATTCTTTAAACCGTTTTGAATACTTATTGCGTCTTATTTTTTGACTTTGTGTGCCTAAAATGTACGATTCGGTAGTGTTAGGTTTATACAAGTTTTTAAAGTTAATTGTTTAGGTACTTGTAATAATATTTTAGCTCGCAAGGACGACCACCGGTCGATTTCTTTAGTCTGTAATTAGCCTTATGAAAAATGTTAAATTAAACACGTTAATTAACATTTTTCCTTTGATCTTACTTATTTTTAATCTTTTACAAGTATCAATAAATAGAAACTTGACTTGAATATAGATTAGTAATTAGTAGTAAAAGTAATTAATAATAATAATACATAGCAATGAATATCCCATTTAGTTGCTAGTAAAAGTAATTATTAATAATATAACATAGCAATGAATATCCCATTTAGTTGCTTGTAATTAAATGACTGGCACTATGATTCTTGTTTGCACAGTCAGCGCACATTAAAATCTCAATAAATGAAAGAGAATAAAAGCAGGCAAGAGCATGTCGGACCATGCTTAGTGTAGTATTCCGTGTCCGTTGTCATATGTAAAAAATCCCGATTGAATAATTGCATCAGCAGAAGAGTGTATGTTCATGGCACTTAAAGTATTAAGCACTACCTTTATGATTTTTTCCATATGTTTTTGTCATACGGTTCAGAAGATATGAAGGCGGGACACAATTTCTGCTTGAGAACTTTCAAAGCGATTATTTACAAAAATATTCACATAAACAACAAAGTTATTAAAAGCCCTAAAATGTACACCCAACACATTGATGGTTGCTCAAAAATATTTTTTTGATTCTGTTACATGTAATAAGTATTTATTTTTATTATTTAGCCATCAAACTAAGTAGTGGCTACTACAAGTACAAGACACCTTTTCACCAAATTTAATCAATATTCATTGTGTAGTCATGCCTGTCACATGACGAAACTATAAGGGGTCTGTTTTTGCCATTTTGGCTATGGAACCCTAAAAAATAATGAAAAAATATGTTACCTTTTCAAACTATGTATCACACTAGACAGTTGTATACCCGTATGTTGTAAATTATGCTTAACAGTTTGACAACTGAGTTTAAATTAATTGAAACAATTTTGTTTGACAATGAATATTTGAACTAAAACCTTTTTATTACTTTGAAAACATTGACATGTTGGCGATACTGCTCTTTGCATTTTTATTTCACAACTATACATAAAAAATAAAAAATGTTCTCTTAGTTTAGATTAGATTAGCCACAGGAAATAACATGCATAGTTCCTATGGCAAATATTCAAATGCAACTGTTTAAAACAACAATTAACTGCCTGATAACAAAAACTGTTCCTAATTTATTTTATTTTTAAGATAATAAAAATGTTTATTAAATGTTACATTTATTTGAAAGGTCATAAGGTCAGTTATCTATACATATATATACCTGTCCTGTTTGACTGACAGATTCAATACAGAGCATAAACCGCTGGAGTTACAAATTTGAGATTTTTGCAGTTGACACATTTTATGTTGTAGGCATTAAAGGATTTTTTTTTAAGTTTGTCACATAAGGGGGTAAAATAAGAGTTGTAAGTTTATAGGAATCTTTATTAGTTTTGAAGTTAGACTGTGAAATAAAAAAAACATAGGTTTAACATGCTGGCTAGTCACCCATCATCATCATCATTAAGGTCACCCACTGCTATGGGGGGGATGGTTTCCGCACTTAGTTCTGGGTGTGGAACATTGTGCGTGAGCCGTGGTGGCTGTTACTCCAACCAGCCCACCATACTCCAGAATCAGATCAACTTTCCTAAATTTTTTAGGGTATCAATTAGTGACTTAGTTGATCCCAGGGTCTCTTTGCGGAGCATGCATCCAAGCTCTGCATAGGGGATTGTCAGTGATTCCTATAGTGTGGAAGTGTTTGTTTAGCAAACAGTGTCCGGTGACAATCTCCACCACTAGACGCAGACTTCCTCTGTCCAGACGCAGTAGTCGCCTTGTCAGTTCTTCCAGATTTGGCATTGCCTCTTTGGAGTGTTTAAGTATAGTATAGTGTCCTCGTTTAAGTACCGCGACACGTTCCAATGCATTGTGTCACTCCAGTATCAGTCACGAAGGCAAGTAATTTTTAAACCGAGGTACTATCTGAGAGCACGAGCATCGATCGCTCAGCGAACGTCCGGCAACCATCAAATCAATATTGGAGAGTACTGCAATGTTGCCGGCCGCTGCATTGCCGCTACAAATTGCCGTAAAAAATGCCGTTTAGACGCCCCAACATGCCAAATAATAGCAACATTTCTTAACCCTGTAAATCTCTCAAAGTTTGGTCACCAGAGTCATGGACCCTAAAAAGGGTGTTGTATTGTTTATAATACTTATAATTAGTCTGATGTATCCTCTTTTGGACCCCACATCTTATCGACTTATCTTGACAATTGATGATAACAACATGTCCAAAATATCATTCTTATCTAAGAAGCTATCATGAAATATAGATGACATCAATTGTGTGTGCAGCAAGATAACAGCTTATTTTAACCGACTTAAAAAAGGTGGTTCTCTGTTTGACCCGTATCTAAGTATGTATGTTTGTTCCTGATTTTCTCAAAAACTACTGATCCGGTTCCGGTTTACAGTGGGTTTTCGCTTTTCGATTACGTATTTTTCTGTCGAGTATAAGACACTTGAGGCTAAATGTCACGTGAAACAAATTGACCACGTCGCTGTTTACCATCATTACCTTTCCGGCTAAAGCTCCCCAATGTGTTAATTAAATTTACATAAGCGCAATTTTTCGCCGTTGTTTAGTTGAAGGGGAAAGTACGACGGCCAAACATTAAAGCGGCGGCAGCCTAGCGGTTAATGCATCGAACTCGCAAGGGGTCTCGGGATCGAATCCTAAACTATCGATGTGAACCTACTCCTAACATGAGCAATTTAGGCTTGGCTCGGGGTTAACAAGATTGCCATATTTATTCATAGCTAGTAATCTTCGTCTAAAAATAACATTAAATAATATTATTATTATAATATTTTGGTCAAATGCATAAAAAATGATCTAGGTACATATATGTTTATTGATTTCACTACAAGAAATAAATATGATATATTATGATGCAAATTTTTTTTCTTGTTAACCCCTCCAGCTAAGCTCAAAGGCTTGTGTTAGGAGTGGGTTCATGTCGTTAATATAATGGGTAGGATTCGAAACCGCGACCTCACGATTGCGAGTTGCCTATTGATTGATAAAGTAATAGGAGGAATCATCAGCCTTATAAGTTACTAGCAACTTCGTCTGCGTAATTTTACCCCGTTTTTACAACATTTTTCATTGCTGCTCCGCTCATATCGGTCATAGCGTAATGTTATATAGCCTATAGCCTTCCTCTATAAATGGTCTATCCAACAGTAAAATAGTGTTAGTTCCTGAGATTATCGCGTTCAAACAAACAAACTCTTCAGCTTTATAATATTAGTACTTAGTAGATAACATACCCACACATAAGCCCCTTCTTTGAGAGAAAATGGGCCGGAATCTACTACGAGTAGAGCGGATTGTTGGATATGACATGTCTTTGAATTCTATATATTCCATTTTTTCATTTTTGACATGACTGGTTGTATTCTGTGCCGATCATTGTTCCCGGATGCCCCCAACTCTCGCCACGTCGCAGGTTGAAGGGAGCAATAGATTTGGGCATTCAGGATATCCTCGGCAAACTGACCTAGGTCTAATGTAGGTACCTATTTAGTATCAATTTCGAAGCACTTGATTAGATCTCCACTACCTATATAATCCCTTCCAAGACAAAAGATAGCAACCTTGCACCTAATATCTACAACGAATAAATAAACATATGGATAATTTATTTTCTTTTCTTTAATTTTCAGCGTCCGGAGGGCAACGGCAACATGGCTGAAATGGGAGTGTCACGGTCCGAGTTGGTGGAGCCGCGAGGGGACAACTCTCGTAAACTACCTCAGTACATCGCAGCACTTGCCGGTACGTTATATTCATTGTTTTGATACCAAGTACTAGATTAATGTCTTTATAGCTTTGATAAAAGAATTTTAGGTAAGACAAATGTGGAGTTTAGAATGTAGATACCGCTCAGGCACAGCGTATAGCTTGCAACCTTAAATCGAGTGCGTTAAAGTAAATTTTAGAATGATAAGTATTTTGTATGTAGTGTAAGTCGTTAAGTATTTTATATCTTGTGATAAAATTACTTTAACACACACGGTCTAAGGTTGTGAATCTTAATTGCAAATTATGTGTTGTGTCGGAGCGTTAGTACTAGCCCCCGTGCCCCCTCTTTTGATTTCTATACCATATATATTTGAGACGGTTGTTTTCTATACCGAATTTCTTGTATTGTATTGAATTTAATTATTTACCATTTGTCTGTTGTGCCTCCCTCCAAAAGGATTTTTTCGGGGCACCCCCCCCCCCCCCCGTCGTGAGTGCAACTCTCTTTAGCCTCCCCACCTAGAAATACCCCTTCCCCGTCGTAACCATGCTAGATCCGGCACTGTCATTTGCCTCTCGTGTCACCCCTGGGATGAATCCGGATTCTGGATCCGCCCCTGTACATTGCTGCCCCTAATTTAGATTAGAATTTGTAGTTTAGCCAGTAGGTACCTAACACACTGAATCTCTCACTCATGGGTACTAAATTGGTTATGTAAAAACAACTTACAGTCGTAACAAAGCCCATAGACCCAAAGGCCCGTTTTAACATATACATATACCTTCACGTGGTCTCTAGATTTGTATGTCTATAGACAAATTGTGATAAAAAAAGCGATTTTGGCAAAAACATCGATTTAAAATTTAAAGAGTTTGTTATCTATAGAATAATTATTTTAAAAATGGTTATAAGGTAGTGTAGCACCGTCAAGGTCGTCGACAAGAAATAATAGTAAGAGGATAATAAATTTAATAGTATAGTTCTGTAGCAGAAAAAGAGACATTATTCTTGAATTCATTTTTTATTTCATAATTATCACTTAATTTATCGTCGGCAGTGTTTATTTTTAGAAAAATTGAGGAAACCCATAAAGGTATTTTAGCTTTGAAATATCGAAGCGATGGTCGATAATATTGCAGCGAACCTAGGTACATACCTACAAATCGCAAACGTTCTAACGATCCTGTAATAAATTTTTCGATGAAGGATTATCTAATTGTATACCTTAATATTCAATTATAAATATATACTTTAATCAAAATATAAGGTTGTATTTTTGAGTTTCAAAGTACTTAATTGTATTTTCGGTTCTGTGATAAAATAACTATGTTTATTCGGAAGTACCTATTATTTTGACGGCTATAGTATGTTTAGTAGCTCTGTATTTAGAATAAATATAATTTATTGGATCGTAACTTCTGGTGCGCAATTTCGTATTTACTTGTTGTAAGTGCTAATAAGTAGTGTATACAGTATGTATTCAATATGACTGGGAACTGTTATTTTGCTATATGCAGATACATACCTGTATAATGTACAGTCTTGTAGGTTTTATTTGCATTTCAACATCGCCAAACTATAAAATTCCTGTAGCACTTGACACTCACATACCAATCGTTAGTGCTGTGTAGCGGAACTTAGATAGTCGTTCTTTGAAAATATGAAAGAAGACGAGACAAGAAATAATAGTTTAATAAAATCCGAAATGTTCTTCATTTCAGCTACACTCGGAGCGCTTGGAGCGGGCACTATGCTGGGCTGGTCAGCTCCAGTAATGGTGAAAATAACAGACGGTAACAGCACAGATTACGACTTCGATGTAACGTCATCACAAGGTGACTGGATCTCTTCCATTACCAATCTTGGAGCCGCGTTCATCTGCTTTCCTATTGGTCTCGTCATGGACCGGATAGGACGGAAACTTACCATGTTGATTCTAGTCCTACCATTTACTCTAGGCTGGTTGCTTATAACATTCGGTACCAGTGTCAATATGCTTATAGCAGGCAGATTCTTCACCGGCTTAGCCGGCGGTGCCTTCTGCGTCACAGCTCCAGCATACACCAGTGAAATCGCCCAGGACTCCATTAGAGGAGCTTTGGGAAGTTACTTCCAACTTATGATCACTATTGGTATCTTATTTGCATATGTTGTTGGCAGCTACACTTCCGTATTCGTCTTCAATATCCTCTGCACTATAATTCCGATCATATTCGGAGTTGTTTTCTTCTTTATGCCCGAAAGTCCCAACTACTTGGTGACTAAAGATAAAAACGAGGAGGCCAGGCGATCACTGATCTGGCTCCGAGGTAGCGAGTACGATGTAGACTACGAATTAAATGAATTGAAATTCAAGAACGACATAGCCAAAGCGAACCCGATATCATACCTCGCCGCGCTTAGGAAGAAGACTGCTGTAAAGGCTCTCATTATTTGCTATTTCCTGATGGTGTTCCAGCAACTGTCTGGTATTAACGCTGTTATCTTCAACGCGTCACAGATCTTCGAAGACGCCGGCGCCACTATCCCTTCAGATGTGTCCACTATTATCATCGGTGTCATGCAGGTCGTTGCCACTTTTGGATCCAGTTTGGTAGTAGACAGACTCGGAAGGCGTATTCTTCTTATGTTGTCTGCTTTGATCATGTGCATTTGTACCACCGCGTTAGGAGTATACTTTTTCCTGCAAGATACTCATGGAAGTGACGCGGATATTGTCCAGGCCATCACTTGGTTGCCGCTGGTATCCCTGTCTCTGTTCATCGTTGCTTTCTCTATTGGTTTGGGTCCAATCCCATGGATGATGGCTGGAGAACTCTGCAAAATTGATATCAAGGCCTTCGTTGGTTCTACGGCTGGTACGTTGAACTGGTTGCTATCTTTCACCGTGACTAGCACGTTCAACTCTCTCAACACCGCTATCGGTGCCGGCCAGGTGTTTTGGATTTTTGCTGGTATCATGCTTCTTGGTTTCCTCTTTATATTCTTCATCATTCCCGAGACGAAAGGCAAGAGTGTCGATGAAATTCAAGTTATGTTAGGAGCCGAGCCTCAAGCCAGGACCGAAGTAAAGAAATAAAAAAACAGACTGAACATCATATAGTATTTTTGTACTGAGACTTCACTTATCTTTGGTGTCGCAGCGCTTCGGAATAAGCAATATTATAATTTTGATAGAACCAAAGACTTATGATGTATCATATAGGTATGTTTGTTTGTATGCTGCGCTGTTATTATTTATTTGAATATTTAATTTATTTTTAAAAATGTTCAGTACGATAACGGCTTGTACGAATTTTTGTAGATGTATAGAAAATATGTAGATAGTGCGAATTAGTCCCTAGAGGACTTTTAAGCGCCATAATCATGATAATACTAATATCATTTATTTGTAAGTAAAATTAACATATTGTCTATATTTCTGGGTATAATATTCTACGATATATACCCTAAACGTTGTCCTTTAATTGTACACTATATGTATGACACGTGTAAGACCGAAGATTTGTAAGTTTAAACAATAACATTAATTATAATGATAGAGTGTAATAATGACAAAACTGCTTAGCTGTTATAGGCAATAGAGAAATAAAAGCCACCAAAAGCTCACGCTTGCCTAGTGATTCGTAATTTTCAATTACAAATACTGAAACGATACAAACGTGTACTCAAAACTATTTAAGTCTCTACCATTCACGTCAAAATGACAGTGACAGCATAAGAACTACAGTTCGCGCCACCTAAGTTTGCGTTTGTGAAGTTGTATTTGAATGTAGTTCCGCTCAGGGACGTCGTTCCCCGCCCGTCTCCTTCATCCCCTCCGATACTTAAATTTGAATTGTGCGCAGCTTACGCGCGAACATCAGACACGCAAACTTAGCTGGCGACATGTGTACGTTTTAGAATTGAGCTTTCGAGTGTTAGAATCATGGAGATGAGATTCCTATTTATATATCCATATTTAATTTACTCAGAATGGTCTTTCAACCTCCTATTTTCAAATCAATAAAAATAGGATTGGTAGAATATGGATCAGTTGTGGATTTAATTGTAAGTATATTATTTATTGAGAGATCAATCTGAGGCAATTGAAATAGTACCTTCTTCGTTCTATAGTGCAAAATTATCATATTATTGGTTGTAACTGTAGTCTACCTACTTACATACTAAATTAATTGATACAGAATTGATGGGATCAATATCTAAATAGTTTGACGACTCTCCATCAATAACAAAATATGTGTATCTAAATGCCATAATGTTGATATTATTGTACTTTTATATGAAATGTATGTATTTGCTAAAATACAATATTATATACGTGTAGTTATTGATTGTTGAAGTAGTGTGTTGCGAGAATTTTGTTGAACGGTCATGAACTTAAATAGGGCACCCCTTTAAGGTCGAATATCGTACCTAAACCAAACATGCTTTTATTGGGATACCGATATGAGCTACTATTTTAGCAAATAATATAAAAGTTGGTACACTGATTGGTAACTTTAGATCATAATGTATTCTAAGAGATTTGAAGGTATCAATGGTTTGAATTAGATCCCCACATTAACGTATTGTAATATTTATATTTGTTTTATTTAACGAGTACCTATATTAAATAATAATAATTGATTTATTATGTCAATTTTGCTCAAATAATAATATCAGAAATTATATAAAAATACAATCGTGTAAAATATTGACAGTTATTGAATAAATTTATTTTAATTGCTATGAAATCATTGCATAATAATTATGTACTTTTATACGTGGGCAAATATTTTAAAGTAAATGCAAATGCCATATTTTAGGACAGTAGATAATTGGAATATTGTTTTTGGCAACATTATTTTTAAAAACTTTAAAAAATATTGTTTTATGTTCCTAAATAAACCTACTTAATGTTTGACAGATATTTAACGTTATTTTAAAATCTTTATATCGACTTATTACTAATTTATTTCAGTTCTGCAGAAATATCTGTCTCGCATATTGTAAGAATAATGTGGTTGTATATATTGTTAGTAGAATAAGTTTTGATAGTGATAATAAATGTGAAAATATTTACGTACTTTGCTTTTTAATATACCTAAAATCTAATGTATATTTTACAGAGAAATACAAGCAAAATTAAACTAAGTAGCGGCCACTATAAGACACCTTTTCACCAAATTTCATCAATATTCATTGAGAAGTCTCTGAGTAAAATGCGACATACGGACGGACGGACAGACAGACAGACGGACGGACATGACGAAACTTTAAGGGTTTCGATTTTTGCCATTTTGGCTACGGAACCCTAAAAACGTATTAATAACAATATTTAACTGTCGAATGTTGTGTCTCTGTTTTTCATTCTACTTTTAAATAGGATAAAGACTTTCTCTAGCTAGTATCTTAGGACAACCCACAGAACGTCATCTGATCCCAAACTAAGCAGAGTTTGTACTATGGCAGTTCACAATAACTGATAAACATACTTATGTATTTCTGAATACATACCTACATATATTATAGACTAGCGGACGCCTTGTGGATTCACCCGCTTAGTTCCCGTGGGAACACAGGGATAAAAAGCCTATGTCACCCGGGCGGGAAAAGTGTAGCTTCCCAACGGTGATATAATTTTTAAAATCGGTCCTGTAGGTTGAGTTTATTCATTACAAACACACACAAAATACAAATCTTTATAACATTAGTATAGATAAATTACACCCAGATAAGTACAGAATAAACCATGGTGCTCATCAGATAAAACTATATCCTGGATCGAACCCACGACATCCGGCTCATCAGTCAGGGTCACTAACCACTAGACCAACAGGCCAGTTAAAGTATTGTTAATAAAAACCGACCAAGTGTGAGTGGGTCTCGCGCACTGAGGGTTTCGTTCTAACTTTTAAGTAAGTAGGTATGTTATTAGTTCGATAAACACGGTAATCTATCTAGACACACGGCACTGTATCAACCAAGTTGCAAAGGGGGACTCGGTGACCGTGGTTACACGAAGAATTTTGGGCCACGGTAATGTGCGACCCACATTGTTAGTAATTTAAAAAACTTAGTTGCCTAATGGCTCTGAGTCGCAAATATCAAATTAATAAAAAAAAACATGCATGATAGGATCCAGGAGGCCTACTCTAATTCAATGAAAACGAAGTTTCTATTAAAAATGAGGTGGTGTTATACAGAGTCAGCTAAATCAATTCAATCCACTCGTCTATGGGTCCGGACTTCTTGTGCTTATCCAAAATTAATTAGGATGGTCCCGTAAACTCAAGAAATTTAAGAAAACGAGAATTCATGAATTTCGTTTTAGAGAAAGAAAGTAAGTAGGTAGGTAAATCATACCTGTAGGTATGATTTTTAGAATTTCAAAATTGAAAAGTAATTGATTTCCAGTTACGAAGCCTTGACATATTTACAAATATTTTTTTTAACGGGATCTCTACCTTTTGAAACAATACCTATTGAAAGATTTAACCTATATCAGATAACTCACACAAGACCATCTGATCCCAAACTGAGGAGAGCCTATACTATAGCACAGAATAAGTAATAGTACTACGTATAGCAACCAGGCAACTGATACTAGTAAATATACTTAGATAATTCTAAATACATAAGTATATCAAACCAATCAAAAATTCTATTTATGTATATTCACCTAGGAAGCAAAATACTACATTTGTGAAAGGCCATGATTCTACATGTACATGCATGTTCGCAAGAAATAGGTAAAGCCAGCAAAAGGAACAAGGCAATAAAACCACAGGCCACTCTTTTTTACAATGTCTGTTTGTTTATAAACTGTATAGGTGTGTGTAGGTAAGTCACCATTACATTGTACCTAGGTACTTAGATAGGTACACCATTTTAGAGGGCTGGTGAAGAGGTAAGATATATAATTACATTAAATAAAAAATAAATATATTTATTTCATATAGCTTCCGACTGCATAAAATTAAGTAGGTAACTATATAATTAAGTTTTTTGTGCAGGTTGGCTTTTTATTTAATACTTTGGAGTAGTTGTGGGATGTAACAACTAACTTTTATCACAGCTATTGTGTATTGAAAATTGAAAAAAGAACTGTTGCTAACTAACTTTTAGTACCTATTACAGTTATAATCATGTTATACCTTTTTGAAATGCTTAAGATGAGCCCTTTAATTTGATGACCAAATTGCAGTATTCGAATCAACTTTTTTTTTCACACCCCATTATTTTGACATCTCCACTTCTCATCATCATTTAAAAAATACTTATTTGAGACCCTTACACCTTAACCTTTCACTTGTTTTCATGTTACACTACTTACCTATACGGTTTTCATAACGGTTTTTCAATTTATTGTTTTGCCCCTAAAATGGCCCTCATGTTCAAAGTCAGACTTCTTCAGGTTTTCCTGTAATCTATAGATTAAGACCTTTCTTTTGTCTTTTTCCAAAATATTAGTCTTAGTAGCTTGGGAGATCCCTCATCTCCCAAGCTACTTACTTAGCCTAATATTTTGGAAAATGGGGAGGAATATTCTATTTTGTTTATTAAACACTTAAATAGTGTACAAAGGCAGACTTTATGCTAAAAGCATTCTCTACCAGTCTACCTTTGGGTGATGTAAAGATAAGAATATGTAGGCGCAGATTGTAAAAAGCTAGATAAAAAATAATAATATATAAATAGTCTAGAAATAAAAAAAGGTATTATTTATACACATACTATTATAAACAGAGGTACATATTTAAAAATATACCTACATTACTTACATACATACCTACTTATATAATCGAGTAAGTTGTTAACATTGTAAAGATTCAGCGGAACTGTTGAAGAACTGCGTACGAACTTTAATTTTAAAATTGAAATGGTTAGATGCCATCCTGATTTCGGGGGGCAGCGCATTCCAAAGTACAACAGATTGGACAAAGACAGCGGATCCCACGAATCCAGTAGAATGAGCGGGGCATAAAAGTAACAGATTGTTGGAAGAACAAGGATCTCTGTTGAGGTTGGAGCACAAGAATTGAAAGCTAGAAGACAGGTAAGAGGGGGTATGAGGAGAGCCATTTCAGTTCAGAACGGCAAGAAGTCACATGGTCATACTTACGAAGGTTGTTTAGAAGTCGATTGTACCTAGGTACTTGTTTAAGGAGCTCTCATCTGCATTCAGATCAAGATAGCATACGTCACCATAGTCAATCAGGGGAAAAATCAACGTCTAGACGAGCATAAGTTTAGTTTTCAATGGGAGAAAATTCTTCAGACGATATAAAGTCCGCAGAGTGCCCGTAACGGCCGTAACCCTCTGAGTGACACTAGTTACCTGAGCTTCCCAGTTGATCTATCTTGTCTATTTTCATGGTTTTTTGAAATAACTTTTAAACTAATTATAATAAAAATATATTAGTCATCCTTACAACAAGCCCTATCGGGTCGTAGCGATTTGTAATAAAATACTAAAGCTTTTATTGTAGAACTAGGTACGTAGAAATCCTACGACTCCTTCTTGTAGAAGTCCTACGACTTATCGTAGTAGTACTACAACTCATCGTAGAACTACACTTACTACTGTGTCAGGATATTTGGATCATATACCCAATCAGTTGCAATCTAACCTTATCAATCAGTATAGTATCAATAGGGAATAGAATTAATCAGGGAGGTAAATAATACAAAGGAATAAATGGCAGGTAGGTATAATATATTTTCAACCTTGTTTGGTCTAGTTGTATCAAAGGTTTCATAATAGCCAGTCTCCTAATAAACATTTGCCGTACTACATTTCATACATCCTAAATACAATATACCACAGATACTTTCTAACATAACCAATTCACAACATTATTGCAATGTACGACCTTAACGCTGTAGAACAGCTGATAAGTATCACACCAGGAGGCCTACTCTAATTCAATGAAAACGAAGTTTCGATTAAAATTGAGGTGGTAATATACAGAGCCAGAAACATCTATTTAATCCGTCCGTTCCAGAAAATAGTCTATGAGTTCGACCTTTTTGTGCTTATCCAAAGATTAATTAGAATTGTCCCTGTAAACTCAAGAAATTTAAGTAAACGAAAATCCATGAATTTCGTTTTAAACAAAGAGAGTAGCCCTACAGACAATATTCATCAAATCATACCACATTGCAATATATTGTTATTAGTCAATATCTATACATAATACACAATAATAGGATATCAGCACAAAAGAACCAGCAATAAGTATAATCTGAATCGGATCGTACCTGTATCCACAAATGTTGCAATCAGACTGAGCCTCGATCACAATCTGTCAGTCCTTTTATAGAACAAATACACTGAATATCAAAGAAATTGTAGGTACTTCGCAAATATTCTTACTTTTTATACTATAACCCATAAAACAATTTAATACACAGAATTATGTTATTTAAATAAATGAATAATATTAAAACTATCACACCGATAAAACACACTACCTTTTAATTTTCAATAAAAGAAGTAAAATATCACAACAACAATATTTGACGTTTCATTCAGTACATTTGTGACCAGTGGATACTTATTTATTGTTTAAGTTCATTTAAAATACTATGTGGTGTTTTTATAATGTGTTGTAATCATCTTAGGTAATTTACATGATAATTACAACATAAACTGTAAGTACTTGACGGCGCAACATATGGCAACACTTGACATTCACTGTCATTTACGTCGGAAAAGAATGAGGGTAGTTGATCATTCTTGCGGAACGTCACATGGACGTGATGGCGGGGCGGCCATCTTGTAGGCAGTTCGCCGACAGGGGATCTCATGGCACCGCAGATGGCTCAGCCCTCTGCGCTTGACGAAGCGAATAACAACGTGCCCGAGGTGACTTATGGCGAACTTGGAAGGGCAGTGCAGCGGCTTCAGGCCAAAAATACCGCACCAGGACCTGATGGTATACCAGGCTGCGCGTGGGTTCTTGCTCTTAAAGTTCTCGGGCCCCGACTGAGGGCACTCTTCAGCGCATGCTGTGAAAGAGGCCAGTTTCCACGACAGTGGAAGACTGGTAAACTTGTCCTCATCAAGAAGCCTGGACGCCCAGCGGACTCACCGTCTGCTTACCGACCCATTGTGCTCCTCGACGAAGTGGGCAAGCTCTTTGAGCGCATTATTGCAAACCGACTAGTTGAACATTTGGCAGGAGCTGGCCCGAACCTGACAGATAACCAGTTTGGTTTTCGTAGGGGGCGATCCACAGTAGACGCAATAATGCGTGTTAAGGCTTTGGCGCAAGACGCGATATCACAAGGTGAGGTCATTCTTGCAGTGTCTCTTGATATCGCTAATGCCTTTAACACCCTGTCCTGGAACTGCATCAGAGCGGCGCTGGTACATCATGATGTGCCTCTCTACCTCCGTCGTATTATCGAAGCTTATTTAACGGACAGGGCGGTTATTTACCCGAGTAGGCAGGGATATTGTCGGCGAATTATGTCGTGCGGTGTTCCACAGGGATCGGTTTTAGGACCACTCCTGTGGAACATCGGTTACGACTGGGTACTGCGCGGCGATTTCCCACATGGTACAACAGTTACGTGTTATGCGGACGATACCCTAGTTACAGCTCGAGGAAAGACACACCGTCAAGCGTGTTTATTGGCCACGGCCGGGGTGGCACAAGTTATTGGTAGGATTCGGCGACTAGGTCTTGAGGTGGCTCTCAACAAGTCCGAGGCACTATGTTTTCACGGCCCTCGAAACAAGCCACCCTCAGGCTCCAGCATAATGGTGGGAGGCACTCGTATCGGCATCGAATCTACGATGAAATATCTTGGCCTCGTTCTCGATAGCAGATGGGATTTTGGACCTCACTTTCGCAGTTTGGCCCCGAAGCTCATAAGTGCAGCGACGGCACTATCGAGGTTACTGCCCAATCTAGGAGGGCCTAATAATCAATGCAGAATGCTGTATATAGGGGTCGTGAGGTCTATGGCTCTCTATGGAGCCCCAGTCTGGGCACTAACCCAGAAGGCCCGCAACATCGCCATTCTGCGAAGGCCGCAAAGAGCGTTGGCCATCCGGGTTATACGTGGATACCGTTCTATCTCCTTTGAGGCAGCAAGCCTTCTTGCTGGAACACCGCCTTGGGATTTGGTAGCGAAAGGTCTTGCGTCACTGTATCAGTGGCGTAAGGAGGCACTGGAACGCGATATACGACCGACGCTTCGAGAGACTAAGGTACAACTATCTCAGCTCTACGATACATTGCTGGCAGATTGGGCAACAAGGCTTGAGCACCCAAGCGCAGGGCATGCTACAATAGCGGCAGTAAGACCCATTATGAAGGATTGGCTGAACAGAAAACATGGCTGTCTTACATACCGGCTGACGCAGGTACTCACGGGGCATGGTTGCTTTGGAAAGTACCTGCACCGTATAGGCCGGG
The DNA here is from genome assembly GCA_945859575.2 of Herminia tarsipennalis. NCBI lineage: Eukaryota > Metazoa > Arthropoda > Insecta > Lepidoptera > Erebidae > Herminia > Herminia tarsipennalis. The sequence goes on from OX243850.2 coordinate 20,814,476, forward strand.
AACCAACTTCCGAATGTCACCACTGTGGGAGTTGTAGCGAGGATACGGCACTGCACACCTTGACGGAATGTCCAGCTTGGGCCGAGCAACGCCACGACCTTGCGGTAGCCATCGGAGTCCAAAGCCTCTCGCTAGAAAGTGTAGTAACGTCGATGGCACGCAATGAAAGGGAGTGGACATATGTCGATACCTTCTGCCAGCAGGTTATGAGCGCCAAGGAGGAGGCGGAGAGAGAACGGGAGAGAACTAGCTCACATCCATCCCGTAGTACACGAACGGGGCGTCGAAGAGCACTAAATGATCTTCGGCCCCCATAGGCTCTGACCTGGGGGCGACAAGGAGGGCAACTTGTCGTCCTTAACGAAGTAAGCCCGAGAAGGTGTTGCGACGTGTTCCACGCGCACCTTCTGTCACGAAGTGGTAATGAAACCACCCACATGTCGTAAAAAATTATCGTTGTAACCACCAACGACCAAGCCTGCTAATGGTGGAGGCACCAAATCCGCAAGGGACACCCTCACCTTTGGCCATAGGCTCTGCGCCGGAACACCGTGTGATTTTTAGTCGGTTCGACTCCGACATACCCCCTCCTGCGTGCCCTCGTAGGAGTGGAATCCGTGGGGATTTTTGCACACGATAAAAAAAAAAAAAAAAAAAAAAAAAAAAAAAAAAAAAAAAAAAAAAAAAAAAAGGCAGTTCGCCGACGAGAGCCGTTTGCGCACCACGTGCCCGACGAATCGCTAATTTCCGACCCGATCATTTTATTTTTTTCATATAGTGATATGTGGAATCAATTATTTGCTATATAATTTAGACGCGTCTAGTATTATTTCGTTTATCAAATTATCTGTGGTGAAATTAAGATTTAAATTTAAATAATAATGGTAAAATCTAAACCTAGTGATCTCCTGGTGTTCGTGAACGATGGCAAGCTATAACCTACGGCATCCTGAGCCTACATCAGAAGTGGGATGAAACACCCCTGTAAACCGGACAGAGACGCGTGCTCATATAAGTACATTTAAAAAAAAAAAAAAAAAAGAAGTTGCTTGTCGCGTGTGATATTCGTGTATTGTGTGGACGTGTTGGACGTTATTCTACGTCCAGTTTGGCCTACGGATCGGGTATATCCGGTTTCGTCGCGGATCTCTGGTATGTGAGTTGTCCTAAGGGACTGTTCATAGACACAGGTGAGTCTTTCTTGTTTTATTAACATTTTGAAGCCGAGTACTGTCGCATTCCGGAAAAAGTGGTCACTGAACTATGCAGTAAATAACTGTCGCTAGTGAGCGTTGCGAAAATGTTCAAATCTTATCCTTAAAGTGTTGTGTGTAATGCGTCGTTATATAATTTATCTCGCGTGTGTAGTCCCGTTACGTTAAATAGTTGTGGGGCGCAAGAAAGGGTTATTTCATTTCGCGATTGAGCCGAGTACATGCAGTAGTTCAAACAATGTTCGTGAAACCGTTAAATTCTATTAATTTTCGGTTTTCTTAGCATATGGTGTGTAGCCTCTCATGTGACGTGACGAGTGGCTAGTTGGAAATTCTCTTTCGTTTAAATTTAGTAGTGAGCATTTGTGCTGAGTATTTATACTGTTTATGCTATCCTTATCACTACAATATGCCGATCAACCGTTAATAGTAATGTGAACATTTTAACTTGTGTGAATATTGATAACGTCGAAAATCATCAACACGCCATAGTGATTGGACGTGACGTGAAATTTTATTCAATGCATGGCAGTTAAACCGTTGGCGCCGTTACTAATGTCCCAAGCTAGTACTATAGTACCTCTAATGCTGGTTCTACCGAGAGGTTCAGTGCGGGGTTCACAGAGGCGTCTAACGTGGGGCCAATGTGGGAACCATCGAGGGGTCCACCGTACGGGTTAATGGGGTCATCAACAGTGGTTCAGCTGTGGGGTCTACAATGGGCCAACTGTGGGTCAACTGTGTGTCAACATTGGGTCAATTGCGAGGTCAACTGTGGGTCAACAGTGGGTCAAAGGGGTGTCAACTGCGGGGTCTACTATGGGGTCTAATACATTATCTCTGGTTAAGCAGTAATGGTACCACTGGATAAGTGGACATGTTTCAGTATCGTGGATAAAACAGTACGAATCTGTCGCTAATTATGTGATGGGTTGAGTGGCGCTGGTTAAGTGCTGTTGTAGCATTGTGTTGTAGAGTACTAGTTAAGTACTTCCTGGATTGCTAGTTAAGCAGTTATGTAGAACACGGTGGAACACAGTTAAGTGCTATAATTGTGACAGATGCAATGCATAATATCATTTTATGCAATAGTTCTGATTGGGTAGGTATTAGAGGGTCGGTTACAAACGATAGGTTCGTCTATGTAGGCAGTTTGAATTGATTCAATTAACCTGATATAGTGGGCTCCAGTCAATCACCCAGTGTTTAGCGTGAATCGGGTAGGAGAATGGGAGCAACCGTTTGTGAGTTGAGGTGTATGGTAGAAGGTGGTAAAGGGCTGCTCAGTCCTACTAGGATTTGAGCGCTGGTCTAACTTACGTATTATTGACTTGACCTGTGTGAGGTTGACTAGCCTATGTGGCAATGACTTGCCTGTGTGGCAATGACTTGCCTGTGTGGCAATGACTAGCCTGTGTGGCAATGACTAGCCTGTGTGGCAATGACTAGCCTGTGTGGCAATGACTAGCCTGTGTGGCAATGACTAGCCTGTGTGGCAATGACTAGCCTGTGTGGCAATGACTAGCCTGTGTGGCAATGACTAACCTGTGTGGCGATGAATAGCATGAGTGGCAATAATTAGCCTGTGTGGCAATGACTGTTTGTATGATAGTCACTGGGATAACTATGTTTGTGTGATAGTCACAAGGATGACTATTTGTATGATAGTCACAGGAATGACTATGACTGTAGTTGCAATAGTACCAATGTTTAAGGTCGATCAAGATTAGATTATTTTCATCATTTTCTGTAATAGTTCTGATTTGGTCAGGCAGGATAGTTGAGCGGTACCTATATTGCGGTATAACAATAAGCAGTGCGTCGCCATAAGCATGAGACTGTTAGGTGCTGGTTCGGTTTACCCACTGGTAGTACGAAATCTACTATTACATCAGTTCTTTTGGAGAGTACTTAACTCTCCAAAAGAACTGATGTAGAGTACTTAACTCTCCAAAAGAACTGATGTGCGGTATTCGCGCACGATGATTAGGTATGTTTAAGATCAACTCTAAAACTAATTAAACAACTCACTGTGAGGATTAGAATAACTCGTTAGATTTAGAGACCATTTGAAATAATGCCTCGGAGAATAACCAAAAAGCTGCTGCAGCAGATGCTCGTCGATTTGATTGCGGTCGCGCTAATATCAAACCATTAGCCGAAGGTGATTTTGTTTTTTATTAACGGGTGAACGGCATCATACTAAGTTAGATAGGAAGTATAAGGGACCGTTTTTCATAACCTCCGTATTATAAAAAGACCGTTAAAAAGTGTGAGCGGTCCACACCGCGTTTTCAATTATCCACGTGAGTATTTGCGTTTAGTACCTCGGGGGCATACTGTTTTATTAGAATTAGCTGCTAGATTAATGAAAGAAGAGGAGGCCAAGACGGCGCTGGAAGGTGTTGAAGGGAGTCGATCTGACGGTAATTTCCTCTCATCTCAAAGACATAGTGACTATGACTATAGCTTACTTGTCAGAGATGATACCTTGCATAGACTCAGACACAGCATCAGCCAATTCAGAAACTCTTACTGCCGGACTCAGTGTATGCGGTGATCCCGACACACTCAAAGTGCAACATGGAGTGGAAATTCATAGTGAGCAGTAGTTGTTAAATATAATTGTAATGTTGTAATTATGTGATTTTGAACCTGGTCGAAGGGACAGTGTCGTCCGGTCCATGCCGCCTGTAGGGCTGGTCGAAGGGACGCACTCATCCGGTTCAGTTGTGTGTTGGTCTAACTGGTCGAAGGGACAGTGTCGTCCGGTCCACGCCGCTTGTAGGGCTGGTCGAAGGGACGCACTGTTCGAAGGAACAGTGTCGTCCGGTCCATGCCGCTTGTAGGGCTGGTCGAAGGGACGCACTCGTCCGGTCCAGTTGTTTGTTGATCCAACTAGTCGAGGGGATAGTGTCGTCCGGTCCACGCCGCTTGTGGGGCTGGTCGAAGGGACGCACTCGTCCGGTCCAGGTTGCTGTCTGAAGTTATTAACTAATAGAAAAGTATTGCTCGGTCCACGTTGCACTTTGGAGCTGGTCGAAGGAACACACCTTTTGTGTGAAGTATTATAATTAATGTGATCGAAAAGCTTTCATTGACTGCACATAATCAGGCTGTTCGTCAGGGATGGACGAGCGTTGTTTCAGGACGACCATAATGTATTATCGCCCGAGGACGGTCAAATGTCAGTCTGGCCGTGACGGCGCAACATATGGCAACACTTGACATTCACTGTCATTTACGTCGGAAAAGAATGAGGGTAGTTGATCATTCTTGCGGAACGTCACATGGACGTGATGGCGGGGCGGCCATCTTGTAGGCAGTTCGCCGACGAGAGCCGTTTGCGCACCACGTGCCCGACGAATCGCTAATTTCCGACCCGATCATTTTATTTTTTTTATATAGTGATATGTGGAATCAATTATTAGCTATATAATTTAGACGCGTCTAGTATTATTTCGTTTATCAAATTATCTGTGGTGAAATTAAGATTTAAATTTAAATAATAATGGTAAAATCTAAACCTAGTGATCTCCCGGTGTTCGTGAACGATGGCAAGCTATAACCTACGGCATCCTGAGCCTACATACTTTTACTTTGTCATAACCTATTCCGTGATACAAATTATTGTTCACGTTACTAAAAACACAATTGACTTAAAGACATGGCTACTTGCATATCCATGGCTATTGTTATACTATAAACAAGCTGTACCTACTTCTATAATATGAATTTACTCTGCCATAATGTATTCTGTTATTCTAATGTACCAATACTTGACAGTATTACCAATACTGTCACATATTCTACAGTTAACAACATTAAAGTAGTCATAATGTCTACGATTTATTGACAGGCTAAACATATTCCTCAAACATATTTATCCCGTAATACACAGGTATAATATTTACCTGATTTTATTTATTACGATGGCTATTTATCTATGTAAATAGCCATCAATATACCCCTTATCTATCATATGCTTAGATCTTTTAAACTTCGCAACAGATTTTGATGCAGTTAATAGATAGAGTGATTCAAGAGATACATAGTAGAGAAACACTTATAATTTTAGAGGTTTCTAATGTGATGTCGTAAATAAACACATTTTTTTGCGCTTACATTGCAAACGCTGGCTGAACTCCACGAGATGCCTAGATCAAAATAATGTACTACAGTATTGTACACCTTAAAAAGGTCTACAAAAAAGTCCGGGATGGTATATGTCTATCTCTTATTTTTTAATAATGGTTACTTTTTAATACTTTATTATGAAGATGAAGCGATTTTAAACAAAACAGCATTAACCTTTATCCAAATGAGTAAAATACATTGTACATTTAATATAGATCAATATGGCTCTGTACAGCATGTAATTTAAATTAATATTTTCGAGGATATGACAGATTTAAAATGCAGGGACATAGCGGTTGCGGCGCGGCGGTACCGGCCGGGGTGTCGTGCGGCGCGTGTCTTTAAATAGCGCGTAGAAGGCCGTGCTTCACCCTATAGCACTTAATTTTTTTTGTTTTAAAAAAAGACGACTCTTGCATTAGTGTACAAGCCCTTTGTCGCGGGTGACTTCACAAACATATAAGTCACGGACACAAATTACACCCAGACCCTGAACAAAAATTTGTGAATTACACAAAGTGGTGTCCCGTGGGGGAATCAAACCTGTAATGCGTAGAAGTCGGACACACTCCCACCGCGCCATCGCGTTTATCGGGGCTCTCAAGCGAGGAATGGGTGGTTCTATTTAAGAAGGACGAAAACCATGCTAATTCCGGCACGGACTTTAATTTGCATTTTAGGCAAAAGAAGTAGTTTGAACTATAGCTTAGATTGTTTCTATATTAATCTAAAACGGTCCAGTCAAAAAAACAAACTATGTGATTATTATTGCCTTTTAAAAAATATTAGTGTCCAGGAGATTGAGACTGTGAACAGGGTACTGAGGTTTCAAATAATAAGTTATTTTAAAAAAACATTTATTGTAATCAAATTACTTAGTTAATAAACAATCAACATTTTCACGTAATGAAGAACCATTTGAAATATATTAGAACATAAAACAATCATCTGATTCCTTTTTCTCTTATCTCTTGGAGTTCTCTTCCTTTTTTCAGTTTTTGTAGCCTTTGTCGTACTCTTCCCTGTAGATGATTTTTTTATTTGACTTGCTTTTAATTTGAAGCCTATTTTCTTTCATTGTACATATCTTAGTTTAACATAACAAGATCTGACGATTTTTTTTACTATGTTTCCTTTTACGAATGTTCATCGTCGATTCATCAAAAGTATAAATAGGTTTCTTAAAAGTCTGATCTATAGTTGGGCTGCCAGTAACAGTTTCATTTGGAAATAAAATATTGGGGTCTATAATTATCTAAGTCCTGTAGGTAGGTACGTCAGATACTTCTGGAACTTCAAGATTGAGCAGGGTATTAATTAACGAGCAAGTCACATCAAATCGGTCATCGATTTCTGATCTTTTGAAATGTGCCAAATCGAAGTTACAATCATTTGGGAGTTGACTTTCGACTATATTTGATATATCACCTCCGTAGGACATGATATTGGCAGCAGTTCTCTTGCAAACAGCTCCAATACCATCTGGCGCGCCTTTTCCATGGCCGGCTTCTGAGTAGCCACGTCCAGTTAACGATTTGGCATAGTTCTGAAATTTTTCAAGCTAAAACATAAGCAAATTTCTATATTGTGTAACTGGCCCGTCACTTGCACAGGCAATACAAAATTTCAACGTTTGTTGGTAATAGATCCAGAATTGCATAAACTATATGTGATAGATTAGTCCAAACAGTGCAATATGATCTTGTTGATCCTTGTAAATATACAATTACTGTGTGCAGTAAGTACAGTTGTGTGCCCTCCAAAATGGAAAGGCTGGATTTCTTGGGCATGTTTCGTGTTGAGATTAATATTGTTAATCAATATCAGACTATAAAAAGATTAAAAGAATCCTTAACTGAAGAAGACGTGCTTGTTCACATGGATTTTTCAGAAAATGACTGAAAAATCCATGTTCCTCTTAAACCTCTTTCGAGGAAATCCATCGTTTATACGGAACTTGTTTTGTGTCATCGATGTTTTAAAAAAAAAGGAATATCTCTTACAGCATGTATCGCAAGTTCTCTCCAAACATCGCTCATTATATCTAACACAGCATAAAGTCAATAAATGTTGGTAATTTATCACTTTTAATTTTTTTTTAGTGTTCAGTGCACTGATATAAGTGGTTGTATATTGCAGTGTGTTTGTACACATACAAGTATTGCGATCTGTTACTTTTGGACGCACTACCCAAAAAGATCTTAGCTGGGAAAACATTTAATAGCTGATCGTATTTCCAGCCTTTAAAAATTCTTTATGTATGTTGCGAAGGGTATCGAGGAGATAGCGCTTCTGCTTCTTAATTTTGTTTCTTGTTATGAACACTTGTTTTCCTGAACATAGTCTACTGTATTTATCAGCTTCCATAATTTTTTCACGTTTTTTTAAGAGTTTTTCTTGTTTTTTTGGTTTAATTGTTTTTGTTTGTGAAAGTTCCAAATTGTTTTGTATGTAATGATTCATTCTTTATTTTCCAAATTTTGTTCTTCTCAACAATAGGTCCCAATAGAATTGTATAATTATTAAGAAATTCAGTATTAGCTAGATAACCATTTCCAAAAATAACACTAAGTCTCAGTATCCTGGTTCAATCTCAGTCTCCTGCCTATCAAATTGGCAGAAGACTGAGGACAGAAGACTGAGAATATTTCAGTTATTGGTTAATAACAAAGTCTACACACCATTTCAATGTTAAATCAAAGCAAATCTATACAAGTACTTCAATATGTTACTAGATTTAACTGGTAAAAAATAGGTACCTAGTAATTACTGTCTTTGTAATACTAACGTGCAGGATACTGGGGAGCTGACCGACCACGACCCAATCTCATTCAAACAACTCGCTGCAGCAACTGCATGATCCGCAAGCGAGACGTAGGCAAACGACAAACACTTTGATAATTTCATAAAGTTCTGACATAGCAGGAGACTGATGTAAAAGCAAAGAGACAAAATACAATACAGTATTTTTAATTAAATTTCACACTAGTAACAAAATTACACAAAAACGTTAAAAGATCATTTATTAAGGATTTCTATTTCAGTGCAAAAAAACTACTTTATTTCTAAAACAGGGTTATTATTAAGCATCAAAGCTTTTGTTTTGTACAAGAGACATGTCAGGAGACTGAGAAATCGGGTCTTTAAATTATAAATTTTGGTATATTATGTTTTAGAATCAAGCTTATTTTCAGTGACATAATAGAAAAAGTTGGGTGTTCAGGCTTGGTTGCGAAATAAAGTGATAAAATTAAAAAAAATATACAAAAACACGAAGAGCCGTTGAAAATTCCATTAAGAATAGAACCACCACATATAACAATCTATACTAATATTATAACGAGGATTGGATTTGTATTTTCGTATGTAAAAATTAAAAGCTGCATTATCGGGAAACATTGTATCAAAAGCTCTAGAAAAATTTAGCAGGACAAGAAGGGTGCAGAAACCTTCATCTTGGGCCTGCCAGGATGTTGTCTGTTACATCCAGAAGGGCTGTAACAGTACTACGCCCTTTTCTAAAGCCTGATTGGGCCTCCGAGAAAATATAACTACACTCTAGGTATTTGGTCAATTGATTATTGACCACTTTTCTAAAGGGCAATTAGGCTACCGCCGCTTTTAACCATTTAAAACATATATTAAAATAACAATTTGTAACCCCAAACACGGACGCTTTTAAGAATTTGGAACTTGAGAGCCATTTTTTGGGGGCATACGAGAAACTTCAAATAAGTTTCGCAAACTGTATTAATAATGAAAGGGATTTTTATAAGGGATTGTAAAGATATCATATTTTAACGTATTGTGTCACATGCTGGGGTGGAGCAGCCAAGACTACGCTACTCCAAATTGAAAGAGCACAAAGGTCTGTTAAAGAAGTGATGATTAAAAAGCCGTTCCGTTATCCAACTACCCAAGTTTACAGAGAAAGCAACGTCCTCAGCGTCAGACGACTATATATTCTAAAATTATCTGTTTCGACGCATAAATCTGTGTTATCATCGAATGAGTACACAGCAATAATTAAGCGTAGGACTTTTCGTCTACCGAAACCATCAGTTATTATAGTTTTTGCTCAACGGTTTGGGTTGTTTGCAAGGTTACGTGTATACAATACTGTCCTTAAGTATTGTAACTTAAAAGATAAATCATCATATGAAGCAAAGACAATCATAACAAACTGGTTATATACACTAACTTACGATGACACTGAAGACTATAATGTTAATGTTATTTTATAATTTAAATGTTTCTTGTGAAAATACTATAAAAAATATTAATGTAACAATGGTAGATACTCGTAATTAGATACGAGTTAAGATACGGTCTCCTCGATACAGGCTAGCCTAGTGAGAAGACTAACAGTCACACAGCAGTAAATGTCCACCTAGCTTTAGATTATAAATGATTGTATCTTTGCATTTAATGTAATACTGTATCTATTGCTGCAATAAATATTTTTTCATTTTCATTTCATTTGTCATTTTTCATTTTTCTTTTACCTTTACTTTACTTTTACTTTTGACCTTCTCCCCACACTTATCTACGAAGCTTGTGGTCCTACTTAATAATTCGTAAAAAATACAAAAGTAAGTTTTTAACCTATAGATTACAGAAAAACCTATAAGAAGTTTTAATTTTTTTTTTTTTTTTTTTTATTTATTACTCAAGTAAGAAATTTAAAAAAAAGTTTCACTCACAGTATCGTGTAACATATCAAACTAGCGGCCCGCTCCGGCTTCGCACGGACTTTTCTCCAAAATAATTAAATAAACGCAGGTTTCGTAAGGGTGTCTATTTTTTTTAAAAAACCCGCCGTGTATCGCTCGCTACCTTCGCTAACGGGCCGCCGGAATTTGTTATACCGTCGGCGGCCCGCCCAGTGGCAATGCCCGGAAGCGATGTATGTATATATATGACCCACTCCTAACAGGAGGAGGAGGGGTTAACATGATTGCTTGTAATGTGGAACCAAAATCCCATGTAGCTAGTTATCTTTATAAAAAAAAAAAAATGTTTTGTTGTTTTTTTGTGTCATTACAGTAATTGTTTTTATACTTTACAAAAGTATTATTTTAGGCATTTCGTCATTAAAAATCTGTGTTTAGGTGGTTTCTGCAACAAAACTCAGAGCCGTAACCTGTACAAGTTGCTTGGGAACAAGTTGTGGATGATATCACGATTGCCATAAAATCGTGACATGGAGGATAAATTCGATTGTGTCAAGCGTCTCTCGGTGCAGGAGCTGATAACTGGTTACTTATGTTTAGGTAATTGAATAAATTAACATAAAAATGCTTTAAAAAGTACAAAAAGTCCTTAAGTTTCTAGAGTGAATGCCTACAACATAAAAGGCATCAACACATATGTGGTATAGGGTTCTTTATAACGAAATTCACGAATTTTCGTTTACTTAAATTTCTTAAGTTCACGAGGACTATTCAAATTATTTTTTGGTTAAGTACAAGAGGACCGAACCCATGGACAATTTACAAGAACGAATTGATTAAATAAATGTTCTTGGCTCTGTTCACCTCATTTTTGATCGAAACTTCGTTTTCATTGAATTAGAGTAGGCCTCCTAGAGTCATAGTGGTACAGGTTCTGCGTTTATGAGTCTGTCAGCCAGGTCAAGTGATTCAAATCTTATGTTGCTCACTTATTGCAAGACCGTCATAATTCAAAATCTTGATTTTTTTGCGAAAATATGCAAAATACAATGCTTGACAAGTATATTTTTTATTACACTAATGACATAAACGTTGTGTCACTTGTGGTCGCTAGATGGCGATAAGTATCGTAATAACACACTGTTGCTGCGCGGTATGTGTACATTTGATTATAGTTCTATCTCACAGTGGCGCAAACGGCGCAAAGTGTTCGTCGAGAAGCCACATGCGTTTATGACCAGTTAATAAATTTGATGCTATGATTTTAAGCACTAATAATAATAACCTACACAAACATTTCAAAAAGGTTTAACCTCTTTGTGTTATTTTTTTGTGAAATACATGACATACATCAAATTCAAAGTTCGAATTCACAGATTAAGTAATCACTTCGTTTTTTTCGAATTGGCCTCCTGTGAAATGAGTATTTTTGTTAGATAACGGTGTTTAGATTAACGTAGCAACACCGGCCTACACCCGCCAAGATTAAAACTCGTTTTCGTTCAGATTAATGAAGTTGAATAATTATGGCCTTAAAATATTTTATTTGTGTCTGCAAACTGAGAAGTGGTCGATGTGTTTATATTGGTTCAAATCAAAATGAGTTTTTTTAGTTTTGGTAATGATCCGGAAAAGAAACCATTGTTATCAGCTCCAACCAGAATATTCAAGTCCACTATTAGAAATGAGGTAAGCAGATTAGGTTTGATTTTTATATTAATGGTGATATTTAAGAAAGTCCATTAAAAATGCGGCTAATGTCAATGGACACCAGAATGCGCAAGAGATTATTAATGCATAAGTGTATGTGCAACTACCGTTTGCCTTTTTCTGTTGGGTAGCCCATTTATCAAGGAATATAACACTACGACCAATAGGAGCGGAGCAGTAATGAAAAATGTTATCGTACCTATGATAACTTTGTCTACCATGCCTCAGTCCTTAAAGTTAATTTTCCATTCTGAAACTTCCCTACTAAAAGTCCAACAAATCTTGAAATGAATAATTAAGTGTAAATATTGTTGGATTTTTATTTGTAGGTAAGTAGCTAGGTATATTGTTAACGCAAATTATATGCAAATTTGTATAAATTAAACTGTAGATCGTATTCTTTAAAGATGACGTAATTTCGGATCATCCGGTCGTAAAATACGTAGGTGCCTAACCTACCTAAAGCTTGGTGCTGACAGCAACGTTACTCCTCCACCCATTTACCTACGACTACTTCGTCCACCAACGGAATACGCGTGACAAATATAAATTTAGACGATGCCAAGCGTCGGTAGCTACTTATGGCTGTTTTCTATTGAAAACGGCCATAAGTAGCTACAGACGGATCCATATATCGAAGGATTACTTAGAACAGGACTGCGCCGAGAGAGACAACGCTACTTTGTGGACAATACCAGGGTTCTTGGTTTAAATACGTGAATTGAGCTCCTGGTCTATACGTCAATGGGTAATACACCGTTATGAGCTTTTTATTATTCGCGGAGAGCATGGCAAACATATTTGAATTCCGTAGTGAAATATGGGTGAATGTATGGAAACCCTTGCAGCCGACTGGGCGTTGCGTGGTTGCTGTGCGGCAGCTGTTCGGTGGCTGCGCGTTCGCGGTGAGAAGGTACTTACGGCGTGTATGCGAATTGTAAACGTAGTCATATAAACGCGGGGATAGGGTATCACGCCTAATTACTGGCCATCGCGAGTTCTTGGCTGTTACTCTCAAAGATTAATGTTCGGATTTAACAGTTGTAGTGAACAGACGTGCGTTTTAATATTAGCATTAATTAAACATGTTTATAGTAACCTAGATTACTTAACACTTGCAATTTATAGTGATTAAGTAAACGCTACTATGGCAATCGAGTAAATCAAACTATGGCTACTATGGAAAGTAGCCCTGACAGCTCTCCCAGCACACCTAAGTCTCAACAAAAAAAAGACCTCACCGTTGAAGCCTTGAGGACCAGCGATATCAAGCATTGGATGACATCAATTGAACAATGTCTGAATGAGGTGTGCCAGATTGCTGCAGACAGGAAACTGAACTCAGAGCAAAAACAAAGGATCAATTCAATTGCGCAGAAGGTGGCAAATGGAGTCTCTCATTTGGCTGTGCACTATCAATCATTAAAGGAAAAAGCAATTTTGATTCATATTTCAATAGAAGCCTTCAAGGAAAACCAGGACCTAGCTGAATGCCTTAATGACTTCATAAAATCTATTAGGGAGACCAAGGAAGAAAACTGCAATAAACCAGTGAATCAAGACAAACTGTCCTTTGCCGAAATGGTCAAGATCCATAATAATAACATTCTGCGGCCTAAAAGTTTCAGCTCAATAGCAATATACCCGAAAGATGGACAAAAATCCAGTGACGACATTAAATCTCTAGTCCAAAAAAATATTTGCCCGGAGCAACTGAAATTGCATGTGAGAGAACTACGTAGGACCAAGAACGGTGGTGTAATAAAGGACGATATAGAGAAACTTTGAAAGTCGACCCAGCTAACCAGTTCCGGACTGAAGGTGGAAGAGCCGCATAAAAGAAGACCTAGAATCATAGTCATCGGAGTTCCAGCTAGTCTACGTGACCAGGAAGTGTTTGACCACATATTTAAACAAAACTTAACTGACAAGATGCCAAACCTAACGCGTGAATCGTTAATGTCCTCTATAAAGTTGAGTCACAAATCGGGAAGAAAAGACGCACCGACATGCAACTTTGTACTGGAAGTGTCGTCTAGCTTAAGAAAGGCCCGTAAAAATCAAGATCGTGTATTCATCAATTGCTGAAAATTGTACAATTGCTGTAAGTTTAAGTGAACATTTTATAAATTTGCAGTGTAGAAATTACTGAGCTGAAACTAACAATTATATACATTTACATAAACCCTAATTCAAATGTAAATATATTTTTGAGAAATTTAATGAAATATTGACTAAACTTCAATATATGAAAAGTACAATAATTGTAAGTGGTGATTTCAATATTGATTTGTTCAGTAAAAATACCATTAATGCCTAATTTTTTAAATGAGAACCAACAAGATTAAGTAAATGCTTAGATAATATCATAAGCAAAATTTCTGGAGTAATAGGTAGGACATACGATTCATGTTTATCGGATCATAATACCGCTCAAGTAATAGAATTTTAAAGTCAGGCCAATAGAGAAGAATACTAATTATTTTATAACAGTAAATTAATTAGAGGATTGTATTGGTCGTCTAACGTTTTCAGAGGTATATGAAAAATCAAACACTGTTTCCATAGTGATTTAATATTATATTATAAACTTTTTTTCGCTTCGTAAAATAAAAATACTACTACTACTACTAAACTATAACAATCAAATGGTTTATCTTGGGTAACGAAAGGACTCAAAAGAGTTGTAAAACCAAACGTAAATTAAGATACAAATATTATCTCAGGCATATTTCGCGTTCCAAAAATAAAGGTAAAGCCACATGGGAAGTTGTCAACTGTAATATAGGTAATACAAAACCAAAAGAGTATTTATTAGTACACTATGTTAAAAATGCGGTAAGTTAAAAATTACAGCCGTGGCGATATTGCTACAAGAAAGCCGGCTGTAATTATCAAAGCGCACGTATGTCATACGGCATTTTAAAACATATTTAATTTGCGAGGAAATATATATAAAACTCGTACTTTCTTATTTGTGGATCACACGAAGTGGTGTCCCGTGTGGGAATTGAACCCACGACCTCTTGCGTAGCACTCGGACACACTCCCACCGCCCACAGAGGCAGTCTGATTATTACTTGTTCACAAAGCGATGCGCGCGCATCAGCGCTTTTTTTTAAGGCAAAGGCACAAAAACAGCTAGTATTACTAATAAAGTAAATTAATATTTTTGTGTTTAGTTACAGATAAATGGTTGTAATTTATGGTCATAATTAATTAAATGAAATGTTTATTTATTTCCCGTAATTTTATCTGTAATTTTATCTGCCAAAGTTAATGTTATTCATAAAATGTTGACCACTTTTCTGACATAAAAAGTCTTTGCTAAGATTTAAAAAAGTACCGTTCGTTTTAGACGGAGCATCTTGAAAAACCGTGCGTTTTACATTACAATAACGCACAGTGCGTAATGAGATACATTACGATATTGAAATTGGTGAAATAAGAGCCCTACGAACCTTAACGATTAAATGTGTTATCTATACTAATATAATAAAAGTGAAGAGTTTCTTTGTTTGTTTGTAGTTCCTGAGATTACCGCGTTCAAACAAACAAACTCTTCAGCTTTATAATATTAGTATAGATAATGGTAATTTGGTAACAACAGGAACAGACATAGCAAATTTATTTAATAACTTCTTTATTGACATGGTGCAAAATGATACAGTAAATAATTCAACAAATAATGATATCTATAAATTACAAAATAAATCTTCAGTATATTTTTAGAACCTACGAATTCACGTGAAATTAATTTGATAATACATTCTTTAAAAAAAACCAAGTCTGTTGTTTATGATAATATATGCTGACCTTCTAAAACGTATTGCGTACTACATAGCTGAGCCTCTAGCGCATATTATAAATTTATCATTTGAACAACGTTGTTTTCCTGATAGTCTGAGACTTTCAATTATAAAACCTCTACATAAAAAAGGTTCGATATCAGAAAAAAAAATTATAGGCCCCTAAAGCACACCTGTACTTTCGAATTTTTTTTATATATATTATGTATAAAATACTCCTTATTTTCATAAACAAACACACTATCCTAGCTAAAGAACAGTATGGTTTAAAAAGATAAATCTACATAATTGGCTACTTTCACTTTTGTTAAATCTATTAATAAATAATGTAAATTCTAAAGTTCATGTTTCTGCGCTGTTTCTAGATCGCAGCAAAGCTTTTGATTATGTTGATCACGCTACCCTCATTACGAAGTTGGAGAAATATTGCATAAGAGGTCTGGCTTTACAATTAGTACGGGTTCCCTAGAACAAATTGTAAAATGATACATATCAAGCTGGAATTGCCATGGTACCTTCGTCATGATGAAATCATTCAAATGTCGGTGGTTTGGGGAAACTCTTCAGAAATAATGAGAGTCTTTATAGCCCAAAAAAAATGTATACGGGCAATCTTTGTTATAAAATGGTTCGAATCTTGTAAACCGATATTTAAGTCTATAAAATTAGTAACCGTCCCTGTGGCAAAGTTTGTTAAATATCATCCGACTAGATCCGACAGACTATTCACCTGCCTCTTAAAACGCCGGTGCCAAAATTAGAGTTGTTTCGACGCAGCTGTTGTGTATACATGGCAACACTCATTTTTAATAGTTTGCCAAAAGGAAAATCACCGAATTGCCACGCAAAAGATTCTGTACTGTGTTGCGAGTGTGGACTGGATAGGAAAGTTTTTATTCCATTACAGGTTTTTTTAAGAAAAGCTCTTGTTGTTTTTGCAATTATGGTAATATCTTGTAAATTGATTTACTTACCTACCTAATTCTATGTCAGCAATAATAAGCCATAATTGTTCGTTTAAATTTAAACTTCATTTAAGTACCTATACATTTGCATACCTGTACAATAGGTGAAATATGTCAATCTATTTATATATTGTAACAACTATTTATGTACCATATTCGAAGCAAATAAATAAACTAGGTCACCAGGTAAATGACTGCTCTAAGAAAAAATACTCGCCAAAATGTGCAACTTGCGTACGTTTAAAAAAACCAAGCGATCACAAAACAGGTGACTCAGAATGTCCGGCGAAAAGGATTGCTCATTCTAGATAAATAAATAGCATAGACAATAATGAGGACACCTAAAAGCGTCATAATATGACACAAACTTTGTTCAATTAGCTACTATAAATCATATTTTATTTGTTACAAAAAATGTAACAAATAAATTATGATACACGTGATGTACATGTTTTAGTTGATCAATATTATTAAAAATTATAACTTAAGTTCTAATAGTATACTATAAGTGCCCTTAACGCATGTGGCACAGGTTTACCCTAGTACAGGCACCCTGTTATTAGATATTTTTTATGAACTAACTATAAACATTTGTAATTATTAAAATACAATATATAAACGTTTATAAGCTTTCGCGATTTGTACACATTATGAAAATATATATATTACGGGTCTTAATCGCGTGAATAATTTAAGGTAAAATACCTTGTTTATTGCCCGACGTTTCGACCATTTTGCGACGGCCGTGGTCACGGGTAGACGTCGGGCAATAAACAAGGTATTTTACCTTAAATTATTCATGCGATTAAGACCCGTAATATATATATATTTTCATAAAACAATATATGTTTATAAATATATGTTTATCGGTTGTCTGGGTGCCATAGTAGATGACCGTGTGTGTTGGCCTAAGATATTATTATTAGATGTTATGTATCTGCTGCCTATATTCTCTGATGTTATGTATATGTTTTTGTAAACCTTTTTTCGTAATACAATTTATTTATTATTTATTTATTAGTTTGCCATAGAATTAAGTATTTACGAACAAATCAGTAGATGAAGAAAATGAGATAATGATTCTATTATAAAAAAAAGTATTGGAAAGTACTAATTTTATCATAGTTTAAATAATAATTAGTTAGCTTTTAATGACATTTTAAACAAACACGAAGTAAATCTGATATGGTTACACTCGATATATTCAATAATTTGTGTTGAAAAGTTAACAAACACACAGACAGTTTAGGTGCACAGTTTATTTACAATCCTTTTAATAAAACGTGAACTTCGAACACTCACTGGCGAAATCCCGCATTATCTGGTATCTGTTCCACGTCATGTAAGTACTTAGGTACATAAACAAGCAACGGTTTTCAACATATGCAAAACATGTCAAGATTTTATCAAAAACTTATTCAAAACAACAAACAAAATTATTATCCAAAACAAATATCAGTGCCTCAATGAGTTTGGTTTTATTGCCTAATCAGACAGAGACACCAATATGTCAACACCGTGACGTCAAAAACATAACGTAGTGCATTATATTGTACTAGCTGTGCCCCGCGGTGTTACCCGCGGTTTATTAGCCTATGTGTTAATCCAGGGTGTCAGCTAACTCGATACCAAAAAGTTTATTAAAACCGCTCCAGCAGTTTAGACGTGAAGAAGTAACAAACATACACACTCACATACTCACAAACTTTCGCCTTTATAATATTAGTGTGATTAGGTATTTAATCGGAAGCACTGATGAAATATCTGGAAATCATAGTCATTTCAAAATTATTTTCAAATCGATCGATAGATAGAGTATTGAAAACGGTCGTTAGCCAGGTAAGGTAACTAGACCTTACGTGATTTGTACTGGATTCCGATTTAGATAATAGAATCCCTGCGGGAGGGGACATACCACGATACTCTGTCGAAATCAATAAAGAAATAACTATACACTTGCAAAAACGGGTTTTCTCGGGGACAATTACTGATTCATTTTAGGCCTTTAAACACACCTTTGATGGAATATGGACACCTTTTACTTAATCCATATAATATTAGTATAGATAGAGATATCTATACTAATATTATAAAGCTGAAGAGTTTGTTTGTTTTCTCGGGGAATACAGGTCCGAATTAAAAAAAATATTTTACTCTTGGATAGGCCATTTCAAATCGATCGAATTCGATCGAGGAAGGCTATAGGCTATTTAACATCACGCTACGACCAATAGGAGCATAGCAGCAATGAAAAATGTTGCAAAAACGTGGAAAATTACCACACACGAAGTTGCGCGGGTCAGCTAGTCTATATCTATACTAATATTAAAGAGGAAAGATTTGATAGTTTTTTTGTATATAATATACTGGACGGATTAAAAAAAATATCGTTGTGAAGCTACACTAACCCCGGGTAACATAGGCTATTTTTTTATTCCTGTATTCCTACAGGAACGGGAACTACGCGGGTGAAACCGCGAGGCGCCCGCTTGTAATAAATATACCTATTGCATTACCAAAGAAACTCTTCACTGGCATTTCCGATGGAAATTTATTCAATCCGTTTTAGATATCTTCTGTAAGTTTAGAAAAATGCTTATTCTACCTTAATTTTAATATTAAAAAAACTATGCTTATGTACTTAAGCGGATCCAGGGGGACATAAAACAACCGTAGGTGTACGTGACACGGTGCTCTCCTCTCTTTGTTTTGTGTATTGATTTTCTTAATTGTATTGAATTTATCTGCCCATAAGAATGCCCCCCACCTCCTAGAAGGGTTTTTGTGGCACCCCCTCCCCCATCGTGGGTGCAACTTACACTTGGCCAAATTGGCCAAAACGAAATGCACCCACCCTCGTCGTAAACATGTTAGATCCGGCACTGCCATTTGCCTCTCGCCCCCCCCCCCCAGAAGTTAATCCTGGATCCGCCCCTGCTAAAGTTTTTGACGTGTTGATTCTTAGTGCCGTACCTACTTGCGATGAACCTCTTAAAAAAACGGTAGGTTCCTACCAAATCCTGCAAACAACTTTTAATTCGCGCGAAATTAAAGGTAGTTTAAGTAAAACAGACGAAATGCCATACCTTTGGAACAAATTAGAAACACTTTTAAATGCTTTAACACAGCGGAAATTAACATGTTATCACCAAAACAACTTAGTAAGCCGAGATCACGAATTCACAATATGAATAAATATTAGATGTACGTATCTGTATAAATTAACGTGAGCTTCAGCCGTTAATGTTTTACATTGGCGTGCCACGCCCAAACCTTCTTCCCAAACAATCTTGGGGTGTACCCAAGATTGTTTGGGTAGAAGGTTTGGGCGATGACGTTATTTAATTGATTTTTTTAATTTTCTAGGGCTTAGAGCGTACTGGCGCATCATCTAAAATGGAGAAGTCACAGACAAATCAGATGGTTTCTTTTGGAGACACTTGGAAGACTCCGCAGCACATCGCAGCACTTGCCGGTACATTCTTTAACTTAATAGAGCTCAGTACGGTATGTCGAAACACACTTCGTCGATGGAACGATTTGCCGAAAACACCCTTAATCGACAGTTCGTTTTACGACGAAATAATTCTTGACCGACGCGAGGGTTGGATTTACGAAAAGCTTTTTAGCCGAATCAATCGTAAAACTTTCGTGTTTCACTTAGCTTGACAATTATTTAAAAACGAAGAAAGACATTTTACATATAAGTTAATTATATAACTCAAAGTTAACTAACAGGATTTTAATTTGCTTGATTTATTTTTTCCTTGCATCTTTATTGTCTAGACGATATGCCTAAACAATTTATTTTTTTATTTAGTTCCTCATTAATTGCAAAAAATTATAATTACTTGCGCAAAATGAGAGACGGAAATTTATGTTTGCAAATTGCATCACCATTGGTCGATACAAAACGTGACGTCACATGACAAGCTCTGTTGTTTAACGGCGTCGATATTTGTACTGTGCTACAAGAAACCGTTTTTCATTTGTGTTCCCAAGATATTATTAATATTATGATTCTGACATAAAAAATAATTTTAGAATTGTTAGTGGTATTAGGAATCATCTAGGAGGATGATCGACATTGGTTTACAAAGCACTACTTCTCTATAGTAGTGGTAGTAGATAAATTTATTTTTCGATTGAAACTGAATATATCAACGCATTTATAACCTTAGTGAAACTTTTTCTCCTTGCTCTTTCATAATGATGTGTTGTATTGAATTATATAACTGTATCTTACTCGACCTGACATAAGTTCGAACATACGTGAAACCTCGACGAAAGGAACAATTATGATATATGAGATTTTTTAAGTTTTGTCGGGCAAGTTGCCTCCTACTTGATATTTAAAACATATTTTTATTACTTTTGACTAATTAACATCATGCTAGCAATTCAAATTGTAACATACTTTTATTAAAGTGATATTCACAGCAATACAAAACAAAATCTATGTTATAGATACTTCATCTTTTCTCATTAATTTACATCGTTGCTTTCATATTTTTGCATATCTAGTAGAGAAAAAAAATACGTGTACTTAATGTAGTGTTTTTGCTCTTAGTTACAACGCAATACTTATAAAATATATTTAATATAAAATATAATATTTTTTTACCTTTTTGCAGACAAACAATGTCTGCAAAGATTTTACAACTAAAAATCGGTATAAAACTGCTGCAAAACTTTAATAAACACACATATTTATAGCAAAGAGAATATAAAACTTCGTAATATCATAGACCGTGTCATTTGACGTCATCCAAGCCCGCTAAATATGGCTGCGTTCAAACAATTGGTAAAAGTTTTTCATGGTTTTTTTTAGATTAATTTGTATTCCGCGTACTTTAAAACTATATTTTTTACCACAAAAACGCACAGTAAAGGTGAGATGTTTTATCTACAAAATAAGGTATTCTAGTCTAGTCCCACTTAGATCGTGAACTAGTATATTTTATATCTTGTTTTTGTTCTCCTGTAAAGTGTTTTTTTAACTTGTTAAAAGTGAATGTTTTATAGCTATAGCTATAAAACATTCACTTTTACTGTGCATTTAAATTTTTGTGGTAAAAAAATATAGTTTTCAAGTAATCTTTGAAAAACCTGTGAGTTGTTACCTCGTGAAAATTGATGTATTAGAAATAAAAAGGTAGGTTTTTATTTCTAATACATCAATTTTCACGATATAAATAAAAATATATATAACTGATGTAAAAATTAATATTATCGCATTTATGTCACGAACCACGAAAAATTCTGTTGCAGCAATCACTTTGAGTTATTGTCTTAATATGATCATGTTTTATTTAATCATTAAATATTTTTAAAATACACTTATGGATTTCTTCGTGTTAACATATAAGTAATTATCAAGCGGAATGAAACAAAGATTGTTTCGATAAAAAACTTTACGTAAAACCAACCTTCGGCCAAGAATGTTTTCTTGGTTAACTAATGAATCGGTAAAGGATTTCTTAGTCGCCAGTTCCGTCGACTATGGGTGCTTTCGGCGAAATGTTATTCAGTAAAGCATTTTTCCGTTAAAGCATCAGTCGATCAAGGGTGATTTCGGCGAAACGTTCTATCGACGAAGTGTGTACGTGTTGTTGCTAACAGCATAAGGCCGGTGCCCCTAAGGTCGTAGGTTCAAGTCCCGCCTGAGACGAATTTTTATTCCATACATTTAATATTCTAGTAAGTTATTTCAGCAAAAAAGGAACGTTAAGTATGCATTTAGAAATGGTTTTCTAGACAGTCGCTGACTCCAATAAATCGACTCGGAAGGAGAGGGATGTCTCCTTCTCTTGTCGGTGAGAGACATGCTGTCGCGTATTCACCCCATGTTTTACTTTTACTAATGAATTAGCTGTCGAAATGCAGTAAAGAGAAATAGTATACCAAAACTAGCCACGAGAACGTAAACAAAAATGTTGGATTGCACTGGGTGCATATCTCGGCTGAGGACACATTTACTGATGAAAGTCTGACATCATATTAGATTATTGTTTGAAATAAACAGATGGCTAAGTAGCAGGATATACATTTATTGTGTATACAAAACTGCTTTGAAAATTACAAAAAGTAACGAGAATCTATTTCTAATTTCAGCTACACTCGGAGTACTAATATCAGGCACTACAGTAGGTTGGTCAGCGCCAGTAATGTTCAAAATCACAAAAGCGAACAGCACAGACTACGATTTCGATGTATCATCACCACAAAGTGACTGGATCTCTTCTACCTTAACTCTAGGGTCAGCACTTAGCAGCTTCCCTATCGGGCTGATCATGGACAGAATAGGGCGAAAAACGGCCATGTTGCTCCTCACTGTACCGTTGACTCTAGGTTGGTTGCTTATTACGTTCGGAACCAGCGTAGGTATGCTTACAGCTGGTAGATTTATAACCGGTGTAGGCGGTGGTGCGTTTTACGTCACAGCTCCAGTGTACGTCAGTGAAATTGCTCAGGATTGTAATAGAGGTAATTTAGGAAGCTATTTCCAATCCATGTTAAACATTGGTACGCTCTTTTCTTTTACTGTTGGGAGTTATTCCTCAGTATTCGTTTTTAACATTCTGTGTACCGCAATCCCAATAATGTTTGGCATTATCATTTTCTTTATGCCTGAAAGTCCCAACTTTTTAGTCGTAAAAAACAGAAGCACTGAAGCCAAGAAATCTCTGATGTGGCTTCGCAGCAGCACACATAATGTTGACAACGAATTAAATCATTTGAAATTCAAAGCCGAGAAAGCCAAAATAGACCGCGTCAGCATCAGGTACAATGCTGCCCTTACGAAAAGGAGCGATATTAACGCTGTTATAATTTGCTTGAGTCTGGTATTTTTTCATCAACTTTGTGGAATTGCAGCTATGATATTCAATGCGTCTCAGATCTTCTTCGACGCTGGTATCGCGATTTCCACAGAGATGGCAACTGTTATTCTTGGAATGATCCAGGTTGCTGTTTCTTTGGCATCCGGTTTAGTTATGGACAAACTAGGAAGACGTATTCTTCTTCTAATTTCTTCCCTGTCGATGTGTATTTGTAGCACTGCTATGGGAGCATATTTTTTCTTGCTGCAAACTTATGGACATGAAGCTGTCGAAGCTATTACTTGGTTACCTCTGATATCCTTTTTTGTCTTTATCTTTACATTTACGATGGGTTTGGGACCTATCCCCTGGATAATGGTTGGAGATCTGTGCAGAATTGACATTAAGGCTTTTGTGGGTTCGATGGCTTCTACATTAAACTGGTTGTTAGCTTTTGCAATCACAAGTTCGTTTTACCCTTTGAATAATGCAATTGGTATTGGCCAAGTGTACTGGATTTTCGCTGGTTTTACATTCCTTGGATTCATATTCATATTCTTTTTTGTACCCGAGACAAAAGGCAAGAGTATCGATGAGATCCAAGTCATCTTAGGAGACGAGCCTGATGAAACTAGTACAGAAAATAAATAAGTGTACCGACTGGAACATTAGTATAGTATTTTTCGAACTCAGGACTAATTGCGGCCAAAACTAACAACGTACCTAACTCATGACCGCCAAAATTAGCAATTGATCTTGGATACCCTTTCAGGTGATCAGATATGGCAACGCTTTTGAGTGTCGGTCCTAAATCTTATTTCTGTAAGTTTTTATAAGCAAAGAATAATAATGTATTAGATATTATCTAGAATCTACTATCATTATTCGGCCCAGTGACAAATATATATCTATATAGGTAAACTTGTGGTTACGACAATGTCTAGCTTGTACAGAATATATTGTGGTTTAGGGGCGTGGTGGCGCTGGGCAGCGTAATTTCCTTAAGTTTAGTGGGTACCATCTCATTTGCGTACAAAGAAAGTATTATTAGAATGACTGAGTATGTTACATAACGTCCATTGCTGTAGAATATTAGTTGGGATATTAAATAAATTATTTATAAGAATAAATAAAGAGGTTATATTGTATATCGTTAATATAGTTCGAATAAGTTTTAATAGTCATAAGAAATGTGAATTTATTATTATTTATATTAAATTTTAAGTCTTAATTTGTTTTATTAACCTAATCACGCAATGGCATAGGTGGCTATTACTAAACTACTATATATGTGATAGCATATGTGTAACCACTAATAGTGAGTCAATTCCTTTGAAGTAGCACAAAATGCAGCCCGGCGGGTCATAAAAATTATGCAAGGAAATTAATGTAACTCAAGGTATAAAAACTACGATTTGACACCCGTGTGAAGCCGGGGCAGACTTCGCAAATTATTGATAAAGTAAAATATAAAATAGCCTATATCTAGCCTATATCTGGACCTAGGTTTTATTAAACGACGTTTTCTTAAAATGAAACCTAGCTAGATCGTTTTATCGCCCCCGAAACCCCCTGAGTACTAAATTTCATGAAAATCGCCGGAGCCGTTTCCGAGATCCAGATTATGTATAAAGGTATTATGATATCCAGATCCAGATTATGTATATTTATATATATATATCTCGTTTATAGGTATAAGATTTGCCATCTTGCCATTATATCTAATAAGTTTTTCAAAATCTTTCGAAAACAATCAAAATAATTATACATAGGCAAAAGCTTCGAACTAAATTATTTGTTCCTGTCCAAACAAGAACTAAATGTCAAAACTTCCCGCTCATCGCCCCCGCGCGCGGTGCAGGAGGGTGGGTTAGTTAACCAAAAATAGAATCAATTCTATTCCACTTGCTCACTTAACCACTAAATCGTAACTTAACACTTATGACTTAAGAGGTATTAAGTGGCTGTTTACACGCTGCAATTTAGTTAAAATTTAGTTGACGACTTAACCACTTAATACGTGTAAACTAGGCATTACGTCAAGTTCTCGTTTCAATATACATACATCTGTATACCACACCTAGTGTAATAACTGGTGATATCGCATATCACCAATTTCTAGGACGTTGTAGGACGTTAAAAGACAACCGTTTTCCAGGCAGCCGCAGGTAGTACGCATATTTTAATTTAATAGACAGGTGAGGAAAGAGGAACAATATTTACTTTCACTTATTATTTTCGAGTGTACGAATTACGTTAACTTAACACCCCGTCTTGCAGTGTACCTCCAGGCGAGCGAGCCTGGCGGTACCTACAGCATGCGGGTGGGACGCTCCGCTCTCGCGCCGTATCAGTGTTCTGTGCTCGCGCCTGTCGCACCTCGTCGGACATCCGCCGAGCGTTCGAGTTGACTCACTCACTATTAGTAATTACACATATGATTATAGTGAGTGCTATAGAAAAACAATGACGTCAAGTACCTACCTACTTATTTGTTTATACCAATTGTATAGCAGTACCTGGGTACCTACCTACTTATCTACTGCAGTGGGTACAACTTCAGTGCAAGAGACAAACAAAAAAAAGATAAGGTAACTACCTAGGTATACATAAGTAGATACCTAATAATTCTAAAACAATCAGCATACGAGAATGTATGCGAATATAAAACGATAAAACAATGTTATCTTTGAGATAATAGCAGATCTCTAGTCTGATGAAGTGATGACCGAATATTAAAAACAAGAAATACTATTTTGAACTGTCGTAGAGTTGCTTGTTTGTTGAAACGCACCATCTTCGAAAGTAAAAGATGAAATTTGGTATTGGATTAGCTTGCAGCTTGAGAAAGGATAAGCCAACATGGGCGTGAAATCGGGGGGGAACTAGCAAATACTTTATAATCAATATAGATAGATAAGAAGGTACTGTAAAAGACAACCTAATTTAAGGTTGTCATTTCATTGTCGACCACCGAAACTGTTGAAACCATCATATTGTTGGATGAGCTGAGAACTGCTGCTGAGGCTGGTCACCTTCATCGACCAGCCATTATCATCATTCTGTGACACAACACAAATGATCACATTACATGTTACTATTCTAAAAAAATAGATGCCTAGTGTCAACCCTAGCAAAGCGGTTAATATATATCTATCAATATTCACATTATAGTACCTATCTAACAAAATGTTGTCGCACCTCGCGCCGACAGGTTGTTGTAATACCTATAATTGAATAAAACATTAAAATGAAATCATTAATATATAGACTAAATGGTAGTGAACAAGAAAGAAAACCGTTATTTGCTAGTCCGGACACGCGACACAATTACTCTACGCTTCAAAATGAGGTACTTATGAGTTAATCTAATTACTTACTTAGCTACTTATAAGTTTCTGACTAAACCACAGAACGGCATTGATACAAAGTGGTGGGTAGGTACTACAATATCTAGTCTATGTTTTGAATACCTACACTTAAATTACTTAGACTTACTCACTTTGATTTTTTTGTTTGTTCCCCATGGCAGTGTTAGCTACCAATACCTAACTATATTTATGCATGAGAACCGAAATCAGCTAATTATAAACACAAACATGTTTTAATATATGTAAAAAAAAACTTCTTAAACAACAAAGCTAAAACGAGTTAAGTAAGTATTTAAATATTTTAAAGCGTAGGTATAAATAATTTAGGTATGACGTCAGGTCATGTGAGGCCTTCAAATTTAAATCGGACATGAGTCGCCAAACATTTAATTTGACTAAGTATACTTGCTGAATACCGCGACTTGGTAAATGTAAGGTGGGAAAGTGGGGAAGGTCCCTGGGCTGGGCTGAATGCAGAGGACCGAAATTTGTGGCTGAAATTAGGAGTGGCCTATATTCAACAGTGGATCGATGCGGGCTGATGATGATGTATAGGTACTTAGTCAAATAATATTTTCCAAATTTTCTTTCGAGGAGGGAGCGATCAAAGGGATGGAAGCAGCGTTAGAGACCGTCAAAGTGGCAGAATGACATGATTTTTAAGCTTTAGTACCTACGGGATGTGGGCGTTTAATAGCTCGACTCGCAAACTAGTACAACAAGAATAGGTAAATATAGTAATTATAAAACCGGGACTGGAATTGGCATAAGGAGGTGTCGGGTTCGATTCCTGGGTATGGACTTAAAATTTTTCTATCTTTCATAAATTCAATGATTTTATTAGTAAAGTAATTGGCAAGAAATGCCTATAAAAATTACTATAATACTTATTCGGCCTGCGACATAATAATTTGTAAAAATGCTTTCTGTAACGAAGCAATAACAAAAGCCGAGGTAGTTCTTTAACTACCGGCTAGATGGCGCATGCGAGGGCCCAACTCGCGGGCATGAAAGTATAGAGAAATTTGAGGTCTAGTAACATAGTCCAGATAGGTGGTTCGATTCCGGCCCCGGTTTGGCATGCGGAAGTTTCGGGTTCGATTTCTGGGTAACAACAAATTTTCTATCTTTCAGAAATGCAATTATTGTAATAATAAAGTAATTATAATAGCTGGGTACTTTATTTTTCCAGTACTTTAAAGGCATCTGCACGACGAGTGAAAAGAGAATGTCACAGATCGAGTTAGCTGCTACGATAGACAATGACAGCAAGTTTTCACAACACATTGCAGCACTAGCAGGTACAATAAAAAAAAAACATTTTTCGAATACATTAATAATAACTTTATTAAGAAAAATGAATCGCCTTCAAATGAATATCAAGAGAAAACAAATTATCAAGCACATCACCGAATGCCATTTTCGCTGGCTTACTCCTACGTTTTAGACTAAGTATATAAAACCTTTGCAGAATATGCAGTCGAATAGCGAATTTAGAGAACGCAACACTAAATCGGATCACTAGTTTTCGAGAAAATCGCGAACATACATACACACACAGTTCAAACAGAGAACTACCTTTTTTGAAGGCAGTTAAAAAATATATTTTCCCTACTCAATACAGACAGACAGTATACATAGATTTATTAAATAGCGATATTTCTTATTTCAGCTACACTGGGAGTACTTGCAACTGGTATCACAATAGGTTGGTCAGCCCCAGTATTGTTTAAAATTACAAAACCGAACAACACAGACTACGATTTCGATATATCACCATCAGAAAGCGACTGGATATCTTCTATTTTAAATCTTGGAGCAGCCTTCGCTTGTTTCCCTGTCGGTCTGATCATAGACAAAATCGGACGAAAAACAACCATGTTGCTGCTCGTATTACCATTCACCTTAGGCTGGTTGCTTATAACATTCGGTACCAGTGTGGGAATGCTCATAGCAGGTAGATTTATTACCGGTATAGCCGCGGGTGCAATTTACGTCACAGTCCCAGCCTATACCAGCGAAATCGCCCAGGACTCCATCAGGGGGAATTTAGGAAGCTACTTGCAATTTATGGTTGCCCTTGGTATACTGTTTGGGTTTGCATTCGGTAGTTATACCTCCGTATTCGTTTTCAACATCCTTTGCACTTCGATACCTATCATATTCGGAATAATTTTCTTCTTCATGCCCGAAAGTCCCAATTTCTTGCTAGCAAAAGGCAAAATCGATGAGGCAAAAAAAGCTCTGATCTGGCTTCGTAGTAGCACTCATGACGTAGATTACGAATTAAATTGTTTGATATTCATAGCTGAAAGAGACAAAGCGAATCGCACATCTTACCTCGCCACGCTTACGAAGAAGACTGCTTTAAAATCTCTTCTTTTTTGCTGTAGTCTAATATTCTTTCAACAGTTCTCCGGTATTAACGCGGTGTCCTTCAATGCGTCACAAATCTTCTATGATGCCGGGGTCACTATTCCATCAGAGATAGCCACTATAATTCTAGGAGTGACGCAAGTAGTTTTCTCATTCGTTTCCGGTTTAGTAGTAGATATACTTGGACGGCGAATCCTTTTAATGTTCTCAACACTGACCATTTGCTTTTGTACCACCTGCTTAGGAATATACTTTTACCTACTGCAAACTCTTGGATATGAAGCCAGTATTGTCCAAGCTATCAGTTGGTTACCGCTGGTATCTCTGTGTGTATTTATTATTGCATTTGCTATGGGCTTGGGACCAATCCCCTGGATAACGATAGGGGAACTCTGTAGTATTGAAGTAAGGTCCTTCGTAAGCGCTGCAACTGGCACGTTTAATCTGCTGTTGGCCTTCGCAGTCACCAGTTCTTTTAATCCATTAGGTGCTGCTATTGGTGTTAGTCAAGTGTACTGGTTCTTCGCAGGTTCTATGGCTATAGGATTTGTATTCGTATTTTACTTAATTCCGGAAACGAAAGGCAAAAGCATCGAAGAGATCCAAGTCATGTTAAGGTGACGTGCCCCAAAACTACGTGCTTGAAGTTTTTCTTCTTAATGCTTTGAAATAATCAGTATTATCTAGAAGCTTTGATCTAGTACTCTAGTACACAAAAGCACATGCTTATTATACCGGGAAGTGCTCTAAGAAGATGACTGCAGAGAAGTTGCAGCAGAATAAAAAAGAAAGACTGGTCAACAAAAAAAACTTCTTCTGCATGTGTTCTCATGCTCAGAACAAATGAGGTATCAATGTTGTGTTCACATGCATGCTCCAACATCAACCATTCAGCTGTCAGTAAGAGGGGACTTGACTCTAACAAAAAATTGCACTATAAAGCTTAATATTTTACAAAAGGATCCCTAAATCTGAAAATGGTCTTCACAACCCCTAAACGTTTTTAAAAGACCTATCTATAAAAACCGGTTTTCACCAAACCAATAAGTGCTTATTTTATCTTCATTCTGCTCTAAACTGTTGAAGACCTTATGGAAAGAAAGGAAGTTACGTAATGTCCTAGAATAAAAAAGTCGAAAGATATTTATGACATCTATAATTCAAATTAAATGCTATTACTATTATTATTAGTCTCTTTCTAGTTTATTATTAGTCTTTATTGATCTTGTAACTTATAAATTACATTTTTATATATAAATAAAAAATACATTTTAAAATATGTATATTTTGTCCCACCGGTATTGGGTACAGACAGAAAGGAACTTCCTCACAATGCGAGCCGTGTCCAGAAGTACTGCCTCCTGCACCAATTCCTTGATCCAACCGTTTAACGCGACCCTCTCAAGGTGTAGGTCGAGGTTCTTGGCATTCAAACCATTAACGAAGACTCAGTCAACCAAATCCAGATATTTTATTTGTTTCTCTTTTTCGGCTTTCACGAGATTTTCGTCATGGGTGATGGTGATGTGCACGACGCTCTGACCGGTCTATCAACACAATATCAGGCTTGTTGGCAACAACAAACATGTCTGCGATGATAGAGCGCTCCAAGTACAGTGTGATATGACTATTTTGAAGAACTGGCTCAGGAATGTACATAAAGTACGGTAGGTATATCGGCGTTTACAGGTTGATATTTCAGAGCAAGTTGCTGGTGGATTATCCTGGCTACTTGATTGTGTCTGTGCAAGTACTCGCCGTTAGCAAGACGTGAACAGCCGGAAATTATATGTCTGAGAGACTCACCGGGTCGGTGACAGGCACGACAGATGGCACAGACAAAACCCTTGGTTTTTCCGAAGAGGTCACCGAACCGTAGCCAGGCCACGGACGCCAGTAGGTCCACATCAGGCCCATGAAGAGCCCGAAAGAACCTTCCGTAAAGCTTCTTGCTCTGCCACACCCCCTGCACTAACACCAAGTACTATAGCCAGTTATCTTTAGCCAAGGAGAGCAGGATTAGCCCGGTATCCACCACGACGACATACCGATGCACACAGGAAATATTCCCTGAGGTTATATATCTCACGGTTATGAAGGGACTTGAGGTTCAACAAACCCCGGCCTCCACACTTCCGCGGGATATACAATCTCATTACAGATGAACGTGGGTGATGCATTCGGTATGACGTCATCAGTGTGCGGACTTTTCGATCCAAGGCATCTAATTCAGTCTGGGTCCACTTGAATATGCCGAAGGAGTACATAAGAAGTGGACCCAACTGTTGCAAGCCCGGATCTTGTTGCCCCCTGACAAAAGGCTAATAAACACCGAAACAATGTTCTTGCAACAGCTGTTTCATGTCAACCTCATTTATGCACAGCGCCTGCGACATACACAAGTACTTATAGGTCTCAGTTGCGAGTAGTGATCTGAGATGAATGAGATCCGAAAGTTGAGTCCTTTCGGATTCCACTATCCGTCCTCGCTTTATGTAAGCGACTGCACAAATGTGCAATCATTCACATAAAGTCCATTATTTTTAGACTTACTGAAGGTTTCAGTTACTTTCAGTAACTGTGAGCTGGTGGGGGCAAAAGCTTCAAGTCGTACATATACAGCAAGTGGGATATGACCTGACTACCACGTCGCAACCTGCAGTCTAGCCCTGAACCGTCTAGAAAGGTACTAGTTGGTTCAGTTCGTACAAGTGGGTTCAGTGCTAGGCAGAACCAAAGGGTACTCAGTGTCACCCTGGAATATACCCCGCTCAATCCTTATAGGTAAGCCGCCACTTTCTTTGATCCCTCGGCACCCTGGATAGGTAAGAACCGTATTCAGTGGTGCATAAAGTTGTATTAACCTTATACAACTCCAACACCCTCAGGACCCATGTATGTGGCACGGAGTCATACGCCTTCTTATAATCTATCCAACATGCCGATAGATCCTTTCGGTTGCGGCAAACCTGCTGGCTAATAGTCATATCAGTGAAAAGGAGCTCATTAGTACCCCGGGCCCCACTTCTACATCGATTCTGAGAGGTTTCCATTATGAAGTTTGTGTGTATGTGTTTATTTTTTTTAGCTCTCAGAAATCAGAATGGATGCAAGAAGTACCGTACCTACCGGTCTTATGGACCAGGTGGGTCACGCCTTTAGTCATAAAGGCTGGCAGCGACGCAGATTCTAAGGCGAATTGGAATTGCCATACCAAACAAGCATACGAACTGCTGTAGCCATTTTAGCCAAAAGTTGTGCAGTCCGTCTGGGCCTGGAGATTTCCAATTAGAAAAAGGACGGACTGCACTGGCTTCGTCTGTGCTGTTAATGTTATACGTTCATACGCTCGTTCAACGTAACGCCTTTCCCCCTCTGTGTGGGTGACAGGCACCGACCAAATGTTGCGCCAAAACCTGCTTGTCGTCTTTAAACTTTCGCGATTTTTATACATATTAGATATATTTTTGTAAAGTAGGGGTTTTTTGCTAAAAGCTTAACACCTGATAACTGTACAATACAGGATTGAGTGGGTATCGCAGAGGTCTTCGTTATTGTCTAGGTAAGTAGGCAATAGCGAATCAAGAGCAGACACCCGCGTAATGTTATTATTATTATAATTCACTGTTGTGGATTTCCTACGGCCTGAACCTACATTCTCTTAGAGACGTGACCTGTGGCCCAGTACTTAGGTATCTACCTATATTTGACTGGCCTGTTGGTCTAGTGATTAGTGACCCTGACTGCTAAGCCGTAGGTCGTGGGTTCGATCCCCACCCAGAATAAAACTTTGTGTGATGAGCACGATGGTTTATTCTGTGTCTGGGTGTTATTTATCTGTAATATGTATGTATTTACAAATAATTATGGATGTTTATGAGTTAGTCTGGTTTCCATAGTACAAGCTCTGCTTAGTTTGGGATTACATAGCGTTGTGTGAGTTGTCCCAAGCTCTAATAATATTATAGTAGTTACTTACATTACGCTATGTAACTCTAAACATTAAACGGTAGGTAGATATCTACCTATCTACTTAGGTACCTATTTCATAAAAAAACTGGCAATCTACAAAATTTGAATTTTATTTACATGAAAATTGTTTATGATGTTAAATTAAATGATAATATTCCGTAAACGTTTTTAAAATATATGGTTACCTACAACTAATTATAATGTTGACTGCTAAAATGATTTTTAATTAATGTAGGCAAGTTACTTAAATACCTAGAAATATTTTTTTAAAAGATAGCTGTCAATGTAGAATTGAGTCCTACATTACTAGCAATCTTGTTAACCCCTCTTATTTTGTTGATTTTTTATTTTCATTACTTAGTTAATTTAAATTTGGTAAATAATGGCGGTGCGAGTACCTACCTAACTCACCCAGCTACTAAAATAATAATATACTGATTTAAATCATTCTAAGGGCCCTAGTGCGTTAAGATGACATCCAGTTTTCAGTTTTACGTAGGTAGCTGACTGTACCTATTTATGTTACTCAGCGAGTAGGTATCAAAATATTAGATTAATTTTAGGTGGTTATTTGCTTAGACAGTAATTCTCTCCTATCATCAAAATCCTATCCCATCATCCCTTTATAAAAAAACAGAGAAAGTGTGAAGAATATGTTGCTACAACTTTGGTATAAGGCGCCGCATTAACATTTTAATTTTAATCTATACCTAAGTACTATATTATAAAGCTGAAGAGTTTGTTTGTTTGAACGCGATAATCTTAGGAACTACTAGTACAAATTGAAATTTTTTTTACTGTTGAATATCCCATTTCTCGAGGAAGGCTATAGGCCATATAACATCACGTTACGACCAATAGGAGCAATATTTTTTTTTGTAAAAACAGGGAAATTTACGCAGACGAAGTTGCGCAGGTCAGCTAGTAGTAGATATAAGGGGCGTAACGTCAACAAACCAATTTGAAGCGTCGGTAGCCTAATGGCTAAGGTATCGCTCCCGCAATCGTGAGGTCGCGGGTTCGAACCCATTATACTACCGACGTGAACCCACTCCTAACATAAGCCTCTGAGCTTAGCGGGAGGGGTTAACAAGATTGCTAGTAATGTGGGACTCAATAACATTGCTACTTATCTTTTTTTAAAGAAAAATATATATTAAAAAAAAAAACTCTGTATATATTCACACCTTGTCAGCAAATAGACACGAAAATTATAAGATTAAAACAAAATAGAGATACGAGACCTAGTCGTCGTAGAATTAAATAAGTTGAAAACAAGTTTACCAAATTCATATAAGAGCTGCGTGGCTGCAATGAATTTAAATGTTTTGTTATGACACTTAGGTATGTAGCGGACTATAGATAGGTACGTTACCTACCTTACCTATCGGAATTTAGACAAATGTTTACCTACTTCTGAGTTTCGGAAAATTTTGGAATTACTATTATCTAAATTATATTAATAACAAAATAAATAGATAACATAGACCCAACAACAAAGCATATATTCGGATCGATTTCAAACATCAATGGATAATGATAATACCTAGCTACAGACAGCCCACTGAACGTTGCGCCACAACATATTATAGAATACAGAAGGTAACCTACATACCTACACAGCGCAGTTTACTCAAGCAACGCTTACAATAACTCCGGAAAACTGGAATTCGACTTATTCGACAAAGGGAGACTTAACACCGGCAAAGTGCGAGTTGGATGAGAACTTTAATAAGGTCTAGATCAGTGGTTCCTAACTACGGCAACCCACCTTTTACTTTATGGAACCCCAAGTTCACGACGCGATGGGAGGATATACACTGATGTACATCTCAAGTAGATTTACCAAATGTGCAGTTATGATACTTCTCATTTAGGACTATTATAACTGGACACATTGGAACTATCCAAAATTGTTTTCTTGTTGTTCTTTCTACGCAGGCAATCACGACTTTTATTCCAAATTTATAAAAAAAATAATTACGTATTCCTGGTAACTTTTTGACGTGATAACGGCTTACAAATCGATGACTGGGTGCACGCACGAAAGCGTCACGTTATTGATTGGTTGCGAAACAACAGCGAATGGCGATTGCGGCGACATGACATGCGATACAATTGGAACTGTCAATGTTTTCTTACAAAAAAACTTTTTAACAAAAAATATTACCGACTTCAAAAATAAATACAAGGCAACTAAAAAGCAAAAAATAATATACCTAGAATAACAAAAACAAATTAAACATTTTGAAGTTGGTGCCATGAAATAGTAGTCTTTATGTTTTATTCGGCACCAACTTCAAAATGTTTAATTTTTTGAAGTCGATTGAAAAAAAACAACTCCAAAAATTATCGTCCGTAAACAGACTTTACAGGCTCGAACTCCTGGGTTCCGCGTACCTACTTTGAGAAGCCCTAGCCTAACATACAAGTCACAGACACAAAGTATACCCAGACTAGGAACAACAATTTGTGAATCACAAAAAGTGGTGTCCAGGGTGGGAATCGAACCCACGACCTCTTGCGTAGCAGTCGGACACACTCCCACCACGCCACAGAGGCAGCGCACAGAGGAAAGTCGGAACAAAGTATTCTGGAATTCGTATCCATGATATGTGTAAAGCGTACCTTCTGTACTCTCGATGTCATGTGGTTTGCCAGTCATAGTAGACAATGTACAGTATAGTTTATTTTATTTACAATCAAGTTGTTGTGCGATATAATATAGGTACCTAGACTTTGCTCGGCAATACGAGATCGTGTGACCTCGTAATAATATACGTCGCAAGCGCATCTCATCTGCGCCCTGATTGTGGTGAAATATGATCAAAACAACATAGTTATAAAAATAATGTATTCTTTACATTTTATACACTCAGTACTAAAATATACATAAGATAAATATTTAATACTACATTTTCTGACTAAAATCGTTTCAATCTTATAACATTGCCCGACATACATTTGTACTTAATAATGTTTTTTTATGACTTTTACAACAATAGTGTCGGTCAATGCTAAACAAAAACTGCTATCACAAAATACCGAACCGAGAGTACATAACCCGCAGAATATAGGTAGGTACTCGCTCGGGCAACACACTCATATACGGATCCAGGGGCAGAATGATTTTTTTGTTTGCCAATCACACTTTGATATTTAGCACCAGCTAAGCTGAAGCATTTGATACCTTCACACCTCGAAGCCACCAACCAGGCTTCGAGGTGTGAAGATATCAATTGTTCCTTGTGCACCCAGAATTAAATCCATATACATAGCCATCGTTCACGACAGTGTTCCGACATTTCGTGTCCGTGAGCGGTGTGTACCTACATATGAGTGCTTTGCTCGAGCGCGAGTTGTAGGAAGGTTACCTTCTATACTCTTGGTATTTTGTGACCATAGCCTTTTACACACACACATCAATTTTGCTAATTTTGGTGAAATCTCTTTGGTGAGTTAGTAATAAAAATATACATCATATTAACAATCATAGTTAATTAAATTCTAAACACACCTACAGTTAGTTACTTCACCATTTACTTTAAAATTAGTACATCAATGAACAATAAAAAACTTTATTTCAATAAAAATACAGTTCAATATGCTGCTATATATCTAGTTGCCTATCAAAACTGAATTGTAGATAAAATATCATTTATCTACACTTTAGATAAAAGCGACCTTATTATATATGTATATAACACAAACATGGCGTTTTCATGTTCTCCCAAGATCAAAATTATTATATCTATAAGTTCAAGTTTGAACTTCCTCCACCTATTTTAGAGTATGCATTTCTATAAAAATTACAACAGAACAGTGAATTCATAACTGCATTTAAAGACGTTGAACTCTGAGTTCTATACAACCCAGATGATACCGCTTCAATATTCGCTTCACCTATAAACTGGAGCAGATCACTCTTCGGGAAACCATCCTTATAGTATTGCTTAATAGTATCATAAGCATCCATAATAACTGATATAAATAAACTTAGTACAACGTAAATATACAAACTTATAAATGAGTATAAATATACACGGCTGAACCACCAAAGCATTGGTGACTTCTTCGACATTATAGAGAAAGTTGCAAACATATCATCTCCATTTATCAAAGAGAAAAGACATTCGGATGTGGTTGCTAGAGTTTTGAACTTCATGTGGTAGGGACCTAATATTAACCAACCGCAAAACATGAAACCGGCGTACAGCAACAAAGCACAGACAGAGAATCGGAATATCTTTGGGGCAGCTTTCTTCAACGTAAGTATAACTACGTTGTACGTCTTGAAGAATCCTAAGTATCTTAGAACTCCAAACCACACAAGTAGATTTCCAGTACCCAAGAACAGGGAACATACATTCCATTGGTCATTTGTAAATTGGTTTCGTTCAATCTGTTCCTTTATTGCTGATCCCATTATGATTAATAAATCATTGGCTATAATCATAATATACCAGATATTCAAGAACTCTAGGCGTCCCTGCATACTGAGTTCTTTGTCATATGCCCGTCTGAAGAATTGCACTGTAAGTTCCTTTAAAAGTTGTGCTCTGTAGATAGCTCTACTGCACAAACCAAAAGACGCAGCACATATTAAGATAACAAGAATATTCAATATGCTTCTCAAAACTTGATCTATTTTATTATCAGTAATATATTCTGTGTCTCCTTTACAGGATAACTTGTATGGTTCTGCATCCAATATAAGAGACATTTGTCCATCATGATCTTCATTATCAAAAATAATTTCTATGTCAAAACGGTAACAATCTGGTGGTGTTATAGGACCAGCTGCTCTAAAATTAATTGTTCTCAATGAGAACATTAATTTAGCCCGTACCAGTGCTGCAAAACTAATATTTACTCCTGCATCTTTTATGAATGATTCTGAGCTAAAATTTCCCCCATTCGGAGTGGTAAAGTTGATGCATGTTTTAACTATCTCAGAATTAAATTCGTAGCTTTCATTAAATCCATTGATTATGCCTCTTTTATAATTGTATTGACAAAAGACTGGTGGAGTTTTGATGTTACTCTCATCATTATATGAATATGGTCCTATTGATGATGTTAAAATGTTCGAATATCCTTCGTAGGCATAATCCAGAGTGTCATAGAATTCTTGGATTTTGTATACAGCCAACGGTCCCGCACCTGGAGGATAGGCGTTGATCTCCCTTGTTGAATCCCAATTAAGAAGAAAAAGGTGCGAAAAAGTAATCCGATTGTCCCATGTGTAGTTAACGTGATTATATCTGTTATGTGCAAATAAACAAAGTTGAAAGGTAACAAGCACAATTTTAATTACCTGTACAAAAAATTTGTATGGAAACTTCCGCTTGGCCTTCCATTTCTCAATCGGATTCATGAAGAAAAACTGCAATTTACGTCGCATTTTCTCTTCTAACTGATTGAGTTCCGCCATAGAATTCGCTTGCTGAGGGGAAAAACCTTGAATGTTTTCATGGTTCATTCCACTTCTTCTTGGAAGTTTCAGTTCCTCTTCTCCTTCTGAGCACGTCGTCTCCTCCGCCGACGTGATGGTCTCCATTACAATCGTTTCTACAATAATTTTTGTCAATAAACAAAGATCAGGTGGTCAACACTAAAATTTAACATGCGATTAAAACTCTCATTACCTTCACTTTACAGTAGAATCCTTATTCTTTTGATATTATGAAGTGATAGTTAAAGAGACAGAACAGGTAAAATTTGGAAATATTTCGATTCTTTGTTCTCTATTTGTTTGTACGATGTAATGAATAATAAGAAACGTCTTTGGTTACGGCCCTCTCTCGGCCCCACTTGTCTGAAATTCTCTGACGCAACGCAATGTAAAATGTAACTGACATTGACGTGCTTGACAATGACATTTACTTTGACGTTTTTTCTTATTGGCAGTAGGTTTCTTTTGTCCATGTTTTGTCTATAAAAAAAAAAAAAACAGGCTACACAACTAGGCAACAATAAAATAGAGAGCGACTGAAACAACAACAAAATCGCTCGTTCAGCGATCGTCCGGCAACCATATATAATATAATTATACAATAACCATTATTGGGTTTTAAAGTCTTCGAGTTTGGAAACTAGGAGCTAATTTTCTTTTTAAAAATGTTTTATAACTAGTAAACGGTGTAACTGAATAGAAAAGAAACAAGTCCTCTATAGATCACAAATTACCACCTATACATGTTAAAACTAAAAATTATAACATTTCAGTAGTTATTGGGTCCCTTACTCCCTAACTCTTAAACCTGTAGGGGTATTACCTCTTTTTCTAAAACGAAATTCATGAATTTTCGTTATATTAAATTTACTGAGTTTATTACTACTATTTAAATATTTTAGACAAGCACAAGAAGCCCACACATAGTCCGAAATGATGTTCCCGATTCTGTATGTCAGCATCTTAATTTTGATCGAAACTTCGTTTTCATTGAAATAAGTAGTGTATTATGGGCTTTTGTCTCTGCCTAGGCATAGGCTGACCCAGCTGTCAAAATTTCCCGTAGTCTATGGTCAATGTCGTAGATACAACACATCACGATATTAGAGAAAAGTTCGAAATTTTTAATTTTATGCAGTCAACTATAGCATAGAAAGCGATTTCCGAGTTTGTTTTCGCAAAATAAACAACTATGGCATTAACAGTGGACAAATTGATGAACGATGACAGGTAATAAACACATTTTTTTATTACTCAGCTACGTGTTTGCTAATTTTTTTCAAGGGAAAGTTTGCTCTAGAGTCAATAAGAAGTACTGCATACAGTTCCCACTGCTTTTTATCGTAATCCTTTTACGTACATATTGTAAAGTCGTGACGTAACTGATAGAATCGACGCGAGTATTTGCGAAAGTTGATAAGTAGTCGATATTTGGAGCAAGCTCAGGTAGAAATGTAAACTTTTGTAATATTTACCCAATCAACCTTTATCGTAGTGTGTAGAATGTGTGTGAATATATCCGGAATACTTTTTGAAACTGCAAATGTATGCATAGCAACCAATTTACCATGTGCATGATAGTTAATAGAAGGAAGGCAGGAAATTGATTGTATGAATTTGACCATGACCCAAGAATCTATTAGAATAAAAGAAGTAGCAACTGGTGTATGAGAATAAAATTAAATAACACATTTACCTTCAGATATAAATACATTATGTATATATTCAGTTTAGGGGAAGCTCAGTCTTACAAAATATGTTTGTATCAAAATTTATGAATTGCTCTATTCCATATGTCTTGTTTGACATTGTTTCGTTTTCAATAAAGTACATCAATGTTTCCCTTAAGAAGTGTACCATGGCTTGCTGAAGTGTCATAATAATAAGAAACTGTCATGAAAATTATGACAAATTGATATTTATAAAAAAAAAAATCATAGGTATCACATAACAAAGTTGTATTTTTCTTTTTACACTCTGGTAGTCCCTACACCTAAGATATCTGATAATACTATAAAGCAGGCTAAATATGTAGTTATCCTTTCTTAGTATTTTTTTTTTTTTTTCAGATTTTGTGGTGAAAATGTGATCCAGTTCCTCTTATATCTGCCGCTTGGTATATTATTGTTGGTGTTCAGGACATTTTTGGCATTGATATTATGGGTTGCATCAATAATACTACCTGACAAATCAGGAGTCAGGCAAATGTTGTCCACACTGGCTTGTTGGACGTTTGGTAAGGATGTTAAACATAAATTAGTTTTAAAGTATTAACTTAAATACTTTTTACTAGAACTTTGTGAGATTCAAAAACGTTGGAACTGTGTCCGGGTGTACTTTGTGTCATCTAAGTATATGTTTGTATAAGCCTTTGCAACAAGGTTTGTACCTGTAGTGTGGGTGTTGTCTTTTAAAAGAAAAATGATGTGAAGAACTCATTCTGATGTAAAATGCTCTGCAGGCTAAATAAACCCGCATCTGCAGTGTATGTTATATTTTGTGTAAAAAACCTGAGCCTCTAGTGTAATATTTCTATTGAGAATGGTGGTTAGTGTACAAAACTAAATTAATAATAACTGGTTTAGTTATTTGCTAATCAACTGCAGTTGAAGGATTATGTTAATTTGCACCTAAGTAGTCATGTTTGACTGGCCTGTTGGTCTAGTGATCAGTGACCCTGACTGCTAAGCCGGAGGTTGTAGGTTTGATCCCCACCCAGGATAATTAAAACTTTGTGTGATGAGCATGATGGTTCTGTGTCTGGGTGTAATTTATCTATATTATGTATGTATTTAGAAATATATTAGTTCTCAGTTGTCTGGTTGCCATAGTACAAGCTCTGCTTAGTTTGAGATCAGATGACGTTGTCCCAAGATATTATTATTATAATATTTGGCTCCTATATATTACTAAGTTTATAGAATTAAAAAATCATGTATAAATTAAATTGGTAAGTGTAATGAAAGTACCTTAGTAAATTAGGCTCCTTGATATGCTATTCAGAAATCTTAATGCAAGTTATGTTGTTATCTTATGCATTTATAAATTTAAAATTATCTTAAAGTCAATTCATTTTATAATTTCTATTGTTTATAATAAAAAGTATGTTTGCAAAGATTATCATATATATATCACACTTCATGGATAATTTCATCAATATCACCCATAGGTATGAATTCACTAATGTATTTCTGTTGCTACTTTTCACCCTTTAGTGACAGTGATGTCATATGTTAGTTAAGTTGGGTGTCTCTAAACTGAGTTATGTTTAAGTTTTTTGCTGTAGTGAAGGGTCTTAAGTAGCATTGAAAAACACACAGACACCAAACTTAAAACTATTATTAGTATTGTTAGTTCTGTGCTTTTGTTCAGGGAGTTGTCTTTATAAAAAAGAAAATCCTCCCTATTTTGGCCATTTTGCAAACATTTGTTGTTTACATGTATTATTGTACTGACTACCTGGGTGATCAAGCTATGCTCTGTATTTTTTTTAAAGACATTTTCTAAAAATAAAACCTAACTAGATTGATTTATTGGCCCCAAAATCCCCTGCATACTAAATTTCATGAAAATCGTTACATATATACAAGAATTACTTGTTTAAAGGTATTAGATAGATAAAATTTGTTATTGTTGTTATTTTATAATGTTTGTTTTTAATATTTCAGGAGTTTATGTAAAACTAAAGGGTATAAGAGATCCCCGCTGTAGTGTCATGGTCGCCAATTATGTGTCGTGTTTAGATTCACTTGCTGCCTCTCATATACTGGGCACCATTAGTGTAAGTAATTATTATATCAGAGTTTTCTTTTAGCTTAATTGATTACTAGTTTGGGAATCGGGACTACAATGACAATAAATTTTAAATACATTCATTTATGCAAATCTTAACTTCTTTACTAATATTATAAAGCTGAAGAGTTTGTTTGTTTGAATGTGGTAATCTCAGGAACTACTCCGAACTACTACTAGATCCGAATTTAAACATTATTTTACTGTTGGATATCCCATTTATCGAGGAAGGCTATAAGGCTATATAACATCACGCTACGGCCAATAGGGAAAATTTACGCAGACGAAGTTCAGTGGTACAGCTAGTATATAATAAGTACAAAGACATACAATTAATATAGAAGAATACTACTTAAACACTTTAATATACCTGTACACAGGCAATTTTTTTTTATAAACCGCAAGACTATGAGGTGTATCTATGGTATGCCACGGCGACGAATGGCACACCCAACGCCGACCTCTAGTTATATGTTTAATGTTAGTACAAGCTCTGCTTGGTTTGGGATCAGATGACGTTGTGTGAGTTGTCCTAAGATATTATTATAAATGTTTGTGCCATCGCATCGCAGCGCTCAATCGGATAAACGGATAAAATACGGATTTTTATTAGAATGCTAGTTCAATTGGTAACGTTCTTAGCTTTGTTTAATGAAAATGTTTTTTCTATTGTGTGTGTATTTACAATCAGTCCTGGGGCCGTACCATGAACATCTAAATTATTTGCCAAGTGCAGGGCAGTCCAACGTTATGTTTGAACCTAACGCATGTGAGTCGCATAACTGCTGTCAAGTGCAAAGAATAGTCAAATAGGTCGCTTGCCGGTTTCGTGACGTCATCGCCTGCTTTCCGGCAGGATTATGGTACGAAATTAGCAGGACAGTCTACAATTGACCGACCATAGGTGTTCATGGTACGGCCCCAGGACTATAAGCAAATCTTTGCGTAGGAAATCATGTCATGTAGCGTATACTCCACTGAGTGCAACAGTCTCTATTTAGTCAAGTTGCAGGATAGCACGCCGTTTGAAACTCATTTCGCTCTGTTCTATAAATATAATGAAAGAATGTGGAGCCATTTTCAAGATAATAATTTTTCATCAGATCTTTAGGAGTTGTTTAATGTGTATCGTGTTTAGTTCTTAATGGTTCAATGACTGCAAATACTCGTTTGGCATATTTTGATAACGGCCGATAATTTATTTAACACCTGTTTGTCAATAATGTTTGCTATTGCTATATTTGCGGTGTACTTAACGGCTTTATTATGAACATATACAAGTAAGAAATTGGTAATAGGCTATCTATATAACTGTTAAGTTAAATCAGTGATTAAAACATCTAATTAGTAAAAATAATTTGTAAAAATCTGCTTATCAAATTTTTTTTTAGTCTGTTTGTAGAATAATATACGCAGTATCTTGAAATTGACATAAGATAAAAACAAACGCATCATCGCAAATACGCATGTTTGATAAATAAGCCAATAGAGTACTCTCGTGCCAATTTTATAAATGCAGACCGATGTTTCTACAACAGTCTCTGTTCCATTCTTACTGCTTATACCGATTTATATGGAAATATTTATATAATTGGATCTCAAAAGGCCCAATAAATGAGAAAAAACATACATAACAATATTTGGGTGTATGCATTTCTGATTACAGAGATTATACCATGCTATAAATAGGTTCAGAACAACAGATTAACAAATATTTTTTATTTTAATGGCAATTTATTTATATGACTCATTATTCTTAGTTGTCTTTATTGGCACAAAAAATAGAACGAATATAAAAATACGAGTAAAAATAGTATTTACTCATGAAACTAATCATGAATGTAACAATGCTAGAATGATCATAGAATAACTGATAGTTGTTGTATATTTGTTTGTTTACAGCTCAGAAAATGGAAAGTACCGCCATTTTTTGCGTCTACTCTTGGGATAAGAAACGCTGCACAGTTTATTAGGAAGTAAGTTAAGAAGATTTACATTATACATAGATATATTGTACTAACGGTAATACATTTTCACACGTTCCGGTTTCAATCCGGCGCTGAGTGTCCGGCGGCGAATGTAGGTATATCGACCGGAACGGATAGACGCCGGAACATGTGAAAACAACCTTTGTGCCAAACCAACTTTTGTGTTGCATGATTATATCTATACTGTATACTAATATTATAAAGATGTTGTT
Organism: Herminia tarsipennalis; assembly: GCA_945859575.2. Taxonomy (NCBI): domain Eukaryota; kingdom Metazoa; phylum Arthropoda; class Insecta; order Lepidoptera; family Erebidae; genus Herminia; species Herminia tarsipennalis. The sequence goes on from OX243850.2 coordinate 20,858,971, forward strand.
TGTATCTCTGGATCTATATATATGGAATAGAAGGCTACGTTGTTTGTGAGTGTCATATGCCCAATGTAGACGGCACAGGTCAGCTATTACAATTTTTTTAAACACGGGTATTTACGCGCATCATTCACTTTAAAATTGCTTGTACGTTTCGACTAGGTTGCACTGACCGTGGTCACAGGCGGACTCGTGTATAAAATATTTATAGAACATTAAAATATAGGTACTATATGAAATCAAGATAGTTATAATGCATTCGTCTTAAACACCTATTATTTTTGCTGACTTAAGGCCGATTAGTCGGCCAAGTCAACTAGCTTTCTGTCTATGTCGACAGTCAACAAGTGTATGTCTTGACAACATATTGTCGTGTCGTTTAAAGCGTCCTGGTTTGTTTTTATAAATGGAGGTGCGAATCGTAGCGGCGATAAAAATATTGTCTTGTTGTTTACAATGAAGACAGGGCGACTGCCGTGAACCGTAAAAATGTTGTCACGACCCAATACGACTGGCGTTCAACGATACATAATATTTCAACGACACAGTGACGATAAACACTCGTTATAATGGAAACAGCTAGAGATGACAGTCGTCTTACGATAAATTAATCGTCACGATATAGTAGAAGCGCCTTGTGACTTGTGTTTTTTTGACCGATTTTCATCGATTTTTGTAAGTTGAGCCATCTCGTGACCACGGTTGCTCTAACCAAGTCAAGTCAAGCAATCTTTGGATTGCTAATATACAATATGATTACATTTTAACCAAGTTTTTTAAGCATATGTAATGTATTTAGGAATAACTAGCGGCCCGCTCTGGCTTCGCACGGAGTTTTTACTCAATCTATTCACATAATATGTATATATCTGAATGATAGTGAGATTATCGCGAACATACAGACACACAGACGCGGCGAGCGATTTTGTTTATAATATGGATAGATAGAAGTAAAGTATAGCGACTAGTTTGTGATTTTTTTACCGACTACAAATATAGACGAATTTGCTGACTAATCTGTTCAACTCTAATTACCTCATTTATAAATCACTAGCTCGCGGCTTAGCTCGCGTGGATGCCAGATTGTTACCAAAATACTTTAACGGTAAAGTTTCATACTAACTTTGCACCCTCGTTTTTTAGGGGGTAAATTTGTAAAAAATCTTTCTTAGTGCTCCCCTACGTTATAAAAGGAACCCCTGTGCAAAATTTCTAGTTTCTAACCCAGTTTAGGCCCTGCGTTGGTGAGTCAGCTTCTCCTTTTATATAATTATATAGATTACGTTTTATAGATAGGGTCTTAATCGCGTAAAATCGCGGCCGTGGTCACGGGTAGACTGAGTCTGCGGCCGTTGTAATACGGTCGAAACGTCGCGCAATAAACAAAGGTATTTAACATTAAAATAACATATTTACGCGACTAAGACCCGTAGCTTATAAAATTCTATAATGTGTATAAATCGCGAAAGTTTACGAACATATATAGATTACGTTGACAAACAAGCGAACATTCCACTTATTCTTATGCAACTGTTTTACCAACTAATACAGGTTTAGCAATGTACCTAGTGTTAAATTGAACCATGTAAATTAATAATTATGTTGTTTGCTATTGCAGACAACACTTTGCTGAGTGTCCCAGCAAGCCAGTGTTGTTACAGCCAGAAGGCGGGCCAACCAACGGCAAAGGACTTCTGAAGTTCACGGACTGGCCCTTCCAGTTAGGAAATAGAGTGCAGCCTGTGGCTATCCGTAAGTTATGTTTATAATCTAAATATTTTTTTCTCTTAATGCTTATAGATGACTGATTAGCCAGCTTATAACTCACAGGGTGCGTGAGTCACATATGATTCACGGTTAAAGTCATATGTGACTCACATTGGACGCGTGACATGCATTGCGACTTATGAGTCGTATATGAATTTTAGATTTGCGATTTGCATTGAGTCACATTTGACTCAAAAGACAGGAATTTGTAAAAAGTTAGTAATAATTGCTTTATTTTCATCACAGTTGTATGTAAGTAGACCCTAGAGACCACTTAGTTGTAAAATATTACAGTGACTAGAAGATATTTGTTTTAACCCCCGAAATGAAAGTATTGTTAGTGTGTCAATGTAGCTGTTTGTGCCAGTGCAGCTCCTAAACGAATAGAAAGCAAATCTAAGCAGGACAGTTCTTAATGTTGTTGTTTTATAAAAATCGCTCCACCCGTTTCGGAGATTTTCAACCTTTTTAGGGTTCCGTAGCCAAAATGGCAAACTACTGTTAGTGCTAGGAGGCTATCATTTTGCATGTATACACATATTGCTTACGCCGACAAAGTGAAAGAATAAAATATTGAAAAAAAAAAATTGGGTACACCTCCCTTATATGTAAAGCGGGGGTGTGATTTTTTTTCTTACCAAAAACGTTAGGGGTTGGGAAGACGATTTTTAGTATTAGGGATCCGTTTGTAAAATATTAAGCTTTAAAGTGCAAATTTTTGTTAGAGTCAAGTGTCCCCCCCTGTCAGCTAAATGGTTGATGTTGGGTATACCAAAAAATCACTCAACAAACCCTACATTGTGCATGGCCCGACATGCTCTTGCCCGTTTTTATACAGTAGTAATTGCCCTCTGTAGGTGTAGAAAGACTGTTCACGAACGTGACAGTGCACCGGCCCGTGGACTCGCGCGACAAGTTCCCGTGGTCGGACGCGCTGTGGTTCCTGTGGACGCCGCTCACGGTGTTCACGGTGCAGCTGCTGCCGCCGCTCGAGCGCCACGACGACTGCGACGCGGCCTTCGTCGGCGCCATCCGGGAGAACATTGCTGAAGCGCTGGAGGTGAGGATACCGGGGTTGCTCTTTTTTACTCAACGTTTGCGAGTATAACATTTTTTTTTAGGTAACCCGATACTAAAATATATCTTGCCTGGACATGGTTCTTTGTACCTACCTATAATACTAAGTAACTACAATCCAAAGGGGAGCCGAAAGTAATGGTGTTCTAGGAACCCTCCGCCACTGGAGTGTAACTATGAATGGAATCAATTTTATTTCTTTAAAACTTTATACATAAAGTTGTACAGAGGCGGACTTTATGCTAAAAGCGTTATCTGTCTACCTTGGTGATGTAGAAATGGAATGTGCAAAGGTGCAGTAAACTAATTGGAAATGATCAACTTTATATTATTCGTACATAACACACTAATAATAATAGCTAAATAGAGAAAATAAAATTACATACTTAAAAAAAAAAATATATATATACCTAAATTAATACACAGATACATAAGTTACTAATGTTGTGATGATTCAGCTGATCCATCAAGTAACAAAGTGCGTATTATCCTTCTATTTAAAAATTAAGGCGATTGGGTGCCATCCTAATTTCGGGAAGCAGGGCATTCCAGAGAAAAACAGATTGATCTAAAAAGAGCATCCAACGAATCCAGAAGAATGAGCAGGACATAAAAGATGCAGACTGTCGGTCGATCGAAGATCTCTACTGTGATGGGAGTGCAGGTATTGAAAGTTGGAAGTCAAGTATGAAGGGGCAGTAGTAGAGTTAGGAATGGAATAGAGTGTAGGGAGAGCGCGCAAACTATGTCGCTGGCGAATAGGGAACCATTTAAATTCAAAACGGCAAGAAGAAATATAGTCAAACTTACGAAGATTGAAAATGGAGTTTGAATTGAATGGAGTTTTTTTTTCTTTTTAAAGATAACTAGCAATGTGGGGTTGAGTCCCACATTACTAGCAATCTTGTTAACCCCTCATGCTAAGCTGAAAGGCTTGTAATACAAGCCTTTCAGCTTAGCTGGAGTGGGTTCACGTCGGTAGTATAATGGGTAGGATTCGAACCCGCAATAACGATATATACACACATCAAAAGTGTCTAGGGATCAAGCATTTTTATGCGGATTTCTTGAGATTGAGATGTGGCTTTGTAATAAATTTATGATTTTATAAATTTATATGGATCCTTTTTGGTGCATTTCATAATTTGAATCAGGAACTGTGAATCAAATTCGAGTAAAAGATGAAAATCAGCTGTCAATATTTTCCCTATAAAAACATACAACGCATTGAAGACATTATTAGTGCTACTGTTTCCCTACTACTGATTAAAACCAACGTTATTATGGAGCGGCGACGTCATTTAAGCAGGGAAGAAATGCTCAGAGCCGTGGGAATGATAGAAGCTGGTTCCCGGCAACGTACTGTGGCTTTAGCTCTGAATACAAGTCAGAGTGTTATCAGTCGACTTTGGACACGTTACCGAAGCACTGGTACCGTGGCTGAGCGCCATGGAGGACGGTATCGCTGCACCACACGGAGACAAGACCGATACATTCAAATCTTAACTCGAAGAGGTCCAACAATAACCGCCATGATGTTAGCCGTGAGGCTTCATCACTCTTCAGGGAACTTAATTAGCGACCAAACAGTCAGAAACCGCTTGCATGAAGTGAACCTTCATTCCCGAAGACCGCTACGGGTACCACCTATAGCAATGCACAATCGTAGGATTCGATATCAATGGGCTCTTGAACACAGAAATTGGGCAGAAGAACAATGGCGTTTCGTGTGCTTTTCTGATGAGTCTCGTTTTGGTATGAGACCGGATACAAGACGTATACGACACTGGAGAACCCCTGGACGCCAACAGCGATTAAAATCCTGCCAGGAAGTCCATCCTTATAGTGGTGGAACCATCATGGTATGGGCGGGTATTTGGATCGGCGGAAGAACTGAGTTGATTTGGATCAGAGGCAACCTCAACGCTCAAATTTATGCTGAGACGATTGTATCAGACGTCATCGTTCCTCTACAAGTGCAAATCGGTCCCTTATTTCAGTTAATGCATGATAATGCACGACCGCACACCGCAAGAGTTGTAAGACAGACTCTCGCCGCAGCTAACATCAATGTCCTGCCCTGGCCTGCTCAGTCGCCAGACTTGAACCCGATTGAGCATGCATGGGATATGCTACAGAGAAGAGCTCTGCCGAATATGGAGGGTATCCAGTCGCAAGAAGACCTTTTTTTGTTGTTGCAACGAACATGGGCGGCCATTCCACTGCGTGATTTGGATGAACTCATTTTGAGTATGCCAAACCGATGTTCTTGTGTTGTTAGTGTTCGCGGTAGAAACACGGATTATTAATTGTTTAAGTTACCCAATAAAATTTTAAAGAAAACTGTTATTTCAGTCTTTTTTTCGAACTTTAATGTTAGTGGTTCAAATGTCAAAAATCCCTTTATTAGGAAAATGGCAAATTTCTTTATTAATGCAAAGGTGACTTGGTTTATCGTTACTGTGACAAACGAAAACACTTTATTTGATGAATCCTTAAAGAAATAAAAGAAATAAAATCAATCAGGAGAAAAGTTATTGCAAAAATATATGTTGATCCCTAGACACTTTTGATGTGTGTATAATATACATCACCATAATCAATCAAAGGGAATATTAGCGTTTGGACGAGCATTAGTTTTGTTTTATACGGAAGACAGTTCTTGAGACGATACAAAGCCCGCAGAGTTGGCCATTAGTTACTTGAGTATGCCAGTTGATGGTGGTATCAAGGAATTAGGGGTGGTTCGCCTGATGAATCTTTATTTTCAATCAGGCAAGCCTTTTTTTTTTTTGGTGTGGCGGGAAAAAATTCTTACGAACACCCCCACCGTCCGGTGAAGACGGTGGAGGTAGTGTGGGGTATGCACCTACTAAAAAAACCCGCCGTGTATCGCTCGCCACCTTCGCGAACGGGCCGCCGGAATGTGTTATACCGTCGGCGGCCCGCCCAGTGGCAATGCCCGGACGCGATGTTGTTGCGTTCCGGGCATTTCACACCCACGCGGCCCCTGGATACACACAGGGTGCCGCGCCTCCACGGAAGGCCGCGGGCGAGGCAGATTACCCCGTACGCCCGCCCGCAGCCCCACCTAAGGCGGCATCAGGCGCAGATATGCGCGCCGACGCCGCCCGGTTCGCCGGCGACGGAGCGGATCCGCCAGGGAGCTCTCTTCCCTGACGCGCTCCGCCACCTCCTTGCGACCGCATTCCACGACCCCTCGCCCCGGACTATGGACAGAACCACGGCCGGCAACGAGAGGTCACTTCCGACCACTGCGGTGAGAACTCGACGCTGCCCCTCCCAAGCTGGACAATGCTGGAGGGTGTGTTGCGCCGAGTCCTCACCGCAGTCGCAGTGATGGCAACCGGGACTCGGTTCCCTCTTAGCGACCGTGTGCAGGTATTTCCCGAAGCACCCGTGCCCGGAAAAACCTGCACCAGCCGGAAGGCAAGGGTCCCGTGCTGCCGCCCCGCCCACTCCTCCAGGACCGGCTGGAGTGCCTCCACGGTTCGAACACCGGCCCGTGGAGCCTCCAGTCGGCCCTGCCACCGGGCCGTGATTGCCCGGTGTGCCTCACCGCGACAAGCGCGAAGCTCCTCGGGCAGAGGCACCGGACCCCCTGCCCGAACAGCCACCGCTTAATTTGGCGAGCACTTCCGCCTCCAAATCCCACGGGGGTGTGCCGGCCAATGCGCACGCCTCCTCTGCAGACACCGTGTGGTATCCGCATATGGCCCTGACCGCCATGGTCCGCTGGGGTCTCCCTAAGCGGACTCTATTCTGGGCGGTCAGGGACGCCGCCCATATGGGTACGCCGTAGAGAGCCATTGACCGCACCACCCCCGTGTACAACCGTCTACTCGAGGCACTAGCCCGCCCAGGTTCGGCAACAACCTCCCCAGTGCGGTCACAGTAGCCTCGAGCTTAGGCGCCAAAATGCGGAATGCAAGAGCCACCGTCCGTCTATCACTAGGCCCAGATACTTTATCTGGGCACCAGGCACACGTCGAACAGTCCCCTGAGGCGGTCCCCCATGTGGTCGAGGGTCAGGGCCAACACCCAGGCGGGAATCCCATCCGGCCCGGGAGCGGTGTTCTTCGAACTGTTATACGGGGTTTCGGAATTAGGTTTTTAAAAAAAATACTTTATATGAGCACAAGGTTAAAGTATATTGAAATAGTATATGAGATAGGATTTAGGAACTAGAATTTAAGTACAAGGATTTAGTACGACCGACCCGGACCGCTCTTCAAAACTATCTGCCTGTCTCGATGCCTAGTGCATCCTCCCAGAGCCAAAACTGCTGACTCTTCTATATTATATATGCAACTTAGCAGTTTGCCTTCAGTTGCTAGGTATAACAACCCCCCGCAGAAGACTGAAATTGGGGGAAAGGCCGAATTTCAGAATAGGCTTTAGACTATTTCTCTTAATCGGGGTAATTCGATTTCCGAGTTGCAACGTGATTCGTCAATATGCGGATTATCGGTATCTTCGGTACGAGTCGGTTTTACAAAAGATACATTAAACTTAGGTTTACGAGAATGTTTGAAAAATACAAAACTTAACTTAATTAATTTAAACATTACAAAGGATATAACTATTAAAGAGATTACAGAGGTAAATACAAAATGAGGGGTCTCATACTTTGCTAGAATGGGTTTTTCTTGGATGATTTCATTTAATTCGTGGAATAGCTTGTCGTTTCTTGAGTTAGTAGTTAGATCATCCAGATCAATATTTTGTAGTAAAGTAGGAGATAAAATCATGTTTGATTTTGTATCTTTATTGGTCAATTTACAACATGAGTCATTTATAATGCTATAATCTAAACTAGGGCTAGGAATAGTTATATTTAAGGCATTGTTTGTCGATATAAGTCTTACACTTTTCGTATAAACCGTGCACTGATTTGGAATGTTTAATACACCGGTACCGGACACTATTATTTCCCGTAATTCGGAAACACCGCACTCAATAGAGATTTTACTCAGGCGAGATTGCACAAAGATCCACCGATTGTTTATAAGTGGTTTCCAAATGTCTAATTCGCCGACTATATATCTGGTCTCACACTGAATTGGTATAGCACTGATTGTCTTTGTTAACAGTTCACTTTCACACGTAGGGTTACCGGTAGATAATAAAACCGAATGTATTTCACACAGGTAGAACTCAGAGTTTATCGTTTTACACCTATCTAAACTATCTAGATTACAAAAACTTAGCTTATCCTTAGAAATAGCAGTATATGAACTAGAGGGTAAAATTAAACTAAAGGTATTAGAGTCATCAATTTCATGAGGGGTAGGCAATGCAAGATTATGATACAGATTAAATTCGTCAATAGTGACTAAAGGTACATGTAAAACAAACACTAGCTTATTATTAAAGTAGTAACATGATACACTAGAAATACTTAGAATTATATGAATGTTATCTAAACTTAGAGAGATTGGAATCCCAGTGTCTCGAGACAGATGCCTGTCGTTATCAATTAGTTCCTGGTATAATTGCGCAGGTGATAATATGTTCGGATGTAGTATGTTTTGACTACTGAGCATTATTGCATTAGTCAAATCTTCTAACTGGAATGATAATGTAAGTAAAGAACTTTCCAAGCTCATAAGTATGGAGTGAACTTTTGTTTCTATAATTAACGTGTTTGACATTTCAGTCATATTATTTATTTGATTTAGAAGTACACTAAGTGAGTTGCTGACTATTTCTTGATTAGTTTTTAGTTTAGTTATTACCTTTGTATAGGAATCTAATGTGGAAGTAGTAATTATTATATTTTGTTTAATTAATTCTGCCATTTTCTTTTGGTCGTTTTGAACAGATTCTACAGCAGAATCGTATTTCGTAGCATCATCTTCATCGAGAGTGCCAAAAACGTGTTTGAACACGGTTCCTATACCGCCAAACCACGCGGATCGCTTATTGCGTTTGGAAATTAAATGAGAAATAGAATCATATTCGCGACAGACATCATTAAAGCGGACTGATAAAGGTGATAGTAGTTCTTGGCAGTGAGATCCACTAGAATGTTGACATGCATATCTAAAGGTTCCTAGAATTTCGTTTATGTTGGTTAAATGTGGCTTTATATAAGATATATCTATATAACTAATAATATTTAAATCACCCTTGATTATTTTAAGTTTTCCAATACTGTCGAAGTATATTCCTGAATTGGAAGGGTATGGCTTGATAAAGTCTTGTTGAGCATAGACTGTCGTGCTGAAAGAGAAATGAAACAGATAATAATCGTTTTGTTAATCACTTAAATGTTGTGTCGTTTCCGCTGGTTTAATTTCGTCGAAATGGTGTGTGATATGTCGTCTGTTGATGAGTAGAGTGACTGTATGGTTGTCATGAACTGAAATGATTTTATAAGGCCCTTTCCAGACGGGCGATAACGCTTTCCGTAGCCTCAAGTGATTCTTAAGATAAACATAATCACCAACTTTGTATTGTGGAGGTGTTCTCGTTCGCGAATCGTAATAAGCTTTGGACGATTCTTTAGATTTTAGGATGTTTTCTAATGCTTTCTCCCTAGTGTATTTCAATTTGTGTTGTAACATTTTTATATAATCTGAGTAAGTTGTGCCCGGACTAGGTTCGTATACGGAACTTGGGATGTGTGGTTTATGTCCGAATACCAATTCGTGTGGAGTAAATCGAGTAGTAGAGTGTACAGTGGTGTTATAAGTGAGCATTGCAGTGTAAACATATGTAGGCCAGTTGTCTTGATTTTCATTCGTGAATGATTTCAAATATTCTTTGAGGGTTGAATGACTGCGTTCTAAGGCTCCTTGAGTTTGAGGGTGGTATGGTGATGACCATAATTGTTTTATTTTCAGGAATTGGCATGTGACCTTAAAGAGGTCTGAGGTAAAATTTGTGCCTTGATCAGTGAGGATTGATTTAGGGATTCCAAATAGGGAAATGAAATGGATTAGGCAGTCTGCCGATTCTTCAGCCGTCGTGCTTCGAATGGGATAGGCTGTAGAGAATTTGGTAAGGTCATCTTGAATAGTAAGGATATATTTGAGTTTGGCAGGGCCAGATTCTGGCAAAGGTCCTACAATATCTATGACGATTCTCTGAAAAGGTGTAGTAGATGTACTAGTGATCTCCATAGGGGCTCTATTTAACCTTCTTAAGGCTTTGTTTTCTTGGCATAGTCTACATTTTTTAACGAAATCTTCTATATCTCCTCTCATTCCTTTCCAGTAGTATTAATCCCGAATTCTATTATACATACGTGATGAACCTAAGTGACCCGCTATTGGGATGTCATGATTTTCTCGCATTATTCGAGGTCTTTCGCTCAAGGTAGGATAGATTGTTTTATTTAAATAGACATGTATGCGGATTTTGGTATTATGAAATAGGAAAGTTAATATGTTATAGAGTTTAGTATAAGAATGTTGATCGAATGGATTCTTAAAGTCGGAGATCGCGATATCAGTAGTTAGGTTAGTAGATTGATTTAGAAGGTTGGATTGTAAAATTGAGTCTCTTACTTTTTTCAGAGTGTCGTAAATAGCCGGATAGGCGGATTCGTCGAAGTGATGGACTTTAGTGAATAGAAGGTAAACGATTTTGTCTTCATATTTTGTCTTTAAGAAAGAGTACGGTTCGAATTCAGCATTTAGGATTTCTTCTCTATTTGTATTATGGGATAATATTTCAGGAATATAGGGATTACATTCATCTAGATCCATAGACGTGGGAATTAAGATAGTCTTACATGTAGATTTTAGCAGGTTTTCATTGTGTTCTTTTAGTATAGTATTGGAAATAGTATCTTTATTTTTGATTGATTTTAGAAATTTGGAGTAATCGTCGTTGTTTGGGACATTGGATTGTGAGTGAGTATCAAGTTGTGAGTTGGGTTCTATTGGAGAGGGAACATTGAGGTCTTGAAGGTTTTGGTTTGAGTCGCTTCTAGGGCTAATACCTAAGTCATGTCCCAGATCTAGTAGTGGTTCTTCGTTCTGAACTATTGGGAGTTCTGAAGTTGGATTGGGAGTAATATTCAAATCAGGATTAGTATTTTGGTTTTGATTTAGTAAGTCATCATTATTAAATGAGAAAGGAATAGGAGATAGTAATGGTAAAAGAGGATCTTCTAATTGATAATCGGCCTCTTCGATAGAGTCTGGTAATAATAGATCCAGCGAGGGTGAACCTTCATTGTCAACTGGGTTGACGGGGAATCTGGACAGTGCATCTGCATTAGTATTAGTCTTACCTTTCCTATGAACAATATCGTAGTCAAATTCTTCTAGTCTAAGTCGCCAGCGGACTAGTCTCGAACCAGGATCTTTGCAATTGAATAACCATTGAAGTGGTTTGTGATCAGTAATTATGGTGAACTTGTATCCGTAGAGATAGGGACGAAAGGCTTTTGTTCCGAAGACAATGGCAAGGCATTCCTTCTCAGTGACACTGTAATTGCATTCAGCTTTGTTAAGTGTGCGAGAGGCGTATGCGATAGGGCGGTCTTTTCCAATCTGCCCTTGGGACAAAATGGCGGATACAGCGAAATTTGAGGCGTCGCATGTGAGTAAAAACGGTTTCGAGAAGTCAGGGTATGCTAAGACCGGTGATGTAGTGAGTTTCATTTGAAGAGTTTCGCAAGCTAGTTGCTGTTCATTTTTCCATTCAAAGAGTGCATCTTTTTTGAGAAGAGATGTTAAAGGTTTAGCCAGTTTTGAAAAGTCGGGAATAAATCGTCGATAATATGAAACGAGTCCTAAGAAGGATTTTACGTCTTTTGGACATTTTGGTATTGGGAATTCTGTGATGGCTTTTATCTTTCCTGGGTTTGGTTTTACTCCGTCTCTATTTATGAGATGACCAAGATACGCGACTTCTCTACATAAAAACTCGCATTTGTCTGGTTGTAACTTGAGATTATAATTCCGAAGTCTTTCGAAGATTTTGGATAAGTTAAAGATATGGCTGGATAAATCTGGCGAGTAGCAGACGATATCATCAAGATATACGAAACAGCGAGAACCTTGTAGACCTGAGAGACATGTATTCATTAGTTTTTGAAAAGTTGAAGGGGCATTTTTAAGTCCAAATGGCATTCTTGTGAATTGGAAATGACCCTGTGGTATAGAAAAGGCTGTTTTAGGAGCATCCTCAGCGGAAATTGGTATTTGATGGAATCCTGAGGCTAGATCAAGGGTTGTGAAATATTGGCTTTTCCCGAGTTGGTCTAGTATTTCAGTAATTTGAGGGATTGGATACGTTTCGCCAATAGTGATATCGTTTAGTTTTCTGTAATCTATTACGACTCTCCATTTTCGTTGTCCCGAAGCATCTAATTTTTTGGGAACGACCCAGATGGGTGAAGACCAGGGGGAGACAGAAGGTTTAATGATATTTTGTTCTAACATTTTATTCATCTGGTTCTCTACCTCCTTTTTGTGACATTCTGGAAATCTATAGGTTTTGGTTTGAATAGGAGTTTCAGTGTTAGTTCGAATTTTATGTTCTGTGGTAGTAGTAAACGAGAGTTGGTCTTCTGGAAGGTGAAAGATATCGGAATATTCGGAACAGACTTGTAACAGTGCACTTGTTTCTTCAGAATTGAGATGGGAGATTCTGAGTTGTTTGAGGACTTTGTTAGTTCTAGCATAGGTATTGGAAAGAGACTGTGATTGTGAAAGAGACATACAGGATTTCAATTCTAATGGTTCTAGGGTAAGATTTAGATTAGGGTGAAGTACAACGGGATCTTCAGAGACGTTGACGATGGTGATATTAATGCGGTTGTTTTCCTTCACGTTAACTATACAATTCGCGATTAGTAATGATTTAGAAATATGTTGATCTAGGATTATGCCTTCTTGGATTTGTGGGTTACTGACTGTGCATTCAATAACAGTTTCTGACCTAGGGGGAATAGTATATAATGGTTCAGCGAAATTTAGCTTGATTGAATCGTCTTCTATACGTAGGACTCCTTCGTTGTAATCGATTTGGCATTTTAAGTTTTTCAAAAGGTCGTTACCAATAATTCCATCATAAAGTAGACTGATGTCTTCGACCACATGAAATTCATGCATGTAATTAGTTGAATTTTTGAATACTTGCATCATAAAACTACCCATCGTAGGCGTAACGTCGTCACCAGGGTCGATTCCTTTAAGTGTGATTATATTCTCGCTTAATTTTGGCATTTTAGTCATAGAGTTTAATTGCAGCAAACTCACACAGGAACCAGTGTCTACTAGAAAAGATAATGCTCGCTCGGCTACAGGGGTTTGAATTCTAACATGAGGTAAGTAACGTTTATTTGTATTTCTTCTGATTTCGTAAATTTTAATATGTTTTGTTTTATTGTGTTTCAGGTTCGGAGAATGAGTGTGTTCAAAAGTTGAAGGAAACGGATCTCCAGCCATTGTGATTGGATCAATGATGGAATTTAGTGTTTTGGTAACAGATTTTGGTGATTTAGTAACAGGATTCAGTGGATTTGATTTAGTATTCACAGGATTCAGTGGATTTGATGATTTAGCATTGACAGGATTTAGTGGATACAGTGGATTCAGTGGATTTGATTTAGTATTGACAGGATTCAGTGGATACAGTGGATTCAGTGGATTCAGTGGATTCAGTGATGGATTCAGTGGATTCAGTGGATTTGATTTAGTATTGACAGGATACAGTGGATTCAGTGATGGATTCAGTGGATTTGATTTAGTATTGACAGGATTCAGTGGATTTGATTTAGTAGTGACAGGATTCAGTGGATACAGTGGATTCAGTGGATTTGATTTAGTATTGACAGGATACAGTGGATTCAGTGATGGATTCAGTGGATTTGATTTAGTATTGACAGGATACAGTGGATTCAGTGATGGATTCTGTGGATTTGATTTAGTATTGACAGGATTCAGTGGATTTGATTTAGTAGTGACAGGATTCAGTGGATACAGTGGATTCAGTGGATTTGATTTAGTTTTGACAGGATTAAGTGGATTCAGTGATGGATTCAGTGGATTTGATTTGGTAGTATGATGTTGGATCTTGGAAACAGTGGATACAGTGAATTTTGGTGTATCGGCTTTAAATCTATGGTAATTTCCAGAGCGATACCTATCCGGAAATTTTATTCGTTTAAATTATTACTATCAGTTTCATCATATCCAGCATCATCAGATTGAACGTTGAAGGTTCTACGAGGAGGACTCGGTTGGGGGTTATTCTGACGGGCAGATGGTGTCTGGGCGTTAGATTGTGTTTTAGAATTGTTATATTGTCGTTTGCGACAGTTTTCAATTGTATGGCCTATGTTCTTACAGTAACGACAGACAACATCGCTGGTATGAGCATTCTTTGGATGTTCAAATCGTGAGGTTTGAGGAGTTGGAAAACGATTAGGGCGAGATGTGAATCTTGGTCTCTCATTGGAACTATTTTGTGTGGGCTTTCTTATGAGACCAGACATTATTTTTTCCTCCGCGACCGCAAAGTTGATGGCTGAATTTAATGTAAGAGGGTCGCGACATCTAACTATTTGTGACAATCGTGGTTGAAGGCCAACGACAAAAGTATGCAGTGCGAGGTCCTCCATAGCTGACACTCGACCGGCGAGTTCTGATTTTTTTGATTTAAGGTACATGATTTTGATTTCCGTTAGGAGTTTGGCAAGGCATGTTTCTATTCTGAGGGAATATTGATTTACGCTTTCTAAATGGGCTTGTTTACATTCCTGAAGTTCTGAAAGCAAGTGGGCATAGTGTTTTCTTTCCCCAAATTGCTGTTTTAGAAACTCTACTAGTTGTTCGAAATTTTCGAACTCTTTTATGATGCATGTCGTTTCAGCTTTGCCTGTGAGTTGACTTAAAATATATTTAAACAAAATGGGTTTCTGTGAGGCATTCGCAATACTATAAGCACTTTGACAATTTGAGAGAAAAGAATTCAAGGTTTCTCTAGACCCGTCAAAGGGTTTGATAAATTTTAACAAAACATTAAGCCCTACATTCTCTTGGGGTGGATCTGGGGTAGTTTTTTTTGAAACGACAGGATTTTCTTTTTTTAGTTCTGCTTTCTCTTGAGATTGCGCTGGTGTGGTTTTGGAAACACTGGGATTCTCTTTATCCGACATTATGTGACTTAAAATTAATCATACAAAACAATAATAATAGAAATAAATGTGTTATAGCCGTCTCTACTATAAGTTAGCAGTAGCGGCGAGAGCTTATCATAGCCCTGTCTGAGAATGTTAAGTATAAACAAATCGTAGGCGGGCAGATACAGGGAATTATTGAATATTACAACAGTACCTAGGATTAATGATATCATATAAGAAATTATTTATAGAACAAAACTCTGAGTTCACACAACATAAAACGTAATTTTTAAAGTTTTTCAGGCGTAGAAGTTGTAAGTATTTGTCACTCACAGAAATATTCCAACGGCGAATATAAGAATTTGCACGAAGCTCGTCATCTCGGTTCCACCAGAGATTGATGTACAGGCACGACCAATGGATAGATACGAGCACCCTTGCTCGTATTGGAGATGGAATCGGGCTTGTAGTTTACTCGATTGCACTGTGCGCGTATGCGTGATTGACACTGGTACACTGATTTCGAAACACTTATTTGAAATTGTACAAATGACCCCTAAATTTTTGCACTTTTCACTTTGGGATATTCCGAAGACGTATACTCGGGTACGTAGCGCTTTTCGGTATCCCACCGCTGCCACCAAATGTTATACGGGGTTTCGGAATTAGGTTTTTAAAAAAAATACTTTATATGAGCACAAGGTTAAAGTATATTGAAATAGTATATGAGATAGGATTTAGGAACTAGAATTTAAGTACAAGGATTTAGTACGACCGACCCGGACCGCTCTTCAAAACTATCTGCCTGTCTCGATGCCTAGTGCATCCTCCCAGAGCCAAAACTGCTGACTCTTCTATATTATATATGCAACTTAGCAGTTTGCCTTCAGTTGCTAGGTATAACAGAACGCATTCGAAGAACAGTCGCGCCCACCTCCCCTTCGGTGACAGGCGGCACAGTTGTGTCGGCCTCCCGGTCATCGGTCTCATCCCCGAAGACCATCACCGGGGGCGTGTGCTCTGCCTGCAGCGGGAATAAGCCCTGGAGCACGTCCGCAAGGAAATGAGCTGGAAAGTCTCAGTAAGGGGGGGACCCCGCCGAGCGGAGCTTGTTCATCGCCGCTCGATATGGGTGACCCCAAGAGTCACGGTCGAGACCCTTCAGCATCTCCTCTCTCGCCCTCTCCTTGGCGCGACAGATAGCCAGCTTAAAGGCGTCACTCGCCTGGCGATACGCCTCATAAAGCTGGCTCACCTCCTGGACATCACGGTGACAAGTCCGGCTGCGGGTATAGGACCTCCGCGCACTGATGCAAGCGGCGCGGAGGGATGCAAGCTCCTGGGACCACCAATACACCCCCTTCCTCTGGAGGCGACGTCGTGAGCGGGGCATGGCCGCAACGCAGATCTGCGTAAACGCATCTCGAATGCGGCCAGCCATGACGTCCACCTCTTCGGTAGGAGGCGGAGACGACCATGATGCCACGATGGCCGCCTCATCCAGCAGGTCCCTGTCCAACGTACCCACAGCTCACCGCGGAAACCGAGGCGTTCTGCGCGCCGTGCCCTTGTCTCTGATCGACAAGGCCGGGGAATGCAGCGCAGCGGAGCTCACGATTGCCACGGAGCCGTCCCGGTCACCCACCCAATTCGGGCGGGGAAGAACAAAGTAGGGCTCCGCGGCTACGGCGACATCTATCGACCACTCCGCCATGACCTGCAGGACAAGGTCCTGGGCACTGGCGCAGTGGTTGACATTCGTCTGGAGGATAGTGGAAAGGCCGCTATCCATTTAGGAATGCGGCACTACATCCATCTCATCCTCCACCTCTATCGGCGGCTGAGTACCGAACTGAGCCTGGGTCGCCTGGCTGCTGCCCGGAAGTGGCTTGGAAGCCTTAGGAGGCTTGCATCCCTCCCGCCCCATCATATGATTGGCAGGTAATTTGCCAGGCGCGCACATGGGGCAGTGGGGGGCGGCTGTACATTCTGCCGCCCTATGTCCCAGTTGACCACAGCGATAGCAGAGTCTGCTGCAGTCAAACCCACTGGTGCATTTGGGTCGCAAGTGACCCGTCGACATACATTTGAAACACCTCGCGTGCCTCGCCTCCAGAAGGGTGATCCTGGCGGAAGAAAGACCCACAAGGAGGCGGCCCGCTTCGGTCAGGGCTTTGGCTGAAGCGACGGGGCAGCGCACCTACGCGACACCAACTCCTCCGCGACCGCGGCGGATGGCGCCGTCCTCACGACCCCGGCGGCGCATTGAGTCTTTTCTTCAATCGCCAACCGCACCTCCTCAGCCGTGATAGAGTCGTCCAGTCCCGAAATACGCAGCTCCGCGCACTTCGTAGGTCTGGCGATCTTGACGCCATCTTTCCCCGCAGCAAGCCTCCGCAGCGTCTCCGCGACGAGGTCCGCCACCACGCCGTCCTGACCAGGACACTCTAAGGTTCTAGTCCCGGTCAGGGCGTGGCGAAAGGAGAACCCCACGCCAAGATTGTTGGCGTTCAATCAGGCAAGCCTGCACCAGCCCTCGAATCAATCAACTAAGTCGCCACTCATATCACCACTAGCTGTCGCCTGCGTGAATGACTTTACCTCCTTAGGGATTGATATTTAAAAAGGCTGAATTAGAAATACATGTTCCTTTATTTTAAATCAAAAAGACAAATACATCATTTCACAGATCTAACTTTAAAACTTATACAGTTTCATACAAACTTGCAACACTAATTTTACCCCTTTAAATTTCCAAAAATCCTTTCTTAGCACGAACAACATTTAAATTATAACCTTCATCATCTGATGAAGGTTATAATATAAATGTCAGTCAGTAATTTAAATGTTGACATAACTTAAGATTTTTGTTTTTTATTATTTTGTTTTAATTGATTTTATATTGTATTGCTTCAATTTTTGATTTCATTTGGTTATTTTAATTTTATTTAAATCATGTTAATTTGATGTTATTGTAAATTTAATTATAATTTAGTGTTTATGACTAATTATTCTAATTACCCAATAATAAATGCATTTATTAATTATAATTTATTTATTAGTAACCGTTTGCATACCAAATTTCAGCGCAATCCATTCAGTGGTTTGAGCTGTGTGTTGATAGATTAGTCAGTAACGATTGTCTATATACCTGTGTTGTGTGACTCCCAGATAGAACAGACGTCGTTCAAGTGGGAGCAGCTGAACGTGTGTGTGTGTGTTGATAGATCAGTCAGTAACGGTTGTCTATATACCTATGTGTTGTGTGACTCCCAGATAGAACAGACGTCGTTCAAGTGGGAGCAGCTGAACGTGTGTGTGTGTTGATAGATCAGTCAGTAACGGTTGTCTATATACCTATGTGTTGTGTGACTCCCAGATAGAACAGACGTCGTTCAAGTGGGAGCAGCTGAACGTGTGTGTGTGTTGATAGATCAGTCAGTAACGGTTGTCTATATACCTATGTGTTGTGTGACTCCCAGATAGAACAGACGTCGTTCAAGTGGGAGCAGCTGAACGTGTGTGTGTGTTGATAGATCAGTCAGTAACGGTTGTCTATATACCTATGTGTTGTGTGACTCCCAGATAGAACAGACGTCGTTCAAGTGGGAGCAGCTGAACGTGTGTGTGTGTTGATAGATCAGTCAGTAACGGTTGTCTATATACCTATGTGTTGTGTGACTCCCAGATAGAACAGACGTCGTTCAAGTGGGAGCAGCTGAACGTGTGTGTGTGTTGATAGATCAGTCAGTAACGGTTGTCTATATACCTATGTGTTGTGTGACTCCCAGATAGAACAGACGTCGTTCAAGTGGGAGCAGCTGAACGTGTGTGTGTGTTGATAGATCAGTCAGTAACGGTTGTCTATATACCTATGTGTTGTGTGACTCCCAGATAGAACAGACGTCGTTCAAGTGGGAGCAGCTGAACGTGTGTGTGTGTTGATAGATCAGTCAGTAACGGTTGTCTATATACCTATGTGTTGTGTGACTCCCAGATAGAACAGACGTCGTTCAAGTGGGAGCAGCTGAACGTGTGTGTGTGTTGATAGATCAGTCAGTAACGGTTGTCTATATACCTATGTGTTGTGTGACTCCCAGATAGAACAGACGTCGTTCAAGTGGGAGCAGCTGAACGTGTGTGTGTGTTGATAGATCAGTCAGTAACGGTTGTCTATATACCTATGTGTTGTGTGACTCCCAGATAGAACAGACGTCGTTCAAGTGGGAGCAGCTGAACGTGTGTGTGTGTTGATAGATCAGTCAGTAACGGTTGTCTATATACCTATGTGTTGTGTGACTCCCAGATAGAACAGACGTCGTTCAAGTGGAAGCAGCTGAACGTGTGTGTGTGTTGATAGATCAGTCAGTAACGGTAGTCTATATACCTATGTGTTGTGTGACTCCCAGATAGAACAGACGTCGTTCAAGTGGGAGCAGCTGAACGTGTGTGTGTGTTGATAGATCAGTCAGTAACGGTTGTCTATACCTAGTCTGGCCATAAATACTGTTACAATTAAAAATAAGAAAGATATTACATTTGAATTTGGAATCTGTCATTTTTATACGATTGTTCATTGTATTTTCTAATTTTGGCGCCAATACATTGTACAATATTTTGCTATATTAAAATGGAGTGGGGTGATAAAGAAAACCGAATCGCTGTGATTGCATTACACAAAGTTGGTATGGAGCCGAATGTAATTTTTAAAACTCTCCATACGCCTGGTATTTGTCAAATGTTTGTGTACCGGGCTATTAATAGGTACAATGAGACCTTCTCTGTTTGTGACAGAAAAAGATCTGGCCGTCCACGTAGTGTTCGTACGAAAATGGTGGTCAAAGCAGTAAGGGAAAGAATTCGAAGAAATCCTGTCCGAAAGCAAAAGATTTTATCTCGGGAGATGAAGATAGCACCCAGAACCATGTCACGCATTTTAAAAGATGACTTAGGACTTGCAGCCTATAAGAGACGCACTGGTCATTTTTTAACTGATAATTTAAAAAAGAATAGGGTGGTAAAATCGAAGCAACTACTGAAGCGGTACGCAAAGGGAGGTCACAGAAAAATTTTGTTTACGGATGAGAAAATCTTTACAGTTGAGCAACATTTTAACAAACAAAATGACCGTATTTATGCTCAAAGCTCTAAGGAAGCTTCCCAATTAGTCGACAGAGTGCAACGTGGGCATTATCCGACTTCAGTGATGGTTTGGTGGGGTGTTAGCTATGAAGGAGTGACTGTGCCATATTTTTGTGAAAAAGGTATCAAAACATCGGCACAAGTGTATCAAGATACCATTCTTGAGAAGGTAGTTAAACCCCTTAACAACACCATGTTCAATAACCAAGTATGGTCCTTCCAACAAGACTCAGCGCCGGGTCATAAAGCTCGGTCCACGCAGTCTTGGTTGGAAGTGAACGTTTCGGACTTCATCAGAGCTGAAGACTGGCCGTCGTCTAGTCCCAATCTTAATCCGCTGGATTATGATTTATGGTCAGTTTTAGAGAGTATGGCTTGCTCTAAACGCCATGATAATTTGGAGTCCCTAAAACAATCCATACGATTGGCAGTGAAGAATTTTCCCATGGAAAGAGTGCGTGCTTCTATTGATAACTGGCCTCAACGTTTAAAGGACTGTGTTGCAGCCAATGGAGACCACTTCGAATAAGCTTTTTATATTTTGAATTGTTTTTTATTTATGTATTAAACTAACACAATGTAAAAGTAATAAATATTATTTGCAATAAAAAAAAATGTTTTTTCTTCGTAACAATATTTATGGCTAGACTAGGTATACCTATGTGTTGTGTGACTCCCAGATAGAACAGACGTCGTTCAAGTGGGAGCAGCTGAACGTGTGTGTGTGTTGATAGATCAGTCAGTAACGGTTGTCTATATACCTATGTGTTGTGTGACTCCCAGATAGAACAGACGTCGTTCAAGTGGGAGCAGCTGAACGTGTGTGTGTGTTGATAGATCAGTCAGTAACGGTTGTCTATATACCTATGTGTTGTGTGACTCCCAGATAGAACAGACGTCGTTCAAGTGGGAGCAGCTGAACGTGTGTGTGTGTTGATAGATCAGTCAGTAACGGTTGTCTATATACCTATGTGTTGTGTGACTCCCAGATAGAACAGACGTCGTTCAAGTGGGAGCAGCTGAACGTGTGTGTGTGTTGATAGATCAGTCAGTAACGGTTGTCTATATACCTATGTGTTGTGTGACTCCCAGATAGAACAGACGTCGTTCAAGTGGGAGCAGCTGAACGTGTGTGTGTGTTGATAGATCAGTCAGTAACGGTTGTCTATATACCTATGTGTTGTGTGACTCCCAGATAGAACAGACGTCGTTCAAGTGGGAGCAGCTGAACGTGTGTGTGTGTTGATAGATCAGTCAGTAACGGTTGTCTATATACCTATGTGTTGTGTGACTCCCAGATAGAACAGACGTCGTTCAAGTGGGAGCAGCTGAACGTGTGTGTGTGTTGATAGATCAGTCAGTAACGGTTGTCTATATACCTATGTGTTGTGTGACTCCCAGATAGAACAGACGTCGTTCAAGTGGGAGCAGCTGAACGTGTGTGTGTGTTGATAGATCAGTCAGTAACGGTTGTCTATATACCTATGTGTTGTGTGACTCCCAGATAGAACAGACGTCGTTCAAGTGGGAGCAGCTGAACGTGTGTGTGTGTTGATAGATCAGTCAGTAACGGTTGTCTATATACCTATGTGTTGTGTGACTCCCAGATAGAACAGACGTCGTTCAAGTGGGAGCAGCTGAACGTGTGTGTGTGTTGATAGATCAGTCAGTCACGGTTGTCTATATACCTATGTGTTGTGTGACTCCCAGATAGAACAGACGTCGTTCAAGTGGGAGCAGCTGAACGTGTGTGTGTGTTGATAGATCAGTCAGTAACGGTTGTCTATATACCTATGTGTTGTGTGACTCCCAGATAGAACAGACGTCGTTCAAGTGGGAGCAGCTGAACGTGTGTGTGTGTTGATAGATCAGTCAGTAACGGTTGTCTATATACCTATGTGTTGTGTGACTCCCAGATAGAACAGACGTCGTTCAAGTGGGAGCAGCTGAACGTGTGTGTGTGTTGATAGATCAGTCAGTAACGGTTGTCTATATACCTATGTGTTGTGTGACTCCCAGATAGAACAGACGTCGTTCAAGTGGGAGCAGCTGAACGTGTGTGTGTGTTGATAGATCAGTCAGTAACGGTTGTCTATATACCTATGTGTTGTGTGACTCCCAGATAGAACAGACGTCGTTCAAGTGGGAGCAGCTGAACGTGTGTGTGTGTTGATAAATCAGTCAGTAACGGTTGTCTATATACCTATGTGTTGTGTGACTCCCAGATAGAACAGACGTAGTTCAAGTGGGAGCAGCTGAACGTGTGTGTGTGTTGATAGATCAGTCAGTAACGGTTGTCTATATACCTATGTGTTGTGTGACTCCCAGATAGAACAGACGTCGTTCAAGTGGGAGCAGCTGAACGTGTGTGTGTGTTGATAGATCAGTCAGTAACGGTTGTCTATATACCTATGTGTTGTGTGACTCCCAGATAGAACAGACGTCGTTCAAGTGGGAGCAGCTGAACGTGTGTGTGTGTTGATAGATCAGTCAGTAACGGTTGTCTATATACCTATGTGTTGTGTGACTCCCAGATAGAACAGACGTCGTTCAAGTGGGAGCAGCTGAACGTGTGTGTGTGTTGATAGATCAGTCAGTAACGGTTGTCTATATACCTATGTGTTGTGTGACTCCCAGATAGAACAGACGTCGTTCAAGTGGGAGCAGCTGAACGTGTGTGTGTGTTGATAGATCAGTCAGTAACGGTTGTCTATATACCTATGTGTTGTGTGACTCCCAGATAGAACAGACGTCGTTCAAGTGGGAGCAGCTGAACGTGTGTGTGTGTTGATAGATCAGTCAGTAACGGTTGTCTATATACCTATGTGTTGTGTGACTCCCAGATAGAACAGACGTCGTTCAAGTGGGAGCAGCTGAACGTGTGTGTGTGTTGATAGATCAGTCAGTAACGGTTGTCTATATACCTATGTGTTGTGTGACTCCCAGATAGAACAGACGTCGTTCAAGTGGGAGCAGCTGAACGTGTGTGTGTGTTGATAGATCAGTCAGTAACGGTTGTCTATATACCTATGTGTTGTGTGACTCCCAGATAGAACAGACGTCGTTCAAGTGGGAGCAGCTGAACGTGTGTGTGTGTTGATAGATCAGTCAGTAACGGTTGTCTATATACCTATGTGTTGTGTGACTCCCAGATAGAACAGACGTCGTTCAAGTGGGAGCAGCTGAACGTGTGTGTGTTGATAGATCAGTCAGTAACGGTTGTCTATATACCTATGTGTTGTGTGACTCCCAGATAGAACAGACGTCGTTCAAGTGGGAGCAGCTGAACGTGTGTGTGTGTTGATAGATCAGTCAGTAACGGTTGTCTATATACCTATGTGTTGTGTGACTCCCAGATAGAACAGACGTCGTTCAAGTGGGAGCAGCTGAACGTGTGCGCGCGCGCGTCGCGGCGCCGTGACGTCACGGCTGACGTCACGCGCCTCGCGCATCAGGTCAAGGAGGTGCTGCCCACGGTGCCTCTCAGAGATATACTTAGGGATCTTGGTAAGTTTGCTTGTGTGTTCATTATTTGATATTTCCCACAAATACAAGACTGTTTTATCGCCTGACCAAAAAATAAAAAACCAGGGAGCTATGTTTGTAATTTTACTTCCAACACTTGTATGTTCTTTGATTACGGCACCCAAAGACCTAGACATAACAGACAATTGTGATTATCGCTTCCATTCAATTTGTGAGATTTCACCTTGTTTATATGTCTCTCCTACTATCTATACTCTGTGTTATGTGACGTTTTGATATTAAAGTTTGTCAGTTGAAGAAATTAATTCTATTATTTTATTCAACATGGCAAGGTTTTTTATTTTCCTGGTCAGGCTATAACTTAAAATCTTGCTTTATTTCAGAAACGACGAAAATTGTTTAGGCTTCAGTGGTCGGTCAATATAAAATGATAATTCATGGTGCCATATCTTATTTGTTTATTTGTAATATTTTAATGACGATTTTATGGCAGCTAGATAATCCGACTTAACATCCGAATATGAAACATCAAAAACGTTGTTACAAAAATAAGAAACAAATCACAAATCATTACCATACAATTTTTCTTTCATTTTTTTTTTATGAGCCATCCATCTATTGACTTATATTGAATATGATATAAATTTTGTTGTGTTGATGTTTGAGATTTCTATAGCCTCGTGCATTCCTGAGATAAGATGAGGTGGTGAAAAAGAATTCAATATTACATTTTAATAGTTTCATGTGTTTCTACGAAAAATACTCTTGACAGACAGCAAAATAATCATATAAAAGTTCCAATCTTTTTACCTTCAACTGTTATCATTGCAAACAAATCAATCTGTATAAAATGCTACAAAAAAGTTTTAAATCTAATACATTTTCATCCAACAGCAAATACACGCAGCGTAGACGTCACAATCACAAATTTCTTAGAAGGAGTGACCCCCTACACCCCCGAGCCGGACCCCCCGTTAGAACCCCGTCCCAGCACATCACAAGTGACCCCCCGGTACGTGACTCCCGCCCCTACGGGGGTCTTCCCAAAAAGCGCAAAGGAAAGACAAGTCAGCTTCCAAGAGAAGAAAGCTCAAATGATTGCGGAAGCGAGGCAGAGGTATATAGAGAAACACGGACTCAATGTAGCTTTGAACAACTGTTGAAGAGTGGACGATTTGTTGTTTATGTTTTTGGAATTAAATGATGTTTGTATTCGATATGGTTTGATTGTACAGGCATAGACGCGGATCCAGGGTTTTATGGCAGAGCTCGACTTGGCTGAGGGTAGTTTTTAACCCCCCTAATGTTAAAGGAGTTATGTAATAAGTTTCTACGTACTATTTGTTCGTATGTTAAAAGGAGGTACTGTTTAATGTGTTTATCTTTGTGTCTGTGGCTAGGTAGTTCCTAAACGACTGGACCGATTTCGATGTGTTTTTTTAGAAAGTTATTAAGTAAGGTAAACACTAAAGGGCTCACTTGGGTGATAAATGGTTTTGGTGTTTGGAGTCTCTTGTCCCTGCCCCCCTGGATCCGCTAGTGAAGGCATCGGTTTTTGGCCATGTGACATGTTATGCAATATGTAGTCTGTACTGATATCAGCAAAGGGCTGCCTGGCCATGAAGCGGAGCGAGGCTGTGCATCTCAAATTTCTGATCCACTCCAGTGGACATCCATTCAATACAATGCAATCCTATTGGTTAAGATTTCTCCGTTTCTCCGCTCCACAGCCTTGTTCCGCTTCAATGGACGGGCAGCCTTATAGAAAAGTAATGGGATAATAGTAGTGTAGTGAAAGCTAACTTATGGATTCAAGAAATACTTATTGAGATATCATTTTATGTGACGAAATAGATAAAAGACATCAAGTAATATTATTTGTATAAGTATCTTTAAACAAAATGTATAAACTGAGGGTTAAGGAAGTATACACAAAATTGCTTATTTTAAATGGTCAAATTATGTTAGCTAATTTGGTTAGTCAACTGAATAAATTTAATCGATTGATAGAGTTGTGTTGTTCATGGAATAAACATTAGTCATACGTTTCGAGATCGAATTAAATCTGTATAAAATCGATTGATATAAAGTTTTATCGAATAGATTCGAGAATATAGAATGTGTTTAGCTGTAAACACGTCGGCACAAAAACCTTTGCGAATAGAAATTGGAAGTTTCGTGTTGAAAAGTAATGAACACTGTATATTGAAAAGACATAAACAACGAAATTGTCTACATTAGACGGTAAGACGATATAAAAGTGATTAGTTAGTTAGTGCCTAAATAGATCGTATAGTTAAACTTTAATTGGACTAATTGTACATCCACATTACAGTTATATATATGTATAAGACTAAAGTGAAGATAGGTATTTATAATTATCAATTTTGTAGTTTTTAAATTATATTTTGCACTAATTCGATTATATTGGCTTTAGCACCAAAATTTAAAGAACCAGCGCAAACCTGTCAAAACGCCGTTAAGAGAATGGGACTGACTAAACTTAACCCTATTATCTATGCCATACGGTTAATAATCGCATGTCAAAACTAAACTGATCGCGGGCGCCCAGGTGCTTTATTGCTTGCGATTTTCAACCTTATGTAATAGAAAAATAAGGTTTGGCAGTCACAAGAAAAACTACGCGAGTTGCATATAGACTTTGTGACGTGAGACATGACACTTTAGTTGTAATCTTCTAATGTGACGTCACAACGCAACAACATGCGTCGTGTCGCTTGGCGATGCGGCAACGAAACTGTAAAATTACAAATTTCCAAACTTTCTACTTTCTATTAGAGAAAACATAATAAATGTTGATAAACTTTCGCGATTTGTACACATTATGAAAATATATATATTACGGGTCTTAATCGCGTGAATAATTTAAGGTAAAATACCTTGTTTATTGCCCGACGATACCACGGCCGTTGTAATACGGTCGAATACGGTACCCGTACTATATATATTTTCATAATAAAACATAATAAGGTCTTATGTGCTGGCGCATATACAATGAAGTAAACCGTAAACGTGTCAGAGAAAAATAAACATTAAGTATATTTGCATAAGGTATACATCAATATCAACGTGGTCGCCATATCAGGTTAACTGTAAAATTTGTCAGGCCACACCTTTCTAACTCCTTAAGAGGAGTGAGATGGGAAAATGACTTGAAGGCGGCAATCGATGTGTTGAAGAAAACTTTGTCATTGTTCCGTTGTTGTAATTGTGATGTGGATGTAAACATTACGTTACATAATTGAGAATCCTTCCAAAGTGATTACATTTCATCAAGTTTAGTTTTATCACAGTGTAATAACTCATACAGTCGTTCGACGATGCCGTCTAGACGAAGCAATCCTGTGGGGGGGGGGGGGGGGTTGAGGACAGACAACGACATACAGTCAGCAAGGTCGTACCCAAGATCATGTTTAGATGGTAAAAATGACTAAACGCCGGCCAAATGTATACTGTGTACCTACTTCTTTGCAATTTCAGGGGGGGGGGGGGGTCCAAAATAATGTTTAGGGCTGGCTTATTTTAATTCTAAACAGTGTCGCTCATTGTTATCGACTTTTATCACAACTAAGGAGGCGTCGACACTGTATGCTATTTATACTGTGGTTTTATAGTAAAATTGTTCGTAGTCACTGCAATCATGATATTTTTATATAAAACAATGCTATTGTCAACATTAGAAATTATATTTTTTGTCATTTATAAATTTCAAATTTCTCTTTGGTATATTTAAAAAAAAATGTGGGAGATTGTTTCTATTTTGTTCTTTGGCGTCAGTCAGATGGGAAAGTTTTTAAATTGATTTTAATGTGTATGGAATTATTCGGGGTCAGGTGTGGAACTAACTTAGCAAAATAAAACTATGCTTTTATAGTCCGCGACAAGTCGGCATGGGATTAGGTATGGGCCTTGATTATAAAACGTCTGGACCTAGACCATCATTTCAAATCAAGCCAAAGTTGGTGTAAGTTTTGACAAGTTCACTAATTACGCTAATGTTAAACGTCAAAAGTTTTCTATCACAGTAACAGTGGCTTCATGTTTTGATAGACTTACAGTTCGCGCCAGCTAAGTTTGCATGTCTGAAGCTGCGCACAACTCAGATTTAGGTATCGAAGGGGATGAAGGAGACGAGCAGGAAACGACGTCCCTGCGCGGAACTACATTCGAATACAACTTCACAAACGCAAACTTAGGTGGCGCGAACTGTACTTACGGAACGGTTCTTATAAATAATCAAAAGGAACTTTACGCATCACATTACATAATGGGAGGTCTTTTTGCTTGTAGTTTAATATTACGAGTAAATATGAATTCAATAATTTTCGTGTCGATCTGTCATGGACTATATCTAGTCTTTCAAAGTTAGAGGCTTACTAAAAATACTAATTTAAAAAAGTATTTCGCAATTTCTGACCGGTGCCAATAGGATTGGAATTGAATATTTTGCGATATCGATAGAATCACAGATTATTTTTCATAATGATTATTAGATGTACGTCTGTATATAAAGTTATTATATAAAATCATGCCTTTATGTAAGTGCAAACGTTAGAGAACTGATTTCCATTGTGTTCGAACGTCGGCTAGACAAATACCATTTATATTTAAAAGTTTGTTTTAAACAAATTATTCATTGTGCACTCGTCATACGATTTCTGATAAGGTGCTTATGTTCAAATTACTAAACTTATAAGAACAAATAAAAACTACTACGCAGCCTGTTTTCACGGGGTGTGTCTTGGTTACTATGAGATTACTAAAACGATATAAAATGACTAGTAATCAAAATAGGATTGTATAACATACCATTTACATGTTTCAAAACTGTTATTACGTTAACCAATTTTTATAAGTATCAATTCCTGTATTTTTATAAAATCAAATCAATGACAATTTGGAAAAAAGAAAACGACAGTTCTAAGATATTAAGAAGATCTGGAATAAACAAATAAACTCTGGTATAATAAATAATTTAACTCTCATTTCTAATGTTAAAAGTAGCGTGATTTTCAAAATATGTTCTTTTTTTACTGTATTTAGTGTAAAAAGTGTAGTCTGATTTTCACTCATTCTTAGACTCATTTCAATGGTCAGATGATTATGTTTGGTAAAATTGATAACGTAATATTAGTCTTAAAACTTCATATATCATTAGATCTCATTGTACAGATTTGACAAGCGTTTGGTTGGTCATCAATGTGCTTGGCATTAATTGTCCCACCAACGGCGAGTAGCGATTAGCGATTTTATCGCTCAAGAAACATACTCAAGTATGTAGATCCCGTGTAAACAAAAGAGATACAGATATTATTAGTTGATCGCTGATCGTTCTCACTGCCGGCGAGTACTCGCTCTATACTGCAACTCTTTTGTTTACACGGATGGGATCTACAATAGGTACATCTATTGTACGTTTCTTGAGCGCACTCGCTACTCGCTGTTGGTGGGACAGGTGCTTTAATGTAAGGTACGCATCGGAATGTTTTCGAGAAACGGGCGCATGACTCTTAGCAATAAAATCGGCAATAAACTGTTTTAGGGAAGGAGGGGTGGGGGTGAAGTCCTAAGTCCTCGTCTCCTGGTTCGCTTTTATTAAACGGTACATTAGTATTTAAATTGGCAATGATAGTAGATAGAGGTGTTATTCCATGTGTAAAAATGACTTGGGTTGTTTAGAACCGATGTAAACAGTTTGGTATCAACTTCATTCGTTCCGTCTTGTACCTACATGTTGTGACTGCCAAATGGCTTTCTATTATATAGTTATGCCGACTATTAAGTTTGTAATTAATTAAAGATGATAATTATTGAAATAAAGTTTTGTTTCAAATATTTTTGTTTAATTTACTTGAAAACACTGCACTCGTTCAGCTCACA
The DNA here is from genome assembly GCA_945859575.2 of Herminia tarsipennalis. NCBI lineage: Eukaryota > Metazoa > Arthropoda > Insecta > Lepidoptera > Erebidae > Herminia > Herminia tarsipennalis. The sequence continues at coordinate 20,888,444 of OX243850.2, forward strand.
CATGAACAGAAATGACCAGGACCACCAACTTTGTTTTTTTTTTTTAATTTAATTCAAAAGTCAACTATACCTCTCATCCTTGAAGGATGTACCTACCTACGTGTACATGATACAACTGCATGTCATATAGCAAGTATGTCCCACTTGCGTTTCTAAAGCGCTTTAATCTTTACTCCAACGTGCATTCATTGCGCATTGTATCTGAAAACTTTGTTGTAGTAATAAATTGTATGACATAGTTTTTACAATCATCTATTTTAGTTAAAACGTGCTCGTTTAAGCACGTTTTACACGTGACGCACGTGTTTGACAGTTATTTCGATTTAAACGCAATTACAACTGTGTATGAAATGTTTGAACGATATTAATGAGAAGGAAAACTTCTCCATCACTCTAACAAGGTTACAAAGTAGGAAAGAGTGGAACAAAATATGCTTGTGAAAGTACTAATTGTATTGTCTAAAATTGTATTAAAAAAATAAATTTTATTAAAGATGTTTATTTGATAAAAAAAGCAATACATTTGTAGGACTGTCAAGTCCAGCGAATATTTTGATGGGTAGATAAATAGGTATATTTGTGGACAAACATGGTAACATTTACCTACGGATTGATCGATTTGATTAGGAGGTCTTTAATCGAAAAAATGGTGCCCTTAATTAATGTAGGTACAAAGTCAATTTTATATTTGGCCTGGTATCGCCAAATTCACAACCATAAGGATAGTAAAAGCTTAACGCTAGCTAGTCAAATGAATTAAAGGAATAATTTTAATAAAAGTAAAATTGCATGACATTTTTAAAAAAATACACTCATTCGCCGGGAACCATTTTTTTTTTTCACCAATTGTAATAGTGTCTGAACAGATGACGCAGATACGGCCGACTATCGATAGATAGTTTCTTTATGTTTAATCCCGACGTTGAGACTTCCATATGCCAAACCGGGGCCGGAATCGAACCATCTAACCGGGACTATGTTACTAAACCTCAAATTCTTCTATCCTTCCTGCACGCGAATCAGGCCCTTGCTATTATTAAAGTAATTGGCAAGAAATGCCTATAAAATATGTGTATCTGTGTCACTGTGTGGCATAACAGCTCCTAAACCAGATTTGAATGCAATTTTTTAATAAAATATATTTCAAACGCCAAACCAAAAGACTGTAGTGTAGAGATACCCAAGACTTAACGTCAAGCTTCATTTGTCCACAAGTATTTATATCTCCCATCGTACAACATCAAAGTCCCAATCTATGAGGAGTCCGACGTGGAGTACTAAGGCCAGGCGTGGCGACCTCTTGCTTAACTGGTACATCTTCATCTTTTCTCTTGCGTTCTTCCGCCATCTTCTGTTCAGCTTGTTTCATCTCTTCCTCCATTCGTTCGAGATGAACGGCTGCTTCTTTGCGTTTGTCGCGGTTTGATCTGGGAAAATTGGTGATATGTTAATTATGTTATAGGTATGATAAGAGGTATCTGACTTAGTGGCGAAGGCGATTGAGCAGATTGAGATATTTGCGAGGTTAAAGGGTACGTTACCACTGTCGGTCTATACAACGTTATTCTTTGCATAGTGCAAACCTGAAAGTAGTTTGCTCAGAATCAGTAACACAATCCAATGGGGTAGTTTTTGAACCATGTTACATTTTTCTATTAATAAATTAATCATTCATTAATAAATTCATTAATCAGTCTAAAAGTCCAAATCCTGTTCACAACGTGATGTAAAATGTACCTAATCATCACATGCTGCATACATCACTGCACTGTATATATGTATGCAGACGACACGTGCATGATATACGCTGACAAAAACATTGATAACTTAGAAAGATGTATACAAACAGATTTTGAAAACGTCCTCGAATGGCGCCACGATAATGGCATTATATTAAATGTATCCAAAACCAAATGTATGCTTCTACATTCACCAAACAAACAATCAGAAAATTATCTATTACTGGTCATTTATATAAATGCTTACATAATAATAAAAAACTATGTGTTAATTGTGAACAAATTGAATTCGTAAGTAAATATAAATATTTAGGGTTAACAGTAGATGGTAATTTAAGCTGGAAATTTCATATTGATAATTTGTGCAACAAACTTAGGTCAATACTATTTAAATTCAAGCAACTTAAATATGTACCTAACTAGTCGTGCTACTCTGTATATAGGTAGGTACTATATCATGCACTGGTAGATGCAGTTTTGAGCTATGGGCTTAGTTCGTACGGACGCACATTTAAAACTTATTTAGACAGAGTTCTCACACTACAGGCACAGATAATATAATACTATGCTACAGGCTAGATTGTTGAAAATTCTTGTTGATGAAAATACTATGTAAATATGAATGTAATAAAAACTTTATGACACTGTTCAAAATATGTAATGTCTTATCAGTGCACGAAAAAGTTAAATATTTAGTATCATAAGTGAAGAGTTTAAGACACTGAAAGCATCACACTGCATGCTCAGACAAACTGTAAGAAATAAATATAAAGAGCCTACGGCACATTATTATGTTGAAAGAACACGAAAGTATATAATACCGCGATTGTTTAACAAAATCACTTTCGAAGAAGACTGCAACAGTGAACATTTTAAAAAATAAAGTTAAAAACACATACTTACATGAATTTAAGGAAAATATAAATGTGTAAAGGGAAATTACATAGTTTACATAGTGTCTTTTTGAACATTCATGTTTTCATACTTATCTCAATGTGTAAAAACATGATATAGATTAGTACCTACATAGTAAATAAGTATACATGTTGAATTTAAGATTAAGTGAGTAGGTACTCTGTATTCACCACTGTTATGCAGTTTGGCGAAATAATTAATATGATAAATATGTATAATTTTTTGTTGAATAAATAATTTAAAAAAAAAGAACACAAGACAACTTGAATGGCTTATAACTCTGCCAGTTTTCAATATTTTCATTTTCTTTTTTTATTCTGTTTATGAGCTGATGTCTGAGCGTTGCACTATACCAAAAATAAAGTTGTAGATGGATGAGTTTTCGAAAATTGTCATAACGCTTCGTGCCTCAGAGAACACGTAGGTATATTGTAATCATCGTACATACGCGTGAAAAAACGTCACAAAAGATTTCTGTAATAACATGCATTGAAAGCAAATTTAATTGCGATGGTTCTAAGATATGTTTTTCGAATTCTGTTCAATAGTTTTGAATATGATCAACTGATGTCTCAGGGACGCTATACATATAAGCGGTTCGGCGAGATTTGCAAAACCGAATAAAGCCGGTCCGAAGCAGGCGCGGATCCAGGGGGTGGGGGCAACAGGCCCAATTTATTATTCGTGCTAAATTTATAAAAAACAATGGAACTTGTACGAAATTTTGTTACTTCTAATTTGATCAGTTGTTACTCGTAAAGCCTTCTTAGCTATGGTAGTTTTCCTTTTAATTTCACTATACATACTACTACTGTGATTTTTTTCACATTGGCTACCCTAATTAAGTTATACTCACTTGCCAGTCTCCTTAACACTAAAGAACATAGGTCCCAACTCGGCCAGCCACCTGCCATCCACCGCAGTTACACAGTGCATGTACTCCTTGGTGGTCATCATCAGCTCGTGGTACACGACGTAGTCGGGCGAGTTGCCCAGACCGAACAGTGCCGAGGTCGGGTGCAAGTGACAAGGCATGCCTGTTCTGCAGTTCACGTATTCGCCTATGCCTTTAAGACGGGCGGCTTGTTGGAAGTAGGCTGTCGAAAAAAAAATAGTACAATTTTAGTTTACTACAGTAAAAAATAAATTCTTTGTTAAGACAAAATGCTATGAAACGAAGTGTTCTTGTGTTTCAGAATTTATAATAAATGAAACTGAATACTAAAAGTAAGGATTTGACGATAGCGACTGATGATTACAAAATGAATAAGACAAGTTTTAGAACAACAACAGCAAGTTTGGTGCCGGTTTCAGCAGTTAACCATTTTAAAGGTTGTATTGTACCTAATTCTTACTGAATTCATTGTCTGTTTAAATTATTTTAGTAGCAATAAGTTGGTTAAATTGTTGGCGGATCTACAGGGGGAGGATTACTATCTTCAAATGAGCATAAAAATCACAAAAAGCTACACAACCCTTCTCAGAATGTTCTCTTCAGCTAAATTCATATCTAATACATACCAGAGCAGATACACTTCCGCACAGTGTCCCAGTCCGTCCCGGCGGACACGAGCGGCAGGCGCTGCTGCTGGAGGATGTCCTTCAGCTGTTGGCGCACCTCGCGCACCTTGCGCATCGCCTTCGCGTGCACGAAGTGCTCCGTGCACCACTGGCTCGAGTAACTGGTACAGACATTGATCGTTCGTATCTTACACTTAGAGAACATGACACATCACTTAAAAGTAGGTAGACGTTAAAAGTTCAACAGCGAGCGTTGCATTTCGGACGAAAAGTCGGGGAATAGTAAATACACAACTAGGACACATTTGGGACTTACTTGTTAGACTTCCACTGATTATAAAGATGTAACAACGTAAGGTGATCTGATTCTGGCACTTGGAACTTCTCCTTTACCGAGTCAGCTTCTTCCTCACGACCTTGAGGTCGGTAGAATACAGAAGGTACTGATAACATGGACACTAGAAAAAGAAAGGTGAAAATACAAAGTATTAATTTCATTGTATTATCAGTTAATAGAATACTAAAAGTGAAGGAAAAAATGTTATAATTTACCAATAATTAGCACTTCGGCACTACAGCCCATTTCTGCAGACACGATGAGCATGTGACATTGCGGCGGATCTAACGGAAACTCTGCCATTTGCCTGCCCAGTGACGTCAAAGATCCTGTCCCGTCCAAAGCGCCTAATATCCATAGTTGATACATTGAGTTCAAAATTGTATCCTATGGACAAACATAACAGCATCAGTTATGCGATTTAATTAAAGCTTTTGACACACATGCGTATAAGACCTTTTATATAGATCATATAAGAAAATGAAAAAAGGAATGTTGAATATGAATTAGGCAAGTAGCTAATTACATTATTTGATGATATAAATAGAAAGCAAATATAAGAACAAAAATATATTTAGTTTAACCTTTGTTAAAACCACACCACACAGTGTAGAGTGCCACAGGGTATTGTACTCGGACCGATAAGTAACACTGTTTACTTATAAAAACAAAATCTGCTTACCTGAGGAGGAGGATCCATAAAATGAAAAGCCAGAAGATCCTCAACTCCTAGTGACTTCAGCAGAAGCACAGTATTAGCGAGATTAGTTCTTTGAATCTCGGGAACCGTTGAAGCCAGTAACTCGTGTTGATATTGACGTTGTGTATAAAGGCAGAAGGCTTTGCCCGGACCTGTACGACCGGCACGACCTGCACGCTGCCTAGCGTTCGCTTGACTTACTGGATAAATCTACAATAATTAAATATTTGGTTGGCATTAATATTCACAATCATATTTCTTGGCGCATGAAAGTGCAAGTAAGATATTATTGTTGTCATAGTAATCTGGATTGTTCAGAATTTTACACTAGAATAATTGGTAGATAAAATTGTATTCATAATTACTTACTTGCAGTGCGTCCATACCAATCCTTGGATTATACACTTTCAGTTTGCAGTAGCCGCAATCAATTACGTACATTATGCCGTCAACCGTCAGCGAAGTTTCTGCAAAGACAAACATTATTCATGAGTGCAATTTTATTTAAATGACCGGTCATTAACATGTTCGACTCAAATTGTAGTAACATTGATTTTAGTGATACAAAAATAATTTGTAGATTCGCATTTACATTTTTATTTTTTAGAACTTAGTAAACTAAATTCCTAATCCCCTTCATTTTCTAGGTAAAGATAGTATAGGTATAGTTAGTAAGGATTTTACAAACACAAATTAAACCCAAACTTGACCAACAATATAATCTACGTCGAAGTTGATAGACCAGTCATAGTTTTATCCGTAGTTAGAAAATACAGAAATAGCACATTTGTAGTCAATCACAACAGCAGTAGTAAATTTGTATTCAAACCGTATCTTTGTCGTCCTGGTGATAAATCTATACTAATATTATAAAGCTGAAGAGTTTGTTTGTTTGGTTGAACGCGATAATCTCAGGATCTACTGGTTCGAATTGAATATTTTTTTACTAGCCGATACAATAGCCCAATTATAGGAAGGAAGGCTATAGGCTATAAAACATCACGCTACAACCAATAGGAGCGGAGTAACAATGAAAAATGTTGCAAAAACGGAAAAAATTGACGCAGACGAAGTTGCGCGGGTCAGCTAGTGCTACAATAAAGATACAACGTGTATACCACAAATAGCCTACGGTATTGACACATTCATTCTTAAGCGCATTATTACACGAAGCGAAGTGCAATCACATTGAGATTGATACGTCAATGTCGATAATTCTTATACTGTAATTTCACGCTCAATTGAACTACCTGTGTGTGTGGTATACCGTTGTGCAGCTGGCATTTTAATGTGTTTCGATAAATCACTTAAAATGCCTTCGCTATTGGACTTAGTCGAGTAAACTTTTGGAAAATACAATTTGTTCAATAAGTGAAAATAAATTATCATTTCCTACCAACACAAAAATACATTATTCCAATATAACATATTATAAAGATCGTCGACTTTTTAAATGTCTGTCTTCAGACAATATTCTGTTATTTTATCTGATGTTTTAATTTCCTAAGAGTTTTATAAAATTGGATGAACTAATTTGATATGGCTAGTGTTGCCCCGCCCAACCTAAATTATCTGGATACGCCCAAGAATTATATCGATTTAATTTTCCCCTCTAAAGACTACTAAAACGTGATATCATACATAGTCCATTGAAAAGTTACATTTGGGGTTGCGTTTTTTAGAGGACGCAATTTTATTGTTTTGATGTATAGTATATAACTTTAAAAAAAAAAAAAGATTATTCACTTAGGAAGCAAAATACTACACTTGTAAAAAGTCGATTCTACATTTACTGGTAATGCCTGTTCGCAAACAATAGGTAAAGCCCGAGAAAAAAACAGACAATAAAAACTCGTTTTTTAATCATTTTGCGAAAAAATGATATCAGACCATTTTTGTAGATCGTTTTTTAAGGAACAGCTTTTACAAGTAACATTTTTTCATTAAGTCAATAGCTAAGGTTTTATAGCGCTCCGTAGTGAGTATTATTATTCAGTACTCTTAAAAATCATTTCAAGCCCTATTTTCAAGATGGCGGCCGTGGCCAAAAACTTGGTTTAAGCTTTACACTGACCGCCCTTGGTTTAAGCTTTACACATAAAAAAAATAAAACTGCGTCCTCTAAAAAACGCAAGGTAAGGCCTAAAAAATTTAACATTTCAATGGACTTATTAAACGCGGCAAGATATATAGGATTGCTTTTGTATTATATAAGGTAAACTAGTGACCCTGGCCATTCACATTCGCGGGCGTCCAAAGAACACCCTACCAAAGTTTCATCACAACAGATTGATCAGAATCAATGGTTTCGAAACGCATAGATGACATACAGACAGACAAACATTCATTTTATATAGATAAGAATCTGCAATAAATATTTTTATTGCAGTTTTCTTATGATCAACTCTTTTTTCAAAACGCCCTTTCTTTTCGGAATAGCTCAGTTACAACTTGATCATGGTAAACAATTTCAATTCTTTGGGAACCATAGGGTATCGAAATCTAAAGTTCCTAACTAGCGACTAGAGGCTGCAATACTCGACCCGATTTACAAGTCCAGAATCGAATAAGCCTGACATAACTAATGAAACTAAGCTCATACCTGCAATATTAGTAGCAACGATGCATTTCCTCTGTCCTGGCGGCGCTCGCTGAAAGATCTTGGCTTGTAGATCGGCCGGCAGTTGAGAATATATCGGAAGAACCGTGAGGGGTGGTGCGTTGTCCAAGTCACCTAGACGCTCTGTTAGCACCTGTTGGTTTTGAAAACGAAACATTAATAATGGGTTCTGCATTCCTGGCAGTTTGACATAGATCTCTATAAAGTAATTGATTTAGGTTTATCCATGCATCGTGTCGAATTTTTGTTACATCGACTTAGAGACAGAGGGAATAGAGAACGCAATAGTACAAATGTTGGACAAATGTTTATGCTATGAATGATCTCATGTGTATTCTCTGATATAAATGGTTTTCGTGACCAAAATTTTCGCGGTACTCATGTGGCGCGGTGGGAGTGTATCCGACTGCTACGCAAGAGGTCGTGGGTTCGATTCCCACACAGGACACCACTTTGTGTGATCCACAAATTGTTGTTCGGGTGTACTTTCTGTCCGTGACTTGTATGTTTGTAAAGTCCCCCGCGACACAGGGCTAGTACCCAACTGCGGGACTCATCTTAAAAAAAATAATTGGTCAAGTGAAAACTATTATATGGTCTAATACCAACTTCGCAAGTAACTTCGATGTCTTCCTGACCCGGCATGAAGATCAGCACATCGCCTTCCTCAGGTTGTAGATGGATTTGAAGCGCCTGGAAACAAACACATAATTATCTATCATACATCTTTATTTATTTACAATGACTGGGTACAATATAATTTAGGTCGTAAACATGCAAACGACATTAGTTGTTTGCATGACAATAAGCAGTAATCATTGTATAAGTCGTGCTTAGCGACTATCATTGATCAACATATAGGTATTTACCAAGTATGACCTACTTTAATTTTGTATACTAGTAGGTATTTTAAAGGGGAAAATTTGGTATCCATTGGCCTTAAAACTTGGAGAAGGATAGCTTCGGGGAACAGTTGTTTATAATAACTTCTCACATCTAGGTATACTACACTCGCGAGCAAAAGTATGGAATCACTTGCTTGAATTTGATTCCGCGCGATCTTGAGTACTTAATAACTAAATAATAATAATAAAAATGATGCCATTTTAAAGGTTCATTAATTAACTTTAAATTGATACCAAAATCATTCAAATAACGCCAGTACTTAAGAAGTTATCCCGGGCTACGTGAAGAAGTACGAAAAAAGATACGTTTCAATTGTTTGACCCGTCGCGAGTTGCGCGCCCTTCATCCCCTATAAAAGCACGTGTTATCGGTTTTTTTTATCAGTTAGCTTTCACACGTTGACCGGTACACATCTCCGCAACTTTGGACCCTTGAACTTCGAAGACAATGGATACAACACCTACAGAAGCCGCCCAAATCGTCGCCCTATTGCAAGAAGGGCTTAGCCAGCGGGCTGTCGGACGTCAGCTCCACATAAGTCAGTCTTGTGTTTCGAAAGTCTACAAACGCTTTCTGGAGACTGGTGGCTTTGTCCCGAGACCAAGATCTGGACGACGCCGGTGCACATCGGAGAGGGATGACCGCTTTATCGTGTCAACTTCTCTCCGAAATCGGCATTTGACTGGTGTTGACGTCCAACAGGAGCTCCGAAATGTTCGCGGGGTCGCTGTTAGCGAGTGGACAGTTCGTCGGAGACTCAAGCAAGCTAATTTAACCCCAAGAAGGCCTGCCACAGGCCCTAAACTGACGGCAGCTCATCGACAAGCCCGCCTTCGATTCGCTCGTTCCCACCTTGATTGGGAGGTTGAGGAATGGAGCCGTGTACTGTTCTCGGACGAGTCCAGAATGTGTTTGCACGGCAACGATCGAAGAGGTCGGGTCTACAGGAGGCCTGGGGAGCGATTTGCGCAGTGCTGTTTCGCTGAGACAGTGGCTTATGGAGGCGGTTCTTGTATGATGTGGGCCGGCATTTCTTTCGACGGTAAAACGGAGCTTGTTTTCGTGCCTGGCGGGGGACGAGGAGGCGGTCTAACTTCAGACCGGTACATTACCGATATTCTGCTGGAACATGTCGTTCCCTATGCGGGATATATCGGTGATGACTTCGTCCTCATGCACGATAACGCTCGTTGTCACACTTCTCGTGCCACAACCGAATACCTAGAGGAAGTCGGTATCGCCACATTGGACTGGCCAGCGCTTAGCCCGGACATGAATCCAATAGAGCACGTGTGGGATGAACTAAAGAGGAGGGTTCGATCCAGAAATCCTACTCCTTCAAACACACATGAGCTCAAAACGGCTTTGATTGAAGAGTGGGAAGGTATCCCACAAGATACCATACAGAAGTTCATCAAGTCCATGAAGAACCGTCTCCGAGCTGTCATTAGGGCGAGGGGGGGGAACACTAAGTATTGACATTAAGTTTTTAAGCGAAATTAAACTTTTATTAATTAATTTTTGTTGTTTTCTTCATTCATTATTTTTCCATTATCCTTGCCTATTCCTACCTCCTTCACTTAATCCAAGATAGCTCCACAAATAATGAAGCGATTTGAATGAATTTGGTATCAATTTTAAGACTACATTTTAACCTTTAAAATGATATCATTTTTATTATTATTATTTAGTTATTAAGTACTCAAGATCGCGCGGAATCAAATTCAATCAAGTGATTCCATACTTTTGCTCGCGAGTGTAATATTATAAAGCTGAAGAAGAGTTTGTTCGTTTGTTTGAACACGATAATCTCAGGAACTACGGGTTCGAATTGAAAAATTATTTTACTGTTGGATAGCCCATTTATCGAGGAAGGCTATAGGCTATATAACATCACGCTACGACCAATAGGAGCGGAGCAGCAATGATAAATGTCGAATGTCGCAAAAACGGGGAAAATTAACGCATACGAAGTTGCGCGGGTCAGCTAGTTAATATAATAAGAGATCATAATACCATATCAACAATCGCGGATCTCATTTTGCTCTAATCCCGAGTTTGAATGGAACTCACAACCGCTTGCACGCTCATGGTCCGTACCACGAACTCTTATAGTCGGCCAACTGTAGACAACGATAAACTGCCCTGCTAATTTCATACCATAATCCTGCCAAAAAGCAGGCGAGTCAATGATGACGTCACTAAAGCGGCGAGCAATCTATTATTTTTCAATTCTTTGCATTTGATAGCAATTCAGTGACTGACATGCGTCAGGTTGAAACATGAAGTTGAACTGCCCTGCAATTTAAATTGTTCATGTACGCTTCCTTGTGGCAACGCCGAGGCAGTAAGCTTAAATTGAAAATGTCGAGTAGTTATTTAATTGCACATCAATACTTTCACTAAACATCTATCAAAGTGCTTCCCTTCTATTGCTTTAGTTATAAGGGAAAGGCTCTACCACAAAGGAAAGTTGACAGGCTGATATTATCATATACTTTATTTTGTAGGTACCTAGTGCTTGTTTGTGAAGTTGCTTACTCGGAATAGGAGAAGCAAACAATAACACTATCTATGAATATAAAGTTTCCAGTTTCACCCTATCAGAAAGGTTACTGGCAACTTGTTTTACCAAAAGGAATTATACATTTCTAAATTGTCTGGTTTTCCTTTAATCTATAGGTTAGAAACAATCTTTTGTATTTTTTCTAAAATATTAGGCGCAGTAGCTTCGGAGATAAGGGGGGGGGGGGTCTAATTATAAAAAAATCCTTACAACAAGCCCTTTCATTTGATATGTTTAAACAGTTTGACAGTTTGCGAAACTTTAAAAAAAAATGTTCCAAATTCTTCTATTTATGTTATGTGTCCGTGTTTGGGACACAGAAACACATATGTGTACCAAATTTGAAATAAATTTGGTCTAGTAGATTCGGGGAAAATTACCGTGACAGACGGACACACAGAAACACGAGTGATCCTATAAGGGTTCCGTTTTATTGTTTTGTACTGAACCCTAAAAGGGATTGTGTGCTATCAGGCGCACGACCACCTGTTCGCCTCTTCATTTCGTTATATAACAAAAAAAAAACTTTACGAACAATGAACACATCTAGACTCTGTACTAAATTGGCTATACCAATGTATTAACATAGAAGAGACCGCAATCATCGCGGTACAATTTACTTGAGCCCACAAGTTACACACAAGTTTGCCTAGAAACGAAAAGTCAGCCGTTCGATTTCCGTGCGTCAATTTACGAATGTTTGATCAGATGTTTGTATTTGAGATCTGCATAGTTACACGAAACAATCCAATCTAATCCTGAAGTACAAATGTTTGTGCAGCTATACATATATACCACAAAACACGCAGAGTAAAGAATAAAAGTTACAGATAAACGTGTTTAAGTAACACTCGCATAGACATAGCTCGCCGACACGGAATCTGGGGCCTAGACAAAACGTCAACGCCTGCGTAAGGTAAACGGCAGTAGTTGCGTTGGATTTGTTAGTAGTAACGTTAAAGTATCGTCGGCTTTTGCTAGCACTTGCGTTATATGGGACAGTGCTCTGTTTTCGTAGTATTGTATATAGCACAAAGAGCTGTTTCACATTCAGAACTTTATGTAAACATGTATGTAAAGTTAAACTACATGTCAAATGCAAATACATTTTTTTATTATATTAGGGGTTGTAAACGTCAGTTTCCTGATTAGGTTTTTTAATCAGGAATTTAGATTAGGAAACCTGAATGATCTGCTTACATACAAAATGTTCAACAACGTTGAAGTGCGTGCGTTATTATTTTTTCCGTGCAGAAAAAACCTAACCTGATCTAAACCAGACGTCTGCGTTAGTCTCACGGAATTCGGAATCTGAATTCCTAACAAGGAAACCGAACGTCTGCGGCCAGGCTTAAGATAACGGAACCTCGTTTTGAAAGATAGAAAATATATTTATTTGTCACAGATACAACATATTGTACATACATATACACTCGTAGGTATACACTTAGCATATTGCTACGATGCGGTGCTACGGCGCTGATTTTATACTAATATTATAAAGAGGTAAAGTTTGTGGATTTGTGAGGGTGTGTGCGATTTCGAAAATTATTTTACCAATAGAAAGCCACGATATTTGTGAGTGTCATAGGCAATATACCTAATATCATGCTAAATGCAAATTTTTCTTGAGGTAACCCGATATGAATATGCTCAATATTGTACAATACTAACTAAGTACAATTTAAAGGGAAGCCGAAAATAATGGTATTCTAAAGGCCCTCCGCCACTGCCAGCTAGTATAGAAATTAAGCAACAAAATTCAAAAAAAAATTAACTATAAAAAAACATTAATAACATTAAAAAATAACACAAATGTAATATGTTCATAAACCCAAACACGCCTTGACATTTGAGATTCCATGTACCTACGCAAACGATGGCAATGCGTTGCTCGAGCAAAGTAACTACATATTAATCATTTTCTTCTGAACCCCACGGTGTTTGTATGTGTATACTAGGAATGTTACGGAGGTGGTTTTATCGGAACCGAAGTCGGAGTCGGAGTTGTTAAATTTGGTTTATCGGAGTCGGAGGTGGTGAGAAAACAAATATGTTGAGAAAGGCTTAAAAAAATAAGATGAAATGATAAAAAAATAACAACACAAACAAGTGTTTTTTTTCCTTGATATATTTATTAGTAGAAATTAGCATATATGTAGCTTCATCATCATCAGCCTATCGCAGTCCACTGCTGGACATAGGCCTCTGCAATTGCACGCCACTTTGTTCTATCTTCGGCTTCTCGCATCCAGCTTCTGCCAGCCGTTTTGCGTAAATCATCACTCCACCTGGCCTGAGGGCGTCCTACACTACGTTTGCCGAGCCGCGGTCTCCACTCAAGAACTCGTTTACCCGGTTGTCGGTTCTTTGGCTAATATATAGCTTCAACCTCCCATTTATAACTATCCGAATCGAAGTTGGAGTCGGAGGGGAAAAATCAACCGGAACATCACTCCATCCAAAATAAGTGGGTGTAAACACAAGTCACTTTTCTTTATCCGATAACTGGATCCCTCGGATTACAGTTTAAAGTAAACGGTCCAAGATATTGCCGTCATACGTTTTTATCAGTCATGAGTATTTACCGTGATACGGAACTGACCAAGCACTATTTCAACAGATTTCACCACATGATATGTTGAATATATCACTTCAAAGAAGTAGAGATGGGTATGGCGGATTTGATGGTAGCCAATAGACGTTAGCAAGGGCATGGGACGTATGCTACATTGCATAAAGATTATTTTTTTCTCAATGCAACCTACCTACAATATTTTTCTTGCATTGATATGAAAATAAAATGAAATTAACGGAATTTCAATACGATAAGCGTACCTACATACAGCGGGAAAGTTTACTATACTCAGTATATCGAAGTTACCTATTTGTATAGTAATGTAGAAAAATAATAGATTAGGGAAAGTGTTTTTTTTTCTCACCATCGTGTGGGTTGCGAAGGGTTAATTTTTTTCTGAGGTAACCCGATACAAAAATATTGCTAGACATGTTTCTTTGTACCTATAATACTAAGTAACTACAATCCAAAGGGAAACCGAAAGTAATGGTGTTCTAAGAACCCTCCGCCACTGGTGTGGGGTATAATTAGATAGGACTTTTGAAAACGTTTAGGGGTTGTAACTATTTTTAGATTCCCGGACGGATCCCTATCCGTTTGTGAAATATTAAGTTTTAAAGTGAAAATTTTTGTTAGAGTCAAGGGTCCCCCCTCTGCCAGCCCCCCCAGCCTGCAAATGGTTATAATGGTATGTGAAAAAAATCATGGTAGTAGTACCTATATAAAGTGAAATTAAAAGAAAAAGAAAAGACTATCACAGCTAGGTAGGCTTTACAAGTTTACGAGTAACAGCTGATCAAATGATAAGTAACAAAATTTTCGTACACTATCCATTGAAAATTATGTTGTAAGTATGAAACAAAAATAACAGAGAACCCACTTCTTAGAGGGAGGGGACTACGGAACCCTACATTGTGCGAGGCCCGACATGCACTTTTTTCCATCCATATATTTTGCCACCTTGGCTCTCCTTGCGTACGTGTGGCTTAGCAATAGTCTTGACTGATTGGTCTTTCGTAATCATGTATTGTATTTGTTTACAATCAATAACTTCCTGATGTAAGTACTCATGGTAGTAATTAAAAGCAGTACTTCATTTGTTCTAATCGATTACTTCACGGCAATAATTTATTAAACCAAGAGAAGAGGAAAATGCTTCAATCATCATCGATTTGAACCTAATGATGAGTTCATTACTACAGATCATCTTGCTTATGTGTAATTCTGGAGGATTGTTCAACGTGAGAAACAAAGATCGACTGACTAATACGAATGGGCTAAGTGAACTTCATCTGTTCACTTAACCCATCATCACCAATGAAGTGATTAAAACTGGCGTGATTGGTTCTAAGAGGCCAAAATGAGTTTAGTCTCAAAAATCCTGAACTTCATCATAGACTCCTATCACGTGATTTTATCCTCTTTGCTTGTCACCAAATGTAATGTATTAGCAACGACCATGGTCGTTGTGTATTAGACTCGTCAAAAGAAATCAAACGAGCCTAAACTCGAGAGGTTTACTAGTAACCGCTGAAGAGTTCCGACGCCCACCTCCTAATCCCATTATCAGATCACCTTGATGACTATGATTATAAAGCCTGTATTTCCCACAATATAACGAGCCTATATACTTATCTCGTCAATTTATAAGTAAATACCCACATGTACCGCTCGTTAGAAACTGTAATAGTTCAGAAAAACGTTATTCATCTCCATAAATCATGGTGCAAGTTGTCAACCTCCCATTTGCCAGACGTTTCACAAGTAGGCAGCTACAAACTGTACAATTACACTCGTTCGTATGACAGCTTTCTAATCGCGCTGATGGCACTCTCATTTGGTAAATGAGATTGTTCAGGCGCAACGAACTTCGGCTTGCCTTTCTTTTAGTGATATAGGAAAATTGATGTAGAAATAGCTTATGTTGAAAGCTTACGTCAGTAAACAGTTGCAAAGAGTCTGTAGATGTTAGATAGGTATGTTGACTGATGACAAGAAAAATGTCTTTATTTAAAAAGCACAGAACATATCTTACCAATGGCACGTGCCTACAGTTAAAACATTAATAATGATAAAAGTTCTTTATTCACTTAGGAAGCAAAATACAAAAAGTCGATTCTACATGAAATGCCTGTTCACAAATAATAGGTAAAGCCGGAGAAAGAACGTGGCAATAAAAACTCGCGGCCACTGTTTTCAAATTGCCAATGTTTACACTATTTCTTTGTTAATAAACTGTATACCTAGGTATATATGTAGGCAAGGTGCTGCCACAATTATGTTATACACCAATTGGAGGACTGATGCAAAAACAAGAGATAAAAAATATTAAAAGAAGAAGATATAAGATTGAATATGTCAACTT
The DNA here is from genome assembly GCA_945859575.2 of Herminia tarsipennalis. Classification (NCBI taxonomy): domain Eukaryota; kingdom Metazoa; phylum Arthropoda; class Insecta; order Lepidoptera; family Erebidae; genus Herminia; species Herminia tarsipennalis. The sequence goes on from OX243850.2 coordinate 20,904,691, forward strand.
CAATGTGTACAATACCTATAGGAGGAACATCCACTTACAATGTAAAAACAATATGTGTCAAATAACTGCTGATTAATGAATAAGTATAAATGTTGTTTTTTATAATTGAAAATGAACGTGAATGAGTAACAAAGTTTCGGTTATAAAATTTCTGTAACATCAATTACGTATGTTTACAAAAACCAACCAAATAACATGCAACATACTCCCACTGTAGTTATACCGTAGTTTAAATATTGTTTAGTCAGTAGAATTGGTATGACTGAGGTATTGTTACCATAGTATTTTTGAGTGTACTCGTGCTACAAGGTAAGTGGCACTCAGTCAAAACTCGAAAGCATCTAGGTATTTTTAAACTTTCGCGATTTTTATACATATTAGATATATTTCGGGACTAAATCGCGTGAATTATTTAAAGGTACGAACCTTTTATTTACCCGAAGTTTCCATCGAATTGCACCGATCGTCGTACCTTTAAATAATTCACGCGATTAAGTCCCGAAATATATCTAATAGGCATCTAGGTAATCATTTCTTTCTTTACTCATCACCACTACAAAATACCGAGAGTTCGGTTAGTAACCAAGTTGATAGGTATGTTCAGTATATAAATAAGATCCATGTGTTTACAAAATACGATCTCGATGACTGCTGCGCAAGAGGTAGTGGGTTAGATTCCCACACGTGTGACGCTACTTTTGTGTGAGTCTGCGTATAGATACCAGACTGCGTAGACCCGCGACGCAGGTCTTGTATCCTAATCCGGAAAGTGTATCTTTAATAAAAGGCACTAAAGTGAAAAACTTGCTACGATTATCTAATGAGTTATACCTCTCATTTCTAACAACTATCAAGGTGTCATCAAGTGAGGTCTTTAATCTATTGCATCACAAGTACCAGGTGGTTAGACGATAATTTTCTATTAGTCAAGCAACGTGAGGTAAGTTGATGCTTAGACATAAAGGCATAATGACTGTCATTCTACTTCGCGTACAAATTGATCGTTTGTAGCCTGAGTCACACTTGGCTGTTACTTCGTGACCAACTATGGGACAATCTGAATATTGTTTGTTTACTTTGTCCCCGACGAATTAAAAACCTATTAACCTTCAATTATTACTTCTAAAAAGTAAATTATCTTGTAGTGAAATACCTATCATATCCAAAACATAAACAAATACACAGACAAAGCAGGGCAAGCGCATGTCGGGCCACACACAGTGAAGAGTTTCGTAGTCCTTATCCGAATCATGCAGCTTAAGAAGTGGGTTTTCTGTTGTTTCTGTTTCATACTACTAACAACGTTATATAAGTATTTTTCAATGGAATCTGTACGAAAATGTTGTTACTTCTCACTTGGTCTGCTGTTACTCGTTAAGTTGTAAAACCTACTTAGCTGTGATAGTTTACCCTTTAATTTAACTATATATAGTACTACCGTGATTTTTTTCACATACCCAACATCAAGAATTTTTTTTTTATAAATATGACTCCCGCAGTGGGGTACAAGCCCTGTGTTATAAACATACAAGTCACGGCCACAAAGTACACCCAGACCCGGAACAACAATTTATAGATCATATAAAGTGGTGTCCCGTGTGGGAATTTACCCACGACCTCTTGTAGCAGTCGGACACACTCCCACCGCGCCACAAACGAGGCAAACGGATCCCTAAATCGAAAAGTGATCTTTACAACCCCTTAATGTTTCATGTTCATCTAAATGTTATCATTTTGCTTAAGTGTAATTCTGGAGTAAATAGGAGTGTGCAAGGTGGAAAACAAAGATCGACTGATTAATACGAATAGGCTAAGTGAACTGTGAGTGAGAAAAAAAATCACACTTACCATATAGAGGAGGTACCATCAATTTTTATTTACCTTTGTCGACCTAAGTAAAATGTGTATTCATGCAAAATTACAGCCTTCTAGCACTAACAGTCTCTGAGCTAAGCTGCGGACGAACGGACGGACATGGCGAAACTAAAAGGGTTTCATTCTGGCATTTTGGCTACGGAGCCCTAAAAATGTTAATAAACATGGACTTAGAAAATAGTTCCTATTTTTACTTTATACCGACACTTTAATTTTAAGACTTAGGGAACGTCGCTGGGATGAAATGAATGTGGAAAGCGAAGAACCGGTTGTTATGGCGTACATTGGGAGAGACCTATGTCCAGCAGTGGACCAATAGAGGCTTATGAATGAAAGATATAAATTCGCGTAGGTAGGGATCGAGACGAGCTGCTCCTAAATGTAATACCAGCCTATCAGTCTTCCACTATAGGTTACAACATGAGAAAAGAATGTGTTTCTAAACTAAGCTAGCGGATCCACTTGTGAATTCTGGTCACTGACATAAGTTCCGCGCGGTACCTACTTGTGGAAAATGGTTAGCATAGTGTAACTATACCTTATGGGGATTGGCAGACTGCTACGCACAACGCTGCCTCACGTCTACATGTAACACGCGTCCTCTCACATTTTCCTGTTATTCTGATAGAGAGAGAGATAGATCTCCACTCCCGCAAACACGCACGTGGCTCCATCGCCACGCACCCCACAGCGTTGTGCGTGGCAGTGTGCCATGGGCCTTAGTCTACAAATTGCTATACTTACATAATTTAGCTTAAAGGCAAACAACAGATGGAATTGTAAAGTGGATATTAATTATGAATTTCACTTTATTCAATGAATGCGGAAAGTTGTTTAGTAAAAGCAAGGAACACTGTAAAAGAAACAATTGTAGGAAAGGATACGTTTATTGTACTGTTCTGAACAATTAACGTAAGTCAGTGATAATTTAGATACCTCGATAGCAAACACGCATGGTTCAAGCAATGGAATCGACCAAATAGCGTCTTAATCGCAATTTTAGTTGATAACTTCGTTAGTTTTTCGTCAAGGTTTCGTTCGCCACTGAACTAGAAATAGTTCAGCCACTGTTTCTTGTTGCTACATAATCAATAGCAATTATTTAAAGTGTCGGTACGTGCTAGAACTAATTACGGGCGAGTATTTGTTTGGCGCCATCGTTAATTTACTAATGGGCAGATAATGACGTATACTATGTACACAGAGCCGTAGAACGTTTGTTGCGATATTGGTTTGGAGTTTATTAGTGAGAGTAAGCATTGTTGCTACTGTAAATAAGTAGATGGGTGACACTGCTGAGCACTCGTGCCATTGTGAACCTTAAACTTGTGTTTCTCTAGAGATTTGATGTTAATACCAGTAGGTACGAGTAGGTACTGTGGAAGGGAGTCTTGGTAAGAAATTGGTAAGAAAAACCGTTGTGAGAAAACTGGCATACCCTGGGACCCATAGACATAGAGACTGAACTGAGCAATAGCCTCACAAAATTGACAACTTTCTAGAAAGAGAACGCGACTGTGCGACCAATACCTCTTTTCTGTATGTGAATATTTATTCATTGTCTCCCAATACAGATCTGATTGGTCCACGTCAATATATGGACCAATCAGATTTCTATAAAGACAGTACTATTGCCCGCGCGATTGTTTGTCTCTCTCTCATACTTTGCAGCCTGTATTAACATATAATTGGAAGAGAACGCAGTCAGTCTCTCATGGAACCAGAAACATGTGACATCAACCAATCCGCAGTGGACTCGCGTGGTGGAGTACCACATTACCTTCCCTCAGGAAGAGACCCAGACCCTGCAGTTGGAATGTTAATACTATAAAGTTGATTATGTTTTTATATGAATGTGAGTATGAGGATCCTTCGCGGTCCAAGGTTTCGTTTAAAATTCTCTTTGGCTATGCGTGGGCAGGCTAGTCCACAGATTAGTTGACTAATCACTGTTGGGATTAGCAACCGTAATAGCGTTGAACGTTGACAGTGCAAATTGAATTGGCAAATGTAGGTATGTATGTATTTAGAAATATATAAGTATGTTTATCAGTTGTCTGGTTGCCATAGTACAAGCTCGGGTTAGTTTGGGATCAGATGATGACATTGTGTATTAAATAAAGCATGTAATAAAGCGCTCTAAGTTTGCTCCGAGTGAGAATTTAAGCTAGAATGACATACATAATAAACACGTCACGATGAATAATATACTATTTACTTACGAGTATGTGATACCGTGACTGGGACATACAATGTTAATGCTGGCATTAACATTATAATATGTTATTAGACTAGCAATTGTTCCGAAGGCGTGGCTAAGAGACCGAAAGTAATAGGGTAGAGACCTATATTCAAAATAAACTAAATGACTCATGTGTGTAGACAGTCATAGTGTCATAAATCCCTCCAAATATGATGTTCATCGTTAATTTGAAGTGGGTATTTATCCTACTAATATTATAAACACCAACGTTTCTGAGGATGGTGGTTTGTTACTAAATTAAGCAAAGAACGATAAGCATAAGACGGATTTTGAAAATATAAAAATGGTTGTCTGAAAAGTCGTTTTACAGACGATTATTTTACGTGATAACGTCATAAGAAAACATCGATAACATTGAACAAACAACCCTGCCTATGACAACTTTTTTATTTTTATTTCCTATTGTATTATGCATGTCGCTGAAATCGCCAAAACATTGATGACATTGTAATAAACAACCATGCCTGTGACAGCTTAAGTGGACCCGGGCGCATGTGCCCGACAGCCACAATACTTCAGCCTATCAGTAGGCGGAACGTGAGCAGTGATGTCACACTTTTTCGTGCGTGCAGCTGGTCATCGATTTATAAGATGTTATCACGTAAAAAAACTCAAAAATAACGGGTACGAAGCTGCTTGAAAACGGTAATAAATCAACAAATTAAATATATATAACGAAAAGAATTAAGTTTACCTACGAATTATGTCTTATGTAAAATCTGCCTCTGTGGCGCGGTGGGAATGAATCCGACTGCTACGCAAGAGGTCGTGAGTTCAATCCCCACCCAGGATAAAACTTTGTGTGATAAGCACGATGGTTTATTCTGTGTCTGGGTGTTATTTATCTATAATATGTATGTAATTTAGAAATATATAAGTATGTTTATCAGTTGTCTGGTTTCCATAGTACAAGCTCTGCTTAGTTTGGGATCAGATAGCGTTGTGTGAGTTGTCCCAAGATATTATTATTATATACAATTTAATGTTTCAATAAACTTAACTGATATGAATTGACAATCCGATACCCTATTATAATTTCTCTATTAAAATTGAATCACGTCAAAATTTCAAACTACAGACGAAAAAACATAATCCTTGCAAACGAGTAAAAACAAATAAAAATTGAATCGAACTATTACATTCGAGTTACATAAGTACTCGTACTTTATAAAAACATGTTATAAAACTGAATTCCGCTTTCGAAAACACAATTGTTTCATGAATTACCTATAACAGGTTTTATTTTTAATAATACGTCAGCAACTCGGCTCGGTCATTAACCGATTAAAGTTTTGAAGTAATCCATCACAGTATTTTTCTATATTTATAACTAGCTAACCGCCCCGGCTTCGCACGCACAAATAACGTGGCTTTCTATTGGTAAAATAATCTTCAAAATCGGTTCAGTAGATCCAGAGATTACCCCTACAACCTCACAAACTCACAAACTTTAGATACCTCTTTATAATATTAGTATAGATTATTCTCCGAAATAACTACAAAAACTTTAACTATATATACCTACATGGGTACATCAATGTCACCTTAGACATACAATCCGGTATATAAATAACCGTTTCAGAATTTAGTTACCATAATTCATTGGGGTTTTGTTGACATCGTATAGGTGACTTAACAAATAAGATGTAAACAAAACTATTACTAAGGCTCTGTTGCCTGTCTGTCCGTCCGTGATTCTATCACAAAGCTGAATCTTTTGAACCGGAATAGGTAGACGTGAAATTATCCCAAAATAGACATTACTGAGGACGCTTTAAAAACAAACTAAAGGGAGTCACCACATATTTATTGGTGTTTTAATGTTCGTTAAATATGTTGTATACCTACTCGTTAGTACACACCCCTTCGTGTCCGAGTCCGGCTTGCCATTTGACCGGTTTAAATTTCAAATTTCTATAGTCCTATATTATGTACACATAACGTGACAATATTGTCGAACACGCCACTCAGTCGAAGTTCATCGCACGAAACACTAAAGTCACAATACACCAAGAGTACAGAAGGTTACCTCCATACATACTTAATAATATAATATCTTGGGACAACTCACATAAAGCTATTTGATCCCAAACTAAGCAGAGCTTGTACAATGGAAACCAGACAACCGATAAACATACTAAATACATACATATTGTAGATAAATAACACCCAGACACAGAATGAACCATTGTCCTCATCACGTAGCAGTCGGATACACTCCCACCGCGCCACAGAGGCAGTCGCTCGAGCAATGCACACAAAGAAAAGCGGCTCGTGATTCCTTACACTTGACCGGCGTTAAATTCATTGCCCCCCCCCCCCCCCCCCAACCCCTACCGTCGTGCGTGACTCACACTTGACCGCTGTTGGACAGATTACGAAACGTTCCCGTTCGAGACTCATACTCGTGTGAAAATTGTTGCAATATTTTTGATACCAAAAATACATGTGATATTGGATAGGAGAGATTTGTCTAAAACCTCACCATGTATCACTAGAATACAAAGTGTAGGTACTCACATGTCAAAAAGTGGCTAAAAAATGGTTGTCTGTAAAGTCGGTTTACGGACGTTAATTTTACGTAAAAATGTCATAAGAAAACATTGATGACATTGTAATAAACAACCATCAACAGTTCTGTGACAGTTTTAGTGGCCGTCGGCCGCCGCGTGCTCCCGTTGGCCACAATACTTCGGTCTACCGTAAAACTTTTTCGTGCGTGCACCCGGTCATCGATTTATAAGACGTTATCACGTCAAAAAACATCACATGATTAATGGACGATCCCAAAGGCGTTTGGTGATTCCGTTTTCGTGAGCGGCCGTAAGTGGTATCATACAGCGCTCCGTTTTTTTCCTTTCCGGCTGTGGTTACCGGTGTTATTACCGGACTAAGGGATTTCACATTGGAGGACGGACAGCAGCGTCCTCTGTGCACTTTAAAGCCTTACTGCGATCGCCAACCCGTTTGCCAAGCGTGGTGATTATGGCAATACCTCCAGGATTCATAATAATTGGGTTCTACTCAGACGACCTGTGAGTTTTTTATGAATTTAATATATTTAATAAATTCTATAAAGCGTACCTTCTGTATTTTAGGTATTGTGTACTACTGACTACAAATTCAATTAGCGACAGATCGATACAGCCACTCCTCGGTACATCTAGCTGTTGGATTGAAACGGTTTCACGTCAGTATTTAATTAACTAATTGGTTGGCCGGGTGTGTTGTCATGAAGATGTTCTAGAAACATCTGTCGGATGAAAAGCTGCATTTAAAGCTTGGAAACTGTATTTAGTTCATTAGGGAGATAGGAGAGAGTAAGAAATAAGACGAGGGGCGCAGTGAATAGACAAAAAAATAATACAAAAACTGAAACATAACATGTTATCTAAAATATGCAGCGGATAGCACAATGCCAACTTTTGCTTTGTTGGCGTTTCGCCAAAGATTTTTACCAGTGAGGCTGCGTAAGATAAAAGCCTTTTTGGCGCCATTTTTTTAGGAACGACATACAGAAAAAAGTGGACGGACATGTGCGAGTTGGACTCGCGCATAAATAGTGCCGTACAATTATCTACATTTACAACATTAGATACTATTATAATATCGAGCAAAAAACATTAAAAAAAATCAAGCTTGCTTTATGGGCCTTACTTAAATATTTATTTTATTCTGTTTTTAGTATTTGTTGTTATAGCGGCAACATAAATACATCATCTGTGAAAATATCAACTGTCTAACTATCACGGTTCATGAGATACAACCTGTGACAGACGGACGGACAGCGGAGTCTTATTAATTCCGCTTTATTCTTTGGACCCTAAAAAATGCTGTCTTCTTAAAAAAAATAGTCTGTAAGAGGTATGCCAGAATGTATTTTGATTGTTCAAAGACGGTTAGGTTGAAATTAGCGTCCAGAAACCAGGTCAAGAATGTCCAACTCAATATTAAAAAATTGAGAATGTGGTTATTGTCATCAAATCTTAAGCAATTTTTAATTAACAAACTGTAAAAACCGTTAACAAACATTTTAAATGTTGAAACGTAGGTAATACCAATAACACCTTATACGCTTTCTTCAAGGTTTGTTGTACATAACAAATAAAATAATTTAATATTTTTTGTATTTTTTTCGAGAATTGGACATTCGGAACCTGAACGGAAAGTTGATAAACCTGTCCTGTCATGTCCAGCAGTCAATCAATACAGGCTAATTGATTGATAGAAAAATGGTTAAATAGAACCTGAACGGAAATTTGTTGGCAAACCTGTCCTGTCATGTCCAGCAGTCAATCAATACAGGCTAATTGATTGATTGAAAAATGGTTAAATAGAACCTGAACGGAAATTTGTTGGCAAACCTGTCCTGTCATGTCCAGCAGTCAATCAATACGGGCTAATTGATTGATTGAAAGATGGTTATATACAGCTTTGATTCAGTCCGACACGTTCAAGAAAATATGTTCAGCGATGATTGTTTCATTTAAAAGTATCTGACCTAAATCTCGCATGTTGGGGGTTATCTTTTTTTTGGGGTTTCTAGTGTCCAAGAGTCCCCTCTTTTGGACACTACGGAAAAAAATGCAAGCTTTATTAAAGCTGATTTTTTTTATGTTAAGTCACATTAGTGGCGTAAAGAAATGCCCTTTCGTCAGTCAGCTGGATGCCTTAGCGTTTGGCGTACTGGGACTTTAATCGTCTGCCCGCAGCTTAGCTCAGAGATTCTTAGTACTGGAAAGCCGTAATTTGACATTGAGGTACACATAGGTACTAGTCACGCCGAAAAAGTGGATTAATTTCTCGTATACCCCGTAGGGTTGGGTTTTGTTGGATATCTATACTAATATTATAAAACTGAAAGGTTTGTTTGTTTGTTTGAACGCGATAATCTCAGGAACTACGGATTCGAATTAAAAAAATCTTTCACTGTTGGATAGCCCATTTACCGAGGAAGGGAATATAACACCACGCTATAAAAAATGTTATACGAAATGTTGCAAATACGAGGAAAATTTTCGCGAACGAAGTAGCTAGTATAAAACAAAAATGGTCAAAAACATAGTCGGCAACATCTGATAGTAATTGGTGTTACAAGCATTAATAAATCACACTATTTCCAATGCGGGCGGTATGTCGGTTGAAATGTAAAACAAACGTTTTATTCCCTATACTGCATTACAATATGACTTTCCTTTGTGAGTAATACACATACAATGTAAAATAGTTTGCGTGACGATGTGACGTGAGAATTACTGTCAAGGTACTAATGCTTCGGTATTTTAATATACCGAAATATTTGACGGTATATTGTGGTTATTAAGCAATAAACACGCACTGTTGCCGATTATAACATCGCGTTTGTTTTACTTTGGGGTATTTGGATATTGTTTTTGTATATTAGGTAAGTAATAGGTTCTATACGTAATCCACAACAGGTTGACATGGCAATCAATATGAAAAATGTAAACTACTAACTAATGCGGCATAGTCTTTTTACAACTTTAAAGTGGCAAACAATCGTAGTTAATAAGTCTATCGGCCTATCTGATGATGAGAAGTTAGGACCAACATAAAACACATCAGTATTGCGTTCTGATTCTCTGATCATAGTAATAAGAACTTAGTGTCGTCCAATTAGTCAGACTAATCAGTTTGACCATGTGTTCTGGCAGCAAATATTGCTCACTTTCAGCGAAAAAACTATCGATAGTTAAGCAAGCTATATTTTTTCTAGATTTGTAAATTAGAACCTCGTTAAGCCTATATTTAGACGAGTAACAATGTTATATATGTTCTTTTGCTACTTTCGCGATTTGTACACATTCCCAACAAAGGTAATTAACCTTAAAATAAAATATTTACGCGATTAAGACCCGTAGCTTATAAAATCTGTACCTAACAATGTTGCACAGAATACTATTAAGCTAAACCTTCAACGTCCAATAATGCCTTGATTTAATGTCAAGTCTTTCATACATTATCATATATTACTGGCAATACTCGTAAACGATATTACCAGTCCAATCTACCAAGTATCTTTAACAAAGTATGACCATTTTGCACGAAGCTAAAAGTGTAAAACGAATTAGTATTAATTGCTAAAGCGAGTTTATCCGTGCATTCTTGCAATGAGCGGGAATCGAAGTGGTAACGCGGTCGGGGCCCACAGTTCGTTGACACCAGATTTGCGATAGGGTTACCATTTACCTGAACTGTCCTGATTATTGTATTGAGTTGGGAATTGCAATGTATGTTGGTTTTTAAGCTGCAATAATGAAGCGATTCACTCTGCAATGAAGATCTATGTGGTTCGTATGAAAATATTTATACCTAGATAAGAATTTCATTCTGCAATGTAGGTACGGTTGCTTTGGAAAATACGGGCAGAGTTTTGTGGAACAAAATGCTTATAGATAATATACTTGTAATTGTTGCGAAAATGACATTTGACAAACATAGCGTATCATAACAGATTGATACAAACGTAAAAACGTAAATCTTAAATCTATCTAATAATATGTATATATATCATTTGAATCTCGGAAACGGGTCCAACGATTTTTATGAAATTTAATATGCAGGGTTTCGGGGGCGATAAATGGATCTAGCTAGATTTCATTTTTAGAAAACGTCGTTTTAAAAAAATACCGAGCAAATCTTGATCATTCAGGTACTTGATTATTAAATAGGAATGCCTTCACTTTTTAATAATCAATTATAGCGTATTACATATAAACCAGACACAATCGCCTAAAGTCTACTTTACAGTCATTTTTTTTTTAAAGACGACACCCGCAGTAGGGTACGAGCCCTGTGTCACGGGGGACTTTACAAACATACAAGTCACGGACACAAAGTACACCCAGACTCGGAACAACAATTTGTGGATCACACAAAGTGGTGTCCCGTGTGGGAATCGAACCTTCTCCTCTTGCGTAGCAGTCGGATACACTCCCACCGCGCCACAGAGGCAGTCAATATTATTGTCAATATCGATAATGATCAATAAAGCTCACCTAATCGATGTCGGTTACAGCGGCCTGTTTCATTAGAGACCAGCAAACTACGCAGGAGATAATAATTATAGTCCACAAGTGTAAGCGCAGACAAGTGCACTATCTATTCCTTCTTAACTCAGTTCGATGAGACAGAAATCCGTCACGACCAGAGAGACATTGGGCGTAGGACTGACGGCTTAACGTCCTCTTCGAAGCACGGAGGGGTGTGACATATTTAAAAATGGTCACCCATCTAGGGACTGACAGTGGCAACATTGCTTAACCTCGCAGATATCTCGACCTGCTTGGTCGCCACTGAGTCAGGGACCTAATAAATAAAAAATAAAAATAAATTACATTTATTTCAGACTTTGGTCCATATTTTGTTAGTAAATACATTGACTTAAAGACTATGTTAGTATCTAATTCTAGTAACTAAATAAAACTAAAACATAAACTAAAAACTAATGATCAATAAGTAAGGAGTATATTGGTCAGTTTTATGAAGTCACTAGCTGTCCCGTGCAACTTCGTCTGCGTAAATTTTTCCCGTTTTTGCAACATTTTTTTGCGCTCCTATTGTTCCTAGCGTAATGTTAAATAGTCTATAACCTACCTCGACAAATAGGCTATCCAACAGTAAAAGATTTTTCAATTCAGATCAGCAGTTCATGAGGTTACCGTGTTCAAACAAACAAACTCTTGAGCTTTATAATATTAGTATAGATTAACGACATTTTATTTTCAGAAGATTACCAATATCGCATTGTAGCAGTTTTTCTTTTACTCATCCCGTAAACGAACATGTTCGAGAATCCACCCCGAGCCAGGTTAATAAACAGCAACTTTTCTTAATGCCTTACGGCCACCCCAGAAAATCCACTGTAGGATGAATACAAGAAAACGTTTGTTCGAATTAGAATCCATCCGTTTTCAAAACGTTGTTTTGGGTGGCCAAAAGGCATTAAGAAAAATTGACAATGTGTCTAAGCATTTTTAAATCTCGCACAAACCAGCAACTTAAATCCTTTTCTGGAATTATTCTCGTCAATTTTTATTGCCAACATCTTTACTGTGATAATAACATTTCCGACCAGCTCGTATTGTCACCATAGACATTCCTAACTTTAGATTATTATAACCGGACTTAAAAAGCTACATATATAAAAAATCTCAATACATGGTAACTGTATCCACTGTACATGCGCAGGCGCATAGTGAGCGTGGCATTCTAACAATCTGCGACTCGTGATAAATTAGTTTGTGCACAAATGTAGACAACAACGTTTTTATTTCAACCGCAAAAATGGTAAAGCTCGATTTTAATGAGCACTTCGGCAGATGCAGGAGCACAAGCTAACGTTACATTACAACAGTAACAATTAATGTGAATTTATATGACAGGATGTGGCTGGTGCTGGGTGCCACAATATTGTTGTTTGGTATGAGTGGTTCAAGACAGACAGGAATAGAGAAAAAACCGGGCAAGAGCATGTTGGACCATGCTCAGTGTAGGGTACCGGAGCCGTTGCTGTATGAAAAAATCCTATTTGATTAATTGCACCAGGACCACCCTTTTGTTGAGAAACGCAGTTTTTCGCCAATAACTGAATTACGGTATATCCGATCATGTTTGAAGTTTAGCGCTACCATTTTGATTTATAAATATTTTTTTGGTCACTCGGTCTAATATGTCGGATAAGGGGGCGACAACGATACAACACGTTGATGTTTGATAAAAAAAATCGCCAAATGTCATCAATATACATCGTGTAGTTTGAGTAAAATGCCTGTGACATACTGACCGGCAGACGGACAGCCAGACAGACAGAAAGACAGACAGACATGACGAAACTATAAGGGTTCCGTTTTTGCCATTTTGACTATGATACCCTAAAAATGAAGAAGTCTTTGCCCAAAAATCAGCACCCAATAAGTAATTTTTGAGTAAAAAAAATACTAATTAAAAAACCCCTAAATGTAAAGGGTAACTTATTTATATCTTTTTGCAGGCGGGTTTTGAAATTATTTCGTAATAATTATGTTTTTTAGCATTTATTATTCCGAATTACAATTAAATATCAGCTTTTAAAATATTTATTTTGATACCTTTTAATTGTTTTTTAATTGTATTGTAATTTTTTTTTAAACAAGTATATATTGGCGCCAAAATTAATAGTCCCCAATGTCAATCCCACAACTAAGACGAATCTAACGATACATCTCAAGCTAAAATCTATCAAGTTTAGAGCCTAAACGGCTCTAAACTGTGCCAAAGAAATATACATACATACTGGTCGGGTAAAAATCAAAGACATTAGACCATCAATTACCAATCACAGTGGGCTTGCGAGGTACTGCCCTTAATCTCTCTCAGAGAAAGATCTATGTTATATAATTACTTCGTGTAAACTGTGTGCATATTTCCTATTTTGGACTGCATTAAACGTAGAAACAAGGCCTCTAAAGATGATCTAACAAGACATTTCCCCAACTCCCTAATAAGTAGCGAAACTATGTATAAATTAACTGCCCAACAGTTTAGTATCTACTTCCTCACAATTACGTAAACTCAAGAATGGTACTTACGAGTGCTACATGTTTTTGTGGGATCCATTTGAGGAAACAGCAATCCAAGCTTATAAATAATGTTAATTGACGTTACATTGTTTCATGACTAGGTGCTGGATGTCGTCGGAATCTATTGGCTAAATATTTTTTGCCAATAGATTCCGATGTGATCCATTTGGAGTTTAAATGATGTGACTGCAGTGTAGAACGTTTAGGGCCATGACACAATGGTGATTGATTGATAGGAGAGGTTAAGCAACTTTGCTTTGTGCCACTAGATGGGTGACCATTTCTTAAAAAAATTGACGCATCTTCTTAGGGCTATGGGAAAGTGTTTTGTTGAAGAGTATTGTAGCAAACATAATTACTGAACAAATGTGATTTACGAACTAATGTCTCAGAATAAGAAACACGTTGCGGTGACGTTCAGATCTTAGTGGAACAAGGATTTGCGTAGTGCTGATGCTGTTATGGGCTGGCGTGAAGACAAATTATCAGTATATGTTCGTAAGCTTTCGCGATTTGTACACGGTATTGAATTTTATAAGCTACGGGTCTTAATCGCGTAAATATTTTATTTTAAAGCTAAATACCTTTGTTTTATTTCCCGACGTTTCGACCGCATTGCAACGGCCGTGGTCACGGGTAGACTCTTATCAGGCTAAGGCCTGCTTGTCTCTTCAGTCAGTTGTATGAGAGAAACTTATAGCAATTGTATTGTACCTAACTGGATTGTATATATCTGCAAGGTCCTTATTGTCGAACCACACAACTAGTAAAATTTAAAAAAATAGCGTACAGGTATCACTGACAGCGTAATAACAGTTGTCGCATATTAATGTGATTCATGTGTACATAACATAAGCATTCACCTTGGCACTAATTCTTTTGATACTGCCATTATTAAGACCTCTGTAAGCCACGGTCACAGCTGTGGCCTACGAAAGTGACAAGTATGACACACGGTGAAAGCAAAGTAGTCATATAAGAGTTTGCTTGAAAGAAGCAGCGGTAGAAGTCGCGAGTTCGAATCCTACCCTTTACACTACCGACGTGAACCCACTCATAACACAAGCCTTTGAGCTTAGCTGGAGGGGTTAACAACATTGGTAGTAATGTGGAACCTAATCTCACTTTGGCAGTTATCTTTTTTAATAAAAAAAAAGAAAGCTTTCCTTTACTTTTTTCTTTTTAAAAAAGATAACTACCAATGTGGGATTAGGTCCCACATTCATTAAGGCTTACGTCCCACATTAATAGTATAATGGGTAGGATTCGAACCCGCGAGCAAGTGGGAAACCCTTTAGCTTCCTTGAGTGAACTATTGGCTCTGAGCACTCTGTATCCATGTCTGACAGGTCAATTTTGCTGCCATGAATTACTTAAGAGTCACGCCACAAGGAAGAAGAAAAAACTTGAGAGTTGTCAAGGGACACCCGGATGGAACAACGTTCCTTTCGATTAATTAGTGAAGGAATTGTATTTTTTTTTTTAAGTTATAATAATATTTTTTTTATTATTAACAAATATAATGTAATATAACCTTAATCATATAGTAATAATTATTATAAAAGAGAGAGAGAGAGAGAGAGAGAGAGAGAGAGAGAGAGAGAGAGAGAGAGAGAGAGAGAGAGAGAGAGAGAGAGAGAGAGAGAGAGAGAGAGAAACATGCGCACGCCGCACGGCTTACAATACCTATTGTTTATGTGCGTGTTTTTCCAGTTGGTAAGGTTCTTCCCCACTCAGAGATTAGTCAATTCCTGTGTCAATAATTTTGATCAGACTGCATGCAGTCGACACATGGCGAAAATTCAGTAAATCTAAGTTTTTTACACTTACTAATATTTCGTTCTACGAAAATTTATATGGGCCGTAAGAAAGTGCTGCATGTTTAACATGCCACCCCATTGAGCGCTTTCTTGCGGCTCATACTCGTATAAATTTTGAAAACTGCTAGATAATTTCCGCCGATAATTTCTCGCCACAAATAAAAAACTGAAATAAAGACAAAAAATGAGAAATATTTACTTTAATTGATTTGTGATTTTTTTGCCTTTTTTTTGTTCGATATTATAATATACTTAATGTCTAATATTGCATAGATAATGGTACGGAACCCTTGGTGCGCGAGTCCGACTCGCACTTGGCCGGTTTTTTGTCCGACTCGTTCCTTTTATTGGAAATTCAATAAATACTCTTGTATTGTGATAGTACTTTTTACGTTAGGATTTTAAGTAGTGATTAAGATTAGGTTTCGTGGCTCGTTATTTTACGGTCTCCATGCTTTTGGCCCACAACTGCCCACAAGTGACTTTGAATATGACATGGCTGCTCTACGGGGATATTAATCCAGGGTATATGTTGTGAGCTACACAAAAATCTGTTCTGAGATTCGTTGTGATTTTCTAACATCAAATAAACATTCAAAACTACAAACACTTAAACATTCAAATTCAACTCTCACATTTCTAAATGTCAGGTATATCACCGCAGATATAATTTAATCTGTAATTAAGTTGTCTAGCTCTCTCGTCTGTCAGTAATTGTTCAGTCTTAAAGTTATTAACATTCGCATTTTAATGGTACAGTTGCCTGACAACAGTCTCCTTGCCTGACAATAAATCAATCACGCCAATTTATCATTTGAAAAGGTTAAATAATTTGATCAGTGAATTTATGAGAAACGGCTTCTTAGAGTTCCGTAGCCACTGTCCGTCTGTTCGTTCGTCTGTCTGTCCCCAGGCCTCTGGGGGCTTAGACAAATGCCACACGCTTCTTTTTTGGCACACGCTACTGTTGTTTTTGGTCCACCAATTCAGCAGCAGTCACGTGACGTATTGTCAACTATATGTCAAATACATACATTTTCCCGCGTTAGCGTGTGCGGAAAAAGTATCGTGTGGTATTTGTCTAAGGCCCCTGGTCAGAGACCCTTAGTACTAGAATAGAAAGCTGTAATTTAGCATGGGTAGTCATATTAGTTACGCCATTAAAGTAATAGAATAAAATCACGAATAAATACCTACACGTAATTTTTTTTCTCAGAAAAAATTACAAATAATTACCTATGTCGTTAGATAGGTCTTTTAATAAAATAAAATATTTAAGAGTTGTGAATATCATTTTTCGATTTAGGGATCCGTTTGTGAACCGCCCTTTGTTTTGTTCGCCTTATAGTGCGAATTTTTATTAGAGCCAAGTGTCCCCTTGACAGCTAAGTGGTTGTTTTTGAAGATATATTATGAAATTTAAAAGAAAACTATCACAGAAAAGTTTTACAAGCTTTTTTAGTAAGGCTTTACAAGTTTACCAGTAACAGCAGACCAACTGAAAAGTAACAACATTTTCGTACAAATTACATTGAAAAATGCTTATATAACGCAGTTAGTAGTATGAAACAAAAACCACCACTTCTTAAGCAGCATTATTGTGTTGTGTACCTACGGAACCATACATTGCGCGTGGCCCGACATGCACTTGCCTGGTTTTTTAGGATCATTCACTTGTGTCCTCTTTTAGAAATATCGTTACAGCAGGCTGCAATCTTTTCGAACATTCAGAGACCGTTTTTAATTCTAAATGACAAAGTGATAGGGCGAATCAGTTGCATGATTAATGATCGTCTGTTCAAGGAATCCAATTGTAGTTGGGAAGCCAATATTTGCTGTTGTCATGGCGTTGCATCCAACTGGACACGAAAACAGCAAGAAGTTTGAAGACTTCAGTCAGTCATTATGAGTGAAAGCCTTCGTCAAATAAGAAGCATACTTAACGCGCGTCTAGGGACTACACCAAAGACATTATGCTCGTCTGAAACAGTTTAAATGCAAAGTACGCGATGTTACTGCTCTTTGGCGCTGGCACCTTGACGCGCGATAACTACGCCATCTATTTGACAAAGGGTTTATAGAAAAGCACCAACTGAGCTCGGATGATCACAGTGAGTTAAAGTTTAAATCTGGATATTCGTCAGCGAGCTTACTGTAATTGGATAAACAGATACGGTGATAAAGTTCTATAGAACGTGTGAAACAGTGTTACGGTTACAGAATGAGTATCTGATTATCATCGAGTCGCTGCTCGTGTTCCGCTCGAGGCAGAAAAGCGCGAAAATATTTTGCTCGAGCAGCTTTGCTTGGACACAGAATATCGGAACATCTTCGAGGCACCTTTGGGCGTGAGCGATATCTATGTGTGCGTTGTTCAATCGCTTTTGTATGAAGCTTTCATTTTGTAGTCTTGGTCTTTTGGTGCACGTATACATACTATGTTTTGGTCAAAGTGATGTGCAACGGTTACAGTTCTTCTCGCTAATAAGTAGTAGTATAGAAACATAACGTCAAGTTATTTCCAAGCGATATTCTGTTGGGTTCTGGTTGTTCCCAGTTGAATTAATTAATTGGAAGGAAAAACTAGCTATGCTTCTCTCTTATGTAAGATTTTATCACGTAATAAACATGTTTTAGTTGTTAAACTTGTAGACACAATTAAGATAATTGATCGTGCAATTGCGTGATTTAACGCATTTAGCGTTTGTTCGCGGGAATTAAATCGAGCCTGATTTGTAAACAAGTGGTGAGTTTGACGCTTGTAATGTTGGGCGCTGATGTAAGTTATTAATTTTTAATTGAGGTATAACTTCCTTGGAATGTTGAACAGTAATATTAGATGCTAATCACTGTACCTATCTATATCTACATACAAACATCTAATCATAATAAACTACATCGAACATAGAACGTTCCATAATTTTACGCATCGTTAATTTTGCAATACTATCGATGCAAATGCTTTAAATATTTTTGCATGTAACAAATTGTATTTAGACATTATATAAATAGACAAAGGCAGCATAAATCTAGCAATTGGAATAACAAAGCAACTTGATTGTCATCTACATCTAACAGATTCTGGGAGCATTCAAAATTACGTATCTACCGAGCAATTGATATATATCTACAACGCTAGCATATTTTTAATGAATAAATAATTATGTTACATTGCCATAAAACTCATATTTTTAAAGTTACCCCTCATGGAAAAGGGCAATTGGTACGGCTCTCTATCGGAGCCACATGCACCCCTTTAACTATCAGAGCAAAACATTGAAGAAGTGAGCCCTGACAATTCATTTGCACTGTGTGCAAGCAGCAAGAGAATTTCTTATTTCTGATTACTATACTCATGTCTCAGAAGTTCATTGCTAGTAAACACTCTAAATAAAACCCTTACCTGCTTAACAGCACCATCCACGTAATCCTCGCAGACGTTCTTCGCGAAGAAGGTCTCAACGGGGAATGTGCGTCCTGGGATGGTGAACGTGGGGACGTTGCCGAAGAATGTGGAGAACTTGGTCGAGTCCATAGTCGCTGAAGTCACGATCAGCTTCAAGTCTGAGCGACGAGCCACTACCTGAAATAGAAAATTGTTTGTGAATTATGTTACATCATCATATTCATAGTGTAATATAGTGCAGTTAGTGATATTTACAAAGAACACAATAACAGAGTGTCTTTCCATTTATCATATACTAGCTGTCCCGCGCAACTTCGTATGCGTAAATTTTTGCAACATTTCTCGTCGCTACTCCGCTCCTATTAGTCGTAGCGTGATGTTATATAGCCTATAGCCTTCCTCGATAAATGGGTTATCCAACAAAAAAAGATTTTTTTAATCGGACCAGTAGTTCCTGAGATTAGCGCGTTTAAACAAACAAACAAACTGTTCCGCTTTATAATATTAGTATAGATTGAACTTCGCTGATTAAGATATGACGAAATTATTTATTAGTCTTAAGACTAGATCGTAATTTTAAAGAAGGCAGGCGGAGGCAATAATATTCATAATAATCTAGTGTTTCAAATCTTGTCTGATATTGATGTCATGCTTTTATTAGTTCGACCTCCACGTTCTTAGCTACGGAATTATAATCTTAAGGAAAGTTTAAATTAATTTTCTTTAGTTGCTAGCTTGCACTAAGTTATAACAGTGTTTTACGTATGTATAAGACCTCTCCCGCATTGCAAAATGTCGGGGTTTTTATTTTCATTAAAAATTAAAAATTATAAATCGTTAATTAAAATTGTGCACCCAATGAAAACTTTCATTATATTTACATTTGATGATTACATTTGCTAAGGGTGATAAATAAAATAATTGCACTACTTGTGGTATTACATACTTCGGTATTTAAAGACATCTAAGTATGTGAATATTGCCTACATCATCTACGATTGCCAATTATCTCTTTTAAAATGTTTTTCTGTTAAAACCATGTTGGTTATTTATAGGCTACAGAAAAACGTAGCTCTACAAAAACAAGTCAATTCAAAAAACTATTGAAATAACTGATTAAGTCGGGTTTTAATAATTTCACGGTCTGCTCGGATGATGGCGTAACACAATGCAGATCGTCATAAAAAAAAATCGACTGAATTTGTCAGACAAGTTATTTTTGAACAAGAAAATAGAAAAAACTAGATCAAAAACATACTTATATTGTGTCTTTTGTGCGAATGTCCGGTATTAATTTGTTTTTATTGTAGTTTTTATGGCAGAGTCCTTGTAAAATAGATACTTTTACACGATAATGCTTAAAAAAGTATCAAAGTTGAATACAATTTGGTACATATAAATAAAATCACAAAAGGCTATTTGTACCTACCTAATTTTATTCAAAAAATTAGAAGTAAAGCTGTTTATTTATTATCTTTAGCATAACTTTATTTATTTTCATTTTTCTCCCTTACTATTATTATCATTCTGGTCGTGTGGTACCGGCTTAAGAATAGTCCCACCATCTCTTCCTATGAGTGTCGTCAAGGCGACTAAGGGATTTTACATCGGAGGACAGGCAGCAGAGTCCTATGCGTACTTTAAAACTTTACTGCGATCGCCAACCCGCTCGCCAAGCGTGGTGGTTATGGGAATTACCCCCAGGATCTACAATAAGTAGGTTCTATTAGAGAGACCCGTGCCCAGCAGCGGGACATCATATGGGTTGTTATTAGTATTATTATCGTTCTAGAGAAACCCAGTTCGTTTTTTTAAACAACAACAACACAATCTAGTGATATCAAAGATACTCTTTATAGGTACAGTAATTCGCAATAATTTTGAAGGACTTTAATCCTAAAATCGTGTCAATAAAGTGTTTCACATCTTCACATATTTTGTAATATTAAGATAATTCCACCACCACAATTGGGTAGATGACTACAATAACAATAAATTATTTTACATGGCATCGTTCTCGCAATCGTGAGGTCGCGGGTTCGAATCCTACCCATTAAACTACCGATGTGAACCCACTCCTAACACAAGCCTTTTAAACAAACAGACAGACAAAGACATCTTAAAGATGAATGAGAAACAAACAAGTATCTAAAATGAAAACGAAAGTACAGTATAAAAATGCAATTTAGACTGACATTTGAAACTGAACCGATCGAGTGTGCAGAGCACATGTTGTGATGACGTCAACAAAGATGGACGACACGACAGTAGACAAGTACTGATAGGGATAGAAATAGAACGTACTATCACAAAATAACAAGAGTACAGAAGGTAACCTTCATAGAATGCACGCAAACTGACACGGAATCTCAGAACGCCTGCCAAACAATGTGGTCCGAAGTGGTCTGAGTTTTTTTTAAACAACGAAGTGATAAGACGAGCAGATGGTGCGTCTGGAGTAAGCGCCAGCTCATAATAGTATCAGTGCCACCCCCAATCCTTGCTTGCTCTTGCTTGCTTCTCATTTGGGACATTAGTTTGTAAATCTCATTTGCCCAGTATTTACCTTCCCTTACTAGTTGCCACAGGGCCTTTTAACCGAAACGCAATGATGCGTTAACATTACTTTTTGTGGGAAGAATAACTGACATTGTAATGTTACCGACCAAGACTGCCAATGGCTTAGACCTACCACTCGTAAACTTCTCTCAATCGTAAATTTTCTTGTCCGTGAACGGAGTGTATGTGTGTGTGTTTCTCGGATGAAGTACGTTAAAGATTAACTTCTGTAGTCTCAGTAGTTGGTGGTACTATCGACGCCGGACAGACTAGACTTACGACACTTATGGGGCGTATAGCGCTCACAATGGAATTGAAGAAATGAAACCGTTTGGCTCGTTTTACAAATGCATTGCTTTGTAATATAATGAAATTGAGTCCATGGCTTTAATACAATTTGCTTAAAAGTACGTTCATAGCAATTTGTTTCTGGAATTTCTTGAACTATCATGTCCATATGTAGCGCTCTGTTGTTATTGATATTTTATTTTTTTACCAAAATCTTTCCTATCAAGAGATTTCCTTAAGCATTAACAGCACACATTAACCGCAATTGATTAGCACCTGAATGTTAAAGACGATAATTTATAGCATGTGACCAGTTAAAGTCAAATATATTTTATCAGAAAATATTCCAAGTGTTATTGAAGTTATGAGGATACGTTAAAAATATTGGAAGAAGTTTCGGATCGAATTGATTGAAAACCAGAACTGCATCGTCATAGGGTTGATAAAAAGATTTTGGCAATGCAGGCACATCCAAAGTAATTTAGTCTGTATATATTTAAATTCTGTGTAAATTTTCCCCGTTTTAGCAACATTTCTCATTGCTGCTCCGCTTCTATTGGTCGTAGCGTGATATTATATAGCCTATAGTCTTCCTCGATAAATGGTAATATCCAACAGTAAAAGAATTTTTCAATTCGGATCAGTAGTTCCTGAGATTATCGCGTTCAAACAAACAAACAAACTCTTCAGCTTTATAATTTTAGTATAGATTTACTCTAAATATCAAGTTTTTAGCAAAACTAAGCTCGTTTCGCAAAGTAAATAAATCAGAAACGGATAGCGTTTCTGATTTTATTTAGCAGTCTCGTTCTGCGTCACGGCACTTATCGTCGTTTATACGATCCACTTTAAACGTTGTAACTAAGGTAATTTTATTTCAGCAACGTCTGGTGTTTAAAAGAAAATCAATATTAAATAGAATTTTCTCTAAAATGTATCGTATTTTCTCAAGTTAACGCAATCATGTGATTTTGGACAGCTTGACAGGCAGTCACGATCTAAAATAAATTCATACTCTCAGTTTACAATTATACTATTTGTAGAGAGTTTAAGAAATTAAAGAGGTTTAAGTAGAAATAAGCAGGACATAATCAAATTCAGGTAGTATTCTTGTGCAGTATTTATTAAGAAGTTGGTTAAATCAGAATTATTCGTACAGTCAGTTGTAAGAAAGTGTCCATTAAGTTTTAAATTATTAATCTTTCAATAGAGTCAACATTACCATTAAATTACTAAGTAGTTTTGTTGCCACAGAAAGAGTATTGTCATTATTTTTATTAATGTTAAACATTCTAATCTTATGATGCATTTTTGCAAGTGACTGTTAGCAATATGTTTAATAAAAATTTGTTTATTGATTTTGAAGATAATTAGCATTTTATCATAACTTGCCAGGAGTATTTTTAAAGTGGACATATCAGCTTGTCTTTGCATGTACTATTGCACCTACGTACATAAATATTTTCCCAGTTATTCATCCAAATCCTACGTCAACCGGCAAAGTCCATTCAAGAATCACTCTCCATCATCGATCATCGTGGGTTCTTTACTTTGTTAGATTGTATTACAATGCTCTTGCGCACATCGTTGACGCTTCGATCACAAGGCAACAATTGCTTGCCAAATAGTTTTTTTTTCATAATCATTTAACTAACACCTAGCGTGATTTCAGTAATTAACTATCGCAATTATTGTATTTACTATGCGATAATTTGTATGTAGCATTTGTAATAGATGGAGTGTTTGTCGTGTGACGTTGAAAATTTGTATTATTCATGTTTCTGATATTGAATTTCTATTGTTCATTGACGTCTTTACTTGTTCAGTATTCAAAGCAGTAAATGCCAAGGTAATGCTGACGTCAGCGACTATTTGTGTGAGTATTTAATTTAGCTATCTGCCCATCATCCAGTATCGTGTTTAAAAATAACCGTCAGCTTTCACTGATGATGCGATACCCTGTACAGCTAACGGATAGTTTAAATATAGCACCAGTAACACTTCATCGGGCCAAGCCCCCGCGATCACGTGCGCGTCATTTAAATTTGAATCGATGAGTCGTTTTAGATTCGTTACATTTGAGGCGAACCTATTAAACGTTTACATTTTACAATGAAGTAATTTTTACAGGCATTTCTTGCCAATTACTTTACAAATAAAATAATTGCATATTTAAAACATAGAAAAATTTGAAGTCCAGACCCAGGAATCGAACCCAAAACTTCCGTAGTCAAACCGGGGCCGGAATCGAACCACCTATCTGGACTATGTTACTAGACCTCAAATTTTTCTATACTTTGATGCTCGCGAGTCGGGCCCTCGCACACGCCATCTAGCCGGTAGTTAAAAAACTAACTTATTGCTTTTAACTAATATTTTTTATTTCTAAGGTACTACATTATCAGAAATGTCAAAAAGGATTTCGTAATTGGAAAAAGTATAGTAAGTAAACTATATGATCAACTACTATTGTTGCAGATTTAGGAAGAATTTTAATAAGGTTACTTTAGTATATTGACCTCTATTTTCTGCAAAGTAGTATAAGAATTCGTGGAATGTTTAATAGTACCTACGCGCGTCGACACGCTATCTTGCGAATACTCAAACATTTCACGTATTTGCAGGAATTCGGTTCAATTGTAAATTGAGTTCGCCTGTACTTTAGCTGTAGAATTGCTTACGTTAATATTGGCAATAAGAAATTATATTGGTTTCGAATGAAACGGTCTATATTATATTTCAATCTCTTCAGCAATTCGGATATGATTACACGTCTTTGATTTGTTAGCAGAATTATTAGACGCTTTCCTCCGCGGTTTAGTCAGATAAAAATCAAACATAACTTGGTTTTATAGCCTCTATGCTATTATTTATATGAACTACATCATAAAGTTTTATCAAAATCCATTCACTAGATTTTGTGTGAAAGAACAAGAAACATCTATCCATCCATCAAAACTTAGTAGGAATTAGGATGGAATAAAGCGAATACTACGGACTGATAAAATTGTTGGATTGGCTAATATTGTTTAAAATATGCATTCTGCAACGATTGGTTACAAAATATTGAGAGTAAATGACACATACGAGTATCAATAACATAACGCTGAAGAGTTTGTTTGTTTGAACGCGATAATCTCAAAAATTACGGGTCCGAATTGAAATGTTTTTTTACTGTTGGATAGCCCATTTATCGAGGAAGGTTATGGGCTATATAACATCATGCTACGACCAATAGGAGCCGAACAGCAATGAAAAATGTTGCAAAAACGGGGAATATTAACGCATACGAAGTTGCGCGGGTCAGCTAGTGTATAACAAAAAACACAAAGTGTTAAAAGATTCAGACATGGTAGCGCTTGACCGTAGGTAGATAACCGCTCCCATTATTGCCTAATCTGATGGATTATAGGATCAGTTAGTGCAATTTAGCCTTGAGCACCTACGAAGTATGAAAGCAAATTTGTTAATACGTGCTTAACATACAGATAACTTAAACCAATGAATCTGCTAACGTCAGACGATAAAGGTGCACGAAATTCATAAACAAAGTGACTCATTTTATTTGCCACATCCACAGTGGCCAGATATGGAAGCGGTAGGTATCTATAAAAACTTCCAGGTAATATATGTATGTAGCAGACAATTTGTCGCTAATTTTATGCGGTGCGGATAGGTCGCTGATCTATCATGACATGACGTGTTCAGTTGTGGTGAAAAAAATAAATTATAAAATAAAAAATATAAAAATTAATGAACCTCGATGAACTTAGTGAAGTGCCTCCGACTGCATGAAATTATATAATTATGTAGAGAATCTTGTTTCCATCTTTTTTGTGCAGGCGGGTTTTTTATTTTTATAATTTATTTTTTATTTTAGTAGTTGTAGGATGTAACCGATGTAACAAGTAGCTTTTATCACAGCTATTGTCAAGTATTGACATTTGACAATTGAGAAAAGAATATTTGCTAACAACTTTTTTAGTAAGTATTACAGTCATAATCATGTTATACCTTTTTGAAATGCTTATGATGAGCTCTTTAATTTGATACTCCTATTGTATTCAAAACAACTTTTTTTTTTACACCTCTTTATTTTGACATCTCACAGCCGCCATGTTTGTTTTTTCCAAACGTCACTTATCTAAGAACACTTGGGCGGTCAAGACGTATCTAACGACGTCATAATTGTATAAATCCGTTAAATTTCATACATACAAGATACGCGAAATAAAAAGCGCGAATTTTGTCAGTTGATTGTTGGGCAGATGTTCAAATTCCGTTACAACGCGCTTATTTAATTTTATCTAATACATTAAATTATAATTGATGAATTTTGCTGGGTACATACCATAGTCACAATACTGTAAAACTAATTTATTGGAAAAGCAGCAATGGATTGAAGATTTGAATTTTTCAAATCTTCAATCCATTGCTGCTTTTCCTTGCATTATTTATTGGAAAACAGATTGTACCCACTAAATAACAAGACTCTTTTATTATTTAGTAGGTACAATCAGTCTAACAAACAATATATGTCTTTTAAAAAGACATATAGTTTGCTAGACTGAATTTGTTTAGTTAGACTGTGGATCTTAACAAAAAAACATGTTAAGAGTCTTTTTGGAGGTCAAATCTAAATGTATGTTGTTTTTAATGTTTTAGAGGTGTGTTTTGTCTGACGTATAACAATTATGTCTAGAACATGTTTTAAAATGCTTGTAATAGATTAAAATGTAGGCAATGTTGACGATTCATGCGTAATAGCAACGGATGTATTTATATTTCTTTTGTGATATCCTCGCAGAGTATTTAATGTACATATTTACAATTTTCTTTGGCACCACTTGGTCGGG
The DNA here is from genome assembly GCA_945859575.2 of Herminia tarsipennalis. Lineage (NCBI taxonomy): Eukaryota > Metazoa > Arthropoda > Insecta > Lepidoptera > Erebidae > Herminia > Herminia tarsipennalis. The sequence continues at coordinate 20,931,339 of OX243850.2, forward strand.
ACGCAGTTTAAAATGAAGTTTGTAGACGTGTGGGCTCGGTGCCGATGCGCTGGAGCATCTTAGCGAGATGCTTCTAAGCTGCTCCAGCCCATTTACAAAAATACTATTATTTTGACATTACAAACAGACACTGCAAATTTATTTATTTGTATAGGTGTATAGTAATCTCTCAATAGAGAGGTCGTGAATTAAAGACCAGTATCAAGCTCAATGAGAATTTGTACGACATGTCAGGATATCAAACTTCAAAACTTATGCGATAGACACGCGCTGCTTAACGTTGTTGTTATTTTAATCTGCCTACTATAAAACTTGGAAAGTTTTAAATGATACGAACCCAATTTTAGGCCACACCGATAAATCGATAAACAAATATTTAGTCTACACGCGATTTCAAGGACGTGTTCTGATTTCTTGTGACATATTGTAGGTACGCAGTTATAAGACAGAAGTTAAAACAAGTGAGAACAAACGAAGCTATAGATATTATTTTTATATCTATACTAATATTATAAAGCTGAAGAGTTTGTTTGTTTGAACGCGGTAATCTCAGGAACTACTAGCTCAGCTACTACCGAATTGAAAAATTATTTCCCTGTTGGATAGCCCATTTATCGAGGAAGGCTATAGGCTATATAACATCACGCTACACGCTACGACCAATAGGAGCGGAGCAGCAATGATAAATGCAATTGCAAAAACGGGGAAAATTTACGCAGATTTAGCTAATATTTTGAAAGTGAATCCGTTTATATGAAAACCGTGACTGACTGATCTATCAACGCACGGCTCAAAACACTGAACGGTTTGGGTTCCAATTTGGTACACAATTATTATACCGTAAGGATCGGCTAAGAATTATTTTCGAAAATGCAAGCCCAAAAGGACTACTTCCAAATGTTCTTTAAAATCATACTTAATGGGGGAAAAACCTAGTATTTCAGAAAATTTTAGTTGGCATTTTTTATTACTCGTCAATTAGCAAGCCGTTACTTCAGCATAAAGTCGCATGTGATCTCTACATTCACTGGTCACTCTTTCAGCACAGGTGCACTCTGAAGAGCGTAGGTAGGTATTCCGTAAAGTGACTGCCAAGTCTTACACTTTGAGCGAGCTACGCGCTACCTCTATTAAAATGTTGTTGATGTTTTGACCTAACCGTTATGGCATCATTCGTTAATGCTTAGTCATATACCTAAGAGTCTGCGCCCATTACACCGTATAAACTCTTAGGTTCATACATATTAGAATGCCACCGAAGCTCGCACCGAATGACAGGCATCATTCCCCTCTCATTTTTAGGTTTGCGAACCGCTTTGTTACAGTGTAGTACCTACTTAATATAACACGGAGACTGTCGCCTGCATGCAAGTATTTGTATACAAACAATTTTGTTGCAGGTGACGGAATGCTTCGATAGCTTGTGCTAAGATCATTTTCACGATGAGCATATGCTTTTTCAAGTTTTTAAACTAAGCTGGAAGCAAAGCAACGGTCTTTAGATATTAACCTAAGTACCAACAGTACAGTGTACTGGGTCGAGTCGAGACCATAAATCATATTGTCATAAAATGTATAAATATAAGTGATTCTTAGCATTCTAAACTAGGCGGCTAGTTTCTCAGTCCATGTATGCCAGTCAAAACATATGATGTCACCGGTTAACCCTCGTCACAATAATACAAGGCATCAGCAAGTTTACAAAAGCGAAATGAATAATACTAGGTATATGTAACTATATACTTCGAGTGTAGTTTTTGAAAAAATCTTATCTATCCCACGGGGATTTTATGTACATTCTTTGGGGATCTAGGCAGCCTATGTGCTGTTACAGAATATAACCTATCTATGTGTAAAAATTCAACTAGATCCGTTTAGCTGTTCTAGCGTGATTGAGTAACAAACATCCATCCATCATACACTTGTAATATTAATAGGATGAATGAATATCTTACGGATATCTGAATTTATTTGTTCTGTAGTTGTGATTTAGATGCGAAGTTTCTTAATAAAGTGACGTAATGACTATGATCTTTGTGCTTAGTTCATTAGCGCCAAGTCTAATTATGTTTTCTATGTAGATGTTAGCCTTGGAAAGCTGTTAAGCCGAGCTTGCGCCATTACCATAATGTCTGCTAAGTAATGCTAAACTTAAGTGTGGTTTAGTTTAGAAGGGAACTAACACTAATCTAGATTACAGAGGTTTAAATAGACTCTCATGAGCTGTACCTACAAATGGAAGTGGCGCCTAACTTCATTTTTTTCAAACTTGACTTTTTCAAAATAATCATTGGTTTGGTTTTACAAAATAAAGATGTTTGAGTATGGTATAAATTCTTCCTTGATTGTAGCTACCTAACTATCCAGTGATATTATGGAGAAATTAGTATTCCTCGTGGTGTTTCCATAGCTAATGAATTGGACGAACTATGAACAACATCTCCCTTAGGTCTTTTTCATACGTTCCGGTTTAAATCCGGCAGCGACCGGACCGGACGGACGCTGGAATATATGAAAGCTACCTTATATCGCCATACACTTCGAGCTCGGTGACCGGTTTCAAATATTGCCCTAATAACTGTCAATACAAACATTATGTATTGATAATTTGTAATTTTGTAATGTAATTTAGACGCCAAGTTGACAGCGTCATGCCATTTTGTTAAGTCAAAAAGGAAGTGAGTGATTATTGAATGCAGCAGCAAAATTAACGTTGCCAGTAATTAAGCCCGTAAACTATTACTATTAAATACTAAAGGACTTAGTTACAAATTGTACTACCAAACTTTAACTTTAAAATTATAATAATAGTTAGTTAATTTAACTATTATTATAATTATACATGTTTGGGTGTATCTTATACACTAACAGTATTATAGCTATTGAATGTTTTGTCTTGTTTTATTCTATTTTTTTCTGTGTCGCGGTGGGAGTGTATCCGACTGCTACGCAAGAGGTCGTGGGTTCGATCCCCACCCAGGATAAAACTTTGTGTGATGAGCACGATGGTTTATTCTGTGTCTGGGTGTTATTTATCTATAATATATATGTATTTACAAATATATAAGTATGTTTATCAGTTATCTGGTTTCCATAATACAAGCTCTGCTTAGTTTAGGATCAGATAGCGTTGTGTGAGTTGTCCCAAAAATATCTATATTGTATATATAAAAACAAAATATTCGCTAATTAAAATGCTATTAGTAACTAGGTACTAATAAAGGGGTTAATCTATAAATACTATATACCTTATTTTACATAATATATAGCATGTAGTATAGCTAAATATATTATGTTATGTATACCTTAACCAGGAAGGAACAGTCGAAGGGCATGAGGTACTCATAGTTATCAATAGACCAGTGTTGATGATTATCGGGTTACGGCAAAAACTTATTGAATTCAATACCATCGCTATTTATGGTTTAAAGGTATCAGGTACTATGAGAGGCCAGAAAAAAGAGAGAGGTGTCTTACGGACACCTGGTTGGAACGTAGTCCCTTTTGCTATATCTTTTTACTCGACTGCAAGCAAGAGTTATTGTTTTTCGCGCGTATCTCGTATGTAGGTATGTATGTATGTAATATTCTTTATTACCTCATATCTTTTAAAGCACAAGACGTATTTAAAGAATTAAGACGTCGTTAGGTTTGTCTTGACAGCCCAGGTGTTCTTATTTAAGTGACGTTTGATAAAAACAAACATGGCGGCTGTGAGTTGTCAAAAACAAGAGGAGTGGAAAAAAGTTTTTTCGAAAGTGTGATAAGGAACTATGTTCCAAAAAAGCTCAATAGCCGATATCTACGTACCTAGATAAATTAAAAATAAAGTGTTTGTTTGTTCGAACACACTAATCTCCGAAAGTACAGGGCCGATTTTATTTAATCTGGCAGGAAGTAGTTTTAAACTTGTGGAGAATAGGTTGCGATAATCAATATTTATGGAGAGGAATAATCGCGGGGAACAGCTAGTATACCTGAAAGCAGTGGACGATAATTTAGACAACACGTGCTTAACTAAAGATAATCATAAAATCTTTGCTCTGGAACCAAAATTTTGGATCGTTCATAAATTTTTGGTGTATGCTACATTTGATATTCGTCATGACCTACCCCACAGGGAAGGCCACAAGAAGGCAGGATTAGTTGCACACAATTAATTAATTATTTATTTAATTTATTGCTTAAATATAATTAAATGTGGTAAAAGAATGTGCTAACCGCATAACAAAATGAATAACAATGAGTCAACAGCGGTTAGACGCGTGTTGCGGTCATGCACGAGTCCTTATGCGTGTGGGCATGACATCGGCGCCAGCGCATCGTGACGGCTCGGGTAACGCCCACTTTGTTGGAGACGCTTGTTAGAAGATGGAATAAGTTCGGAGAAAATTATCGACAGGCTGTTAATGAATTGCTAACAATGAATATCAGGGGCGAAGGTTTACATTTTTCTGAGGTATTCCGATACATAATGGTTCGTAGAAACAGCAATGAAAGTAAGAAGTAGAAGAAAAAGTAACAAAGTTGGCAGTCTAAATGTTTTCCTTCAAACGATTGTTCAAGATCACGGTGTCCTAATATTTTAATTGGATTATCATTTAAATGCCATTCAGTTGGATGGATTCCCAGGCCAAGATAGCCCTGAAGTATATTTTCTTACTTGGTGAGTGTAGTACCTTTTGCCAAATCCAGATTAGTGTTATTGCGAATGTCCAGTAGAGTACTGAATTGAAACAAACAAGGTGATGTCTAAAGAACAGATCAAACAAGGAACGAGCTTCGAACGATCATATAATTATGACCACAAATTTGAATTGTGATCACTTACTCCAACTATTAAATTAAATAAGGCGTTAACCGTTCACCTTAGTACTATCGTTTAGGTTTCATGTTACAGTGGAAGAGTTGAAGGATGCAGGACACGCTGTCACACACGTGGGTACACACGACACTGGCGCCGGCGTCACCGGTTGAATAGCTTCACGTCGAGACGGCTCAAGTGACACCGATCTGGCTGGACCTCAACCATGACTTTCTGATTTCTATCCCAAGATACCTTTCTGATTGCCAAGATAAGATTTTTTAATCCTGGTCACACCCTCACCCCACAATCGTTAAGTTGTAAAGTGCCTAATATTACTAATCGATGAATTACTTATGGACGGTTACAGGTTAGCGTTTTATACGCGCATATAAGCTCGTTTTTGGAAGCAAACGCGTATGAGTGCGCCTTTTGCCACACGGTCAAGTAGTACCTGCTTATAAGCTCGTATAAACTTCTTGATACTGACACACCATTACACGGATACGAGCGAATATGCCGTGAACGCGTGGTCATAAGGTTATTTGAAGCGCACGAGTAAGAGTGTAAGCCGCAGAAAAAAGCGCTAGCCTTATACCGAAGTAACTAAAAGTTTTCACACAAATCATGCAATATAATTTTATAAATCACGGTTATCGGGCTTATTAATGATCAAAAAGATCGAAGCGATTTAATCTCAAATGCAGCATTTGCGCACGTTATATGATAATACGCGGGCGTCATTGTTAAATAATGATGGATCATTTCACATTTTTTGTAACTGTATTTCATTTAATGTGGGAACATTTGTCATTTGGAATTTAGGCCGTTAAGATAAATGTTGTTCAATGTACATGTATCGTTTGGGTTTTAACGGCGTTGTTTGATTGAGTTGTGTTCGGGTGTTCTACTGATAGTTTCTTGCCATTTTCTGTTTGAATTGTAGCCAGGCCGTGCCATTTTTTTCTATTCATCAGTCGATTACTGTGAGCTGTGAAGGACACTAGGTGTTATATACAACGTAGGTATTTACTTCGCTTTTCATACATCAAGAGACTTAGTAGTTACTTTTAATATTTGCGCTACCTTAACTAATTGCGTCAATGAGTATTCGGATTTGCAGAGCAAATAGTTTGTACAGTCAATATTATGGCTATTTCAAAATGTTTGTTCGGGTTTTAAGATAATCGTCGCTGTAAAGCTTGGAATTACTATAGCTTCTGTTTTGTGTCCACCAAAGGATTAAGAGGTGAGTAAGTGGCGATCGAGTACATTGAGAGAGAAGAAAGGTAAAGCGACGTCCGTTTTTAGGGTTCCGTACCTCAAAAGGGAACCCTTATAAGATTACTTTGTTGTCCGTCCGTCCGTCTGTTTATCAAAAAACTTTATCTCGAGAGCGCGTGGAGGTATTGAGTTGAAAAAAAAAGATTTTTTTTTATATGGTTTTATTTCAACTTTTTTTTTATATATATTTAATGTTGTAGTTCAGTAATTTAGTTTAATAATTTATTTAAATAATAATTGTTATTACCCGGTATTGGTTTATGTGGTTAGTAACTTTGTATTGTCCATCTCTGTCTGCTGTCCGTTCTTTCTTGGTGTTATTATATATTTGTAAAAACTTTTAATTGGCCTTATTTATCTATTTTAAGCGCTATCTGTATTATAGCTGTAAGTTTTTTTGAGTTAGAAAATAAAATATACTCAGGTCTACAGTCCCTTGAGTCCATCTAAGTTAATGTAAAACGAAGATACCATCAAAGATTTCGACACTCTCAAAAACTACGAGACTCGATTCCTGAACTATTTATTTACAAATTTATTCCTCGGTGGACGAGTCCGAGTCGCTTTTGTTCGATTTTTTTTCTTAAAATCACACCTTGTAGAGCACAAACAGCCGTTAGTTCTGCGAGTAGTCTTTTTTTCGGACGTATCAGATTACCGTCCCATAGCACTATGAGAATTTGGGAAAAAAGAGTGCATTTGTGATTGAGCACAATAACTTTGCCGTAGTTGCGTAGTTGGCTAGTCTTCGTTGAGATTAGTCGCCGTGACTGCTACCGGTTGGAAGAATATTATTATTATCTAAGTTTACAATAAGTGTGTGAAACGTAGCTTTTTGTGCATCATACATATCTTTACTAATATTATAAAGCTGAAGAGTTTGTTTGTTTGAACGCGGTAATCTCAGGAACTACTGATCTGAATTGAAAAATATATATAACATCACGCTACGACCAATACGAGCGGAGCAGCATTAAGAAATGTTGCAAAAACGGGGAAAATTTACGCAGACAAAGTTGCACGGGACAGCTAGTTCATTATATATTTGGTTGTAGTTTCAATGTGCATGCAGAATAAATGATTCTTTCTTCACAGTAAGTAGAGTCACTACAGTATAATATTCATCAGCGAGAGATAAGATCAATGATTCATGTATCGTCGTTTGCGCACCTCATGCAGTCACGCACGTGTTAGTTTGCGAGCAAGATCATTGCGTCTCTCAATGTTGAATCAAACTTCTTTTGGGTAAGGACAATTGGGGAAATGTTAATTAATGTTAAAAGAATACCTTTTTTTCTTTATTATTGGTCAAGATCCGGCGTAAGAAGTATAAACCCTTATTTATTACTAGCTGTCCCCCACTACGTATGCGTTAATTTTCCCCATTTTTGCAACATTTTTCATTGCTGCTCCGCTCCTTTTGGTCGTAGCGTGATGTTATATAGCCTTCTTCGATAAATGGCCTACCCAACAGAAAAAAAAAACAATTCGGACTAGTAGTTCCTGAGATTACCGCGTTCAAACAAACAAACTCTTCAGCTTTATAATATTACTAGCGGACGCCTCGCGGTTTCACCGGCGTAGTTCCCGTTCTCGTGGGAATACAGGGATAAAAAATAGCCTATGTCATCCGGGGTTAGTGTAGCTTCACAACAATGAAAGAATTTTTCAAATCCGTCCAGTAGTTGCGGAGCCTATTCAATACAATCAAACAAACAATCAAATCTTTCCTCTTTATAATATTAGTATAGAAGTATACATAGATTTGATCTTAACAAAGATTACATTGTCTCGTGGCCGTGTGGTACCGGCTTAAGAATAGTACCACCCCGTCTCTTCCCGTGGGTGTCGTCAAGGCGACTAAGGGATTTCACACCGGAGGACGGGCAGCAGCGTCCTCTGCGTACTTAAAGCCTTACTGCGATCGCCAACCCGCTCGCCAAGCGTGGCGATTATGGCAATTACCCCCAGGATCTACATACCAGTAGGTTCTAATGGGGAGACCCGTGCCCAGCAGTGGGCCATCATATGGGTTGATATGTACATTGTCTCGATTGATGAATCGTTAATGGTTTGCCTTTTAATTTTTTTCGACAATGATCGTTGATTGCAACTCTATACCCTGCTACTCGTACAATAGTGAAAACGATTAGGCTATTAATCAAATCTAAATCCATACAAAAATTATTATGACTCAACTGACGCAGAGTTGAACTCCAGCATTGGAACGACCAGAAACGATATCAAAATGGAGACTTACAGGTAAGACTAAAGACAAAAATCAACCCAAAACTACTTTAGGTAGCAACATCATAAGTAGATATACTGGACGTCATGAATTTGGTCGTAAAAAGTTAATAGATAAGATTTATATACCGTGACGCATATGAGCACCTGACGCAGATATACACGTGTTAGTACATACGAGTACGTAGGCGTCGTCTTTGCGTTTACCGATGCAGTAGCAGTAAGTCATGCATCTTCTACTAATATTCGAATTCTCTAAGAAAGAAGTTACTGCAGGGATATGGTGCAGATAAACCGCTTATCCCACTCTTGTTATTTTCAATTTGGTTATAAAAACTGCAAGTTTTTAAAATAACGTGTAGAAATTTTATTGCACATTGAAACAGGAAACAGCAGTACTGCCAACTTAATCAATCGAGTCGATAAAAAGTATTCAGTGACCTTCTTCAGTCCAAATCAAATGCCGTCAAAATCGGCCCAGTGGTTTTTCCGAGACAGCGTAAGAGACAGACTGATAAAGTTACATCATCGGCCCTTATCGGGACCTAGCCTCTTCTGATTTTCACCTTAGTATAGAATGGACATAAAACTAGGTATTAATGTTGTGTTGGCAATATACTAGGTCCAACATCTTATTACCTACTCACTGGTAGAAACACAATATCAAATGGTCTCACTGAGATCTTCTTAAAGGTACTTCCCCAGTGGGGTTGCAATACAATAGGTAGTAGTCACCGGAATGACAATCGAGAGGTTGCAATTAAAACCTTACTCATTAGTTTACCAGGTAAAGGTAATGAAATAATAAATATATCAGACTTCATCTCCAGTATCAATTACTATTTTTTACTCAGTTATTACTCACGAAGGAAATACATGAACATAAATTAATCATGGAACAATTCATAATAATTTAAAAACGGAATACTTGACATTAATTTCAATTTACCCAAGACATGCATGGAGGTAGTCGTCGCATGCGCTCATTCATTTTCATCGTATTTTTTTACCGCTTGCAACAATGTATAGTACCGTTTCACGATCAATTAAATTAAGTCATAAAATCCGGTATGTTTGGTACGCAATAACAAAGAAAAACAGCTATCGTCGATATTCAATTTGTAAACTGAAACTGGATTTCTATGATGATGCATTTAGAATGTCTATTCTCTAACGATATTAAAATAAACCTACGTAGATTTATTTCAATAGACTGTTTGTTCAAACCTTTTTTGTTACCTTTTATGTGGATAAATTCGAGAAACAATTTTATTGACATTTTGTTGAGGAGATAAGTCTGCTTAAGGGGCTTGTACCACACTATTAAAAATTACTAAATGATTGGGATAGGAAACACTTCATTCGGTTGTTTTATGAGCTTAGGTCTTTAACATACAAAATCAGGTTTACAATGTTCCCTCTGCAGCCATGCAGGTCTGCTTTCTGAGAGAAGGTATGTCGATCGTAACCCTGCGCACATGTATTCAATTTTGGTGCTAGGAGACGCCAGTTCACGATAAAAATATCATTGCCAGAATCAAGAAAATGAATCCGTACAAAATATGTACCTACACAAAGCATACTAAGATAATTTAGTCACGTGGATAGCAGCGTGTGTAGAGAAGTTTCACGTTACACTGGCAAGTCAATTCTAATGCCCTCTCGATCGATTTGGTAACGTTGACCAATTAATTTTACACTAGATGTTTTCATAATCGTTTTTAAGAAAGAAACCGCAGATCTGTCAAACTGTATTATAATCATGTAATTGCACTTAGAGCATTAAGTAATGATAAGATCATTACATGGCGAAAAGTTATCAACTTTTTAATTCTTTATTTAGAATTGAATTAGAAGATTTTATAAAGTATAGCTGTGCCCGCGACTTCGTTCGCGTGGAAGTTGGGTTTATATTAAGGTAGTTTATGTTACAATTTAACTTCTGTGTAAAACATATTGGAAACATGCTCCACAATGCTCTGTGGCATCTATGGATATTAGGGCCTAGCTCTAATCAGGGCCCGACCTATGGCAAGGCAAGCCAAGCAAGCCCAGTGCAGAAAAATGAAGGGCGACAAAGTTTATGGCGCCAGACGGTTAGAAGACAAATTATAATAGTATTTTACAAAAATGATTTGCATCACATCAAATATTACTATTATCGGTTTCGGGTTAAATGAAGCCCGAAACCGCCCAAGTACTCGCGCGAAATAGGGCTAGTGTGAGATAAGTTTTTAAAAAAATATCCTGTTTTTAAAACATTGCATTCCCGCGGTAGGTACTGTGATGCGTGTTCAAACAAACAGACAACATTCAAACGTTTCTAAAAGATATACTGAATTAGTATATCTTTTAGAAACGTTTAGTTTAAATACTAAACTTATTTCTTTATAATGTCTACATTGGTGAATTAAAAAATAGGTGTGTCAGCCTGTCGTAGCCGAGGATAGAACAAAGTGGCGTGCAATTAGAGAGGCCTATGTCCAGCAGTGGACTGCGATAGGCTGTCCTATATAGGTACGCGATAGGATGTCCAGCAGTGGACTGCGATAACCTGTCGTTAATTAAGATCATCATAAATTCATATCCCTCTACGTAAAATTTATTTTTAAATCAATTTACCTGATTCTGTTTCATTTGTATTTAAACGCCATCTATTTTCAAAAATGGATAGGTTTATTTTAATACTTGATGTCTTTAAATTAAATTATACTTAAACTATCATGCATATTAAACGTAGGTAAGCAAGGTATTTAACCTAAAATTATTCACGCGATTAAGACCCGTAATATATATATATTCATAATAGCTGTGCCCGCGACTTCGTTCGCGTGAAAGTCGGGTTTAAATTAAGGTAGTTTAGGTACCTAACGAAATAACTTCTGTGTAAATATGTTGGAAACAGTCCTGTTGACTAAATACTTACTAAATAAAAATCGATCTGTTCTATTCTTTTAGATAGTTAGTTTGGTGTGCGGCTTAAGAAGTGGGTTTTCTGTTGTTTTTGTTTCATTCTTTCAACATTGTACCTACTTATTAGGTACCTAATAATATATAATAGAATTTGTACGAAAATGTTGTTACTTCTCATGTGATCGTAAACTTGTAAAGCCTAAGTACTTAACTGTGATAGTTTTCCTTATAATTTTAGTGTTTATACTACTACCCTGAATTTTTTCACATACCCAACATCAACCATTTAGCTGGCAGGGGGACACTTGACTCTAACAAAAATGTTCACTATAAAGCCTAATATTATACACAAAGGAATCCTTAAATCTAAAAATAGTCTTCACAAACCCTAAACGCTTTTTAAAAGACCTACCTAATGATACCACACACGATGGGGTAGGTAGGTGAGAAAAAAATCACATCCCCACTTTAAATTTATGAGAGGTACCCTTAAAAAAATAATGATTTTCAAGATTTTGTTCTTTCACTTTATCGGCGTTAGTAATTTATTCATGCAAAAGTTGCAATCTTCTAGCACTAACAGTCTCTGAGCTAAGCTGCGGACGAACGGACATAAGGGAACTATAAGGGTACTGTTTTGCCATTTTGGCTAAAAATGGGGTGTATTTCATATAGTGTTACAACGCAATACTAATAATAAAACTGCTGTAACACTTTAGTAAGCAAACACAGAGCGTGTCATGTGTGTCATGCCCGCGAAAATGTCAGATATCCCTAAAGGTACGGTTGACAAACAACGACCCCCCTCCTCCCGTCACCCGAACTACTCACACTTGACCGATGTTGAGCCATTCATTATCGTTGAATTGATGAACACGTAATCTCCAACCATAACCCCAAAACATGATCCTCGATGCACCTGTGTGATGCGTGGTCAAACAAACGGACAGACAGACAAACATTTCTAAAAATCATAGCAATGTGTTTCTTTTAAAACTTCTTTTACTAAGTATAGAACGTTATTGAATACAACGCCATCTACTTTCAAGAATGTTGCCACTCAGCATCTCAAGCACCTATACCCTAATAAATGTTTTCACAAATAAGGAATTATTTGATCACGGTGAACAATTTGATTTCATAGATGGCGCTACATGTTTTTTTTTTACGTGTGTAATGTCTTTTTTTTAGACGAATACATCATTTCTGGAAAATGTCGAATACTTTTTAATTATAATGTAATATTGTTTTTCATTTCTACTACGATTAATTAATTACTCTCAGCAGTGCATGCAATACCTATAATTAACTTACCTACGTGCATAATTTACTTGATTTTTAATATAAAAAAATAATAACCAAAGTAAATAAGTTACTTACGGTCGAAAAAATAACTAAAACATTAAGAAAAATATTAAAAAAGGATAAAGACAATTTAAAAAAATACAAAAAGAACATAATTAGACGTCGGATTCGAGCCCAGGACTTTGTCGTTAAAGTCCGCTAGCATAGCTTCGAGGCTATACTGTTCGCTACTTGCCATGTCAAAATAACTGTTCTTATGAAACTTAACAATGTTGTGTTTAGCTCCTTTTAGTTTTAGCGTGAAGTTATGTATTCCATGGGTTACAATTATAGATAATGTCTAATTGTGGAAAATTTTGTGATAAACCATTATGGTGCGACAAAAAATACGTTGCTACTCGTTCCCCATAGACGTTAGCGTAATGATTCATAGTGTAAATAATGTCCTATAGTATTTACTATAAAACTGCAAATTTTCATAAAGATCCGTCTAGTAGTTACTGTTTTATAACGAAAAATAGCTACAGACATTATCCCTTACTGCTTAGCTCTTATGGGAAAAAGCGTGATAATTTATAGCCTAAATGTTAATCTGCATCTATTAGATTGCACGTGCAAAATTTCAACCGAATCTGTACGGTAGTTTTTGCGTGATGCGTGTTCAAACAGACAGACAGACAGACAGACAGACAGACAGACAGACAGACAGACAGACATTTCTAAAAATGCAGCAAAGTATTTGAATACTCTTTTCGAACATTTCCTAATATTTTTTTTCACTAAGTTCGGCCATGTACAGACACGTGAAATTTACAGTTTAATTATATGTATATAGATAGATATAGATAGATGGAGGAAAAAATCTTCTCAGGCGGGACTTGAACGCGACCTAAGGGCCTACTGACTCAAAGCCGTTACCAATTCTGGCACATGATACGATTTGATCGCAATCGTGACGTCATCCACCGCCTTCCTAAGGAACTTGTACGGCTTTGGTATGATTCTGTATGTGTGTTCTTCTGGAAGAAAGGTCATATAAAACGACACTTGCTCATAGAAGAAGCAGGTGGATGTACTTTTTGTCAGATTGCTTAATTTTTTTGAAGCAGTGGCGGATCCAGGGGAGAGGGCTCATGTATTCTTGAATATATTTAATATTCTTGTTTCCACAGAAAAAAAACTGTTGAACAGTTTTATGGCACTCTGTCTTACCTCTTATGCAAACTATGTCATTTTAAAAATACATATATGCATTATAATAATATAAGACCCTAATTTTGGCGACCGCTTCGCCCAAATTACTGTCGGCCACTTTTAAAAAGTTGCGTAATGATACTATGTCCTTCCTCAGACTTGAAATAAAATTATACCAATGATGGCTGTATTACAGCACCCCGAAACAGAGTCCCTAAACCCTAAATAAGAGAGGCGTAATATTCTTACTACACCTCTTACTCTTGAAGTCCCTAATTCTTGAACTAGTGGCCAAGTTCACATTATCACAATTACATATCAGATTGTGACTATATTTCGCCCTTAATTTAGGGCCCTTATTCAGTGTAATCATGTAAGGTAATAGGTACTGGTTTTAGTATAGCAGCCGTTTTGAAAACCTAACAAATTTTCACATTTGAACATTATATTTATTTATTTAACTGTCACTAACCATTAGACTAATAGGACAGTCAAAAATAGAAGTAAATAGTAGCTAGAATTAGAATATTAATAGCTATGGATGAAATTAATAGTGAACTCACTTAGTGGATGTTGACGAAGTGAAAGTAATTAACAGGTACGCACAGTTACATTTAATCTCATTATAGCGAAACGCGTGACAAAATTTAATTAAAATACCAACATTAAAAACGCTATGCCTAAGGTCAAGTTCAATGTCACGCTAGCCACAGTGTAACAACCCTAGCATTTAATACATTTTGTTGGAATTTGCTTAGTATAACTACGTTTTTGATTGTGATTTACAACAAATGCTACGAATTTCATTTTAAAATTATATACGAAAAATGTGAATTAAATTGTAAGGCCATAAACAAAACAAGAATTTTAGAAAATTCCTAACACAAATAACAGTTTTAACTCTTAGCAAGGTAGCGCGTGTCGTCTCCTCCTTTAATAAAGGGTCTTTCAACAAAGACGGGTCGATGTTAAAATTGAATAAAACTAGATGTGTGTGAGATATTAACGAAATTTATTTTTTATTTGAAAGGCCCGTTTATGCCATTATGCATGAAATATGACATCGTTCAAATGTCCGCCGCGGCTTCGCATGGTGGCACAAATCCGAGAGGTCCAATTTTTAATGACTCTGCTGCATAGATCCGGCTGAATCTGAGCGATGGCCTGCGTTATGTTGGATGCATTGCTATCTGGTGAACCTCATGTGGGTTGTGGTCATCCCATATACGGCAATTTTGCTTAACAAAACCATTCATCCAAAAATGTGCCTCGTCGCTAAAGATTATTTTTTGGCCAAAATCGGGGTCCTCTTCCAAGCGTTCCGACGCCCATTCAGCGAACACACGGCGTTGTCTATGGTCATTAACTTTGAGCTCCTGGGTCAGTTGGATCTTGTATGGATGCAGACCCAAGTCCCGACGCAAAATTCTCCAAGTTGAAGTCTGCAAAAGGCCGAGTTCTTGTGCACGGCGAGAAATCGACTGCTTCGGAGTCTCCTGAACACTCTCACGTACAGCGGCGATGTTCTCGGCCGATCTGGCGTTCCTTTGACGTAAAGGTGTTGGTTGGTTGTTTACCGAACCGGTCGTCTCGAATTTAGTCACCAATCGTTGGAGAGTAGACTTTGAAGGGCCACCGCGTCTGCCGTAAAATGGGCGCAATGCGCGCAACGTTTTCACTAACGAACACTCATTTTGATAATAAAGTTTTATCATTTGCACATGCTGCTCAACCGTGTAACTTGCCATGGTGATTTGGCATCAGTGACTGAATAAGAAAAAACAGATTTGACAGATGCCGCCAAATCAAAATGGCCGCCACAGATTATTAATATCGACCCGCTCTATTTGAAAGACCCTTTATAATTGAAAAATTACCCTTACTAATGCACAACTTTGTCTGCGTCAATTTTTCTCGTTTTTGCTACATTTTTTTTATGCTCCGCTCCTATTGGTCGTTAAGCCTAGCCTTTCTCGATAAATGGGCTATCCAACACTAAAAGATTTTTTTAATGCAAACCAGTAGATACAGTATTATGAAATGCAGACTGCGAATTGGAAGCTGACTACATAAGTAGTTTTTTTTCTTTTATAAAAGACAACTCCCGCAGTAGGGAACAAGCCCTGTGTCGCGGGGGACTTTACAAAGATACAAGTCACGGACACAAAGTACACCCAGACTCGGAACAACAATTTGTGGATCACATAAAGTGGTGTCCCGTGTAGGAATCGAACCCACGACCTCTTGCGTAGTAGTCGGATACACTACCACCGCGCAACAGAGGCATATTATAAGTATTGATTCTAGCAGCATATCTGCGTAATAATAAGATATTTTAAGCTAACTGTTACTCCTGCTCTTCACAATGCAGTAGTTTTGTAGCAGTCACTTATTCAGCATTATTTACATTGTTATTATTGTTAAACTTTCGCGTTGCACGATATACATATATAATCCGCCACTGGAGTAAATGCGTTTATGCTAGGCAAGTATAATAATTAACTTAAAAATTGCTTAACATTTTTTTTAAGGAGTATGGTCGTGGTCGCGCTTTTTTACTTCGGAGGTGGAGAAACGCTGTAGCTCTGATGCGCGTTTCATAAGTGATTAGTCAGCGTTGATGCTGCAAATTGTAGTTTACAAATATGTCGCGTTTTATTGATGTCTGTCCAAAGTCTCTGGTTGTAAATGACAAAGCTGAGTAGAAAGAGTGCGGCATCCGTATCGCGTGAGTAGTCGAGTGAGAGCCGAACCACACGGCGCGGTCCGGCATCGTACCGCAAATAATTCTCCGCGCAGGCGAGACACTGGCGGTGCGGCACCGCAGCGGAGTGTTGGACGTACAGTCTGTTAATAAAATGCGCCCTTCCTTCTGCCGCGCAAACAACTGCGGTGCAGTTCCGGCTCCGCTTTGCTTACACCACTTCATCATCAGCCTATCGCAGTCCACTGCTGGACATAGGCCTCTCCAATTTTTTTTTTTTTTTTTTTTAATAAAAGACGACTCCCGCAGTAGGGTACAAGCCCTGTGTCGCGGGGGACTTTACAAACATACAATTCACGGACACAAATTACACCCAGACTCAGAACAACAATTTGTGGATCACACAAAGTGGTGTCCCGTGTGGGAATCGAACCCACGACCTCTTGCGTAGCAGTCGGACACACTCCTACCGCGCCACAGAGGCAGTCAATTGCATGCCACTTTGTTCTATCTTCGGCTTCTCGCATCCACACCACTTCCCGCCTCGTATATGTCAGGCGTGCGAGCGGCGCGATGCCACACGGCGCCGCGCCGCTCCGTGTCGCATATCATAGATTTTTATATGCAGTACACCGCAGCGGCACCCCTCAGGCGTCGCACGGTCGCCGTACCGCTCCGTGTGGTTCGTCTATGGGGGATGCGATAAGAGTGTTTACGCTCAAGACGCCATTGGTTGTGTCTTATTAAAGCGTCTCATTAAAGTACGGCAGCGAGAGAAAGAAAATCCATGACTAATCGTTGTTTTGGATCCACTGTTGAAAATAATAGATTTAAAATAAACTGCGTAAATTAATTGTGATTAAAATTCAAATTTTATACGATATTTAATTTCGTTGGTGCAAACAGAGTTTAAAATAGATGTTGTCGACAAACTCAAACAAGTACTCGAGCTTGAATTGTGCTAAAAATATGTTTTTCTCGAACTTATTCATGGTCATATAAAAATAGGTGTTTTTTTTTGTTTATGCAATTTGACATATCGTATAGTATAAGTTTTTGCTTATCTAGCAGGACAAAATTCTAAAGACGATGTGAAAAGCTTATTAAAAGAAATAAACCCCATTTTTCAGGAACGGTACATAACTAATGAACAATATATACTTACTGACGCATCGTCTATGCAGTTTTTCACTACTATCAACTTTATTGATTTAATATTGCTCACAGGATATAGGCGTATCCAGATTATTGTGAAGTAAATTGTTGACAATGTATTTTAGGTATCATGTACGACTATTGTTTTTAAACTTTCGCGATTCTTATACATATTAGATATATTTCGGGACTTAAACACGTGAATTATTTAAAGGTACGAACTTTTTATTTACCCGACGTTTCGATCGGTGCAATATAATCTAATAAATAAATATCATGTACGACTTCGAGAATATAAATCTAATATCATGTACGACTTCGAGAAATCTGATTTTTGTGCCGCTAGTTAGAAAAATCTTATTCTGTGCAGCGGTTGTTTATTTGATTCTATATGGAAGAATTTTCTTGTTATTGGTTGGACTTAGTTTTGCTTGGGGCTTCGTCCATTTTGATGTCGGAAAACGGCTTAAGGAAGCCGAGGCCAGCAGCATCCAAATATTATTTCTCAATAGGTTTAAATAGAGCCTAATTTTGTCTGTGACTTTATCAGTTAAGTACAGTTTCTCTTTAATTTTAGATTGTAGAAATTTATTTCAAAGAGTGGGAGTAAGGATTTCGCCTCTCGTACAGAGTTTATTTTAAAACAAAATATAAAATACATTGAATCAAAATGAAGTAAATAAATCTGTTCTGTGTCTTCCATTGTTTTTCGCCAATAAGACTCTACATATATCACTTTTTATTGAGCATCGAGAAAATGCGCATTTGATTTTAAATAAAAATACTCATGTGTGTTCAATTTCTGCCTTTGTCAAATAAACAAAAGCAGACTTCAACAATACCTGTGAGTGAACCCGTGTGTAGTCTACCCGTGACCACGGCCGTTGTAATACGGTCAGAACGTCGGGCAATAAACAAGGTATTTTACCTTAAATTATTCACGCGATTAAGACCCGTAATATATATATAATTCAACAATACCTTTTAGACATTCGAATACCTGTCTATTTCACTATGATCACTTATGAATACCGTATCTACAGATGACACTTTAGAGTTTGCATAATCTTTAGTTGCGCGTGTCTCTGAGTGTATGTATATAGTCAATTTATCCGTATAATAGTCAATTCGTTTATTTTTTCTACAAATTTTCAGGGTAAGGTGTGCGAGGTCATTACTAGTAGCCTGGTTTCCACCGCGAATGAGTAATGAGCGGGAAATTGCTAAATGGAATTAATGACACAGACTCGTTCCGCTTCTATTGCATTTCCAACAAAGAGTCATTAAACTTATTCAGAAGAAGTCAATTCTTTCTAAAACTGATCGGGTTTATATCTACTATTTTTGCTTAACCTCTTTGCTCGACTATTTGTATAGAAGCGCAAGTATGCAGTTTACTCTTGCAAGTCAAAAGGAGTCATTAATGAGTCCGTTCCGCTCTAGGTGGAAACCGGGCTTTAACTGTTTTTCCCTGCTACAATATTAAACAAAAAGCTAGACATTGAACAAAGAATTAAAAGAAAGTTTTTATTTTCTTAACATCAACACAAAGGTTACACTTTCAAGGTTTTGTATTAAATTAAAACCAACGCCCCATTCAGACTTTCTTTTATTTCGCAATAATTGATTTAAGTAGATAATTGAAAAGTAGGTGGCATAGCATTCAATAGTTTGACCTTCGACTGATAGCAAAAAATATAGGCCTATCTAAACGCGACCTTGCTTGATGGGTTTCAGCTCTAAAGTAATTTAAATTCAGAAGTATTTATTTTTGTAATCTTAATATTATTTCACTCATCAATGCTTAGCCCAAACTCTTAAATGCAGAGAGCTGAACTTTCACAGCGAGGTTTGTTTTGTGATGTAGGCAAGTAGGCAAGGACTAAGAAAGGATTTTAAGAAATTCGCACATATAAAATAAAAGGGTGAACGCCGGCATTTCATACGTTTTACAAATTGTAGATGAATTTCGTTTCACAAAACGCCAAAGCCAAATTGTAGATGAATTTCGTTTTACAAAATGCCTAAGCCAAATGAATTTCGTTCTACAAAACGCCTAAGCCAAATTGTAGATGAATTTCGTTTTACAAAATGCCTAAGCCAAATTGTAGATGATTTCGTTCTACAAAACGCCTAAGCCAAATTGTAGATGAATTTCATTTTGATACATTCGATGTTGTAGTAGGGTGACCATGATAATACTTTATACTTAATAATGGCAATATTATAAAATAATTTAATAGATAACTATATTTTTTGATTATTTAAATTTAAATTTAAAGTTTCTGGCACTCGTTGGCCGCTGCCGCGGTTCGCTGGTTCGTTTAATGTGGTCACAGTTCTAAACTAACCTAACTGAATCGATTTAGTGAAATATGTACCTATATATATTTAATTTCGATGTACTATTTCTAGCATTTGTCGGGTGATACAGATTCCACGTACATCAGTTTTCATGGATACCTCAACAATAAACGACTCCCGCAGTATGGTACAAGCCCTGTGTCGCGGGGGACTTTACAAACATACAAGTCACAGACACAAATTACACCCAGACTCAGAACAACAATTTGTGGATAACACAAAGTGGTGTCCCGTGTGGGAATCGAACCCACGACCTCTTGCGTAGCAGTCAGATACACTCCCACCGCGCCACCGAGGCAGTCAAATGTGTTCGTGGCGTATGATGACGAATTGCGGCGGCAAATTGTTATACCTCGGCTATTTGTAAAATGGTGGTAAATGATGTGTAGTAGCGTTATACTAAATGGCGGCAATTTACATGAATAACATAAATAATTGTTATGCTATTTGCCTTTGTCAAAATATTTATAATACCATTTCCGTAAACGAATAGCTTAAATCGATATTGCTAAATCTTTTTTTTTTTTTTTTTTATAAAGAAATATAACTAGCAATGTGGGATTAAGTCCCATATTACTAGCAATCTTGTTAACCCCTCCAGCTAAGCTAAGGCTTGTGTTAGGAGTGGTTTCACGTCGGTAGTATAATGAGTAGGATTCGAACTCGCGACCTCACGATTGCGAGACCGATGCCTTAGCCATTAGGCTACCGCCGCTTCAAACTCTGGACTGACTACTCTGGATCTGGACTCTTCTACTCTGGATTTTATCAACGAAATTTTCGATCGAAACAGTTATGTCGAATTAGTAAGTTTACAGTTATTTACAAAACACAAAGGAAGTTTTTAATATGCGATTAGTGTGTGTAGTAATGTGCATAAAGTATGTTTACGTGTGAATATCAATGTGTGGAATGCATTCATTGCAAGAGTAACGGATAACAAGTTAAAAATAGAATGCGTTTATTGCGCGTACGCAGTTTTTAATTATAATTAACTTTGTTCAATTCATTTTGTTGCGATGAAAATGGAATTTGCTTAGAGTCACAGAATAATTGATTGTTTATATTTTAATTTATTTACAGTTTCGCGTAAAGTTTGTTGACAGTAATGTTGTGGAAGTAAAATCTAAATATAGTTTAATTGGTTCAGAGTAAAAAAACGTGTCTTTTGGCCTTGCAAACTTATTTACTAACAAATGTCTGTATATTTTGTTTTAGTTTTAATTTTAGAAAACGAATGTAGCTTATCTTAATCCCTATAAAGTTAGTCACAGATTAGAAACAAAAATTGTTGTTGTCTTTTTCAAACTATCATTATACTAAAAATCATTAAAATTAAGCAGTTTAGGAATGAAAATTTAATGTACTAATTAATAGGCAGTGCATATTATGATAACATTATTTAAAATTCTTACTTTTTTGCTTATAATTACGAGCCAAAATTGTCGCAAAAAGAGTTTGTTTGTTTGTTTGAACGCGATAGTCTCAGAAACTACTAGTCTGAATTGAAAAAAATATTTTATGTTCGATAGCCCATTTATCGAGAAAGGCTATGCGATATATAACATCACGCTACGACCAATAGAAGCGGAGCAGCAATGAAAAATGTTGCAAAAATGGGTAAAATTTACGCAGACGAAGTTGCGCGGATCAGCTAGTCTTCAATGAAATTAGTACTTATTAATGTAGGTACATATTATGCGTTTCAAATGAGAAGATAATCGCGATCGCGACAAATTCACTCTGTACTCGTCAAAATTGTACCGCTAGCAACAAAAACGTAAAGTCGGGTAAAGTACGTATGTGTATGGTAATGGAACGGACGTAATATTTTATTTTCTATGAACTATGTACCTAACATTTTTCTTTATTATAATGTTATTAGTATTCTTTATTATTTAATAAACACCAAACAGAAATAAGTAAATAGCTTTTGTGGTTTTTCAGTCAGATGTGTTATTTTTTTTAACTAAAACTTAACTTTAATAATAAATAGTAAAATACAGAGCTTATGTATAGTTCACTAGAGTAGGTCTGACTTATCTGACTTCCGTAGCATAAGGACAAACCTCAGTGGTTTTTTATGCTATGATTATTTGTAAATTGTATGTTTTATTGATTCAATAATAAATTTAAAAAAAAAGGTAGGTACTTCTGTGTAATACTAATGACACCTTTTTACGAATCATTTTATTGCTGATCCTTCGTCATACAATAAAGTTGCAGGCGTAATGCGAATCAAAATGAGAGGAGTGGGTTCACGTCGATAGTATAATGGGTCGCGGGTTCGAATCCTACCCATTATACTATCGACGTGAACCCACTCCTAATACAAGCCTTTGAGCTTAGCTGGAGGGGTTAACAAGATTGCTAGTAATATAGAACCGTTTAAAAAAAAAAAAAATGTAACCATGACAGTTATCAACTCATTTGAAACGCATAGTATAATTGTTGATAAATCTGAAATTGTGTTTACTCGAATCTATTTGTCTGTTTGTTTAAAAGCAGTTTTGAGTCAGTGTCGATAATAAAAATGTGTAATAGTGAATGAACACGATAATTCTAATACCAACAATTAAAAATAAGTAGATAAGTCCATAACGTTTGCCAAGATAATAGATTCAGCAAGTAGCAACCTACCTCTGAAATAGTTCGGCTTGATAATCTCTAAAGAAGATTTATTTCTCTCAAACAGTGGAAGTTTACAATAATCGTTAAAAATAGTCCATAAATTAAAGTAGTTTTGAAAGTTTATTTGGTTCCTCTCCAAGTACCCGGGTGGCCCGAATACTAACACATTTAAATCTGCAATGTATCACTAGTTGCGTTTAGTATCTATCTAGAAACCGCCGGTATATCCCTACTAATATATAAATGTGAATGTAAGTTTGTTTGTTACGCT
Source organism: Herminia tarsipennalis (assembly GCA_945859575.2). Classification (NCBI taxonomy): domain Eukaryota; kingdom Metazoa; phylum Arthropoda; class Insecta; order Lepidoptera; family Erebidae; genus Herminia; species Herminia tarsipennalis. The sequence continues at coordinate 20,954,211 of OX243850.2, forward strand.
TTCACGCGAAAACTACTCAACCGATCATTGTGAAACTTTGTACTGGAGGTATTAGAAGTAACATAGGATACTTTTTATTAAGAAAAAAATATATTTTTTATAAAACCGACATCCACGTGGGCGGAGCCGCGGGCGAAAGCTAGTTAAATATAAAGAAGAAAAAAGCATGAACCAATGATTAACCAAAAAGGGTTGGCCACTTTTCTTTCACTTGTAGATACAACAAAAAAAAATCTGATAAATATAACACAAATGAATGTTGATAAACTTTCGCGATTTGTACACATTACAAAATTATATACACGCGATTAAGACCCGTAGTATATTATATATAATTTTATAATTTAGACACATTATGAAAACATATGTACAACGGGTCTTAATCGCTTGAATAATTTAAGGTAAAAATAGGTATTTTTACAGTTTATTGCCCAACGTTTCGACCGTATTCCAACGGCCGTGGTCACGGGTAGACTGTCGGCCGTTGCAATACGGTCGAAACGTCATTCACGCGATTAAGACCCGTAATATATATATTTTGATAATAATACAAATGGTTTTTAGGTAGTCCTTTATTTTAGCCGGATGTGATGACATTGTAATAAACAATTATGCCTGTGATAGCTTTAGTTACAAATGTATCGCATGCCGCTGATAGCTTTAGTTTCATTTGTATGGCATGTCGCTGCAATCGCTATTTGCTGATAGACTGATGAACGAATTACGTTAACTGGAGCCGGAGGTTGCAGAGAAAGTCTATACATCTTAAATAAATTTAATTATAAATTACATTAAACTAAAATCTAAAACTAGTGATAAATGGTCGATGTATGTACCAAGAATGAATCGTTCTTTATTAAAATCTAAAACTACAACTATGGAAAGACGGTTGCGAAATCGAAGTGGCGAGATGTGGAAATCACGTAGCGCTGACTCGACGCCTCGTGCCGGTCCGCAACTGCACTGCTTCGATAAATGGTGTCAACGGTCCGCCTCTTACACCAAAGCGTAGATAAATGGTGTCGACGGTCCGTCTATAACACCGACGCGTAACACCTCCCCCCGAAGAACAGCAACTATTTGTCAAGCGGAGTGGCAAATATTGCTGCCAGACCACTGGTGTTCATCTTACTTCTTCTGGTCGGATGTTCCGTCTGGGTTCAATAAGTGTATAGTTGGCCCCTCTGCAGTATCGATGTCTGGATACGCCTCTGGCTTCAGCTTCCGAAGATCCGGATATTCGTTGAAGGTGCTTGGAAACCACCCGGGTGACTCGCGAACGCGGATATCGATTTGAGATATTCCTAATTATCGCGAACCGGCCCGCGAATATCCTACCGACTGCGCCAATTACGTTAACTGGAGCCGGAGGTTGCAGAGAAAGTCTATACATCTTAAATAAATTTAATTATAAATTACATTAAACTAAAATCTAAAACTAGTGATAAATGGTCGATGTATGTACCAAGAATGAATCGTTCTTTATTAAAATCTAAAACTACAACTATGGAAAGACGGTTGCGAAATCGAAGTGGCGAGATGTGGAAATCACGTAGCGCTGACTCGACGCCTCGTGCCGGTCCGCAACTGCACTGCTTCGATAAATGGTGTCAACGGTCCGCCTCTTACACCAAAGCGTAGATAAATGGTGTCGACGGTCCGTCTATAACACCGACGCGTAACAAACGTGACACTTTTTCGTGCGTACAGCTGGTCTGGTTAATTATTAAAAATATTTTGACGTCATCACGTCAAAATATTTTTAATAATTTGAAGCTAGCAAATACTTAGTGTTTATGCTCAGATCGTGCCAAATCTTCCTCAATAAAGTATTCGTTATCTGAGTGCGAATGAATACTGAATTGATTGTCCTTGACATGACAGAGAATGGCGGCACATTGAACTTCCCAAATACTTGAGTGACCTACATGTTTGTCTTCTGAAAATATGTTCTGATGTAAGATAGTGATTTAGGTTGACATTTACTTTGAAGTTGTTTAATTTTGCTACTTTTTATTACATTTAATCGCTAACAAGAATATGCAGTGACTGCCCTGTTGGCCACTAAGTTCGTGGAAGCGGAATATTGCAAGTCAAGGGTCCGGAGGTGCCTACCACTCGACTTGGTAAGAGTACCTGTCACTAATTTTCTTTGTTACAGGTCTCTCTTATTGAGTCGGTCTGTCAATCTATTTCGATTGTTGTATTAAGGGCATTTCCTTACTACTTCAATCGTGGTGATTCACAGATCGAGGGTGGGTGGTGGGATCCCTCCCTTATAATCTACTTAAGTAGTTTTGCAAAAAGCAACGCAATTGGGATGTTGACCGTCAAGTCAAATCAGTCTCCTTTTATGATATGTCAAACGACAAGCTCTATAAAAAATGTATATGGAATCGACTACGACAGCGACGTCATAAGTTACTATCGTCAAATAATTACTTTTAGTATTCGTTTTCATGCTTGTAAATTCAAAAACATGTTAAATCGTAAAAGAACACTTATTTTCAGAGCATTTTAAGATGTACTTTTACCTGATTAGTATAAAATAATTTATTTTTATTGTAGTCAACTACCCAATTATGTGAACACATTTTTAGCGAGAGGAATATGTCGGAAAGAAAATATCATCATCAGCCTATCGCAGTCCACTGTTGGACATATACCTCTCCAATTGCACGCCCCTTTGTTCTATCCTCGGCTTCTCGCATCCAGCTCCTGCCAGCCGTTTTACGAAAACCATATATGTAAATTATAAATGTACAACCTACCTATGTGTAACAGTTGATTATAGCAGATGAATGGATTGCATCCAACATGAGTGCACTTGCTCAGTGTTTTAATTGAATTGATTGATTAGTACATTAATATGTATAATGTATTATCTGACCCGCGTAACTTCGTCTGCGTAATTTTTTTCCGTTTTTGCAACATAGGCCGCAACGCCTCTTTATAGAAACTATCGCAACTACAATCCGGCTGAACGTTATTACGCCGCATTATATTACGGCAACGTTTTTCAATCCGGCGCGCCAACTTGTAATACGGCGTGTTCTAAAATATGGCAGCGACATATGTATATATTGTGTAATCATTTGACAGTTCCGCCTTCGATATATTGATATAAGACTTAAATCGTGCAGATGTTAATATTACCAAAGGTATCAGTTCAGTTGACCATGGGATCACCATGGAAAGGTTGGGAGCTTCTATTCTTGTCTTCAACATACGACAACACGACCTTATGACTCAACAAGAACATAAATCAAAATTGTCACGAAACCAATCTTTATTTTTACTTCCAGTTACAATGCTCATGCGTCGCACGTTTTTCTTTGCGAAGTATATATTATATGAGTCAGAACTGCGTTTCCGATATAAAGGGTAATGAACTGACAGTCACTGGTATTTGTTGAAATGAGAGCTAACATACGCATATAAAAACCCTGTAACATGTAACTTTAAAAGACTGGTTATCTTCAAAACAACTTCACTTTTTGTCAAACATATTAAAGAACTATCTAGATTTAACCGATTTGCTGATAAACCAAACCGCATTCTAATTAAGCCATCAATTAAGGCATTAAGATGCCACACATTGATCGACGTAAAACTTATAAATACCTCTGTTTTTGGTGGGATTAAATTACTTTTGTGGTGGGATTAAATTAATTAGTGCCGTGTGGTGCCGCCTTAAGAATAGTACCACCCCATCTCTTCCCGTGGGTGTCGTCAAGGCGACTAAGGGATTTCACCCCGGAGGACGGGCAGCAGCGTCCTCTGCGTACTTAAAGCCTTACTGCGATCGCCAACCCGCTCGCCAAGCGTGGCGATTATGGCAATTACCCCCAGGATCTACATACCAGTAGGTTCTACTGGGGAGACCCGTGCCCAGCAGTGGGCCATCATATGGGTTGATATGTAAATTACTTTTAGAGTTCAAACGGCTACAAATTAGACATACCTTTGCCTGATGTTTTAGGTTCTCGTACCTATAAGATCTATTAAAGGATGTAAGTATTTATGCAGGTTTATATGTAATTATGGTATATATTTACGTAGGTATATTGTGTATTTATGTAAGTATGTTTAATTGGGATTTGTTATACTGGTTTACTGCACCGACATACTTTATTTCTACATCGCCCTAAGGTAGACTGGCAGAGAATGCTTTTAACATTAAGTCCGCCTCTGTACAATTCTGTGCATAAAGTTTTAAATTAAATAAAATAATTTATCCAGTGGACTAGGCCAATAAATATTAAACTTAAGTATTATAGAATTTTATAAGCTACGAGTCTTAATCGTGTAGAAATTTTATTTTAAGGCTAAATTTTATTTGAGCTTTGTTTTATTGCCCGACGTTTCGAACGAATTGCAACGGCCGTGGTCACAGTAAGTCTACCCGTAAGGTATTTAGCCTTAAAATAAAATATTTACGTGATTAAGACCCGTAGTGTATAAAATTTAATAATGTGTACAAATCGTGAGAGTTTACGAACCTATATTACATAGGTACTAATAAGTAGGTATAAAAATGTTTAAAAACAATAACAGCGTACAAGTTGTGCACTTTCAAGTTCACAGCTTGTTATTGTTTATTTCAATAATAAATCAACAATGTCAGTGATAAATATTATAATTATATTTTAATTTATGTTTTCATTAATGATAATATAAACAATTAAGTGACTCATCACTTGCACGTCATAGTTAATTAACCGAGTAATTTTCCCTGATTGGTCTATATTTTTTTAAATGGGGCAATTTGTGCCTACGTACCGTTTGTTACTGCAACGCTGTTACCCCACAAAGAAATAGAAAACGTGCAAAGTATGTTATCAAAACACTGTACTGCTATACGGTTAAAAATAGCCACTTACCAGTCTATCTGACAACGCTGAATGGCCAAATTGTTTGTTATGGCTGAAGCAATTATTTTTTTTATAATTAACAGCCTTTACTTGTAGCGGATTTTCCTTTAACAAACAAAAGAGAGATTCTAGATAATAAACTGACAAATTTCATCCAAATCCGTTCAGCCGTTTTGCATAAAGACCGAACAAACAGTCAAACATAAAAACCTGGGCATGTGCATGTCTGGCCACGCATAATGTAGGGTGCCGTAGCACCTCCCCCCCCTTCTTAATCCGAATAATGCGGCTTAAAGTGGGTTTTCTGTTGTTTTGTCTCACACTTACAATGTTATTACCTATTTAATAATAATTTTCAATAGAATTTGTACGAAAATTTTGTTACTTCTTATTAGATCAGCTGTTAGGTACTCGTAAACTTGTAAAGCCTACTTAGCCGTGATAATTTTCTTTTTAATTTCACTATATATACTACTACCGTGACCTTTTTCACATACCCAACATCAATCGAATTCAACCAATTTCGCTAGCAGGGGAAGTGCGATTTACTTGACCCTAAGAAAAAAATGCACTTTCAAGTTTAATATTTCATAAACCGATTCCTAAATCTTAAAATGGTCTTCACAACTCTTAAACTTTTTTTTTCTTCAAGATTTTACTCTTTCACTTTGTCGGCGTAAGTAATGCATGCATATTTGCATAATTACAGTCTTCTAGTACTAACAGTCTCTGAGCTAAGTTGCGGACGGACGGACATGACAAAACTATAAGGGTTCCGTTTTGCCATTTTTGCCACGGAACTCTAAAAAGCATACTTTTAGGTTAAGATTATTCTTTAATTGGTTGATCTGGGTTTATTTTATTACAACATCTTTAATGTGCAGACACAGTTAGGTCAGGTTATCTTTATAAAAATGTAGACAAAATAATGGATAAGGTATAACTTCATATTTATATGTATGTGTCTAGTTATTATAACCAGAGTTTTGGTTTTATTAAGCATCTCTCTCCAGAACTCCAGAAGCGGTGAGTTGTGCACAAATATACGGCAATATAATATACGCTACTATAATTTACTATGAGGCAGCTTCTTATTAAAATAATATATAATTCATACCAAGAAACTATCAAATTAATACAGGTTACTCTTGCGTGAATTATACAGCACAATAATGCTTGAGGCAATTCACAAATAGGTAAAATGAACGTTTCAAATAGCATTTATGTAATACCCACTTGATGAAAAATAAATATCAAATTATATTAGGTGGGTACGTCTGTATATGAAAGTTACTTGGTCTAAGTACACACACGTTTCAATGGTTATTTTGCAGTTGGTAATAAGGACCAGACCTAATGTAAAGAGGCACTAAACGAGCGACATTATCACGGCAATATATGGACGGTAATATCCACAAAGATTGATAGTATCACATTGCTTCATCCATTAGCAGGCTGAGATTACTTGTAATTAGTTGCTATCTATCTATTAGTATTTCTCAATATGTGTATATATTTGTATTCTATGCTACAAAGGTTAACTGCACTATTTAACAAAGAGCCAAATAAGAAAGAGTACAGGAATTAAATCGGTAGTGTCGGGTTTACGAAAAGACAAAGTCATATCAAATTTTCGAAGGGATTTTTTAAAGTGTAAACCATATTCATAATTCTTAGGTATAAGTAAACAACTTCGTCTGCCTCTGTGGCGCGGTGGGAGTGTGTCCGACTGCTACGCAAGAGGTTGTGGGTTCGATTCCCACACGGGACACCACCTTGTGTGATCCACAAATTGTTGTTCCGAGTCTGGGTGTACTTTGTGTCCGTGACTTGTATGTTTGTAAAGTACCCCGCGACACAGGGCTTGTACCCAAGTGCGGAAGTACTTTAAAAAAATATATATATTTTTTTTAAATTTGAAAACATTTACGGCCATGGCTGTTAGTAATAGAATGTCGTAATCAACGTTTTATATCTTAGTAGGTTAACATTTTTCAAATAGGTATAATTCAAAATCATCAATATTCTTTATATCTACGTCAACACAATCGATCTTACAATAAGCTGTCGCGCTTGCGCTCAGAGAGAAATCAGCGATTAGAAACATGGGCGAGGCTGACAGGAAGACGACAAGCGAAATATCAAACTTTAAGGTCACATTTACGAAGGCGCGAGGCGTCGCGTATCGGGTGGCGTCTCGCGTTGCGTATTATGTTATTTTTCTATTTACGAAGCTGCGGCGCGTGAAGCGGTTCTTATCATCGCACGCGTAAACACAAACATATGGTAATATACGATGTTGTTTATAGAGATGCGAGATGGAAATCATGGCGGTGCACGCCGCGCCCCCGCGGCGTTTAGCGAAGCAGGCGGCGGCGGTCAACGCTTTTTTTTAAAATTTTCTTTAAAAAAAAATCAAGTCTGGGTCGTGCATTTCCAAGTAAGACTGGCAAAAGGTTCAGCCGCAGGCATCGCTTCATCGAGAATTGACACTGCGTGCGCCGCCGCGATAAACTCCGCGGGCTTCTACGCAAAAAAAACGCTCCATTTCAAACAAACACGGGTACAATCGTTTCTTTGTAAACACACTCATACAACTTCATATGTTTGAATTCATCGAGGCCGTGTCACTCAACGCCACGCGCGACTCCGTAAATGAGGCCTAAAATGAAACTAAAAACGCTTCAGTTTGTCACGCGACGCTTCATCTCGACACAGTACGCCACAGCACTACACACAAAAAAAAGATGCACTATGTATTGGAACTACATATATAATACGTGTATCCTACGTTTCCGTATGGCATGCCATTGTACAATACGTGCAATTGCTGGTACTTACTTACAGTTTCTTGTTAATATTTATTGTTCCGCTTCGTGAAATGATTGCGTTTCATGGTCAATCGTACGTGGCTCTTTCGTTACTTTTATGTGCTATGTGTATGCAATTTATATGCATTTTGAAAGGTTTTTATTATATAACTATTTGTATAGATAGAGAACAGTTATCATTTTAATATTGGAAAGTTTGGCATCTAAAAAACACGTATTGATCGGAAAGATATGGAAATTCTGTAGGAATCATTCAATTATGTATAATCAACATACATGCAATGGACAAAAAAAAAATAACAAAACAATAAAACAAAAAATGAAAATATTAAAACTAAAAATATTGTAAGCTGAAATAATTATATCCACCTGAACAATTTTAATGAGAGAATGCTCACAGAGCGTATGCGCAGTGTTGGCTTAAGGCCAGTTATATCGAGACATTTTTAAACTCCACAACGCAAGTAAATAAAGTCTAAATCTTTTGTGACTGAAATTGAAAGTTTTGAGGTCAACGTAAGTTAAGTGTAAAGACAAAAGAAAAAACTTTTGTGTGAAATGAACTGAACTGTTTAATTGTATAAACGTAGTCTCTGTAGCATTGTGGTACGCAAACGGATGGATACAGCAATCTGTATCCATCCGTTTGCGTACATTATTAGAGGAAAGAAAAGTCTTGTTTAGTAACATCATCAATATAGTACTAGTATAGTACTAAACAAGACTTTTTTTTCCTTTAATGAATTGTTTTTTTTATTTATAATTTTATAACAACTTATTTGTGATGATTTCATATTATTTGTTACATGTATTACTTGTTTAATATAATCATTTCTATTTTGATTCAGATACAATGTAAATAAATAATTAAAATTATCATTAGTTATACCCATTTGACAATTAAGTAGCGATTAGAGTAGTAATTAAGATAAATAAATAAAGAGGATGGGGGCTGCTGCTAAAGCTGTCCAATGTTCAGTTCTTTTAACAGGGGATTTTGTAATGTTCATACATTAGCCTGATACTATTTACTGTAGGTATATTCTATTTAAAAAGCTGTCAATACCAAAGTTAATAAAACGGTTTTTACTCATATGAAACTGAAATCTCAATGTAGTCTTTGGTTTTTAATTCTTATATAACTCGAGTTTCCAATTGTGTAGTTGACTACCATAAAAGTAAATTATTTTATATTAAACAGGTAATAGTAGATCTTAAAATGATCTTAAAATAAGGGTTGTTTTACAATTTAACATGTTTTTGAATTTAGAAGCGTGAAAACGAATACTAAAGTAATTACTTGACCATAAGAACTTATGACGTCATAGTTTGCTATTCCATACACGTTCCTATAAAGCTTGTCGTTTTGACATTTCATAAAAAGAGCATTCATACTGCGGATTAACCTCCAGTAATATGCGTTGCCACATACTCAGGAAAACATAACATAACAATAACAAATCACTAAAAGCGTTGGACCCAGTACAGTGCCTGGCAGAACGCCATACGGCGCCTGGTTGGCACCTAGTCGACGAAATAGTATTAAAACAAATGTTTTTGGTATGTCTGCCAAATAGAATCCATGTACTTAAAGAGTTAATGATTTATATCCATATATGGTTCACACGTATCCTAAAAAAAGCAGACATGTATTTATCAACTGTGTCAGAGGCTATTTAAAAATTGATATTATAGGAATAGGAAATGACATTTGAAAAATGGTATATAAAATTTAGAGAAAAAAAGATATAAGTACTAAGACTTTTTTAGTATATGACAGAGATAGTGTGTTATGAATAAGCCCGTCATTTAATGGTGAGAACAACAAAAACATACGTGACAAACATGTCAGATTAATTATATGAAAGCGTCACGATTTAATGAATAGCCAACGAATAGGAATTGATTAATATTGTTTACAAAGGGATATATTTGTGTATATGGTTTGGCAAAAGTAAGTATTTTCGACAATGTAATTAATGTAGAGTATGAATTACAATGACACGCATCGTTACTACACAGAACAAATAGTCTAGATGTATGTTTTGTTCATTTAAACTACGCATTTTGATACAGTTTTCATTTAGAGAATTTCTTCCAAAAGGTTAAGGTGTCCAAAACATTCATATTTCACTTGAAGAAAAGCTCGTACAATGCCAGGTCGCGTTGCTATTTTTTTTTTTAATGAAATGTACAACTTAAGTAATAATAAAACTGTCTAGTATCAATTACAGTTGTCTATTTCTATCCGTATAAATCCGAGGTTATTTTGAGTAGCTATGACGCCAGTACCTTACAAGGAGACATTCATTCTAACTTGAGATAAACTTCGTGGTGACCAAACTTGCAGTTAGCTTCCTTAGGACATAACTGTTAGGTTTTTATTCTTTCTGGCTCTTATTAAATTGCGAGATAAAAAATGATTCATGGAAATTGATTATTTTGGAAATTTGATAGTTACACTACTTTCATTATTGCTTTATGAGGAATACTTTCAGAATACCATATAATTGAAATTAGACTTTTAGAAATATAGATATTACAAGTGACCTTACCCTGGCTGCCGTTTTATTTGCAGCAACTAACTTTAAATGGTTCCACAGTAACAACATTGTTATTACTACGAGACGAGAAAATATTCTAAGGAGATATCTGATTGAAAGCTGGGTAGTGGGTTACCTCTATAAAAATCAACTTATTCTAAGGAGATTTGAAAAGACAAAAGTCAAAAAATACCTCGGAATCAAAGATCTTATAAAAATTACACTAGGTTCCTAATTTCGTCCGAAGATTTCAAAAGCTCAGGTGGAAATCCTAGTCAAACCAGAATGCAAGCGATGACTGCACGGTACCTATAAATGGATACTGGTTTAATGGTGCAATGAAATACAATTACGCTAGATGTGGTGTACCAGATTGTGTGAACTGATGATTTTAATTGAATGAGGAATAATTGAGAATTGAGAACAGGGACGTTGTCACACATGCACCAACGTTATTAATAAAGACGCCATTTGCAATTTGTGTACAATATCATTTAACTAAATGCTTTTAAGTAGAAACAGTGATGGAGTGGTGACGGAATAAATCAATAGATCAGTGAGATTATGTAGAGTATTATGTAATTCAAAAGAGTCGAAAAGATCGTGCATCTGATCGAACTATGGGTGCGTTGAAGCAATGCAAATGATTTCTACGAAACTGTTATAAAACAAAGAAAATTTGTAAACTTCGTACAGTGTGAAATTCAAAACATTTTCCCAATAGTCTAATTTACTAATAATGTGTTGAGTAGAAACCAGTTCGAAACGCAAATTCGGTAATTAATGAAAGAAATAAGCTACGTACCAATTTAAATTAATTACCTTCAATATAATGTAGGCACAGTAGCTGTTTTAGAATTCTATTGATAAATGTAAAGAGTATATAATAGACTAGCTTCTCGATTAATGGGCTATCCAACACTAAAATATTTTTTCAATTCGAACCTTACTGAGATTATCGCGTTCACCCAAACAAACAAACTCTTCAGCTTTATAATATAAGTATAGATTGGGAACAGAGTTCTTTATTTTGTTGCTTAACCGTTTCTTTTAAAAATTGATTTCAATGAATATTGTTTCACAGAGAAGAAACTACTTCTATAACCCAAGATTATCTCCTTATTACGTGTAATATACGGTACACTATCGTCGCCAGGTCAGCAACAACAAATAAACGTTTGCCACGATTAGACTCGCTATAAACACTGCATTTTAAGGTCGCAAGTGCAAGAGTATCCAGTGAATAACGATGTACGTAGAACGCAGGCAGAATACCTTATGAAACTATTATTTTAAAGCAAATCACGTACGTATATTATTACATGTCACTGATCTGGATACTTGTCTGGAATCTCGTAATATGGAATCAGCAGTATCAGTATAATATATTTTAGAAATGAAAGTAGTCAATATCAGAGACTTGCTGAAATTAGCAAAAAGAAACACACAGACGGCTACATATTAAGAAAAATAGTTTTCTTGTTAAGAAAAATAGGTACGGCAATAATAACCACATGATTGTAGAAAAACTGGGAAAGTGCATGTCAGGTCACGCACAATGTAGGGTTCCGCAGTCCCCCATCCGAATAATGCGGCTTAAGAAACGAGTTTTCTGTTGTTTTTGTTTCAACAACGTTATACTTTAATGTTCAATGGAATTTGTATGAAAATGTTGAAACTTCTCAATTAATCAGCTCTTACTCGTAAAATTGTACAGCCTATTTAGCTGTGATAGTTTTACATTTTTCCATATCTCCAAAAACTACCATTTACCTGGCAGGGGGAGGGGGGGGGGCATTTGACTCTAGCAAAAAAATACATTTCATACTATAAATGCACTCATCTGACTATATTATAAATAGAACTGTCAATGACCACTATTATAAGTGAACAACACATCAACTCAGAAGTTGACCGTCGCCAGATACCTATAGCCAAAAGGATGCTATTTTTCACCTTACAGGTAAAATTAACTTCCCTATTTGGTAACAGAAGCATATAAATTTATTATGTACTGATATCAAAGCTGGATATCCAAACGTTCCAAAGAATCGGATCAGATTTTGGATGTTTATTGAACTTGGATGTGAATATGCCACATACAATAGATTCTGGATACATTACCGAAATCTAAGCCGAAGCTTCATCTTATATAAACAGTGTAATTGTCTCCAATACAAAAACGCCCTTCCAATTTTCTTATCCGTTCAGAAATTACATTAAAAATCTATAAATAAAATTGCGCGGTCCCAGACAGAAACAACTTGTATTGAAATAAATCGTATCGCTCGAATGCCCAGAATTTCTTTCACTGCAGGCTAAAAAGAGACGATGACGTCACAATCCCGACCCGATGCAAGTGTTTGTAGAGTTAGCTTCTTGGCAAATGTCTAACTACTAGACAACATGACTCACTCATATTTAAACACTAGACCTGATAATCCAAAGCAAAAGTGCATTGCTAATGCAAGTGTAATTTATTTAGATACGGTAAATAAAGTGAGTATTTAGTATGAAGACGTTGATCTGATACAAAGCATGAATCCGAGTTATAAGTCAGTTGGCTTCATACCAAGTGTCTGAAAGGACTGAGTTTGTCTATCTGGCACTGATAAAGATGTCCACTTATCATTGATATTTATTCTTTTCACGGGACTGGTTTCTTTAACTGTGTTTTTTTTTATTATATACCTAATAAATTTTGCTCATTATGTAGGTAATTTATAAACAAGGAGTTTTTGGCAGTTGCATTTGTTGGCATAACAGTAAATTAGAGAAAGAAATCGCAGACTGCGATAAGACCGCCTTTTGTATCTCTAGCCACAAGTACCTGGCTAACTTAATTACGTCCTTTTTTTTTTCTCTTTTTAAAAAAGACGACTCCCGCATTAGGGTACAAGCCCTGTGTCGCGGGGGACTTTACAAACATACAAGTCACGGACACAAACACCCAGACTCGGAACAACAATTTGTGGATCACACAAAGTGGTGTCCCGTGTGGGAATCGAATCCACGACCTCTTGCGTAGCAGTCGGACAAATTCCCACCGCGCTACAGAGGCAGTCTAATCCTATCGTGTATAATAATAATAATTTCTTTATTTTCGTCTCACAATCACCAATCTATACAATATCAATGTACCACATTAACAATGATTAAAAAATAGTAATTGTGTGAGGACTGGTGTCTGAAATAGGCGTGAGCCTGTAGCTCAGATCACCAGACACTCACCCTGCTGAGACATTGCTGGGCTGTAATTGCATTATTAATGTAAACTAATTAAGATGACACATAATTATTTGTTAGAGAAGATACTTTTACATAATAAAGAGTACTTATCTATAGATAGATCTAGAGGTCACAGTTTATGGTCTGGAAGTTTCAATACTTTATCTGTAATATTATTCAAAGGAATTTACATAAAAATAAGATAATTCTTGTCCTATTATTTTATGAATACAGAATTACAATTTCCTTAGAGTTGTTATCGCCAGATTGCAGAATGTCTCGGGTGTGTTGAAACTTAGATCGTTTCTCATTCAATATTGTAATTATCAGTTTAACATTGTATAAGTCAAATTATTCATAGAAATGGGTACATTTCAGATGTTTACAGGCCATTTTCTATCGTTGATATTATTATTCACTGGTACGATCCAGATGTTACAAGTCACGAGTCAACGTTTGGACGGACGCCTAATTTAGAATACTAATATTTGTTTTATTGAATAGATTCGAGCCTACGTAGATATTGTAGATCATATTATAATAAATTAGATTTGTTATGCTATTGAAGCGTAGGAAATGCGATACTCAAGAAGTATGAATAAATTAATTTAAATTTCAGTAGTAATTTATATGTTGGTAAAAAATAAAACCGGTGTTATGGAATTTATCACCCAGGAATATCTCATTTCTCAGTATTTCATATTCAGTATTTTCTGTGTAGTATCAGATATTGATACCGAAAATATATGTTACATGAAAGTGTTTATTTTAAACACATGAACACTTTCCATTTTAACGTAAAAAAGATACGGACGTTTATGTCGCAAAAAATGTATATTTCGAGACTTGATTCCTGGGCTATTTATAATATGTACCTACAAATTTGGACGGAACCCGACGGTGGTGGACGAGTCCGACTCGCACTTGTCCGTTTTTTTTTAAACGGAGGCAGGGATTTTTTTTCTTTCATTTCAGTAATAAAAAGGGTGTTGAAAAGATCATCATATCATGTAGCTTTTTATAAAAAAAATCAGGCAAGAGCATGTCGGACCATGCTCAGTGTAGGGTTCCGCAGCCTTGAATAATTGTGTTCTTATGTTGAGAATTGATGTTAGCTGAAAAAAAAAATCGGCTTCTGTTACATGTATGGAGTGCCCCCCTAAAAATATTTATTTTTATTATTTAGCTATCAAACTAAGTAGCGGCAACTACAAGACACCTTTTCACTAAATTTCATCAATATTCATTGCCATTTTGAAACGATAACAGTAAATATGATGATGAAGTCGTTTGGGATGACGTATCAGATTTACTGATCATAAATAACCTTTCAGTTATTATCAAAGAGTGCCATAATACCATCAATTTAGTAACATTACTAACAGGAACGATAGCCATCACTACTTAATATTGTGGGTATTGGGCATAAATTATATGATATTGATAGTATGTTTTTATCTAACAATGACGTGTGGTTATGTTATTACGAAGTATATTTTTCACTTCATACTCAATTAAATGGTAAGTACATATAAAGTTTATTTTTCCAAAAGGTTATTTCAAGGTTGATCAAGTTCATTTTGATCAACCGAGGCAGTTCTGACAGCAAGCTCTAAATTTAAAGCTTGTATCTATCCCTTCATATTTTATTTAAGATAGCTGACCCGCGCAACTTCATAAGCGTACTAGCGTTTTACCCGTTTTCGCAATATTTTTCATTGCTGCTCCGCTCCTATTGGTTGTAGCGTGATGTTTTATAGCTTTCCTCGATAAATAGGCTATCCAACAGTGAATTAATTTTTCAATTCGGATCAAACAAACAAACTCTTCAGCTTTATTATATTTCGGGACTTAATCGTGTGAATTATTTAAAGGTACGACCCTTATATTACTATATATTTATATATATTTGTTGGACATTCTTCCATAATAGTCATAACAATTCAATATATAAATAAATCTTTAAAATTAGTTTATTTTTACTTACAGAACCCTAGAAGATTCTTGAATAGCTAATGGCACAAGTATAATAAAACCACGTTCATGTTTGTCTATAAGTAGGTATGTGATGCTTTCGTCAGAATACTCAGAATACAAAACTACGTGTTCTTGACCTTTTGATTGTGTCCACTTTCGAGTCATTTGCACGTATTGATTGGGGCTGACCTAGATCAATGCTACCTGTTTAAATAACCTGCTTTATTTTCCATCGATAATGACGATTTAACATTGTTTAGGGTTTTGTTTACTTTGTACGTAGAATCGAATTTAAGTCGGTTTGAGCAGATTAACTAATTAGACAGCTAACGAAGGAGTTACGGGGTTGATTTAATTTAATATTAATCATTTATTTAAGACCATTATATTCGTAGCGGGGTAGTGTGATAGTAATCAATTTTGCTAGTGTATGAACACATGATAATAAAAAAATAACCGGGCAAGAGCATGTCGGACCATGCTCGCAGTGTAGGGTTCCGCAACCTTGAATAATTGTATTAGTAGAAGAGCGTATGTTCATGGCACTTACGCCCTTTTGATGAGTTGAGACGCAGTTTTTGGGCAAATAACTCAATGACGATATATCCAATCATAATTTTAATTTAAAGTATTTGTAAAGCGCTATCTTTATATTTATATAACCTTTAGGTACCTTATTTACTTACCTTTAAATATTCATTCAATTAAAAAAAAAGTTTATTAAAAACCTATAATTGTTTTTAAAAGACCTGTCGAATGATGTGCCATGCGTTGAAAAAAAAATCAACTTCTGTTACATGTATGGAGTACCTTCCTAAAAATATTTATTATTAATCAGCTATCAAACTAAGTAGCGGCTGCAACAAGACACCTTTTCACTAAATTTCATTAATATTCATTGAATATTAATAGTCTTTGAGTAAAATGCCTGTGACATACGCCGGACATGACGAAACTATAAGGGTTCCGTTTTTGTCATTTTGTCTACGGAACCCTAAAAATGAGTTATAAACAATTTATTTATAAATGCATTTAATTATACATGCAGCACATTTATATGTACCTACCTACTATTAATGCTATAATATTACATAACATATATTATTTATATCACTACTGCCTCATAATTACCTCATCACAAGTGAACCTGTTGAAGGTTTGCATAATTCTTCAATACATATGTAATTCTTATCACAATATGCACCACAGTACATTATTGTACTACTTATCATAATATAAACAAAATGTCCTTATTGCTGGGTGTTAAAGTTCAATTTCAAGTGTAAACATGCCGATTAGAACGACACACAAGGGTCTGTTATCAATGAAAATAGAATTAATATTTTGACCTTTGATGTTAATAAG
Organism: Herminia tarsipennalis; assembly: GCA_945859575.2. NCBI lineage: Eukaryota > Metazoa > Arthropoda > Insecta > Lepidoptera > Erebidae > Herminia > Herminia tarsipennalis. The sequence goes on from OX243850.2 coordinate 20,971,029, forward strand.
TGGCGTTATAAATAGAATCTATTGACAGATAAAGGGGATAACGGTTGGTTCGTTAGAATGCTGTTGTGTTGGACTGATAAAGAAATAGAGCACTGTTGACAGTTCTGGTGCAAAGATTATAGGAAAGTTTGAATTAAGTTTGTGTGTAAGGCATCTGTCACACCAACAACGATGACCGATAAGCGAGTAGCGTTTTATCGTTAAAGAAACGTACAGCAGATGTATAATGTAGATCCAGTCCGTGTAAACAAAAGAGATGCAGTATAGAGCGAGTACTCGCCGGCAGTGGGACCAGTGAGCGATCAACTATAATATCTGTATCTCTTTTGTTTACACGAGATCTACATAAGTATGTACGTTTCTTGAGCGATAAATCGCTACTCGTTACTCTTTTTCTCGTCGTTGGTCGGACATGTGCCTAAGCATAATGTAGCCATGACTAAGATTGTTATTGTCTTAGTTTTTCGTAGAAATATTCCAAGTGTAAAATTAGATTTAGATAATAATAATATCTTGGGACAACTCACACAACGCTATCTGATCCCAAACTAAGCAGAGCTTGTACTATGGTAACCAGACAACTGATAAACATACTTATCACACTTATATTATCACACTTTATATAATAAAGGCGAAAGTTTGTGAGTATGTGAGTGTGTATGTTTGTTACTTCTTCACGTCTAAACGGCTGGAGCGATTTTAATAAAATTTGGTACGGAGTTAGCTGACACCTTGGATTAACACATAGGCTAATAAACCGCGGGTAACACCGCGGGGAACAGCTAGTATATTTCTAAATACATACATATTATAGATAAGATATCGATGATGATATCGCATCGCTTCAAAATTGAAACACAACAATCAATTAAGGTAAAGAACTCACAAGTCAAAGTGCAAGTAAGTTTCCGAGCTTAGGGTTGGCAGATAAAGCTCTCGTATACATAAGCGGGCACCTGGTAACTTTCCCTTTTAAGAACACTGTTATACATTTGTGGCCGTGTGGTGCCGGCTTAAGAATAGTACCACCCCATCTCTACCCGTGGGTGTCGTCAAGGCGACTAAGGGATTTCACACCGGAGGACGGGCAGCAGCGTCCTCTGCGTACTTAAAGCCTTACTGCGATCGCCAACCCGCTCGCCAAGCGTGGCGATTATGGCAATTACCCTCAGGATCTACATACTAGTAGGTTCTACTGGGGAGACCCGTGCCCAGCAGTGGGCCATCTTATGGGTTGATATGTATGTATGTATGTATGTTATTCATTTTACTGCCAAAACAAAAAAGTACGCCTCACTTCTACATGTTTCTATGTCAGATGAATCACAAGGACACTAAATCAATCCTAGAACAAAAACATCTAACAATCCCTACAAAATCATTTGAACAATGCCAACTGCGTACGTACAATAATATTGTATCATAGCTATGTCACTAATATATACTATTGGCAAGTATCGTAGCGGTACAATTATTTAGGTCTCTAGGATATACGCGATATAATTGAACCTAGGTCATAGTTTGTTTACTGAAAGATTACATTGTCTGTTGACAGGTATGTGCGTCACGTTTTCAATAGGTATAGGTCATTAGTTCTCTTCTGTCTATCTGTAGGAAGAAAATCATTTAATGGTGTCTCTGTCTTTCTTACTATTAGAGCCTTTGCACAACACGTTTTTTTATGCCCTGATGACATGCGTAAAACGCTATCAAGACGCTCAGCTAACGAAAGACAGAAGCTGGTGATCTCTGCACATGATTCTTGCGTTTGTATTGCTTCAAACGCGCTGATACATCTATACAAACGCGCTGTAAACGTGCATTTGTAGAGATGCATCACGCAGAAAGCCGCCGTCATTTGAAACTACAGTATTACGATGGCGTCGCTCGGGACAAGTCTGCTTACGCTAGCCTTCGTGCTACTTTTAAAACGACACAGAGCGTTTGAATCGATACAAATGCGCGTTTCATTTGCGTTTGTATCGACACACTTGTGTAAAATCTGCTAAACCGTATTGAAAAGGCGCGTCGTCAGCGCATAAAAAAACGTGGTGTCTGATGGCTCTTATGTAACGCTAGCTGGTGTCCACAACTTCGTTCGTGTAGAAATTTTACGGGAACATTTCTGGGATAAAAAAGTCCTATTCGAGGCTGTATGTGTCTTTTAGTGATTTCACCAATTCTGACGTGATTAAACATTAATCCAAACCTCTTCTGTGAGAAGCTACGGATCGTAATACACTGTGTGGGCGAGATTGGTAGATGTCACATATCTTTAAAATTTTAGATACAAGCTGATTTCCTTACAGGAACAGCAACCCTTGACTTAAAAAGCACTAAAAATAGCACATATCTCGTTCATAGTTCATCATTGCGTTTATTTCCCGGAACCGATAAGAAAATACAATACATATCTCTGAGAGAAACAACAAGTTTATAGATTAATAAGTGTTTACCAATTCTGTGTATTGATTGAGATGTCCATAGTTTGAAAAATATTGATTTACACTCGTCATGCCCAATTATAATAATTAGGTACCTAACATTGTTTATAAACATGGAATTTTAATTGGTTCTTAAGAATTTATAATTTGTGTATGTAATTGATAATAATAACAAATCATTCTTTACACATTTATAATGGCTATTTACGCTGAAGTAGCAAAATATTATGTCTGGTTATCAATTGTTTTGCCTAATCCCGGAAATGTAGTGATTTTTTTGGTAGGACTTTCAATTACAGGTCACTCACTTTAGAAGGTCTAATAAAATGTGGTACTTGTTAAAACATGGGCAAATTAGAAAAACAATGCGACACGCCGACTTCGCACGGACTTTTCTCCACTATCTGTGCATGTTTGTTTGCAAGCATGCATGTCTACACTTAAACTATACGTACCTACACATAATCCATCCGTAAAAAATATCTGAATGATAGTGAAAAGCACATCAAAATCTGTTGCCTAGTTTAGAAGATATAAACGTGAAGACAACGGGGAGCGACTTAGTTTTTAAAATACGTAAAGAAAAAAAAAATGGTTTCTACGAGAAAAAGTAAACTCAGATTTCCCGGAGTGCCAAGGGATAACATCCGGCCGCCCTAGGCGCAGGCCTGCGGACGAAGAGCATTGGGTAGCTTGCCGTCCAGCTTAGGACCAGGCCCTGGTCGACGGCGCACTAGTGTCCCACGCGCGCCTCAAAGAGGTGTCAGCAAGTGACGGGGCCCCATTGGGCCGGCGCCCACCGGGAGTGCGGGATCGTTCGAAAGAGTTACCGTGCTCCCGGAACACCAGGACGAAAGAAGGAACACAGATGAGTTTTAGTCAGTAAGAGTCTGACACGCCCTCCCGCTCGTGCTCACAGCAGGAGAAGTAGGAGAGCCACGTGAACTAAGTCACGAGTTACAGCTAGTAAAAAAATAAATTTAAAATCTATAAATACAACGTATGTCATGTTTATTTCGATGTACATCATCAAATGTTTTCGCGGTTGGACGTTTCTATCAAAAAATCTATTTTGATTCATGACACTGACACCTCGGTAATGGCATGTGGAAATACGTTTCAGGGTTGTAAGTATCGTATGTCGCATTATGTGCGATTTCCGTTAGTTTGTGCCAGATATCCATTCTTCCTATGAGCCCAAACTGCATCGTGTATCGCAATAAGTCAATAAATCAGACCAGAAAAGTTGTTTATCTTCCTAGAAGTTTAAAATTAGCTTAATCATTAAGACGAGCTTTTATTGTAAGCGGTCTTGCATGTAATCAGTTTAAAGCATTTGGACTGATACTTGCGTTACGTCGTTGTTCCACTGTCAAAACACAGAATTTGATACTTTAGCCGCTTTTCTTACGTTACAGCCTAATAAAACAAATGGATTAGAAGAAGGAACCACTTATTTGGTTGCAAAAAGACCAGTTAAGTCTGATGTCACAAGCATATTTTCGCAGTGCAGTAATTTTGTGAGTCGATCGCGGATAGTTAGTTTAAATAACGCCATGATTAAATCCATGAAAAATTAAGTGCCCTGCTTATATTCTAGTGACCCTAGGTTAACACTAGTTAGATCGTAATTTATCTGATCTGGAAGTTTGCCATCCAGTACATTACATTATCGGTGTAGTTTTACTTTGGTTTTGTTTATACGACGACGTCATGGAATGAATACGGAACAAGTCATTTATATTTTACTAGCCTTGGCGCCCGCTTCAATAGTTCCCGTATGCCTATATCCAGGATACCATCTATCGCTGTCGGAAGTGGGGAGACTATCCCGCAAGGGCCACTCTCATCTTTGGCTGTATCGGATCGTTTGAGTTTAGTATGATAAAAAAATCGTCATAAACAGGCAAGTCCTAGAATCGAGACGTCTAGAAATCTGCATTGGGTCTGCGTGGTGGATAGGTTACGGCCCGTAATCTCAGAGATACCTATGTCCCAGTAGTAAATAAAGACTGATCATTGTTATTATTTTGATTCAAATATACCAAACCTTACTTATCCTCGAAGAAGAGACGGGATCCGAAGATATTATAACACCTGTATAATAAAGATATGATCTATGTGAGTGCTGAATTTAAGTCGAATCATTAACAAGTTTGGTTTAAAATTCTTTGGCACTGAAAGGCTCGCCGCGCCGCTTCCATTTCGGTGTGAATCAAGCCTAACAAGCAATGACTAGTTTACTTTATAGCTTTTCTGAAGGAACATTCTACCTAGAGAATATATCTATCTAATCAGAAAGGTAAGAAAAAAACAGACAAGTGCAAGTTGGACTTGCCCACCGAGGGTTCTGTATTTCTACATACATTGGTACATATTATAGATATGTAGTTCAGGAATCGAGTCTCGCAGTTTTTAAAATAAACGACCGTTTCTTTTTTTACGTTAACTTATAAGTTGGATTTTTTTCACAGCTTAAAGGGAATGTTTACCTGAATATATGGTTTTAATTTCAAGTCGATATCTCGCGTTCTAGAGATAAAGGTCTTGACAGATAGACGGACGGACGGACAATAAAGTGATCCTATAAGGGTTCTGTTTTTTCCTTTCGAGATACGGAACCCTAAATAGAGCATTGAAGATATGACAATAGGATGGCTGCATCAATTTTCGTCACAGCTTTTCGTAAGCGTAAAAATGTAATGATGGTAACAGTAAATTTTCATTATGAGGCAAAACTTAGAGTCGTTGGTTGCGTTAATGTGTGAAGCAAATTCTTTAGATACTAAACAATATGCAATCGGTATAAGAGGCCGTGTGTTTTCGCAAGTGATGAGAACAGCTTATCACCATTCACTATTGCAATATGTTAAGTTTGCATTTTTGCAATTGCAATTTCAATAGTTGACCTTTTGTACTAGTGAACTTTACTTATAATATTTAATGAGGAAGTACAATAACTATGCGTTTACTACTTCTATTTTCCTATGGTTGTTGGTTTTGCCAGTTACACGCAGTGGTTTGATGACAGAATTTTGTAAGAAAAATAAACCGATTTCAAATGAAACCTTAACGCCGGCTCTACGCGTTTGCCCCAACGTCGGTCCCAACGCCACTCGTCCAACATGTGGATCTAGAAAATAGCTAAATAGAATTGGCGGCAACGTTGGGACGAGCATTATTCTAGATTCACACGTTGTACGAGTGGTGTTCGGACCAATGTGTGGTACCGCCATAAAACTTCTCAGAAAACAGTCTTACCAAATCGGATCAGTAGTACTTGTTGAGAAAATTGCAAATTGATAAATTTTGTTTAAATTTATATATTTTTTCGTTACTGTGGTGTCATATCAATCATACAAGTACCTACTTGTATGATTATTTATGATATTTTTTTATTTTAACAACGGAAAAAAAAAGAATGTTAAAATTATTCTTAACACTTTTTGTTGATTTGCCCAGGTCGAAATAAATGCATATTCATTTTTTTTTTTCATTTTCATTATTGCGATTTACAAAAATGCTTATAATGAATATATTTAACAGCTAACACATACCTAATAGGTACAATTATACATGAAGTAGGCAGGTTACTTAATTAAGTAATATCAAGCATGATGAACAATGTGTTTACAATGCAATTCTAAATGCAGGCAGGCTAATAATACGATCATGATTTCCTTAACACCAGTCTACCTAACAGGAAACTTGACTTTTAAAACCTTGAACGCAGCAGATGATACGGTGTTCCGAATGGAGGGTAACGACCTGCACGCAATAAATAACCAATATAAATTGTACACAATTATTTGCTAGTCTGCTGTCTAAGTCCCGTTTAGCTCCGGTTAAATTATTATGTATAGGGTCGCCAATACGTTCTTTCAATGCCATGAAAATTTACTAACAACCGTAACTGTCAATCCGATTCGGTCTGTCCGATCCGATATCTAAACGATGCGGGAATGCCATTGGTAGAATAGGGTATTAAGCAAATCGAATCATTTGTAAACATTTTTTGAGATTTTTGGTTATTCAGCATCAGGATGCTCAATTAACCAATCAGGATTGGAGAACCTTTTTTGGGTTCTGTAGCCAAAATGGCAAAACGGAATCCCCATAGTTTCGCCATGTCCGTCCGTCCGCAGCTTTGCTCAAAGACTGTTAGAGCTAGAAGGCTGTAATTTTGCATGGATACACATATTACATAATTACATACGCCGCAAAGTGAAAGAAACAAAAACTTGAAAACAAAATTTTTTTTAGCGTACCGCCTCTATATGTAAGGTGGGTATGTGATTTTACTTTACCAAATTTCCTATCGTGTGGGGTATCGTTAGATAGGTCTTTTAAAAACGTATAGGGGTTGGGAAGACCATTTTTAGATTTACCGTTTGTGAATCATTAAGATTAAAAGTGCAAATTTTTGGAAGATTGAAGTGGTTGATGTTTAGTATGAGAAGAAAATCACTGTAGTAGTATATATAGTGAAGTAAAAAGGAAAACTATCACAGCTAAGAAGGCTTTACCAAACCAATCAAGTTTGCGAGTAATTACGAATAACAGCTGATCAAATGAGAAGTCACAAAATTTCGTACAAAAAATATTAAGTAGGATTGAAAATGATTAAGTAGGTATAACGTTGTAAGTATGAAACAAAAACAACAGAAAACGTTGTTCTTCGGAATAGTTTCCTTTACAACCGGCGATCTAGACTTAGCAAGTCCGAAAAAGACAATAATTTTTATTTATCTCACAACAACTAACTTTACAATCATGGCAAATTTGATGCAGTGGTGTATACGATGATTATATTTCATTAATTACCTATATAAATATATAGCTCGCAATAGTCCAACGGGTAGAGCCATATTTTATTTAAACACTTTCCTGCGCAATAATCCAGATACAGACATTTTTTGACAAAGTTACTGCTATCTTTGTATTATTTTTGCGACATTAATCATAAACGCATTTATACTTTATACCTATTTATTTTTGTTAATATCTTACTTTAATATAATTTAATTTAAAATTTTACATTTTAATTTTGTATTTAGACATTTTATTTTGCAATTTTTCACATTTTTTTTAAATTTGGCATTAATTCTGTAATTTGACGTTTTAATTACCTATTTTGACATTTTGATTTTTGTATTTTGACATTTTCATTATATGCTATTATGTACTTAATATTGTAATTTAATGATAGTCTAAAAAAAATGTTTATAAACATCAAAGCATGCAAGCGATTTGGTAATTTATCACTGTAAGTTTGTACGCCTAATATGAATTATCGTGATAACTGACAGCCCCGCGGGCGAAAGTTAGTACTAAATAATTCTAATCAACGGTTAAGCGATGCTTATAATGATGAGGTTTTTGGTTTATTAAGACATCACACTAGAAGGCAAACAATTTGTCAACCAATGTGACGCAAAAATCTGACGTATCTAGTGATATGTCAGATTTTTGTGTTACCGCATCAAACATATTGCCGCTAGGCGATATTTGTATGAGTGTCGTGTTATTGGTATAAACTGTGAATGAAATACCACTGAATGCATCGAATACAATGTATTATGTTTTGTTATTAATGAACTGTGTTCTGCAAATAGCCTACAATGTATTGGCTTCCGGCGGACGTGATAATAACACAACTAGATTTTATCACAGAATAGTCATAAAGGATATGTAACTACTTAAATCGATTCTAGATCAAGATCAGAGAGTATTAGACAAATGTTTATAGAGCAGGCGGCGCTAATTTAAACAATAGCGCATGCTGCATTGACGATTCGGCCTAAAGGTTCATGGAAAAGCATAAGGTTTATGAAAAGGTAGGTGACGGTCATGAGAGACGGATATTGTATGCATATTGGCTTGGTTCCCCCTCGTATCCGTCGTCCTCGTCGTTTTGTCTTTCAGAGCGCCCCATGCAGAGCGGTTTTTGGCGATCCGGGCAGACGTTTGGAAGTTCCTTCCTCAGACCTCCTTCACCAGGTTAGTTTATCAGGTTGGTCTTTTCGGCACCTTTTTCCCTACTATTACTATTCGCGAGTTTCAAAAAGAGACGTGTCTTAATTGTTTCTGTTCTGCTACCCAATTCTCAAGTTACCAGAATACCTACCCAGGGCTTGGTGACCTGTAGACCTACTCTTTCTTTAAAAGGAAATTCATGAATTTTCGTTTACTTTAATTTCTTACCATAGTTCGAACCCATGAACGATTTTCTGGAACTAGGGTACAAGCCCTGTGTCGCGGGGGACTTTACAAACATACAAGTCACGTACACAAAGTACACCCAGACTAGGAACAACAATTTGTGGATCACACACAGTGGTGTCCCGTGTGGCAATCGAACCCACGACCTCTAAGTACACCCAGACTCGGAACAACAATTTGTGAATCACACAAAGTGGTGTCCCGTGTGGGAATCGAACCCACGACCTCTTGCGTAGCAGTCGGACACACTCCCACTGCGCCATAGAGGCAGTATTAAATAGATGTTTCAGGCTTTGTATATCACCAACACATTTTTGATGCAACTTCGTTTTCATTGAATTAGAGTAGGCCTCCTGATCTTAGTTATTTACAAAGCATTTGTAGATAACTAAGATCTGATACATTAAAGAGAAAAACTCGATAATTAAATTGGTAACATGGGCCTTGTATACACACAATTCTATTAACCTTATAAACTAATCTTACTCGTGTCTTGGGTAAACAGTACTTTCATAATAATGTCAATGCGCATTATATTAAACACACAACAAGTATTTGTTTTAGCCGTATTATCATTTAGGATGCGGAAAATTACTGCATTTTGATAACATCGTATAGCCTTTTGGACTAGATCGACAGGTTTTGAAGACATTTGTTTGGACCAGGAAGGTGGATAGAATCTTCTCAATGTCGTGTCAGATAGTTGTGCTATAAGATATATGGTAGCTATTTTAAAATTGGCATCGTTATATAGTATTTTCGCATAGGTATAAAATTGTTTACACTTATGAAGACCGGACGGGTTTATCTCCGATGTGTCTTTTTTTGGAACATTTGGTTTTATTCCGTAAGTGTTTAATTGTTTTACAAACACTCTTATTAAATTACGCTAAAAATAATTATCGTAGGTATGTGTGGAATATTCTGGATAAAGACGTTACTATTGTTCTTGTATCTTAAGGTTCAAGTTCGTAAGCATATAATTTTTGACAGATTTCATCGATTAAAATATTTTATAGGAGATTCGGAGATGGCGTGTGTGACTCCAGTGTTACAGAATGAATAATAACAACTTATTATGCAAATTGTTAAGATAATGACGTTGGATGTAATAACAAAATTACTGACTGGAAACTACAAAAAACACAGAAAACCACCTCTAGTATGTCGTGGTACGTGGTCTACCTACACAGGGACTACTTAATATACATGTATATATATAAGTAAGTATACTCCATACTTCTATATACATTTAAGTACGTACCTACAGTGCCTAGGAGAGTACGTTAAGCCGTCGGTCCCGCGCCTAATCTCTCGTGTCGGATTTCCGTTCCATCGGACTATGAGAGTGAGAGAATAGAGAGTGTACTTGTGTCAGCACGCACTAGTGCACTATAATATCTCCTGCGTATTTGGCTAGTCCCTAATGAAATTGGCAGCCGTAACCGAAATAGGTAAGGAGACCATTATTGTTATAATGTTTTGGCCTAATTTAGGAGGTTTATGTTCAGCAATCGCCTGATACAGGATGACGATGAACTCGTACAGTTTAAAAACCTATACAATTGGGTAGTTGACTACACTAAAAGTAAATTATTTCATACTAATCTGTTAATAGCAGATCTTAAAAATTCTAAAAATAACTGTTCTTTTCCATTTTAACACGTTTTTTAATTTAAAATCATGAAAACGAATACTTAAAGTAAACGGTGGTAGCTTAATGGCTAAGGCATCGGCCACGCAATCGTGAGGTGGCGGGTTCGAATCCTACCCATTATACTACCGACGTGAACCCATTCCTAACACAAGCCTTTGAGCTTAGCTGCAGGGGTTAATAAGATTGCTAGTAATCCCACATTGCTAGTTATTATTAAAATATATATATTACGGGTCTTAATCGCGTGAATAATTTAAGGTAAAATACCTTGTTTATTGCCCGACGTTTCGCCCGTATTGCAACGGCCGTGGTCACGGGAAGACTACCCGTGTACGTACGAAGTCTTCCCGTGACCACGGCCGTTGCAATACGGTCGAAACGTCGGGCAATAAACAAGGTATTTTACCTTAAATTATTCACGCGATTAAGACCCGTAATATATATATTTTAATAATGTGTACAAATTTATCAACATTTATTGCTAGTTATCTTATTAAAAAAAATTAACAAATCATTATTTGACGATAGGAATTTATGACATCACATGTTGTTATTCCATAAACATTTCTATAGAGCTTGTCGTTTTGACATTTCATAAAAAGAGACTGATTTGACTTGACAGTCAACATCACTATTATGTTAAAAGATGTAGCAAAGCATAATAATTTCAAGATATTTGAATTCTGAAATTTTTTTCTAGAATTCTCGTCAAATACCTACAAAGGTCGTAGTTGTAGTGGGTACATCAAACCTTGAAGGTACAAAGTTCAGTGAGAGTACCTTTTGCCCCGATATTGACATTGAACCTTGCAACAATGTGGAAACTATTTTATTTTAATTAGGTACTTAATTACCATTCGCTTGGTATTATTGGCTATGCGTTTAATTTGCTTTCAAAGGCAAGTTAATTAGCAAAATAAAATACTATTCTAATAATTTATAAGCACGTGACATGAATAAACATTGATTTATTTTTAAAATAATCACGACTATCTTTCAGTAGGGCTTGGTACCTATAGGTAACTTGCAATCTAATCAAAATATATCTAATCAACATTCAGACTTCGCTATCTGATATAATTGGAATTTAATACCTATTGATTTCTTACAATCATAGACGAGAGATTAAACATGTTGTGCATACAAATAACAATACTTAGCCAATACGAGAGTACATTAGAGAAGCTTCAAATAACGCACACATAGACATTGCTCATAGACACATATACTCGGACCACTGTAGAAACAAAGTGGTCCGAGTATCCACATCCGTGAGTGATCTCTATGTGTGCAGACACGGCATCTAGAAACGCTTTTGGAAAAGTGGTCCTAGTTTACATATTCGTTAAACGATGACATATATGGAATTGTCAAGGAAACGTCTTAGTATGATTAAGGGAATTAGTGTTCGTCTTCAAAGGTGGGTCTTGTTCAAAATGACATATTATATTACTCGAAAGCGAGTAAAATCAACACGAGGAGCAAAATCACAGTTTCGAAGATACACAAGTTCATTTTTACTCGTTTTCCAATCATTTTGCTTTCTTTCTTTTATTTCTTTATCGAGTAGGTATTACCGTATATGAATTCGGAGCTTCAGATGGCATGGAATTTCATCACTTTCGGAACAAAGATGAAATTCCATGCCATCTAAAGCTCCGAATATATGTATGCGAGTGCGCGCGTTGTATGAAGCTCTACTTTTGCACTCTTGATGTTATGTGCTATAGCTTGTTATGCCGATTACCTACCTTAAATACCATAACATAGTAATAGATAAACATACAGTTCATGTACTGATAACCCCGGAATTCGCGATAAAGCCTAAAAAACAAGGTCGTGTCAAAATAACTGAATGAAGATAATATATTAACGGAACTGTATTCAATACAAGTTTGTGAGTATAAACAAAGTGGGGGCGGAACTATTACGTGACGTATTACGTCACAATCCTGATATACTGATAGTAGATATCTAATACTTTTCAAAGTAGACTCTGTGTCTATAGCACAAAGTTGAAATTCGTTGGCGGTTGTACCTGTGACGAAAAGCGGTCTATCGTGCCAGAGATTTCATGATGACGGGTTTTGTATACTGACGCAAGTCATATATTGACATTTTTATTTGATTCTTATACTGTATATGTCTATGTGATGATAATAATAACTGTAAATAGAATAAGAAGAAAAACAATCAAGAATTACAAGCGCGTCTCGATAACGTCAAGCAATCCATAAAGTTAGTGAATTATTTAATTTAGAAACTTGAAATTTTGCGTAGGAATTACTTATGACAGTAAACACTAAGAATGGATATTTCAAAATTTTAACCTAAAAGTGATTTGTTGATCCTCATCATGTTTGAAATCGAAAGCAAAAAATTGTATTTGGTATGGATGGTATCTAACATTTGTGTCGAAACGGCGAACTGTTGTCTCTACATTTACATTAGTAGACAAAAAATGGGCATGTGAGGAATAAAGTATATTGCCTTCAGAACGGCTTAACGGATTTTAATCAAACAAAGCTAAGACCCATCCCCATAAACAAGTTTTCTAATAAACACAACTGCATCAAAAATGATCCATCTGCTAGAACGCAACGATGCCTCAGATAAAGGCTCAGATAATCACGTTAAAATAACACCCCTGTGTTTGTATCTGGAATTAAAACGCATATATACTCGATTCCTATCTTCGCACGTGTCAAGAGATAATCGAATGCATCGAATTCCCTAGAGAGACACGGTGATAACGATTATGTAATCGATAATAGCGACGTCGGACGTGATACATGACTTTGGTGCAATGTATTTACGTTAGAAGATGGCGGTAGTGACAGAATAACTGTAGTACTGTTGACCGCTGTATCTGCAATTGCAATTGAAGCTTGTTTTATTGGGATAGTCCTTTTCTTAGTTATTTTTGATGTGATGATAAGGGTTCCTAAAATGACAAAAATAGAACCTTTGTAGTTTCGTCACGTACGTCTAATAGGGCCTTTTATACATGTAACAGTAGCCGATTTTTTCACCAAACATCAATAAGTGGTAGGTACACATTTCTATAGTTCGTTTAAAATATGAAGGTTTCTGAGCATTTTTTTAAATTGAGTAAATATTTTGGAAAATTGACATAAATTGTATCCATATTAGATATATTTCGGGACTTAATCGCGTGAATTATTTAAAGGTACGAACCTTTTACATACCAGACGTTTCGATCGAATTGCACCGATCGTGGTCACGGGTCGACTAATAATTCACGCGATTAAGTCCCGAAATATATCTAACTAGCTGTCCCGCGCAACTTCGTATGCGTAAATTTTCCCCGTTTTTGCAACATTTCTCGTCGCTGCTCCGCTCCTATTAGTCGTAGCGCGATGTTATATAGCCTATATCCTTCCTCGATAAATGGGCTATCCAACAAAAAAAGAATTTTTCAAATCAGACCAGTAGTTCCTGAGATTAGCGCGTTTAAACAAACAAACAAACAAACAAACTCTTCCGCTTTATAATATTAGTATAGATATGTATGAAAATCGCGAAAGTTTAAAAACAATAAATTGTATTCGTAATGGCGAAAAGTTTATAAGATATTATTTAAAGATGTAAGATATATTTTAAGATATTTATTGACAACTTAAGTAACGCTTAATAAATACTTTCAATAAGAATTATTTTCAACATGATCGGAAATACAGTTTTTGGGTTATTACCGAAAAACTGCGGATGCAACAAAGGATGTGTACCAGGAATTTTGATAAGAATTATTTTTAACATGATCGGAAATACAGTTTTTTGAAAAACTGGGGATGCAGTAAAGGATGTGTGCCAGGAATATACTGCTCTTTTACTGGTGCACTTTTTTAAATCGTAGTTTTTCATATATAGTGCATTTCTTTATAGCAATGACTACGGAACCCTACACTGAGCACGGTCCTACATGCTCTTGAACGGTTTTAATCCCACGTGTCGCTTTTTTTTCTTTATCGTGAATACATAATACATTACAAGTTGTTATGTTTTTACCTGTCATGGAATTTTACACACGAGATGAAATAATATCAATCTTACTAAAAAATATTTAGACACGTGATTGTAAACATGTGGTTGAAAATATTATCTTGTGTTCCATGTTAAATATAAACTTTTTTACACTTAAAAATGAACCGATTTGGATTAAATTTGATAAAGAGATAGTTTGAGTCCCGGGAAAGATTATAGGATTATTTAGTTATTATCGCGATAACAGACATCCACGCGGGCGGAGGCGCGTGCAAAAGATAGTTTCTTTATAAATAAGTTACTACAAGATAAATGATATTTCGCGTGTCAATAGTTTGTCGTATCATAATAATAGTTATTATAAATTTACCATTTTTAATCTATACTAATATTATAAAGCTGAAGAGTTTGTTTGTTTCATCATCATCAGCCTATCGCAGTCCACTGCTGGACATAGGCCTCTCCAATTGCACGCCACTTTGTTCTATCTTCGGCTTCTCGCATCCAGCTCCTGCCAGCCGTTTTGCGTAAATCATCACTCCACCTGGCCTGAGGGCGTCCTACACTACGTTTGCCGTGCCGTGGTCTCCACTCAAGAACTCGTTTACCCCAACGGTTGTCGGTTCTTCGGCAAATATGGCCAGCCCACTGCCACTTCAGCTAGCTAATCCGGTGGGCTATGTCGATAACTTTGGTTCTCTGCCGGATCACCTCATTTCTGATTTTGTCCCTAAGAGAAACTCCGAGCATAGCCCTTTCCATAGCCCGCTGAGCGACTTTGAACTTGTGGACTAGCCGTACCGTCAGTGTCCACGTTTCGGCTCCGTATGTCATGACGGGTAGGACGCACTGATTAAAGACTTTAGTCTTTAGACATTGTGGGATCGACGATGAGAAGACTTGACGTAGCTTACCAAACGCTGCCCAACCCAACCGAATTCTCCTGTTCACCTCGTCCTCGAAGTTGTTTCTACCTAACTGCAATGACTGCCCGAGGTACACATATTTTTGAACAACTTCGAGAACGGCGCCGTGCACCGCTATCGGTTCCGGTAGTACATGTTCATTGAACATGACCTTGGTTTTATCCAAGTTCATCCGTAGGCCGATGCGTACAGAGGAGTCAGCCAGGTCATTCAGCATCAGTTGCAGGTCCTGCAGCGTTTCCGCCATAATGACAATGTCATCTGCAAATCGCAAGTGAGAGATGTATTCACCATTGATGTTGATGCCCCGCCCTTTCCAGTGCAGCGTCTTGAACATATCCTCCATTGCATTTGTGAACAGTTTCGGGGAGATAACGTCCCCTTGCCTCACTCCTCGATGCAATGGTATAGGTTTTGTTTCCTGATTCTGTACTTGGACGGACATTGTTGCGGCTTCGTAGAGACATCTCATCACTTGGATATATCGCCAATCTACTTGGCATCGCTGCAGAGACTCCAGAACGGACCAGATTTCAATCGAGTCAAAGGCCTTCTCATAGTCCACGAATGCTAGACACAGGGGCTGATTATACTCTTGGGTCTTTTGTATAATCTGCCGCACTGTGTGGATGTGGTCTATGGTGCCATATCCGCTCCGAAATCCAGCCTGTTCCGGTGGTTGGAATTCGTCAAGTCTTCGCGCAAGGCGGTTCGTGATGACTCTTGAGAACAGCTTATAGACGTGGCTCAGAAGAGAAATAGGTCGGTAGTTCTTCAGCCGGGTCTTATCTCCTTTTTTGAAGAACAAGACGACTACGCTTCTACTCCACGCCTCCGGAGTTCTCCCTTCGAACAGGACAGCATTAAAGAGCTTTTGGAGCTCCCTCAGTACGGGTTTACCTCCAGCCTTTAACAGCTCTGTTGTAACGCCATCCTCTCCAGGGGCTTTTCCATTTTTTAGCTGTCTAAGAGCCAGCACGATTTCGTCAATGTTGACTTCTGGCAGGTCTTCGGTGTAGTGGCGTGTTAGAGTGGCTCTAGGACCCTCATCTTCTGGATCAGGTCGAGATGCATGCGAAGCGTATAGCCGGCCATAGAAGCCTTCCACTTCGGAGAGGACTGCCGGCTTCGAGGAAACGACTTCTCCACTTGTTGTGGTCAACTTCGTCAGGTGGCTTCTTCCAAGAGATTGTACGAACACTTTTGACCCCCGGTTCTGCTCGATCGCTCTTTTAATCAAAAGAGTGTTGGAGCACCGAAGGTCGTGTCGTATAAGTTTATTGATCTCTTGGTTTAGAGCGCGCTTTTCCGACGAAATGAAGGGTGGGTTTTCACGTCGTTCCTTCATTAGCCCTAAAGTCCTTTCCGAAAGCTTTGACTTCTTGCCCTTACGCTGCATTTCACAAAATCTTGTACCTTCTTCCCTGAGTATCCGAACCACATTTACGAGCTTCTGGTTTACGTCTGTTGTGGTTTCCATGGCAGCAAATCGGTTATCCAGGTTTGACTGGAACGCTTCGGATCCTATCATGGTTTGGAGCAAAGTAGGTCGGAGCCTGGACCTCATCAGACGGGCACGTTCCGCCTTGAAGTCGATATTCAGAGAGCCTCGGACAAGTCGGTGATCACTACCGGTATTAAACCTGTTGATCACGGTGACGTCTCTAAATATATGCTTTTTGTCCGTCATGATGAAGTCGATCTCGTTTTTCGTCATAGTGTCGGGGCTTTGCCACGTCCACTTCCTTTGGGGCCGTTTCTTGAAAAAGGAGTTCATCAAGAAGAGCCCCTCCCGTTCGAGGAAGTTGACTAGCATTTGCCCCCTATGATTTCTGCTTCCAAATCCATGGGATCCTACTACCAATTCGCTGCAATTTTGTACTCCCACTTTAGCGTTGAAGTCCCCCATTACAACGTTGTAGTGGGTCTTAGTGGTGGAGTGGAGGGCCCTCGATATGTCATCGAACATATCCTCCACTTCGTCGTCTGGATGTGCCGAGGTCGGTGCGTACACTTGCACTACCTTGAGGCTATACCTCTCGGTGAGCTTGATAATGAGGTACGCTACCCTGTTCGACACGCTAGACATTTCCACAACGTTGTCAGAAAGGGACTTATTTACCAGAAACCCAACACCACCTTGGGATTGTTGGTCTCCCTCGCGGAAGTACATAAGGTGGCCTGACTCGAGGGTTATGGTGTCCTCTCCCTCTCTTCGGACTTCACTTAACCCGAGGATATGCCACCTAATCTTCCCAAGTTCCACCTCAAGTTGTGCCAGATGCGAGTCTAGCCGTAGCGTGCGTCCGTTATACGTCGCCAGGGTCAGTCGGTTGTGGTGGCCTTCCGTAGCCCGGAGATTCTTAGCACCCCCCGCCACGCCGTTACCGTGGACGCCACCATGTCCAGGAATAGCGTGACTGCCGGGAACTGGGGGCCGTGGCTTTTGTGCTTGGTGCATATGGGGGTGATGCCCATAATCGCCACGCTGGGCAGGCGGGTTGGCGATCGCAGGGCGTAGCTCTCGCATCAGTGACGCTGCTGCCCGTCACTGACCTGTTACTTTAGCTACGCCTTAAATTGGGATGGTTATACCGCCACCAGCCGGTCGCCAGAGCCTCGTTCGTTGTACAGCAGGATGTACCGCGTGCAGGTGAGGTTGGCTTGGAGCGAAAGATGGTGATGCGCCCCCTTACATCCCTCCTTTCCCTTTGTTTGTTTAAAAGCGGTAATCTCACGGTACTGGTACGAATTGAAAAATTATTATATTTCTGTTGGGTAGCCCATTTATCGAGAAAGACTACATAACATCACGCTACGACCTATAGGTGCGAAGCAGCAGGATGAAAAATATTGCAAAAACGGGGAACAACGCATAGGAAGTTGCGCGGGTCAGCTAGTATATTATATATCTATTGTCTTTACAAAATAAATATTATTTAAACCGTAATAATTAAATAATTGACATAACAATTAAAACCGACCACGTGAGCGGATTCCATTGTTTCACTTGTAATCTATATCTTCTACCTACAAGGATTAATTTATTATTTAATACAAATAGGGAAAACCCTTAATAACTATTTATTTATGTCTAAGATTCAAGAATCAATGAAGACTTTTTATTAAGACAGGGTGATAATTGATGAAGTACCAGGCAAAACTTTATTTATATTACCATTACTTATGTTTGGGATACACTAAAATTAGTCATAAATGAAATCAAACATAAAATCGGCTAAGGCATCGGTCTCGCGATCGTGAGGTCGCAGGTTCGAATCCTACCCATTATCCTACCGACGCGCGACGTGAACCCACTCCTAACACAAGCCTTTGAGTTTAGCTGGAGGGGTTAACAAGATTACTAGTAATGTTCCCACATTACTAGTAATCTTGTTAACCCCTCCATCCCCAATCCCACATTGCTAGTTTACTTTAAAAAAAAAAAAAAAATTTAGGGGTTTAATTACTGGCAACATTGATTTGCCAGAAATGCATTTTGTGGTGCATACAACATCGCAATGCATGTCAATTCTTACTTCTGTTATGAACACTTATCGAAATTCACCACGCTGTGACTTAGCGTCTAAACTACATTTCAAAATGAATAAAGTATTTTTCAAGATTCAAATATCTGCATAGACAAGTAAAATTAGGAGTTACCCAAGTCAACACGTGTATTGTTTACGTTACAAAGTTACCTGCTCTGTAAATCTATACTTATTATTATAAAGCTGAAGAGTTTGTTTGTTTGGACGCGGTAATCTCAGTAACTACTGATCCGAATTGAAAAATTCGTTTACTGTTGGATAGTCCATTTATCGAGGAAGGCTATATATAAGCTATATAACATCACACTACGAGCAATAGGAGCGGAGCAGCAATGAGTAATGTTCTAAAAACGGGAAAATTTACGAAGACGAAGTTGCACAGGACAGCTAGTTATAGATATAATTATTTGTTATGGTCCAGAAGTTATGATGGAACTAATTACCTACTAACTACTAAAGTATTTTATTCTTATACTGTTTAATATGTTAGTAGAATACTCAAAATCAGGGTATTGAGACAGACACGAATATTCTTGGGCTTATCAACTTTAAGCGACTTAAATTAAAAATCATAAATTGACTGAAGTTGTAATATAAATGATATCACAATTAAAACCCGCAATAAAAACCCTAAATCAATCGGAAGGGTTGATAAGATTTTGTAATTTTATCAATCACTAGCTGCCTCTGTAGGTGTTGGTGACCGTCACGTTCGTTATAAAAAGTACCTACCCAAGCAATTACATACAAAATTTCATAAAAATAAGCGCAGTACTATGAGAGACTAGTGGGTTCAATTGCGGCGGTAATATTCTAGGCAACGGTTTCGCAATCGTGAGGTCGCGGTTCCGAATCCCACCCATTATACTACCGACGTGAACCCACTCCTAAAACAAGCCATTGAGCTTAGTTGGGGGGGTTAACAGGATTGTTAGGAATGTGGGACCAAAATTCCACATTACTAGTTATCTTTTTATAAGAAAAAAGAAAAGACTCATTTAATGATAAGTGATTACAACTGCCCATGGACATCCACGACACCAAATGCTACCGGCCAATTAGAAAATACAAGATTCAAAATTTTATATAAGTTTAATTTTTTCACCTATTAAGGCGCTATACAATGCCTCAGGCAGATAATATACCTATATGCGTCATACTTACTATAGCTACCTTTATTTTTAGTCACGGGTTAAAAATAGGCCACTGCAGGCAAAACGTCAATACAACCAACAAAACGTTCATGTCGACATGCAAAAGAGCTATTAACATGATAGATGGGTGAAAATGTCAAGGACAGGTTTATTCTGTTTTTGTTGAAAACATGTCGAACGTTGTAATCGCTAGGAATCTAGAATAATCGACAATCATTTATGTGCACGCCCCGTGTGATCTGTTTACGACACGGATGAGATGGGATTCAGGGTCGGGTTTAAACTCTGTCTTCAAATGTCACGTCGAAAATTCTGTTAAGATCCGTATTCTCATATGGCATTACTCGAAAGCGAGTAAAATCGACGTGTGTACAGCGAAATTCATAGCTCCAAAAAAGTTTTACTCGTTTTCGAATAAAACTATCGTGTTACTGTACTTGAATACGGAGTTTGGATACCTGTACAGACTCGTCTTTCTGTTAGCTAGTAGAGCCTGTGACAAGAAATAGTATGCATAATTCAAAATTGTTACTCAGTTGGAGTTTTAACATAGTTTTTCCGATTACTGTTTAATTCATCATTTGTACTGAAATGCCTCTAATAATTCATAAACTAAAAAAACTGTTGTTCTGTAAAGTCGGTTTACGGACGATAATTTTACGTAATAACGTCATAAGAAAACATTGATGACATTGTAATAAACAACCCTGCCTGTGACAGATTTAGTGGAACCGCCCGACGGTCACAATACATCAGCTTATCAGCAGGCGGAACGTGACGGGCAGTGACACTTTTTTGTACGTGCACCCAGTCATCGATTTATAAAATGTTATCACGTCAAAAAAAAATGATAATCCCTAAGACTCTAGGTAATTCTGATTTTGCCTTTGGTAATATTGGTGGCAAACACTCTTGTTCCTCCTTATCGAGGAGCTACACGAATGTTGATACTGCGACTACACATTGCTGTAAAATCTGTCTTCATCAAGCACTTTTTAGGAATTTTGTACATTACACACCCTATATTGTACAAGAATGAATGTAAATATGTATCAAAGTATTACAACAGGCCGAGTTCATTTTGCAACACTGCAGTAACATGTTATCAATGATTACAAGACGGATGTCATTATACTGACTTAGCAAACTCCTTCACACCTCGACCTACACTGATAACGTTGATAACGAAGATTGGTACTGATTGCAATAAGTGCTAGCTAATGATAACTTTAAATCACTTGTTTTTAACTTGTGAATTACTTCTATACTACTTATGAAGGGGAAAACCCATTGAAAAACCCCCTGATTGTGGTGACTGATTGGTAATCTATAATAGAGGTCTCCTAGTACAGATAACAGTCTCTCACACAGTATAAATAAGCTCTTGACTGGCCTGTTGGTCTAGTGGTTAGTGACCCTGACTGCTAAGCCGGAGGTCGTGGGTTCGATCCCCACCCAGGATAAAACTGTGTGTGATGAGAACGATGGTTTATTCTGTGTCTGGGTGTAATATCTATAATATGTATGCATTTAGAAATATATAAGTATGTCTATCAGTTGTCTGGTTGTCATGGTACAAGCTCTGCTTAGCTTGGGATCAAATGACGTTGTTTCAATTGTCCCAAGATATTATTATAGATAATATATAAATTAAACATAACAAGATCAAAATAAAACTATTTGTATTCAACCTCAAAATTTCTTATTCTCAAGCTACATTCTGATGAGTCGTTGTCATGATTCTACATTAAAAGCAGTAGTGCAACTGAGCCTATTGAACAACAACGATAAGCCATAATAATGTCATCAGAAAGCTTTTTTTATGTTCTACAACTTTTACTGTGGCGATAAGTTTGAAATCGCTGCGGGAAAAATATCGCTACTTAAAGGCAGGACGAATGGTATGTAAGGAATCTCATAACGATGGGTGATATGTCATCAGAATGCTTTTTCATATTTTACAACTTTGACTATGGCTGGAAGTCCAAAATTTCTGTGAATCACCACACAATCAGCCTGAGCTAGTTGCTCAGGCTGCTTTAAAGTGGCTGTTACTGCAGGCGGCAGAGAGATAACGGGAGAGGTTCAGGTCACTTCCATCCCGCAGCCGGGTGCCGAACAGCGTTAAACGACCATCGGCCCCTGTAAGGGTTGGCCTGAGGGCGACAGGGAAGGCAATCTGTCGTCCTTACCGAAGCAAGCTCGAAACGGTGTCGCGATGTATTCTACGCACGCCTTCTTACACGAAGTGGTAGTGAAGTCGCCAACGTAAACAACACCGATGCCGCAATGTCGTTCAACAAAGACCGAGCCTGCTGATGGTGAAGGCCCCAAATCCGCAAGGGATGCAAAGGGACGCCCTCACCCTCGGTCATAGGTTATTATGACGGCATACCGTGTGATTTTTAGGCGGTTCGACTCCGATATACCCTCTCCTACGTGTCCTCGTAGGAGTGGGATCCGTGGGGATTTTTGCATACGTAAAAAAGATAGAAAAAATGTGTCGTTGGATTCGTTTTAATTGTTTGAGTGACATAATCTACATCAATTTTCAGTTAATTATTTTTAAGCATCTGGTTTTGGTGGTGGTATTTGTTTTTAAATTTTCTTTTTCTTTTGTTAAAATTATCATTAGGCATTATTAATGATAACAAGAGAGAATACTATTCAACCAATTGTATTAATCACCCGGTAGACTGTTTGAATTACTTCCAATTAATCACAAGAATAGTGATAATACCACCAGCATAGACTCAAGTGTATATTGAATTTCAATTTCAAGCGAAACACTGAATAAATAGTAAGTAGGAGGAGGACGGCAACTAAATAGATCTAGGTCAGATTTATTGACGAAAGCTGAAGAAATATTGACTTAAACGAGACTTGTTTATGTTCTAAGACCACCTACGTGCTTCGAGATACCACCCGTGCTTGCATCTGTTGCGGACAATTTGTAGCTGGTTATACTGGCTCAGTCTTTTAATCTAGCTTTTGCCAGTGGGTTCGCTCGCTTTGAGTATGTATGCCTGCTTAGAGCTTGATCCAGTTTTTCCTTAGTCTACAACTACATCACCCCCCACCCCCGGAAAAAAGTTTTGGGCCTGATTTTACAACTTTTGTAAATAAAGTATTAAAAGTGTTTAAATTCAAATTCTTTATTCATTTAGGATGCAAAACAACTCTTGTGATGCGTCGGGATTTTATTTGTACATGTAATGCCAAGTTCGCGAAGAATAGGTAAAGCCGGAGAAAAGAACCCGGCAATAAAAACTCGCGGCCACTCTTTTCAAATTGCCAATTTTACAATGTTTGAATGTTTATAAACTTGATATGGGGGTAAGGTGCTGCCACTTATATACTATACGCCATGTTAAAGGACTGATGTAAATTGTATTATCAAAAAGTTGAAACATGAGATAAACCAAAATCAGCCTTAGTGGGTCCAACATAGTAGGAACATCTACTTACAACAAAGGTAAAAACTATATGTGCTTAAATATTGACTTTGGCCAATTATTAAAAACCTGTAAAGAATGATTAAATATAAAATATTAATTCTGATATCAAAAGGAAGAAAAGAATGGCCATTATTCGTCACGCAGAAAAACTTCGTGTGCAATCCCAAAATATATTATCTGCTAGGCATTCGGCCACGTAACGTTATCAATAATTAATAATACCAGGTGTCGGCGAACAGTCGTATTTATCATATCATCCCTCACGATGTGTAGGAGTGGACGGAAACAGGTTAATGTGTTTTCAGCTTTCACTATTTGCACGTTTGCGACGCTTAACCTCGATAAACTTGCTCAATATGACTTCCTAGAGCTATCATATTGCTTGTTTGTTCGGGAATTTTTGGGATTTCCGAGGTTCTCGGAATTTTTACTTTCGTGCTTTTATTAGGTATAACTTTTGCAGCTAGAGAAAGATTTGACACAAGGCGAAAGACTTATGAGGCACAGAAGAGTGAATCTACCTATGTTCTCAAACTTTCGCTGTTTACCTACACAATAAACAATTTTATAAACTGTGGACCTTAACCGTGTAGATATTTTAATTATTTGATCTATTGCCTATTGTTTCGACCGTGTTGCAACGGCTACGGACACGCTTTGACCGTAGAGGAATAAATCAAAGTTATTTATTGTGAAATATCTCGATTAAGATCCACAGTCTATAAAATTGTGTAACAGAAACTGTTGTGTGTTGAATAAAACCATCGTCGCCCCCGAACGGTCATTTTCTTTGGACTGGAGAGTGGTGAATTCGGTTAACCTAGCGATCGATCTCTAACGGTCGTTTTCAATATTCTATATATCTATAGACTTGGCTCCTTGAGAGAATATTATATATAATTGATGATTTCGATAGATTATTGACAACGGCCGTTCATTTACTCAGTCACAAGCTATTTAGAAAACTAAGCCGTGAATCTGAATTTAAAATTGCATGTGTTTGAATTTCAACGTTTTGGGAAGTTGTATTTATTAGACTTTATATGTTCGATCACAATGTTTACTACTTAAACATGCTAAAATTGCGTTCCAATACAATTTCCAAGGCCAAATACCTACTGAAGTGGAAAAATACACATACTTATCGAGAAAGTTATACAACGTGTTATAAAATCGCTAAGCGTTTTATACTTATCTTTCGACAAATATAATAAGGATTTATTATATTTGGATATGCCTATGTTTAGACTAAAACAAAATTAATATATCAAAAAAATGTTAATAGATAATACAATTTGGTATGGTACAACGCTATGAAACGAGAAATTGTGTTCGCGCAATGGTCATCTCAAAATTGGTTATAGAAAACATGCTGAAGAAATGTTCCAGAACAAAAAAAATCAAGACATTTGACATGCACTAAACCACACTAATCCCGTTTGGTGCATTAGGCCTAGTAACCCTCTCAGAGAGTACATCTGTGTCTTTGCAGTGGGAATGTTTATTTTAGATCGGTTCAAGAAGATAGAGCTATTCGTCCACATGTGGATTTAAAAAATTTGCTCGCTGATATCCCCCGGGTTTCTAATTCGCGAGTCAATAACGCAGAGGCCAATGCAGTCTTCAGATCCACATGTTCGACGTGTTGCGCTGTGACTTTTTGTGACCAACATTGGGATATATGTATGGATCCGGCCGTACAATGTCATTCGAGTAGGAAATTACTTTTAAATTTTTTTCTCGAGTAGGGAATGAATATTAATTTATTGATGTTTCCGTATCGCTAAATTTGTAACGAAGTGAACCTTTTTATTTTAACCATAAATTGTTAATCGATAGCCTTTAGCTTGATGGTCATTTAGAGCACAGAGAGCAACCTGGCCACTGTATAGAGGTCAGGTTGCTCTCTGTGCTCCGTTGCTTTTTTATTAAATGGTCACCCATCACTCAGCACTCTCTATTCCCTTAGACTGTATATACAAACAGTCTATAGATAGGTGGCCATTTAAAAAACTGGACACACGTAAATTAAGCCGTCGCCGGTCCCGTGCCTAATCTCCTCCTTTTACACACTGTATAGTTGCCTAGTGACACTTAAAGATGGTCGCCGTGACCGAAATCAGGAGAACATTATATTATACATTATTTACGAAGCTCTTAAAGAAAAGCTAAAAGGGCATGTCAGATTGAGATTCCATGAACCATAAACGAGATATTGATAGCTTTGAGTATGTAAAACCTAAAAAATGTAAGTATCTACTTAATATACATCGAATGAAGATTAATTTCTCGCTTGATTGCACTTTATATCAGCATGCATAATGAAGTAGATTTTAAGCGTCTAGTCGTTAGAAAATATAATTATGAGAGTGCTATTGCCATCAAAGTGCGGATAAATAGTTTTTGTACATTAATTTATAATATCTTCGTGGAACAACTCACACAACGTCATCTGATCCCAAACTAGGTGGAGCCTCTACTATGGCAACTAGACAACTGATAAACAAAAATACTTATATATGTCTAAATACATAGGGACATATTATAGACTAGCTGACCCTTGTCTTTGTGCAACTTCGTTTGCGTCATTTTTCCCCCGTTTTGCAACATGTTTCATTGATGCTCCGCTTATATTGGTTGTAGCGTGCTATAGCCTATGACACTCACAAATAGCGTGGCTTTCTTTTAGTAAAACAATTTTCAAAATTAGTTCAGTAGATCCAGAGATTACCCCACAATCTCACAAATTTTACCTCTTTATGTGTCTGGGTGTAATTTATCTATACTTTATAGTATAGTATAGATAAATTACACCCAGACACAGGATAAACTATCGTGTTCATCTGGGGGGAGATCGAACCCACGACCTCTGGCTTAGCAGTCAAGGACACTAACCACTAGTCCAAGAGGTCAGACAATTATAATGTGTGTTGTAAAATTAATTAACTTTATTAAGCGTTTCAAATAAATATTTAAGTAAGATGCTGATCTGATAAAATGCTGTCCTGATAAAATGATACGTTAGTCAGTTTGACTGCCTCTGTGGCGCGGTGGGAGTGTTTCCGACTGCTACGCAAGAGGTCGTGGGTTCGATGTCCACACGGGACACCACTTTGTGTGAGCCACAAATTGTTGTTCCGAGTCTGGGTGTACTTTGTGTCCGTGACTTGTATGTTTGTAAAGTCCCCCGCGACACAGGGCTTGTACCCTAGTGCGGGAGTCTTTTAAAAAAAGAAAAGAAAAAGTCACGAAAGATGGGATGATCATCAGCTAATGTATAGAAGAAGACGTGGAAGCATCTATTTGGCCAATGGAATAATCATGTCAGGCAATCGTTTCTACATAACAGCTTATTGCATGTGAGTAGGCAGTGGTAAGTATAATACTCGTCATTATTTACTCTCAATTGAACAGTTAGATCTAACGTGTTAACGTAAAAACCATGCAATCTGTCACATTTTCCAAGTAATGTTATTACAAGAGTAGTGTTTAATACAATTTAAACGAGATAAGTAGACAATCAGCATTAAGCGGCACATTTCTGACCTACTCTACTTTTATATAAACTTGTCTATTCATCAAATTCAAACATTACTTACTCATCGTTTTTATATTCAAGTGTACATCTTAACCATATGAAATACGACTCATTTTTGTTTAAGCATTAGCTCCTACCCGAGATTTTGTTTTAGTGGATGTATTATTGCTGTGGCTTCAAATTAAAGTTTGCAGATTATGCACATGCTATACCGGAAACTAAGCGGAGCTAAGTTTCTATGCTAAGTTTTGTCAGTGTAGCACGTTTTTTTTTAATATCTTGCGAAATACACGGCAAGGGTAACAACCGTAGTTTTTTTTTTTTTTGGGACGTTTTCCGCAGTATGTTACAAGCCCTGTGTCGCTGGGGACTTTACAAACATACAAGTCACGGACACAAAGTACACCCAGCCTCGGAAAAACAATTTGTGGATCACACAAAGTGGTGTCCCGTATGGGAATCGAACCCACGACCTCTTGCGTAGCAGTCGGACACACTCCTACCGCGCCACAGAGGCAGTTAGTTGGGCGACATAAGCGAAGCTAAATGAACTTCGTTTAACAGTTAAGGCTGCGCTTTTAACACAAAGAAAAACAGATACATTTTAAAATCTGATCGTTTTTTATATTTTAAACATTAACTGAGTATATTACTTAGAAATGTTTCTTAGTTTATCACAGTCCCACGGTTTTATCTTTATAGACATGGCTCAGTAGTTAATTACTTAATTATGTATGTACCTATTTAGTATTTACGCCTCTCCTCTTCTATTTATAGCTGTCATAGAACGACACATAACATAATTTGATTGTTATTATCATATGTTAATCTATTTTAAAAACAAGGTGGCATGGCCGTAAACAAAGTTTTTACTTTTTGAGTGTTACATTTATTTATACTCTGTGTCACCTAATGGTTACAATTAGAAAAAATAAATCTTAATTCATTATTTCAATAAATTACAACCTTATTTGTATATTAAGACTGGCCATAAATACTGTTACAATTTAAAAAACATAATATTATATCTGAATTTGGAATCTGTCATTTATATAATAATATGCATTGTGTTTTCTCATTTTCGCGCCAATCGGTGTTAAATATATTTATGATATTAAAATGAATTACTGTGATAACATTACACAGTTTAGGCACAACTTGGGCATCTAACATGTGCCCAAACCATCACTTTAGCCTCTTAACAACACCATGTTCCATAACCGATAATGGTCCTTCCAGGAAGTCTCAGAGCTCGACTCGATCCACCCAAGCGCGTTTGGAAAGTGACGGACTTCATCAGACCTGAACCTTATGATTTATGGTCAGTTTTAGAGAGTATGGCATCTCTAAACGCCATGATAATTTGGAGTTTCTAAAACTAAAGATTGGCAGTGAAGAATTTTCCAATGGCGAGAGAGCGTGTTTCTATTGACAACTGGACTCAACGTTTAAAGGACTGTGTTAAAGCCAAAGGAGTTAATTTTGAATGAACATCATATATTTTTACAGTAATTACCTAATGTTTTAAAAAAAAGACATAAACACAAAGACAAAGACACAAGTCAAATCTTACATATATTTTTTCATTTCACACACGTAGACGGCTGTTGCAAACCAATTTACATACATATTCTGTTGGAAACCAGCAAGGTAACCTTGGCGGGAAGCCTTGTTTCCAACCGTCTAGAAGACGCTTAAAACGAAACACGTCAAGTCAATTGCTTGCCACTGGCAGTACCTACGGCAAACAAAAATATATTATCATGAAAATATATATATCACGGGATAATTCACGCGATTAAGATCCGTAATTTATTTATTAGATATATTTCAGGACTTAATCGCGTGAATTATTTAAAGGTACGAACCTTTTATGACTCGTGACCACGATCGGTACAATTCGATCGAAACGTCGGGTAAATAAAAGCTTCGTACCTATAAATAATTCACGCGATAAAGTCCCGAAATATATCTAGTACGTATAAAAATTGCGAAAGTTTATAAACGTAATATATTTATATTCATAATGTGTACAAATCGCGAAAGTTTATCAATATTTAAAAATATTTTAGTTTTTGGTAGGTACTCCTTCACCAAAACTTTAAGTATGCCAAATCTCACGATCCTTTGTGGGCGCAATATTACAAAAAGGGATCCAATGATTCTGCTTCACGTATTAATATAATGTGCTTAAAGATTAACCAAGAAACTGGGATGTCATTCTTCGTTTAGATCTCTTTGATACTGATCACATTATGTTCATTACAGTATAGGGCAACCCGTGTCTGTACAACCGTTCGGCCATCTTGTTTGATGCAAACCTTATTACGTTGCTTGCATGACTGGTTTTATATTAAACTCGCTATTAGACCGTACGGGATATAATTTATTAACTGGAGAGTTATATGATCTTTCTCATGATAAGCGAGGTCTTTTTTTTTTAATGCCTGATGAAAAACAGTCATGTTTTTTAATTAAATAGCAAATATTCAAAATTCCTTATTCACTTAGGATGCTTAACAACCTTTGTGATTTGTCACGATTTTACATGTAAGTACTTGTACTTAATACCAAGTTCGCAATCAATAGGTAAAACCGGCGAAAAGAACAAGGCAATAAAAACTCGCGGCCACTCTTTTCAGATTGCCAAATTTTAAATTTCATGTGGAAGGTGCTGCCACTAATCTATACTAATATTATAAAGCTGAAGAGTTTGTTTGTTTGAACACGATAATCTCAGGAACTCCTGGTCCGAACTGGAAAATTATTTAACTGTTGGATAGACCATTTATCGAGGAAGGCTATAGGCTATAACGGGGAAAATTTATGCAGACGAAGTTGCTCGGATCAGCTAGTATATTATACACCATGTTAGAAGACTGGCACAAACCACATCTATACTAATATTATAAAGAGGAAAGATTCGTATATTTGTATGTAACGAATAAACTTAAAAACTACTGGACCGATTACAAAAAAAAATCAAAGTTGGAAAGCTACACTGTCCCTGGGCTTACCCAGGGACAGTGTAGCTTTCCAACTTTGATTTTTCCCTGTTTGCATATCATAAAGCTACACTGTCCCTGGGTAACATAGGTAAGCCTATGTTACCCAGGGACAGTGTAGCTTTCCAACACAGTGTAGCTTTGTACTTTTAATCCCCGCATTCCCACGGGAACGGGACATACGCGGGTGAAACCGCGAGGCGTCCGCTAGTTACATATAATAAAAATTGGAATATGAGATCAAATTCTTTGTGGGTATAACGTAGTAGGAGTTTCTATTTACAACAAAGGTAAAAACGATCGATGGCAAAAGTACTGGTAACGAATGATTCAAATATAATAGCGGAAATCAGGCAGGCAAATACGCGAAATCGGAGTCGGTGTTATCATTATTTTCATAACATACTCGTAGATACATAACTAGATATTGTTTTTGTTTGAAATCCAATTACGTAAAAGAATAATAAATATATTATGTCACTGCGTTTGTTTATTATCTTGTTACGTCTATATTAGACTATGTATCTTTAAATAAAATATTATTTAATTGACAAATATAGTCTTATTGTCTATGACGCAGAATTGCCATATACTTACTAATAAAATTGATTAAAATTTAAAATAGAAATAGGATTGCCTCTTTTGTAAATTTTTACAATTTTTTCCTATTATTCACATATTATTTAAAAACAAAAACAAAATTATAGCATAGAGTGAACCCAACATTATACCTACCTACAGCGTGCAACAGAAGAGTGTGGTGAAATGAAAAGGGACAAAAGGGTTGTTTATCACAAGATACTGAGTGTTTGTATTTAATTTTGTCTAAATCTATACTAATATTATAAAGCTGAAGAGTTTGTTTGTTTGTTTAAACGCTGTAATCTCAGGAACTACTCGATCTGAATTGGAAAAATATTTTACTGTTGGATAGCGCATTTATCGAAGAAAGTATAGGATAGGCTATACAACATCACGCTGCAACCAATAGGAGCGGAGCAGCAATGAAAAATGTTGCAAAAACGGGGAAAGCGCAGACGAATAAAAAAAAAAAACAATTTCTTCCAATTCAATTTTCTTCCGTTTTTGCAACATTTTTCATCGATACTCCTATTAGTCATAGCGAGATGTTATATAGTATATAGACCATAGCCTTCCTCGATAAATGGGCTATCCAACACTAAAATAATTTTTCAATTCGAACACGTAGTTACTAGATTAGATTCGCGTTCAAACAAACAAACTCTTCAGCTTCATAATATTAATTAGTATAGATTATAATGCAATCGGATATGGTACCATTAGATATGCAAACCTAGTCGTCTCTGAAATTTGACCATACCTATCTGTTACACGTTGTATAGGAAAAACTAAAACTATTACGTCTCGTTATACTTATATTAAGTACCTATACTTGAATGGACTAGATATTACATTACATAACATGCATATACATGCAGTTGCTATTTTTAAATCGATTCTTATTTTGTTTACGAGCAAAAATACCTTACCATCGTTACAAATGCAAGCCGGTTTCCTGTGTAGTAAAGCTATAAAATCTAACTGACTGTAACTGGTTTTATCTAGATAACTATTGACTACCATATGTCGTGAGCAACGGTCGTGAGAAACGTGAAATAAACAGGTTCTAAAAAGTACAAATATATTTATGGTTTGTTGTTTAAAAACATATAATAATGGTTTCTTAAACGATGTCGGTTACGCTAACAGCGGCACAAATGTATGCACAGACATAAGTGCAATCTTTATTCCCTCAATCTCTTAAGTACGATGGGACGGAAATACAATACGGCAGGAGAGAGATGACGCTGCTGAGACCGCACAGGCCTGACGCCTTAGCGATCTCTCCAAAGCACGGAGAGGTGTGATTTCAAATTTAAATTCAACTGTAAGTAGCATAACGTGTAGTATAGAAATAATCATTGATATGGTTTTACGAAATAAAAATAATTGAAGTTTAAAAAAATAGCCTACACTCTGAACTTTAAGCTACACGATGCAATTGGAGCCTAATGTGCTGTCCCGCGCAATTTCGTTCTCCGCTCCTATTGGTCGTAGCGTAATGTTATATAGCCTATAGCCTGTCTCGATAAATCGGCTATCTATATAAAAAAAAAAACAATTTGGATTAGTAGTTCCTGGGATTACCGCATTCAAACAAACAAACAAACTCTTCACCTTTATAACATTAGTATAGATTCTGACATTACTATAAAGTTTCATCAAAATCCGTTTCTTAATTTTGTATTAATTAAGTAGTTTAATTTTATTATTAATGACTTGAAACACAAGGAGGTTATTGCCCTTTTAGCTTAAATTCACATTGACGCAGAACTTAAGCGAATTATTCAAAATGAACTTACCATATTGGCCTCGATTTTCCGCAAAGTATTGTACACATTCGGGGAATGCTTGAAAATTTACAAATCGCATTTGCACAATGCTTTGTGGAAATTAAAGTCAGTATGCAACGCAACATTTTAGGAATTCACTGCAACCGTCTGTGTCAACGTAAATGGAACCTAACATTTTTTTTTTTCAGTGATAATTACCAAATGCTAAACTCTTTATTCATATATTAAGCAAAACAATAATGCTACATGTTAATGTTATGCCAAGTTCGCAAATAATAGGTAAAGTTGGAGAAAAGAACTAAAGCAAGGCAATAAAAACTCGCGGTCACTCTTTTGAAATAGCCAACTTTTTCCAATGTTTGTATGTTTATAAACTGTGTACGCAAGTATGATGCTACCACTAATCTATACTAAAAATAAAAAGCTGAAGAGTTTGTTTGTTAGTTTGAATGCGGTAATTAAGGAACTATATATAACATCCTGCTACGACCAATACAAGCGGAGCAGCAATGAAAAATGTTGCAAAAAACGGAAAAAAATCACGCAGATGAAGTTGAACGGGATATCTTATTTCATACCTACTAATTATAATAATGCAAATGATGCAGTGTATCGGTTTGTCATTGAATCCACGCAAGTGTTGAGATAGTTTATGGGTCAAGAAAAGTGTCGATAAGGTTTTATCTTGTAGACATATGATTCGATCAATTGGTATGGAAAAGTTTTAGAAAGAAAATAATCTTAAGATAAGGCTTATCTTTCTCGTGACAAATGTATCATCCATCAATGAACTTGGTTTAGTAACCTCCTTTTAGCAAATACCACGGAACGGTATTTACCGTAGGAGATAGTAGATTTCTCTTTGTTTACGTTGTAAACGTGAAATACTTGTTCCTTTTTGTATAAATCCTAGTACGAAATGGGTTCGTTTTCCAATTTAAATAGATATTTCTAAATAAAATTAGGATGAAGTCTTTATTTTAGGAAGTATTCAAGTTGTTTGAAGTTTTAAAGTACTTTTTTTATTAACTTAGGTTATAGAACGAAATTTTTAGTCACGTTTGATAGAATTTCGAATATATTTTCGATGGTTAAAGCCAGTGACAAATAAGCTTGCCGATAAAAACCCATTACCACTCTTTTCAAATGTGTCAGCGACATTATGAGTTAAATTCTGGCAGAAAGTAAATACGCCATTAATATTCTTTAAGGTTTGACAATCTACAAAAGAAAAGCTGTTATAAAACATTACTCTGCTTAGCAATACCTATATTTTTAGAGTTCCGTAGCCAAAATGGCAAAAAGCGGAACCCTTATGGTTTCGTCATGTCCGTCTGTCTGTCTGTTCGTATGTCACAGGCATCTTACTGAGACTACTCAATGATGTGACACCGCGACATGAATATTGATGAAATTTGGTGAAAAGGTGTATTCTAGTGGCCACTACTTAATTTGATAGCTAAATAATAAAAATAAATATATTTAGGCGATGGGGGGGGGGGGGGGGGCACTCAAAATTATAAGGCTGCGGAACCCTACACTGAGCATGGTCCGATATGCTCTTGCCCGGTTTTTCGTAACTTATTTCATAACGTAAGAAACGGATGAAGGTTAACTGATAAAAATAATGAATGTTGGAGAAGAGAGAATTTTGGAGAAATTGTACCTATACACAGTATTAGATCTTGATAGTGAAATTACGCGGCTCAATGAATATCAACGATATTGGCGTGTAGTCGGATGACGGGTTAGCTTTATTACATTTTGGATAGGCTTTTTTATAAGGGTTAGAGGAGATTTAATAAATTAAACTGTATCGGACTAGAATTCATCCAGTCCATGTATGTGGTGCTGAATTCTTACTTCTATTTAATTAAGGAAAATACTCCTTCCAAGGGATACAAAGTAGAGGTTGTCTGATTAGTCTTACCTTACAGATTAACAAATGTTGATTCGTTCATGCAGTGGCTTCTGAAGTCAAACCTCCTTGTTATTGCATTGGGCGTTGAAGTCAGTGAAGAACGCTACGACATTGTTAAGTCTAAAGCATCTAAAACTTTGCCATTAAATTACTGAATTTAACTAAGGGCGCCAGACTTCATTAAAGAGTTACTGTACGTACCTACTGATTTCTCAGTAAGTATCTTTAGTAAATACTTCGGAGAACTAGCAACCTCGCAGATTTCAGGGGTTATTAAAAACGTTGCTTATCGTTAACTCATTTTTCACCACACTATGTGTTAAGTGTGTACATAGCTTGTTTCACACCTCATATCTTATTAGATTCCAACAGCGTAGTAGAAATAAATCATACAACACGCGAAGTATGAGTAACGTTATAATAAATGTATTTGTTAATCCAAACGAAAAATCTTCGCCAATTTTCGCAGAACCATAAACCAGATTTAGACGAGCTTTTACGAGCGAAAGGGAGACAGAGGCATAAAGTTTATGACGTTTTATGAAGCTAGCGGGAAATAGGATGGGTTTTTCATACGTTCATATGTAGTAAAGCGTAGATCATGTATTTGGAGTTACATGAATCAATGTTATGCCAATGATGACGCCTTTGAGCTTCTGTGGTGTTCTAGATTATTTTATTTTTCGTTCGTCTTGTTTACACGCTACTAAGGTGGCAATTTATTACACGAGTTTATTACTTTTAACGGTAACCGTAGCCTATGTAGGTAAGCTGAGTGTCACTCATGGTTTACCTATAGACCCTGTAATAAGGACTTCTGCACCCAAACGCGACAGAACTTTTTAAAAACTCAATTGTATCATGTTTGAAATCGGTTGTATTGTATATCTACTATCATACCTATTTGGCCAAAGGCACACTAAATTCAAACTAAATTAGAACTTAGAACTATGTGGACTGATCTGTTGGTCTAGTAACCCTGAATACTAAGTTGGAGGTCGTGGGTTCGGTCCCCACCCAGGATATAACTTTGTGGGGTGCTTCCGTACTCTAAAGGTGGGTACCTTTTCATCCCACAAATATTTAATTCTGATTTTTACCCGAAACTTATTACATTTTAAACCCACAGTTTTAAAATCAATATTTTTTTACGTATTCTACCTAAAATATATTCAGATGTCTACCCACTTCAATTAACTAAGCTTTTAGTACTTAGTTTAGACAGCGCAATAATTTAAAAATTTAAAATTACAAATATATTTACGTAATGCCTAATGATTGTGTATTCAGTTTGGTTATAGAGTATATCTTTGACGTCAGTAGCAGGTCACAACAGTCAGGTAAAGCGAAAAAGGGTTTTCAATATAATTTTGCTAGGCAGGTAAAGCAAAAAAGGGTTTATAATATCATTTTGCTTTATCTGTCTATATGACAAAAGGAAAGGAAGAAGGGGTAATCTGTGATTTTACTATAATATAAGAAATGTAGATAGCAAAATAAGCATTGGGCATTGTTTGTAAAAATTGTTTTCATTTACTTATCAGAGCTTAATTTTTTTTGTTGATTTTTAAACTTAAGCTTTCATCAATATACCTATTGACAAAAATGTAATTTGCTTTCTGATATTTTATAAATGTAACGAATCTGTGATTTTACTAAAGTTAAGGAAATGTAGATAGATACCTACAGAATTTTGTTTTAGTAGAAAATAAGTCTAATAAAACAAAATTCATATTTTTACAATATTTTACATTGTGATACATAAATCTTGATTAATAAATTATAAGAAGGTACAGATTTATACATTTAGTCTTTTTGTTTTGAAATGGTTTAAATTTTAAGGTTTTTTTATATAGTCTGTTATTGTTTATTTACAACATATAATATGTATTTATAAGCTATTTTTTTTTCTAATTCTTCATCATACACCCGGTTTATATTAAACCGTTTAACTATAATAAAACTAATCACTTATCAAATCTCTTTTCACGAGTCTTAATTGGTCGACTGTAAACGTAGGACAGTCAATCAGAGCCAAAATAATATAAGTATTATATGTCATACATACTTTATGAACATGAATATGTAAATACTTTTAAGAAAATCAATAACATTGTTTTCTTTTGCTGGCGTTACAAAACCAATATTCTATAGCTTTATATGTATTTTACTTTTCAGTTGGGTAGAGAACGGATTTAATATTTTGCTGCGGGTGGAAAACGGAATTATATTAATTAATTTTTACTCGTGGGTTGAAAATATGGACACACCACTTAGTGTGATGAGCACGATGGTTTATTCTGTGTGTGGCTGTAATTTATCTATAATATTTATTTATGTATTTAGAAGTTGTCTGGTTTTGAATAAGATGGCGTTGTGTGAGCTATTCCAAAATATGTAGTATTATTATTACTGGTCTTCTATAGATTGATTTGGGCACACACAGTGGGTCTATTCAACTGTAACTTATTAGCAGTTACTTAGTGTATCTTTTAAAATAAGTACCTTGATTTTGTATATAATTACAGAGTCGTATTTCAATATTGTAGAGTCTTCTTAAAAAAAATTAACTCGGTATTTTTCATGCAATAGTACGAAGGCCAACGAACTCGAATTTAAGGCTATACTTTACCTCTGTGTTCATAGTAAGGGAATGCGATCGAGCACGCTGGCTAATAACCTCTAGTAGGCAATAGTAAATATTCTGACAGATCAATAAGAACTAGAGTTTATCCAAAAGCGCAGTAACAGCTATTGGTTGTACGTACTTACCTACATTGGCAACCAGTAAACGGTGCTCGCGAATCGTTCTTGGTTAGTCCAATTAAGTTTGAATGATTCACGACGTACGTCAATGGTAAGATAAGATCAATTATTTCTAGCACTTTAACTCCGGTTTCTACAAAGTTAGTTTAGGTTGTATGTATCTGACCGTCCGCTAGATATTCCCACAGTATTATAAATTGATTATTTTTCTTGTTCGTCTGTTAGGATCATTATACGGTAGCTGTTACCGAAACAGCTAATTTGAAAGAAGTCGTTGTAGCTTATTTTTTATGCAGCTTTTTCTTACTAAAGAAATGCCGCATAATTTTTCTTTTACTTTTGATTGTATACGATTTCAACTAAAATCTATGGGATCATGAGACACAGTGAGTCAAAAATCAAAATGATTAACTCGATTTTAACAAAATAAAGAGGTTTAAATTTGATGAGAACGTACACTCATTACAGGCACTTCAGCTTAACTAGAGAAAATAACGTACAAACAATTGTGCGACGCACAGAGCTTCAACTTCCAAAAAACAAAATAACTTATTATCCTTACTATGGCAGATTTTATTATGTACCAGTTACTATCAAGCGCAAACGTAGTAGACCAACAATAAGCAAAGTAGTTTGTAAGTAATTAATAGAACATCAAGTAGCAATTAAGTTCGAGAAATATAAGACAAAAATAGATTGTGACAAACGTTGTTCAAGGCTGTTTACTGTATAATGTCATTACGTCACTTGGGGCACTGAGTTTTAACCGATTATAGCAGAAAATTGAGGATAATGTGTTTAAGTTGAAAAAAATCCTGACTGTGATTGTGCTGCTTTCTCTGTTTAGGCTGTCTGATTATAATTATTATTAGTTATTTTGTTTTTCGGTTGACCAAAAGTCAGCCAAAAAGGGTACTTAACTCTATATTGTAAAACATAGTCGCTTCCAGCTATCCGCGGGCCAATTCACGTATTTAAAGCAGTGCTGTTGCAGTTAAGTTTCGATTAAAAACAACTTTCGTATTCTTGTAACTTTGTGATCGATCTCAAATACGCTTGCGGCAAGTATGCGTCTCTAGGTCGCAATAGAGGCGTAATATGGAGCTACTGCACTGCAACTGAACTGCTTTAAATACGTGAATTAGCGCCCAGTCCCTTTCTATGTACGCTTAGATAATCTTACTATCTATACTAATATTATAAAGCTGAAGTTTTTTGTTTGTTTGAACGCGGTAATCTCAGGAACTACTGATCCGAATTGGAAAAATCTTTCACTGTTGGATAGCCCATTTATCGAGGAAGGCTATAGGCTATTATCATCACGCTACGACCAACAGGAGCGGAGCAGCAATGATAAATGTTCACAAAAGCAGGGAAAATTTAAACAGACGAAGTTGCGCGGGACATAGTCATTCATATAATTTCTCCCGAAAGCTTTATAAGTAGTAATTACACGTGCATATTATGTGTATAAATAATGGAGAAATGTCGAGAAATATATTATTGAACGCGTCAGCGTCTGATCGAGCGATTCTAATCCAGCACGAGTTTAAGAGCCCTTACTCAGCCTTAAATGAATCGGTGTGTGGTGTAACTGACCTTACTAAGACTTTTGTGTCGACTTTAGACTAGTAACAATATTTTTTTTGTCTAAAGCCATTAATTGTTTCCAAAATATGAACGCTTTTGTGTAGGTACTCATTGAGATACTGCTAGTACGTTACTGCTCTTTGTAAATTATATAAGGTCGATTTTTAAAACTTCTCGAATTGAGATATTGCTTTTTTGCTTAGCAGGGCAGGTTAGTACATATTATTTCGATGTAGGTACTATAGGTATTACTTTACTAGGTTTGGCTTCGATGAACTTTTAGTCATACTTCAGTATAATATTTTGCTAAGTAGTCTTATTGGGTACCTATTTCATTTGCAATCATTATTAACCTACTAACAAATATAATTGATCGTTTTATATAAGTACTATCTCGGCATAATCCTCATAACATTGTTTTTTTTTTACCACTTTACGTAAATACGATACGTAATTACAACAAGGACAATACCAACATCCTAATTTCAACACCCAGCTATAAATAGAAAATAAAAGGGCCTCAAACAAGTAAAAAGAAAATCTATTTTGACATTTGAAAAAAGGTCGAACGGCCCATGCAATGCAGCCTTCAAGAGGGTCTATGTACAAATATTTTTAAAACGAAACCCGACCTTATTTCCTATGAGACGAAAGCTATTTTTAGCTGACGTGGCTAACGTGAGGAGAGTCGCGCTCAATACAGAGGGGCTTACGTGACCACGAGCACGACTATACTACGCAGTTAGTTATGTTTTTTTGGACAAACAAATAACAGATTAAAGGACTTTAAGAAGTTTTAATATGACAAGATTCCTTTTAAGCCAATGGAAATAGCCTATAGACATCCAATCATCATTAAGTATACAAGCTTACAAGTAGATAAGACTTATTATTTTTATCGATCTTTAAAATTAGTTACTTAGATATTACATAGATAGTTATATAGATAGCGGCATGAAATACCGAGAGGACAGAAGGTAAGCTTTACAACTAAATTGTGATATACTAATAACCTCCTACTCGTAAATAACTTTGTATATCAGATTTGGAAAATGTTTAATGTGTTATAGTACGGGTTCCCTAGAACAAATTTTAAAATGATACATTTCAAGCTGGAATGTATAAACATCGTCACGGGCAAGGAATCTTGGAACACCTTAGCAACAATTTGATCTGAGATTCCATGTCCATCACTGATGTTAATGTGTCGTTGCTCGAGCGCGCGTTGTCTGAAGCTTTCGTCTATATTCTCGATATTGTTTAGCTGCCCGGCTGCAGAAGTAGATATCTTAAAGAAAATTGTAGTGAAACCACTGAATTTCGTATTTCTGCTTATTAATAAGCTAATAAGTGGATTGAGTAGATACTCATGTACAATAATGTTATAACAGCTTCTATATATCGTATCGAAGTACCAAACTTTCACTAGTCTATTTCAAACGAGTAGTAGAAAACATATATGGTACCAAACAAGACATTTACTTTCTATGTACAAGGTACTCCTAGTTAGAAAATTATTTATGTGCCAGTAAAGCTCCAAGTTGTTTGCTCGTTATGGACGCCGGTTATTGGGGCGGCAGAAATTAATGATCGTTAGCAGAAATGCAGGTGACAGTGGACAAGTACAATTTACAAGATATTTTTTGAAAATTTGACTGTTTGAGACCTTACGCATGATTTTTTTATTGCAAAAATAACTAAACGATTTTTTTTAATACATTCTTATTTATTAAAGGAGGTGAATTACAATGGAGTTACATACATACTTACATTAAAACTAGATTAGATACCCTACAAGCTAACTGTGTTAAAAATGAATTAAAATAAAACTAAAATTTACTAATTATTTACTAGTTACTAGAAAAAACTACAAAAATTGGCTACATAAAAAAAAGGAGGCACAACCAGTTTAGGCGTCGAAGAATTCCTCCTCATCGATGTTAACCGGCATAGTACCCAGAAAGCTGACACTAAACGCTTGATATAAATAATATATGGGTTGAGATTTAATTTGATTTGAAGGTATCAAGCAGTTGGTACAAACCTTGTGTCGCGGGCGACTTTATAAACATAAACGTACATAATTATAATGAACATAATTATGTTACAAAGTGAAGTCTCATGTTACATTCTCTTGCGCAGCATAGCAGTCGTACTCAATCCTACTGCACCTACAGACAGACTCCGAAAATATTATGTAACAAAAGTCCGATTACTAAAATAAGATGACTGCATGTAAACAACTGAGCGAGCGCATCAAAAGTATTTGACAAGGTCGGTTACATAAATTTTGTAATTATATTGCTGCCCACAACTAGGAAATGTTATATGTGACGACAACACACTTCCGCAACATCATTAGCTGCCCACATTACAATCTAACCTGCCTTGTCAGCCACAATACAGGTTAGGTACCTATAGTTGATTATTTTAAATAAATAAACAACTGACTTTTATTGCCGCGGTAGAGTAGTGTGTTTGACTGCTGCGCAAGAGGTCGTGGGTCCTAACCAACCCTCCCCCCCCCACCCGGGAGACCACTATAGGTGATCTTCAAATAGTTGTTCCTAGTCTGGGTGTAGGTACTTTGTACCCGTTAATAATTGTATGTTTTTAAAGTCTTCAGCAACACAAGGCTTGTAACCAACTGGAAGTTATCTTGTATTATAAAAAGAGCATTAAAAATGTTACATTGTTTTAGTCATTTCTGTTCTGACCAAAATGCCTATTGTACCAGTTAACCTTTTAATTTTCCGACAAATACACGTTGAAGTAAAAAAGTAAAAATAAAGGTTGCTCTGAATAAGATCTGAGAGATAAGGCAATCATCGTGGGACTTTACAGAGATAAAGTAAGTCATAAACGTGATTAATGTGTAAATATATTACCTACTAGCTGTTCCGCGCAACTTCATTTGCGTAAATTTTCTCCGTTTTTGCAGCATTTCTCATTGCTGATCCGCTCCTATTGGTCGTAGCGTGATGTTATATAACCTATAGTCTTCCTCGATAAATGGGCTATCCAACAATGAAACATTTTTTTTAATTCGGACCCGTAGTTCCTAAGATTACCGCGTTCAAACAAACAAACAAACTCTTCAGCTTTATAATATTAGTATAGATATGTGGACTACGTTATCGTAGTCTACCTATAGATAAATTATAAAAATATAAAGATTTGTCTATATTATCGTAGTAATCGTTTCGAAATAATTATCATATGAACTATTTTAAGATATCCTCAGGAGCCCAGTGGAAGCACCTGAAGGATCCAGACATGTACATATATACTACAGTTGCGAACTAGCGTCATTTCATTAAACATTTTTCCTTATTATTTGAGCTCTTTTGTTATTGTAAATTTACTTTTGCTATACTTACTTTGCTATT
Organism: Herminia tarsipennalis; assembly: GCA_945859575.2. NCBI lineage: Eukaryota > Metazoa > Arthropoda > Insecta > Lepidoptera > Erebidae > Herminia > Herminia tarsipennalis. The sequence goes on from OX243850.2 coordinate 21,013,030, forward strand.
AGCTTCATTTTTAGAATACGTCGTTTAAAAAAAACCGTGCAAATCTCGGTCATTCAGGTACTATTCTTTTATTGTCAGAAGATCTTTATGTAAATAAATAAAATATCAGCCAATATACTTTACAAAGGAGCGACATCAATGGGCATCAATGGCGGACGCACAAAAAAATACGACAGTATTGAGATTACGTGCCCGTAGGCTCGTTCCACTTCCAATATTTATTGTTGCCCCTATCAACAAATACCCAGAATTCAGATGGTAACTTTAAAACAAAAAGCGCTCGACGCACGCACACATAGATATCGGACACGGAATTATAGAACAAAGTGGCCCGAAGTAATAGTCTGATGGTGGGTTTAGACGTTCAAACAGTCCGACACGGGTCGGCAGGTAAAAAAAACTTTTCATAATCCGCCCAGCGGCACATTCATGCCTATTCATACGCTCGCGCTTGTGTTCGTGCCCGTTGAATATTGCCACAATGAGATTGCTCCGTGAACGATGCCTCGAGCAACGTACGTGTAAAGGTTACCTTTTGTACTCCCCGTTTTTTGTGTGTGAGCAGTCTAGTAGTGTGGGTGGAGGAATCGATATCGGATTTGAGGACGTACAAGTGTTACCCGTGCCGTCTGCTAATCCAATCTGGTATAAGTTCTATAGCTAGGGCACATTGTTATAGGTACATCTATATGCAAGCTAATGTGTACACTATGCACATCACATTACAAAGCCTTCAAACGAATGGTAGGATTTTTTAAAAAACGTAGCTACAAAACTGTGAAGAATAACACAAATTTCAAATTAAAAAAAAAAAAACTGCAATTTCGTCTTTGCTATGTCGCCACAAACGACAGACAAACGCATGTGTCAAACTTATAACACCTCTCTTTTTATTTACAAGGTTAAAATAATTAAACAAGTGCTCAATATTCGCAATTCGCGAGTTGTCATGTTAAGTACTATGACGCCTATATGTGACGAATTCACGTGAGTATGGCATTTCTATCAACTCACCATGAACTTTTCTAAACGAATAACAATTAGGTACACAACAATGTTTGCCGTCCTCTGTCCTATAGAAAACAGATGCAGCAAATAGGTACAAATGAGAAAAACATGTACAAAATATAAAAAAACAACATCACACCACGTATCTGACCACAATCCCTTGGGAAATCACGACGTACACCAAACTTGTAAAGGTTCTCTCTAAAAAGATTAGGTGGGTGGGAGGTATAACATCCACTGAATATTAATTAAAGGATAACTAGCAAAATGAATAACTAGTGTTAGTTTCGATATACTAATATTAGAAAGAGTGAGTCTCAGGATAATAATATTTAAGGATGGGTGGATCGAGGAAGGCTGTAGGCTACATAACATCAAGCTACGACCAAGAGAAGCTGAGCATCAATGGAAAATGTTGCAAAAACGGGTTAAAATGAGCAGACGAAGTTGCGCGGGTCAGCTATTGTGTAATATAGATGATATTTCGGAGAAAACTTCGCACTGAATTATGAAAAATCTGAAATGAATTATTTGGAGCCAAAAACCTATACCTATGACATCTTTATTAGATGAAAGTTTTAATAGGCAGAATCGAAAAAGGAGGCTTTTACTGAACACGTTTCATTTCACGTCCACCTGGTCAGCGTTCGCAGCAGTTCGAACAATTTTAATTCCCTCGGAGTTATACTTGCCAACTAATAGAACAGTAAAACGCCCAAATCCCTATAAATTCCTAAATTGTAAATAACGAGATTGTGGGTCTGATTGTAGCTAAATTGGATGTTATGGCAATTTGAATACAACGAGCCAAATGGCTTTCCAATTGCCAACGACTGTTAAATTCACATTAAGGTGCAGATTACTGGCAATATGTGCCAACCGATTGATATAAAGCTATTTGTAGCAGTATTGGATATCGTTAAACAATTAATGAATGTGAAGTGTAATATTCTTGACAAACTCGTAGTATAAAGTAAGTTCTCATTTCCCGATAAAACTAAGTTTGTAATTTTTGTGCCCTTAGTTTAATCTGATCTACGCAATGTATTTAGATAAGCCTTTTTGCTATCATTTAGAAAATTTATTTAGAAAGTATAAGATGTTTAGAAACAAAGCCTCATAGTTTTTACGAATACAAGATTTAGAAAAAAGTAACACATCCAAACTTATTGTTTTTTGTGAAAGAGGTCGATATCTTATGACGAATTGAAGACTGAAGATTCAAGACACAACAGATTGCACAATTCGTGACTAGTCAGTCATGATCTATAATAAACTGATATCACTATATACGTCTCTGTACGAATTTATGTCAATCATAACAAAGGACTTTGCTTCCATAGTTATCAATGAGAACGATAAAATAAGTTTACGGCAACAGTACATAAAGATTAAATCTAAATAGCAACAATCAACAGTCATCGCGATTAAATTTTGAATGTTAAATCACTAAAAAGTGATGCAATTAATAACAATTATGCCTCAAGCAATGAAAAAAGAAATCTTGGTTTGGATGTGGATTTTTACCTATACAGAAAATAAAGTGCACAGTAGTGTTTGCAAACATCAGTGTATTCTCTATTACGTCAGTATCATTTGACATAGAGTTGACAGGCCAGGTGGAGTGATGATTTACGCAAAACGGCTGGCAGGAGTTGGATGCGAGAAGCCGAAGATAGAACAAAGTGGCGTGCAATTGGAGAGGCCTATGTCCAGCAGTGGACTGCGATAGGCTGATGATGATGACAATGGTAACATCGCTAACCTGGCTAATCAGTTCGGACATGTAGTATAAGATATAGAGAAGTAATATACTCCTCAACCACTATGACCGAGAGGCGTTCAGGTAGTCGTTCTAACGTACTTTAAAATTGATAGATTCTACTAAGCTAGTGCGAGTTTTATTCTGCGAAAACTTAGAATCCCTTAATCAGTGAACACAAGGAAAACTAGACGCATATAATACGCATATGACGCAAACAGGTAATCAAAGCGAGGACAATAATACATCGTAATTAATATAAGAATCAGACGGTGCCATAATCTGATACGCATCAAGAGTTTTCCCATCAACATACCAATGACGTGGAAACGCATACAGTTTCGAGAAACTAAAAGGAAATTGAAACAATAACAAATGATGCACTTCTGACTCAAATGCTGAAAGCAATCGGCAAATACGCACTAACAGATAAGATTACCAAAGAGGACAATTAATATGACATCCGATAATATCAATGGTATCAATAAAATATTTATCGTTTTAAACAAGCATTTCTGAAATAGAAATAAAAACATTTGGAGATTTCTAGAAAGGGAAATCGGAATACACGTGGCTGATAACAAGTTATTTACAATTTGAGATTAAGATTAAGTAACATGTGATTTGATAAAGGATTTATTATTTATGCAGCGCAAAAAGCAATCTAAAATGATCTGAATGAACGAAAACTGCATAAATCCACTATTTGCTGTACATCCATACCGTATATTCTAGTGCCAGTTTAGTATTATATTCTCACGTTAACAATCAGATCTACTTATTTCATAGCTCTTCTTCTATGAAAGCAATTCTATTCAAGCATCTAACAGTCTCCCCGCCCAAAAAGCTTAGATCGATCGCAATGAACCACGATAATTTGGTAATCAACTCAAGATTGTATATTTTGCCTACTATCTCAAAAATAGTTACAATTACCAAATGTAATCTCATGACATGAAAAATAAATTATAAAATACACAACAGGTTTAGAATAAATAAATTAACGAGTTGAAGAGACGCCAATTTATAACCCCTGCCTACTTCTGCCCACCCTATTTAATTCCCCCTCCGTAACTGCAGCAAGGGCGTCATTGATTCCCTTCAAGGTCATTTGTTCCCGTGTTTCAAGGTTAACCAGGCGAGTTTACGACTTGACAACCGTAACAGCAATTATTTAATCTATGACACTAATTTCAAATCGTATTAGTACTACAAATAATTCATCTTTCTTAATATTATCACTAGACATTGATATTCAAAACCTGACACTTTTATCACTCAAGATTGATAGTCAAATCCAAAATCTAGTAAATTCTCCTTTGGTAACTTTCCTTAGTTTGTTTTTTTTTGTATTCAATGGAAAATTAGGAAGTGTGTGTTTGCGGCATTGAGAAAGGACAAATTTTCTTTTCCGTGTTTGGGGAGATAACATCTTAAACCGTTATTTGAGATTGCAATGATGCGGATTGTCGGGTATTGTCTTTTGGATTATACGAATGCAAGGACAATAACACGGATGAGAATGCCTGTATCCGGGTTTAGAAGATTATTATGTTTGATTTATTTTCTTTTTTTTAACCATGTCAATTCGTCGAAACAGGTTGACATAAAAACACAAACACATTATGACCCTTGGAAACTTGTGCTCTATAACAGACCAGACTCAATAAGTATGTAATAAATCAATAAGTTAAGATACAAGCTTGAATGTAAGACTGTCTAGGTAGTATATGATATGATATGAGAATTGCACATTGGGACATGATTTCAAATGTTTATCTACTAAATTGAATTTTGTTACCGTCGACGTTCCAGAACAAGTTTGAGTTTGATTCAAATAATGTAAAATAAGCACTATATTTGTAATGGAATACAGATCAAGGTCAGACAGTCTGAAGAAATTTATGTAAGCTATGAAGACGACTATTTGACTAAAACATTAAATATATTCATAAGCTTTGCCGCCAACTATAACTGTTTTCACCATAAATAATTTCTTTAAAATCCGTTCACTATATTATCCGTGAAATGTATTTTCACGGTTCACTCTGCTAGACTGATATAGTTACGTTGGTATTTATAATTATGCAGGCAATGTCTCCGGTGATTCTGTATTCCACAAATAGTAAATTAAATTATTATTTGCAACCTTTAATTCTTAAGTAAAGAATATTAAAGGAAAATTTCGCTTGCAAAAGCTTAGCTTTTTTATTTATTTGTTTTTATTTTTTAATAAAGATGACTCCCGCATTAGGGTACAAGCCCTGTGTTGCGGAGGACTTTACAAACATACAAGTCACGGACAAAAAGTACACCCAGACTCGGGGAACAACAATTTGTGGATCACACACAGTGGTGTCCCGTGTGGGAATCGAACCCACGACCTCTATCAGTCGGACACATTCTCACCGCGCCACAGAGGCAGTCCAAAACCTACATGTTTTGTTGCCATAACTTGGAATCTCCAATATTGGAGAAGCATTAAGGTCAGACATATGTACCTAAAGCAGAGATGACTACCTCGATGGTGCAGTAGAAATCAAAAAGCACAGGAGGTTGTGGGTACGATTCGGTCCCCATAGTAAGATTCCATGCTTATGGACATTAGCGACGGCAGAGCATTTCTCTCTCTCTCACACACACACACATCCCTACCTATTGATATAGACGTTGAATCGTGAGTCTTTGCCATAAACAGCTAGACCATATCTGGAAAACGCTAGAGTTTGCTAATTCTAATCATGGGACGTGCCAAACGGAACGTAAGGCTGAGGTTCGTTCACGTACGAGGCGATAATTGGTGATACGTAGTTAAGTGAACATGTTAGCGATGTTAGCACTGATTTGTATCGAGTTTGACATTGTATGGACGACCTAATGGAGCAATTGTTATATTGGGAGGCATAGTTTTGTTATACTTAGATATCCTTTTCAAAATAAAATACTATAATTAGGAAAAGAACGTTAATACCTTTGAAAACGACATAATATTTTGGGTATTGTACTTTTTCGTCATCGTTTTAGTCACACGTAGTTAAAACTCACACGTAACAGACGTAGTCCAGGCTAGAATATTGAAATTCTTTGGACATATAACACGATGGGACCCCTCAGGCTGAGACCGACAACTTCCGAAAACGATAACTTCCTAAAATGACAACATCTCTATAGCCTTATCGTGCAAGGGAAGGTTGAAGGAGCATGCGATTGACCGACCAGATTAAATCTGCAGTGGGTGGCCCCTTGCATGAGTACAGGCGCATTGCAGCCGACAGGGAAGGATGGCAGCGCATTGTGCGGATTACAGTTGCCCGAAATCTGAGTGCTACATGATGACCACGACCGCTCTGCCAAGAGTGACTCGACAAAGAAGAAGAAGACCTAAACTCTAAAAGATTTGCTTTCAATGATACAGAAAGATAAGCTACAACAATTCTACGTTACCTTCAATTAAGAAATGTAGGTAGTTAAAATAAGATTGTAATAATTCCGGATTAAAAAAATGGCCAAATGGTAAACTCTAAAATCATAAAGGAAGACGAGAATTTTATAAATAATATAATAGTTTAAAAACTAAAAAACACGCTTTTAGCACGCACCCGCCATATTGGATTTAAGTCACGTGGCTATTTTTTTCGTCTTCCCGGGGGTGGATTTCAAACAGCCAGTCCGCCACCTTTAGGAGGCCGCCATATTGGATTTGTAATGACGTTTCTTAGCTAGTCATGTTTTGTCATCAGAACTCAGAGCGTATGCAAAATTTCATTCTAATCGAAAACCGGGAAGTGGTTCAAATTAAGATTCCAAGATTTTCTTACATACATAGTTAGTTACAAGTGAAGCTAATAAAAGCGTGGTAAAAAATATGACAAAAGTCCAACGCAAACGACACACATCTCCATGTATTAGCACCACAAACACTTCCAAGGCAAAAAAATTGCACTAAGATCAAAACAAGCCTTGCAATGCTGTCTGGACATACAAAGAGGGATCAGATGAGCAAACAAGTGCACAATGATTAAACTATTTGCATCGTATAGGCGAAGGCCTTATGAAAAGGTCGGCCACTTCACTTCCGAGACGAATGTCGGAAGTTTAAGATGAATGGAACTTCAACATTGTTTTATTATTGTGCTGGTATTTATTGGTTTATTTGTGTCGAAGGCATAATTATTAATTTATAGACGTGTATAAAGTCTTACCTGACGGACTGAAATTGATACCTTTGTCTAATAATGAGAAAGTATAGATTGCAGATTGGATCTATGGATACTGAAAGTTGATTTAAACTTTATTTACCAGAAGAAGAGGAATTGTTATGACTAACTTACTAACTTGACACTACAAAGAATAACGCAATTTGTCATTAACAACAACAATAAAGATAGTAAACATTAATTAAAAAAGTGTTGATTATTTTTTAAACGGCTAAAAAGGTTTGCATTATTTATAAGATCAAGATCCATTGCGATTAAACCAACATATAAAATACCTTATTTTTTGTCTTTCTCTCTCTATCTTACCGAAATTTTCTTTCGGCGCTATGATGCTACAAGCAAGCATTCAGACCAACACCTCTGACATGATGATGATAATACGATATGCGTAAGTATCTTCTACGTCTTTCGATTTCGTGATATCATAAACAAGAAATACTACAGACAGATATTCTCGCTAAATAGGTAGTCAAAATGACGACAAGGTCTACCTAGGTACGATTACAATATTTGGCAGACTTATTAGATACAATCACTGATGTCCATGTGTTGAGACCATGATCTAGGCGTGAAATAAACCGAAACGGAATCAAAATATGAACGGAGCGCACATAGTTTGATTCCATTCCATCGTCAGCGAAGTATGTTTTGAAAAAATCGGTTTAATACTTCATATCTTATCTATTCTATCCTAAGCTTTTTAAGCACACTTTCAATAACCATATTCATTTTTTAATCTTTCGATGCTTAGGGCTATGGTCCAAGGCCACCACTAAAAGGAGACTACACACAAATGACAACAATAGATAATCTCGACTACTACTGCAAAGATTGACGAACAATGCTTCAGGACAGAGAGGATTAAAAAAGAATAAAGGACACATTGCCCTGCAGTGGGACTACCTGCACTAAAATAATAATGCTAGAAGTCACAAGAAATACGAACAAGTAGAGTATTACTCTACTTAAATGAACACAGTATCTAAATGTACAAAACGTGTTGACGTGAATAAATGAATCTCCTAATTAGGTACACATGTTCTTTATAAAATGAAGTCAAAAGCAGCCAATATTTTACGTCGTAGCTTAAGTAAGCAAATAAAACCTCAAGCTAAAATGTTGTTTGTTATGGGTTTCCCAGTACCTATCCACAAGCTTATTTGTCATTTGTCAGAGGTAAAACCTCAGTTACACATAGACACATGTAACTCAAAGGTCATTGAATTGTTTTCTTCCAAACCTAGATGGGTTTATTTGGGTCGGCTTGTTTGGTTTAGAGGAACACCTTCGCTATCAACTCGATCAATAGCCTAGGTCAAGAAACTACCTTGTTGCCTTTAAGGACACGTGAACCTATGTCTACGACCTGACCGTTGATATAGGGCATTAAACACTCGAGTACCTATTAGATAAAAACTTAAAAAAAAGACGACTTAAAAAATACCTATACGGTAACTAAAAGGTAAAAAAATTATATAGGTACAACAACAACAAATACATAATTAAACATTTTGAAGTTAGTGCCAGGAAATGTACTTTTATGTTTTAGGCACCAACTTCAAAATGTTTAATTATTTTTTGTTGTTGTACCTATATTATTTTTTAGTTGCCGTATATTTATTTTTGAAGTCGGTTTTTATTTTTTTGGAAAAAAGTTTTTATCTAATACAAATTCAAGAGTGTTTTTAGTTAATTTTGAAGTCGGTTGATAAGTAGACATTGACATCTAAAAGTTTCCAATCAATACAGCTGGGTAATACTTACTTTACAGTAGATTTTAGTTTCTTCAGATCATATTTTTAAAATGAACATAGTTTCATCACGAATATGAACGATACGCAAAAGCCACTTGTTGATGTTGACAGTAGAATTAGGTTAAAATATTAGTTCTTTTGTCTGCATGTTTAGATTATCTAAATTGTGGACCAACATGCAAAATGGTGACAAGACTGACCCATAAAAATGTGCTACAATCAATGTTGTCTAGATAACACGTTTGAATATATAACTTGCGTAGAATTTGATATCAATACAAATGCATTGTATGATGCATATCATATTTTGCGTTTTTATAAAATTGAGTGTTCGTTCAAACATCCGATAAGTCCTACTTGACCTTGTCTGACTTTTGTTTTATTGAATTTGATCCTGTTATAACTTTATAAGTTACTGACTGATGTTAGTTCGTATCTTACGCTAAGTTTTTCTAATCTATGTTAAAATATTGTTTGGTTAGATCTTTATTAATGAACAACGCCAATATATAGTTATATAAACTGTAATATAATTCAGATTTGAAATATGGCTAATAGTCTTGAAACTCGGTCAAATCTCACACAAATTATTTCCGATGCCATAGAAAACAATTCCACATAAATAAATGTACACTACGGTATAAAACATTCATGAATGTAATAAGTCATGCTCCAATTTCAGCTCCTGTTAATTCTAGAATTTACTTCGCCCTATATAATAAAAATCAATGTAATTAAATATTTGAAGTTTCAACGAACACTAAGTAAGTTGTGGCATACATTTAAATTCCTTTGGGGCATCAAAGTAGTACAGTTGTATATTTTGAGAACGAAGTAAAATGGCAGCTGCTTGTATTCCCAGGCGATTTTAAATTAATATCTACGGTTATGATTATACGTACTTTGAAACAAGTCTACTTACTATAAAATATTATAAATAGAAAGATAGCTTCTTATGGGGAAAAACGTAGAGTACTACGTCGTAGTAGTAGCGTAATTAGAACTAAAACAATAAAAGTTATACGGCTAGGGTTTTTAATGATGCAATTGTTCAGAGTATTATGAATTGAATGAGCTATCTAAGGAAAAATATTTTATTACTTACCTATGATTCAACTTAAATTAATTCATAATATCACTCTATGTCTCTGTAATATGTGAGTTCGAGTACAAAATGAGAATCATATAAAATATAGTATCTATGAATAATGAATATCTGATTTAAAATTATTGCTATAAGGGCTTCTATGCGATTTCGGATATTCTAGCGATCTCATCGGACAAAGTACTAGTTAACTACGTCAGAAGTATAACAGTCTACCCGTGACCACGGTCGTTGCAATACGGTCCAAACGTTGGGCAATAAATAAGGTATTTTACCTTAAATTATTCACGCGATTAAGACTCGTACAAAAGTATCTGTGAAAATTCCCTATCCCTTCACTCTCATTGATCTACACAGTGATTACGATGTTTAAGCTTGTGAGATCTATAGATCTGCTGGCATATTAGTGAGTCACGAACTAATAAACCAAATGACTCGTATAGTCAAAGTTCTAGAATGTTTACACATATTTGACCTATTTTTCAATCTGCACAGAATCCAATAAAGAAAATAATGGCCGTAGACAAGCCTATTCCTGTCCATTCAATGATAGAAAACAATTGATGAGTCACAGAGCGCTCCTTGTTTCGACGTAGGTATGAAGGTCTGTACGAGGGAGTACGTGAGGTAGACTACGTACGATTTACGTATTGTGTGGTAGATATGACGCCAGTAGTACACTGCGAGGAAGCGAGACGGAAGCGGGCAGGAAGCGCTTTATAAAATGAAACATTTAAAACCATACACAGACTTGGAAATTGTCAGACTTGAGTTTACATTTAGGTCAGAAGATCAAGGTTGCCAGTAGTCTCGATGCTGGTTGCATATTGCATAATCTATTTGGTGCAGATACTCGAATAACCTTAACAAGCACAGATGATAGTTAGTAAGGTTAAAGGTAAGAGAGCACGCGGACGAACACCTATACGATGAATGGACCAAATAAAATCCCTTACCGACACGCCAATTGTGGATGCCATGAGAACTGCAGCCAACAGGACATCCAGGCGTAATATAAAACGGAAAGTGATTGAACCCTTCACACTAGAGGCGACCTTCACTAAGAATTCCCTTCATAAATGTATAAAGCTCTACCTTTCATAGGTAAAGAGTTACTACTAATTAGGTTCGTAAAGGAATTGAAGTATCATATCGCTACCTTAAAGTTTTAGCCCCGAGATATTGAATATACCTGCTAGAGAAATATGAGCCGCTCTAAGCGCATCCGTTTCGCTTCCACGAAAGTGGATTACAAGCATGTAATATTGTGACGTAGTACGTGGGCTTGTCACAATGCGCACCGCGGTACATACTTACACTGAATCATATTTCCATTCATTGAATGTACAATAGATTTGACAGCAGAGGGTGCTAAATTGAATCAACGTTAGGGAATACTACGCAGTAACTATGTCTGTTTTCCTTTATTTTATGAGCACCATACATTTTGAAGTGGCTAGTACTTCAGAAGGATTAGTACCTAAGTCCTGGTTACTTACTATAAATGTACACGTGCTAAATCAATTGATTCTCTTGCCATAAACCGACTCCACGTGTTTTGGCTTTAGCTTAGTGAATACCAATAGACATACCTAGTTAAAAAAATCGGGCAAGTGTAAGTCGGGCCACGCACAATGTAGGGTTCCGTAGTCACCCACCCTCCTCCAACCGAATAATGCGGCTTATGAAGTGGCCTTTCTGTTGTTTTTGTTTCATACTTACAACGTTATACCTATTTAATAATAATTTTCAATAGAATTTGTACGAAATTTTGATACTTCTCACGTTGTTGCTCGTAAACTTGTAAAGCCTTCTTAGCTGTGTAGTTGTTTTTTCTGGACTTGATTCCAACAAATATTTGCACTTTAAAGCTTAATATTTCTCAAACCGATCACATAACCTCGAAATGTTCCTCACAAGCCCAAACGTTTTTAAAATACCTATCTAATGAAAAAAAATCACATCCCCACTTTACACAACAACAAAATATTGGATTTTAACCATGGCTTTGGTCGCATTATGTTTGATTTGTATAGCCTATTTTAATGTATAAACTACATTCCTGCAAAGTTTTATCAACAGATATTTCTCTATCATTCCTCATAAACATTCGGATTTATAATATTAGTAGGATTTCAATCAATGTAATTACCTAATATAATCCGATTTATTACTTGAGGGGTCTCTGACTGAGTGACGACCGAGCAGATTGAGATATCTGCGAGTGAGAGGTAATCGTTTTCGAACATTGTCACACCCTTCCGTGCCTAGGAGAGTACGTTATGCTGTCAGTCCTGAGCCCAATCTCTCTTCAGTCGTGTCCGATTTCCGTCCCATAGGGCCATGAGAGTGAGGGAAAAGAAAGTGCATTTATGTCTACGCATACACTTGTGGTTGTGCGCTATTGTACCTCCTGCGTAGTTGGGTAGTTTCTGACGAGATTGGCGACCGACAGCGGTTAGGAGACCAATTACATTATTATTTATTACAAAATGGTTTTCCTGAATGTGACAAAGATGGGTTTTCCTATATTTATGCCTATTGTCGACGGTACAACATATTCCGTCTGACATAGTGGCCGACATAACTATAATTAGTCACAATCGATATGTCTAGTAGTGTCCGAGTTCTTGTCTGATTTGTTACCTATTTATATAACAACTAGCTGTGCCCACGTGGATGACTTTACTCAGTTAAGAGTTGATTTTTGTTTTTAATCAAAACACTGGAACACTTGTTTCTTTATTTTTAACCAGTAAGTCAAATACGATAGATTTCACAGATCTAACTTCAAAACTTCGAGTTTCATACAAACTTGCAATCTCTATTTTACCCCCTTAAGGAATGATTTTCCATAAGCGCTAAAACACATGTTTCTTTATTCACTAATCTAACTTTAACGCTGACGGAGTTTCATATAAACCTTTATAAACCCTATTTTACTCCCTTATGAACGATGACGAATTACTTTAAAAAAAACCTTTCTTAGTAGATGCCTACAACATAAAAGGTATCAACTGCCAACATTTTAATATTTAGGTTCGTTGGTTTAGGCTTTGCGTTGATGAATCAGTCAGTCAGGACAAGTGATTATATATGTATAGATAGATGAGAGGAAGCTTAGGTGAACTACCTTTTTGGAAAAATGAACAGTGATATATATTTTTAACCCTCGATGAAAATATGACGCACATGACATACGTAGCGCCCATTTTATTAATAATTTTAAGTTTATTTTGAAATCTTACACGTCGAGGCTTCTTATGCGCATAAATTAGCTTGTCTCTCAAATATAATATTAAAAACCACCCTTTTTTGAGTTTTAAAAGTTTCAAAAATGGTCTTTTTATGTCTACAATTCTTTGGCACGTTCCGTTTCCAGTCACCCGAACAACTTAGGTGCGCAACTTGAAATATTTATTAGCCAACATCGCTGCACACGTCTGGCACACTCGTGTGTTCAGAAATTCAATTAACTTTGCCATAATAAAATGTAAGAATTTATTCGTTTGAATAATAGAATTTGAAGATGATAATTTTTCTTGTTTGAAAACAGTTTCACGAAATTTAAGGTCATTAAAAAAATAACGGCATCTGCGCCAAACCTAAGGAATCCATCTGACTGACAAAAGGGTTTTTCTTTACTTCTCTATTGTGACGTCGGCCTTTATAAAGTATGCAAATACTTTTTGGCGATCTCCTCCCGGTCTATTGGCTGTGTATCCAAGTAAAACTTTAAATTTCAGGTAAGACCACACACACTACGACACAGACCCTCTTGGCACCTACCAAGTGGGTCCTCTAAAGTCGATAGCTATAGGTTACCTACCTAAAAATGTTTAGGTATTTTATAAATATATTATTGTTTACGTTACATTTATTATTATAGGAATTTCCATTTGAGCTAATTTATCTAAGCTTGTGTTTGGAAAACCCACTCTACGACAACTTATGATTTTTCTCTTTATTTTAATTTTAACTTATTTAATGATCATGGATAATAATTTAAACTGAAAGATATTGATCCCAGGAATTATAGTCTGGTTAACAAGTTTTTTTTTTCTTAACTTTCATATGCAGTCTCTGAAAACTATGAACGAGGTGTCAATCGATTCGGAACAGAATGTAGATGATTTTTAAACATTAATAGATTAAATTGAGGCTTGTGTATTTAAATAGAGGTGTTCACACATATGACGACACAGTTAATTGTCGTCTAGGACACTTTGCAGTGACGACAGATTATCAGAACGGCTAACACGCCAGTCGTCATAATGGGAACAGCTAAAGACGACAGTCGTCCAACGAAAAATTAATAGTCACGTCATAGTGGGAACTAGTGTTGCCCAAATTCAGTCTTGGTCTTGCAGTCTTGGTCTTGTTCTTGCGTTTTTGCAAGACCAAGACCAAGAACAAGACCGCGTATTTTTAGCAAGACCAAGACCAAGACTGACCGTGCAAGACTTGAGCAAGAACAAGACATAGCCTGCAAGACTCTTGCGTCTTGCAGCTAGGACTTAGCGCTATTTCACTGAGTAGTTAGGTGTAACAGTTCGGTGTATAGGTAGGTACGCTTAGGAATTCTATGAGACGCAAAAACTGTATCAAAGAATATGAAAAACTGGACCTATGCGCATTACGACTAATACCATAAACATAGCGAATAAAAAAATATCTATTAAAATCAAAATGAGTGCATGCATAGTTATGTTTTAACCATCGGCACTTTGATAATGCGGCATCAAAGGTTTTGTACTTACTTCTCAAAGAAATTTGCCGCTTTTCGGAAGTACATGGTTATGATACACGCGCCGGCGGCTTCTTTTGAAATCTAAAACAATCGTTGCCGCCACGCCGAAATCATAACATTTGACACTATTTGATTGCCGCCATAGGGCGAAGGTATACTCATGCAAAATAATTTCCTAGTAGAGTACCTACAGGTGTTCCAAAGAATAAATAAGTTTCAGAGTGCTTAGAATGAAAATGAATACATTATACTGATCACGCAAGTAGTATTATGATTAGGATAAAATGGTAAGGATAGGTAGTAGATGTCATATTAATTCATTCTAGTAAGTATATATTATAATATTGATTACTTATATGGTTTTAAACTAATTACTTAGGTACTATTATTGTACATTTAGTCATTATATTTCTTAAGTTTTTACAAGAAAAAATAGCAAAAAAGTGTTCAAATATCACCCGTTTAATAAATATTGTAGCCACTTTTAAATATACTTGAAACGTGTAAAAAAATTCTACAAAACTAATAAAATAATATAAAAAGCGTAGGTACTTACCTACTAATAAAATAAAAAGCCTGCGATAAGAGTTTTGTATTACTTACCAGCCCGAATATCTCTGAGAGAGATGATGAGAGTAAGTATTTACTAGCTGTGCCCGCGACTTCGTCCACGAGGAATAGTAACTTTGGAGGTATAGTGACCTTCAGGACTTATTTATTTATTTTAAAACTTCTGTCATCAAACATACAAACGAACTCTTCAGCTTTATAATATTAGTATAGATGTACGCCAAAACATTCACTTATATGTAAAGAATAGTGATTGGCACTAATTCTATTTTATTCACGCGTCGCGTCTGTACAAGTAGGTAATATTTAGTGTGTGTTTGTACGCCGCACGCGGCATTGTTTGATTTGCGGCGGCATCCTTTTCATAGAGCCGGCACGTGGCGAGGCGGCGCGGTAAAGCAAGGAAACGTACTATAAATAAAGGAATTATTTTAATTCCAGTCATTTCCAATTGAGCTGTGCTTCGAGTCTAACTTGATAATTGTTTTTACTAATTCTCGTTGTTTTCTAAAAACGTATCACGTGTACAATTTAATATGAGTGACGAAGATTCAAATTATTCTAGTCCGAGTAACGAGAGTTTGAGTCACAGATCTAAAAGACCCAAAAGCAAATTTGAGGAGTTTTTCGAAATAATTCATGCATCCCAAACTGCCTTCTGTAAATTGTGCCAACATAAAAAGATTGAAATAAAAATGAAAAACAGAAACACTTCAGGCTTAAGGAAACATCTAATATCTTTCCACAAAAAGGAATCAGAAATATTTCTTCCTGTTAAACCAAAATTAAGTGGAGATATCACAAGCTTTTTAGTAACCGCTGGAAGTGGACAGGTAAGAATATTTTTTTAACAGTTAAAAGAATTTTAACTCCGCGTAGCTATTCATGCGATACTTTCAAAAACGCCATTAACTTACGTAAGTATTTTTGAGTTAGTGGTGTTTTCACAGTTTTCATCTAGGGGTGCGACATATTAAGTATGTAATTATCGTCTTAAATATTTTTTATAAACACCCATATTTTCAGTTAATCGGCCAGTAACAACTAAGTACTTTATTTTGGTAAATTACAGTATAGTGCAACCTTAATATAACAAATATCAATTTAACGATTTTCTCGATTTAACAACAACAAACCTCCTCCTCTTATACGCTCAAACCTAATAACACAAGATTTATTGTTTTGTTTCAGTCGGAAAACAGCAGTGACAACATCACGACAGCTACAGTTGATTGGGTGGTGAAAAAATATCTTCCCTTCTCATTTTTCGATGACGAAGCTACACAAGTATATTTTCGACGTATTTGCCCTAATATGGTGTTTCCTAAAAGGTCTACACTTAGAAGGAAAGTCAAAGAGCGATTTGAAGAGCTCCAATTGAATCTCAAGGAACGACTTCAACAATTATCATCTAAAATGTCTTTTACCATTGATGGGTGGACGTCAATTGCTGGTAGGAGTTACTACGGGGTTACTATTCATTATATAGACAACGCATGGAAGTATCAATCTGTAGTTCTTGATTTTATACCATCACGCGGTCGACATACTGGGGAAGATATTGCAACGATTTTCCATGAATGTTTATTGGAATATGGCATAATTGATAAAATACAAGGTATCACGGTCGACAACGCAACTGCAAATACCAAATTCATGTATGAACTGGGCAAACAGCTGCCGCCACACTTTGATTCAGACAATCAACATTTCCGGTGCTTTGCTCACATTTTAAACCTTGGTGTACAAGATTTATTAAAGACCTTAGCATTACACTGTGAGTCTGACACTAACGCGCAAGATCAGCAGTACGAAGACTATGCAGACGAAACTGAGGATGAGGAAGATGAAGAATCTGCACCAAATATTGCTGACTCGCGTACATCTGTAACAAAGTTACGCAGTATTTCCAGTAAAATAAAAAGAAGTGAGATAGTGAAGAAGAAGTTTCAGTCTGCTTGTGAAGCAGCTGGCGTGCCATCAAATCTAAATGCCATTCTTGACTGTCCAACGAGATGGAATTCCACACATGATATGATTGGATTTGGTTTAAAAGTGAGAGCGGGCATTGACATATTGTGCAGTTCTGTCACCGAATTAAATGATTTTCAAATCACAGCTAATGAATGGCAGGTACTCGAAAAATTACATAAATTTCTAATAAACTTTAAACTTTTAAGTACAAAACTTGGTGGAGACAAATATGTTACATTACCGCTAGTCATTGTATCATTCAATCTCTTGCTAGATAAAATTGAATCCATGGTAAAACAGTTAGATGAGAAACCTAATCGATCTGAAGTGGATGAAAGGCTCATTCTAGCTTTCCAAGCAGCTCGAGACAAAATGCTTAAACATTACAAGAAGAGCAACTGGATTTATTGTACTTCTTTAATTTTAGACCCAAGGCATAAGGCTCAGACTTTTGACCTGACAATGTGGGGGAAGCAACTTAAAACAGAAAGTCTGCGCAAGTTCAATGAACTTTATGAAGAATATAAAAGTCTACACTCACTGAACAAATCTCTGGAATTACCAGAAAAAGAAAATAAAGTATGTGATGAAGATGAAGACGTAATAGACTTTGATAAACTCTATGAATGTCCCTCGACGTCATCTGGATCTTGTCTTCAAGGCTTAGTGATAGACGAGTTGGAGGAGTACCTGAGAAAACCAAGAACTGCCAGCTCGGAAGACATTTTAGATTGGTGGAGGACGCATGAGACAGAGTATCCGATTTTATCGAAAATGGCCCGTGATTTTCTCTCAATACCTGCAACTTCAGTACCTGCTGAGAGGTTATTTTCTAAAGCATCATTAGTAATTAGAAAACATAGAAATAGGTTAAGTGATGAGTCAGCCAGATGGTTACTTTGTATTAATTCTTGGTCAAAAAAAATTATATAAAGTATCATAACCTAATGATAAAGCTGTTGATTTGTGTTGTATTTTATTTTTTATTCAAATAAATGATAAATCGTAAACTCTTTTATTAAATTTCTTATAAGTTGAGGGTTCAATCTCTTTCTAGACAGATAAGTATTGTTCTTTAAAATACAGTCAAGTTATTGTAATTAATTTGTTTTTTTACATGTTTTAGCAAATGTAAGCTTATAAATCATAAATGTTTATTAAGAAACAGTTACTTCCATGGAAAACGACATATAGGTCAGTTGATTTTTCGAATTTCTTATCAAATCTTCAGTTACTTATTAATCTGCTTGATCTTTACTATGGCTATGTTAATTCAAGCTCACAATGTTCCAATTCTAATACGTTTTTCTAAGATTTAAAGTAAACTTTAATAAATAGTAATAGACTAATAGGTAATTGCAAGACTTGCAAGACTCTTGCTGCAAGACCAAGACCAAGACCAAGACTGGGAGCGCAAGACCAAGACCAAGACCAAGACCAGGTGTATTGGCGCAAGACCAAGACCAAGACTGGCTAAGTCTCGTCTTGTTCTTGCATTTGGGCAACACTAGTGGGAACGCGTTCTAAATGTGTATCTATCTACAGGTACTTGTACATCTACCGATTTCCATAAAAGCCTGCTTTCAATCATATACTTTCATGCATATCAATTTCGATTACTTTATCATCATTCGATTACAGGCTAAATAACCGCTTAAGTACCTATAACAAGGAAAATAGATAGGTAGTAAAGATAACTTTCTTATTTTTCCACTTACCTTGAATATAAAGTATGCATTATTAAACAAATACAGCTACACTTTAAAAGTCAGATAAACTAGTTACGACAATATTTTTTAGAATTTATTTATTACTACTGAGACCCGCGGCGGCTTCCTACGAATTATTCTACACCATCTATACATATAAACCATTCGTATGAATGATGTTGATAAACTTTCGCGATTTGTACACATTATAAAATTATATATACCTACTACGGGTCTTAATCGCGTGAATAATTTAAGGTAAAATACCTTGTTTATTGCAGTCTACCCGTGACCACGGCCGTTGCAATACAGTCGAAACGCCGGGCAATAAACAAGGTATTTTACCTGAAATATTGACGTGATTACGACCCGTAGTATACATAATTTCATAAATGGTGAAAACCACATCAAAATTCGTTGAGTACTTTAGAAGATCTAAGCGTACAGACAGTGGGAAGTAACGTTGTTTTTTATTATTCTAGCGGACATCCGCGACTTCGTACGAAGATGTATTATACATTATCTATTGTTGAAAACAGTATTAAAATCTGTTGCGTAGTTTAAAAGATCTAAGCATTATAAGTATTATAAGGAGGATTTTTGTGTTTTTGTATGTCACGAATAAACTCAAAAATTGCTGGACCGATTGCAATAATTCTTTTTAAGAAAGATACATTATCGAGGAGTAGCACAGGCTATATTTTATTGTCTCAAAAAATTAGAGATCCTTACGAAAACTGCGTCTATACAAAGTGTGACAGAAAGGTGTGGTCATGTTCAAGGGTTGGTATGTACTCATGATATTGGGTGCACTACCTAATTTTATCAAAATCGGAGTAGGTACCCTACAATTAATATTTATTATTTTATAATTCGTTTATTTATGAGTGAAAAATGTTAATAATTTAAAAAAGTATGACTTAAAAATGTCATTCCATGCCATAATAATCCAATTGAATTTTGTACCAGGGGAGGTATAATTCTTATGCCATACGCCTTTCACTACTGAATTTTGACAAAAAGAAAATGCTATAACTATGTAATAATAATGCAACCAGCTATGGCACCATGGTAGGTGCAATACTCATAACGTACTCTATCCGCCGCTGAAATTTGACCACACCTTTCTGTTACACCCTGTATATAGTGGAGAAAATCCTAGTACCTAGTTAGTACTATGTAAAGATAAAGATGAAGAAAATAACAGACAGACAAACTTTTGCATTTATAATAAAACGATAAGATGTAGCAAAACGGTTTTAAAAGTGACAAGGGACTTTTTAAGGAGAACTTTGGGTTATGCCGAATGTAAAGAGGTCAATAACACCGTAAAAGTATGAAGTAGATAGGTATCAAAACTTTTGGGACCGAACAAGTTCTGAAACTGAATCAGTTTTGCGATTGTTATGGAAGCTTAATTCATAAGTATCAACTAAAATGTTGTAATATTTGTTAAATGATCTTGATATTCCTGAGTTAGGAAAAAGAGACGAATTATGATACAAGTAGTTCATTAGTTAGCGAGCTATCGCCAATCTCCGCCTCTTCTGAGCTATTAATATTAAACGTTTTAAAAATGTTTTATATATATATATATATATATATATATATATATATATATATTTTAAAAGACGACTCCCGCAGTCGGTGTCGTAGGGGACTTTACAAACATACAAGTCATGGACACAAAGTACACCCAGACTCAAGTAGAACAACAATTTGTGGATCACACAAAGTGGTGTCCCGTGTGGGAATCGAACCCACGACCTCTTGCGTAGCAGTGAGACACACTCCCACCGCGCCACCATGTTGATAAATTTTCGCGAATTGTACACACACACACACACACACACACACACACACACACACACACACACACACACACACACACATATATATATATATTGTTTACTGCCGTGGTCACGGGTATTCACGCGAGTAAGACCCGTTATATATATATATATATATTTTCATAATGTTGAAGGATGTTCAATGGCAAGAATATGTCAAACTAGCTGACCCGTGCCCACTTCGTTAAGCCAATGACACTCACAAATAACGTAGCTTTCTATTGGTAAAAGAATTTTCAAAATCAGTTATGTAGATCAAGGGATTACCCCCTACAACCTCACAAACTTTACTTCTTTGTAATATTAAGTAGTAGCTGTCCCGCGCAACTTCGTCTGCGTTATTTTTCCTGTTTTTGCAACATTTCTCATTGCTGCTCCGCTCCTATTAGTTGTAGCGTGATTTTATATAGCCTAAAGCCTTCCTCGATAAATGGGCTATCCAACAGTGAAGATTTTTTTAATTCGGAGTAGTAGTTCCTGAGATTATAGCGTACAAACAATCTATTCAGCTTTATAATATTAGTATAGATATAAGATAGATTATAACGCAACAATTATACCTAAATTAATCTAATTGCGAAGTAAAAAGTCAGACGGTTCATTGACCTTCTAACTTTAGTGTTCAATTAAATGCTAAAATGTAAGTAATTGATAACAGCTGTAAAAAATACATTCCTGAAAATAACATAAATTATTGATAAGTTGGTTAAAGGAATTAAGTCAAACACAATCAGCGAAGAGTCAGAATAACGTAGTGAAGTTACAATATCACAATAAACTAACATAAAAATATCGGTAAAAAAAGTGAATTGTAACGATACTACCTTAATAATTCTTAAACTATTATTTATTTTTTATCAACATACCTATCAGCCGGCTATAAACGGGGCATCAGCATAGATTTAGGACTAACTGAAACTGAATTAACTGGTCTCGTGGTTAGTGACCCTATCTGCTAAGCCGGAGGTCGTCGGTTCGGTCCCCACCCAAGATAAAACTTTGTGTGATGGCTTGATGAGCAAGACGGTTTATTCTGTGTCTGGGTGTAATTTATCTATAATATGTATGTATTTAGAAATATATAAGTATGTTTATCAGTTGTCTGGTTGATATAGTACAAGCTCTGCTTAGTTTGGGATCAGATGACGTTGTGTGAGTTGTCCCAAGATATTAATATTATATTGCTACAGTTTCCATACCCTCACGGAACCCTAAATAGCACCAATCAGTCTATTTTTTTCTATAGACTTATAAATACATCGCTCATGGTTCGACTAACGATAAACTCGGCCAAGGTCAAAATGAAGGACAAACAAGCGAAGGGAGAGATACATGAATATTAATCAAAGGAGATGCATTCAACTAAGTACCTTTGGATCAGCCAAGGATTTTGCTCTCAAGGTCCTATGAAGAAAGAAGCTATTTTCGTTTGAGTTTCTTATTCTTTGTTACGTTTTCAAGTTGTTGTTATTTTGAGAAAGTACCTAGTAAGTACCTACTTGATATTTGAGAACACATAGTGACTTCATACTATTTTATTTAAATACTATGTAGTTGATCCGCGCAACTTCTTCGCCGTGAATTTTCCGCGTTTTTGCAATATTTTTCATTGATGCTCCGCTCCTATTGGTCGTAGCGTGATGTTATATAGACTATAGCCTTCCTCAATAAATGGACTATCCAACAATGAAATATTTTTTCAATTCAGACCAGTAGTTCCTGAGATCATCGAGTTCAAACAAACAATGAAACAAACAAACTCTTCAGCTTTATAATATTAGTATAGACTAGCTATCCCCGCAACTTCGTCTGCGTAAATTTTCCCCGTTTTTGCAACATTTCTCATTTCTTATCCGACCCTATAGGTCGTAGCGTGTTGGTATTTGGCCTTCCTCGATAAATGGGCTATCCAACAGTGAAAGCATTTTTCAATTCGAATCAGTAGTTCCTAAGATTAGGTACCGTGTTGGTAATATTAGTACAGATTAAATTAATAAAACGTCTTTAGTTTATCTTGAAAGGATCACAGAAGAATGCTAAGAATTATTAAAAACAAGCAGGTCAGAATGACTTAGAACAAGAGTATTATATTATGAATGACTCATACTTATTTAAATAGAAGTAGGTTATCGTCATATCAAAATAAAAGTATAATGTCTGTTTATTGTTTAGAAGTCACAACAAAGGTATCAGGTATCCTCTCAGGTAACAATTTGAAACAAACGGAAAATATTATATTAATAACAAAATAACATCTTCCTACACATATACTTCTCCCGCACCATCGAAACAGTAGGTATGATAAATACCTATTTAGATAGAACAGACAAAAAACCGAAGTAGATAAATTTGTAAAGAGATAATTGAGATACAAAGTTGATGATGAAAAAGTTATCATTGTGCATATTAACAAAACCTTGGTAGATCGAATAAAAACTGCACTTTGTAATTCTGAAATCTACCTACTACCGTATGTCACAGGCATTTTACTCAAAAACTACACACTGTATATTTAGAGTATAGGTGTATTGTACGAGCCGTTACTTAGTTCGATACTTAAACAACAAAAATAAATATTAGAAAAAAATACACTGATTTAATTTTAGCTAACATCTACGTGTGGCACATAATTCGACAGGTATTTTAAAACTTTTTTGATTAAGGAAATATTTTCGGAAATAATCGTCTTTAAGTTATTGCTGAAAAACTGCGCTTCTCAACAAAAAGACATAAGTGATATGAAGATACGCTAATTTTTTGGTGAACTTTTTCAGATCGTAATTTTTCATATGTACTTAGTGCATTTCTTTGTAGTGATAGCTGCGGAACCCTACACTAAGCATGGTCCAATATGCTCTTGCCCAGCTTTTTTACCTCTTTAACCCTATGACTTATTATACCTACCTGCGCCTACGTCGTAAAAGCCTAGCATACCAAGATCTTTTTGTAAGATTATAACAACATAATTATTTTTCTCTGAAGTGTTTCTCTCCACGCGTTTCGCGTTATTAAAAATAGTTTATTCACTTGTAGCATGCTACACTTCTGATTGTTTGACTTACTGAGTTGACAGAATTGACATGCCTCAATTTTTACCAATATTTGCCAAGTTCACGAAGCAATATTTAAAGATTTTTTCTTGTATTTGACTAAGTTTGGCCTACACGCAGGGTTGCCAACTACGCTTCAAAAAAACAGTATTATACTTTATTTCGCTTTAAAATACAGTTCTAATTTTAAAAAATATATACAAAATACTGTTTTTTACTAAATTTTATCAAAGGACCAAAACGTTGTTTTTGAGTAATGGCAAAAAATTATGTTATTTATTAGTAAGCACCTTTACACTATATTTTTTGTACAAAAATATGCCAACCCTACCTACACCAACGACTGTGGAAAACCATTTTTTTTTAACTCAATGATACTTTGTTTTCTGTGGTTAGTTGCTCAAACGGTACAAACTAAAATGTTATGAGTTACGACGGAAACGCAACGAGATACCTACTTCAATTTAAAATTCTTTAAAAATAAGCACGTAAACAGTGTTATACATCGCTGTTTATAAAGTGGCTACGTTACTATAATTATGTAGATATATAATTACTACGTAAGTACAATACGAGTATATCATTGCATAAGTGATTCAGACGTCTCATAAAATGGCCTTAATTCTGAAAGAGATGATAACATCATAAACATAGTCATCACATCACACACTATACCTTACGTTCTCAACATTGTTCAATAAATATTTCAATGTACTACTACTACTAAAGCTGTAAGTTGAGCTCCTTGCGGGACTGACTTAGGCACCTGTCTCATCAATAACGAGATGAGCGAGAAGCGAGTAGCGATATCGCTCAAGAAACGTACAAAACATGTATATTGTAGATCTCGTCATTCCCGTTCGTGTAAACAAAAGAGATGCAGTATAGAGTGAGTACTCTACAGCAGCGTAAACACTCAGCGATCAACTATTAATATGTATCTCTTTTGTTTACACATTTTGTTTTACACGTTTATCTATATAAGTATGTACGTGTCTTAAGCGTTAAAATCGCTGCTCGCTACTCTTTTTCTCGCCGTTGGTCGGACAGGTGCCTTAGCCTAGTGCAAGGAGTCATATAAAGTATTTTTTCTTTCATGTTTTTTTTTTTTAAATAATCTTATTATTATTATTATTACTTACAATTATATAGGTACCCAATAAAGACTATACAGACAAATTTCAACCGTATCTAATAAATAATCCAATTAGGTAGGTATATCGCTATCATACCATAAAGCTAGTTATGACTATGATAAGTTAATACATTTTATCAATGATAAACATTATAACCACCAATAAGTGCTTCCTTGGCATTGTTTCCCTGATTTTGGCTACATTCTTGTTTGTAAATACTACAAACATAAAAGCTACGTGCCGCAAACCATGTTTACAGACGGAGTCAAAGAAACTAATATGGGACACCTGAACTGAATTAGTAATTATAGCCTCATGCATGACCATGTAATGTTTGCAATGAAGTAACCGGTTTTAACAACCCATCCTAAACATGTCACAACATGTAACGTGATGACAAGATTACCTTTCAATACAACACTAGGGTACAGATGTACAATACAACACTATCTATCAAATAAAAAAGTTAATAAAAAAAGAAAATTCAATTTGAAAAAAGAACGCTTCATAAGTTTCGAAAAAAATCGTACCTGTTTGGCGCCGGTATGTCGGAGGCGCGGGGCGAGGGAGGGGTGCGTGCCGGTGCGGGGAAGGGAGGAGTGTGACAACTAGTAACGAGTGAGGTCAAGCCGGTGCATCGAAACGCGAGGGATGGGAAAATTAACGAATGTTGTTATGTTTAAGTGTGTTTTGTAACGGTAATTGGGTAGTTGACTACGATAAAAGTAAATAATTTTAAAATGCTCTGAAAATAAGTGCCCTTTTACAATTTAACATTTTTTTTAATTTGAAAGCATGAAAACGAATCCTAAAAGTAATGATTTGACGATAGGAACTTATGACGTCACAGGTTGTTATTCCATATACATTTATATAGAGCTTGTCGTTTTGACATTTTATAAAAAGATACTGAATTGACTTGAGAGTCAACATCCTCATTGTAAAGCTGGTAGAGCTGGTAGAGTTGATATACCTTATATATATAGGTATAAATACCTATTGTATAGAACAGAGTCACGTAAACGGCTTCCATATAAGTAATTAAGTACTTATAATTTAATGATAATGGGAGCGTACAGTTATCTGAAGCTATCATTGCGCAATTTTAATATGGAACTTGCGAAATTAAATAACGGAAACTACACTTAAAAAAAAAACCATCACGTGTGTTATAAACAATGAAACACTAACTAAGAAACTTAACTAACTAACACTTCTAAGAAACAGGAAGTAGAAATAAAAATCACCACGCGGTTGAAATCAAAAACTAACAAAGCGCATAAAACGTGAAAAGTAGTTTACAATGCTGCACTAAAACAACAATAAAAACTACAAACAACATGGTGTTATCGCACAATACCCAACACTAGTGAGGTCAGAGAGAGGAGAGGGGCGCCCCTCACCCCCCCTCGCACCCCGCCGGCCGTATAAAGCCGCGCCCCCACACGCGCGCCGCGTCTATCGTCCCAACGCCACCGTGTAGTTCGGTCATACAACGACCGCAATACCACGCGCTAAATAATTTGTGAAAGTGTTGCTTATAAAACGTGATTTCTCGAGTGAGAGTACTTTGCCGCGCCTAAGAATTAAGAAGGAAGACGCGTCGCCTTCGCAATCTATCGTAATAAGTGTCGGTGGGGGAATTGTCTCGTGTATTTGAGCGTGGAGAGGGGTTCAATGGAAGCAAGGTTCGTGACCTGCCGGAGTTTCCAGCAGATCAAGCCGCCTGAGAAGAGCCTCGCGCCGTCACCGCCGACGGTGAAGGGGCTCCTATCTCGTTTCGGGAGTCAGGCACAGGCTTTGTTCGCGCCCAAGAAACCCCGCTTCGGTTCGTCAGTCGCTATACACAAACTCCGTGAGACCAAGTGGTTTAAACATGATGAACAAAACATATTATGCGCCGTCCTCGAGACAGGATTCATACTCGAGGTGCGAGCTGAAGACCCGCTGCCAGCGGACTCTATATTGTCACCAGATTATCACATGTACGCAGTTGCCATGTGGAAAAAGGGTAAAGGTCTGTACAAATTTCTTATCAATTGTATCGTAAATCAATAATTAGAGTTTTGTTGCAAATTTTCGAGTAGTTTTTCGCATCGTAAGTAGGACGCTACGATAACGTACGCTTGATGTGTGTCTCGGCGCGAGACTAAATAAAATTGGCACAGTTCACACACGGTCACATATAACGAGATGAATTTACAATTTATGTAAATAATTTATATTCATTTACGGCTATAATGTGAGCATGCGTGATACGTATAACATACTTAAAATGTACTAAACGTCAGCGATTCCAACATCGCGTTTGGAAAGGGCAAAAGCCTTGGGTTTCTCGTATAAAAATACTCGATAGTCGATGGAATTCCGCGGTCGATGCCTCGGCGATCCGGTTATTAATTGGAAATTCTTCTTCCGACAGAAAAAACAAAGAACCCGGAACAGATAGATGTGTACACCGTACAACAAAAAGGTGTGCGAAAACGTGTCGTGAAGACAACATTAGGTGCCTTTTGGAAGAAGGACTCCGTGATACGCATCAACAACGTGGATGACAAACAGGAGACGCCAAACAACGAAAAAGATATCAGAGCCAAGGTAAACATCTTAGCGAATATTCGGAAGTCCACGTTTCCAATTCCAGTATTTACTAACTAAACACGTTTTGTTTCGAAATTTACATTAATTCCCACGCCACACTAACAGCACATACTAGACTCACGTTTATCAAGATAAATTGAAATATCTTTGATGTTATATAATTCCGTCTAGTGGATAAATAAATAAGCAAACTAGTTTTATCAATTGCATTCTGCTTGATATGTATACGATGACATAACGGAACCCCTTCAATAATCCAATATTATTAATGCCGAGGCTAGAACTTGCTCAGAACTTTAGTAATTGCACATAAATCAAACAGTCTATACTCGTACATTAGTATTACCACAGTCTAGTCTAAATGTTTGAACAATTGTAATCGTGTATCGTTGTTTAAAGACTTGTTGATTTCAAATCGAAGTTATGGCCTCGATTCAATGCAAATACCAGTACTTATCTCTGAACGTAACAATAGAATTACTTAATACAAACATCTGTGTTATCTCCAAAACGCTCTATCAATTCTAATCTTCTATCACTTCTTGGACTAATCTTTAAAGTAATGCATGATTAAATTCCAACCTTTGATGGTTTATCAATTCTTTCTATCGAACTTAGACGTTCTTCTTCAAATACCGTAGGCTTGCGTCAGAATTGGAAACTCTCGTTTCAGATAGCGAAAGCCTCGAGAGGGCTTTCGTTTATTGGAAACTGTGGGCACGGTTGAACAGTGGAACAGCTACTAAGGAGCTTCTACTGATTGCAGCTGGATATGGCAACTAAGTCAAGGTTCGAGAGGAACTGGCACAATACCCTGCATTTCGTCCACTGGTGCAGATATGGAGAAACACCGCAAGAGGCTCGCATGAGACAGGTAAATTTGCACACTCTAAATTACCACATCTAACTTTAGGGACCAACAAACGTGATTCACGTTCACGTGTATAGATAAAACGTGTTTTTTTTTAATTCAAAGTTTTGATTTTAGAATTCTTTTTAACTTTTTTAATGCATGCTAGTGCATGACCGCAAGTGGTAGGAAAGTCGTTACAACGTTTAGTTGCTACAAACACGTTTTAATGGCGACACTATTCACCCCAGTACATTTTACGTTACATCAAATCGTAAAGTGCTTTTTTTATTTAGCTTTATGTGTAAGACTAAGCCGGTTCTATTTAAAAATGAGGAGTTGTATGGGGCATCGAGCACATCGAGACTGGCGATCATTCATCATGCATGTGGCACTGATTGGGTCCGGAAAATACAAAAAAAGATCGCACATAGAAGAAATTTTGTTACAGATCAGCTTAACGACGTCGAAAACACCTATGATTATCATCTTTTGATGGTAATTGTTGAGGCGCTTTGGACCCTTACAGCTGGCAAGAATAACAATACCGGTGAGGTTTTGAATTTTAACAGATTGGTATAAGTCGAGTAGGACCTTTGTACCTTTTAAATGTGTTCATTTCATTCAATTGTGAACGCGTCGACTGCCCCATTGTGTATACCTGTTGAATTACATTAGAAAATGTAAACTTTGATCGCAGACAAGTTTACGTAACAAAAATATGCGAAGGCCGGTCATAAAATGTGCGTAAAGGAAATAGGTATACTTTATATTGTAGAAACAATATCAAACATCAATATGCGTTTTAAAGTAGGTAGACTAACGCGAAGTAATTAGACCGTAGACTGTTGAACTTATTCACGAGGTATTAAATCCTATTCATAAAGTTTTGTAGGTTAACCGCAGTAATACAGAATGATTTTGTTGTTTTTTTTTATTGTCCGAATAGTACCGTCGTAAATGATTTTATCCACTTAATCTACTTTCATGTTTTTTTTCTGTTTTCTCTTTTATCAATTGAATTACTAGTTGGTTACCTTTAATATAAATTCATCATGAAAATTAGTTCACGGTCAAATTCAGTACCCCTTTTATTATGTTTGTTGAAGATGTCATTCAGCGATATATTACTTTTATCATTGTTTAGACAAATGGATGGCATTATAACAGATGTAAATATACACTATAATTGTTAAAGACATTAAGTGCAGCTATATTTAGAGACGTGTGTTTACGTCAATCATTTTAGATAAACTTAGTAAAATGTAAAATACATAAAATACAAGTATAATGTTTAGATAAACTTAGTAAAATGTAAAATACAAGTATAATGTCTATCTACGTTAATGTGATTAATATGTAGATAAGCGGATTTTCCTTTATAACAGAAAAATCGTCATATAAAATCAATTTTCCTTGATATTTAAATAATGCATGACTCACAAGTTTCGTAATAGTTATTAATATTTCAAAAAATATAATTGAGAATAAATGACACAAAGTGGAGCAATTTATCTCTCTTTAATTAATATTCAGCCACAATTACTTAAATATGTAAATATGTATATACAAAATTAATGTGAAATATCGACATAATGTGTAACCTGCTTTGAATTGACGTATGTAAGAGGTGTTTGAACCTTTAGACTCATGACTTATCTTCTAATTAATTCATGGGTTTAAACATTCCGAAGTTATACATTTTTTAGGAATTTACAACGCGTCACCTGTGCCTATTTAATCATTATTTACATAAAAAATCAATATAACATCTTTTTTAATAATTTAAACTCAAAGTAAAAAAATATAAAAACAAAATATTAAATAAAAAGTGTTATAAAAGGAGATGAATTAAAAATGGATTAGATTAGATTGTTTTAATAACAATGATCCACTTATAAGATTTAATGAAGATGATGACAATTTTAATAAGAATTTATCACTAGTCGTCGTCATAAAACTTTCTCAAATTGAGAATGTGGCTAAACTAGTAAAACTGGAAAAACCGTTTATCAATAGTCAACGTAATGTAATTCTTGAATTGTTTATTTCTTTAAACATACCATAATATTGTCATTCAAATGCATTGTGCGTCAATGCGGTTGGAAAAGGTGATACAAAGTATAAATAAGGAAATTTGAAATTTACAATATTTCTTATTGGGATTTAAGGAAGGGCAATCGTCAATAATATATATTTTATTAGTGGATGCTTCAGTCGTAAATGCCAATAAAAGACGATAATCAATGTATTTATCAAGTCTTACGACATAATTTAATGAGTATTAAATATATAGATAACAATTAAAAATAAATAACTGCGTAGTATTGTCATAGTTAATACAGAACAAGTTTTTAGAAGTAATATCAGTTAGCAGTAACTGCCGGATACCGGTGATAACTGGTTCGGATCAATAGATAATTGCCGTAGACATTGCACACAAATTGTCTAATATTATGCTATTCCAATAAATGAGATCGCTAGTCAATTACTTAATTAGTGGTTTAGAAATTCTTATGCTGAATTGTAACAGCATTTGAATTAGGAATGACCTAGAAAATGTCGTTTCGTAATCGGTTTTTGTGACGGGACAAAGTCTTTGAACCGTCAAAACTATTTACGAATATTTAAAAGTAGCTTGTCATTTTGTCAATTTATTGAGCGTTTTTATTTTTATTCTATTAGACTATTCTGCACATTTTTTGATGACATGATTGTAATTATGTTATTAACATCATTTATTAATAGTACTTAGATTAATTCTAAAGAATGTTAATCGAAGAACGGACGTCATATTTGTAAATACCGAATAAAATATTATACGTTCACTAATCATATTTTCTTAATGACATGGCTTCTATGTTACGTAACTCGATGTAACATTGTAAATAGGTACACGTAACGTAACTGCAATACAAAACGACATAGGAGTGACTAATGCGTCCTAATGGCGACGCTGACCTTTCCCACCTGTCGTAAATATCGATAATACACGAACATTATCCATAGATAAAGAAATTCTTTACATTTCATTAATTGCAAACGTCATTATGACGCCCAATTTTTTTTTTTAAACCGTTACATTTCTTTGCAATTCATGCCCAATGCAAAGTGCTTTAGATGTTCTTTATGTTGTTAAATTTCGTAGATAGAATCATTCGTCATTGTTTTCCTTTTTTGTTTTTTTTTTGTAACTACTAACTTGTGAGTGGCTAGTGACAATACTAAACCGATCTGTATTCAAACCTCTTGGATTAGTAAACATTCTTTAGATTAATATATCCAATTTATTTGTTACAGATAAGCGAGTCATTCAAATGGGGTAATGTCGGCATGAATATGGGCGTAATGCTAGTCAGTCAGAGCTACGGCCGTGAAAAGGCTAAATCTGTCTGAGAAATGCCTTCCAGCGGGACCCATTCCGCTGGCAAATACTCCTGTTACCCTTGCTTCTGGCCAACGCCCAAGAAAATTGACACCATCTAAGTGAATTTGGTTTTGGAATCGCCTTTTTGAATTGGAAGAGTTTTCATTTGGAATGAAGTTTCTCGACGGATTTGGAATGGATTATAATGTTTACATTTGGAATTGTCATGCATTTCTAAAACTAAATATTTATGTGTTCAGTAACGCAGTTTCTGGATTGTAAAGATTTATATTTAGAATTTTCATTCCAAATTGAACAGATATCAATTTGGAATTTCATTTTTGTATTGGAAATACTTCAGTTTGGAGTTTAATTCCTGAGACGATCGGATATTATTTAAGTAATATGGTTTAAATCTCTATGTTCCTTCTAAGAATTTCATTATTTGTATTCCTATTTGTTTTGTTGTCTTTCCTGCCAGTATATACTTTGACAACTATTATTATTTGGATATCAAATTGCTGGGGCATCTTTCACAAATTTTGTTAAATTTACGTGGACCAAATTTAAAATTTTGGCTATTTATTTAGACAACAATTTAAATATTTCTACTTTTAGAAAAACATTAGAAATGTAGATAGTAAATAAATGCAGTCCTCGTTAAATCTGGTTATAATACCGCCTAAATATTTTAAAAATTATATAATATTGTGAAAGTGGCCCTCTATAGCTTTAATTCGAATTTATATAACGAAAATATATAAAACATTCCTGTTTATAAAAGAAAAAGACGCTCCTCGGCTCGTATATAAACTTAACTTTATGCTAATATTAAACTTTTTTAATATTTAACTTTGTATCTGTCTGAGAGTGGCAGCCCTAGTCTTACGAGTATTTGTAACACTTTCTGATTTAAATAAGACTGTTTTGTTTTCTAATTTGGAATTTAATTTTTCCAATTTTGCCTTTGGAATACGACTTTGTTTCTGGTAAACCGCTCAATGTAAATTGAATTAGTCAAAAATAAAGTATTGAAATGTTGTCCAACCGTTGTCTGGTTGGAGTAAAAAAGTATTTTAAACTATATAGTTTATGCGACCTAATTAATGTTAACTGTGACGGAATGACTGTTGAGAGTTGTACTTGTGTATGGTTATACGTTTTATTTATAATGAAGCATTTTTATGAATAAATGATTACTTTGTAATGTCATGAGTTTTATTTAAGACATACTCAGATTACTTACCATTCCTTTAAATAAATATCAAAATAATGTAATAATTTTCGACTAAATCTACACTCAGCCCAGGTCAAGTTCAAAACAAGTTGTATATTAGCTCTTTAGTCAAAATATACATATTGGCAACATTCCCAGCGATTTTATGTGTGTCAAGGTATAGTCTAATAAGATAAGATGCGACATAAAATGACCAGATTTTATTATTGTGTACAATTATGAGCTTCATTTCTCCCTTCGTCTTTATTTGATTTAGTAAATTCTACAATACCAAGGGACTGTATACTACTGTACCGTACTAGTATTAAAAATGCGAAAGTTTGAATGGATGGATTTCTCACAACGGGTAATCGGATCTGGATAAATCTTGGCACAAAGATAGATTACAGTCTGGAATAGCAGAAAGCCTACTTTTTACCCCGGAAAACGTTCCCAATAAATAAATTTGTTTTTCAAAGTATTTACGCATTCGAAGTGGCGGCCAACAGCTAGTAGTAGTATATTTTCAATTAATTTCGACCAGATACGGCTTTCACACAAACAGCAGCACGATTAGATTTCACTTTTCAAAGAAAGACCAACCTTTAAGATTTAAGACATAGGGTTCTAAGTAGTAAATAACTTGGGAAAGGAACATAGTTCCCCGTTTAAGTGGAGGCTCTAAAGCAACTTGTTTACACAATTTTGCGTGGAAATTACTTGCAGCGACATCTAGTGAAAAGGTAAAGTACTGTATAGAAACTGTTTCTCCCTTGTGTCTACATGGTTGATACTCAAACTACATATAAAAGAAACAAAAGATTTAATGACCATACCCCTGACATACACTTTGAAGGTCTATCAAATTATGCACTTTACTTATTTTTGACAATGTTGTTGTTAACAAAAACATTGAAATGTCAGTTATCGCCTTTAGTCTTTTATCTTACTTTATCTTAAAATATTAGTGTAAATGTATGAAATATATATCTGTCTGTTAATTTTTATTTGTAATTATAGGTATGAGTAGCTCAGATGATGCTTTAAACTTTGTTTGGTGGTAAAAGTTTTAGACTAAAGGGAATTAAAGTCAAAACAGTAAAAAATCAAGCAAAAATCACGATGACAAATATTGTGCAAAGAAAAATTGCATGCGTAGAATGCCAAAAGAAAAGATTTGCATGAAAGAATCTGATGCCAGAAAATTTCGCGACTAATTGACTATGTTTATTAATAGACGGTACAATTGATAGTGGACTTTGTAACTTTAAGTACGTAGGTACGTAATTGTAAAATGCACGAATAAATAATACTGACAAAAAATATATCACATGTTTGTACCGTTCTAAAATTGCAACTTTTGTGTAACTGTATGTGTGTTGTTTAAGGATAATGTTGAATGACCGAATACATTAAATCTAATACGCAGTTTGTTCTCGTGGTAGATTACGGACTGTTTACGTACCTAACTACATATAATCTCAGTGAGGACGCCCAGGGGAAACATTCTAAAGTTTTTTATTTATTATTTTTTACTAAATAAAATCAATAGGTAACAAAAATTTGTTTACCTTTTCTATCTTTGTTTTTGTACCTGGGACTTCCCAATCAAGTAATATAAAATGGTAAATCAGTACTGGAACTCCCCTAGAAATAGGTAAGTAGCATAGGTAGGTAGTACCTACACTTATCTATGTCTAGGGGAGTTCCAGTACTGATAGCAACCCAGGTCGTCTCCATTATCTAAACTAATATTATAAAAGTGAAAATAACTCTATATATCTGTCTGTCTGTTACCTTTTCACGCTTAACCGATTTAGATGCAATTTGGCAAGGTTATAGTTTTATTCCCGGGGAAGGACATAGCTTTTCTCACGATCATCCGACATTCACGAAGGCGGAGCTGCGCGAAAGCCAGATAAGTTATATTGCGTTCTATGTAAAGTAAAATTTGCACCTCATTTGTTTAAAAAGCTAATGCGTAGGTACCTTACACATAAAACCTTTTTTTTTCAAAAAAATCTAACCGACTTTAATCACGGTCGATTTATTGAGTAGTTTCGTTGTCTGTCTTCGAACCTCATCATCAGTTATTTACGAAATGTATATGGGACAGAAGCGATGGGTTCAAATTTTCCTAAGGTAACTCGATACAGAATAATATTTTGACGTACGTATAATATTAGGTAACTACAATTCCAAGGGAAGCCGAAAAAAATGGTGTTCGAATGAGGTTTATTGTGAAATAAACCTCATTCGAACAAAAAAATAATTTTGAAAATCCGTCTATATATGACGGGGTTATACCCGAACATCCATAAAAAAATACAAACAATTGAGAGCCTCCTTTTTATAATCTTTAAAACGATTGAACTAATTTTTAACAAACGAAGCTGAGAACCATTCTGATTAAACTAGCGTTGTGTAGTACACTAAAGTGGGTCTATTCATTCAAGAGCTATGAGAGCAGATACAGATACACACTTTAAACTTGCAACACCCCTTGTTTTGCGAAGATTTTCTTAACTAACATACTATAGACTTATGGAGCTATAAGTGTCTGAAAATCAAACATTTTTATTTTTAATTATTTTAAAAAAGAATTAGAACAAAAAACATTATAAAAATGATCAGTTGGTTACGCTTTTTTAGGTATAGATAATCAGTTTTTTAATTCAGACTTTAAAAGATACCCACATCGTCATAGTAACAGTACGAAGATAAATGAATGATAAATCCTTTAGTGGTATATAAACGTAGGTAGATACAATAAATTATCAAGATTAACGTGTCATTGTACTAAGGTTAATTGAGTTTATGTGTATAATATTAATTTATGACAAAATCTAACTAGCTCAAGGATAAATATAAAAATCTTCATAAAGATGAGTCGAAAATAAACTATGGTTATGGTTGATGCACAGAATGGCGTTTTTTTTTCGTGTATATTTTCATGCTACTAGAGTGGAGAATTCCATAGTATCTGACATCAAGCAAAGAAGTGAGCAAGAATGTTAGTCCTTTTGTGATGTTCAACACTATTGCAAATAGGTTGTCCCTAGTATTGTAAATAGTTTCACCACCAGAATGTTGTGCTAGGTATCTGACATGGAAGATGCGCCGAGGAACTCTTCAATAAATTACCTCAATCTATTGCACAAAATAAATACACTTACTACGGCTACGGAAGTCTCGGGTTCGATTCCTGAGTCTGGATTCAAATTTTTCTATCTTTAAAAATGCAATTATTGTATTTGTAAAATAAATACAAACAAAAGTTTACTAAAATTACAATAAATTGATCAAATCTGAGAAAACAGTACCCAGTTTGGTCGTATGGAACGGAAGGTGTACAGTGGCTGCTGGTCACGATTTCAATACAAAGTCTTGCGATTATGAAAATATATATATTACGGGTCTTAATCGCGTGAATAATTTAAGGTAAAATACCTTGTTTATTGGCCGAAGTTGCGACCGTATTGCAAAGCAGCGGTAGCTTAATGGCTAAGACATCGGTCTCGCAATCGTGAGGTCACGGGTTCGAATCCTACCCATTATACTACCGACGTGAACCCACTCCTAACACAAGCCATTGAGCTTAGCTGGAGGGGTTACCAGGATTGCTAGTAATGTGGGACCACAATCCCACATTGCTAAATTATCTTTAAACAAAAAATAAAAGGCCGTGGACGGTAGACTCATTTTATCAACATTTAAAGTGTTGCGAGTTCAATTCCCGCACTAGACATTACTTTGGATGCTTCACAAATTGTTTTTTGACTACTTTGTGTCTGTGATTTACTAATATAGACATCTCAGCGACCTATGTACTTTCCCTACTGCAAGAATTGTCTTTAAAAAACCAATATTCAAGGCCACGTTAGTATCATAACACCTCACAGTCCCTAAATCAGTTAATATTATCTATTAAGCCATAAGTAACTTCCTCAGTTCCGAAGGCCGAGGCCATAACTCACAAACTAATATTTATAAACGTTTGTTTTGTACACGTGTTTACAAGTCATTATTTGATAGTAATTCGTGTACTACATGAGATTCAAGGCCAATATTGTTATTAAATGTGATGTAGCGTAATTATTTTGACAAGCATTTACAAGAATGAATATTTTTTCATAGTCGCTCTCATTTTGATCCGAAGAAAACAAAATCACGTGTTTGTGTGTCTGTCCATTTATAAAGAATCTAGTAGCACAAATAAATAGATATTGGTTTTTTTAACTAAAAAACTAAAAACACGTGTTTGTACCATGCTTACCTACTACAATGTAAAACAATGTAGGTTCCAAAAATTGGTACAACGTGCAACGCCATCTATCCAGTTTAGACCACTGTAACTTCATACTTCAAATCTATATTAATATTATAAAGCTGAAGAGTTTGTTGGTTTGAACGCGGTAATCTCAGGAACTACTGATCCAAATTGAAAAATTGTTTCACTGTTGGATAGCCCATTTATCGAGGAAGGCTATAGGCTATATACGGAGCGAAGCAGCAATGAGAAATGTTGCAAAAACGGGGAAACATTACTCAGACGAAGTAGCACGGGACAGCTATTAATCTATACTAATATTGCTAAAGAGTTTGTTTGAATGCGGTAATCTCAGGAAGTATTGAGAAAAATGACGAAGATGAAGTTGCGCGGGACAGCTAGTAATTAATAATAGTTTGGATTCAAAGTTGCATGTTACAAAAATGTAAAAAACAAAGAATATCAGCCCTTACTGACTAAGCATTTTACATACAAAGTCACATTTAAAAAAATCATACATGAAGGCTTATTATCGTATAATTACTTTTGATATAGGGCCATGACATGAGTCAAGATCAATTAATTACATTGAGATAATTAACCTTCATTCGATTATCAGGTCCATTCTTATATTGCGACATTATTACTATTATATATATTTCACTTTATATAAAGCTTTTTTTCTTATTTCAAGGGCAAAAGTTAAACATTGACTGGTATCATTATTATCCGTATGTAATTTATTATAATTTATAAATACAAAAAGTCAAGGGTTTTAAAATGTTTACCACTCGAAGGAAACTAAAAGTAAGTTATGAGGTTACATTTGTCACTTAACATTAAAAAAAAATAGGCCTGCATTTCTTTCCGTGATGTATAAAACAGTAAAGCCTTTATTTAGAAGTGCAAAATGTATCCAAAATACAGAACACCAATGGCTTTATGGATAAAATAGGTTTCTAACCATGGTGAAGTCAAAAGAAAACTTATTGTTTTTAAACTTTTTACGATTTTTATACATATTAGATATATTTCGGGACTTAAACGCGTGAATTATTTAAGAACCTTTTATTCAGGTGTAATTTCTAATCGTTCTTTGTTCAGTTTGTATTCGTTTGTCTTAAACCGATCAAATAAAATATACAAACTGTCGAAATTAAAATTGATGTATGCAAAATTAATCATATAATTTACACTACCGATAAATCTAAACAGCACAGTCTTTTCAGCCATGAGAATAGATCCTCTCTTTCACTTTTTAATCCCTGCTCAGGTTATCTTATAAACATAGATGACACTACTTGTGACCATTTTACAAATTTACAGTTCGTAAAATGAGATATCACTATTCGTTTTTTGAAATCAAATTACTCCCCGTCCCTCTACGCTTAGTTTTTCTAAACTAGGCAAAGGATTTTGATGCTGTTTATAATAATAATAATAATAAAAATCATTTATTCACTTAGGAAGCAAAATACTACTACTACTACTTGTGAAAAGTCGATTCTACATTGACTGGTAATGCCTGTTCGCAAACAATAGGTAAAGCCCGAGAAAAGAATAGGCAATAAAAACTAATGGCCACTCTTTTCAAATTGCCAATGTTTACAATATAGGTATCTATACTAATATTATAAAGCTAAATAGCTTGTTTGTTTGTTTGAACGCGATTATCTCAGGAATTACAGGTCCGAATTGAAAAAAATGTTTCACTGTTGGATAGCCTATTTATCGAGGAAGGCTATAGGCTATATAACATTACGCTACAACGAATAGTAGCGGAGCAGTCATGAAAAATGTTGCAACAACGAGGAAAATTTACTCATATGAAGTTGCACGGGTCAACTAGTTTATTATATAGGTATAATACATGCAAATTATGTGCGAAGTCAGAGCAGGCCGCTTGTTATATGTATATCACGAGCATACTGCTCTCATAACTGCCTCTGTGGCGCGGTGGGAGTGTATCCGACTGCTACGCAAGAGGTTGTGGGTTCGAACCCCACCCAGGATAAAACTTTGTGTGATGAGTACGATGGTTTATTCTGTGTCTGGGTGTTACTTATCTATAATATGTATGTATTTAGAAATATATAAGTATGTTTATCGGTTGTCTGGTTTCCATAGTACAAGCTATGCTTAGTTTGGGATCAGACAGCTTTGTGTGAGTTGTCCGAAGATATTATTATTATTATATGTGTATGTATGTTTGTATAAAACATCTCGTGTTTTGGTACAGATATAGCAATGTGAAGTTTAATTGTCTTATGTCATATCTAATCTCTCGCTTGTTTAATGTCAAAAGTTCGTAATACGGGAATTTTCCTACGGAATAAAATTAAACATTCATATTTATAATATACACATGTTTATAAAAGTCTGAAAAGGCGTCTAGTCTGTCTGTTTATCTTGATATGGATTTATTGTCTAGATAAAATTTGATGTGTTTTGTTGAACAATTTAGATAATGTCTCGAAAGGATTTGCGTATAGGTACTATAGTTATATTATGGTGCAAAATCTGTTTGAATTATTATGGCATAAATGTTTTGAATTGTTGATACTAACTGTTTAATTTTTTTTTCCTAAAAAAGACGACTCCCGCACTAGGGTACAAGCCCTGTGTCACGGGGACTTTACAAACATACAAGTCACGGACACAAAGTACACCTAGACTCGGAACAACAATTTGTGGATGACACAAAGTGGTGTCCCGTGTGGGAATCGAACCCACGACCAGCAGTCCAAGCGTAGCAGTCAGACACACTCCCACCGCGCCACAGATTAAAATATCGTGTTTAATATACTTAGATATTTTCGATTGGTTGATTTGAAACCAGCTACAAACATTCAGTATTATGCGTCTGAACCACTCACCCTGAACTAAATGCTTGATTTTGGGCATACTTTCTTTTACACGTAATATTTATTAAACATACTAGCTGTGTCCGCGTAAAGTTGCAGCGCTGCTCTATAAACGTTAGCGTGATGTTAAAAAGTCAAAGTTACTCTTTACATCCTCAGCTGTCCGACAGTGAGAAAGTCCCGTTGAAATCCGTCCAGCCGTTTCGGAGATTAACCGGAACAAACAGACAGACCAACCGACAGACAAAAATTTATAATTACGTTTTTTATTGTATACCATATATACGTTCATATGCATTTAGTACAAAACTATTATTTTGACATTATAAACAGACACATTTTTATTAAATGATAGGTATTATGAATCCCACATTACTAGCAATCTTGTTAACCCCTCCAGCTAAGCTCAAAGACTTGTATTAGGAGTGGGTTCACGTCGGTAGTAATGGGTAGGATTCGAACCCGCGACCTCACGACCTTCACCGTGCGAGACCGATGCCTTAGCCATTAGGCTACCGCCGCTTTTTTGTATTAAATTCTTGTTTTTCTATTACACCCAAGCAAAGCTGGAGCCAAACTTTATATAAGACAATTACTTCAAGTAGGTAGTTATAAGAACAGAAACATCGATAGTAAAACTAAAATAAATTTTATATCCGTATCGTTAAAACACGAGTCCCATTAGTTCGATATCAGGGAAATAAATATGACCTTTTAAGTGATCTTTATATAAATATAGTTTTAGTTGTTAATAAAAATATGTACCTACTCTCGATCCAAGTTCACGTATCGCTAAGAACAGACATTCAATAAATCAACTGAAGGTTACTACATTTCATAACAAGTTTTCGATTTATATCAAATTCTTGGAAATCTATTAAAAAGTACATAAAAATATGCAAAAGCAAGAGGCGCACTCTAAAAAGCAGCCCGAAAATGTTAGTATTAGTTCATAAATTATGTAACTAAATAAATTTTAAAGTTTTCAGTTTTTTTATCTGTTCTAAAACACCATGAAATAGTAGCCGCCATGTTATTACAACATACAGCCGTGTAAACTAAAAATTGTCAACAGTCAACTGATCGGCGTAATTGTCATTCAAAATGTGAGCACATTTGTTTACCCAGACAACTGACGTCATGACCACAGAGAAATATGGCGTCCACTGCGTCCAGCGTTATCGTCATAATTACGCGGGAAATATGAAAATCTAAAATTTAAATGTATTTTTATGACACTTAACGATTAAATAAAAATGTTGTGTTTTTTTAGTGGCTAATTACCATTACAGAATTTAATTGAGACAATTTTTCAAAAATGGATGTAATACCCTATTAAGTTGAGAAAGTGTCCGGTTCTGACTGCTAGAGTTGGTAATGTCTTAGGGCCGTTACCCCTATGCTCGCGGGTTGGAGTCCCGCCTGAGACGATTTTTTCCTTTATACATTTAAAATTATATGTAAAAAATTAGCATAAAAATGCTTTAAAAATTACAAAAAGTAATTTTTAGGCCTAACGTCATCATAAATTTGTGTGTAAATGGTTTCAGCAACGAAACTTACAGAGACGTACAAGTTCCTCGAGAACATGGTTGGTGGCGCGACGATCGACGAAAATCGTATCAAGTGGAGGCAAAATTCGACTCAGATGAACATGTCTCGGTGCCAAAGTTGATAATGGCTTAGGGCCGGTACCCCTAAAGTCGTGGGTTCACGTCCCGGTTAAGACGATCATGTGGAGACTCAATGATCAAGTCATCAGATCAGATGAACAAGTCTCGGTGCCAAAGTTGGTAATGGCTTACAACAACTAAGGTCGCGGGTACAAGTCCGAATTTTTTCTCCATAAATTTAAAATTATGTAGACTGTAAATCAGTAAACAGTTCAATCGAGCAATGACAACAGCAGAAATTTACAAGTAAAAAATATGTAATGATCTGTCCATGTATACTGTCTACCGGCGGTGGGTACATTTAAGTTCATTGACATAAATTAGTATACCACTCATTCCGTTCTATCATTGACGCTTTAGTAAACAATTAGATTAAAAAAAAAGAAGCTTATCAACTAGCACTGACCTCTCTCAACAACCCAAACAGCATATCAGTAGAGAGCGACCTCTCGTGCGCTTCGTCCATGATGATGGCGCAGTAGTTGTCGAGGTCGGGTTCCCGCAAGCCTTCCCGCAGCAAGATGCCGTCCGTCATGTACTTGATCACTGTGTTGGGAGACGTGCAGTCTTCGAAACGGATTGCGTAGCCTACTTCGTCACCTGTGGGGTGGAGTTAGGTATCCGTAAATATCAGGTTGGCAGCTTCTTCTCATGAGTATTACACTTGGAACTGCCACCTAACCTCATTTTGTTTTTTTTTTAAACAATCATAATTTTATAAAATTTTTAGTATGTATTAATTTGACGTTTTCAAATAATCATTAACCTGATTTTACGAAATAAAGATATTTGAGTTTTTATCGGTTTCATATTTCTAAAGTGATTGCCTCTGTGGCGCGGTGGGATCGTGTCCGACTGCTACGCAAGAGACGACCTCTTGCGTAGCAGTCGGACACAATCCCACCGCGCCAGAGGCAGTCACTTTAGTTCGATTTTACTCTGAATCTTACTTTGGGTTCGATTCCCACACGGGACACCACTTTGTGTGATCCACAAATTGTTGTTCCGAGTCTGGATGTACTTTGTGTCCGTGACTTCTATGTTTGTAAAGTCCCCCGCGACACAGGACTTGTATCCTATTGCCGGAGTCATCTTTTTAGAAAAAAAGGAAGAAGAAGAAGTTGAAGTAAAAACGTTAAAGTTAGTAAACCCAATTAGTTTCTAGGGAGTAACATCACTGAAATATACACAATAATGACCCGTGACCACGGCCGTTGCAATACGGTCGAAACGTCGGGCAACAAACAAGGTATTTCACCTTAAATGATAGACGCGATTAAGAGCCGTAATATATATATATTTTAACAATGAATCTATAATGGCTAAGGCATCAGTCTCGCAATCGTGAGGTCGCGGGTTCGAATCTTACCCATTATATTACCGACGTGAACCCATTCCTAACACAAGCCTTTGAGCTTAGCTGGAGGGGTTGACAAGATTGCTAGTAATGTGGGACTCAAACCCACATTGCTAGTTATCTTTAAAAAAAAAATGTCCATAGAGCGTACCGAGCTTGGTGTGCATCTCGTCGGACACGCGCTTGGCGACGGACATGGCGGCGACGCGGCGCGGCTGCGTGCAGCCGATCATGCCGCTGCGGCTGAAGCCCTCCTCGTGCAGGTACTGCGTCAGCTGCGTCGTCTTGCCGCTGCCCGTCTCGCCTGCCGCGACACACACGTACTACGTATTAATAACTAGCTGACTTATTATGCGTCAATTTTCCCCGTTTTTGCAACATTTTTCTTTGCTGTTCTACTCCTATTGGTTGTAGCGTGATGTTATATAGCCTACAGCCTTCCTCGGTAAATGGGCTATCCAACAGTGAAATAGTTTTTCAATTCGGATCAGTAGTTCCTGAGATTACCGCATAGATAATAATAATACCTTGGGACAACTCACACACCGCCATTTGATCCCAAACTAAGCAGAACTTGTACTATGGTAACCACACAACTGATAAACATACTTATACATCATAGATAAATAACACCCAGACACAGAATAAACCATCGTACTCATCACACAAAGTTTTGTCTTGGGTGAGGATCGAACCCACGACCTCCGGCTTAGCAGTCAGGGTCACTAACCACTAAACCAACACGCCAGTCAAATTAAATCGTTATTATCTCGAACAAACTAACCGGTGGCGCTGTGGGAGTGTATGTGACTACTGCGCAACATTCGATAACCACATGAGACACCATTTTGTGTGATATTTAAATTATTGTGCATTTAGACGCACGGCAAGCAGCCCGACACGGGCCGGCGGTACCAACAAGCCGTTCAAAAATTCAAAATTCTTTATTCACTTTGGATGCAAAACAACTCTTGTGATAAGTCGAGATTCTACATGTACGTGTTATGCCAAGTTTGCCAACAATAGGTAAAGCCGGAGAAAGGAACATGGCAATAAAATTCTCGGCCACTCTTGGTTCACTGTTTCTTTAATACGATAGAGTAATGGGTAGGTTTCGAACCCGTGACCTATCGATTGCGAGTCCGATACCTTAACTATTACGCTACCGCCACTTATTAAATGTATTACTGCCTCTGTGACGCGGTGGGAGTGTATCCGACTGCTACGAAGAGGTCGTGGGTTCGATCCCCACCCAGGATAAAACTTTGTGTGATGCAGCACGATGGTTTATTCTGTGTCTGGGTGTTATTTATCTATAATATGTATGTATTTAGAAATATATAAGTATGTTTATCAGTTGTCTGGTTTCCAAAGTACAAGCTCTGCTTAGTTTGGGATCAGATAGCGTTGTGTGAGTTGTCCAAAG
Organism: Herminia tarsipennalis; assembly: GCA_945859575.2. Lineage (NCBI taxonomy): Eukaryota > Metazoa > Arthropoda > Insecta > Lepidoptera > Erebidae > Herminia > Herminia tarsipennalis. The sequence goes on from OX243850.2 coordinate 21,057,539, forward strand.
ATATTATTATTATTCACTTTGTTTTTTTTTTTTTCTTATAAATTGCATGTTTAAATATATATTATTATTTTTATAATAAAAGTATTAAAGAAAAAAAAAAAAAACCCGCCTGCACAAAAAAGATGGAAACAAGATTAGGAGGCATTAATGGATCTCGATGAACTAAACTGCCTTCGACTGCATGAAATTATATAATTCTGTAGGGGATCTTGTTTCCATCTTTTTTGTGCAGGCAGGTTTTTTTTACTTTTATAATTTTTTTTTTATTTAATACTTTTTAGTAGTTGTAGGATGTAACCGATGTAACAACTTACTTTTATCACAGCTATTGTCAAATATTGAAAATTGAAAAAACAATGGTTGCTTACTAACATTTTTAGTATAACTATTTTTGAAATGCTTAAGATGGGCTCTTTAATTCGATACCCATATTGTATTCGATACAACTTTTTTTTTCACACCTCTTTATTTTGACAACTCATAGCCGCCATGTTTGTTTTTAAACACGTCACCTATCTAAGAACACTTGGGCGATTAAGACGAATCTAACGACGTGTGAATTGTATAAATCCGTTCAGTGGATTGTGAGATATCAGGTAATAAAGAATATTACATACATACATACATACAAGATACGCGCGAAAAACATAACCCTTCTTTACAGTCGGGTAAAAAATAGGCGAGACTCGAACCCGCAATTATACGTGTAGGTTCTCTACGGAACTGACCCTCGCTTTAAACTATTGCATTTGTGTTTAAAGTGCTACGATTTAAGACAATCGTCACATAATGTACCGTGTTCCTACGGTTTAAAAAGATTCATTAGTTTTGTACATTAAGAAACTTTCATTTTAATATCATATGCTTTGAGTCTATCGAGGTATGGTGTAGTGACTTACCAACAATAATAACAACACTATTATCTCTGATAACTTGCAACAATTCTTCTCTCACTGCAAACACAGGGAGGTAGCGTCTTTGTTCACCTATCGTCTTCTTCTTCACGAAGTCTGATTTTGATTCCACTTCTTTTGGTTCTGTAAAACGATGAAAATTATCTTTAAACGTTAAAAGGCATTGCGCATTTACATGTCAGTAATCTGCATTAACAAGTGCTTAATTCAGCCTCTTATGAAATACTTTTACACTATCGAATACATATTAAAAATAGACCAATCTTTAATATTGACAGGTAATGTTGTGATCGATTTCTCACATCCCGTTTTAACTGAATTACGTGTATAGCTATTTTCTAAGGGCTAATTCTTTCATTAAACCACTTTAAACAGACTGTAAAAAAATCATCAAAACATCAGATATATAAATTTGTTGACACATAATGTACCAAAAAAAAAATGCCCTAAATTTTTCCAAAAAAGTCGTCATTTTACAATGATTTGTCTATTAAATGAAACATATTTACAAATTAAATTAAATAACAAAATACGCTTTAACTTTCAACTAATGAAATTGTGCTTTTTTATTTATTATTATTTATACTAATACTGTCTGTCTGTCTGTATGTTACGCTTTCATGCTCAAACAGCTAAACCGATTTAGATGAAATTTGGTATGGATATAGTTTCGAGTCCCTGGGAAGGACATAGGATAGTTTTTAACCCGATAACCGATATCCACGCGGGCAGAGCCGCGGGCGAAAACTAGTTTAATATATTAAATAGAAACGTAATAATTATTAATCCGAATTTCAATAAATCAACATCATTCCGAATTATGTCACATTTGCGAAATGGCTCATAACCTGTGGTAATAAAAATGTTATGGATTTGACACTAAAACATTTCTCAACTTAAAATCAAATGCTTCCATTTTCTTTACCGCTGGCGTTAACGTTAATGTAATACAAATAACCCTCATTCCATTATCTTTAACGTTACTAAAAAACGTTCAACTCCTAACATTAAGGTCTCTCCCTGAAGTTTGCAACTACTTGGGCAGACTGCTGACGTTCTGGAACTGCCTCTGTCCTAGTTGACTGGATAGGATCAGTACAATATGCACAATGCCCCAATCAGGAGGCTAATTGCGCCCAGGTACAACTAAATAACTAACGTTCAAATATAAAATTATGCAAGCGTAATTAAAGTAGAATGAGTTCTAACAACAAATAATCAAAATAAAAACCTTTGTCCAAATGCTCAGCATATTTGTAAGCTTGCTTCGTAGGACCGTCCTCCATTTCTTCTTGTTCTTTCTGTATACCCATAATGTTACCTGAAAAGAAGAGACAAACAAATTTATATTTATTTATATAGAGACTTAGAAAAACCCCGACACACGATACAGAAAGTTTATTATCTTCAAAACGGATAAACGGATCTTGATTAAACAAGGCTAAGAACAATCACAATGAAACCGCATATTCGTCGAACCGAACCCATAAACATCTGTTTATGGGTTCAGTATGTATGTAAAACTTATAAAACCTGTTTTGCCAACCTAGGGGAGGTTGGCTAAAGGGGTTATAAAGGACATACCATTTACAGATAATTAATCTGGCTATCTAAGCTGAAATTTGGCGAGTTTTAAGGCAAGTTTACTGAGAAAGTGTATCCTGAAATTACAACTGAAACTGCGGAGGGCAATTAAAAAAAAAATAATTCAAATATGTACTAGTATTTGTAGGATATTCTTACCGATTTTAGTTCCCTCTAGTTTCCAATGTTTCTTCTGCGCTTTGCGTCTTTCCTTCTGTTCTCTGAAAGCTTTGACAAGCGCCGAACCTTTGCGTGCATTCATAGCTATGTCAGATGTTGGGTCTTTTACCTGAACGGAAAATAATATTTTTAGTTAAGAAATAGACCTCATAAAAAAGAAACAGTCATAATATTGTCCTCAGGTTCATAGGTAGGTACTGCTTACGTAATACTTGAACGACCTCTGAAAAGGTATATTCGATTGTATATATATAACCTTTTTACAAAAAAATTAAAATCAACTTCAAAAATAAATTTAAGGTAACTAAAAAGCAAAAATAATACAGGTAAAAAATAATAAAACATGTTGAAGTTGGTGCCAAGAAATATAGTTTTATGTTTTAGGCACCAATTTTTATTTTTTTGTAAAAACCGTTATTATTTCTCATTTTTTAGTGTATTGGTTTGTAAATGATATAAGTACAATCCAAATAATATATTAATACATATACTAATATATAGCATAATCCAAACTATTTATTTCTTTTAATTTTTAAGGAGTTCACCTCAAAAATTAAAACAAAAGGATTTCACTAGACTATCAGTTCCATTAAATGATTTGATGGAGGCGCAGTATCAGGTATCGAACACGGTAATCCGCTCGCAACCACCAATATTTATTATTGAATAGTTCCGCTGGTCATCTGTGGTCCTAATCATCAGTTCCATATCACTCAATGGTGCTTTTTAAGAGTAAAGCACGAATTACAACAACATATACCGAATTTACTATAGGTGTGCCTTTAATATTTGAAGAACTCCTTCGATTTCCAAGATCTCATCATCAGATCCGAACTTTGATGACAATGGGCCAATCTGGAAGTATACCTTTTGAAACACAAAAATATTTTTTCAAATCGGTCCAGCCAACTGCGAGTAATCAGGTAAGAAAAAAAAAAATACAGTCGAATTGAGAACCTCCTCTTTTTTGAAGTCGGTTGATAAATAACAACACCAAGCTACAGGAAATCGCAAACAAACTATAATCGCTATTGAAAACCGTAGTAGTAGAAAATCACTAGTTCAGCGACATCTAGTTGAAAACAGTAGCAACTTTAAAGTATAACCCGTGTTTTTACCTCAAATATGTATCAGAATACTTACAGGTATAACAGGTTCTGGCTGCTTCGTAAACACGATCCTGCCGTCAAGGAAGGGAGGCACGATGTTGTGGACCAACAAGTGAACGCGATCTACGCTTTCCTGCAAATTTAATAATACTTGTTTTAGGTAAATAATGTTATAAGGCATGTATTACGAAAATAAAGAATTTACTTTACTTTGTATTACTGTTTCTCTAAATTAAATTTAAATAACTAAATTTTACTTGCAGCAAGGTCCTTCTTATACGTTCCGGTTTCAATCAAATGATTGCCTCTGTGGCGCGGTGGGAGTGTGTCCGACTACTACGCAAGAGGTCGTGAGTTCGATTCCCACACGGGACACCACTTTGTGTGATCCACAAATTGTTGTTCCGAGTCTGGGTATACTTTGTGTCCTTGACTTGTATGTTTGTCAAGTCCCGCGCGACACAGGGCTTGAACACTAATGCGGGTGTCGTCTTTTAAAAAAAAAATGCGATGTACGGTAGTAGCTTGCATATGTTCCGGCGTCAGTCTGGTCCGGTCACTATACATTCGTAGCCGGTAGTAAATGTGCTTAACTCTTAATAGCTCATTAGTTAAAAACTGAACAAGTGCGATTTGGACTCGTCCACCAAGGGTTCCGTACAAATTTGTAGGTACATATTACGAATAATTCAGGAATCAAGTCTCGCAGTTTTTAAAGACTATATTTTTATGATTTAATTACAAATGTATAGACTTCAGACTAATTCCCTATACTTCTAGACTAATATTATAAAGAGAAAAGATTTGATTTTTTGTTTATTTGTTTGTTACGATTTAACACAAAACTACTAAAGCTTCATAATCGGGGAGTAACATATTGTATTTTATTTACGAAAATTGCAATATAAGTTTTAGGTAACCTAAAGTATAAAAAAACTACGATATTAAAGGTTTTGTGTATCCTTTGTTGAAGGTCCAATAAATAAATGCTTAACTGATAACAAATAGGACATCAATGTATTCATTTCTATCTAAGAGTCTCGCACACAGGTTTCTAATTTAAACTTCATATTTTATGATTTCTAAGACCATCATACAACAGTTAAAAAAAAATATAGTATCTATTTATCTCACCTCATCCAAATCGCTGTTAATATTGATAGCATGCACAACTCCGCTGGTGAGCATTCTGTTCCGCTCCCACAGCTCGTTGTCCTTGTCTATCTGCTGTCTCTGCGCCGACACCTTGCGGTTGCGCCGCTTCTCTATCTGCTCCTCCTTGCGAGCTACGTACTCGGCGGAGGTGCCCGCGAACGGATCTGATTCGTCCGCTTCACCTGGAATATTATCAAAAATTATTTAGATACTTAACAGTACTAAACATAAAATCTAAACACAAAATCTGTTTGAGGCAAATCCATCAGAAGGTAGTATTACATTAAGGAAGTATTAAAAGTAATTAAATTGTAACTTTGCAGATGTAAACGTAAAAGCCAATTGTACGAGATCCGGTTTAAGAAATATATACCCTCATCTGTTATTTGATATTGTCTAGATAGATAGATAAATCGCAAAATATGGGTTGCCTCTTTAAATCACGTGCTAATAAGGTTCATCAAAACCTAAAATATACCTACTTCCTGTTGTTCTAGAATCATGAAATTTTCCAAAAAAGCAATGTCATGAAACACAAATAAAAGAAAAAAAATTGAAAACCATTAAATAGTAGTTATATCATAAGCAAAACCAGTTTGTAAGGTACCCTCGGTGAGCGAGCTTGACTTGCTTATAACTGTTTTTTTTAATGATTATTGTTTTACTAATACTCTTGAATAAGGAATAAAATAACCTTTAGAATAAATTAAATAACTGATGTGTACATATTAATACTGCCCGTTTACAACATTACCACGTGATTTGGGTAGGCAACCCATTTGCGATGTATCAATCTAAAAAATGTTTTTTTTTTATTAGGATCAAATAACAGATGAGGGTATATATTTCGTGAGGTCGCGGGTTCGACTCCTACCCATTATACTACCGACGTGAACCCACTTGATAGAGCTTAGCTGGAGGGGTTAACAGGATTGCTAGTAATGTGGGACCACTATCCCACATTGCTAGTTATCGTTTTTATGAAAAAAAAAGGACAAGTGCATCAGGTAGGCAAGTAGCTGCTACTACCTCCACATTAAATAATTATGTTTTCTGTTAGTAAAAATCTTATCAACATCGGTCTAGCCTATCTGAGAGTTGCTACACATGTGATCAGACAGGCACAGTCGGCCAATAAAATCTAATATTTATCTAGATGTTCCTTATTAATTCATGGGAAAAATAATAGACCGGCAATTGTTGAAGCCGAACATATGTAGTGGTTGCTTCGGGTCGGCTTTGTTGTTCGGCAAATACTGTCGAACCGACAGTGCCGACTCGCTTACGTGTGTAGTAACCTAGGACCCCTAATCTAATATTATACGTGAAGCAAAAAGGTTGTACCCCTTTTAACAAGAATAGGGTATGACTGTCAAGTCAAATCAGTATCTTTTTAAGAAACGTCGAAACGATGCGCCTCGTACTAATTTATATGAAACTAGCGGACGCCTCGCGGATTTACCCGCGTAGCTCCCGTTCCCGTGGGAATACAGGGATAAAAAATAGCCTATGTCACCCGGGGTTAGTGTAGCTTCACAACAATGAAAAATTTTTCAAATCCGTCCAGTTGTTTCGGCGCCTATTCAATACAAACAAACAATCAAATCTTTACGCTTTATAATCTTAGTATAGATATAGATTATTTATTATTTATATGAAATACAAAACAATGACGTCATTCTTTTGTATAGTCAATGTCATGTAGTTTCAATGTTTGTTTTGATGTTTATAAATTCATGACAGCGTAAAATTGTAGAGAATCATTGTTTTCCAGAATATTTTTGCAAATGCTGTTTCCTGTATAGTGTAAAATAATTTATTGTTATTGTAGTCATTTACCCTATTGCGGGGATGGAGGAGTATGAAATATCACATTCTAACAAAAAATATGGTCGAATTTCGACCATGGGCGAAACGAAAAACGCGAAAGTTTAAAGACAATCAAAACATACCTTCGCCCATATTGTACCAGGCTCTGTCTAACTTTTTCTCAGCTTCTTCCCAATCTGAATCATCAATGTCTACTGCACGTCTAGAACTAGCAAACCTGTAAATAAAAAAAAACAAAACATTACTTTAAAAATATTAGGTAAAGTATTTACTTGTAAATATGATATCAAATTTCAAATTTTAATTTAATTTCAAATTTAAAATCAAAATTTTATTTGACATTTGCAACACTAAATATTCTTTTGGGAAGAGAAATGTACAAAAAGAGTCGAGTATATATAAACAATCTGAATCTCGGCAACAGCTCCAACGATTCTCATGAAATTTAGTATGCAGGGGGTTTCGCGGGCGATAAATCGTTTAAAAAAAACCAAGCAACGCTCGGTCATCCAGGTACTCTATACTAATATTATAAAGCTGAGTTTATTTGATTGGATGAACGCGAAAATCTCATGAGCTACAGGATCGAATTGAAAAATTATTTTAGTGTTGGATAGCCCGTTTATCGAGGAAGGTTATGACTACATAACATCGCGTTACGACCATTAGGAGCTGAACACAATGAAACATGTTGCAAAAACGGGAGAAAATTAACGCAAACGAAATAGTGCGGGTCAGTTAGTTTGCAATAACTTCTATAATACAAATTACAAATACTCACTTATGAGGAGTAGCTCTTGGCGTATTGTCATACAATCTTCCTTTATTATCCCTCATTGGTTTGCCGCTTCTATCGCTACGTTGTGAACGGTCTGGCGCGTCTCTTGGCAGAGGTGTGGGGAAGTCCCAGGTGGATTTGCGAATGGGGGCCTTTGGATCATCGTCGTCGTCATCCCAGGCTGTCTTGTCTGTTGGCTTTAGGGCTTTCATGCTGAAATTATGATAAATATAACATTTATTGAAATATATGACTGCATAAATCTCAAATCAACTTCCTTATTGATTTTAGCTAGATTTACCAGCGAGGCTTGAGTCTCATTGTATCAATAAGTTGACAAAAATTAATAAGAGTAGGTCTCACAACAGTACAAATATTGAATACTGTTTAGGATTTATGTTGTCAATTTCAAGTAATATGCAAGTATCTCTGTTTCTCTAGTTATGTAAAATAGCTAAATTTATTTGGTACAAATATTCCAGAAAGCTGGCAGAATTGTGAGTATAAACCAGTACTAAAAATATTTAAAGCATTATACCTTGGAGTTCTAGGCTCATCCTTAAACCTGGGTTCATAATAACTCCTTCTAGAACTATCTCTGCTCCTCTCGGAATCCCTATCTCTCCGCTCTGAATCTTTATCTCTCCTTCGGTCTCTATCGTTGTGGTCTCTTCTATCATCCCGCCTGTCATCTCTTCTCCGGTCTCTGTCTCGGTCCTTTCTGTCATACCGATTACGGTAATAACGGTCATCCTCGTCATCTTTTGATCTTGATTTCTTTTCTTCTTGTGTAGAATTGTGAACACCTTTCTCTTTTGCTTCTTTTTCTTTTCTGTAAATAAGAAGCGTGTGAGTTTTGTGGATTATTCAAAAGCTTTTGACAGTATCACACAGTGGATAACAGAACCCATACAACAATAAAATCAAAGACATAAACATAAATGCCTCCTTGACTGCCTCTGTGGCGCGGTGGGAATGTCTCCGACTGCTACGCAAGAGGTCGTGGGTTGGACCCCCACCCAGGATAAAACTTTGTGTGATGAGCATGATGGTTTATTCTGTGGCTTAAGAATAGTACCACCCCATCTCTACCCGTGGGTGTCGTCAAGGCGACTAAGGGATTTCACCCCGGAGGACGGGCAGCAGCGTCCTCTGCGTACTTAAAGCCTTACTGCGATCGCCAACCCGCTCGCCAAGACTGGCGATTATGGCAATTACCCCCAGGATCTACATACTAGTAGGTTCTACTGGGGAGACCCGTGCCCAGCAGTGGGCCATCATATGGGTTGATATGTATGTATGTATGTATGTATTTAGAAATATATAAGTATGTTTATCAGTTGTCTGATTTCCATAGTACAAGCTCTGCTTAGTTTGGGATCAGATGACGTTGTGTGAGTTGTCCCAAGATATTATTATAAATATTATTATTATAAATGTAATAAGAAACATATATTCCAAGAGCACAAACAGAACACAGTTAGAAAATAAAAGAAATTAATTCAGAATCGAAAGATGAGAACACGGCAGAGCCCCACTTTCTCCAAAATTATTTATTGTAGTCCTTGATGATGTTTTCCAACAAACTGAACGGAGAAACTAAGGACTTTGGACACACTTAAGGTTTGCGGTTTTCTTTTCTAAAAATGCTTTTGACTTACAAACAATGCTCCAGTTCTTAGTCAAAGAGAGTCTAAAAGTAGAATACAAATAAACACTGATAAATGTAATAATCAATATCATCCAATTTAATGTTTAATATCCATTATTGGGCCAGCAGAGGTTGTGTAAACAAATAAATACTATTGTATGTAAAATACACATAATCAACACTGTTAGATGAAACATAATAATAATAATAATAATAATAATAATATCTTGGGACAACTCACACAACGCCATCTGATCCCAAACTAAGCAGAGCTTGTACTATGGAAACCAGACAACTGATAAACATACTTATATTTTTCTAAATACATACATATTATAGATAAATAACACCCAGACACAGAATAAACCATCGTGCTCATCACACAAAGTTTTATCCTGGGTGGGGATCGAACCCACGACCTCTTGCGTAGCAGTCGGATACACTCCCATAGCGCCATAGAGGCAGTCGAACACTGCTCACATGGAACACTATTCTTTCTTATAGCAATATATATTGTATGTGCACATTCATAATAACACGAAAAGAATCAAATTCTAATGTAAAAATGTTTCTCCTTGCATAATATTTTTTTTTGGGTAAGATCAACGAAGTCTAATAAAATTTATAATTTTAGATAAATTCATTCTTATAGGTTTGTAGGTTATGTTTACTTTGAAATGAAGTGATTATTTTGACATTTTATCATTATTAAACAAATTAAAAAATCTACAATACCCTGGATAGCAATAGGTCTGTGAAATTATAATATTCTAATTCCAGACAAAAACAATCTGTTAACAAAACACAACTTGTGAAATAAAAAGTTTAGTTCCAAGAAACTTTAAACAAAACTTTATTATGTACCTCTGTAACCTTTCCAGCATACGTTCTCTAGCTTGTTCTGATATTCCTCCTGTATACGTTGGTGTTTCTTCGTTATGCCTTCTATATTTGCGCTCCTTAAGCGCAATAGAATCATTTTTATCATCAGTTGCATCGTCATCGTTAGTTTCGTCCTGGAACGATATTAGCCTATTCTGCTTACGTTTGGCCGCTGCTAGTTTATCAAGACCAAGTAAAGAAGGCTTGGCAAACTGAAATTCTGCCGGTTTGTCCTTCTTTTTAATAATAAGACCACCTGGAGCATCGCCAGACGTTCCCTCCAAACGATGAAGATTTTCATCACCTTCTGCCATTTCGAAGCAGCTTACACTTCACTAGCACTTATAACTAAACTAAAACTACAGATATATTTAATATTTATTGCTCTTCAAATTTTAAACGAAACAAAATAAATTACAAAACATTGCGACTCGTGATGAAAACTTATATGACAGTTGTTTGACAATGACAATGTCATATTATCATAATAGCAGTGTTGCAGGTTCAAAAATAATAAGCTGCATACTGAAAAAAACTGAATCACGATTGTGATTTGTTCACCAAAAACAACTAATATATCGTGAAATTTTAGATTCAGAATCACATTTAAAGGTAAGTTATATATGGCACCTTGTACTATTTAAATCTACAGTCGAAAGCTATCTGCTGCTGAAGCCAACTTCTGCAAGCAAAAGGGAGCTTGTTCTGTCATGGCCTGTAATCTATACATTGACTTAGAAACTGGACTTTTTTTTGCGCACCATTACCATAAATAAAATGACCACTCTCTAAAAAGAGAACGCTACTTTGTGGACAATACCTACTTGTCAAAGAGACGGGGCTGCATGAGTTTTTTCCCTCTTTCACGCTTTGTTTTTTAAATTTACTTCATATTTGACACAGGTGTATTATATACGTTTGTGATAGGTAATTGAAAGGGATGTTTTGCAACATTCTTCATTGCTGCTCCGCTCCTATTGGTGGTAGGGTAATGTTAAAATAGCCTATAGTTACCCTTCCTCCATAAAAATAAATTTTCAATTCGGACCAGTAGTTCCTGAGTTTACCTCGTTCAAACAAACTATTAGCTTTAAATACTTTGTTATTTAGAAAAAAATAGTCATGTAGTATCCCTTTGGATTGCATGGTGTCTTATATATACGGGAGGTTTTTCACATGGTGGGTTCGATTCCCGGATCAGGCAGGCGATTATTTAAAAAACTGCAAAAACAGTTCGATCTAATAACATGGCCAGATCAAGGATTTCATTCTGGGGGGGACGGGGGGAGGCATGTACCTAACATACTTACGACGCCGACAGGGTGGGAAGGTTATAGGACACCGGTCAAATGTGTTGCTGCACGCTCGACTGGTGCTCCAAAGTATTCGTTCTGAGGGAGAGGGGCACAAAAGACAAATGTTCAAAGAAATTCAACGAACAAGATTGCTAGTTATCGTTTTATAAAAAAGAAAAAAAAATACCTACCTACAACATAGCTTGGTAGATATCTTAATTAACTTCATATTATATAATATATATATATATATATAGCGTATGCGTTAGTCTTTACCTACCTACTTATCCTCTTTTCTGGTAATATTCAGCTACGTTTTGATTATTTGTGATGTTTAACGTATCGATCTACTACCAGAATTGTCGAGGTTTGCGGACCAAATTGAATACATTATACAATAATATCTTGGCAGATTCTCACGATATCATTATTCTATCTGAAACATGGCTAATTCCCGATATTAGCGAAGAGGAATTCATTGATTCGCGTTATTTAGTTTATCGATGTGACAGAAATCGGGTGTTAAGTGGCAAGTCAGATGGTGGCGGTCTTCTAATCGCTGTGCGCCGTGGTTTACATGTCGAGCGCTGTGATTTGACCGCTATTACTTGCTGCGACGATGTACATAATGCTATGCCACCTAGTATAGATTATGTTCTCCTTAGGTTGTATGGTAAAACATGTAATGATAGTCACATTATATGCGGTGTGTACATACCACCCAATCAAATACAGAATTCATATGAAATATTTTATAATTTACTCGAACAAAAAATTACATCTTACGCTGTAGATAAAATCTATATCTTTGGAGACTTTAACTTATCGTTAACCGAATGGAGTGTCTGTGACACAGGAGGTCTTATGCCGGAATTAAATAATAGGAATGTTACTCTTCTCAACTTTTTAGCAACACTAAATTGTAAACAATACAATAATATAAAAAATCAGATGGGCCGTACTTTGGATCTTTTATTATCTAATGAGAGTTGTGTTTGTGAGCCAGTACTTAGTCCATTAGTTCCTATTGATTGTTACCATCCTCCGTTTTGTACGGTCATTCTTCTAGACACGATAAGCAAACTTATGTCTCGCTGTTCATCACCTAAGTACCGCTTTAAGGCGCTGACAACAGCCAAATAGGCTTATCCTAAACAATTTTTTAGCCAAATCTACGTAGTTTGTGACGGCAGAAAAAATATATGATAATCTTGAACATATTTCTAAGAACCCTGTTGTATTCAAAACACGAATTTGATTTTTTTTCTCGATAAAAATAAAATACAAACTAACCTCTTAAAATGATCTTCTAACAAAAATATCTGTATTACCTAACAACGTACGTTGGTAAAATAATTAACAATAACGTATCATGATATAATATAGAATCTGGTTGTTTTTTATTTTCGACTACTCGACTTATTTTCAAGTAATTAATTGTTTTATGGTTTATAATTAGTTACGAGCGCTGCGTGATCGCGCTTCTCTTTCTTTTATAAGCAATCTGACAGTGATCGCAGAGACGCGCAGCTAGACGGACGTATGTCGCTTTGCCTCGCCATCCATTCACTTCATATTTTGTTTGTTGTTTGAAAAATTATAGACATTGGTAAAGAATATAAGTTTAATAAATATACTATTAATTTATACTATCTAAGTTGTTAATTTAAATATATTTAGTTCTAAGTTTAAAAATATTTGTTACTATAATTGGGAAACAAACAAAAATGTCGGAGGCCAGCAAAAAGCGCTTCTATACCAACAAACAAAAACATCTCATGGAAGTAGTAAAGTAAGTATTAAATTTTTCATATTGACAAAATATTGCATGAACAGAAGTGAAATCGTAACCAAACCAAAAAGCTACACTAAGCTGTTTTGTACAACGTATAGCGAAAATTCATCTGCAACTGTGAAGCTCGTTTGGTCTAGCGGTATCTGCGTTGGTTCAGAATATCAAGTTTCGAGTTCAAAACCTAGTTGCGCCTGTTCAAATTTTGTATTTATTTTTAATATTTTCTTTTATCTTTTCAGTAAAAAGAGACGTTTGGCGAATAGTTCAGAAGCAGGTGAAACTTCGGAAAGTTTTTCACCAATAAGTTTGTAATAAGTACCTACATACTAATATAGATAATAATTTTATTATTTATATTACATTAACACATTACACAAAAAGAATCGCCACATGGACAAAGAGGATCCCCTTTACATTTTAGAAAGATAGTTACAAACAAGTACAATGATAAACTATCACATTTGCATAGACCTACGACTATCTTAGAACTGGCCTAATAGGAAAATACTCCTAAAATACTTGTAGCTTTATCCATTGTTTCTTGCCCTTTCCATACAAATAGTTGTGTAGGTTTTAGTATTTTTTACCTATATATGGCGATCTATACATACTGAGGTGTCTGTTCCTAATGTAAAAATAGCAGTTTTTTACTAAATGCTATGAAAGTACGCATAGTACTTAAAACAAAAATACAGTTATTTTTTTATCTGGCTGTCTGTCTGTGTGTTTGTTTCGACAAATCTCCAAAACGGCTGTACGGAGATTGACAGGACTCACTGTCAGACAGCTAATGATGTAAGGAGTAACTTAGGCTACGTCCACAGCTAGTCTACAGCTAGTTAGACATAATAGGTAAGATTAGTGCTGAAGAAAGTTTTTCTAAGTTTAAATGTAATAAATATTTTGTACAGATTAGGAAATGTGGCTGTTGCAGTTACATTAGAAAGTGATGTTATAATTCCTCTAGAAAATGTTACCAGGTAAAGATGATGCCCAAGTGATATGAAACTTCCTCATGATCGTTCTTATACGTCTTATGTTATTGTGAATCATAGTTTTTTTCCATCACTGGTTTGAAGTATCGGCAAAGGTATCTGAGACAGTTGAATCCACCGATAATATTCCTAAACTTGAGGTAAATATTATTATTTTGAACAGGTTGTCGAAGATAAAATCTGGCAGTTAGTATTTAGTTACTAACGCATAGGTAAACTTAAGTATTATTTTTTAGACTGCTACAAGTCACCCTGCACAACAAAAAATCCTTATAAATATTATTATTATTATTACATCGGACGACGAATAAACTTATCGCATTTATTTTTAAATCTTCAGAATATTTCTCGCCCTTGCCCTTACCCCGTAATTTAAAACACATTAATTTGGTAGGAGAAAACATAAATGGATTCTTGTCGAAGTTCACTCTTTTGTGTAGGATGTGCAATTTAAAATTTATCATTAAAAGTGATTCCAGTGACGAAAATTATTTACCAGTCAATTATTGTGCTGTAGCAGGTATGTTATCAATTTTCGGAGGACTTCAAACTTGGAAGAATTTTCTTCAGCTCTAAATTTACCTTATGTCAAATAAATAATAATATTATTAATAAAAAATAATATATATTATTAACTATCTGTGCAAATAAATAAAATTGAAGAGTCTGTTTGTAATATCAAAATAACAGTTTTATGCATATATATTAATTATTATGGATAACATATATCCATAATAATTACTGATAACAAAAATACAGTTTTTTTTTGTCTGTCTGTCTGTCTGTCTGTTTGTTCCGGCAAATATCCGAGAGCAAATAAATTATAATTATGCGAAAATATTTAAAATGTTGCTAATATATTTTCGAGTTTTATTTTTCTTTCTTTTATATTGTTTTGAAGTTCATAGCAAATAAAGTCTCCTGAAATAATTAAAAATACAAACGTATAAAAAATATTTATTGTTTTTTTTAATCGCCCTGTCTAATTTCTTTCTAGTTCTTCATATAGAACAAAAAATAAAGCGCCATCTATTGGTTTATTGTTTATTATTGACCGCGTCCTTGTGTTGGTAGTTCGCTGTTTTTACCGTCCTTTATCAATGGCACTAGGACATCGGAGAAATAGTGGGCGTGGCTAAAATAGTGAAACATCGAAGTTCTAGTAGCTGTTGTCAGCGTCTTAATGAGGCTAATTACCCGTAAATTAATAGGGATATTCTTTCTGTTGACTGGACAGCCACCTTAAACAAACCTACTTTAGATTCTGCCGTAGAATACTTTTATGAAACAATATATCATATAATAAAAAAACATGTTCCCAAAAGACCCGTAAAATCACACGAGTTCCCGATATGGTTTTCCCGCCCTCTCATACATGTATTTAAAAACAAAGAGAAAGCTTGGATAAAATGGAAAAAATATCGGAATTTGTTGGATTATGAGCAATTTTCAATGTATCGTAAAAGATTTAAGTCACTCTCAGCTGATTGTTTCAATAGGTATCTGCGTTCAATTGAAAATGGTTTGCAAAAGGATATAAAGCTGTTCTGGGCATACATAAATAGTCATAAAAATAGAACGGGTATACCTAGTACTATGTCATTTGAAAACGAAAAATGTAGTCAACCTGATGACATATGTAGATTATTTTCGTCATTTTTTGGCTCCGTTTATGAAAAATGTGATAATACGACATATACTAGTAATATCACCTCAACTTCAGACTATAATATAAATATATCGGACCTCACTTTCACCAATGTAACAGTAATCAAAACGCTTAAGAATCTAGATATAACAAAAGGATCCGGACCAGATGGTATTCCGCCATTCTTCCTTAAGCATACAGCTGAGTCAATATGTGTTCCTTTGGCTTGCCTATTTAATCGCAGTTTAAGGGATGGCGTCGTACCACATATTTGGAAGACGGCTAATATTACACCCGTCTATAAAGGAGGCACTAAAAGTGACGTTACAAATTATCGGCCTATATCCCTGTTATCTACTTTGTCGAAGGTCCTTGAACGGTTGGTACATGGTGCTGTTTATCCAGTTTTTCATTGAATTGTGATCCCTGAACAACACGGCTTTGTTCAGGGTCGTTCTACGGTGAGTAACCTGGTACTGTACTCTAATTACCTATTTGAAAATATGGACAATCGTCTTCAAGTGGATTGTGTTTATACCGATTTCTGTAAGGCATTCGATAAGGTGGATCACACAATACTGTTGGGCAAAATTGAATTCAATGGTATTCGTGGGAATCTGCTACGATGGTTTACCTCTTACGTTAAAAACAGATCTCAGAGGGTCGTAATCAACGGTTTTGCATCGGAAGCGATCTATGTTACATCCGGAGTCCCACAGGGCTCAATTTTAGGCCCCTTCTTGTTTACATTGTTCATTAACGACATTAATTCCTGTTTTCAAAATACACGCTTCCTCTTATATGCTGATGACCTTAAGATTTTTCGTGGCATACATACTAGTACAGATTGCGAAAAACTGCAACTTGATTTGAACCGTTTGTCTTTGTACTGTACTAAAAATAAATTACAATTAAGCCTGTCTAAGTGTAAATCCATTTCTTTTACAAAAAATGTCAATATCTTGCAGCACACATACTTTCTCTGTAATACTCCCTTAGATAAGTTTTCCAACATAAGGGATCTTGGTGTGTTTTTTGATTCAAAACTTCACTTTGATATCCATATTGATCATATCGTGAGCAAAGGCTTTCAACTTTATGGTTTTATTAAACGTTCTTGTACACTATTCAAAAACCCTGCTAGTTATGTATTGTTGTACAAGGCACTCATTAGATCGCAACTCGAATTTGCCACTCCTGTTTGGAACCCGTTTTATAATAAATATAACGATCAGTTAGAGTCAGTGCAACGCAAATTTTTAAATTTTTTAAATTATAAGTGTTTTTCTACATGGTGTTCATACGAAACTTTGTTAAATAAATTTAAATTTATTACTCTCAAGGCGAGACGGTTATACTTGGATCAAACTTTTCTATATAAAATTTGTCATAATAATTTTGATTGTAATGAATTAATGAACCAAATTCATATTAGCATACCTAGTAAATCTCTAAGAATTCGCAACACATATAATCAAAACCTATTTGCTCCGAAGATGAGCAGAACGAATGCTGGAGAACGAGCTCCCCTGAGGAGAATTATGAAATCATATAATGATAATTTTACCGGAATCGATATATTTTACTTGTCACCTTCAAAATTTAAACAAGTTATTTTGCAAAATTTATAATCTTAACTTAGCTATCATCTTACTCCCTCATACCTTTATATTTTTGTTACAGTTCACTATGCTATGAATATTTCTTTGTAGTTATTACTTGTGGATAACGGTGCTGGTTGCGTGATTAGACAAATAAGTTAATTAGAAATAAGGTAATTGTTAACTATTATTACGCAATTGTTTGTTACCCCGAATAAAATAAAATAAAATAAAATAAAATAAAATATATATTTTTTTTTTTTTTTTTTTTTTTATACAAAACGACACCCGCTGTAGGGTACAAGCCCTGTGTCGCGGGGGACTTTACAAACATACAAGTCACGGACACAAAGTACACCCAGACTCGGAACAACAATTTGTGGTACACACAAAGTGGTGTCCCGTGTGGGAATCGAACCCACGACCTCATGCGTAGCAGTCGGATACACTCCCACCGCGCCACAGAGGCAGTCACTTATATATGAAGTTAATTATTAACTTCGACGACATGTATTTTTATTTAATAATCTTCAGTAAATATAATCCCAAGAAAGGGGTCAATTGATGTACTCACATCATAATTGCTTTAAATTATCTGAATACAGTGAGCGGGCCGAGACTTTTCAGTGAAATGTTTATGAACTGCAAAACATTGTTTGCTATTTGTTTGGCATCTTTCGAATTATTGTGTAATTCTACAACATAACTATCTATGGATACAGGCATATTATATCAAAGTGGTTGTACGGTTTTTATTATCGATACAGTCCAGAACTATAATTAGTGTGGGATTATTCCATGTCTATTTGTAGTGCCAGATCTAGAGGGGGCAACGCGAGGCCTACCTCTGCCTCTGACGCCACGTTCAAGGGGGCGCCAAGTACTATATTTCGCGGTAAAAATCATTAAGGGCGCCAAATATTTGGTTGGCAGGAAGTTATTGTTTTTTTTTTTTGTCGCTTTATTATTAACAAATATTATATGTTGGAGGCATTTAAATCAGGCCGCTAGTTTCAGAAACGGTGATTTTAATAAAAAAATATTACCTACAATGACAGTTTGTTAGAATAATTACATTAGTACCGAGAAGAATGAATCCATGAACAAACAATGACGATCTCATTAAAAAGTTTAATTAATTTAGGTATTATATTTAAACAATAAAATGCGAAATAATTGGTTGCAACTTAATTAATCTTGAAACAAATAGTAATCATACAACTTAACCCTTGAAATACTGATTCTTTATTTCAAAATTCTAAGACTGTTGAGTCTGGTGTCAACCAGTTAGACCTCGCCGATAGGGCTCTTGGCCCTATTGTCTCTAATGCCTTCTTCTTGTTAAATTGTCTTTAAGTGTTCCAGGAGCCTATTGTTAAAAAGGATACAAAAGGTCGGCACTTATCTAGTTCATATGAGGAGGTGGAAAATACGTGTCACCAAGGGAATCCATCCAGGTGTTCAGGTTTTTAGGAGTGTGACAAAAGCTAATGAATGTGAAAGTCCGACATATGAGTGAGAGAATAAGAGGTATTTTGCTGTGAAATCCTGAGATGAGGATTCTGCGAAGATAGTAGTTTGCTTTATTCTCTGCAGTGCAAGCCATTGTGGTTAAAAATACGAATGACGATTTAAATGACAAAAGTAGGAAAATCATTTTCTAGAGTCACCACTTCACCAGTACAAAATTTAACACGTGTAGGTAGGTAATCTTTCTTACACCAACAGTAGGGTAATATTAAAAAAGTTAGTAAGCAACCATTATTTTTTCAATTTTCAAAACTTGGCAATTGCTGTGATAAAAGTTAGTTGTTACATCCTACAACCACTAAAAAGTATTAAATAAAAAAATCAAAATACCCGCCAGCACAAACAAGATCTCCTACAGAATATAAATAATATCATGCAGTCGGAGGTACTACACTAAGTTCATTGAGATTAATGCCTCCGACTGCATGATATTAAATCATGGAGGAGATTTTTGGCATTATTTGCATTGTCTTAAGCACGTATTCATAAACTACAAACTGCCAACGTCAGACTCTTGTCCCACCTCGAAATAATTTTAGATCCGGCACTGTTTATTCATTAAGACAAGTACAATTATAAATTACTTATAGCGGGCGGCGGGCTTTTTAATTTGTGGTAAAATTATTTTTTTAAAGACAACTGCAATAGTGTACAAGTACAAGCCCTGTGTCGTGTGGCGTCCAGTGTGGGTATCGAACCCATAACCTCTTGCGTAGCAGTCTAAAAAAATAGAAAAATCGGATGCACTCATTGACGTAAAGACCAGGACTGCATGGCGCAGTCCTGGTCTTTACGTTTACGAACGTTCCCTTTCAATTAAAAAGTAAAAATTGACTGCAAAGCGTGAAAGATAGAAAAAGCTCGTTGACAGGTATTGTCCACAAAGAAGCGTTGTATCTTTCTAGAGGTGGTTATTTTTTTGAGGTTATGGCGCAGTCCTGTTCTCTATGTCAATGTATACACTCCCACCGCGCCACAGAGGCAGTCAAATTTAAACATTATGTTAGATTTGTATGTAGGTACTTACTCATAATACCTATGCCTACTTATTTATGGGCGTATCTTATTATAAAAAAAAACAATCCAAAAAAATCCAAATATTCAGTAGATAGATAGGTATGTATTCGTATTGAATCTGAATGAAATCAGTGAAGCCTTATTCCACAAGACTTAATTAAAACATGAATTTGTCTCTCTTTGAGTGACGTTACTCGAGGGTTAGGTACATAATACTTACCACAGAACATTGAATACCTACGTAGAATTATCGTGTCACTGATTTCAATGCCAACTGCCCAAATTTTTGATGTGATAACATCTTTTGTATAGATGACCGGCTGCACTCACGAAAAAGTGTGATGTCACCGCTCATGTTCTGCCTGCTGATAGGCAGGTGAAGTACCTATTGCGCCCGAGTCCACTAAAGCTGTCACAGGCATGGTTGTTTATTACAATGTCATTAATGTTTTGGCGATTGCAGCGACATGCCATACAATTAAAAAAAAAAGTTTTTTTTCCTCTTCCCTCCAATATTAATCGGTAGTGATTATGGCTCACACATTATGTGCATATGCCAGTTTCAAGTATCATTTCTTTCTAGTTTCAATCACAAAGTCTCGTTCTTGTCCAGTTATCACGTATTTCAAGTTTATTTTACACTGTTTTACACTTTAAACGCGGAGCTGTAAAAATAGCGACATGTCAGATTGCCGCCATTTTTACAACAGAAAAAAAAAACTGTCAAAGTCTTGGTTGTATAATGTCATCAATGTTTTCTTAAGACGTTATCACGTAATTATCGTCCGTAAACCGACTTTACAGATAATTTAACCTTTTTTTAATACTTAACAGTGTTTTTGTTATTTATTATTCCCGCCAAGTTATGTGACAGAGCAGGTTTATTTATCGATAAAGCATTATGGTCATCTGCATCCGACTACTGTATCCAATTGACCATGTTAAAGAAACCTATTAACGTTATTATCTTTCTGTTTATTTGATTCATCTTTAACAGTCTTATTAACTAATAAGGACTAAACGAAATGAGTGTCCCTTAATCTTTGCGATAATCTAATCCTTTATATCTATACATATAATAAAACTGTAAATTTCACGTGTCTGTACATGGCCGAACTTAGTGAAAAAAAATATTAGGAAATGTTCGAAAAGAGTATTTAAACACTTTGCTGCATTTTTAGAAATGTCTGTCTGTCTGTCTGTCTGTCTGTCTGTCTGTCTGTCTGTTTGTTTGAACACGCATCACGCAAAAACTACCGTACAGATTCGGTTGAAATTTTGCACGTGCAATCTAATAGATGCAGATTAACATTTAGGCTATAAATTATCACGCTTTTTCCCATAGGAGCTAAGCAGTAAGGGATAATGTCTGTAGCTATTTTTCGTTATAAAACAGTAACTACTTGACGGATCTTTATGAAAATTTGCAGTTTTATAGTAAATACTATAGGACATTATTTACACTATGAATCATTACGCTAACGTCTATGGGGAACGAGTAGCAACGTATTTTTTGTCGCACCATAATGGTTTATCACAAAAATTTCCACAATTAGACATTATCTATAATTGTAACCCGTGGAATGCATAACTTCACGCTAAAACTAAAAGGAGCTAAACACAACATTTTTAAGTTTCATAAGAACAGTTATTTTGACGTGTTAAGTAGCGAACAGTATAGCCTCGAAGCTATGCTAGCGGACTTTGATGACGAAGTCCCAGGCTCGAATCTGATGTCTGAATATGTTCTTTTTGTATTTATTTAAATTGTCTTTATCCTTTTTTAATATTTTTCTGAATGTTTTAGTTATTTTTTCGACCGTAGGTAACTTATTTACTTTGGTTATTACTTTTTATATTAAAAATCAAGTAAATTATGCAATTAATTATAGGTATTGCATGCACTGCTGAGAGTAATGAATTAATCGTAGTAGAAATGAAAAACAATATTACATTATAATTAATAAGTATTCGACATTTTCCAGAAATGATGTGTTCGTCTAAAAAAAGACATTACACACGTAAAAAAAGTACATGTAGCGCCATCTATGAAATCAAATTGTGAACAACAAAACAACGGCAACATTCTTGAAAGTAGATGGCGTTGTATTCAATAATGTTCTATACTTAGTAAAAGAAGTTTTAAAAAGAAACACATTGCTATGATTTTTAGAAATATTTGTCTGTCTGTCCGTTTGTTTGACCACGCATCACACAGGTGCATCGAGGATCATGTTTTGGGGTTATGGTTGGAGATTACGTGTTCATCAATTCAACGATAATGAATGGCTCAACATCGTTCAAGTGTGAGTAGTTCGGGTGACGGGAGGAGGGGGGTCGTTTTTGTCAACCGTACCTTTAGGGATATCTGACATTTTCGCGGGCATGACACACATGACACGCTCTGTGTTTGCTTACTAAAGTGTTACAGCAGTTTTATTATTAGTATTGCGTTGTAACACTATATGAAATACACCCCATTTTTAGCCAAAATGACAAAACAGAACCCTTATGGCCGTCCGTCCGCAGCTTAGCTCAGAGACTGTTAGTGCTAGAAGGTTGCAACTTTTGCATGAATAAATTACTAACGCCGATAAAGTGAAAGAACAAAATCTTGAAAATCATTATTTTTTTAAGGGTACCTCTCTTATATGTAAAGAGGGGATGTGATTTTTTTCTCACCTACCTACCCCATCGTGTGTGGTATCATTAGATAGGTCTTTTAAAAAGCGTTTAGGGTTTGTGAAGACTATTTTTAGATTTAAGGATTCCTTTGTGTATAATATTAGGCTTTATAGTGAACATTTTTGTTAGTCAAGTGTCCCCCTGCCAAATGGTTGATGTTGGGTATGTGAAAAAATTCAGGGTAGTAGTATAAATACTAAAATTATAAGGAATACTATCACAGTTAAGTACTTAGGCTTTACAAGTTTACGATCACATGAGAAGTAACAACATTTTCGTACAAATTTTATTAAAAATTATTAGGTAATAAGTAGGTATAACGTTGAAAGAATGAAACAAAAACAACAGAAAACCCACTTCTTAAGCCGCACACCAAACTAACTATCTAAAAGAATAGAACAGATCGATTTTTATTTAGTAAGTATTTAGTCAACAGGACTGTTTCCAACATATTTACACAGAAGTTATTTCGTTACCTAAACTACCTTAATTTAAACCCGACTTTCACGCGAACGAAGTCGCGGGCACAACTATTATGAATATATATATATTACGGGTCTTAATCGCGTTTAGGTTAAATACCTTGCTTACCTACGTTTAATATGCATGATAGTTTAAGTATAATTTAATTTAAAGTCATCAAGTATTAAAATAAACTTATCCAGGTTTGAAAATAGATGGCGTTTAAATACAAATTAAACAGAATCAGGTAAATTGATTTAAAAAATAAATCTGAAATTCTTACGATTATGTATTATATATATATATTATTTACGGATATGAATTTATGGTGTTCTTAATTAACGACAGGTTCATCATCATCATCATCAGCCTATCGCAGTCCACTGCTGGACATAGGCCTCTCTAATTGCACGCCACTTTGTTCTATCCTCGGCTACGACAGTAGTTTAGTATTTAAACTAAACGTTTCTAAAAGATATACTAATTCAGTATATCTTTTAGAAACGTTTGAATGTTGTCTGTTTGTTTGAACACGCATCACAGTACCGCGGGAATGCAATGTTTTAAAACCAGGATATTTTTTAAAAAACTTATCTCACACTAGCCCTATTTCGCGCGAGTACTTGGGCGGTTTCGGGCTTCATTTAACCCGAAACCGATAATAGTAATATTTGATGTGATGCAAATCATTTTGGTAAAATACTATTATAATTTGTCTTCTAACCGTCTGGCGCCATAAACTTTGTCGCCCTTCATTTTGCTGCACTGGGCATTTGCTTGGCTTGCCTTGCCATAGGTCGGGCCCTGATTAGAGCTAGGCCCTAATATCCATAGATGCCACAGAGCATTGTGGAGCATGTTTCCAATATGTTTTACACAGAAGTTAAATTGTAACATAAACTACCTTAATATAAACCCAACTTCCACGCGAACGAAGTCGCGGGCACAGCTAGTAGGTAATATTATGTTCTAAAATAGTAAGGTAAACTAATTATGAGGTTTTTTTTTATGATAGACCTATGTGCTAAGTATCTACAGTAAATTCAATTAATAGGTACCTAATAGTAGTAGGTACCTACATATGTAGCTAGCTAGTACTTAAAAAGTATTCCTATGTAAATAATTTGTTTCCAAAGAATTTGCACTTACAAATAAGTTTCTCAATTTGTTCCATCAACAAAAATAGAACAGTTTGTGATCATCTCTTGTGGCATTTAGACGTACGGCATTTGGAGCCAAGACGAAAAAATCGCGGATTGGCGCGAAAGTGTCCATTTTTTTTATAAATTAATTTTGGGAAACGTTTTCCATTTAGAATTTATTTTACTCTTTAATGTTAAAATTAACAAGTGTTGTGTGAACTGATTTGTGACAAGAACTATTTAGAAGTAATATAAATCGTGTGACAAGTTTATGTTGAAGATGTTATGATTTTTGTGTAGTCGGCAATAATTTTGTGTTTATAGTTATGGCTGATGTGGAAAATTCTGGCGGGAAAGACGATAATAATGGTAAGCGTACATTATTAATAATCTATATATTATATAAAAATGTTAGGTTGGTTTGTGTACGCTTCAAAAACTCAAAAAGTTCTGCACCGATCGAGTTGAAATTTTAGCATGATATTTAATCCGCATCAAGGATTGTTTTTATCTATTCAATCACAATGTGCCACAGCGAAGCGTGGCAGGGTACAGCTAGTGTTTTATAGAAGACTAGCTGGCCCGCGCAACTTCGTTTTTGCAACATTTTTATTGCTACTCCGCTCCTATTAGTCATAGCGTGATGTTATATAGCCTATAGCCTTTTTCGATAACAGTAAAAAAAAATGTTCAATACAGACCAGTAGATTATCGCGTTCAAACAAACAAACAAACTTTGCAGCGTTATAATATTACTTTGACTTTGACTTTGACTTGGACCGGCTGCACTCACAAAAAAGTGCCAAAAAAAAGTCACGTTAATTATTGGTTGCTAAGCAACGCGATTGGCGATATGTCATCAATGTTTTCTTAGGACGTTATCACATAAAATTATCGTCCGTAATAGACAACCATTTTTTATCGCATTCTAAAACAATTGGAGTGAAGGTATAAGCTATAGGTAGTGGGGGGCTTTACAAACATATAAATTACGGCCACAAATTACACCTAGACTCAGAACAACAAAGTGGTGTCCTATGTGGAAATCAAACGCACAACCTCTTACGCAGCAGTTGTACCTACACACTACGACTGCACCACCGAGCTACTTGTTAGCCTATTTCTTATTTACTTAGTGGTAGCAACAATTCGCCGATTTAGGTGTCAGAAACACTTCGAATTATGGATGTACCCAGGGGGATTTGGGGGTTGACCCACCCTACCCCAAATTTGCAAAAAGGTTAAGCTTAGGTACACAGGGACAAATTTGCTCGCCGTTTAGTCATCCCCCCAACCCGAAATTGATATTTTTATCTACATTTGGAACCCCCCGCCCTTCTTCCTTGTGATGGGTGGTGAGGTTTTAGAATGACGCAGGGGGGGGGGGGAACGTCCTCCCCTTCATTAGGGTCAAAATGCAGAAGATATGTCGCTCGCTTTTTACGTTGCACTCGTCCGTGGTGATGTGACTACCCACACACCACACAAATCGGGTGCTGCCCTGCCAGTGTGTCGCGTCACCTTGCTTGCTATGCCTTTTTGCTTTCTGTTGATATCTGATCTCTATTACGAATAGCTCCTGTAGTCTATAAAATCGCATAACATGCACAAATCGCGAAAGTTTATCAACATTGACTAAAACCAACACTAAAACTAAGTCAACCAAAGAGTTAATGCTAATACCGGAACATCGATCTTGAATGGCTCTATTTGAAATGCAAATGATGGAACGAAGAAGTCACGTCACTTAATAAACATTGTTTCTATTGAAATCACACAAAATCAATGTAGTATTCTTTGCAACCGAGTTTGTTGTTGCAGAAACAAATTTAATGTTTTTTGAAACAATTCAGTTGTTAACAAGGAAATGTCGAGATTAGTCTTGAGTAATTTTCTCTCACAAATCCCGAGAGATTTGCTTCTGACTTAATCTTCTGCTTAATTTATTTATTTCCTCTTTTATAACCTGCTAGTACACACCTAAGATAGTACATACAGCTTGTTAGTAGTTACTACGATTAAACGGAAAAGTTTGCAAGTTAGAAAAGTTGTCGAAAATCTCGTAATTTGAAGGTCTATTTTATGTTTAATTTTATAATAGGTACTTATAATGAATAGTGTAAAGAATTTTTTGGGATACTCTTTACAATTTTCTAGTTTAGTAGGTAGTAGTATTAACTAGGTATAATAAGTTATTATAAAGTATGGTAAGGTATTGGTAAGGTAATTTATATAGTACTAGCGGACGCCTTGCGGTTTCACCCGCGCAGTTCCCGTTCCCGTGGAATACAGGGATAAAAAATAGCCTATGTCACCCGGGGTTAGTGTAGCTTCACAGAAAGAATTTTTCAAATCCGTCCGTATTCAATACAAACAAATAATCAAACAAACAATCAAATCTTTCCTTTTTATAATATTATAGTATAGTATAGATATAGATACATAGTATAGTAAGTAGTTATAGTATGCACTCTTTGACGGTAAATACAAGAGATGCATATCCATTAATAAGCTACACTGACTCATTATTCATCAAAGAGTATGCTCGTTATCTTTGTTTTCAAAATGTATGAAACTCTATACTTAAGTAATTTTCTTAAATTTTCAATAAAAATATCGCAAGATATATTAGATCTACTGAATAAATAATTTACTTTAAAACGTTTTCATGAATTTTGTATCTTCTATGAAAAAAATAAGATAGTTCAAAGGTCGAATGTCATATTTGTCTTATCTCTAGTCTGCAATCGAGCTCTTGTGGTTACATCAATATCAATTGATGGATTAAACCTGTACTTAAAACTTTGAAGGTAATCAGATCACAGTTTTAATGTTTGAGTTGTTATCTACATAATATGATCTTTCATCTAGGCAAGGTCTCCAATAATAAAGAACTTTATAACTACAGTGAGTGTTTTTAATCTCCGATCGAAATATATAAGAGTTATGCAAGATTGAACTCTTAATATCGTAAAGCCACAGATAGATTCGGACATTTTCGGATTCCTTTAGATCTAAAATTCTGTGATACATGGACAATAATATGAACCCTGGCCTAATCTAGGTAACCATGACGGCCATAAGTCCACTTGGAGCTTAGGAAAGAAAAGCGCGAGCGCAAATCTTTAAAAAAATCTCGCTCGAGAAGTTTCGATAACTAATAAATGGGGCTAATGCAAACCTTGGAGAAAGAATGAAGAATAATAACTAAAAGTCCCAATAAATCTTGGGACAAATAACACATTATCTTATGCCAAACTGAACAGAGCTTGTACTATGGAAACCATACAACTGACAAACATACTTATATATATTTAAATACATACATGTTATAAATAAATAACACCCAGACACAGAATAAACCATCATGCTCATCACATAAAGTTTTATCCTGGGTGGGGATCGAACCCAAGACCTTTGGCTTAGCAGTCAGGATCAATGGTAAATGGATTTTAAAGTTTATTTTTGGGATAATTCTTAATCTTCATTTCTCCTCTTTTCTGCCAATACGATTGGCATTTCTACACGAATATGTTAAATACTATTTTTCTAGTCTTACTAGTACCTATGACCTAAGACACTTGCTTCGGATCATTGCCTTATTATCCATAACCAATCCAAGGAGACAGACTAAAGGTCTTTATATTATAAATAGAAAATCCTAACGTTTTTCGGTAGAAAACACATTAATATCCAAAACAGTTAATTTTCGTTATTTATCGTATTAAAGTGACAGCTGGTGATGATACCTTTATATTTTTGCAGACAAATTGTTATGAAATTACCTTTTATTGATGTTTTGAGAATCGAGCCAATTTATATGATTATTTTTATGTGAGCATCGACGGAAACTTTTGTATTTGAAATAAAAATATTTACAATGTTAACTCAGACAAATTTAAGTACATTTTTGCTTTATCTTGTTTTTGTGTAACAGCATAGTATGCAGCTACTATATTTGTAAATGTTTTCGACTTAGTTACCATTTAGGATACTAAACGTAGCCTACCAAAATAGTACATATACCTAACATACACATTAAAATATTGTAATATATAAATAATACATAAGTTGTAGATAGAGTCTCCTCCAAAACTTTACTATTACATACCTCCCTGTTTTCTTCTAAGAAATCTGGCATAGGAAAGTTACTAATTGTTCTTAGAATCTCTAAATTAGTTGTGGGATCTATTACCTCTATTATTTAGGTATATATATACAAAAAAAAGGTTCTTGTATTGGTAGGTAATATAAACCTACAAATATCCTGCACCGACAAAATGATAATTATCTACTGACTAATTTCCAAGTTTTCTTCATGATTCATTATTTGTAAAAGTGTTCTAGTAAATTAAATTAAATAAAAACATTAGGAGATATCATAGTTTTAAAATATTACGCGGCAAAATTAGGCGCGGATCCGCGTTCAGGGGGGACAACTATTGGCTAATAGTTGTCCCCCCTGAACGCGGATCCGCGATTTACAAATAAATGCATTATTTTAGAACAAATTTAATTACCATAGTAAAGATAATAGTAGGTCAACCTTAAAAGATAGGCATTTGCTGTTGCGGACTTTTTTTTAGAACTTCTTAAGAGGAACAAATCTGTCATACATTATTATTGTGTAACTTTAACCGTTTACGCAGCGCACGTGCTCTGCGTAAACGGTTAAAGTCTCTTAAGAGGAATATTTTTTCCCCGTTTTTGCAACTTTTTTCAATGCTGCTCCACTTCTATCAACCATAGCGTGATGTTATACAGCTTATAACCTTCCTCGATAAATATAAATAAGCTATCAAACAGAAAATATTTTTTCATTTCGAACCTGAGATCATCGCGTTCAAACAAACAAACTCTTCAGCTTTATTATATTAGTTTAAATATGGTGGTTTTTTGTAACTACCTACGTAGGTTTAGATTGCATAATTGTACTAAGGATTTTATTTCTCAAACAAGTTTATACTCTAGTTTGTAGATATAGCTGCTAAATCTCTTTGAAGTGTTTGATTGATAAATAAAGGCAGACATCAAAGGAACGTTGACATGCCCCTGCTGTTTCCTTGAACGTAGTTCGACGAAAACTCATTTTATAAAGTCTAGGTTAAGGCTAGTTATGATTGATTTGACGTTTAGTTTTTTTAGATCATACAGTTGACTTTATTAATGCGGAGGCATTAATTAAGTTGGATTTTGTTGTTGTTGTTGCTAAGTAGATTTTTTAGGAGGAATTTCATGTTCACTAAGTTCGGTAAGTGAGAACCTAGAATTGGCTAAATGTTACGTAAAAAACGGGTTGCACTCCGGGAGTGCCGGCAGAAGTGAAAACTTGAACAATAACGTTGTGCATTTTTGAATATTTTGGAATGGTTACGGAATATTGTATTTTTTTTATCAGTATAAAATTAGATACTATTGTATAAGTGGTTAATTACAATATTCATCTATTGCGCTATTGTACACAAACATGACAATTTAAAAATTACAATGACAACGACATGACAAATAAGTCAAAAATCATCACAAATTAAAAATCTAAAATCAAAAAATTAAAATAAATAGGTAAAAAAAATATCATTTGGACTTGAACCGGGTCTTCTGGTTTCTAGACCGCCCGATTTCCTACCTGAGCTATTGTAGATTGCGGCGAAATTTACTTTCGTATTCTAATAATATTGTAGCAGTTTTCGTCTCAAAAATTATCACATACCTATTGATCGATTTCAAAAAAATCTTTCATCGTTGGGAAGCTACACAGCTTCTGGGTGACATAGGCTACTTTTTATCTCTGTATTCCCAGGGGAACGGAAACTACGCGGGTGAAACCGTAAGGCGTCCGCTAGTAATTTAAACCAATATTATAAAGCTGAAGAGTTTGTTCGTTTGAACGCGGTAATCTCAGGAACTACTGGTCCGAATTGAAAATTATTTCACTGTTGGATAGCCCATTTATCGAGTTTAGTGTGTGTTTATAGACTACGACCAATAGGAGCGGAGCAGCAATGAGAAATGTTGCAAAAACGGGGAAAATTTACGCAGACGAAGTTGCGCGGGACAGCTGGTAAATAAATAAAATAAACAAAGTAATAGGTAGGCTTCCAACCCATGTTGAAGCTTCTAAATAGAATCCTAAGGAAACTTTGTCTTAACAAAAAATATAAAAAATAACATAAAGCACAACATTTCAAATAAGAACATATTGAGATCAAACGCTTAAAGTTTTTTTTTTTTAATTATTGATTGAGATTGATATTGATATACACATAAGTATCGCAGTATGCAATGATGTTCACTACACAAATATTGGGAGCATTTTTTAGGTAAATTTTGGTGATTCTTGGTCATTCTTCCTAGATTAATTTTAACACCTCTCGCGGTTGGCGGGTAATGAACATAATATATCATTATGTACTGAAAAAGCTTCAGAAAATACTGTGCAACATTTCTGTCTCTTGTATCTATGGTGAACAACTAAGGTAGGCAAATATTTGTGAATACATATAAATATGCATATTGTATATGTAATGTTTGCTAAACAAAAAATATGTTTATGTAGTAACATAGTAAATTGAAAGTACTGTCATTTGATCCACAATTACTATAAAATTACAAAATATGCATAACCTAAACTAGGTTATGCATATTTTGGAAGGCACTAGACCGCGCGGAAGGTCACCCACGCGATGGACTGACCAGATCAAGTCAGCCGTTGGAGGTTCATTAAACGAGTGCAGCAGGATGACCTCTAGTAGGCAGCAATGGCGAAACATCGTGAAGCGCATCACATCTGCCCCCTCCAATAATACTACAAGTTCATAGCGATCACGACCGCTCTGTCAAGAGCGTACCGGCTGAGAAGAAGAGAAGAAACTAGGTTACTTAAAAAAAAAAAATGGTTGTCTGTAAGCCTTTACAGATAACCATTCTTTTTAAGTAACCTTTGTAGGTTTTTGTGTAAGATTTAAGTTTTTTAAGGTCTACGGATGATATTTTTACGTGATAACGTCATAAGAAAACTTTAAAAAAAAATCAAAATTTTTTATTCACTTAAGATGCAAAACAACTCTTGTGATACGTCGGGATTCTACATGTACATGTAGGTAATGCCAAGTTCGCAAACAATAGGTAAAGCCGGAGAAAAGAACCTGGCAATAAAAACTCGCGGCCACTCTTTTCAAATTGCCAATTTTACAATGTTTGATTGTTTATAAACTTGTTATGGGGGTAAGGTGCTGCGACTAATATACTATACACCATGTTAAAGGACTGATGCAAATAGTATTATCAAAAAGTTAAAACATGAGATAAACTAGAATCAGCCTTAGTGGGTACAATATAATAGGAGCATCTTCTTACAACAAAGGTAATTTTTTTAAAATCGGGCATTGATGACATTGCCACAATATCCATTTTAAACCAACTAACATTTACATTAATTCAGTCTATACGCAGGCGTAATCGCCATTCGCGTTGCTTAGCAACCAGTCAATGACGTGACTTTTTAGATACTTTTTCGTGAGTGCAGCCAGTGGTCGATTTATAAGACGTTATCACGTCAAAAGTTACGTAGCAGGTACGAATCCATCAATCGCAGCGGTGTGATTGCCATTGAAATATGATCTTTCGCACATATTATGAAATTAACGGGCGCGCGAGGACAATTCAACCAGAGCAAGTACTTTTTTGACGAACGAAAGCGAAATGACCCCATGCGAGCCGTTAAGGTTTAAGTCTTTAATTGTCAGCGGTTCTATTGTTTACGGAAAGAAGGAAAAATTAAAGAAGGGTTTTGAAATAAATGTTACATTATTTGAATATTTTTATGTCATTTTTAACTTTGGTATTTGTTACAATGTTTATTTATAAAGAAATCAATACAACTACAGTTTAGTTTATTAAAGCCGGTTATGTTCCGGGAATATCACCGCGTGTTTCATAATGTATACCTAACTAACGTATGTTGTTATTTAATTAGGACCTGGGAGTTACGAGTCACTCAAACTGCAGTAATGAGATTAGTGGCTTTTGTACGTAATAATATAGGTAGTTATTTTGATCAGTACCTATATTATATAAACCTATAGTAAGTAGAAACATAATAAGTTTAGGATTTAGGTATTTAAATATATAAGTTTTAGACGGACTTTTATTCAAATAAGTAATTTTACATTATACCTTCTAAGTAATTTACAATGAACATCAACGCTTATACCTAATGCCTTTATAATAGTAAAGACTTTATCATTGTAAATATCTTTATTACATAATAGATTGAACAGATAATATACATTAGGTCGCTAAAATCATTAAAAAAACATATAAAAAATACAATTTTGTTAAAAGTTGGGTACAATAACAATTCTAACCGTCTCAGCTCTATATTAGCGGACAAGGGATCAATTTGTGGAACCGTTTCCATAAACCTTCAGATTAACAGACAGAATAAAAGCTCTATTAATTTTGAAGGCAGTCTTTCGCAAATTTACATAAAACTTTACCGCTTACCTGTTTTAGCCTTGCCCGTTAATTATATCTTCAACAATATTGTTCAAAAGAGAATTGAAGAAGACTCTTCGAAGCTTAGAGATTTACATTTAGAAATGGCTTTCAGATAAATAGGACGTACGGGACTTTTAAATAACTTTAGAATCATCACAGTTTAAAAGCAATAGAACTTAACGATAGGCTTGGAAACTACCCTGTTTTTAGGGAGAAGTTGCTGCAAAGTGTAGATATCTTACCTAAGCTTAAACTCATATTTGCAAGATATATTGCAAATTGGTAGTAGGTAGGTATTGTGGTGGATGTGTCGAGGGATCGAACATCTTAAATCAAACCTCAATGATAGTAGTGAACTGTTTGCTTTGACGTTCTTTAGAAATAAAGAAAAAGTTGGAAAAACAATTGGAAACGGTGAATTGAAAGAGGCACTTAACGAATTATTGTAAAATTATTTATTTAAGCTAGAAACTGTCTTGATGTGAATACACAAATAGTAAAGGGAAGTTGTCTTTTGATTTCTCACAACGGAATTAGGATCCTGTTTTGCGGTCCTGGTACCAGCTCTAGGACCAAGGCTACGTTATAGTACCTACTTATTATATTATACAAGAACTCACAGACCATCTCTCAAGAATTTAGAAACCACAACTTGCATGCCCGGTTTTTAGAGAAAAGTAGCTGTAAAATCATCCAATGGAGACTTATCCCTTGCAAGATAAATACAAATTTATTTTACTTAAAGGGAGGTACAAAAAGTCACTGAAGAAGATAGTCACAAAAATGTATTTTAGTTTTGGTTTTGTTGTTTTGATTACTCTCTCTCTAAAGCCGGCAACCGTTCAGCTAATATGAAGACGTCACAGACCACTGCCGGTGAGTGATCTTGCGGTCTGAAACTGCCGGCTGTCGACTACTAGTGTATAACCCCCGAGCCGATTTTAAATTATTGCCGACAGGCAATAATCGCTATTGTGTGTGGACAACCCAACAAACATTTTAGCGCTAAGTGCAACCGTTTTATTAGTATCATAAATGTTATATTTATAAGAGTTCAGGTTATACTTTTGACTCAACTATGATGTTAACGATAAAACATTTAAACCTTCAAGAGGAATAACAGTAACAAAGACAAATAATGTAACTTAAGGCGATAGTATGAAACTTCTTAAAACTGAAAGCAATTGTTAAGGTTAATTTCCGTGCATCGCGGCCGATCGCGAGCCGCGCGCGGCTTACGACAAGCGGCTGACGACAGAGTGCGCGCGCAGCCTACGTCAGTCGTCGGCCGCGCGCGTCTGTCGCAGAACTCGGAAACGACGCCATACATTCTTATACTCTGAGTATTGTCGCATCAACCGCGCGCGTCAGAAGCTTGTCGTAAACCGCGCGCGGCTCGCGATCGGCCGCGATGCATGGAAATGAACCTTAAGGTGTACGCTTAAACTTACTACTTTTGAAAAAAGTTAATGTATTGGTATTGTAGACTAGCATCTCAAAGCTTAGTGTTTTAACTTTAGGAAACGGAGAACACTTAAGTAATAAACCCAGCCACTTACATTTAGTACAACCCAAGACGTTTGATTACTAACAATACATTCAAAATATGAAAACACATTTGCCCCTAACTATTAATATGCGAGTTAACTTTGGGTGGTGTTGAAAAATAAAAAAAAAATACATTTTTATAATACCACTTATACTACTATGCTACTGTATAACTGACAAATTAGGATTATAGCGCGCTATACCACCAATTGTTAGCGCCTTTATAGAATCTTAGGTTCTTCAAATTCTGTTAAACAGCTCATGTAGCACTTATTCTTATCATCAAAATGCTATGAATAATAATATCTATATTGAATATATTTCGGGACTTAATCGCGTGAATAATTTAAAGGTGATTGACCTTTTATTTACCCGACGTTTCGATCGAATTTCACATTGTGTCGACCCGTGACTACGTGCACCGATCGTCGGGTAAAACAATCTCGAAAGTATAAAAACAATAATATCTATATTCGTAGCAAAGATGTTAGTTGGGTAGACCCAGGTTGACAGGCGGCCCGATGGCGTGACAGACTGGAGGCGGACTGGTAATGTGTAGGAGCCTTAAGAGTGTAGGTAATCTCAATTGTTGAGACGACTGCTATCAATCAATCAGCCTGCATCGGTCCACTTCTAGACATAGGTCTCTCCTAACTGACGCCACAACATCCGGTCCTCCGCCTTCAACATCGAATTCATCGATCCTTTTGCAAATGTGGCCAGCCTATTGCCACTTCAGCGTGCTTAACCTGCGTGCTATGTCAGTATGGACGATTGCTATGGAAAAGAAAAATACGTAGGTGGTATATAATAACGATGACCTCGAAGTCTCAACCCACACCACTCCTATTCATTTAAAAATAAATCCTAGAAAAATGATAACGGTCACCATCTTTTCTTCCAAAAGCAATTGAGCGTGATTCGTTTTTATCGCCATGTGTCACGTCTATATCCGTGCCATGGGGGACTTTACGTAAATTAATATGATTTTGGCAAAAGACCAGAACTTTCTGCTATGATCTATTGTAGTCACACTTAAATATTTTGATTTAATGATCTATTAATGAGACAGTTAATGGGGAATGCTAATGTGGTTTTGGCGTCAATTGCAAAATTAGGTAGTCTTGAGTGCAAATAAGAGATTGGTGGTTGGTGCCAAATAAAATACTAATTCTTTTTTTTTTGCACAAAATAAATACTCCAAATTATTAAGGTGTGCGCTTACATTTTTATCATTGTATAATAAAAACTCTCATTTGATTTATTAAAACCATGCAACGGATTTAGAAATAGTTTTTACTATTATGAAAATTTTTGCTAGTATACTTTTTTCCAGTTTGTCACAGACACCTCTTCCACGGCCTCTCAACGCTGCTAGCGCGTCTTCCGGCGATGAAAATGTATCCCTTTCAGTTGATTTTTTATTAATCACTTGGTGCCAGATGAGGACTGTAAGTAGGGTGACCCAAGACACTGACTGGTGTGGTGTCCAGGAAGTTCCTCGTTAGAGCGCAGAATGCGCGGGCGCGTTGTCATAGTGAAGCAGTAACCCGCGGATCCCGGTGTTCGGTCGCTTGTTGCTCATTACATACCAAACTTCTGCCTAGCTTTTCATTGTATATTTTTCGGCGTTGATGCTGCTTTGGTCAATTTGGTAATCATACCCCAGATACCCCGTCAAAGCGAAGAAAATTTTCCCTGCGCTTTTCGATCGCAAGAACGAAGCAGCAACCAGAAGTTAGTAGCCTGTGCATTCGATCTTAAACATAGTAACAAACATGAAAACAACATTATTGTGTTATCTGTCTAATATACAAGGTGTTAAAAAGATACTGCAAGAATTTCTTGTGCTTGATCAGAATCGGATAACCTACACAAAATATTTTTTTTCAAAAGCTCTCGACGTACAGTGTATGTAAATAACATCATTAAGCAATATTGTTTTTACAACGTAAAAAAACGCATTTTTATACGTTGTAAAAACAATCCTTTGTAATTTGCTATTGTTTTCTGATACTGATCAAGCACACGAAATACTTGCAGTAATTTTAATAATAATATATTTTACTCTCAATATCGAAAAGATCTATAGATATCTGAGTCGCACTCCAGGCTATAGCAATATTCAAATCAAATTAGTTTACTCTTCGTTGGGTTTTAGGTACATAAATTCATATCCATTTACCTGAATGCACGCCGGTCATAATATAATAAGTTTCCATCCACTCTGTTATGCTACGTTTTATTATAGGAATTTAATTCGACGACAGAGTACACAGCGACAGTGAACCAGTTAATTATCGAATTAAAGTTTATCCTTAAAGTACTCCAAAAGTACTAAATTGGTTAGAACTCTCCAACTTTGAAACATGTTGTTGGTCATCACAATCAACATTGTGTAATGTACCTATACAAATAACAACACAGTTTAAAGTGAAAGACAACAAACTTTATGCAATTGATGATTTAGAAGAATAAATAAATGCCAATTATTTGTTTCAAGTAAAATATAACAAAAACATAGAGCATAAATTCACAGCGTACGAGTAGTAAAACAGTTATAAGTATCTGTTACGGTAAATTTAAATAATTTATATAGTAGTGATTTTATATAGTCACTAAAGTTCTTAGTGACTATATAAAATCACTAAATTATTTAAATTTACCGTAACAGATACTTATATATATATATATATATATATATATATATATATATATATATATATATATATATATATATATATATATATATATTTGTATAATAAAAACGCATTTTAGGAATTGTGATTATAAGGTCTGAATTAATAATTTTGCCTAGTTATTATGTATAATATCTATCAAGTTTAGTGAGTCGTTTAGTGAGTGAGTGTTACGTATTATAGTCTATTCGCGTTAAGAAAATAGTGACTCATCAGTGCAACAGCAAAGTAAAGGCGTATTCATACTGAGGGTAAAAATCAAACCATTAATATTAAAGCAAACTTTTTATTAAGGTATTTTCAAATATTTATTCTTTTTAAAATTAAGAAATTAATAGTACCTATAATAATAAAAATATTCAAATTAAGTAGTTACTATAAAAAATTAATCAGAATCGTCAGAATTTTCATTGGTATTTATAATAAAAGAATTCTGTTCCGCAAGTTCAATAACATCATCTAAGTCCCACATATTTTTTTCTTCATTGACCACGTGGTTACAGCATTTCTTCCATTTGTTCGAGTCTATTGTTGCTATTGCGTCATAAAACAGCTTTTCTACATCTTTAAGTTTATATGTCGAGTTATTGGCAGCAATATAATTTTTTATTTGAGCCCAAACCAACTCAATTGGATTGAGTTTACAATGATACGGAGGCAGGCGGAGAATTTCAATGCCATTTGCTTTAGCGGTTTCGTCGACTAAATAGGTATTATATTGCGGGGCAATTTCGCTAACTTTCAACATAAGTTCCTTTTTTAAATAACTCATATCCATTGTCACGTCTTTACTTTGAAGCCAGTCTATTATCTGCTGTTTATTCCATTGAGGTGTCGGTATCTTCTCGGATTTAACAGAATGATAGGGAGCGTTATCCATGACGACAACGCTTCCCGGTTCAAGTTTTGGGATGATATTTTTGAACCAGTTTATAAATTTTTCGCCGTCCATTTCTTCGTGGTAATCTTTAGTTGATTTAGATTCAAATAACAATAATCCCCCTTCCACAAATCCTTTTTCACTTCCAATGTGCAAGACGATCAGCCTTTTACCTTTCCCTGTAGGAGCGCCAGGACCATTACTTAAACCGGCTCGATAAGCATCCTTCTTATTCTTGATCGTCGAATCTACCCATGCCTTTGCTTTAACGTGTCCAGCGTTTACCCACGTTTCATCAAGAAAATATATATTTTTGTTGGCTTCCCTGTATTCTTTAATTTTTCTTAGGTATTTTCGTCGCCATAAAACGATGTCGTCTCTTTCTAGTAATAATGATCTGCTCTCCCGTTTCGCAAAATCGAAACCAAGCTCATGTAGTATTTTATGGAGGGTGGTACGTTTGAAAGGTGGAATGTCTGCATCATCATTACATAGTGATAAAACTTTGTCTAATGTCGGGTACTCTTTTTTTAAATACAATGAATGCACTTTTCTCCTTATAGTACTTTTGTCTACATCATCAAATTTGTCAATCATGGATAGTCGAGCTCTTTTTTTTACAGGAGATTTTAGAGTATTCGTTTCTTTCTGTTCTTTGATGATTTTATAAACGGTACTTTCAGAAACACCGCATGCACTAGCCGTTTTCACTACTATACTTTCCAAAGGCACGTTTTGGTCACCACACAGTTTAAAGTATTTAAAAACATTATAAATCACTCGTCTTTCTCCACTATGAATTATTGATTTTGCCAAACTTCTTGGCAGTATATGATTAGGTATAAATGAGACAAAAGATGTAGTATAGTCTGGTTATAATTATCCAAAGGTGCATCTTATATACTAACGACTTCGTGTTGATAACAGATAGTAGAAACATTTAATAGATACTGAACGTGCGATAAGGAACATAAGATTGTGATGTAGATTGTAGATACAGCACAAAGATATTGTACTGTAACAGTACACCCCCCTTTAAAAAAATTTATGGTAATAGTGTTTACAATATAAATTTGACCTAGACCTTACTAGTTATTTGCTGATGTATATAAATAATAATGCTATTGTACGCGGTGGAATTTGATGACGCCTGTTGTGGTGTGATTTGCTGACGTCTGTAATTTTGACTTAGCTGTTGCACGAGTGTTTATTATTTTTTTTCGTTAATCTCTCCATTCTTCTGTCCAGTGTTTTCATTATGCCGTAAATTAGGATCACGCCGATTGTTAAAATAATCTGTCCCATTGCAACATTTCTTGTCCACCGTAAGTCCTCCTGGATCAGGTTACGGAGTTGGTCCGCTTCGTTTTGATTGAGGCAATTGTCCGTATTGTATGTTATCTGGTCCTTAGAACTTTGATTTCCCATTTTAGATGTCTTGTTGTTACGAGTAGTTGTGAATTAATGGTATATGTTAAGATCTATGTTAATATATATACGAATAGCTTGCTTATATCAGCGATTTTTTATAGACGTACTACTGGCTTTACTTTACGTCCCGATCGTGTAGTGTACGTGTGTGAATGCCTGTCGCAATCCTTTGAATCTGGCACGTAGTTTGATTCGTCATTGATCATGAAAGCTGGTTTCAATCTATCAATTGATATCACTGTCTCTTTATCCCTAATTCTAATGCAAAATGTTTTATCTGTTTTACTAATTACTGGGTAGGGTCCTTCATACGGCGGTGTCAGGGCTTTCTTAATTCTATCACACCGAACAAATACGTGTGAGCATTCTTTGAGTTCGGGATGCACAAATATAGCTTGATTGTGTTTTTTTCTTTTCGGAATTGATGTCATTTGTGTGATGTCCTTTTGAATTTGTTTTACAAACTCTTCGTACGTTGATAACTGTGCTGCTGATGACTCAAAAAATCCTCCAGGGAGTCGTATTGGCGTTCCATATGTCATCTCTGCTGAACTATAACCTGTGTCTTCTCGCAAGCTACTCCGCAACCCGAGTAAAACTGTTGGAATTTCTTTTAACCAATTTTCGTTGGATTCTCTTGTCATTAACGCCGCCTTTAAAGTTCTATGAAATCTCTCTATCATTCCATTGGATTGTGGATGATAAGGTGTTGTCCTAATTTTATGTATTCCCAAAAATTGTGAGAGTGACTCAAATATTCTTGATTCAAACTGTCGGCCTTGATCCGTAGTAATGCGCAATGGACATCCAAAACGAGTAATCCATCCTTCGAAAAGTGTCTTGGCTACTGTTTCTGCAGTTATATCTTCTACCGGAAATATTTCGGGCCATGACGTACAACGATCTATGATTGTGATTAAATATCTCTTCCCTTGTGAAATCGGAAGTGGTCCGACGATGTCAATATGTAAATGTTCAAAACGTTGCGCTGTCATAAATGTACCAGGAGGTGATATCGTATGTCGTTGTATTTTTGATTTTTGGCAGGCTATACATGATCTACACCAATTATTGATATCTTTGTTCATATACGGCCATAAATACCTTTGGGTTATCATTTTTCTCGTAGTTCTTTTTCCTGGATGGCTCATACCATGAATGGTATCGAAAATTTGTTTGCGAAAATGCTTTGGTAAGTAGGGGCGGCTTTTTCCAGTAGACGTGTCGCAGGTGATGTTTATTGTGGAACCCGGAAGCGTAATGTTTTTGAATTTTAATCTTTTATTG
The DNA here is from genome assembly GCA_945859575.2 of Herminia tarsipennalis. Classification (NCBI taxonomy): domain Eukaryota; kingdom Metazoa; phylum Arthropoda; class Insecta; order Lepidoptera; family Erebidae; genus Herminia; species Herminia tarsipennalis. Next base: position 21,098,136 of record OX243850.2, read on the forward strand.
TCATGTAATTTACTTAGTTCATTATCTGTTGATTGACATTTTTCCAATTCAGCGTAATCGATAGGTGATGGCACGTATATTTCCTCTATTCGAGATAAGGCATCGGCGGTAATATTGTCACGTCCGCTTATGTGTTGAATGTTGGTACTGTATTGTGAAATGAAATCTAACTGCCGGACCCGTCGCGGTGTATCGTTTGATGATGGTTTTTGGGAGAATGCGTATGTCAAAGGTCGGTGATCCGTAAATATTGTAAATTCTCTTCCCTCGATTAATCTGTGAAAATGTTTGACGGCCATGTATATTCCTAACAGCTCTCTGTCAAACGTAGAATATTTTTGTTGAGTTTCGCTCAATTTTTGTGAAAAAAATCCTAATGGTTCCCAATTGCGTCCGGATTTTTGTTGTAAAACTCCACCAACGCAAGTAGCACTAGCGTCGGTCATGAGCGCTAGTGATGCGTTGCGTGAAGGATGCGCTGTTAACACTGCGTTTTTCATGCTTTCCTTGCATTTTTCGTAAGCTTTGTCTGCTTCCGTTGTCCAAGGAACAGGTGAATAATCGTTCTTTTTTGAACCATGTAGATATTCGTTTAAAATTCTTTGATTTTCCGCTGCGCGTGGAATATTACTTCTGTAGAAATTGACCATGCCCAAAAATCTTCTTAATTCTTGAATTGTTTTCGGTTTGGGAAATTCCATGATTGCTTTGTAATTTTCTTCGGTAGGGTGTATTCCTTGGCTCGTTATATGATAACCTAAGAAATCTATTTCCCTTCTGAGAAATTCGCATTTTTCGAGATTAATGGTTATTCCATTCTCGTGTAAACGTTTGAAAACCGTTTCTAAATGCTGATAATGCAAATCTTCGTTGTCCGATGCGATGAGACAGTCGTCTACAAATATAAATACGAAGTTTAAATCTCTTAATAAGGAATCCATGAATCGTTGAAATGTTTGTGCCGCATTGCTTAATCCGAAAGGCATTCTTAAGTACTCAAAAAGTCCAAAAGGTGTGATGATGGCTGTTTTTTCTATATCTTTAACAGGAATACAATGGTATGCTTTACGTATACCTATCTATCTTGCTTAGTATCTTCTTATTTTCTAATATGTATGTAAAGTCAGTTAATCTTGGTAGTGGGTATTTGTCCGGTACTGTCGTGCTATTGAGCATTCGATAGTCTCCGCACGGTCTCCATTCGCCATTTTTCTTTTTTACCATATGTAATGGGCTTGCCCATGGGCTATCTGACGGTCGGCAAATTCCGAGTTCTATCATATTTTGAAATTCCTTTTTGGCTATGTCGTGTTTTTCTGGAGGTAATGGTCTTGCCCGAGCTGCGACGGGTGGTCCTGTAGTGATAATGTGATGTTCAATCTTATGTTTGGGCGCATTGCGGAGAGAGGACCCTTTCGTGATGTCTTCGTATTTGTTTAAAAGTTGCGTAATACGTGGATTCGTTCCCACTGCGATAGTACGAATTGTTTGTTGTGTCGCTTTTTCCGAAGTTACATGCGTTGTCAGCTCTGTAACTTTGTCGATAAGTTTGCGACCTGCTATGTCGACTAATAGTTTATAGTGCTCTAGAAAATCTGCTCCAATTATTGGTTGTGTAACATCGGCGATTACAAAATTCCATTTATAACATCGTTGTAGTCCTAAATTCAAGGTAAGCGTCTTCTCGCCGTAAGTCCTAATTTTAGTCGCATTTGCAGCGTATAGTGTGTATTGTTCATTTTGTAAAATTGAATGTCTCTGTTGCTTGCTAATGACTGAAATATTTGCGCCCGTGTCAATCAAAAACTTCATACCACTTTTTCGGTCGGTAATGGTGAGGCGATTGGATGGGTGGATTGCACAGAGTTTCGCCGTTGTCTGTGCTCTTATTCGTTTCCCTGGTTCCGTACGTAAGTCATTGGTTTCCAACCGCATGGTTTAATGCAGTTCTTTGCATATTTTCCGAATCTTTCGTGGTAGTAATAAAATCGATTTGCTCCTCTATAGTTTGTTCTCGGCCTCATAATCGGGAATTGTTGACGTTTCTTGAAATGATTGTGCGTGTTGGGTCGATAGCCATATTGACCTTGCTGAATTGCGTCAATATCTATCTGTAATTTTGCTAGCTGGGCTAAAATGCATGCTGTATTGTTGTCGTTTGAAGTGTCGTTGCTAACAGCTGATATTTCGGTTACTTTTGAATTCATTATTATTTTGTCTGCAATTTGGCTCAGTTTGTCAATTTCCATGTCTTCCGTAACTGCTAGAACCGTAGTAACTGATGTTGGTAAAAGCCTGAACCATAGTAGTTTAATTGTTTCTTCACTGATTTTTCCTCTCCCGAGGACTCGCATTTGACGTAATAACTGCGAAGGTTTTTGATCACCGAGTTCTGTCTCTGATATTAATTTTTGAAACTGTCGCTGTTCTGTTTCTTCGTAAAAATCAATTAAACGTTCCTTGATGTTTTTGTATTTATCTGTAGTCGGTGGTGAAGTTATTAGGTCACTAACTTGTAGTATTTCTTCCTTGGATAACTTTGCTATTACTGTACAGTATTTGTATTCGTCTCCTTGCTTCTGTGGTGCTAATATGGCTTCTAGTTGTGTGAACCATAATCTTGGTTGGTCTTTCCAAAATTCCGGAATGCGGGATAAAACCGAGGTGCCAGCAGCTACTTCAAGTGTTCCTTGCTGATTTATGTTCGCCTTGCACGGTGATTGTGCCATGTTTCTTGCTGCGTATTCGTTCGTCGGGGTCACCAATTTGCCAAACTTCTTGGCAGTATATGATTAGGTATAAATGAGACAAAAGATGTAGTATAGTCTGGTTATAATTATCCAAAGGTGCATCATATATACTAACGACTTCGTGTTGATAACAGATAGTAGAAACATTTAATAGATACTGAACGTGCGATAAGGAACATAAGATTGTGATGTAGATTGTAGATACAGCACAAAGATATTGTACTGTAACAGATCCACTTTTATTTTTACGAATAGGTGAGGTATTCATTTTTAAAATTATCAAAAACACGTCCGTACTGTCTGAAGGCCTCAATTCAACTGGTCAATGTGAACATGACTTTCTAATTTACTATGCTCTAATTGGTCAAGGGGCGTGGCTAAGCAGAGTGACAACGATGAGTCACTATTTTCTTAACGCGAATAGACTATAGTGCTACACATTGGAACATATGAGCAAAGTAACCTCGTTCAATAAAGACAATAAGAAAAAGTGCCAATGGACTCATTCTTAATTTTTAGTAGGTACCTATTCAACGTAGCAAATTAAGTTTTAATATATTAATTAGTCTTGAAGACAAACTTGTAATAGAATGACGAATCCAATCAGGGTTCGTCACTTAAATTTAAAATAACACTAAAGGTAAGCTAAGCGGAGATGAGAAATATGAACAACACGATCGTATTGATAGATACATACCTACGTCATGTCTTCTCAACCATGGTCAATAAAAACCCCTTACATGTGAAAAGCAAATAATTCCTGTAGTCATTAGGCGAAAATCAAACGGCTTTTATTACCAGACACCACATACAGACAAGTATTCGGTATTTAATTATGCAATAAACCCGTTTTCATGACATCCATAAAGTTGTTACGGAGTAGTATTTTACTGAAAATAATACTCAGTTTTGCGTCATATAATTTAGATGGTGTAGCGGGTAAATGACAATGAAAGGGTGAACCAAAATGTTGCAAGTTCAATCCCAGCTCGGAACACTACTTTGAGGCATTTACTATTGATTTTAAGTCTGAGTTTACTTACTTTGTGTCCGAGAATGAAATGTTTAGTACCTGGATGACTTAGCTTCACTCGGTAGTTTTTTTTTTTAAATGGCGTTTTAAATGTGACCTAGCTAGATCGATTTATCGCCCCTAAAACCCCCTGTATACTAAATTTCATGAAAATTGTTGGACCCGTTGCCGAGATTCAGATTATATAGATATATATACATATATATGTACAAGAATTGCTCGTTTAAAGATATAAGATAAGATAAAGATCCCTGTAATAAGATGTTTAATTATTTATTGAGCCGTCAAGCCGGTGTTCATTTATGTGTATGTAGTAGATTGTTCAAATCAAATTAATCAAGAAATCACATCTATACTTCATTATATTTTGGCGCCGGTTTCATTTGTGATATTATTATTCACTCAGAAATCTGAAATAGTTTCAGAAATTTTGCATTGACGTGTAATTGTTATAATGCGTGATTGTTTGTATTGCGTATGATAAATAGATGCAATTTTAAATGTTGATAAACTTTCGCGATTTGTACACACTACGAAAATATATATATTACGGGTCTTAATCGCGTGAATAATTTAAGGTAAAGTACCTTGTTTATTGCCCGACGTTTCGACCATATTGCAAGGGCCGTGGTCACGGGTAGACTAGTTCAGCTCAGCGTCGCCTTCGTGAAGCGCGGGTTTCGGAAACTACCCTCGCTTGATTTTTATCACTCACTATTACGGAACCGTCGGTACTTCGACACACAACACTATCCTTAGTGTTGTGTATCGAAGTACAGACTAGTTAGAATTAGAATTGCATCTATGAAAATATATATATTATTTTACGAGTCTTAATCGCGTGAATAATTTAAGGTAAAATACCTAGTTTATTGCGCCAGTGTGCAGATGTCCTCATCTGCACACTGGCCTGTAATGTTTGTTCGGCGGTGTATACACTTCGGCGATCTAACTAGTCTACCCGTGACCACGGCCGTTGCAATACGGTCGAAACGCCGGGCAATAAACAAGGTATTACAAACCTTAAATTATTCACGCGATTTAAGACCCGTAATATATATATTTTCATAGATGCAATTATGTAGATGTGTTTGTATTTGTATACCAAATAAATCAATTTCTTGCGTTCAGTCCTATCTGAAGTCATATAATGTAATATTGAAGTACTTAAGCGATATTATGGAACTATTTGTAGCCTTTAGCTGTGAATTTTTGAAAGAGGAACCTCATAAGAAAAACTCCAAAACCGCAGTTGCCATTTCTCAAAATAGTACGTCTATTCCTTCTATTTTCTCCTATAGGTATTTTGACTTCCTGTCATCAATCATAAACATGAAGCGGCTAAACCTGAATCAACTTTGTTGGCAACAAACGTTGGTGAATTTTATAAAAATATAAAATTTACGACAGGGATATATTTTCAATTTGCAATAAATTATATTTTCATTAGGTAAGCGGTGCCCAGGAAAGCTTTGGGATAGCGTTTGACTAGTAACTTGTGATTTATTTTAAATTCATATTTGCTAGCGGTTTCCCTCGTCTGGTTTTCGATTGGCTGTAATTGAAACTGATAAATGATCTAGTCGAAAATAATATTGTTCCAACAGCTGTTTCTGCCTGTTTTCACTAAAATATTGCAGTGCAAAATTCTTCTGAAAAAAACACTTTATTGTGACTTGCGAATAGTTCAGTATACTTAAAATTAGAGTACGGGGCATGTGGGGTCTTTACAAATACAACTAAACGTTATAGCACAGGTTATAGTAGCGGATCGATGATCTAAGCGGCTCAAAGCGGCCTCTGGTGGGTGTGTGTTTTAGTATTTACCTTAATAAAATTACAAACACCTCAAAATCCGGGATCCGCCACTGAAAGAACACACAGACTTGGAACAAATAGTCATTAATCACAAAAAACTCCCATTTACGAATCACAAGCACTTGCACGATATAGGTATAATAATATACCTATATTATACCTATATCGTGCAAGTGCTTGCACTAACTAATGAACGATTTTTTTAATTATTATAAATTATTATTATTGTGGTATCGTAACATTTAAATTTTATTTACTTTTTTATAATCATGACATTATTATTATATTATTTTCATGTATATTAATCTTAATTATTTCGCGTTTCACATTCACACTATTAATTAATACTTACCCATGACATTACTATTAATTGAATTAATTCTGAAATACTTATAATTACATAATTTCAATCTCAGTTTGTGTACTTACCTTATTAAATTTTCGCGTACCTACTGAGGGTGAGTTTAAGTTAAAGCCTTGTAATTTTATTTAAACACCTTTTGTGTAACCGCATATCTTGCGAATAAATAATCATTTCATTTCATTTCGATAGTCTTAGGTTCTCTTACTACGCTGCCTCTTGAGTCGCCTTGGATAGTCCGGATGGTGTAGTTTAGACTACTGATGTCGAACCAACGAATGGAACTGTTCGACACCCAGTGAATATTGCCCTCTGAGGAAGTAATTTTTATCAGAAGAAAAACGTTAATGGAAATTATCGCTTATTGAGATTTCAAAATTACTTAAAGTTCAAATTTACTAACCTGGACTAAAATGAGTAGGTAAGTAGGTAAATTGAAATATCCTCTCGAAACTAAATGCTGACTTATGGAACACGCAAACGTCCGACAGTCAATAAATAAACATGCCATAATTACACTAGCGATCGGCGTCATTAAACGCCATTAAAATATAATTTGCCGCTAAAATTACCTACAATCTATGAGAAATCGTAGCTATTTATATAAATTCATAATGTTGCTAATTTGACTAATACTGAAACATGTTCAGTTGTCGCTGGTTACATGAAACTTAAATCTTGTCACCCTTTTATAAAGGCAAATCAGCGAAATGGATTTTAAAGAGAGCTTTACTTATCCGTAGGACGAAGTTTTGTACTCCACAGATTCTCCTGAGTCAGTGCACTTGTACTTTATTATAGTGTTGTCAACAAGTGCAAAGTACAATTACCAATTGGCCATAAATTTTCTTTTTACCCGACTCTACGGCGAAGTAAAAAAGGAAGGGTTATGTGTTACCTGTTTACCTGTTTAGAATAAGGTCCTTATTACTCGTCCCGGTTACGGGGTAGCCGGTGCCGGATACTCGGTGGCGAAGTGTATGTTACCTACGTTAAATTTGTCTAAACGTGTGAAAGCTAAAGGTGGCCACTGACTATAAGTCCATTTGGAAGCCTTCCGAACGGACGCATCCGAGATGGATGGACTTCCATTTGGACAGACGTCTTCCATTTAGACGTACTCAAGAAGGTTATACTAAATACTGCTGTCAACACTATACATTTGTTTCAGAAGAAGTAAAGAGAACAAATCCGTCTCTTTCTTTTGTGACTAAAGTAACCATGGTTTGACACTGTGCTAAGAAAGAGAAGGTGGGTCTCTTTCTAAGCGAGACCAAAGGATAAACCATAGACACAACTACTATTATCTTCATGATTTGCCCACTCACGAACATTACGGATGCCTTCTAAATGATGTGGCGTAATATACGTCAATTTGGACTGGACAAACGTCAGTTTGAAATTCCAAAACCGAACGACGTCCATTCAAATTAATTACGTTTCTGACATTCGCGATAAATTTTTGACAGACGTCCACGCCATTTGGATTAATGGATGCATCGTCAGTGAGGGCCTTAACGTACCTAAATGACCATAAAAGGGTAGGTACTCGAGGTACTCGATGATTTATAAAATCTTGATTATGTATGGACGATATGTAGATATAGTTTCGACTATGGCAGAAAATCACAATCTAAAACCCTCCTTCTTGCACAAATGGTTGTTTTTTGTAGTGGGGTATAAGATTTGGTAACACTTAAGCTTGTTGATTTTGATATTAATATCATGTTTATTTATTCAATTAGTATTAAAAGCCGGGTCACTCCCTTGGCCCAATTCCTTTAGCCAGAACGCTACCTATTTCCGTGAGTTGCAACAACTGTCGTGTATTTAACACCAACTTTTAAATACCCAACCAACATCAAACACGTCGCTCTTGGCTTCCAGTCGACTCATAAAATCCCATATCGTGACATTTTTGTGTACAAATAACATGGTGTATGTTACAAGAATAACAGTTCTCAAGTTCAAATTGCGATGACATTTGGCGCTGCGCCAGCGCACAGCACATGTCGGTAGCTTCATGGTAATATACCGTTAATGCGATCACTAAATTTTTATTCTCCGGTAAATAAAAATGTTGGGTCATTGATAGGTCGTTTAATGGTAGATAGTGGTTATTTTCGTGGTGAGAGAACCGGAGGAAAATTTTGTAAGAAGTTTGTGTGTTAATATTTTCGTAACTACCAGTTTAAATTACTAATGTTAGGATAGGAATAAAAACTGGGGACATATCAACGGCATAAGATTCACCTCTTCAAGGGGGATATATAATATACATATAGTAACTATAACTGTGCAGGTGAACTTCGTACCTACCACCCCGTTTTTTTCCGTTAGTTTCTTTTTTTACGTAAGAACCTTCTATAGATTATTAGAAAACTTAAAAATATATATAAGATATATTTCGGGGCTTAATCGCGTGAATCGAACCTTTTATTTAAAAAAAATAATGAATGAAATCGGTAACGTTGTTCTCTAGTTATCTCGTGACCAAGAGAAATAGGGATTCATTTTAATATTTATTTAGATATAATGTTTCCCTATTTCATGTTGAAAAAGATAACTTTAATATTTTCTTTCTCGATCTTTAATAATTCTATGAAAATGGAAAATCTGGTAGAAGTAGGGTTGAAGTCTATGTCTGCACTCATAGTAATCGTTTAAAGTAGATACCTAGATATATAGGTAAGGTACACTGTTTCTCGTTTTGATGGCCAAAATTTGATTCTCAATTCTCAATCTTATTTATTTAATTTTTTTAATTGCTTAGTGCTGATAATTATGGTTTCGTTTAGTTGAAGAATAATACATTTTACTAGTGAAATTATAGAATATACTTATTCATTGAAAGGCTGAAGCAAAATTATTGAGTAAGCTATAACTATAAAACAAATTTTAATGAGGCATCAAAACCTAAAATTGTTAAACTATAATTCCATTACTCAAGTCATAACCCATTATTACTCATTAAACAATTATTTTATGTGTAATTAGAATGGTTGTTTAACAGTAATAATTATGTTATGGTTCTATTATTAAACACACCAGTAGGTATTTTGAAACTTGTAAATCGAAATGAAGCTTACAAGAGTAAGAGACTGCAAGGGGTAATCCCACGCATCGCCTCGTCTAAAGGCTACCATGATAAGACATGTTGTTTTTTTTAAGATGGTTTAAGTCACACAGCTGAGGGGATTCTAAGCGTCTGGTCCTCGATAAAATGGTAATCATATAGGGATTTTATAATATAGCCATGCGTCACTGGAATCAGAATCATAGGCTATAAATATAATATCTTAATGCGAGCGTTGCTATTCAAACTCTTGTCTCTGTGTGCGTAGAGCGAGTTTGATTTACGCTGATGCGATCGACACGTTTAAGACGTTTGGCGTTCCGATTGGCCCGCTTCAAGCTTTGAACCAATCAGAGAGCCGAACGCATTAAACGTTTCGATCGCGTTAACGTAAAAACTACTAGCACTCTAGGCACTGAAATTTACGTATACCAAAAACAATGGCAAGCGCCTCCCTATCTATCTGCGGATAATGACGTTCCGCGGGAGTTAGCGAGCATAAGGCATAAGCGACTGGGCGCTCCCCAGCCGGTGTCACATGCGACTGTATCGAGCCGCGCGCAGCGTGGTTGTCCACGCTGCTGGCGTCTGCCGTCAGAACCAGCGGCAGCCACAGTGTGTAAAGCATGAGGACCTCACTACTCGTTAAGCTAATACCCTTTGACATTTCGCGGTCCACTCGTATTTTACCCCTACTTTAAACAAGTCATTCTCTTCTTCTAAGTCTTGCACTCTAGGCACTGAAGTCTCAATCAAGTGTTCTTCTGCTATCTGCTATCTGATATCTATTTGAATATATCTTCTTCTGCTACTACACTTACCTCAATACCTCGTCAAATCCGACATCCATCGAACTCTACACACGTTCTGCGGGTGATATAATCGTTATTTAATGCGGAAATACAATTACTGTATTTGAAATAACCTCTGTCTGCGTTTAGTGCAAAAACCGAGCGTTTAAAATGAAGCCGACAAAGGCATACTTACCGTGAGGTAACATCTTTCCGTGACACTGAACCGTGTAATGTTTGTTTGGTTTAATGCACATTCAAGGCATACTTGTTGCTATGGCCTGTTGACGAGATTCATTGATGCTGATGCCAAGATTTAGTACTGCGCCTACGTTTGAATATCATTGATTTGTTTTTTTTCTCCGTTGTTGATGTAATGAAACATAGGTGTACCTAAATTAGGGTAAATGGTATTTAGCTGTATTAAACATCGAACAATGTACCTACTATAAACTTTATCAAGCTCAAATATTTTTATATCGTAACACCAAATCAATTATTGTTTGAAAACGTCAAATCAATATATAAGTACCCCCTAGGTAGTATCTAAAAAAAAATTGTTATCTTTGAAAAAAAATCATGAGGTTAGGCGGCAGTTCCAGGTGTAAAGCTCATGAGTGATCAGAACATAGCCTGTGGTATTCTAGGAGGTTTTCGATAAGCTTCAAAGCACTTCGAATAATCAGGTGGTGATCAAGGCTGTTGTTAAAAAAAATAGTTGTCTATAAAGTCGGTTTACGGACGATAATTTTACGTGATAACGTCATAACGAAAACATTGATGACGTATTGCCATTCGCGTTACGAAGCAACCAATCAATAACGTTAGTTCCAATTGTATCACATGTCATGTCGCTGCAATCGCCATTCGCTGTTGCTTAGCAACCAATCTATAACATGGCTTTTTTTAGACACTTTTGCGTGAGTGGAGCCGGTTATCGATTAAAAAACGCTGTCACGTGAAAAAACCTACAAATTTTTACTCAAACTAAAATTATGACAACATCAGACTACAATTAATACTCGTACATAAATACTATTTAAAAGCTATCCAATATTTCCATTTTGATTATTGTAATAACTAGCCAGCTCTCAAAAAGATGACGAAAACTAAAATTACCAAGCTACAGCCACTTGAGATACGTTCAAAACTATAATACTCATAAAAAGGTCACATGAGACATGAAGTTGTATCAGTCGTCGCAACCCGAGCGAGAGGTCAATTGCTCCTCTTATTACTAGGGACATATCATTACATGCAGCTTCAGATATACTTGTACTCAGTTCATGGACAATATACTTACTCGAAATCTCTGTAGTTTCCAGAAAATTGTATTTGAAATTTAAAAGGTTACTTCGATCTTAATCCAATTGCAGTTGAGAACTATCTTTATATCTTTACTAGCTGAGCAAATTCGTCTGCGTCAAATTAACCCGTTTTCGCAAAATAGGAGTTAATAAAAATATTGGGGTTGATCGTAGAAGGGTGAAAATTCAGGTATTTAAAAAAAATAAAAATTTACTTAAAAAAAAAAAAAAAAAAAATTAGGGGTGGGACTACCCTTAACATTTTGGGGGATGAAAAATAGATGTTGTCCAATTCTCAGACCTACCCAATATGCACACAAAATTTCATGACAATCGGTCGAGCCGTTTCGGAGGAGTTAAATTACAAACACCGTGACACGAGAATTTTATATATTAGATGGAATAGTTGTCATTGTTTACTAAAAAAAAAAAAAACAAATTAATATTAAGTTTACAACGGTTTTAGATTAAAACCTGAGTGATCCTTTTATTTCTAACTGGGGGTACCCCTTAAGCAAAGAATAATGTTGATTTCTACTTCCCTTTGCCACAGTCTGCTCAAGTCTTCTACTCCAAGCACTACTCTGCTTTGGTTAAACTCCATTTCAATATTACCTATAGAGCTCATCTCTGTGGGTACAATTTGCAAGCTAATGAACCAATTCTTATAAACATTTTAAATCGATCAGTTCGAATCACGTACAGGCAGTTTGATACTGTTGATTCCAAGCAGAAAAACGTCGATTGCTACCATTACCATTATGGAAACGTGTGTAATTTGTATCGGAATTGCGTAGGTGAGTCGGAATAGATACTAACAGAGATACCTATCTCATATCATAGCAAAATTGTCGCCAAACATTTATCGATGAAGATACTCACGATAGGTACTTCCATAAGTTTACAGTAGGGTTAATATTGAGTATAATTTACTTGAGACAGTGAACGACAAGTCTGTTATCATTTGCGAAGTACAGCTTTGGGTTGTTAGTAAGAAATTTGAAGTCTTTACAGAAATATCTGATTTGTATTAGGGAACTTAGAGACAGTCAGTTTCACTCCTTATTTTTCCTGCATTGGATCACTGTGAGGGGCTTAGAACCAAAATAGCTCTGGTCGTTACACGACTGTTTCCTTGTTAACTCACTGTAAAATTGTTTTATGAATCGTATAGCATTGAATACGAATGTCAAGTCACCAGCCAATTGTCTGAATAATAGCATCAGGGAATCACGGGTGAAAATTATGCGCGGTAACGCTGCGTTTTCGGAAAGAGCGTGTAAAGCTCACATGTTGATCTTCAATCCCTGAGCAAGGAAAGGGATTTGAGTGCGATAGGCATCAATAATAATAAATAAAATGTATTTGCTTAATGTAATCCTATGGCCATGAGTTTGAAAAAACATGGAGCACAATATTCTGTAATATGTGGCGGCTTTTCTTATAATATTCGTTTAGAAGTATTTTAAGAAATATGCAGTGGAAACCCTCTTTTTTATCGAATTTGATTGAACTTGGAGATAAAAAGAGGGGTGTTAAAATATTGTGGCCTCGTTATGCCTAAACGGATGGACGGATTTTGATGCGATATTTTTACAAAGCTAGTTTTAACGGGATGGTTCCTAACTTATTTTCATAAAAACCTTTTCAACCGTTAACTAACACCGGCGAAATGTGGACTGTGTAACTACCTTTTTGCAATTCCGGAACCTAGTTGAACACCCAAATCGCCCCCCGCCCTAATTACGCCCATGTAAGATAGTCAACTTTTTGTCGAACTTATTAAACGAATTATTTATTATTCTTCCGATAGATGGTAAACAACAGTCCACTTTGCGTTGCTAACTCTGTTTTGGAGAAGTTCATTATATCGTAACAATGCTGAGACCTCATCCACAAATCCCCCACTCTGTCACTACAATAGCTCCTCAACAACTCTGGCATTTTTACTCACTTGCAGAAACACTTAAATTGTTTCACTGCAGTTCCATTAAGAGTTCTTTTATTAGGCCATTGTGCGTACAGGCCACTGTTAAATATATTAACATATTTCTAGACAAATAGATACACTTTTTAGACACTCAGACACAGAATAAACAACCATGCTTATCACACAAAGTTTTAGTCATTTAGTGATCGTGATGTACATGCTGACGATGCTATCCTCGTCAGCATCACGATCACTAAATGACAAGACCAATAGGGTAGTTTACATAATATACATATTATAGCCTTCTTTCAGTACAACATTTATTTATATCAATTTGCAGTCTTAATTAATGTGTGTGACCTATTTCAAAGGCCTTATTCAACAATAGACGATACAGCTAGTCTACATAATAATTATTTTAAAATTGTTACAACTACAGTTGTAACAAATAGAAATACTAGCCCCATTGATTTTTTTTTTAAAGACGATTCCCGCAGTAGTGTACAAGCCCTGTGTCGCGGGGAACTTTACAAACATACAAGTCACGGACACAAAGTATACGCAGACTCGGAACAACAATTTGTAGATCACACAAAGTGGTGTCCCGTGTGGGAATCGAACCCACAACCTCTTGCGTAGGACACACTTCCACCGTGCCAGATTAAATATAAATCAACAGGAGCCTCGGCCTGTTGATTTATATTTAATCTGGAATGCGAAGAAACACTTATAGAATGAATTTAATGTTATTGATATAGTAAATTTCATTTCCTAGAATAAATTGTGTTAAAATTTGTGCTTCACTACAGTTCAAATATTTATTTTAATACATAGTACTTACTACGCATAAAATAATTTACATCTAAACGCCTGAAATCATGTTACATTTGTCATTCGTTTATACAAATAATGCGTACCTACTTAGCAAGTAGGTATATTTTGACATGCTATATATAATGTAATATTTATAGGATTCATTATTACGTACATTTACCGACACTGCGACTGTACTGAATTGTCACTACTTATTAAATAAATTTTCAAGGTAAATTATTATACATTTATTGTACAGTTACCACTAGGATATTCCTATTTTAGCCTCATAATAAGCTTTGATTTCATTTTATTAAACAATTAGGCTTTATCTTTTAGAAAATATTATTTAATATATACAACATATAACAAAAAGGTATGGTCATATTCAAGGGTTGGTATGTACCCATGATACTAATTTTATCAAAATCGGAGTACCCTAAATTGTAATTACATTTTTTTCATGTGTTAATTTATGAATGAAAAAGTAATCAATTAAAAAAAAGTATTACTTAAAAAGTTTTATGCCTTAATAATCCAATCGAATTGAATACCAGGAGAGGTGTAATACTTAAGCTAAGCGCCTGTCGCTACCTACTGAAATTTGGTTAAACGAATGTGCTATAACTATGTATTATTTATTTATTTATTTATTTAAAACTTTATGCACAAAGTTGTACAAAGGTGGACTTAATGCTCAAAGCATTCTCTGCCAGTCTACCTTAGGGTGATGTAGAAATGGAATGTGTAGGTGCAGTAACCTAATTGTAAAATAAGAACTTCCTTATTATTCTTACATAATACACAAATAAAACAATATAACTATACAATAGTATACATACTTACAAAAATACATACATACATAAATACCTACATACATAACTATACAATAGTATGCATACTTACAGCAATACATACATACATACATAAATAAATACATAGATACAGACTAATATTTATGTTACTAATGTTGTGATGATTCAGCTGATCCATCAAGGAATAAAGTGCGTACCTTCCATTTAAAATTAAGGCGATTGGGTGCCATCCTAATTTCGGGGGGCAGGGCATTCCAGAGAGAAACAGATTGAACTATAAAAGAGCATCCAACGAATCCAGAAGAATGAGCAGGGCATAAAAGAAGTAGATTGTCGGAAGATCGAAGATCTCTACTGTGATTTGAGTGCAGGTACTGAAAGTAGGAAGTCAAGTAAGAAGGGGCAGTAGGAGAATTAAGAATAGAATAGAGTGTAGTGAGAGCGCGTAAACCATGTCGCTGGAGAATAGGGAGCCATTTAAGTTCGGAACGGTAGGAAGAAACATGGTCAAACTTACGAAGATTGAAAATGAATCGAACAATCGGCTATGGCACCAATGTAGGTGCAATACTGACAACATACACTATCCGTTGGTGAAATTTAACTGCACCTTTATGTTACATGTTGTTTATTACATAGAGAAGGCTTGCCAATTCTCAAATCCGATTCCAGTTTTACGCTACTATGAAGGCACATAATTGAACGGACTCAATCTCGAAGTCTCTTGTAAAATTGACGCTGCGGTGGCAACCACTTTGATTAAACTTCTATTTTGAAGTTTCCTCTCTAAAATCTCAAAACATTTTCAGCTTTTATTGCCAGATTAAAGTGTAAAGCTTCAAACTTTAAGATTTCAAGTTCGCAACAATTAAATATTTCTATCTAAAGACATTTAATTTTGTGATCTGTCTCCGTAAATCTTCGCCACGATTTATTAAACCGAAACATCTTAATTAAAAGAATCCCTGCTGGGAGAATTGCGAGACAGGCATATAAGGGAATGAATTGCACATAATCAGATACTATATTATTTAGCCTATACTTATGATATCTAAAGTATATTGAGTTTCGAAAATTCATTGTAAAAGAATAACATTCCGAAAATATCATAAATAACTTCAAATCCCGGTGTTTAAAAACTGAAATGAAATTATAAAATAATTAAGATACAAACGTCAAAAACGATTATTATTTTTAGGAGCTTTCGTGTTAATCTGCTGTCCATTTCAGTTTACATGTGACAGGATAGATTATACATGGAATGTGGCATTAACTGACCGAATAATCTTCTGGCTTCTAAAAGTGATGTAAAAATGTTGTTAATCAGTAGGTACCGTAGCAGGTGGGTAGAAGATGATTCACCTCTCTCACGTTAGACCTCATTGTAGTAGATGAAACTCTACACTCTACAGTGCCTATTTTGTTCAGTTTTCATGAACTTGCTAAGGCATTATCAACACTTTAAACTTATCGATTAGTTATTGATCGACTATTTCTCACTACTGTTTATAAAGGCGACATAAATGGTTGCTTTTGATGAGATTTTAACTGTCGTTTTTACTTTGGTTGTCCGTTTCATGTTAATACCCTTTCTTTGTTAGAATTGTCGATAGAAATAATCGAGGAATTTCATCGGTAATTACCTTAATACATATTGAATCTTCCTAAGTATGTGCTATGTAGTAAAATCCTTTGTAGTATGACGTCAATCAGAAAATTGAGGACATTTAATTTCTTTGTTCGGCGGTGGTCTAAATTGCTTGATGGATTCCATCGTTTGATTAGATTTTAATCTTTTTTTTGTAGTAAGATACGTTACTTTCGACATGACATGTACTCATCAATCATGCTCGATTAGACAATAAATACGGAATTCTATTAGGTAAAAAATTTCAGGCCAGCGACCTACAAATACGAAAATGTAGCAGTAGTTAGTAACAGATAAAAAACTTGTTTAAATTTAGTGTTTTACGCTCGTTTTACAAAGTCAATTAATTATTACAAAACAAAAACACCCGACTGCTTAACTGAAAAAATATGTAGTCTATGTCACTCCAATCCAATCCACGTAGCAGGGGTCCTCCGTATTTAATATACCTAGGTTAGTATCGCATAATAGGTACGGGATATTTATTTTGAATTTATTTTTATTTATAAGGTTCACCAACAATTGGTAATATATACATAAACTGTTATAAAATAAGTATATACAAGGATAAAACTAACAATAAAGCAATCACCTAAAGGTACACGCCTTATATTAATATTCGTTCCGTTTTCAACAAATGAAACCTAGCTAGATCGATTTATCGCCCCCAAAACCCGTGTGGAAAATTTAACTTTTTATCATAAATAACACCAAGATATCGTATGGTGTCAACTTCTCCAATTTTATCATTGCCATTATAGTAATCGTTAGCTATTATTTTAAAATTCCTTGTAAATGTTAAGTTGTGTTTATTTGTAGTTATGTTTATAGTTAGTGTGTTAGTGTTTGTGCTATGTTATTTTTCAGTATTTAAATGCATATAATTGTTGTCACACCGTTGAACAAGTGTATTAAGAAGAAGTTTACTGTCCTCGCTTTTCAGACGTTTCTCTATGCCTTCTGTGAACATCATACCTATCATCGAACAATTCGCGTCGTATGTCGTCAGAAATGCGAGTGGTCAAATACGCATTTCGTCATCCTTCAGGATATACTCGCAAATTGTCAGAAACGAAAGTCGTCAGACACGGTAGTTCGACAGACACGCAACTCGACAGAAACGCTCTCTCTACCCAGAGTAATGTAAACAGAAGAATTAATTAAATAAACAGAGTAAACCTTCTATCACCTACCATAGGAACAACTGATATTATAAATATATTCTATTTATTAATGGACTGTCGAGTTGCGTATCTGTCGAGACGTGCATCTGTCTAGTTGCGTATTTGTCAAGCTGCGTCTTTAACGTGGTGCAAATATGACGATATGTGTTTCTGTCAGCAATTCAACATGCGTTTTCTGATGAAATACGTATTTGACCTCTTGCGTTTCTGATGACACACGAGTTCACACGACTAATCCCTCGCTGCTCTTGCAAGTATGCTATACATTTCTACCTGCTTACCACGTAACCTTTTTCCTAAACCATATCCACCTACATAAGTTATAGATCCTAAAAATATTGATACTGGGTATTTAGCTTTAGCTTTTGTCGTATATACAGGGAAATCCCCTAAGAGGTCGACCTTTAAATCCCCATTGTTCCTATAAATTAGAGATCAGTCAGTTTCCCGCTTTTACCCGTCCACGGAAAAGCCAAAAAGATGTAATTTGTTTTTATTAGACAAAATAGGTATGTAATATCACGGTATATACTATAATATACTATACTATGGATACGTAAATCTATCAACGTGTCAAAGTTCAACCGTACCGCCTCAATTATATACTACTCATCCTATTTTTAGGTAAATTAGGAGTCAATCGACTCGTTATTATGGCCAAGTGGCTTAGTCGGGTTATAGTTTTTACTACAAACTGTGTGTCAAAGGATAGATATATATGTTCTTTATCTTTAGAAAAAAGACGACTCCCGCATTAGGGTACAAGCCCTGTGTCGCGGGGGACTTTACAAACATACAAGTCACGAACACAAAGTACATCCAGACTAGGAACAACAATTTGTGGATCACACAAAGTGATGTCCCGTGTGGAAATCGAACCCACGACCTCTTGAGTAGCAGTTGGACACACTCCTACCGCGCCCCAGAGGCAATCAAACTTGTAGGTACTTGTAAAATTTAAATTCAAAATTATTTATTCACTTAAGATGCAAAACAACACTTGTGATACGTCGGGATACTACATGTACATGTACTGCCAAGTTCACAAACAATAGGTAAAGCCGGAGAAAAGAACCTGGCAATAAAACTCGCGGCAACTCTTTTCGAATTGCCAATTTTACAATGTTTGAATATTTATAAACTTAATATGGGTGATGACAACACTGATGCAAATTATATTATTAAAAAGTTGAAACATAAGATAAACTAAAATCAGCCTCAGTGAGTACAACATAGTAGAAGCATCTACTTACAACAAAGGTAAAAACGATATGTGCTAAAATATTGGCCTAAGTACTTGTAACGAATGATTAAATATAAAATATTAATTCTGATATGTATCAAAAAGAAGAAAAGAATGGCCTTTATTCGTCACGCAGAATCTTTACTTACAAAAGTCAAATCATGTTTTTAATCAATGTGATAATTAAAAAAAAGTGACAACAAAATTCACCCAATCATAATAGAGTCACAGGGAGCAAGCAACTCGATCCAATTTTTTTTGACTACATTTTTGAACTTAATCACTGATAGACTCTTGTTAAACGCTCTCACAGAAAGACCCATATATAATTATGAGTTTTATGTAGCCTATGATATTGACCTACTAATTTGTGCTTATTTCTCGTGTTCACCGAGTGAACGTCACTATTTTTGTGATATAAATGCATATTTTGTTTAACAAACATAATTTTTGCAAAGATATACTGAAATGCAACTGTCATAATACCTATCTCCTTAAACTTTTCTCTAAGTGAAACTCGTGCACCTAGTTTGTAAAAATTGTTTAAATATTGGCAGCCTTGACCCAAAGCAGTATGCCATACGACATGACGCTGTGGAAATAACCGAAATAAACTAGCCTTGCTGTTTCCACATCCGTAAGCTGTCTGACTTTGCTGACAGAGACAGCATACGCTGCAGAACTGAGTTTCCCTGCGAGGCATGATATTTGGGCGCACCACTGTAACTTACTATTTAAAGTAATTCCCAAAAATACCGTTAAATCAGCAAAATTAATTACTTCATTGTTTAAAACAAGATTTGTACTGATATTTCTTACATTTGGCAAACTAAATTTAAAACATTTGGTTTTTTAGAATTTAAAAGCAATTTATTTGATGTAAACCAGTCAAGAACTAATGCGAGGGACCTGTTTACTTCGTCAAAGTAATCATTTTTACGATTGGCCCACATTATATTCTATTAGCTGTCTTTAGAACGCAATTTGGACGTACTCCTTCCAGTTTTATAACTTTTTGTTATTGGACATAATTAAATACCTACTGGGCTTTATATCTGTGCTAACATTTCCCACGCCTCTTGTGTATTAATGTATTGTGGGTATTGCCGAGGAATGATATGTCCTCCAACACAAAAGAGGGTCCATTGCTCTGGTTAGGTGATTAATGCATTCCAGTTGAGTGGTCCACAATGGACTCGTCCTGTGGAAAGGTACTTAATAAATATTAGTGCTATTATTTATATAAAAATGTTAGTAGGTATTTTTACTGCTACGTGTTGATTATTTTCATTTAAATAATCTATACTAATATTATAAAGCTGAAGAGTTTGTTTGTTTGTTTGAACGCAGTAATCTCAGGAACTACTGATCCGAACTGAAAAATTGTTTCACTGTTGGGTAGCCCATTTATCGAGGAAGGCTATATGCTATATAACATAAGGCTACGACCAATAGGGGCTGAGCAGCAATGAGAAATGTTGCAAAATCGGGGAAAATTTACGCAGACGAAGTTGCGCGGGACAGCTAGTAATAAATAAAACCCCTCTCGCTAAAAGTATCCAAATTATAAAGCAAACTTTGACATTCGCGACTGGATTTTATTCTACCACTATGACTTCATTTTACGGCTTGGAGTTACCTAATACATTTAATTTTTAATAAAGGGTCTTTCGAGGCTCCGCTTAAATACAAAGGTACTGAGGCCGATGCAATTAAATCTTGGGAACGTAATTTGTTATTAGAATCCAGCCACAGATAAATATTTGTATAAAAATTACATTAATTTTAACTAGCAATGTGGAATTGTGGTCCCACATTAATAGCAATCCTGTTAACCCAGGTAAGCTCAATGGCTTGTGTTAGGAGTGGGTTCACGTCGGTAGTATAATGGGTAGGATTCGAACCCACGACACGACGACGATAAAAAATAGCCTATGTCAACCGGGGTTAGTGTAGCTTCACAACGATGAAAGAATTTTTCAAATGCGTCCAGTAGTTTCGGAGCCTATTCAATACAAACAAACAATCAAACCTTTCCTCTTTTTATTATTAGTATAGATATAGATTAGTATAGACTAGCTGTCCCGCGCAACTTCGTATGCATAAATTTTCACCGTTTTTGTAACATTTCTCATTGCTGCTCCGCTCCTATTGGTCGCAGCATCATGTTATATAGCCTATAGCCTTCCTCGATAAATGGGCTATTTAACAGTGAAAGAATTTTTCAATTCGAATCAGTAGTTCCTGAATTTACCGCGTCCAAACAAACAAACTCTTCAGCTTTATGATATTAGTATAGATTATTTTTAACTAACAAAAGGTGCTGCCGTCGTCAATGTCACATCGTTATATCACTTTAACACGAACACATAAGAGACATCCACGTTCTAATTTATACATATTAACAATATTTCGTGATAACGCCCACAAAATCTACTAATGAAAAAATAACATGAAAATGTTACGTCAGTGCAGGCGAAGCGCGGCAGCGTGTACAAATCTTAAAAATATATATAGTCTACCCACATTTATATTTTCGTTTAAGCCTTTTCCTTTTTAAGTAGAAATAAGAAACGAAACATTAATTTTTTAGGGTTCCGTAGCCAAAATGGCAAAAATGGAACCGTTATAGTTTCGTCATGTCCGTCTGTCTGTCTGTCTGTCCGTCCGCATGTCACAGGTATTTTACTCAGAGCCTGCTCAATGAATATTATTGAAATTTGGTGACAAGGTGTCTTATAGTGGCCGCTACTTAGTTTGATAGGTAAATAATAAAAATAAATATTTTTAGGGGGGCACTCAATACATGTAACAGAAGCTGTAACATTTTTTTTTCCGGCTAACATCAACGTGTGGCACATCATTCTACAGGTCTACATTTTAAGGGTTTTAATGAAGTTTATTGATTGAGTTAATATTTTTGGAAATAATCGCTCCGAAAGTTGCTTAAATTGTGTCCCCCCTTAACTATTGAACCTTGTGACCAAAAATCACAAAGGTAGCGCTTAACAAATACTTTAAACTAAAATTATTTCGGACATGATCGGATATACTGTCATTAAGTGCTGCTTTTCTCAATAAAAGGGCGTAAGTGCCATGAACTTATGCTCTTTTGCTGATGCAATTATTTAAGGCTGCGGAACCCTACACTGAGCATGGTCCGACGTGCTCTTGCCCAGTTTTTTAATCTAGAGTTATTATTACAAACCAATTTTTAAATGACTCACTGGAGTCGTCTGGAGTTTGGTTCTTGATTCCACTACATATTTTTGAATAGTCTGTAGGTACCTACCAAATAAGGGTTACACACATTTTGTACCCATGAATGAACGTTAATCATATCTGTAAGCATGTTGAATTTGACAGACATCTCTATTTTAAGGTATCCCGTAATGACTGACAACAGATGAAGTTTCATTAAAAAAACGTCATTGTTATTTAAAAACGGCGGACGACTTAACACTGATTGCATTCTCAAGGTTGTAGCCGGTATTTAGAATCACGACTGCCGGTTATCAAACTATCGGCTTTGTTCGTCACACAAAATAACTTCAAAACAATCACATAACAGAAATCGACACTTTTATTCCAAAGCCATTGAGGAAATATTACAGCCAATTATGAAGTAAATAGAATGGTGAATGAATGTAACGACCTAATTAACGAATATAAAAAGACATGACTTCATGTGTTTTTGATTTGTAAATTGGATAATTAAGAACAAAAGAGACATAGTTGGCACATCTATACATCTATTGTTGAGTTAAATAGTATGTAATGCTTTATGTGAACTTCTAATTCTAAAAATAAGAAGGAATATCTGATTATAATACAAATGTTTTGGGACTGACATTATGTCGTACCTGATTATTTCTTCAATGTAAGAAGTAAATCATAGAGCTATTGTAATTTTACTTTACCTAAAATTAAATGTCCGCTACGACTTCGCATAATATGCATTTGTCGGTGAATTATTAGATTACTAATTGATTTCCGTTGACCTAACATCTGTTCTGATTAAATAGCAAGTCTATTGACTAATTTAAACATGGCTGCCGCAAGATGGCGTGACTTACGTTTAACGTTTACGTTTTGAAGTGCCGAGAGTAGGGCAAGTAGTTCTAATCGAACGGTGGATGCGAAAGCACCCCTCTGATGAACTTGTCGTTGATTAAATTGGTGTGTGCGAGGTGCCAAGGGCCTTGGCGCGTATTATAGTGTCGGTGATGTGGTAGCGTTTGTGTGATCGACATGATTTGAAACCGTACCGGACCTTACCTTACTCGAGGTATCCTCACCCGCATTATGATCGAATTACACAATGCTAGTTTTATTACTGTGCCTCTAATAGCCCATATTGCCATCCTGCTACAAAATCAGAAGGTGAGGGTGAACGACCTCGAGGAACCGTAGAGTGAACTGAACAAAGGCGCGTGTTCGTAGTTGTTATTCGAGATACTAAATAAAAATAATTAGTGCTTCTCGCGTGTGATATTCGTGTGTTGTGTGTATGTGGATGTGCTGGACGTTATTCTACGTCCATTTTGGCCGTTTTTGTGCCGACGGATCGGATGTATCTGGTATCAACACGGATTTCTGGTATGTGAGTCAGGATAGCTAAGCGGAATTGTATTCTGTTTCTCGTTAAAACTAGTGTGTTAGGTTGCCGTAAGTTTAAAGATGACTTGGTATTGGAGGTGTGTATTTTCTCATAATTTGCGTATTGAGTTGACAGATTGAGATTATAAATTGTTATTAACATTTACGAATCCCTCGTTCATCTCGGTAATCACCATAGTATAATCAATTCCATAGTATATCACGGTAGTGACAGTGAGTCGCGAGACTTTTATATGAAAAAAAGTTAGTAATAAATGAAGGTACGTAGTTAGTTATAAACTAACTGAGACCCAAAGTAAAGTTGTTAGTTAAGTTATAGAAGTACTAAAGAGAGGTCGCTATATGTTAAAAGCCTTGAATTTAAAATGTGCTTAGTAATCAGAGTGCCATTGATGAAATCGATTATGGTCGAACTGAGAGCCTAAGAACTATAGATGAATAAATTGAAGGTCATATAGTTATGGTACAGTGCTATGGGTAGATTTGTTGCCGTAGCTTAATAGAAATCGGTATCTGCTGGTAACAGTATACTGCGAGTACGCAGCATTGCAATTAACTCTGGATGTCTGAGTTTTGTAAGAAACCATTTACAGTTGGTATGCGCATTGGAATGGTTGAGTAACTTGCGGTTACTAGTTTACTAGTGAATCACATATCGAACAGATTATCTTAAAAGATTGACTTTGATGTTATGTTCTATTATCTTAAATGATTAATTGAGTTAGCGATTTGAGGATTTAATCAACGATGCTCTGATTGCTCTGAACTGCAGTATAATTTTAAAGTTTTGTTTTAATTAAATCAGATTTGATACTATCCATGGGGTTTGTTTAATATTCTGTG
Organism: Herminia tarsipennalis; assembly: GCA_945859575.2. Lineage (NCBI taxonomy): Eukaryota > Metazoa > Arthropoda > Insecta > Lepidoptera > Erebidae > Herminia > Herminia tarsipennalis. The sequence continues at coordinate 21,122,368 of OX243850.2, forward strand.
TTACAAGCATACACCCTAGGACAGGTGAAGGTCAGGAAGAATTGTCGGAGAATTATTACATTGCTAATTAATTTCCTTTCACATAATATCTGTTTTGATTAAATAGCAAGTCTATTGACTTATTCAAACGTATCTGCCGCAAGATGGCGTAAATTTCGTTTAACGTTTATATTTGAACTGTCGGTGGGACAGTCCGTCTCATTCGTCAGGCTTGATTAAGCGGTCGAAGCGACAACGTGTTTTCCAATAGTATTGTTGCTATTTTTATAGTCGTGTGTGCAAAGCGTTAGCGTGATTATAGTGTGAGTGATGCAGTAGTATTTGTGTAATCGAAATGATTACAACTATAAATGGACATTATTTTGCTCGTGGTATTCGCGTTCATATGAATGTTAGTTCGAATATTTAGCGGTTAATATTTCATACGGCCACCCTGACGCTTCGATACATTATATCCAAATTATTTGGAATAAATTATTTAATTTATTTAAAAGGTTATGACAATTTAGATGAAACCCCTTGAACATTGATACTTATTTACGTAAGGGGTGACATACGATACTTTTATTACGATGATTAAAATACATTTATAGGGAAATAGCCGTAGGTAAAAGTTAGTCTATGATATGAAGGGTTACATTCAGCCCTAACAGTAGTAACATTTATAAATTTTCCAGCAGCCCTATGCATACTTCAAATCTTGTGCATCTTCTTTATGAGTCTGCACAATTTTGGCTTCATAATATTACTACAACCGTATTTATTGGACAACACGAAAGGGGTAGTGGCCGATGTAGGTACATAATAATATATTCAGTTTTATTTTGTATTGTCCAGACGTTACGGAAATAACTCGAAAATTGTAAGGGTTTATTATTAACACTCAGTGGTTTCGACCTCCGGAATCCTATTTATGGATTTTGGTAAACCGATGTGAGAGCATTTGTCGGTAATTTTATCCTTATATTTGACTGTAGTAAATTGTTAGGTAAGTACTCATATTCAAATGACAAAAAACGGAAATGTTCAAGTTTTAGTAAGACTTTTGTTTCAACAACATATATTTTTAAGCTATTGCATAGCTTTTATCGCAGGCTCGGACTTTGAGCGCGGCGACCGAATCAAGAAATTCCGTAACGAAAATAAAACCTAACAACCCCCACTCCGCCTACCACGTAGCTCGGCCGAGCGTTCGCTTAACGTATATGTATATGGTACGACTGTACGGAGCTCGCACGGATCGAGACGAGCTGCTCTGAAATGTAATGGAAAAAAAAAAATATACATTTTTTAATTTTTTTTTTTTTTTTTACTTTAATGAAAAATAAAAATATGCTTATATTGATAAGAAATGCTATAGCTTTACCACGGCAGTCCCCGAGTACATTTTTTTTTATGCATAGGGTCTTTGCAAGTACATTATGTACATAAATTTGACACTGAACTGGCACCCTATTCCGACTTGAACTGCTTTCAGTATCAACGAATTCTATGATTAATGGAATGAAGTTCTGAATAATTGTGACAGACAAGACGGACATTATGACAGAGCAATGTTTTAAGGTGCCGTGTAAGATTAATTGAGCTTAAAACAAGGGGTTCCATTGTTAAATAACAAATGAGGCGACTGCACTGATTCTCAAGATTTATTGTTAAACTGGAAAATTATATACCTAGTTTTGTGTATCAACTTTTCTGCAAATAAACATTATGTAATGAAATGAAGAGAGGAACAGGTCGTGATGATAATCGTCATGGTAGCCCATAACAGTATCAGTGCCACCCAAATCCTTGTTTGGCAAAGATCTGACTGTCACCGCACCGTATTCCTCATACAAGACATTAAAAAAAAAAAAAGATAAATAGCGATGCGGGATTAGATCCCACATTACTAGCAATCTTGTTAACCCCTCCAGCTAAGCTCAAAGGCTTGTGTTAGGAGTAAGTTCACTTCGGTAGTATAATAGACAGGATTCGAACCCACAACCTCACGATTGCGAGTTTGACTCCTTTGCCATTAGGCTACCTATTTGCCCAGTAATTACACTTACTATGCCTTTCAACCGAAACATAGTGATGCGTTAACATTCCTATTTCTCGGGAGAATAACTGTCACTGTTTACTAAGTTCTAAAGTGCCTCCGACTGCATGAAATTATATAATTCTGTAGGGGATCTTATTTCTATCTTTTTTGTGCAGTCGGGTTTTTTTTAAACATTTTCTTTTTTTATGAATGGTGGGTCTAAGCCATAGGTCGTCATGATCTAATCAGACGGGTTTTTTTATTTATTTAATACTTTTGAGTCGTTGTAGGATGTAACAACTAACTTTTATCACAGCTATTGTTAAGTATTGAAAATTGAAAAAGAATGGTTGCTAACTATGTTAGAATAACAGTAATTACCATGCGTTATGCCTTGCCTGCTTATACCTTTTTGAAATGCCTATGATAAGCCCTTTAATTTGATACCCATATTGCAGTATTCCAAACAACTGTTTTTTCACACCTCTTTATTTTGACAACTCACAGTCGCCATGTTTGTTTTTTCATACGGCACCTATCTAAGAACATTTGGGCGATCAAGACGAATCTAACGACGTCCTAATTGTATAAATCCGTTTAGTGGATTGTGAGATACCAGGTAATAAAAAACATTACATACATACATACAAGGTACGCGAAAAACATAACCCTTCCTTACAGTCGGGTAAAAAGGACGATAAACAGAGTTGTAATCAATTCACAGCTGCATAGTATTTTTGTTGTAGCTAAGCTGTTACAATAAATATCTACTTAACCTGGTAGAAATTATCTAACAAACTGGCTAGATTAATATCAAATCAAAAATAAGATTACTCCCTTCAAGTTACAGGGTATATTACAGGGTATTCACATACGATGTTGTTACCGCGGCCTTGCAAGGTCACGGCCTAGTACAATTTCCAGTTCATCGGGCTATGTAATATTTAGAACGATGTTGGCATACAGTGAATCACCGCGTATTGTTTAAATTTGGATTATGTTACGTATTGTTTTATATTGAGCTAGCGTGTATGTGATCGGAACAGCTGTGGCGGTGTATGACGGATTTGTTTTGTTGTGGGCTGTTTTGGTTATTGTCATTGTATTCATATGTTCTTGAACTGTATTAGCTTTTGTGGAAAACACCCAAGTACGCGCAGAGTTATGGCTTTTTAAATTTCATGTAGCTTTTTCAAATTTATTAGGTACTGAATTCGTAATGGCGAGTGGCCAATTTTTTATTTGCATTTGTTAGCAATGTGGCAGTGTACAAAAAATAAACAGTTATTCGCCACTTTGACAAATAAAACAATGCTTATAAATTAAGTGGATCAAAACAGTTTTTGTGAGATTTGTTTTGAAATGCAATTATGTATTTTTGAAAGAAAGAAAAATTTGATGTCCAGACCCAGGAATAGAAACCGAGACTTCCGTAGCCAAACCGGGACCGGAATCGAACCACCTATCTGGACTATGTTACTAGATCTCAAATTTTTCTATCCCTTGAAGCTCGCGAGTTAAAAGATAGAAAAATTAGGCTACGGAAGTCTCGGGTTTGATAAAATACTATAAAAATTACTTAAACAAATATCTAACCAAAAACTGCAACGGTTACTCTGATCTACATAAATCTTACAACAAAAGCATTGTTGCAAATTATCAAAGCTCAACCAATCCTACTTATAGTACTACTACTAACCGATTACACACCAATACGTTGCCACCAGTCATCTATATCGGCTCCATTATCACTTTAAGTTCATTTGTCAGGGATCTCTGTATGTAGTCTAAAGAATTTTCTTCCTTGGAAACTAAAATAATGTTCGTCCAGACGTTGATATTTCCCTTGATTGAATATGGTGATGTATGCTATCTTCATCTGAATGCACAGCTTCTCAATAAATAAATCTTCGTAAGTTCAACCATGTGTCTTACCGTTAGGAAATAAAATGGCTCCCTATTGACCAACGACGCAGTTTGCGTGGTCTCACTACACTTTGTTCTCTTTCTTCCCTCTCTTACTTGTCAGGTAACTTTCGATACATTTACTTTTAGTTCAAATTTGTTTCCATTTGTTTTTTTATTTTAATTGTCACCCCTTTTATTTTAAACTTTACAATTTTAGTTTCCTTATTGCATGTTTTTGTTGGCATAAACTTTTTGTATAAGTAAGAAGAAGGGACTGTCTCCTGTAATACAGTGTACACTAGCACAGAAAACAGGGTTCTCCTCATCTATAACACACTTGTCTTTTTATGTCAATAAATAAAAAATCTTGTGCTCCAACCATAGCAGATTTGCTTCTCCTATATCCTGCCCATCCATCTGAATTCGTTGAATCCTCTTTCCTGGTTCACTTACTATGGAATACACTGAACCCCGAAATTTGAAAATATTATAAATATTATTGAGGTTTCGTGTGAGATGTTTGTTTGTTTGTCAGTAGGTATTTATATTATTATTTCGTTTTGCGCATATTGTTTATTTATATAGTTTAGCTGCCAACAAGTTTACTGCACCTACTTCCATTTCTATCTCTATATCATCCTAAAGGTTCGTTTCCGTGCATCGCGGCCGATTGCGGTCGCGGTTGACGCGCGCGTTTAATGCGACAATAGTCAGAGTGCGCGCGCAGCTACGTCAGCCGTCAGCCGCGCGCTCGCAGACCTCGGTAATGGCTACTCTGACTATTGTTGCAACGGCCGCGTGCGTCGCGGGAGCGACCGTGATCGGCCGCGATGCACGGATATGAACCTTAAGGTTGACTAGTAGTACATACTTTACCATAAAGTCCACCTTTGTTATTTATTTATTTTAGAACTTTATACTAGTAACTAGCATATTGTAACTAGCATAAAGTTCTAAAATAAATAAATAAATCCCAAAGTTTTTGAGAATGGATTTTGTTGCTCTTTCACGCAAAGAACGGATTATTATGATTTTTTTGCAACGTTTACTAACATAATAAGGACGAAATCCGAAAGAAAAGCTAATGATATATATTTTAGGTTAACTTTTTTTGGCTGAACACTGACTGCTAACTTGGTATTATCTGAATTTTCGTGACTGTACGGTAGGAAGCGCTGAGTTGTTTTGAAAATTTACATAAGTGTCTTATGTAGTGTACCTTCTCTTATTATTCCACCTCGCATAAACGACACCTGTCCTGCTACCGATTCTTCGTACGTGACATATAACAGGTTTATCGTAAGCCAGATGCTTAGGACCAAAGTCAACGTGCGAATGTGTTATCTACGAACGAATATGTAGCAAAATAATTACATTACGCGGGTCTATACAACGCTTAATCTAAATAATCCTATTGTGGTTCCTCTAAAGGAGTGCAATAAATAATATAATAAACTCATCAGTGTTATGAAATCACGCTCCGTCCGCTCTTTGAATTATAAATTACGTTTCATTTGTGAGATAACCACGGGCTTCGTGCAAATCCCTTTTAAAGTCTTGTAGAATTGTCATTCTGTAATTGCACTGAGTATTGTTGGAAAATTCTAAATTTCAAATTTCTGTCGCCACCATAGAGACAGTGACATCATAAGACTAAATAATCCGTACTGATACCTATTATAAATATGAAAGTTACTCTAGCTGGTTTAAGCGCTTTTTCAAAATTTGGTATGTGGATAGTTTGAGTCCTGGGAAAGCACTTAGTATAGTTTATTCAAAAAAAATCAAAATTCTTTATTCACTTAGGATGCAAAACAACTCTTGTGAAGCGAAAGCTAGGGCTTTGAAATAAGATGCGTTTGAATATTCGGCTGTTTAGTGTTTAGCTTATTTGCCCTTTTCACAAAATTTTAAATGTTTTCAAAACATTGGTTTATTTTTTATATTTAATATTTATAAGTAGGTATCATGAATATTAAGAACGATAATACTATCGTTCTTAATATTATTAATATTAATATTACGTTTCCACTTTATCCATCCAAGTCCTTCATTTCAAGTGAGAATTTGACATAATAAAATCTCGTGTTCATGCATGTGTACATAGACGTGAAGTAATATCCCACCATATAATTTAGTATCATAATGAATTCGAATTGCGTTTTACCCGACAACTTCCGAGAATATTATTCGATAAAAAAGTCTTTTGAATGTAATATTACTCCAAAAAACGTCGATTTTACCCCTTACTTTTTCCAAGATAAGCTTGGAAAAAGTTTCAGGCATGTCCGCGGAATCTAATTTTGTCAGAACTGACTTATTCAACTGAAATATAGTTACGAAATTTGTTTAGCGTTAGAATATGACATTCTCTAATCCCTACTTATCCAAATATTTAATATTTTTTGGGCTTTTATTTAACAAGATACTTTCGATCATTTTGGTCCGTATTTATTTTATACGATCAGCAAAACAAGCTTGTGGCTAATGTATTGTCGATTTTTTTTTTAACGACATCACCCGCAGTAGGGTTACAAGCCCTGTGTCGCTGGGGACTTTACAAACATACAAGTCACGGACACAAAGTACACCCAGACTCGGAACAACAATTTGTGGATCACACTAAGTGGTGTCTCGTGTAGAATCGAACCCATGACCTCTTGTGTAGCAGTCGGACACACTCCCACCGTGCCACAGAGGCAGTCGATAATATATTATTTTTTATTAATTATTATTGAAGCTGAATATTACATTTCTGATTGAATTACCGAAGGTGACTCTGCCTTCTATCTGCCTATCTTTGTTGGTACGGTCGAAATTCCCCGTAACTTTAATTTAAACATAATGCTCGTTGATATCAACAATCGATTCAGCGAGCAATTTCATTTCGTCCTTTTATTATCAAACGATATTGCTCTTTTAAAATATTTAATATTATGCTCGTATTTCTCGTATATTGCACCGCAGACAACTAAAATGAATACTCGTAAAAGACATTCCTAAAATCTGGATAACATTCAAAAAGTTAGTGATTTTAGCTACTAGTAATATCATTTGCGTCGGTTAAGTTTGTCGTAATAGATATTTATAAAATATTTTTGTAGATTTTTCAGATATGAGAAGATGGTGGGTAAGATTTCATTGAGCTGATAATTTTTGTATGTAAAGGAAAATTAAACAATTTTTCAGCAGTATTTTGCTGAAGTCGAGTACCTACTTAGTTTTAAATTGTACATTTGAGCAGCATATTTTTTTAGCGATATATGTGATACCTTGTCTAATTTATTATGTATTTGTCTAAAATTATACCAGACCTCCAAAAATACTTTCATCAACTATCTGAAAACAAATGCGATTGTTAGTTACATTTTTTCAGATCGTCATTTATCCAAATATCTAAAAGCTATTTCTTAGCAATATTACAAGGCATATATTCATTTATTACACACGACATTTTTTGTCATATTAAGTTTTGCGTTTTTGCTACTACGCCGTCCGTGGTCAAGGGTAGGGGAACGCTAACAAGGGTCCGAACTGTCTGCTATATAAAAGATTAAAATCCTGCGGTTGAAGGCATTCGGATTCTCGTATATATTTGGATACTCATGATGTGAGACGAACAGATTATAAATATTTTTTGTAACAATGGCAAAAGTTTTTGCATAAGGGTCCTTATTCACAATCTTTATTGCGTTGTCGTGACAAGCCCGCGCGAACTGGCGCATGCGCGATGCTCTCAAAGATGTTCACCGCGCATGCGCGTTAATGCATTTCTAAGCGCAGCTCTCTACCGCGCATTTTTCTACATCTACAGTTTTTTTACGTGATAACGTCTTATAAATCGGTGACGGGTGCACGCACGAAAAAGGTCACCTAGCAACGGCATGTTATTGATTGGTCGCTAAGCAGTCACTTAGCAACGATCACGATATTGATTGGTTGCTGAGCAGTCACTTAGCAACGATCACGATATTGATTGGTTGCTAAGCAGTCACGAGGCAACGGTCAGGTTATTGATTGATTGCTAACCGGTCACGTTATTGACTGGTTGTTAAGCAATGGGAATGGCGATTCCACTTGCTGATAGGCTGAAGTAGTGGCCGTTGGTAAAATCGCACTAAAGCTGTCACAGGTATAATTGTATATGACAATGTCATGAATGTTTTCATATGATGTTAACACGTAAAATGATCGTCCGTAACAATCATATTTTTTTGAGAGAACAAGCGAAGGTGCATTATAACTTAAGTTGTTTACAAATATTCAGTAGGCGCATCATCGTCACCATAATACTCTGTGAAGTGTACTATAAAATTACAGGTCTATTAACTGTGTCAATCTTTGTAGGAAAACAAGCCCGCAGGCTCGAATTTAGTAAAAATAAATGTCAACCCTTTGACCCTTCAAACTGACTAGGTACTAACTGAGACTTATTTGATATTTTGGGTCACGGTCGAAGCAAAGAGGACAATATTTTATTAAATATTTTTGTAAACAAGTTTTACTTTATTTGGAAGAATTGTCTATATGTTCCAATATAAAGAAAATATATTATAAAATTAGCATAACTAGTATTTAATAAACCTTATAAAACATAGGCATTTAGAACTAGAAAAATTACGATTGGTTATTGTTCTTACCACGGACAGTCAGGTGGAGTCTACATTACAAAATAAGGTTAATCTAAATCATTCGAGATTGAGTGAATTAATGAGTCAGGACTTTCATATAATAGTTAATGCTGATTTTATAATTGATTTTTGTATACTTTAGAATTCTTGTACTAAGTATTTCTTTGGTAGAACAACTGTTTTATTGAAAAATTGCATTTGTGTTAAACTTTAGTCTAGCCTTTATATTTACGATATTTAGCCTCAGTGTTAACTTTCACATTGTTCGCTGCTACATACTCTGAAACTTCAACGAGCTGTCGCGCATTAACCACGGCATAGTTATAAAGATAAAAGTTTGTAAACCAAGTTGGTAAAGAGTTATTTTATGTACATAAACCATAACACAATTCTTTACTGATTGATAATATTGTTTTTGAAAGTAACAAAATTTTCACATTGTTCGCTGTTACATACTCTGAAACTTCAACGAGCTGTCGCGCATTAACCACGGCATAGTTATAAAGATAAAAGTTTGTAAACCAAGTTGGTAAAGAGTTATTTTATGTACATCAACCATAAGACAATTCTTTACTGATTGATAATATTGTTTTTGAAAGTAACAAAATTTATGCAGCGTTATACGCGTTTTAACGCGGCAGTCATTGGGTAATAGAATCACCACCACATTATAGAAAACACCACTCATATAAAACTAACAGTAAAAGAACTTTGCGATCTTTAGTTTAACTATAGGTACTCGTAGTTTCGGGTGTTGGAATCAAAAGAGGTGCTATGAGGCAGTTTTCGTATATCACATACTCAAATATAAAAAGTTTCTGTTTTGGACTATTTTTTAAATATGTATTTGAATAGTTGAAGATACCTATATATTTTTTATTCAGTGACATTTACGTGTTAAATAAAATAGTAGATAAGTCATAGCAATTACTGCCCAAAAGAGTGAATGGTTCATGGAGCGCTTGTTCAAGAAATAATACTTAATTAATGAAAAAACTACAAAAAATTACAAAAAAGGCGAAATACTCAATGTTTGGGCAGTAATTACTCTGACTTGTTATTTATTTTACTAAATAAAAAAACATGATGATATTTAAATGCTTAAAAAATAGTCTGAAACAGAAACTAGTTTTTTTGTGTTTTTTGCGTTGTGCCCTTTAATTTGGCAGCAATTTAGTAGGAGCTTTCCAAGCCTTAAAGTAAAGAAAATAATATAATTTTAATATAAGTTCTTGTAGGTTAAAATACCGTAGGTTCGTTAAAATTAGGCAATAAAATCTACATAATAAATAGAGTATAGATTAAGACAAAAAAGATTGCCTATGATGAAAATAAGATCATTAAAAATAAATCCCAGCCTGAAATTAGCCACACTCTTGCAGACGTAAAAACAAATGTAGGACTGTTTATTTGACTACTATGAAAACGTTAGTTCTTTGTTTACGAAACATTAATAATAGCAATTGTCGGAATGATATTTTCCGCTTGTACCTACCTACTGTGTGCATGTGTTTAATGTATAAATATTTGGACGGTTTAAATACCTACATGAAGAGAAATATATTATGAATATCATCATCATTCAAAATTATGTAAGTAAGGTTGGGCGACATCAAAAATTCTCGACTCGTGAGAATAAAGTAAGTTATTCTATAAACGGTTGCTCCATCCAACCATTTCAAACCAACTGGCTTTGTATCTAATAAAAAAATCCTTTTATCCGTATGGACGCTTCAATGGCATAGACAAACAGAGTATATATTGATACACAAATGCACAACCCCACGTTAAACTTATCACACGAGGTGTGTGATAAGTTTAACGTGGGGTTGTGCATTTGTGTGCTTTTGCATCGGAGGTTAACAATAAAAATAAAACTTTTTTTTTACTTTATTTTGCCTCACAAACAGTGACACAATACAGTGTTAGAGCTAGTTTTATGTACATGTTATAGATGATTGTGCCACCAACATCGTTGACCACAGATACATCAATTAAATAAATTTGAGAAGTGATGGTGAAAGAAAACATACTTATCAAAATTATAATACAGTTAGATAAACACATAGAACTTATTATCTATTCATAAATTTGAGTCAGCGTCAAGTTGCGCAACTCTTTAAATACATAACTTCTAAGTTATCAAATTTAATCTAGAACTTGAATAATATTGCCCACTAAGGGACCGCCTCCACGGGCGAGAGACTCGCGGAGGTATTATCGCCGTGCCACCTATTTCTATACACTCTCTTAGAACGTGTCTCCACACGGCGATGTTATTGAGGCGTTGAGGCGAGTGGCTGAGTGCGGGAGAAATGCCAACGTATCGCCGCGACCAGCCGTGCTGTCAAACGCAGGCGTCCCGCTTCAAAAAAGTGACGTCATCGTCGGGGACACGCAGCGATTCCTTTACAAGTCGCTATGATACGCTGGCTTAAAAATCGCTCATTCGTGGAGACTATCCGACGATAGTACCGCGGAATTGCCGCGATTCTCTCGCTTGTGAAGACGGTCCCTAAGTTTGCCGCCCTTTGACAATGCTACAGCCGCGTTGAAATCTGTATTGTAAAGAAAATACAGATATTTTTTTTTTTAAATAATTAGTTTATACTTCCTAGCTACATTGGTCTCACAATATTAGCAATCTTAATATCAATATGGATAATAATCTTAATATGGATGGGTATTAGGTAGGTCTCTTGGATTGTTTCTCGTGATTGAATGCCTCGTCCTATCTCTAACAAAGAAGCTAACAAATCTTACCGTTTTATAATATTAGTACAGAATGCGTTTCTATTAATTTTCTAGTAATTAAAGTACTTGGCTATAATGTTCTTTTATCATTTTGGTCATAGCGGCCAACGCCGTGAGAGATTAACCAATTGGTTAATCTCCTCAATATCTCCTGCACAATTACGCAGGAGATGATGATGTAGTGCATAAGAATATGCACAGGTGCCAGTGCACTATTTCCTCGCTCTCAGAGTTTGATGGGACGGCAATCCAACATAGCCAATCATAATGGTTTATTTGGGTATCATACATTGGCCTTAAATTTAAGTTTACTTACAATATACCATAATTATTTATATAGTACAGTGTACAAATATATAAAAGAGAAAATACGAAATTAATTAACAATTGCTATAAAACATTATTATCATTATCACCGCTATACGCTAAACATTATTTTTATTGTTAACAATATAGTTTATGGCAGTAGCTGCAGTCATGTAAAGGTTTTGTCATGAAAATATTCTTGGACCGTATAGTAGAATTTGCCTGTAAGGAATTTGTGGATCTCTTTTTAATGGCACTGCATCATATATGTTTTTAATAGATATTCGCAACTTGCTGTAAATGAAAGCCGCTCTACAAAACATACTTTTGTACATCATTGTTGTTTTGCACGGTACAACACATAACTTTCCTAAACAATGTTTTCACTGGAGAGTGATTAAGCATGGTATAACGTGCTTTCCAAGGCACGAGTGGGTGTAACTGATAAAACCCTTCTGAGAATCGGGAGTAGCAACGATGCTCAACCACACTTATTTCTCGATCAGCTCGGTCTCTACATTTTGTTCTCCACTAGAGTTTGTTTAAACGAAGCCTTAAAATCCTGCTTTAGAAGCAAAATCTAATTTTGTTTATTTATTTTTATTTTGTTTATTACAGATCTCTTATTGCTGACAGTACAATCCATTCGCAATAACTGAAATATTATATCAAATTCATTTAAAACAATTTAAAATGTATATAATTAATAGTGTGATAATGTAAATGTAATTGAGAATAATTAGAATAATATCAATGAATACAAGATCAAAATAATGTTCATAATAATAATTGTGTAGATTACATATAAAATTAAAACAATTAAAAAAAATTAATACAATTAAAAAAAAATAATGTAGATGAGTACCACTAATGTAGATGAGTACCACGTTTGGCAAACACGACTAAATTGTTTACAAGTAGCTCGTTCTCAGCAGTCTAAACAGATTTGGGTAACTCCGTTTTAATTAGCGTTGAATAATGAATAGCGGTATCTCGTGACATATTCAGTAAACGAAAATCATATTTGATATCGACTTATATAGGACTTATCCCATGATTTACGTGATATGATAGCTCATAAAATGGCATTGAAAGTCTCATGTAAAGATTAATTATATCTTAGACAACTTCTAGAGATAAACAAAGACGGATTAAGACAATGTAGTTACCAAGTCGAGTCAGAGATAGTAGCTTTGCAAGGTTTCATTGTTAAAGTTTTTATTTAACTTCACCTGTCTGAAAGAATCTTGCTATTGAATTTTGAACTAGTTCCTCTTATCCCGCTAAGATGAAAATTTACATATTTGTACTGTTCTTATGATAAGGCATACTTATGATAAGTATGAATTAAAAGCTTGTTTTTAAAACTTATTTTAATTTATTATGGGAATTTCCTGAATTTCGTAAATACTACTCTGTCCTAAAAGTACCGGGAAACGATCAATAATAATTATTACACAAAATGTTAGTTCTTCATTCAAATTGAATTGATCGCCTTGAAATTATGTTCTTTCGGAAACGATATACTTACGCCAACGTATAATCCAAACATCAAAACATTTTTTTTACGCCTTTTCCGGACTTGAGTTCAGTTTTCACCGTGAAATCTCCTTTAAGTCTTCTACCGAAAAAAACGGATGCCACGAAGTGGTATTTTGAGTTTAGGAAAAATAAAGAAGTCGTCTGGAGTCAAATCTGGAGAATATGGTGGTGTTTGTTGAGTTTTTGGTCAAAAATTCGTTTCTTATCGTATTTGCGCATTATTGTGGTGCAAAATCCAAGAATTTTCTTTACATAGATCAGGCTTTTTTCGTTGAATTTGCTCTCTTAAACGCCGCATAACATTTAAAAAATATTCTTTATTTGCCGTTTGACCTTCCGGCAAGGCTTCCGAGTGCAGAACATCGAGGCAGTCAAAGAAAAAAAAAATCATCTTTGGTTGGAAGGCTCGTAAACCTATGTTTCGTCACCAGTAACAATGCATTTCATGAATGTTGGGTCAGAATTGATTCTTGCTAGCCTGTGCTCAGCGGGTGTACTTTGTACCACTCATAAGCACGTGTTTTTGATAAAGTCGATTCAAAGTAAGCTTTCTGTAATATTTACAGGGACTCCGAACACGAAATTCCATTGGCGAAGACAAACTCTTTGTTCGAAGTTTTTGTCCTTTATGAAATTCGCAATAGACTCTAGGTAGGTATGATCTAACTAAAAACAGCATAGTATAATTTAATCTAAATAACAGATGCAACTCAAACTCCGCGCCAAAATGGAAAACAGTTGTGCCAATCTAACAAACCGGGCTAGTGCATGTCGGGCCACGCACAATATAGGGTTCCGTAGTCCCCCCCTCATTCGCATAATGTGAGGAGTGAGTTTTTTTTGTTTCATCCTTACAACGTTATATCTACTTATTAATATTTCTCAATGGAATTTGTATGAAAATGTTGTTACTTCTCATTTGATCTGCTATTACTCGTAAACTTGTAAAGCCTACTTAGCTGTGATAGTTTTCCTTATTATCTAATATATAAAATTCTCGTGTCACAGTTTTCGTTGCCATACTCCTCCGAAACGGCTTGACCGATTTTGATGAAATTTTGTGTGCATATTGGGTAGGTCTGAGAATCGGACAACATCTATTTTTCATCCCCCTAAGAGTTTGTTTGTTTGTTTGAACGCGATAATCTCAGGAACTACTGGGCCGCATTGAAAAAATATTTTATTGTTGGATATTCCATTTATCGAGGAAGGGTATAACATCACACTACGACCACTAGGAGCGGAGCAGCAATGAAAAATGTTGTAAAAAAAAAAGGGAAAATTTACGCAGACGAAGTTGCGCGGGTCAGCTATCTATGAGAATCGGCTAACATCTATTTTTCATACCCCTAAGAGTTTGTTTGTTTGTATGAACGCGATAATCTCAGGAACTACTGGGCCGCATTGAAAAAATATTTTATTGTTGGATAGCCCATTTATCGAGGAAGGCTATAGGTTATAACATCACGCTACGACTAATAGGAGCGCAGCAATGAAAAATGTTGTAAAAAAAAGGAAGAAAAAAGAAAAAAGGGAAAATTTACGCAGACGAAGTTGCGCGGGTCAGCTAGTTTCTTTATATATACTACCACAAAAATTTGCACTTTAAAGCTTAATATTTTATAACACATTTGCTCGTAAGGATCTCCTATTTCACCGATTTCGATATCGTAATGTATCATTACGTACAGTACTCCCAAATTAATAATGCACATGCAGATCTTCGCTAATTGTCGTATTCCCGGAAACACTCGAATCATGGAATCGTAAGAGCCCTAAACAAGGCATTTGCATTTTGCACCTTGTTTAAAAGAGATAGGAGTCAATATCATGTGTGCACAATCGAAAACAAATCGGGCGTTCGGCAGCTGTCGCCGGTCAGCGAAATGTCTGTCAGTCGTCTTTATATATTGGTAGTGACTGCACGTGTTCTCTATTTGTGGAAATATATAGAGCTGCTATTACACACCCTTCTTGGTAAATATAATTTCAACATTAATTAGCTTATTCAGATTTAAATAGTATATTTTGAAAAAAGGAAAATAAATAACATATTTCACGTTTTTTTAATATTAAAAAAATAAAATACCTACATTAAATACATATTAAGTACTAGAAAAACATTTAAAAAATGAGATTTATTTAAATTAAATAAATAGATAAACATGCATAAAAAATATATACCTAACTCTGCCCATGCCATTTTCTTTCAGACGAATTCTTCCAAAATGGATAAATTTAAACGTGGAAAACCGCTTAATTCACAAGCACGGCAAATGGTATTTAATGTGTACCTTTATTTCTTAAATGAAGCCAATGTTTTCAACAGAGACCATGATGGTTATTTTAAAAAAATTCAAGACCGTGTTACAAAAGCTACAGGAATTTCGCGACGAACTTTGAGTAATATCTTAAACGAAAAAAAACATAATCAATCAAAGAAATTTTCTACACCGAAAAAAGGAAGACCTAAAAGTAGATTTCGGCTGGTACTTGATGATTTCGACTACTGTGTTATTCGTAATATGATATACAATTTTCAATTGACGCTGAAAGAACTCCCAACTGTAAATAATTTAAGAATAAAGTTGATCGAAGCTATTTATTTCAAAGGCTGTGCCGAGACTTTAAGGTTGATCTTGAAAGACATGGGGTTTAGGTTTCTGAAAACTGATAATAACAGACAATTACTTATGGAAAAACATGATATACGCCTAAAAAGGATCAAATATCTCAGAGAAATACAACAGCTGAGGAGTTCTGGTAGAAACATAGTATTTATGGACGAGTCGTATGTGCACACATCACATACTAAGGGTAAAACTTGGCAAGATAGCAACAAAAAAGGTATCAAACAACCCATTTCCAAAGGAGAGCGAATAATTATTGTACACGCAGGCAATGAAAAAGGCTTCGTCCCAGGGGCTCTAATGTTACATAAATGTGTCGACTCAGAAGGTGACTATCATAAAGAAATAAACGCGGAACGTTATCAAACTTGGCTACGCAATCAATTGATTCCCAACTTGCCTCCTAATAGTGTGTTGGTAATAGACAACGCCCCATATCATAATAAGCTGTCTGTGAAACCACCAAACTCAAACACATCTAAACCACAAATGACAGCTTGGTTACAACAACACAACATTCCGCATGACCCAAAGAAACTGAAACCCGATTTGTATAAAATTATACAAAGATACAAAGAAAATTACACAGAATTTGCCATTGACCGTATAATGGAGGAACATGGGCATAAAATTATACGATTGCCACCATATCATCCCGATTTTAACCCTATTGAAAATATTTGGTCCCAAATAAAGCAACACGTGGCCAAGAGAAATATTGCAATGACTGTGACGTCAGTTAAAGATGCTATATTAGAAAAAATCAATAAAATAGGACCAGAAGAATGGAAAAAAGTTTCTGATCATGCGGTTCAATGCGAAGATGAATATAGAAAATTTGAGCCAAGAATCGATAGTTATTCCGATAAACTGATTATTTACACAGGTGATAGCAGTGAGGAAAGTGTAAATGAACAAGAGCATAATGAAACTTCTGATGAATCTGCGATGTCGGGAATAGAGGTCTTCCTCGATTCTGATTAATTTTTTTATAATTGTATTATTTTTCTGGAATGATTAGTGCTGTAAACAAATTTGAACTGAGATTTTGATTATATTTTATGTAAACCTCTATTTGAAAACGTTTTTTTCTCCTTCTAATAAAACCTTATGTTATTTAAACCTTTTCCTCCATAATTACACCAACTTCGGTAAGACACTTGAAAACTAATCACTCCAACAATGATTGTAGCGTTTTCGCTATTTACTTACATGGAATTATCGAATCAAATTTCGTTACAGGTAAATCAAATCTGTTTTAGCACAAAACACATAATATATAAAATTAGGCATAGAGAAATTGCTCTTAACCACTCTATATAAATATCGTCTTTCGACGCTCGGGTAATACGACCGTTGCCGAACAATGACGAAGATTTCCGAAGATTTCTATGCGCATTATTACTTTTGGAGTACTGTACTTGTGCGTTATTGTAATGTAAAACGCACGAGTTTCTTTCTAATAAGATAAAACGCACGATTTATCAAGATGCTCTGACTAAGACATACGGTACTTTTTTAAATCTTAGCAAAAAGGTTTTGTGATAGAAAAGTGATCAACATTTTATGAATAAAATTAATTTTGGGAGATAAAAAATAATAAATAAGCATTTGATTCTATAATTTAATTAATTTAGACTATAAATTACAACTTAACGAAACACAAAAATGTATTTCTCTGTAACAAACCACAAAAATATTAATTAATTTTATTAGTAATACTGGCTGATTTTGTGCCTTGCCTTAAAAAAAACGCAGATGCGTGACACGATCGCGAATTTGTGAATAAGTCATAATCAATTATTCAAATTTTTCTAACTGCTTTAACAAGTGATTAAAGATTTATTCGTTTAAGTCCGAATTTTATTTATTTCCTCGCAAATATGTTATAAAACGTCGTATAACACACGTGCGCTTTGATAATTACAGCCTCTGCTTTCTTGTAGCAATATTGCCAAGGCTGTAATTTTCAACTTACCGCACTTTATATCATAATGTACTATTATAAAAGGATCTATAATCTAAAAATCGTCTTCTAAACGTTTTTAAAATACTTATCTAATGATACCACACACGATAGGGTGGATAAGAAAAAAAAATCCCACCCTAATTTACATATCGTATAAATCGTAAAAATATTTTTTTTCAAGATTTTATTCCTTCACTTTTCTCACACTTTGTCGGCGTAAGTAATATGTATATGCATGCAAAATTACAGCCTCCTAGCAATAATAACAGTCTCTGAGCTGATGTGCTGACGGACGGACGGACATTGCGAAACTATAAGGGTTCCGTTTTGTCATTTTGGCTATGGAACCCTAAAAAGGCGCGCGAAGGTGTTGTGCAATAGTTTTGTTAAAAAAGGCTTCCTGCCTTTTTATTCAACAAAACTATTGCACAACGCCTTCCACCTGCGTTTGACAGCGCGCTCGCCGCGCTATCGCTACGAGAGCGCCAGAGTGCGCGTTGACGTACAAAGAGGGCCTCTTGCAGTGTAAAAATTGCAAACCTTTTTGATTTTGGTGACAATACGCCATCTGAATTTTGCTGATATTTATCATTCATACATTATGATATGCTAAGTATTAAATCAATAGCACCTCTTCCTGTGGGTATCTAGGTCACTAAGGGTCACCACCGAAAGACGGGCAGCAGCGTCCTCTGTGTATTTTAAAACTTTACTGCGATCGCTAATCCCCTCGCCTAGCGTGGTGATTATAACAATTACCCCCAGGACCTGGAATGTGGTAGGTTTAGGTTCTACTGGGATACCCGTGTCCAGTAATGGGACATCATATGAGTTGTTATAATTAATTTTAATAGCAATATGTGCCTACTTGTTTTGGCATCAGTTTTTGGTGGGATTCATGTTTTTTCTTTACTTTAGTGACAGGCAGCCCGGAAGAAAAATAAAAAGTTTTATGATCGTGCAAAGCGTTTATATGTTGATAGCTAAATTGGGAGCTTAAACAGGACTCAAATATATCAACGTCTTGCTTTATTTTTCTTTATTCTCTTGAAATACTTACAACCTTGAAATTTTTAAATATTGAGTAGGTGTAACATCGTGCCATAAATCACACGTGGGCTGAATATAGAACAAAAATAAAAATAATATGAATATGCGCCAATCATAATAATTCACTGTCAATTTCTGAACAACTCAAATAATAAAGCTTGTAAAAATACGCCCGCAATGTAATCCCACATACAATGTGTGAAATACTTAACCTATTATATATTGTACTAGCAGACACCCGCGACTTGGTACGCCTAAAAACCTTCCTCTTAAATCACTCTACCTATTGCTGAAAACTGCATTAAAATTCGTTTCATAGTTCAAAAGATCTAAGCGCACAGACAGCGGGATCGGTTTTATTTTATACTAGCTGTACCGCGCAATTTCGTCTGCGTAAATTTTCCCCGTTTTTGCAGCATTTATCATTGCTGTTCCGCTCCTATTGGTCGTAGCGTGAAGTCATATAGCCTATAGCCTTTCTCGATAAATGGGCTATCCAACAGTGAAAGATTTTTTCAATTCGTAGTTCCTGAGACTACCGCATTCAAACAAACAAACTCTTTCGCTCTTTTTAGGTGCCTGCCCGGCTTCGCACGGGTGTAATATCGTAGCTTTATATACCTTGAGTTACATTATTGTAATTTTCGTAGGGATCTCTTATTTTTTGACAATAAAATATATGTTACTCCCCGATAATTTAGCTTTCTAATGGTAAAAAATTTTTTAAAATCGATCCAGTAGTTTCGGAGCATTTTCAATGCAAACAAACAATCAAATCTTTCCTCTTATAACATTAGTATAGACTATGTAAAGATTTGGTAGCCTGACTATATATTAGGTTACACTTTGTTGCAGTTTATAAATATATACCGAAATATTAAAATTGTAACAACCACTTGTAGGTAAGTAGGAAAATACCACGAAGCTGCACCTACAGCGCTGTGGGCATGTGTATGTGTACGACTGCTTCACATGAGGTCGTGGCTTCCCACACGGGGACACCACATTGTTATTCTGAGTCTGGGTGAATGTACTTTGCGTCCGTGAATTGAATGTTCGTAAAATCCCCTGCGACACAGGACTTGAACCCTGCTACGAGAGTTGTGTTTTTTAAGAAATAAAGTCAAAGGTGTCTTATGGACCCCCGATTGGAACGTAGTTCCTTTTATTATATATCTTTATTGTGTTTGTATTAACTGATGATAATTACAAAACAAAAATCTGGAACAACGTAACATTTTTAAAATTGTCCTGTTTCTAATTAAGATTTTTCACACATATATTACACACAGCGAGTTTAACTTAGGTAAAATGAACATTACAACATTTTACAAAAACACACAACCTTAACATACTTACTTATACTTCCTTTAACTTATTCATAAAAAAACATTGATAAAATCAAAACGTCATAACGACAAAATACATTTATAAAAAATAGAAACAACTTTTCAACACATAT
The DNA here is from genome assembly GCA_945859575.2 of Herminia tarsipennalis. Classification (NCBI taxonomy): domain Eukaryota; kingdom Metazoa; phylum Arthropoda; class Insecta; order Lepidoptera; family Erebidae; genus Herminia; species Herminia tarsipennalis. The sequence continues at coordinate 21,142,643 of OX243850.2, forward strand.
ATACAACCTACTTAATCTTAATATGCATTTTATGAAAGATAGAAAAATTTTAAGTCCAGACCCAGGAATCGAACCCGAGACTTCCGGAGCCTTACCGTAGCCGTAGCCGTAGCTTCACATAATCATAAATTATAGATTTTTGATGGACGTCAAAATGTAACACTTTTTTTCGTCTAGCCTCTCAGCCCGAAAAAAAACGTGCGATAATAATAATAATATATATTTTTTTTATTTACAAGTAACGACTCAATGTGTTAGTAACAATATTTCTTATTCCTATGTTAATGTTTCTAAGACCTTAACCTAATAACAAATAATTATTATTTAGAATAGAATAGAATAGAATATGTGAAGCACTGCCACTTGCACCACACTTAGGTGGATGTCTGGCAGCAGTGATTCACATAGAAACAGTCAAGTCAGCTCGCAATGCACCTCAGAACACTGATGGAGCGTTACATTACGAAAATTGTAGTGGAGGAATTAACACTTAATTTATTATGAAAAATTAATGAATATAGATTTATCACGTCAAATACATCTCTTTTTACAAAACGTCATTCATAACGATACTTATGTAAATACAATTTGTGAAGTCATTACTTTCAATGTCTAAACCAAATGGTATTCAGTTTTGTTTTAATGATTAAAATTCATTAACACATTAAATTGTGGCCGAATATTTTTTGCAGAACGTTTTGAGACAGTTTACATATTAGTATTTAAAATGTATAATATTATTTATTGTTATAGTATTCGCTTTAGAAACTTTATTTTTGATTTATTTAATCGTGATTTTGTGGTGTGATTTTCCCGCGCGTTTTCCCGATCTTCCATTCATACGTACGATCCAACAATCAGTTCACATCGGGCTGCTCTAGGGGGAAGTCGCGCGCTCTCCTAAATTTTCCCGCGAACTTCGTGACTTTGAAAAGTGTGTATTTCGCAGTTTTAGTTCGAATTTGTTTTGTGTTGTGTTATTTGAAATGGTTTTGTTTTGTTTTTGTTGAGTTTCAAAATGAAAATTGCTGAAATGGATGAAGAAAATATCGAAGGTAAATTAGTTTTATTTTCACATGTTTTTCCCGTTCATGAAAATATGCCTAAGTTTTTAAGAAATAATGAGAGAAGTTAATCAACAAAAAGAAAAATCCGAATGACATATTTGTATTAAAAAAGTAGGCCGGTAAACAAAGTTGAAGTTTCGTAATTTATACAATAGAATGACATGCAATATTATTATTTACTAAGTACGTGTAGTACGTACCCGGATTCCTTCGATTTAAACGTAACTATTATGATATTATACGCAAGTATAGTTTCAAACCTTGACTGCGGGTGAATCGAAGAGTTACTAACATCATGCTATCTAATTCTACACACTCAATTTCATCAATTACAGTCTAGAGTAAAGAGTAGCCATGTTAATATTGACCTAGAGTATGCTCAAAAAAATCCCCAAGATAAATCAACCGACTATAATCAAACAAAACTAAGAAACATCCCAATCAAACTTGCTTTCTAAAAAAACCTCGTCGCAATTATTCCATTTGTTTAGAAGTTACGATTTCATATTTATTTGTAATTTGATTAGACATACACAATCACGCACATTAAATATAAACCAAAACTTTTCTTGTTGGGAAATAATAAGTAACATTTATTATCTACCTGTTTGATTTTTAAATATTATACAGGTATTTTTATATATTTCTTTTATTTGCAATTGGCACTCATAACATAACATAAGTATAAGTAATGCATCGAAATCTGTTTTATAGGTATCTTATCAGTGTTTGGTAATTTTAGAACTGATATCGTCGGTTGAGTTGTGACAGGTCATAACTTTAACAAGTTTTTATCTAAAAGTGAATAACTGACAGATTGGTGCAAAAGAATTACCCCCTTATTCGTAATACTTTAATGATAACATTTTACTAGCGAATGTTTTGTCTTCTTTTTAGGGTAAAACGCGACCCTATTACTAAGACTTCGTTGTCCGTTTGTCCGCTTGTCACCAGGCTGTAACTATCTCATGAAACGTGATAGTTTGAAAGTTGAAATTTTGACAGATGATGTATTTCTGTTGCCGCTATATAACAACAAATACTAAAAAACAGAATAAATTAAATATTAATAATTTAATTCCTATACAGCAAACGTGATTATTGATAACGGCAACAGGCAGATGCTTGAAATATTCACAGAATATTGAGTTATTCACTTTAAAAATAAATAAGTTAATTACTTAAAATAAAATAAATATTTAAGGTGAGCACAACAGACATGGTTTTTTTGACGTTTTTGTAGATAATGGTCGGAATTCTTCGTGCGCGATTCCGACTCGGACTTGGCCAGTTTTTTATTCTATTTTTTTATTAAAAAAGAACAGGAGACAAAATTATTAAAATATATATATTACGGGTCTTAATCGCGTGAATAATTTAAGGTAAAATATAAACAAGGTATTTTACCTTAAATTATTCACGCGATTAAGACCCGTAATATATATATTTTAATAATGTGTACAAATCGCGAAAGTTTATCAACATTAAAGAGACAAAATATTCGCTAGTTCTAATACCTACTGTAACTAAAGTGAGAAGCGAGTTTTATTTATTACTGAAGTTCTTAAACGTGGTCAAAAAGGTGGTCCTCCTTCTTGTTCATTCTCGTCCTTAGACAGTCGGATATATCTACTTAATAAAAAAAAAAAAAAAAAAATCGCCAGGTATTTACTTACATATATCATTTTGATTTTTATATTGCATGCGTACCAGTTGAAATGGAAAATTTGATTATTAATTCATTTTTTTTTAATTATCCGCTTTACAAAAAAATACAGTCGAATTGAGAACCTCCTCCTTTTTGAAGTCGGTTGATAGTAAAACGTTGGTATTTGTAGTATATTTGTTAAATTTTTAAATTTGACCTCCTTAATGGCTTTTTTCATCGATTGACTATGAAATCTGTTTAATTTTATTTGAAACATATCAATATTTCAATTTAAATCGATTGTATTACAGGTACTGACTCTCCCCTATCAATTTATCGACTGAATTCAAAGTCTCCCTGTAGATGAATATTAGTTGTATGTATTACTTGTCCCTTAGGTAAAGAGATACCTAAGTTGTTTTATCATAAATATAATATTTAAATTACCTACCTATACCTAAGTCTTCTTTTTAAGAACGTAGCTTTGATATCGTATATCTTTTAAAGTAAAAGTCCCATCTTATAATTCGATATTCGTTTTAAATTATAGATACGAAGAAATATGTAAAATATATCTAACATGCTGTATTTAAATTTGTATAAAAAAATCAATTTTTTGAATATATACAATTATTTGTTTATTTAAAACTTTATATACAAAGTTGTACAGAGGCGGACCTAATGCTAAAAACATTATCTGCCTTCTACCTTAGGGTGATGTAAAAATGAAATGTGTAAGTGCAGTAAATCAATAACTTCTTATTAATCTTACAATAACACACACATAAAAATAGCTAGATAAAGAATATAAAATAACACACTGAACATTATACAAAACAATATAATTATATATTATTTAACATGGGAACTTTTAATTGGCTTTATTTCATATTACTGTAAATGATCAATTGTGAAACAAGTTAGCTGTAAGATTTCCAAAAAAAAAAATACAATAAAATAAAAATATACATACTTACAAAAATACATACATACATAAATTAATACACAGCGGTCTAATCTTATATGCTCGCTTAACTGAATAGCGTATAAATTACTTGCTGTCTTCTAATTACATATTAATAAAGTCTGATCAATAAGCTTGTGTAGATATTAATTGGTTACCCTTTTTCACGACAAAAGCTAGTAATCAAGGTCTCTAACTCGGTCGGCGTAGTACGAAATAATTAGAATACCAAAAATAATGTTAGTTATTAAACTTCACGCTGATGAGAATATTACGTTACTAATGAGGCATTATCGTCGTAGAAAAGCAATAAAAGTAATCGTTAAACGTTGTAACAGCAATAAAGATACTGATTAAGTAACTTGTTACTGAGTAGGTATACTTAGGGTTAGATCTTTGTCTAGGTTATATTTATGAACTTCTATAAATGAATGTTTGGACAAACAAAAACGAAGATGATGTTTGTACCTTTACGAATGTATCTAAAGGTTGGACCGGTGGTTAGTGTAGTTATAATCCTAAATTTTGTATTCTCTTCTAGCTATTTTTATTTCCATGTTATGCAAGAATAGTAAAAAGTTATTCATTTCCAATTAGTTTAATGCACCCACACATTCCATTTCTACATCACCCTAAGGTAGACTGGCAGAGAATGCTTTTAGCATTAAGTCCGCCTCTGTACAACTTAGTGCACAAAGTTTTAAAATAAAAAAAATAGAAAAAAAATCTTAACCCCCATTCAACCTGTCGATGAAGAGGAGAGTGAAATCATTTGAAGGAAGTTCAAATGATTCCACTCTCCTCTGTTCCTATCTATACACAGTTTCTATGTATTTTGTTTCCACTAGTCATTAATGATAATTTTATTATTATACTAGCTGACCCTCGCAACTTCGTTTGCGTCTATTTTCCATGTTTTGATTTTCCATTCTGGTTTGTTTTGATTTTCAATTTTATTACAAGTTATGGTGGGGGACTACGGAACCCTACATTGTGCGTGGCCCGACATGCACTTGCCCGGTTTTTGGAGATACTTCTTGCACCTTTATATTTTTTTATCCAACTGCACAAGAAGGGTTTTATGTTTTTCAAGTTTAGGTGCATATTATTATTATTATTAATCATAAGATAAGAATAGTTCGACTTTCTATCCGAACGTAATGAAATATACTTATCTATACTAATATTATAATAATATCTTAAGACAACTCACACATAGAGTTGCAGAGCTTGTACTATGGAAACCAGACAACCTCAGAACACACATTTAAGCAGACAACCGATAAACACACTTATGTATTTCTAAATACATACATATTATAGATAAATAACACCCAGACACAGAATAAACCATCGTGCTCAATACACAAAGTTTTATCCTAGGTGGGGACCATTCCCACGACCTCTTGTGTAGTAGTCGGATACACTCCCACCGCGCCACAGAGGCAGAATATGTATATTTCTTTGACATGCTCTACATCCTAAATGTCTGAATGGATTTTAGCTTGAGAGGTATCGTTAGATTCGTTTCAGTCCTCAGAGTGACACTGCGTACATCAAATTAGAAAAAAATAAAATTCCGGATTTTCGCCAAAGTTTTCAGTTAATAATTTTAAGCAGTCGGGTTTTTTGTTTTATATTAATTAACTCGTTTTATGAACTGTTCCATAGTTATATAATTTTATAAAAAAAAATCAGCAGCTACCTATTGCAGTGCTATAGATTATGCTAAATATGTTTATTCTAAGGTAATAAATATTTAACCATAGAATAAACATATTGCTTGGCTTTCGATTCCTCCTCTTACAATGTTGTTAAACCTAATGTTAGTCTTTATCGTAAACCCTTGAAATGAGATCCAACAAGGTTCTGAATAAAATGTGATCTCTGGAGATACGATGTATATTACTTACCTGTATTCTTATTAATACAAGACAAGTTCGTGTTTCTCTTGGGATATCAACGCTTATTTATCTTACCTCGTAGCATTATTGACGTATAAGTTTATTACAGTTTAACAGATCTTGTTATTCGTTTCGTATGTACTCCTACAAAAAGTAAGGTTACTTTTTATTTGATATGATCATTGCGATAATTTATTACTACTAAAGTTAGGTATCTCAACCGAACATATTAATAGATATTAAAAAGGTAGTTTATTTGGAACTTAAGTATACAACAACAACAATTTGTACACAGTACATTAACTGTTGATAAACTTTCGCGATATGTAAACATTATAAAAATATGTATTACGGATTTTAATCGCGTAAATAATTTAAGGTAAAATGCCTTGTTTATTGCCCGACGTTTCGACCGTAACGCCGTTGCAATACGGTCGAAACGTCGGGTATAAATATATATATATATTTTTTTTTCAAAACTGTAAGCGTTGATACCTGTAGTAGTAATGTACTGTATTACAGAACCATAATATACAATAGTAATCTGTCGGGAGAACTATATAGTACTAGTATAGTATTATATTATCTGTGGTAGTACCAAGTACAGTCTGTTTCAATTTTAGAAAGAGACTGGCATTTCTCGCTACTTCGTTCGCGTGAATATTAAAAATAGTAATTCGCGAGTTTGCGTGACGGTGTATTTTTCTATCCCGAGGGAATTTAAAAAACATACGTCTAATATCATTGATTATAATTACTGATAGTACAATCTAGTTAGGTAGGTATGTAGTTTACCTAGCTTCAAACTACTACATACCTAGGTTACGAAAAGAGAGAATTGTATAATCCTGTACTATTGCTTTCTGTATTGGGATTATCGTACTACCAGTCATTTCCTTTTGAAATTACCTACTCAAAATGTACTTCACTTAACTTCATATGATATTGATTAGTTCAGGGTCAAAACGTGAAAGATATCGACCCGATACCGAGGTGTCATTGTATGTTATTTTTGTCGAACTGAGGAAGCGTCCTTTCATTGATAGGTTTCGATGTACCTTTCCCGCTATCTTATCATTTTCGGTCGGAAGTCTATTTAAAAATTAGAACTTAAATATTTTTCGTATTTACTTTAGTCATTGTATTTTTACGTCTTTTCTTGCTCACGACTCCGCTGTACTTATCAACAAGCTAATATATTACAAATTAAAAATCGAGAATCATGCATAAAATTAATAACTGAAATTAATTTGTCACCAAAAAACCCTCATTTTTTTTTTTTTTTATGTACCCAGTGTTACTCTTACAACCAAGACGAATCTGATGACACCTTTTAAGTTTAAAGTCATCATGTCATTTAGGCTCTAGTGTGTGCCAAAAATATACTTACATACATACATACACTCAAAAACATTACTCTCCTTATTACGCAGTCAGGTAAAAAGCCTTTGTAAACAGGCTTCAATCTTATAGGTAACAAAAAGGTGTGGTCTTCAAGGGTTTTTATGTGCCTATGATAATGAGTGCACATACTTCATTATATTAAAATCAGAGTACCCTAAAATATTTATTTTTTAATATTTAAAAAGTATGACCCTGAAAGTTCTATGCCATAATAATCCTTTTGAATTTTGCACTAAACCATACGCCTTTCGCTACTGAAATTTGACAAAATGAATAGGTTTTAACTATGTAATAATAATACGATAGGCTATGGCACCATGGTAGGTCCAAGACTGACAACCACGGATGTTACAGAGCTTCGACTTCGACTCCGAAAGGTCGAAACTTCCGATTGATATTACACCTCCAACTCCGGCTTTGGCTCCGATACTTTTAAATCGGACGTTTTAATCGGAGGTGCCTAGCGTGCGGCGGCCGGTCGTTTAAGCTAATTTATGTATCTTTAATAAAAGTATATGGTAATAATTGACACGGATTCTCTATGATCGTAGGTTCGAGTCACGCGCAAGAGAGTTTTTCTTTCACACATTTAATATGAATAACTGAATAATGTTTCTTTTTTTTATCTTATTATTTTAAGACTTATGTCAACATTATGAAAATATATATATTACGGGTCTTAATTGCGTAAATAATTTAAGGTAAAATATTTATTTCAACATATTTGTCTTTGCTCACTACTTCCTACTCCGATTCCGACTCCGACAAACCAAATTTAAAAACTCCGACTCCGACTTCGGTTCCGATAAAACCACCTCCTTAACATCCCTACTGACAACATACACTATCCGTTGCTGAAATTTTCCTTTATGTTGTTGTTTAATACATACCACATTTCATCAATATTGGTTAAGTACCTACTTAACAACATTAGCGCATTCTAACAAACAAATTCTTCAGCTTTGTGATTTATGTTGTACTATCTGTCCCGCGCAACTTCGTCTTCGTAAATTTTACCCATTTTTTCATCATTCATTAAAATTATAACCTACGTGCGCGAAGCCTTCGGGTATTGTTATCAAAAAATACTACGAAAAAATGTTGGATAACAGTTTTGTCAGCCACAACCAAAACTTTACAAATACAATAATTGCATTTTTGAAAGATAGAAATATTTGAAGTCCAGACCCAAGAATCGGACCCGAGATTTCCGTAGCCAAACCGGGGCCGAAATCGAACCACCTATCTGGACTATGTTACTAAACCTCAAATTTTTCTATCCTTTCATGCTCGCGAGTTGGGCCCTCGCATGCGCCATCTAGCTGGTAGATAAAGAACTGTCACGGCTTTTGTTATTGCTTCGTTACAGAGAGCATTTTAACAAATCATAAAAATAGAACCAAATTTGTTTGAAATATTTACTTGCTAGGTCATATCCTATGTTTTTGTAAGTATGAACTTGAAAAACGAATAGTCATGTTAGTCATTTGTCATAAAAAAAGATTAACATGACTGGCCTTATCTGGTTGATTATTTGATTGTTTTTGACGAGATTATTTCAATAGGTGACATTGTTTGTATGGTTTTGCAACCTATTATAACTTTCAACTGTTAAAACAAGTGCCAAAGTATGGTATGTTTACTTACGAAACTTGAGAGTAGCTCAGCACGAGATTAGTTTTCAGTTGATGTTCGTCATCTATACTAGTTTAATGGGTCATTTAACAACTACTTTAGTACGATTCGTGAGCTCATTTGTTATTATTGTTATCCATTTGTTAGTATATTAACTGACTTCTAAAATGTCGCGAGTGTGTGTTAACAGTCCTGATTTATTTTGCTATATTTGTGGCGAGTTTACGCCGAAATCGAAAAAAAAACCACTTTCTGACTTAATTAAACAGTGCTATCAAGCTTATTTTAACCGTGTCGTAAGGAATCAAGACAAGTCATGGGTTCCTAAAGTGTGCTGCTTAAGATGTTATACATATCTCAATGGTTGGTGTAAGAGAACAACTAAAAAAATGCCATTTAGTACGCCAATGGTGTGGATGGAGCCAACGAATCATGCCGTCGATTGTTATTTTTGTTTAACGCAATTAAAGGGGTTTTCTGAAAAATCAAAACGAAGTATTAAGTATGCCAAGGTGCCATCGGTAATAAAACCTCAGCCACATTCTGACGAGTTACCTGTTCCTGAGTGCCCAGTGAATTGGGGCTCATAAAAAATTTTGTGAAAAAAATAAGCAAAGAAGGTGCGGCTTTCCAGTTTCTCAAGCAAAAGTTTCCCAAGCTTAGTGACGCGAAAATTAAAGAGGGTGTTTTCGTAGGTCCAGACATAAAAAAGCTGATCCAAGATCCATCTTTTATATCTGCTCTCAATAATATTGAAAAACAAGCATGGAACGCTTTTGTCGATGTCACTAACAATTTCCTTGGTAACAAGAAATCTGAAGATTTTCGCGAAAAAATAAAAGTTTTATTGGACTGCTACTATAAAATGGGATGCAATATGTCACTTAAGTTGCATTTTCTTCACTCGCATTTGGACTTTTTCCCTGAAAATATGGGATCAGTCAGTGACGAACATGGCGAACGCTTTCACCAAGATGTTGTTGCATTTGAAAAGCGATTTCAAGGCAGATGGGAGCCTGCTATGCTCGCGGATTACTGTTGGAGCCTTATTAGAGAGACCCCTGCTACTGAGTACAAGAGAAAAGCCAGCCACTCCAAAAAAACTACGCCATTTCAATTAAAATTAGAATAAAATTATGGAAAATTCGTGATTTCGGACATGGATGTTTATCTGGACATTGAGATGTGATGGTGTGTGTATATTTGCATATTTTTATTAATTTAGTGGCAAGAAATAGTAATCACATAATGCGACCTCAGATAAAATCAAAAGTTGAAAATTTGTTGAGTAGTTTTAAAAGACCTGTCGAATTATAATTCGACAGGTCTTTTAAAACACATTTTAAGGGTTCTAAAAACTTTTTTGATTAAGTAGATATTTTTGAAAATAATCACTCCGAAAGTTGCATAAATTGTGCCCCCTTTAACTTTTGAACCATGTGACTAAAAATATGAAAAAATTTAAAAAGGTAGCGCTTAATAATATTTTGGGCATGATTGGATATACCGTTATCGAGAAAATGCTGAAAAACTGCGTTTCTCACCAAAAGGGCGTAAGTGTCACATGTTAGTGTACTGCTGATGCAATTATTCAAGACTGCGGAACCTTACATTGAGCATAATCTGACATGCTCTTACCAGGTTTTTTTTTATTTCATTTTTTATCGGCATCCTTACTTACCTGCCAAAACTGCCTATTGCATATAATTGTCTTCTAAATTCGAAGGGTAAAAGACACAAATTGGCTTTCTATGTATGTACTAACCTATAATGAAGGAATGTAGTTGTTTGTCATTATAATCATATAACATATCCTGGACTGGATGGAGACAATGAGAGAGAGGATCTTTGTTTGTTACAAAGAGACCCTCACCTATTGTAAGTAAGTATACAGAGTGCTCACTCTAATGCGTGTTTACTCAGCTATATATAGTAAAAGCTCGTGATTCGGCAGTTTATCAAAGCTACATAGTTCATTATTGTGGGACACCGAAATGCTCGTATTAAGGACACAGGGACAGTAGTGACCAGCGAGACTGGCATACTGCTCGAGTTATAAAAGTCCTTGCTTGCGAATTTTGTAATTGAATTTTGTCTCAATCTTTGAAACATGAAAAGTTTATAAGTTGTTATTAACACGCTTGTATTAGCTTCAAACGTATGTTTGTATGTGAAGGAAACTTTGAACGAGTTTTTCACTCACTTCAGAACGTCGGATTTAATAGTAACTTCGCATACTTATCAAAGACAGGATAACACAAGCCGATAAAAAGGGATTTTTGAAAATCGGGATAGATTTTAAGGGGGTAAAATAGTGGTTGTAAATTTATATTAAACTCCGCTAGTTATGAAATTAGAAGTGTGAGACTTCGTATTTGGCTTATTGGTTTAAATTTAAGAAAATAAGTTTCGGTGTTTTTAAAAAATCAATCCCCCAGGGGGTATAATAGGGTTTGCAAGTTTTTATAAAACTCCGTTAGTTTTAGAAACTAAAAAAACACGCTTTTGTAAATAACTGGACTGAAAAGTAATAAATAAAAATCAGTTTATCGTAAAAAAGCGTGGGGTGATTATAAAACAATATTGTTACAAGCACCCTACACTTTTTTACGATAAACTGATTTTTATTTATTACTTTTAGTAGTAGTACATCAGCACAATCCGATTTTGATGATTTAGCTAAAATACACACGAACGAATCCGCTTGATGTACCTTTATCAGCCGGTTAAGGTTTTGTGGATAATACTTATGCATGTAGGTATTATTATCTTATATGTAAAATTCTCGTGTCACAATGTTAGTTACCATACTCCTCCTTAACGGCTTGACCGATTATTATGAAATTTTATATGCATATTCAGTAGGTCTGAGAATCGGCTACTATCTATTTTTCATACCCCTAAGAGTTTGTTTGTTTGTTTGAACGCAGAATTTCAGGAACTACTGGGCCGCATTGAAAAAATATTTTATTGTTGGATAGCCCATTTATCGAGGAAGGCTATAGGTTATAACATCACGCTACGACCAATAGAGGGGAGCAGCAATAAAAAATGTTGTCAAAAAAAAAGAAAGAGAAAAGGGAAAATTTACGCAGACGAAGTTGCGCGGGTCAGCTAGTATTTATATATAGTGGAATAGAAGGAAATATGTGCGTTGTGGTGTTGGCTCACATTCGCTAGGGATTTATAACTATAGTGTAACTATAGTGAACACCACTTGGGTGGCAAAGGCAAACAAGAATATGGCTCCGGATAGTAAACAGTTCTTTAGTCTATGGTTATAGATAAAAGAGGCGTGAGAAGATATTATAATCGTTAGCATTTCACGCACACTAAGTAGTAGGATTAATTATATGGGTCAGTCGTCTGTTACATACTCGTTACATACGAGTACATGACTAAAGAAGCTGAAATACCTATAGATGTTCCAGCAGAAAATCTGTAAATACAGCTAAACTTTTATCAAAATTTATTATGTAACTAATACGGAAAGAAGTAAATGACTAATTTATACTATGTAGACTATATTTTAAATTATGTATGCTATATTTTCATGATTATTATATTAGATATCGGGACTTCACAGATGAAATGTATGAAGGTATGTATAATATTATACAATAATTGCATTTTTGAAAGATAGAAAAATTTGAATCCAGACTCAGGAATCGAACCCGAGACTTCCGTAGCCAAGCGAAAGGCCAGAAGCGAACCACCTATCTGGACTATGTTACTAGATATCAAATTCTTCTATCTCTTAATGCTTACGGGTTAGGCCCCCGTAGCGCCATCTAGTCGGAAGTTAAAGAACTATCACGGCTTTTGTTATTGCTTCGTTAAAGTCTTTGGCAAGAAATGCCTATAAAAATTACTTCTATAATATTATGTCTTTCTCTCTGGTCTGAAAATATACAAAGTGCACTCTACAGCAAATAAGACGCCTGAAGTGGAAGTGGGTTGGGCACGTAGCGAGATTGAATTGACAGATGGAAGATGAACAAAACTAGTAACTGAATGGTCAGGCTCAAGTTGATAAAGGGTCAGAGAACGTCCTAAAGAACGACGGGTAGATGAAATTAAAAATTCTGCTGGAAAAGACTGGACGAAGAAAGCGAAGACAAGAAAAGTCTGGTAAATATATTGTAGGAGACCTATACCCGCCAGGGGCCCTAACTACATGTTTAAATAAAATGTATAATACTGTAATTGGACCGTGGTCACCGACTGTGGCACAGGACGAAGGTTTGATTAGTGACCACGATCGATGATAGTCCCGATGTATAGCTAATAAAATTAAGTAGTAGTATTTCGTTGCTTATTACAATATGGTACTACGCTGGCACTTGTATGTTGATTAAGGATTATTATTTAGATCTTGTAAAAATACTGAACTGCCCTTTACCAGTGCCAAATTTCTCCGATGACATTTGCTCTGAAAACATTTCAAAACTTCGGTATTTTCAGACCCAAAAGCAGCATAATTCTTAGCCTAAACTAGAGGATCCGATCACTAAACTTGACCACTTGATCTAAAAACATGACGTCACATTTTCCCGTATTTCCAAAGTCAGATTACGTTATCGCGTTACAAGTGATGGATCGAATAAAACTACATAATAATATCTAATCGTATCCGTATTTGATATATCGGGTTTAAGATACTGGTGAGAATAGAGGCTGAGTAAAAACCGAATTTCCTTATTCGGTAAGATGGATGGACATTGGACACTAGAATTAAATAGGTTTCTGTAGGGAGCTTCTACATTTATAATGTTTTTTTTGTATACATAAACCGCACGGGACATAAGAAACATTACAATTCATCAACACAAAACACACCCAGACAGATTTATTGAATGGAATTCTTGTGGGAGAGTGTATATAGCGCTCTGATGTACCCAAGCAAAAAATGATATTACATGCTACGTTTAGCCTATATTTTATAAAAAATCCCACCGCCCGTGAAAAAGGATTCCCCTGGGCCATAGGAAATATTTTAAACAAATATTTATGGTGATAAAACTGGACCTAACAAATGAATTTCTTTTTTTATAAAACGCTATTGTTGAACATAATGCGGTGTTATATTGTTATATACTATATATTGTTCTAGATACATGCCAATCATTGAGGCATAATGTATAGCGGTCGTCATAACATGACGGCCACATTCCTTTTGACCGACACACGTATAGACGACGGACATACTACATAGATAATAATGTGACGTCAGTGTCACACTAAATGAGGAACTAATATTTTACCAACAAGTGTGATACATTATACAATTTTATAAGCTACTTGGATCTTTGGAATAAAATATTTACGCGATTAAGACCCAATCGCGTAAATATTTTATTTCAAAGATTAATAAATACCCTTGTGAATCAAAAATCGCAAAAGTTTACCCGTCGACCCGTGACCACGATCGGTGCATTTCGATCGAAACGTCGGGTAAAAGTTAAAAGGTTCGTACCTTTAAATAATTCACGCGATTAAGTTCCGAAATATATCTATTATATATATAACAAGTGTGATGTCGTCGGAACAGCTAATTATGTGTACTTATTAACCATTCATAAAAGAAGAGAAGATCGTGAGACATGATAAAGTAACTTAACATTAAAATTAAACTAAACTTGAGACAAAATTGATTAGCTCAGAAACGGATGAATGGATTTCCATCGAACGAAGCAGAAGAAACAAGTTTTTTAATAAAAAAAATGCATCTAAATCTGTCACTCCCTTTCGGCGTTACGATGTTACTTAGAGATACACAAACGTTAAGCTTACATTTTTTTCTGTTACGTGGGGGGTTACAAGATACCTAGTCATCGAATTTTCGCTCCAAGGCATCTCACGCCTTAAGACGCCCACAGAGAAGATTATGTATTCTCCTTAAAGCGAATTTATTATATTGCTACAATCACGTGTTGGGAATTTAAAGTAATCTCATTTTAGAGAAACAAACATGTGCCTATTTAATATTACCTACAACAATTGACAGAATGTTATCAACGTTCCAAAAATTTATTACGCGTGGTAAGTATCAAGGCTATTGTTTGATCAATCCAATTTTGTTGAGACCACTCGATTCAGAACTGGGGGTTCGTTAATTTGTACAAATCGAATTAAGTTGAAATTATTTGTCAAGCGAGAAACAATACATACCAGATGTTACACTGTAGAATTTGTCCTTGATTAAAGGAGTAGATAGATATTGGAATGTGTTTGCCTAGAGGGCCTTCTAAACCGGCCATATTTTACTGCAATATGTGGCTGCACTAAAGGGAACTAATTGCTCGACCATCACAAAAATAGTGTTGCAATATATCTGCAGTTGCATGGCCCATGATGCAGACTTCTAAACGGGGAATACAACCCGGAAACAATGGCTGACGAAATCACGCATTGTTGCTGCATCAAAATAAAATCATGAGATGTGCATCGAAACACAAATTTAAAAGCTATAACATGATATGACTGGCAACACCTAGGCTTACAATTTAACAAACAACTGTCAAAAATATTTATTTTTACTGACGTTTCTTTCCGCTTTCGTACTTATAAGTTCTTAAACACTGAAAGGATTTATACGGATTTAACTCAGAATTTTTTCGTGAATAATACTCGTTTGATGGTTGAAACATATTAGAACGTAGCAGACGGTAGAAAAATTAAAAGTTCTCCATTTTTTAAACATTTTTTCAACAAATTACCTATCTCTCGATTGAACAATTATCTAAAAACAAATAAGTTTATTCTATCCGTGGGCTGCCACATATTATACAGACGTAGGTTTCTAACTTTATTTCATCAGATGATAAAATAAAATTGTAGAATACTATGTCACAAAGGTACCAACAATGAGGTTAAATAAAATATTGTACTAAAATAAAATAGATCTAGAGCACATAGGACTACTTTATTTAAATCTATTGCGTGTCGGATATACGCTTGTTATATAGTTCAGACTAATGGACGTTTAGTTTTGACCGAGTAAGCATTAGATTAATGTCAGACTAGCTCTTTTAATTAACGCTATACCTAATGGTCTTGTAACCAATATCGGCCACCGCGGCCAATCTCATTAAAGACTACGTACATAGTGTTATTTGATCGTTTTAATCCAACCATATTTTCCACTTGTTACAGCAAACCTTATAGGGCTCTTTTAGACGTTCGGTTTTGTTACCGGACGGAATGGAATTTTTCCTGACTGCAATATTGTAGTCATTTCATGTTCAGTTGAGATCGAGATCCCGTGCTCGTGATTAGTGATCTTGATTAAAATTGACTGTGTAAAGTGTTGGAATTACGGATCGCGACATGTTACAACAAACCCAATCTAGATGTAATAATATATTGCGATCCGTGACTTTGATTCGGATCAATCCAGCTCATTATCTGCCACGATCTGGATTGAGCATGTAATGACTGCCTAAGGCTTCCAATGAGTGTATTCACTCGCACCGGACACACCGAACGCGCCGGTCCGGCGACAAATGTTCTACAGCCTGTGAAAGAGCCCTTACTGTGTCATTTGACTGCCTCTGTGGCGCGGTGGGAGTGTATCAGACTGCTACGCAAGAGGTCGTGGGTTCAATCCAACTTTGTGTGATGAGCACGATGGTTTATTCTGTGTCTGGGTGTTATCACTACATAGTATAAAGCAAAGTCGCTATGTATGCTTAAATCTTTAAAACTACGCAACGTATTTTGATGCGGTTTTTTTAATAGATAGAGTGATTGAAGAGAAAGGTTTGTATGTATAATAACATCCAATAAATAGTGGAGAAATAAGGAGCGGAGCAGTAATAAGAAATGTTGCAAAAACGGGGAAAATTTACGCAGACGAAGTTGCGCGGGTCAGCTAGTTTATCTATAATCTATAGTATTTAGAAGTAAATATGTATATCGGTTGTCTGGTTTCCATAGTACAAGCTCTGCTTAGTTTGGGATCAGATAGCGTTGTGTGAGTTGTCGCAAGATATTATTATTGTTATTATAATTTTATTTTTAACAGAAAATAACAAAGAGTCCATTTGAAAGTCATTAAAAATAAAACAAGAATAAAATAGTTATAATAGTAGCTACTCCTTAATGAGCTAGTTGGCTGTAGCCACTGCATCTGAAATAAAATCTTTGAGAATTTCCACGAACACTTCTTACCACCACTTGTACCAATTTATTTACTAAACGAACAAATTACAACTACCAATTTTTTTTCTAAAATTTATACGGAAACTATCGAATCAAACACGTACTATTATTACATATCACAATTTGGCAGCATTATCATATCAAAGTAAATCGGTGTATCCGACATATCGAAAATATCTGTCAAGTGCACACTTTACATTGACGACTTCACGTTACAATACAATTGTCATTCAAGGGGAAAACAGTTAATGTACTACACATCGGTCATTGGCCTTGACTCGACTCTGGCATTGGACCAAGAACTTCCTACGTACTCCAGAATTTACTGTAACATCTATATCAAGATTGTTAAGGTTGAATTTTCAATGATGTATAGTTTATGAATTGAATATGTAGTGGTCGCTTAGAGGTTTTATTTGGCAGCTTTATGAGGAACGGCGAGGAATAGATCGTATCTATTAATGTGTTTAATTCACTGACTTTGACCATCCGCACTCGAGAGTTCGTGTCTGTGTTGTCGTTCGATGATATATCTACATTTAGTCTGACTCAGAGCAATCTTTATTGCACCACTAGATGTAATCTACGATTACGTTCGCGTGAAAATTGAGATAGAAATTCACTGCCAAGTCAGTATATCGTATAGGTATATCGTCAATATATGTTCGACTGCCTCTGTGGCGCGGTGGGAGTGTATCCGACTGCTACGCAAGAGCACCCACGACGGTTCGATTCCCACACGGGACATCACTTTGTGTGATCTACAAATTGTTGTTCTTTGTGTAAAGTCCTCCGCGATATAGGGCTGGATACAAGCTGCAGGAGTCGTCTTTGAAATAAAAAAAAAAATATAAAACCTAAAATTCACAAATGGACTTTTATATATAATAACCAGCAGAAGATTTCTTAAAACAATAAGGCATGTAGCAATATTTTGTGACAACATTTATTGGGGTTCCGTTGCCAAAATGGTAAAACCCTTCTAATTTCGCCAAGTCCGTCCGTCCGTCTGTTTTTTGAGGGTACCTCCCTTATATGTAAAGTAGGGGTGTCATTTTTTTTGTCATCTACCCCATCATGTGGGGTATCATTAGATAGGTCTTTTATAAACCTTTCGAGATTGTGAATACTATTTTTAGATTTAAGGATCCGTTTGTTAAATATTAACATTTATAGTGCAATTTTTTGTTAGACTCAAGAGCCCTCCCCCCCCTGCCAGCTAAATGGTTGATGTTTGTTATGTTGAAAAATTCCCAGTAGTAGTATGTATAGTGAAATTAAAAGGAAAACTATCACAGTTAAGTAGGCTTTACAAGTTTACGAGTAACAGCTGATCAAATGGGAAGTAACAACATTTTCGTACAAATTCCAAAATTAAAAATTATTATTAATTACGGTATAAGTATGAAACAAAAACAACAGAAAACCCTCTTCTTAAGCCACATTATTCGGATGGGGTGAGGGGGGGAGGAATACGGAACCCTACATTGTGCGTGGCCCGACATACACTTGCTCGGTTTTTTTTTATTTCGTTTATACCTCAAACACAAATTTTACCTACGCAATCATCGAACTACTTGAGCATACCTCGTATTTATCATACCTAATGCAAATAATATAATGAAATGTAACGAATCAATTGACACCTCATTCATCAAAAGGAGATAAGTGGAAAAAACGTACGTACACACATATACACATCTAAAACAAAGCCCTTGCATCTTTCCTTTGCTGCAATTGACTAAAAAATTAATTCTTCGTGACCTCGAACACAATTCCTACAGTTACCTACTCTATAAAAAGGTAGTGAGTAGGTAATAGTGTTATATTAGTTCATAACATACCCTTACAGACTTCAAAACAAGGGGAAACTTTACTGTGGGAAGCTCATCACCTGTTCTATTGCTTTATTTAGGCTATAATATTTATGGGGACGGTAAACCCAATGGGACATGATATCATTTTATTGACAGGAATGTATCGGTTAATATCAGAAATGGTTATATGTATAGATAAGGTTTTATAGATCAGTTGTGTTTTAGCTGACTGCCTCTGAGGGTTAAGATTTTATGATGTTTCTTTATAACTGTCAAAAGGGTTTCATCTGTTTCTATCAGCCTCTTTATGTTCTCTTCTCGCTGGCCAACCAGTGAGAAGGGCTTGTGTCTAAAAACAGGATGATATTCTATCTGACAAGAACAGGCCTGAGCCTCAGAAATTAACTTCATTGTCTTGGTGGTATAGGGAAAGTGCGTACCAATACTGCACTCGTTGGATTCGATTCTCAAACGTGACACCACTTTGTGTGATCCGCAAACTGTTGTGTAACCGTGATTTGTATGTCTGTAAGGTCCCCGCGAAGGGCATGTGCAGGTGTCGTCTTTTAAAAATAAAAAAACCGGGCAAGTGCATGTCGGGCCACGCACAATGTAGGGTTCCGTAGTCCCCCTCCCCATCCGAATAATGTGGCTTAAGAAGTGGGTTTTCTATTGTTTTTGTTTCATGCTAACAACGTTATATCTACTTAATAATATTTTACAATGGAATTTGTACAAAAATTTTGTTACTTCTCATTTGATCAGCTGTTACTCGTAAACTTGTAAATGCTACTTAGCTGTGATAGTTTTCCTTTTAATTTCACTATATATACTGCTACCGTCAATTTGCTACGGAACCCTAATAAAAAGGCTGATTATATGACTCAGTACCGCAAATAAGAAAAACTCCGTACTTCCTGCCTTTTTTACCCTTTACGGGTTATTTTATATTATAAAATACCATGTTAACACGCGAACAATGTATTACCTTCCTCACGGTCACATAAACAATAAAAACATATAACTGAGTGTTCTAATCTTTTTATCTGGTCCCCTAACAATGAAACAATTCCATTCCTCTTATGATATCATTGAGCCATTTAAGGCTAACATTGGGCCATTACTGGGGTAACACTCGAGATTAAACAGTAGTTAAATTCCACTTATTTGGGTATGTAAGCCTATTTACTTTGTTTTTTTTTGCGAGTATATTTACTGTGCGTACTTAAATACCCGGATGTCCGACCCGGAAGCGCGAAGTAAAAAGGCAAATGGACTGTTTCCTCTAAAGATGGGAATAGCGTTTTATTCATTATGTTACTGTGGCTATAAATTATTCGAGACTCTTCGTAATAACATTATTACGAAGAGTCTCGAATAATATGTTGTATTATGTAACCACATGATTACAGGATAATACTATTATTTTACATTATCGATTATGTTGTTAATAAAATACTAGTTTTTGCCCGAGAGCTCCGCCAGCTTGAATGTTGGTTGTATCAATAAAACGTACCGAGTCCATCTTCCAGATCCAATTTATTTTGATATTATGGCCAAAATTTGTATAATGGTTTAGGAGTGAAAATGTAATAGACATACAGACAGTTACTGTCACATTTAGTTATAAGTTTGATAGATATCAAACTGCTGTGCAAAATGCATCAGGTGCTAAGCTGCAATACGGAGCACTTTTGGCATCTGCTAAAAGTGCTCCGTATTGCAGCGTAGCACCTGATGCGTTTTAGAAATAAGCTACGAGGTTATTCGTAGCTTTATTTGACAAAGTCTGTTCAGCCAATTTGAAAACCGAACGCTCTTTTCCTAATTAGTGCGTTTACTCATAATATATAATTAGCATGTTTCCCTATATTGCACTTTAAAATAGACATTACGTAAATAAACATCTGCTAACGACTTGTTTATTTATTTTCGTATGATGGAAATAATTACGTGAGTAAGTACTCTAATAAATTACAGATGTTATAATAATTGTAAATAATCTGTTACAAGATGATTTAAATCCCTGTTAAGCCTGTGATCTATGATATTTATAAATACCTTCGGTGGTTTCACACCAAAGAATAATAACCCTTCCTTGCAGTCGGGTAAAAGATAAAGCTTATGTGATAGCTAAGGATATTTTCATACATTTTTTTTTTTATATTAAGACGACTCCCGCAGTAGGGTACAAGCCCTGTATCGCGGAGGACTTTACAAACATACAAATCACGGACACAAAGTACACCCAGACTCGGAGCAACAATTTGTGGATCACAAAAAGTGGTGTTCCGTGTGGAAATCGAACCCACGACCTCTTGCGTAGCAGTCGGATACACTCCCACCGCGCCACAGATTAGATACGTGCTTAACTATGTTAAACGTTTTTATTCAGCTATAAAATTTCCCAAATTCATTTATTAATTAGCCAAAACAAATCAAATAAAATTATGCCTATATTAAAATAGTTGTTTATAATTTATTTAAGATCTTTTTAGCAATATGTCACAGTACCTATAACCTGAACTATCTCAGGGAATCTTTATTAACAGTACAATAATAAAAACTAGACCTTCTGCGTGTTACTCTGACAGTGGCATTATCTCAGCGATTGTCAACATCCAACCGTGTAATATAACTAAATTGTTGTCTCAACATCTGGTTCATTGTTATCACTAACGCGTACGTCAAGTTTTATCGATGGATATAGATTGATATTGATAGCCTTCGAGATGTTTTTCGGAAGTAAGCAGCTATGGTCTTTAAGAATGTTGTTGACTGTTTTCTTTAAATATTTTCGGAAGTTTTTGAAATTTCATTATTTATGCAAACGATGCGATGTCGTCTAACGAGTGGTCTATACTTCTGCAGTTTTATATCCATAATAGATGGTCCTATTTAATGTGATCTGACAAGATGTTCATGCATTGTTTATAAAAGACAACTACTAAACAATAGTTACTCTACGCTATTGACAGACATACTTAATGTTTTTGGAACTACCAAATCGAACACGTGTAAGCGCAGCTCTCCATTTACCATTTTGACAGTTCGCACGGGCTTGCCACGGACACGGAAACAAGATCGTGAATAATGACCCTGTGCAGTTAGGGGTTTAATATGACACATTTGTATCAACATTAATAAACCGAATTAGGTATGAGGTTCCCACTATTGAAACTCTCACCTTTCTCCTAAAGTATTGTATCAAAATCTATATATAGCTATCAAAAAGCGACGCTTGTGATAAGTCATGATGCTACATGTAATGTCAAGTTCGCAAACCAATAGCTGAAGCCGGAGATAAAAACAAGACAGTAAAAATTTGCAGCCACCCCTTTCAAATTTCCAAGGTTTCTTAACAACTGTTTAAGCAGGTTAGGTACACCAAATTAGAAAACTGATATATCAACCTAAATGGGTACAACATAGTAGGAGCATCCACTTACAATGATAAAATTAAGTGTCTAAAATTTAAATATTGGCCAAAGTGAAAAATGATGATTGATGATGACAAATAGGATTCAATGATATAAGAAAATCCACAATAAACATCCGATTCCTGAAGGGCTTGTCAAAACAAAATGTTTATCAGTTGTTTGTTCGAACCTGTTGTTAAATTAACATTTTTGTTTTAAAGACTACTGTCGCAGTAGGGTACAAGTCCTGTGTCGCGTCGCGGGGGACTTTACAAACATACAAGTCACACAAAGTACACCCAGACTTGTAACAACAATTTGTGGATCACACTAAGTAGTGTCCCGTGTGGGAGTCGAACCTACGACCTTTTTCGTAACAGTCGGACACTATCCCACCGCAACTGACATTGGATTATAGGTTTAGATAGCTTAAAATAAGAGTCAATTTTTGATTTGCCAAGTCTTTTTAGACCTCGGGCGTTAGACATATAAATCTGTTATTCAAAATATACGTATCTGTAGATAGCTAGGTAGTAGCATATTAATAATATTGTGATATACCTAGTCCAATCACAAACATTATTGCCTATTCTATTATGATAATGCAAATCTGAAGACACAAACTAATTTAATAGGCAGTCAATCCATATTCGATTCAAGATAATAGAGCATTTCAATGAATGTAATATCCGGAACTTGTTAATTATAGAGATTTGATGATAATTCATATTCATGCATACGCTATTATGTACCTAGTTCTTAATCTTAAAGTGTACTTATAATTATGTTTTAGTGTTAATGAGGTACTTGACTTGCTATAAAACTAGTAGCTAGTGGTGTAATGCCGTATCTTTATTATCTATACTAATATTATAAAGCTGAAGAGTTTGTTTGTTTGAACGCGGTAATCTCAGGAACTACTAATCCGAATTGAACAATTATTTTATTGTTGGATAGCCCATTTATCGAGGAACTCTATAGGCTATATAACATCACGCTACGACCAATAGGAGTGGAGCAGCATTGAGAAATGTTGCTAAAACGGGGAAAATTTACGCAGACGAAGTTGCGCGGGACAGCTAGTATACGCTGCTGATTGTACGCCTAGATCTTCTAAACTACGCAATAGATTTTGATGCGATATTCAGTCATTCAGATACTTTTACTTACGGATGATTTATATGTCTATTATATTTATAGATGGTGGAGAAAAGTCGGTACGAAGCCGGAGCAGGCCACTAGTTAACATACTTACTCTTTAAAAAAAGTATCCGCAATAAGTTATTTAAATGACGTGCGTACAAAATATCTTGTTAATTTTAAAACTAAAAGTAAGAAGTATTGTACTAATTATCCACGGAAAATTTAAGTGAAATCCGTCACTTCCATCAACCGTACAAGGCATTTTAATATTATATTTGAGAAAGGATTAATTTATCGTTTGTACATCTTTATTTGTTTAAGTTACGCCATATAAACACACCTAAATTATGCTGTAAAGATAAAATTTTCAATGAAATTTGTTATTTCAATTCGGATCCAAAAAGAGAACAGAATTTGATTGAACGAAAATAAAAAGGTAATTATCCGGTCGAGTTATTACGCCGAACCAATAAAAGAGTCAATCAATAAGGATGCCATTGAAGTTTATAATCAAATATTCATGGACTGAATATAGCAGAGTATTAAGTATTTACCACCTACACTAGTCGCCTATTCAATCTATTTCTGTTATCTGCGCAAGCCATAGAATAATTTGAATGGGACATGTAATTATTTTCTAAATCTTTAATGTAATTACTAGCGGACGCCTCGCGGTTTCACCCGCGTAGTTCTCGTTCCCGTGGGAATACAGGGATAAAAAATAGCCTAAGTCACCCGGGCTTAATGTAGCTTCACAACGATGAATTTTTTTTTAAATCCGTCCAGTATTTTCGGAGCCTATTCAATACAAACAAACAATCAAATCTTTCCTCTTTATAATATAAACTAGCTGTCCCGCGCAACTTCGTATGCGTAAATTTTCCCCGTTTTTGCAACATTTCTCGTCGCTGCTCCGCTCCTATTAGTCGTAGCGCGATGTTATATCGCCTATAGCCTTCCTCGATAAATGGGCTA
Organism: Herminia tarsipennalis; assembly: GCA_945859575.2. Classification (NCBI taxonomy): domain Eukaryota; kingdom Metazoa; phylum Arthropoda; class Insecta; order Lepidoptera; family Erebidae; genus Herminia; species Herminia tarsipennalis. The sequence continues at coordinate 21,166,782 of OX243850.2, forward strand.
TCCAACAAAAAAAGAATTATTAAAATCGGTCCAGTACTTTTTGAGTTTATTCGTTACATACAAAAATACAAATCTTTCCTCTTTATAATATTAGTGTAGATATATAATATAATATATAATATTATATATACATATAGAATAGATATAGAAGTATATATATATATATATAGATGAACGGCTATACGTCATTTTCATTTTATTTCCATTTCGGAATTCCACCACAGATTCAAAGCTAATTTGCATTGAGAACCCACCTATGTCGTTAAATTTTAAAACTAGAATTTGTAAGGTTTAGAAATACGTATTTATCTATTAGTCTCTGTTCAACATCTTGTTTGCATGAGTAAGGACTTCGGTTGAGTCGTAAATTAGTTTGGTAAAACGCATAGAACCTGCTAAAGTTTCTGTCGACAAACTGGGCCAATGTGATACTAGAGACCTCAAAAGGCTTAGCTCCAACTTTGTTCAAGTTTTGTATGTTTTAGATTTATAACTACCGCACTTAAGCACAGCTTCGCTCGCTCAGCGTTGTTAATTAATAGTCGTGTAAGCGTGTAAGAATGGCCGCTGACGATACATCTATTTGGAAGACTTCCGAAAGGATGTACGCATAATTATGACACCATTGACTATACTTCTATTTGGACGTACGCAAGAATTAATACTGAACACTGCTGTCATCACTATAAATTTGTGTCGGAAGAAGTGAAGAGAACAAATTTAACATTTTGCAAGACCGTCTGTCTCTTTCGTGACACAATGCTTCAAAAGAGAAGGATCTCTTACTAAGCGAGATGAAGGGATAAATTAAAACACAATTACTGTGGGCTTCTTGATTTGTCTACTTACAATACGGATGTCTTTAGCGTGGCGTGTTAGACGGACATTTGGACTGGACGAACGTCAACGAAGTGATTACTTACTCTGTGGTTTGGTATTTCAAAAACGAACGAACGTCCATTCAAATGGATACGTTTACGATACGTTTTTGACATACACGATAAGTTTTTGACAGACGTCTACGCCATTTGGATTGATGGATGCGTCGTCAGCAAGGCTCTTAACAAAAAAGTAAAGCAAAGAGTAGCTTATAAAAATGAGTAGGAAGGTAAGTAATATACAATGCATGATTTGGTATTTCATTGAGGCTGTAATCGACCATTGTACTTACTTTGTCAGTATATATTTTATTTTAGCATTAGATATGTTAATTATAGTACAAAACTGTTTCGCATGTACATTTAAGTATGTGACCAAATTTGCAAAATTACATTCTTCAACAGGCAGGTAGTAAATGTTTGCCAAAACTTGCAGCAGCACTTGAATTAATTTAAAACCATCGAGATATGTACTCACGTCTCAATGCTTCAAACACAATCACTCACGTTTTTCGACTTGATAACGTCTTATAAGACCGATGACCGGGTGCACGCACGAAAAAGTGTCGCGGTCTGTCACGTTCCGCCTGATGGTAGGCTGAAGTAATGTGGCCGGTTACCGGTGTAACCGGTGTTCCGGTTAAGGGGTAGCCGGCGTGCCTTATCGGAAGTACTGTAAGTAAGAGTTATGTTTTTCGCGCGTATCTTGTATGTATGTAATATTCTTTATTACCTCATATCACCTCATGTAATATTATGTAGAGGATCTTGTTTCCATCTTATTTTTTATTTTTAAATATTAATACCTATCTTATTATTTTAGATTTTAATAACGTATTTTTACGTTCGTATTAATGGAGTGTGATGATTTTCAAATGTGTGTGGCATCGTAGCATGGCAATTTAATTAAGAATAAATTAATTTTTCATCTGACCTGTCAATGGGTTTATCAATGTGCACAGATTAGCTATTCAATTCGACATGGACTTCAGTCGAACCATAGGCGTCCGCACTAGCCAAGTCAACGGCTGTAACATAGGTACCGGTAATTGCTAGTAGTTAGCTTACTTTTCCTACTTTTAGGGCCACGCAAATCATATGTACAAATCTTGTTCTGATGTTGTTTTTAAACTTTTGCGATTTTTATACATATCATATACACCAACATTAAAAAGCTACAGAGTTTGTTTGTTTGAACGCGATAACCTCTGGAACTACTGGTCCGGGTTGAAAAAATCTTTTATTGTTGGGTAGCCCATTTATCGAGGAAGGCTATAGGCTATATAACATCACGTTACGACAGATAGGAGCGGAGCAGCAATAAGAAATGTTGCAAAAACGTTGCGTGGGTCAGCTAGTTAGATATATTTCGGGACTTAATTGCGTAAATTATTTAAACTTTTATTTACCCGACGTTTCGATCGAATTGCACCGATCGTGGTCACAACCGAGAAGATAAATACCGGCTCTCACCATCTTGGAACTCTGTTATCAGCAGCCGTAACGACACCGCGCTTCAGTGTAAAGACGTTGTAAGAGTACCACAGTACAAATTATCAAATTTATCAAATGCAGACGAGGGCCGCGCCTTACGGGGACATCGCTAAGCTGCCATCAGTCGACAATCGGTGCAATTCGATCCAAACGTCGGGTAAATAAAAGGTTACTTTCACGCGATTAAATAATGAAAAAAAATAAAAATAAAAAAAAACCTGAAATATATCTAACTAGTTGTAATGTACTTAGTTACGGCATATTCATGTTCTATGTACTTGCAATTTGTCTCGTATGAAGCAATTTTCTTTACGGTTTCTTTGTACCGTTGCAACAAGGGACTTCGTTCGCAGATTTGAGAGATTATTGCTCTGTTGGTTTTGTTTGAACTACATGATCAATGAACATATTAGTGTGCATTTTTACAGCGAACTATTTTGTGGAAGAGTTAAGTAGATAAATGCCTCTACGATTTTAAACATCTATTATAAAGAGAATAATGTGAAACTCAGCATAAAAATTGTAGCATAAACAATGTTTTGCTTGATATGATACAAATAGGTACGTATCTTGTGATAGGTATTTGTTATAATAATAATAATATCTTGGGAAAACTCACACAACGTCATCTGATCCCAAAATAAGCAGAGCTCGTACTATGGTAACCAGACAACTGATAAATAGTATATACAGGGTGTAACAGAAAGGTGTGGTCAAATTTCAGCAGCGGATAGGGTATGTTATCAGTATTGCACCTACCATGGTGCCATAGCTGGTTGCATTATTATTTCATGGTTATAGCATATTCTTGTTGTCAAAATTCAGTAGTGAAAGGCGTATGGCAAAAGAATTATAGCTCCCCTGGTACAAAATTCAATTGGATTATTATTGCATAGAACTGTTTAAGTCATACTTTTCTTAATTAATATCTTTTTCATTTATAAATAAACGAATGAAAAAATAAACGAATGAAAAAATAATAAATATTTTTTTAGGGTACCTACTCCGATTTTGATATGTGCACTTAGTATCATGGGCACATACCAATCCTTGAATATGACCACACCTTTCTGTTACATCCTGTATATTTCTAAATACATACATAATATAGATAAAATACACCTAGACACTGAATAAATCATTGTGCTCATCACACCAAGTTTTATCCTGGGTGGGGATCGAACCCACGACCTACGGCTTAGCAGTCAGGGTTACTAACCACTAGACCAACAGGCCAGGCCAACAGTATTAAATGTAGTAACTTCCGTAACTCTCTCTCTCTGTCTCTTCCTTGGTTTTGTTTGTATTTGCAATGAATAATATTGGTTTTCGTCAAGTAATGTACTTATTCATACTCCATGCGGATGAAGTGAAAATTTACTTCACAATATAAACATCAAAGTATAAAGTTTTTCTTCACTGTTTATTTGAACGTTTTTCAATAAAGAAGTCATTAGAACAAGCTTTTAGTAGCTAATGACTGTAATCGCCCTTAGTAAACCAAGCCAAAGATCGTTAACTCGAAACGCATTGTTTTGTTTTATATTCAACAGTAGCCAAGTGTATTACACGTCCTTCAAACATTCCAATGAAAAAACACAAACAATGAAACTAAAATAACGTGGAAAGCTTGCTTTAAAGCTTACCACAGTATGGGGAAATTGGTTAGAAATGTCTTGTGGGCGGGACAAGTACGTCACAAAATATAACATTACTGTGTTGTTTTAACAGAAATTGACTTTTTATGATCGCTCATATTGTAATATCGTTATAAAAAATCAAAAATAATGTAGGTAATGCGGCATTAATAGTAGGAAAATAATGTTTCGGTGGCGCGGTGGAAGTGTGTACGACTGCGGCGCAAGAGGTCGTGGGTTCGATTCGTACATGAAACACTACTTTGTGTGATCCAGAAATTAATCTTCCGAGTCTGGGGTACATCCAGTCTCGGAAGATCAATCTGGGGAACATTATGTCCGTAAATATAATGTATGTAAAGTTTCTTCCGAAATATGACTTTGTACCCTATTGCGGGAATTGTCTTTTTGTAAAAAAAATGCTATACATGTTCACTTGTTCAGCATAACTCAAGGACTGATTTCTTTAATAATTTGTCAAGTTGTGTAAGTTGTAATAAGTCGTGTAAGTAATCTTCTACTCGCGGCTTCGACCGTGTTAAGTCTAATTTTATTGACATTTGAATCCCCGTTTTTTAGCAGTTCACAGATTAAAATAGTATATATTATAATGATAATATATACTATTTTAATCTGTGAGTCAGTCATGGCTTTTTTTAATGCACTGGCGACAGTCGTCCAATGCAAAAGTGACTTGGTAGCCTTTCTAGTACTGAAATTCTCTGTTCTGCAAAACCAAATATTCATTATGTCATGTCAACACAACATTTACAACATTTTTACGAGTGCGTGTATGTATCAGAATCACGAGAAACTCACATGTCCTTGTCTCTCGTCTAGGATCTTTTAAAAGAGGTCAATTACTAATTCAATATTGACTTAGCGGCCAATTCCAGTGTAGTTTATTTGTCTGCAAGTTCGACACCCGGGTAAGGTCAAGTGTACAATTTGCTTGTTCGCAGATAGCGATTGGAAATGTGGATTGAGATATCTGGTGGAAAAAAGAGGCTCTCGATGATAAATGAAAAAAAAAATCTGTTATTTCAGCGTTTAGCAAAGGTTTAACAAATAACATAATTAAAATATTATATACTTTTTTTATTTTTTTATAATCGTCGCAACACCACACTGTTCAATGCGATATAGAAAGATGAAACGAAAATAACTGGCTAGCTTTCTATGAGAGAGAGAAAGAGGGACAGACAGACAGAGAAACACGCGCACGCCGCACGGCTTACAACTATAGCAAAAAGTGTCGTTACAACCCCTTTCGCAACGCGCCATAAGGAACTTCGTTCCAATATCTGCCAAGCGCTGGAAGATTTAACTATATAGGTTACTAGCTTACGCCCGCGGCTCCGCCCGCGTGGATGTCGGTTATCGCGATAAAAACTATCCTATGTCCTTCCCCGAGACTCAAACTATCTCCATACCAAATTTCATCTAAATCGGTTCAGCGGTTTGAGCGTGAAAGCGTAACAGACAGACAGACAGACAGACAGACAGACAGAGTTACTTTCACATTTATAATATTAGTATGGATAATTCTGTGGTCTTCACACTAGGCAAGCCTGTATCGTGAAGACCCATGGCGTCACTGAGGATGAGAATGACCCTGTAATCTATCAATTTGTTACACTAGTCAATAAATTCACAAAGCAGCTTATGCATGCTCTTGGCTCTCCTGTATCTCAGTTATCTTGATAGACGTGATGATAACATAGGATACTTTTGAGAGAATGAATCCTCTTGATACAATTTTATCTCCTTGACACTTTTTAATTCGATTTTTTCTGTATTCGTTCAGTTGTAAAAGGTAAGAAAAACTTAAAACAGAGACACATTTTCGCTTTTAAAATATTAGACAGACAGATACTCTTTATTGGACACCAATTAGAGAACAAAAACAAATTACATAGGCACTTACAGCTAGTGGTAGACGAGACGGTCTTATCGCATTCCGCGATCTCTCAAATCTTATTAAGAATTTCAGGCAAAAAAATCTAGCTACTACATTATTTATAGCTGTTTTAGGTAATAAAAGCTGAAATTCATTAATTTGTAAAAGTATCTTTTTAATTAAGGATATTTTTCTTTTCGCCTTTTTCCTGAAGAATATTTAAGTCTTTATCTACCTAAGTTAAAAAATGCTTTATGTACCTACAGTCAAAAAAGGTATAACAAACGGAATGATTACATACATTTCTTTTGTATCCGTTTTAAAAATGAATACAAATGCAAATGCTTATAATGTTAAATTAATATTGTGCTCATTATTGTTTAAAATTTGAGCTGAAATTTCACAATTGCATTTAAATTTACTAGGCTGATTAATAATGAAGTTTATTTACTCAGAACTTACAAAGCCCTTGCACGTTATCTGCTTCTAAAAGTAGCGAAAGAATTTTTAATTGTCATAATTTTGTCTTAGACAAATTAATCTCTTTGTCACTTTCATCAAAAAGTCATACCCGGTGACTTCAAATCGATTTTATGGAAGCGGGACATTGATGAAATGGATTTTAATCTCTGAACCTTTGCCAAAACCTTTCAATAAATGTACCCTCGTACACGTTCTCCAAAATCAACAAAACCAAAATAGCATCACCCTCATTATTACCAAAGATCAAATCCTGATTTGAAAAGGGTAGGGGCTGACTATAAAAAACCGAAAACATCACAAACGCCAATCACTTACAACCCTTCGGGGGACGGCGGTGATAAAAAATTACGTTTGACCTTATTTTTTGACAAATCCTTGTTGTATGCCAGAATGACGAATCACTGTATTTGTTGAGACGAACGTTAAGTGTTCTCAGATTGTAGCTGCCATTTTTTCCGAAAAATTCTATTGGTAGCCTGAGGCTAAACCCATTAAATTACCAAAACAAAGGTATGTATATAGAGCACGAGATGACTGAGGCGATTTTGAGTTTGAATCGATAAAATGGGGGACGGGAAAGTTTTTGAGACTCTCGTACCAACTTATGACGATGACCATCGATCTTGCGACCAGCTTAATATTATAAAGCTGAAGAGTTTGTGTTTTTGTTTGTTTGAACGCGGTAATCTCAGGAACTACTGGTCCGAATCAAAAGAATATTTTTTATTGGGTAGCCCATTTATCGAGGTAAGCTATGGGCTATATAACATCACGCTACGACCAATAGGAGCGGAGTAGCAATGAAAAATGTTGCCAAAACGGGGAAAATTGACGCTTACTAAGTTGCCCGTGTCAGTTTTTCGTTCGTATCGTTTTTTTAACTATTTCTTTATCCGAATTACGTATCGCTACGAGTTATTACTGCACGTATGTTTTTATTTTAAGTCCATTTAAGCCCCAACCATTTTTTTTTCTTTGCAATGTCTGCATTTATTGTGTTACTAGTTTAATAGTAAATAAATTAGTAACATTAGTACCTACATGTGAGAAGAGTAAACGATGCTATTTGTCTCTCATATTTACAGAGGCTCTTTATATCCATGTCTATATATATTTCCCTTGTCGAACTATGAAAGGTCTGATCAACATTCAATTTACTAGTCAGTCAAAGGTGGCTAACTTTTGGGAAAATAACTCTTATTTGAATAAAATGTATTAGTTTACTGATGTGGAGCAAAGGATTCTTGAAGGGTTCTTTGGCCGGCAGGAAAATGTGACGGAAAAAAGAATTTCTTTTATTTATTGTCTATGACATAGTGATGTTCTAATTGTAAGGTTTGTTGTCGCGTGGAATCACAAAGATGGGTGTTCATTTTACGGGACATTATTTTAATCCAAGTTTCAAATAAAAAGTTTTTTTTTTTTAATTAAAAAAGATAACGAGCAATGTGGGATTTTGGTCCCGCATTACTAGCAATCCTGTTAACCCCTCCAGCTAAGCTCAATGGCTTGTGTTAGGAGTGGATTCACCTCGGTAGTATAATGGGTAGGATTCGAACCCGCGACCTCACGATTGCGAGACCGATGCTTTAGCCATTAGGCTACCGCCGATTTGTTACAAAGCTACCACGAGTTGTGCAAGACATGCAAATTGACCATAATTCTTTGTCTTTCAGACTTAATAAGTCTACTAAGTATTTAATTACAATGCGTAACTCTACAGAGATTTATTTGGCGTGAAAAAATACATTTTTATACAGATGCTCAGAGAAAATGGTGTAATTTCATATGATAAAGTTGTTCTCGTACGCTTGATATGTGCAAATGTGTGTTCTTGAGCTATAAAGCTTTTTCTGCTAAAACGCTACAATGGGCTGGATAATAAGGATGCCTGTTGTACGCAACATGTAGCTTCGTATTATTTTAGCCTTGAACTCCTTCAAGAAGATGCTTCTGATTCTCCCTATGACTACAAAGCATAGCTCTTTATAACAACCACTGAAGTGAATGACGAAGAGAAATTTCAACCTTCGTATATTTTTCAAATTATTCTTGGAACTGTTATTCTAATTAAAGCAACAATGAATACCTACCTAAAAGTATGTTACAAAATCACCTTAAACTCAGACGACTTTCCTTAACACGTTTTCCAAAAAACGCCATAAAATTTACAATGGAATTAGGTTAATTGCTAATAATGACTTTTTCGACCCGGATACCTTTGATAGATTTGAGTAACCGCCCTGATCCGGTCAATTGAACAACAATGGATTTTACGAATCCGATTAAAATGAATATCAGCATTAGGACAAAATTCCAATAAAACGGATACCGAATGGATAAATGGAACAGCTATATCCAATGAGAATTCAGTAGAGCAGATCAATGATACGAAAATGTAAAATTAATGTTGTAACGTTTCAAACATCTAAAATTGACATTTAAAGCCTTGCATTGTATTTTTCCCGCCTTATGAACTCTGATAATATCAGAGACCACAATATAAGAACATTGTTGAACTCGTAGAATAGTTACTGTACTGACAGCTAATAAAACTGTGCCTGATGTACACCATCATGACTTATATTTCAGTTTCAATCAGTATAAAAATTTTCTATAGGTATCTGCTTCAATTATACCTAGGTATATCATCTTTGGTAAGGACCGATCCCAGATACTTGAAGTCTTGATAAAATTTGGCGACGACGGCAAAATAATAGTCTGAGAGTTTTCCGCGAAAATTCTGGTATCTAATGTATACCTACCATGAGTTGGGTTATGTCATTCAGTCAGCTGTAGCCTATGCTAGTTTATTTAAACACACTCCGTGCTCTACTAGCTATAGATCAAGAATAAGAACCATAAATAATGGGCAAAAAAAGATGAGAGAGAATACCGGGTACTATGTAGCAGGAAATATACTATAACTGCTATAATATATCTGATTACTATTTATGCTGTAGGGTACAAGCCCTGTGTCGCGAGGGACTTTACAAACATACAAGTCACGAAGACAAAGTACTCCCAGACTCGGAACAACAATTTGTGGATCACACAAAGTGGTGTTATGTGTGGGAATCGAACCTAAGACCTCTTGCGTAGCAGTTGGATAAATTCCCACCGCGCGACAGAGGCAGTCACTATTAAATGTATAGATGTTAAAAATAGTTGGATGGTTAGGTTAACTGTAGCTATATCACGGAACTGAATAATTAAAGCGTCTCGCTTTAATTATTTATGTCTACAATAGACCCCGCATCTCAATTTTTTTAGTAATTCACTGTTTAGCAAAACCTGACAAAACGTAGGTTCACCCATTAGACAAATATTAAACGTTGAATTCTTCTAATTATCAGTGGCTACCTTTATAGATAGGATTACTGAAGGAACGTCTAGACCATATTTAATCAAAGAATCAACACTTAATTGTTAAAAGCTTGCTCAATACGATTTGAATTGAGTACAATGAAATGTCACCTACAAAAAGCACGACACGATTTAGTTAAGTATTTCAACTTGTGATAAACGTTAAGAATCTTACTCGTAGCTTCAGAGATAATGCTGCGATGGCATACTTATGTACCGTTACCCACTTCATCGGTTCCTGAGAGAACAAAACTTTGAGCGTTGTTGGCACACTGCTTGAAGTTACAAACAGTGAAAATATTATGTATGCTATAATTTATTTACTGATTTGTTATTTATGCTGTTGTGTTTAGTTGTGTCTTGCTATTACTAATACTTATTTTTTGTATTTATGACATACCGAGAATGAATAAATTGACATCAGTAATAAATAATAGATCGCAACAATTAATTGAATTGGTGCTGAAATTTATTTATTTTTACTCAAGTTAATTACGTTCTTTTTTATCATAATTAAATTTATTATTACAATTTCAATAAATTTTTTAGAATATATTATTAATTCCATGACATTACAGGCTTTATAAATCTTGACATCAATTTATTATTTTAATGATAATAATAATTAAGATTTAGTGATGATTCAGGTAAATGAGAAAATAAAATTATATTTGCACGCGTCATAGTGGCAGAATGTAAATGGGGGGCCTATTTAATTTAAGATCTGACTATGTACACCTGCATTCTAGCATTATTATTTTAATGTATAATATAGGCACCACTACGGCCAACACCCGTATTAAAGGAAAGCAGTACAATTATACGTTAGAGTACAATTAAAACGCGTTGCTAAACCTAACTATTTGTAGGTTAGAACCAGGTGGTAGAGACTGATAGAGCCAACATAGAAGGCAGGTGTAATGATTTTGCTAAGAAGAATGCTACATGAAATAAAAGAATAATCACTGAAAATTTATACAAATCTAACACCATTATGTAGATTGTCCATATAAACCTTGTAGAATGTACATGGCCGAAGGAGGCGGATGTCATAGTCAGTGACATCAAAAGCATCGCTCCAAGGCTCTACACATTTACGCTCGAGTTCATGACTCACAAATGTAATGGGATTTTTAATTTTAATACGCTTTTGTTAGTGGACAGTGCTGTGGACGTTGTTGCATTATATTGTGAGTACAATGTTGTTTGTACATTTATAGCAAAGTATTGAGTATTTCTTTGGTGAATGGTAATCCTCTGGCTAAGTTCACCCGACGATTATACGATTCCATTTTTTTTACATAATCGAGTCATCTTCGTATAACGTATTATTTAACGTAGCAGTAAAAACACCCAACTAGCTTACTCGGTCAGGTAACCATGTGTTAGAACAACATTAGCTCTAACGCTGCGTGTCGCATTCGATAAAATAGTTTCTACGCAGTGACAAGTTTGTACACCACACCGTTAAAAACTCTTTCACTGGAAAATTTATCGCGAACGATTAACTTCTACATTTTTAATACCTACAGTGTGTTTTTCTGGTGTAGGGGAAACTCGAAGGGTTAAATTTTTTTTCAGGTAAGACTTAATAAAAGTAAAAAAAAATGTCAAAACTTTATTCATTTAGGTTACAAATGCAACGCTTATGAACGCCAGACAAATTTGGAATAGAATGATTCTACATTTAATGAAAATTATGATTCTACTTAAAATACGTGCAAAGTACTATTTCTAACAACATACTCTTAGTATGTATAATTTTCATTAAATGTAGAATCATTCTATTCCAAATTTGCAATAGAAAAAACGTGCAAAGTACTATTTCTAACAACATACTCTTAGTATGTTGTTAGAAATAGTACGTAAAACAATAATTAACCAGAATTCACAAGGAAACTAAAAATAACTGTGTTCTAAGGACCAGTCGCTAATAGTTAACGATTTGTTCAAAATAATCAATACATGTCTGTCATCACTTGTACTGACTGACTGGCTGATTCATCAACGTTGAGCCTAAATCACTAGCGTTACAAACCTGAAATTTTGGCAGTTGATGCCTTTTAGGTTATAAAAAACTTGAGGGGTGTCAAGGGACATCCGGATGGAACGAAGTTCTTATCTTAATTTTTTTTTTTTATAATCTTCGCAACACCACACTATTCAATGCGAAATAGAAAGACGAAACGAAAATAACTTACAATAAGACAATTATATACCGAAGCCTCGAACCCACAACTACACAATTATCACCAATACTGTGTACCGAATTTATGCCTCTAGACCAAATCGATAGGTGACTTCTTCGTCTAATTAGATGTTCATATCTTACGCGCACGCCGCACGGCTTGTGTGTGTCAAAAATTGTCGTTACAACTTTTCGTGAGAATTTTTTTCCGTCTAGACCCCTTTCACAACGCGCGATAAAGAACTTCGTTCCAAATATATTTTTAAAATTCGTCGCCGTAAGGGGCTAAAATAGGGATTGCAAGTTTGTATGAAACTCCGTCAGTTGTGAAGGTAAATCGGTGAAATTTGCTTTTTTGGTTAAAATAATGAAACACGTGTTTCGGCGTTTTTGTAAAATCAACCCCTAAGGGGGTAAACTAGGGGTTGCAAGTATGTGTGAAACTCCGTCGCAAGATAGTGTGAAACTCCTTTTTAAAATTAGATCTGTGAAATTTCGCGGGCGTCAGCTAGTAGGGTAATAAAGTTTATGATATCACTGCACTGTCATGTAATTCATATCAGTTTGATAAATAATGTCAAGATTATGTCATTTAATTAAAGCTACGAGTATGCCGATTTAAGAAGACACAAGTGTGAAAGCTTTACCATACTTTCGTTTACTATTATAAATAGGTAGAGTTATATGTAATTTATAGATGTGGCGTGTTAGGGTTCGTTCATGTCGACGCGGTGACGTGCGTGTCGTCTTTAGCGGCGATTCACGCGATTAGTCGCAAAGATGCGAAGCGTGATGATAGCGACGGGACACTGCGTCATATGCGCAAATATAAACATTATGAATTAAGAGATTTTAGAGGGAAAAATATCGTCCTATAGTTTTAGGTATTCAAGATTTGGACACAACGATTCTTCGTGTTAGTACTTAATGTTTGACATTATTGTCACGTATTTTTAAAGAGAAAAAAAATTAAAAAGTTTTTGTTCACGTACCTACTTACTATATTGAATTAGATAAAGAGCTGGAAATCGTAGATGAGATTGGAATCGTGCTTTAATCGTTTATTTAATCATGATTTAGTTTTAATTGACTGTCTCTGTGGTGCAGTGAGAGCATGTACGACTGCTCCGCAATTAGTTGCGGGTTCGATAAGTCATCATTTTGTGTGATCCACATATTGTTCCTAATTTGGATGTACGTTATGCCCGTGATTTGTATGTGTGAAGTCCTATTGTAGTGATATAGATTGAAGAAGAAGTCCTATTGTTATGTCCGGGAGCGGCAGTTAAAAACATATCAGTAACAGTTTCTATAACATCACCCATGTACATTATTAAGCTTTTATACGGCAACTATTTCCGTATATACAAAACCTCATGTATTAACAGAATACAATGCAAAGAGAACTGCCCCATAACACGTGGGTACCTCGGGGTGAAGCCGTCAACCTGTCATTACACACAAGGCTTTGCACTTCATGCGATAGCTCCACCAGGCACTGCCTTCAGAGCTTTATACAAAAATAACTACTTTCATGTACGTAGGTAATATTCTGCAATGTATTCAATTATATACTACAAGCTGTCCGCCTCGGTTTCGCATGGGCAATAAAATACAGCCTATGATACTCACAAATAACGTGGCTTTCTATTGGTTAAATAATGTTTCAAAATCGGTTGCAGTAGATCCAGTGATTATCGCCTACAACCTCACAAAATCACAAACTTTACCGTTTTTTATAATATTAGTATAGACTAGCTGTAGCACGTGTTCACGTGGAAATATTTCATTTTTCTGGGATAAAAATATGCCCAGAATATGCCAAATTATGTAGGAGTAAATTGGCCTTCATTAAGTAGCAGTAAATTGGCCAATATCTAAGTCCATAAAGTTTTTACATCATAGGTAGATGCTCCTACTATGTTGTGCCTATTGAGTCTGATGAATCCAATCTCGTGTACTCTTCTAATATTATTGACCTTTTTTTTTGCATCAGTCCTGTAATATGGTGTATAATATAATGGTGGCAGCACCTTACCTGCATATACAGTTTATAAACAGAGAAACATTGTAAACATTGGCAATTTGAAAAGAGTGGCCACGAGTTTTTATTGCCTGTTCTTTTCTCGGGCTTTACCTATTGTTTGTGAACAAGCATTACCAATAAATGTAGAATCGACTTTTCATAAGTGTAGTACTTTGCTTCTTAAGTGAATAAATCATTTTTATTATTATTATGTAAACAATAGAATGAGCATCTATAACACAATAATAATAATAATAATATCTTGGGAAAACTCACGCAACGCCATCTGATCCCAAACTAAGCAGAGCTTGTACTATGGAAAACAGACAACTGATAAACATACTCAAATATTACTAAATACATACATAATATATTATAGATAAATAACACTCAGACACAGAATAAACCATCGTGCTCATCACACATAGTTTTATCCTAGGTGGGGATCGAACCCACGATCTCCGGTTTAGCAGTCAGGGTCACTAATCACTAGACCAACAGGCCAGTCATTATAATATTAGTTGAATACTTGCAAAATTGTAGCTATTCCTTTCTCCAAGAAGTATTCCTTGTTTTGAAATGCCTTTAAAAATAATTAAGTAGTTACGCCATCATGTTTCCAATTAATATTTCGTAATCCGCTCTACGAGTTTTTTCTTTCACGACTTTCGTTGATCAATTTTCTATTTGACCGTAGGCTTGACCCAGGACCTTTGTTTTGATTAGCAGCTTTTGTTCGGAGAATTTCTGTTAAATCCAAAATGTGGTGTGTTAGTTGTGTACCAACGAGTTTTCCGGTCAAATTGAATAACTTTTAGAAACAGAGCCTGTTTTTAGTATTATCTGAAATTTGATCTACGAATATGAACCACTATAAGTTTATTGAAATATGCTGAATGGATTTAAGAAAACGTAAATTTTTTGTTAATTTTTTTTTGTGCTAATTTTTGCTAAACGGTATTAAACATTGTGACGCACTTGAGAACAAATTACTGTTTATGTGGGCTTGAATAGACTTTGTTTTTATATAGCTCAAAAGAACAGGATGGTTACGTCCTAAGATCTGAATATGATTGACGATGAAAATTTTAGCAAAACAACTTTATCTCAACCAGTTAAACATTTTCTCGAAGTTCTATCAAAAGAAAAATGAGGAAAATAAATCTGTTGACCTAAAACTTGTATTAACTAAAAGAGATTTGGAACGAAGCTAAAAGATTTACAAGAGTGTAATAAAAATGTTAATGTCAGTCTATCCTTTTACTTGATTGGATCTCCGGAATTCATAAATCAGAACATCATTTAATGGAACGTATAACTAGAAGGCTGTCAATCTACGGGATTGGGGCTAAGCTGTATTTGTAGTATAATATTTTCTTCATGTTTTTTACTATCTCTTTTAAACGTTTTTCTATCCTTTGGATTTATTGGCATTTTGATCAAATTCCGGAGGCCGCGGCTATAAATTAATTCTGTACTTATAAATGACCTCGATTAGATTTGTGAAATACGCAGTTAGTAGTTAGAGTTACCTTTATTTATATTTTTTTAAACTAAAAATAATATCGTCAATGGTCCTCATTTCAACGTTAGCAGTTCGCACAAGTAAATTCCTAAGAGACTCTCGATAATTCACACAAGCTCCGATCTTCACGCCACGTTCGTGCTCAAGATAATTTTCGTGAACTTAGGTAGCTGACACGGGTACATAGATCCTCTAAATGACATGCACATTGGTACCGGCTAATAATAATCGGCTTCGGTTTTCCAATTAAAAATCTTTATTCAGGTAGCAAAAGCTACACTGGTGATAAATCGTTTTGATTGTACAATAACATTTAAGGCATAGCATTCTTGAATTAATATCAATTTAAGTCTACATTTACAGACCATTTCCAAAATGTTTTTTGGTACACTTTTACTGCACATAGATTCATTGTTAGGTTAGCAAATAATATGCAAATAAAATTGTTATACGTAATTGATAGATGTGGCGTGTTAGGGTTCGTTCATGTCGACGCGGTGACGTGCGTGTCGTCTTTAGCGGCGATTCACGCGATTAGTCGCAAAGAGGCGATGCGTGAAGCGTGGTGATAGCGACGGGACACTGCGTCATATGCGCAAATATAAACATTATGAATTTAGAGATTTTAGAGGAAAAAATATTGTAGGTATTCAAGATTTGGACACAACGATTACGCGTGTCAGTACTTAGGTTAGCAAATAATATGCAAATAAAATTGTTCAGATAGGTATTAAAATTGACAATGACCACAGTTAAACTTGTTACCATATTCACAACCCTTTACAAGTATAGGTACCATTTTCATTTCATATTTCACAAGCTGTTCCGCGCAACTTCGTTTGCGTAAATTTTCCCCGTTTTTGCAACATTTCACATTGCTACTCCGCTCTTATCGGTCGTAGCGTAATGTTATATAACCTATAGCCTTCCTCAATAAATGGACTATCTAACAGTGAAATAATTTTTCAATTTGGATCAGTACTTCCTGAGATTACTGCGATCAAACAAACAAACTCTTCAGCTTTATAATATTAGTATAGATTTGCCTGATCATTTTATATTAGGTAGGTGTAATATGTCCATTTCGTCAAACAGAGTTGATTAATATAAACGATACATTGGGATATTAGTTACAATTTTAGAATGACCAATGTTTCAAAACATCCAGTATACTATACATTTCATAATGAGCCCTCGCGCAATGATGTTTACCGAATGTAAAGCTAGCGTTGTGGGTTTGTTTGGTTTAACGAGTGGAATGGCCGTCATTAGCCTAATAGGAAGTCACAACTATGGATTCGTATACTTTAGTAGGATTTATACTCGTTGCGGTTATTTGTTTAACTCTTTTTGATTAATAAGGGCCTGTGAAGTAGTAGTATCCATGTTATGAAAATATATTTATTACGGGTCTTAATCGCGTGAATAATTTAAGGTAAAATACCTTGTTTATTGCCCGACGTTTCGACTGTATTGCAACGGCCGTGGTCACGAGTAGACTAGTTCAGCTCAGCTGCGCCTCCGTGAAGCGCGGGTTTCGGAAACTAAAAATCAAGGGAGGGTCGCTTGATTTTTATCACTCACTATTACGGAACTACCCTCTAACTAAAAGATGCCAAGTGTTCAACATTGCAACACTGAACACAAGAACTCTCAGGATACTGGAAAGCTTGATGGAACTAAACAAAGCCCTAGAAGATATTAAATTTGATATCCTAGGCATAAGTGAGATGAGAAGATTGGGTGAAAAAATCGAAGAATATGAAAACTATATACTATACTACAAAGGAGAAATAGCTGGGCATAGAGGAGTAGGTTTCTTGATCAAGAAGAACTTAAAACAATATATACAAGAATTCATTGGAATCTCAGAAAGAACAGCAATATTGAACATTAGGCTGCCAGGTTACAAGAAAGAATGGTCAATAATACAAGTGTATGCTCCAACTGAACAAGCCAATCTGACAGTGCTGGAATCATTCTATGATGAAATATCATTAGCAATAAAAAGCAACTCTAATAATTACACTATCTTGATGGGAGACTTCAATGCTCAAGTAGGAAAAAAGGAAAATAATGAAGAATTTGTTCTTGGAAATTTTGGATTCGGTAAGAGAAGTTGTAATGGCCAAAAACTAATTGAATTCCTCATGGAACATAAACTTACTATACTTAATTCTATTTTCAAGAAGAACAATAAAAACAAATGGACCTGGATTTCACCCGATGGGTCATACAAGAATGAAATTGACTATATAATAAGTAACCACCCTAAAGCATTTACCGACACTGCCGTTATATCCAATCTGAACTTCAACACAAATCACCGCATGGTTCGTAGTTCCCTAAGAAAAGGACCAACAAAACCTTCGCGTAAATTCACGAACATCAACAGATTAAACCAATTAAGACCATGGAATACAGAAACAACTGAAGAGAGCACTCTAACAATCAATACTAACCCGGTGATATACAAATACAACAATTTTGAGAATAAAATACAACATTTTTTGATTACAAACAGAAAGGAAGTCCGAAAGAAATATGAACTAAGCGAGCAAACCCTACAACTCATAAAGGAAAGAACTGATAAAGAACCAAAAAAATAAAGAAAATATATAAATTGATAACAGAAACCAGTAAAAAAGTAAAAGTAAGCATTAGAAAAGATCGCAAAATCAAAAGAATACAAACTTTGGAATACCACATACAAAGAACTGGAGGTGTAAAGAAAGCGTTAAATGAACTACTACTAGTCAGGAAAAGAATGGGTACCTAAACTTAAGAAGAGGTCAAAGATTATAACCCAAAGAATGAAGATCAAAGGACTAGCAACCGATTTCTACCACCAATTATATGCCAAACAAAAAGCAAGTGTTTTAATACATCATAGTAAACCAACATACGAAGTAAATTTAGAACCTGTCCCTGCAATTCTACCTGATGAAGTAGAGAAAGCTATAAGAAGACAGGCAAATCGCCAGGTCCAGACAAAATAACAAATGAGTTGTTACAGGGAACAATACAAGATCTAAAACCTATTTAAACTGAAATTTTTAACGAAATCCTTAAATGCGGCATTATACCGGAACAATGGTCAACATCACACATAATTCTAATTCATAAAAAAGGCGACAAGCAAGACATTGAAAATTATAGACCAGTAAGTCTGATGTCAAATGTGTATAAGATATTTGCAAAGATCTTACTGGAAAGAATTACCTCAATGTTGGATTACCAACAGCCTGTTGAACAGGCAGGATTTAGAAAAGGATACAGCACCATCGATCACATTCATACTGTTAAACAGGTGATTGAAAAGTACAAAGAATACAATAAAGTTATTTATATTGCCTTCATAGATTATGCAAAAGCTTTTGATAGCCTAAGTCATGATGGGATATGGGAAACATTAACACTACAAGGAATACCGGGTACATACGTCAACTTGATAAAAAACATCTACGCCAACAGCAAAGCTAGGATCCAACTAGAAACACTGGGAAACGAATTTAACATACGAAGAGGCGTAAGGCAAGGAGATCCATTGTCTCCAAAACTATTTTCCGCTGTTTTAGAAAACATTTTTCGCAACTTAAACTGGGCAAAGTTCGGCCTAAACATAAATGGATCAAAAATGAACCACCTTCGATTTGCCGACGATTTGGTTCTATTCGAAGAAAACCCTGATAATCTCCAAATCATGATACACAGCCTGAACGAAGAAAGCATGAAAATCGGTTTAAAAATGAATGCCAATAAGACAAAATTAATGACCAACTCCACAAAAGTAGAAATTATCGTAGAGGAAAATATTTTGTCTTATGCTGATGACTACATATACCTCGGCCAAATTATCTCGTTCAACGACCAAATTAGCCAAGAAATAAATTTAAGGATTGCGATCGGATGGAAAAAATACTGGTCTCTTAAGGCCATAATGAAGTGTAAGGATATTGGCATATCACTGAAAAGAAAAACTTTTAATACATGTATACTCCCATGTTTGACTTATGGGTGTGAGACATGGGCACTTACTAAATCGCTCAGAGAAAAACTAGCCAAATGCCAAAGAGCAATGGAAAGAAGTATGACAGGCTCGAAAAGACAGGACAGAATAAAGGCCGTAGATCTCCGCTCCAAAACAAGACTAACTGATATCTTAACAAAAATAGACCAACAAAAATGGAGGTGGACAGGTCATATGATGCGAGACACAAAGGGAAAGTGGAGTAAGGCTATGACAGAATGGTATCCAAGAGATGGAAAAAGAAATCGAGGAAGACCTTTTACTAGATGGGAGGAGGAACTCAAGCTGACAGCGGGTCCTAATTGGAGGAGGGTTGCCCGTGATAGGCAACAGTGGAAGTTGTTAAAGGAGGCCTATGCCAAGAGGCACACCGAAACCAGAGACATTTGTAGTTTTTAATTACCACACTATTAATGTAACTATTTAATTTCGGAATAAAGGGCTTTATTATTATTATTATTATTATTATTATTACGGAACTGTGCACACTGGAGTGTAATGTTTTTTCGGCGGTGTATACACTTGCTAATCACGGGATTCCACGATGTTGACAAACGGTATCCATCTTCTTGGTTGAAATTGACATGTTTTTTTATTTCAATCGCTTCCCTCGCTATCCTGGAGTAATAGTGACGGTCAGTGGAGAGGACCTGTGGTTTGTGTAGTTCAATCCAGTGATCCAGTATCCATGTTGCAACTGTCATATACGTAACTAGCTGACCCGCGCTCCTCTTGGTTGTAGCGTGATGTTATATAGCCTATAGCCTTTCTCGATAAATGGGCTATCCAACAATATAACGCAACGTAATTTTTAAATTCGGACCCGATGTTTCTGAGATTATCGCGTTCAAACAAACAAACAAACTCTTCAGCTTTATAATATTAGTATAGATGAACGTTTAATTTAAAATATCACACGACTTTTTGCTTTGGGAAGCATATTATGGAGTCGGTTCCGTACCTAATCTTCATCTCTCTCTCGTTGGGTTTCCGTCTCATTGAACTATCAGAGTGAAGGAATAAAAAGTTTAAAAGTGCACACACTAAATTTATAAAAAGTTTCTTTGGGTCAAAACCATTTATTTTTAGTCACATTGCATGCATAAATAACATTGGTTACATAAAACAACATACCTGCAACATAAAATACCTACGAAAGAAACAAAAGAGAATATTAATTACGAACAAAAAGCACGCAAGGCTTCTAATTAAATAATAGTGTACGTTGCTATTATCTAAACTATGGGCCTAAATGTAAGCACCTTTTGGCCCATAATTTTAGTCCTGATTGCTTTCTCCTTTTTGCTTAACTTAGGGAAGATAGGGTACTTAATTAATTTAGTAATGTTTCAGTATGTTACAAGGAATAATAGGGCCATACTATAATGATGACTAGGTACCTACGGCCAGTCCTACAATCTGTTAGCGCAAGCATTTTTCCGTTTAGTGAAATTTGCCCTTAGTAATAACGAGACTACAAAAGGTATACATGGTATAACATATTACCAGTCCAGCTGCAGTATGTTATCCTATTGGGCCGCGTTTCGTTCTGGGTCTACATAGTACAAACACTATAGCAATTATTGCTTGTTGACAATGGTTGAAAACCGGCTCTGGGGAACACAACAGTACAGCAGTTTCAGACCGCAAGATCACACGCCGGTAGTGGCCTGTAATGTCTCCATACTAGCTGAACGTTTGCCGACCGGCTACTTGCTAGTATGTGTTCGATTGTCGCGGACAGTCCGGCCGATACCTGCCGATGTGTCGCACCGGCGGGCGCGGAGGCGATCGCACACACTATGAGTTGAATTGGCTGTCAATCCAAAACCTTTATTAGAAAACTGTTAGCCTGTGGTCTTTTGCAATTAACTGACAGGTTGATATCCACCGGCGGCCTGGTAATGTGTGGGAGCCTTTACATATCACTTTGTTCGGAAGGTATTCCGAGGCTCCATATCCGTTTTTATGCTATGATGGTGGCATTTTGTAAACATTGTTGTTACAAAATTTGTAAGGAAATAATGTCCTTAATGTTTTTGAATCTACCGTCTGTTCGACACAATAAATATTTCTTATAGCTTAAAAATCTCTTACCTACCTACTTTATAAATATAATCAGGTTGCTCTTTTCAATTTGAAAGCGGATTTGTAATTTAGACAAATGATTAAATTAAACCAGGAGGCTAAACGACATAACGGTATGTTAATTTATTCTATTCAAATTACTGCATATTTTAAGTAAATTGTAGATTAGTGAAGTGAAGGAAATTATTCTAATTAAATACCTATATTTACATAATTGCTGACGTGTGATCGTGATATTAGGCACTGTAGTAATCTTAAGATGTGTACACATCTCATACTTTCTGTGTGCCTCTTGTATGTGAGAGGCCCACAAAAAAGGGCCTCTCGCATACAAGAGGCACACAAAAAGTTACTGTGGTCGCGCTGTAATATTTATTCATTTATTTGCAAAACTAAGAACAATATTGACAGTAGAACCAAGACGATAGCGTCCATGGTATATCTTTTTAAAGTAACATTCTTATATTATATATACATGCAACCTTATATATACCTATATACACTTAATTGTTTTTATTATAAATTGCAAACAATTTTGAGAATTCATGGCGAGAACTGAACTAATTTCTAGACAGAGTAGTATTTCGATGAAGCGACGTAAATCGATTAATTCTTTGGTGCCCCGGCTACACACTTTCTTTTATGAAGTGCTACTAAGTATATACGAGTATACATTTTCAAATTACGCTCCTGTCCGAGTTTATGGACTACACAATAATTTTCATCAACTTAGAAGAGAATTAAAAAAGTGTTTTTTTATTAAAAAACTATTGTTCCATTCCATTCATTTTCGAGATACGGCACAAAGGCTTTCTGAATTAAAATAAATACCTACTCGCTTTTAGTCGGTATTTGTTTGCAATGCAATAAAAAGTTTTATCATTTTATACGACTTTTGGTGAGATGTGTAGGCATGACAGCTATTTATTGTAGATGTAGGACCCTTGTCACTTTCCACGCAAAACGCAAGTTAAACATTTTATTTATTTCATACTTTTTACTAATATGTGCAAAGTCTAATGACCAAAACAGCCACGTGTTTCGTAACTTGTCATACCATAGTTTTTATAAGCCTTAGGTTATATAAAACAAGGATACGCCTGCTTTTCAAAACTATCAATAGCAAAATTTGAGTAATAGTGCCACTGTGGCGCGGTGGGAGTGTGTCCGACTGCAACACAAGAGATCGTGGGTTTGATTCCCAGACGGGACACCACTTTGTGTGATCCACAAATTGTTGTTCCGGGTCTGGATGTAATTTGTGTACGTGACTTGTATGTTTGTAAAGTCCCCCGCAACACAGCGCTTGTACCCTACTGCGGGAGTCATCTTTTAAAAAGAGAAAAAATAAAAAGAGAAGATCACTGGTGGATCACACTATTGTTGTAAAAATCTGTTAATTAAACAGAATGTCAGCCAGCAAAATCGAAACTATTTACTGTATCAATAGTATTGCTTATCACCAATTACAGATACTATCGATAGTAATTGGTTGAGAGTGTAATTAGTTTTGGAGTTTCACTATCGCTCTGCGACGTTAAACGATTCGTAATCGATATGCCATGACTACATCGATGTATCTATACTCTTGAGCGATACCAACTTTGGAAAATTCTTGCGATATAGATCATCTAGGTCTAACTAATATGGTTACAATTCCTTAATATATTTTTTCTGGTTTGTCCACAGAGGAGGCAGGTACAGAGTTGGAACTGGAGGCTCTATACAGAAGATACTGCGTCAGACTGAAACATGCGTTGTTTGTGTCGGCGTTGTGTGCCACACTGCTGTGTTGTGTAATACTGCTTTGTGCTGTCTGCATTCTTCATTCACATGTAAGTTTTTTTTAAACTACCGAATGACTTAACACACTGAAATTTGACAGGTAGATAGGTTATTAGTAGGAGATATCAGTAAAGATTTTGAGATATATAAGGTCGGAGCAAAATTATTTTCGTATTTTTCATACAAAGAAAAATAACATTTTTTTTATTTATTTATAATGTGTATGATCGATGACTTGTTGCCATCTTGTGGGTAGTGCCATGATTTCGTTGCTGTAAAATTTTTGAGATTTTTGATCAAAAAAATCTGACAGGTAGTTTTCACAGTGTTCTTTTGAGGTTAACTTTATGCTTCCTAGAGAGTTCTGAAGTGACCGAAACAGGTGGAAATCAGATGGAGCAAGATTCATTAGATTCATTTCATTATTATTATTATATGGAGGATGTATCAAAACATTCTAGCCAAGCTCTCTAAGTTTTTGCTGAGTCACTATAAATGAGCGCGGTCTGGCGTTGTCATGATGGAACACCTTTCTGTCCACCAGCTCCGGCCGGTTTTTCTCAATGGCTTCTTTTAACCTCATCAACTGCTGACAGTAGAGGTCAGAAGCGATAGTTTTAACCGACGACAAAAGCTCATAGTGGACGAATTTTTTCCGATCCCACCATACACACAGCATCGCTTTGCCACGGTCTGTGGGGCTTGTTCATGCTTCGACCACGATCTTTTCCGGACATTCTTATCGTAAATGGCCCATTTTTCATCACCCGTAATCCGTTTTAGAAGTCGGAATTGTTACGTTTCAACAAAGAATCACAAATGGAAACACGCTGCATTAAATTTCTTTCAGTGAGATCATGTGGTACCCAAATAACAAGATTTTTCTTGTACCCAGACTTTTGTAAATGACGTAAAACTGTTTTGTAATCAACATCCAGTTCTTCAGTAATATAATATCGTAACTACTAATATGTCGATCTTGCTGCACTTTTTTAAAGATGGCACTGATTTTATCTGTGACAGAGTGAGGTTTATCCTTCACACAAAAATTTCCAGACTTGAAACCCTTTAACCACATTTGTGCCACTCGTATTGATACCGCATTATTTCCGTAAACCGCACAAATTTTATATATTTTTATCTTTTTTGAAGTAAAAATGTAAAATGTACAAAATTTCTTCGTCACATAAGTTCATTTGGCTTGTTTGAAAAACAATCGGAAAATGGCGGGAACTAGTTTTTTTTATTTATTGCATCTTCAGAATGTCAACAATTAATGATATTAAAATCAGCCAGTTACATTTAGTACAACCAAAGAGGTTTGATAATTAACAATACATTCATAATACGAAAATACTTTTGCCACTACCTATTATTACTATTATTAGCCATAAGACAAAAAGTTGAAAAGACTTGTGTGTTATTATGGCTGGTTTATCAGCAAGGTTAAATTCTTTCTAGGGACACACAAATATCTTTTAAAGTCACGGATTTTATCTAACTTTATATATACAACGATTCAAAAAAACTAGAAACAGTTTTATTGGCAAGAATATCTCAAATTGAATCGGTCGGGGTAAAGAAATGTATAGCTCAATACTACGCTGTAGGCACTGATGTCTACGAAGTAGAAAGCGTGCTACGTAAAAATGCTACGGTGTATAGCAGGGTGGGCGATGTGGATGGCTTTTAAACGCACGTATGTAAATTAATTATTAATAATAATTAGTAACGTAGAAGTAAAATTAATTGGTTGACACATCATTACACCATAAATCGAGTCTGTCCTAAAGCGAACAAGGGGTAGTTCCGCTTTAGCACATATTTGCTTTATGGCAGATTTGCTTTGCGGCAGATTAACATACGGTTACAGACGGATTTGGTCGAATTTCAGCAACAATCAGTATATGGAATATACCCATTTGCATTATTATGGCATAAAAGATTTGTATTTATAAAATTAAATACTTGTAACATTTTAATGGTTATTATTTAAGTAACCAGCTGCTGTGCCCGTTTGTTCGTGGGAAGTTCCAGTGCTGCTCACTCCATATACTTGAGCATTATGATAAAAAGAGGTCTAAGTTACTCCTTATATTCTCAAATATCTGACAGTGAAAGTACTGTCAAAATCTTTTTTTTTTCTTTCGAAGATTAGCCGGAACATACAGATAAAAATATGAAAAACTCTGTTTTTGTTATAGTTACCATTATACCTTCATATGCATTTAGTAAAAATATTTTTAGGGTATTTACTAGGCCTATGTAACTAAATTTAAATAATTATTATAATAACTTTTGTACATTGAGATGAATTCAAATACTTCCCCTAAGAAGGACACCGGCAATCTAGTTGTCATATCTAACATTGTTACCGTGGCAGATGCAGGAGGCACAGAGGTCTTAATTAATCCAATCGTGAAGACTCCCCGGGCTGCGGGGATTCATTATAGCGAGCGCTGAACGGAGTTGTCGTATGATCCAAGGTAGTGGAACGTGGAAAGTTAGGAATCAAATTAAAAATCTGACGCAGTTTGACTACCTTGCTGGTACAGAGGGAGTTGTGTTTAATTTCCACATAGGACACTGCTTTGTGTCTTTTAAACTCTGACACTCAGGATAAAACTTTATGTGATGAGTGATTGGTGTTATTTATCTGGTGTATGTTTATCATTTGTCTGGTTTCCATAGTACAAGCTCTGCATAGTTTGGGTTCAGATAGCGTTGTGTGAGTTGTCCCAAGTTATTATTATTAAACTTACGCGTGGTAGGATATACGAGAACATAAGGTTTGCTACACCAAGGCACGTTCGGTTCGGCAGTATTTGCCGCGGATTGCTGACCTGAACTAACTACTACATACTCGTATGTTCAGCTTCAATAACAAGTGCCGAGCGGCTTTGTCCCAAACGTTTATTCACATATACCGCACGTCTGTGCCGAATGATGCTGACCCGCTGTCGCATAGCCTAGTGCACGTGTTCGGCAAAGGCTTTTGGCCCGAATATTCATCCACATATGGTTTAACCGTGCTCTGGCCTGTGCCGTGCGCTTGTATGAGACAACAAAAAAAACACATGTTGAAGTGTTCATGGTCAACACATAAAGTAGTGTGAACTAGCACTACCACTTTATTTAAAGCGGTGGTAGCCTAATGGCTAAGGAATTGAACTCGCAATCTTGAGAAGAGTTCGAATCCTGCCCATTATACTACCGACGTGAACCCACTCCTAGCACAAGCCTTTGAGCTTAGCTGGATGGGTTAACAAGATTGCTAGTAATGTGGGACCCAATCACATATTGCTAGTTATCTTAAAAAAAAAAAAAGTGTTGACCACAAATAGTATAAATCAAATTAATAATGTACAAATCGCGAAAGTTTTCGTTTTTGCAGAAAGTTCTCTATACTTGTACTATAAGACGGTATACTTTCCAAATTTCATAGATCTCATCTTTTTTTTTACGTAAACTTAGTAGTTTGATTTTTTTACAGCTATAAGGGACTTATGACTTGAATATTGGTTTTAATTTTAACTCGATAACTCCACGCGTTCCCGAGTTTAAGGGCCTTGACAGATAGACGTCGGACGGATGGGCAACAAAGTGATGAAGTGAGTAAGGGTTCCGTTTTTTCCTTTCGGAACCTAAAAAATAAAGGTACTGTAATTGATTTTGGTAGTATCATGGTGTGATCCTCCCGCGGGGATTTAACTTACTATATCTGCATCCAGTACATATACTCTAGTGCGAGAGATACCTTTTAAAATAAATTAATTCTTAGAAGACGCTATAAACGACAGAAAGATTTTTAGTTAGCGATTTATTATTCATACAAAACTATTTCTTTGATTTGGGATTTGAATATCACTACATTTACCTAGCATCGAATAACGTATTCATAACCTTACAGAATATGTTATTTCCTATACCATGTCATCTCTTACGACAAAGGCTTGTCGAAATCTCGAGGGGATTGTATGCAAACAATTTTACATGATAATCTGTAGGCTTCCAGACGTGAGGCGAGATGATGAGATTCTGTTAATATTCAAAGGTAAATAATATTGGCTTAACTAGGTATTTAGTACAAGTAGGTACCTACCTACCGAGTTCTATAGCCAAAAGTGCAAAATGGAACCTTTATAGTTTCGCCATGTCCGTCGGTCCCTCCGCAGCTTAGCTCAGAGACTGTTAGTTCTAGAAATTAATTTTGCAGGGATACATATATTACTTACGCCGACAAAATGAATAAATAAAATCTTGAAATATGTTTTTACCTCCCATGTAATATAGAAAGTGGGGATGTAATTTTTTCTTCACCTACCCCATTGTGTTATGTTTAGGGTTGTGAAGATCATTTTTCGATTAAGGGATTCGTTTGTGAAATATTAAGCTTAAAGTGCGAAGTTTTGTTAGGGTCAAGTGTCCATAAAATTATTAAATAGCCAAAGTGAAAGTCAAAAGTCAAAATACTTTTTTATTTTAAGTTGCAAATGCAATCCTTATGAACGTCGGACAAAATTTGGAATAGAATGATTTTACATTTAATGCCAAGTTCGCAAGAGTAAAGCCGTGAGTAAAGAACTTGGCAATAAAAACTCATGGCCACTTTTTTTAATGCCATTTTTATAATGGGTAGGATTCGAACCAGCGCCTCACGATTACGAAACCGATGCCTTACCCATTAGACTACCGCCGCTTCATTTATTTGTTTGGTAAGTATTTATTTTTAATACCACAGTGCCTTAACTTGGTTTATGCATTTGACATAAATCAGGCTTGAAAATACAAGACTGAGATAGTCCACCCCGATTTAACTTGGTACTTGTTTGTGACACCCCGCGGGTGTTTTTAAAAACCGGAGGCTTGGAGGGGGGCAGCCTTCGCCCACTATAACAAAGCGCCGGCAGGCAGCAAGCCGCAGCAGCCGAGGCTGTGAAGGCGAGCATAGGTGCTGGGCTGCATGGTCGTTGGTGCTGGCGTTTTGTTACGTAAGGGCGAAAAAGACCCGATTCTTAAGATCTGGGCGATAAAAATGTTACCTTAAGCGAACTTGACAGTTTAATTATCACCATCATTATGAATCATCATCATCATTTACCATCATCTTTATAAAACATCACCATTAGTCATCGTTATAATCAATACCATCACTATCAACAATCAATCATCATCATTAATTCGTAACAGAAAGATAAAACATACGTTAAAGCATTATATAAAACTAAATTTATCACATCTATTAGTCCTAAGGTTAAATTAATAATAATCATTGGTAAAAGTGATTAATTTCTTACTTTTACCTCTAATTCCGGTAATTATTCATCATGATCGAAAATTATTCATAATTTTTTTTTTCTTCAGCTTTATAATATTAATATATATTATTTGTCAAATAGAATAAGCTGTTGGACCTCCATAAAATAAATAAATAAAACAAATAAAAACAAGCGCTCAGATATTACTAACCACATAACACAAAACCATTGGAAATAATAAAACACATTTAATGTCAAGTCCTCGTTACGATTGACTGAATGAAAGGAATGAAACCGCAGCTGAATATTGAATAATGCTTAAGTAAAATGGATACGGAACTTTAGCGGTTTTTGTCTTTTTGCTGTTGAATACTAAACGAAGCGATGTCAAAGGCTTTTAAATTAAGGCTTCGCAAATCAAAAAGGAGATTAACTTTGATGATTTGTGCTTTGATGTAAAATTGAAGTAATTTTTCTATCGTTTATGTAAAGAAATTTTAATATTACTAAAATCTGTGACACCTGCCAAAACAGTGCTATAACGGTGTCTCTCCTTGTTTTTTAGGGTTCTATATTCAAAGGAAGCCAATGGAAAACTGTTAATAAGAATCGGTTGTGTAGCGATAATATGGCACTCATATTTTTTACAGAAATATACGTTAGAATTATGTAATTTGTAGCATTATGTTTAATTAAATTCGCCACTGCGCTACCGTCACGTTTATACGATAAACGTTTGAACGATCTTTGTGATGACCATTGGTTGGTGACATGTTTAAATATTTGCACGCCACAATTGGCAGAATATGCTGTAACGACTTTTTTATAAGACCTGTACCTCACCATGTGCTTGAAAATAAAAATATATTCTATTCTATTCTAAATGTTTTAAATTTACTCTTTGTTTGTATTACTAAGGTCGCTAAATTACTGTTGTTGTACTGAAAAATTGGTTTATATAATCGTCATTATTATCTTCCTGCCCTTTATCCTAACATTGTTCTGGGTTTGGTGGGCTATAACAAGCTGGAGGTAAGAAGGGAAGTGGTTTTGGTCATATATTTATTAAAAAATTGTGGCACGTGGCACCACACAAAATCCAGCTGTCTCACTTCATTCAGGTAAGTGTCCCTAATGAGTACTTAGGACGGCGCTACTGGAGTTACCGCGACCGCGCACCAACTTACTCCAATTCGCACCACCGACACGCGCTGCGTGTTTTTTTAATGCGGTTTCTGACCAAATAGACGATAAGAAAAAATAAAGTTAATAAGTCAACGATTATATTAAACAAAAAAATAATCTTTTAATAGTCACTAAAATATCACAATGAAAATTACAATTTCAGATTTCTTATTATGATATTGACATTAATATTTATACGATACTAACGTCACTCAATTGTTTTGCCTTCCCGGAACCTCTTAAACTTTATGGTATGGTATTAAAGTTCAAATTGACTTTTAAGTATTATTATGAATCGATTGTATGGGAAGTATAAAAAAGTGTTGTTATTAGACGTTTTCAGGCATTTTAAAAAAAAATTCTCTCCGTAAGAACCATCATCGTACTTCAAGGAATATTCTAAAAAAAGAATTAGCGAAATCGGTTGAACTACTTTCGAGATTTGCGCTTAGCACCACATTCAGCGATCCATTTTTATATAATAGAATAATTGTAAGTCTACAACCATTTTATTAGGTACCTTTTATTAAATAAATAAATAAATAACTATTTGGGCTCGGCACATTTATTTTTATCATGACATATAGATAGAAAAGACAAGAGAACATTCTCTTTTAACGTTTGCTAAGAATTCCCTACCCGCTTTTCCTTTCCTGTTATAATATACGTAGAGCTCTTAAAGTCAAAGGCCCTTGGTACCGGGTACCTCGGTGTAATCTCTTGACCCGCAATCGAGTTACGTAGCAAGAGGCAACCCTAATTCGATTCCTCTGCATACATTACGTACACCTTAATGACATGTAGACTCTTGCCTATGTTAGGAAGCGGGTCAGATACCGGTTTATATTTAGATGTATTTTGAGTAATACTATAGAGCTATAGTTATAATTGTACTAGTTTTTGCTTGTGAGTAGGACTACGATAAAAAGCCTTGAGCTTCCTCAAGCTACAAGCTACTGAAACTTAATTTAAATAGCATCAGAATCTTCGAAAGTAAGGGTGTTTAAACGAACCAACAAACAAACTTTTCCGACTATATTATATTAGTACAGATATAAGTTTGTTATAGTTATAGAAGGTTAAGAAAACCCATTTGAAACCATCTAGAAATACAGTAATTACCTCAATGTTCTAATACTTTATAGAACATTGAGGTAATTACTGTATTTACGTAACAATTGTAGAACTGATTAATAATAATATTTTGGGACAACTCACATAACGCTTTCTGATCCCAAACTAAGCAGAGCTTATACTATGGAAACCAGAGAACTGATAAACATACTTATATATTTCTAAATACATACATATTATACATAAATTACAGCCAGACACAGAATAAACCATAGTGCTCATCACGCAAAGTTTTATCCTGGGTAGGGATCGAACCCACGAACTTCGGCTTAGCAATCAGGGTCACTAACCACTTGACCAACGGGCCTGTCATTGTGACTTTTAACCTCATGAATTTCTAGAAAAATATGAAGGCAGTTCTTGCAATAACAGTAACAAGTCCATTAAAATTATTACATGTGATAAATAATAAAAAAAATCTACAAAAATATAATTATGTAAAGATATCCTGTACAATTAACTCATTACTCATATAAATGAGTACCTAGAGTTACTTGGCGCTCTAAATAATTACTTCATTTATCAAATTAAGACCTAAGCCACTTTTTTACTTTATTTATCATTCTTAAACAAAAAGCAAATATAATAGCATGGTAACAGTTCCTTGAACGACAAAAAATACCTTTTAATAATTCATTAGGATATTTTGAATGTTTATAAATAACATTTATTTTTATTTATTTATTTACTAAAGGTTCACCTACAATTGTTACACTTGTTTCTTAATAGGTAGTACATGCAAGGTTAAAAAAAGTCGTGTGTACAATGAAAAAATACAATTGGCAAACACAGCTTTCTTAGAGATAAATACATTTTTAAGTTTTATGTTATTAAAATACATAGAAAATTTATTTACACAGTGCTACAATAAAGTACTTATAGTATAATTATGTGTCATAAATAATTCTAAGTAGTATTTATTTCTGCGAAGGACTTGATTCCTGCAATTTAGGTTATTGTCGAAGCTATCGATCTGGTTTTCACTTGATTTACACTGAAAACCAGCTCTGACTCCAGTAGCAATACTGGAGAGGCAGCACAATGCTGTGTAGTTTTGTAAATAAGATTTCCCTAAACGTATGTGTAAAAAAACGCTTTTTCTTTCTTTTTGGTTTTCTATACAGGGTGACTTTGAAATCAGTCGACAAATTGATAGGGGAGTATCAGCACCGTTAGTACTTACATTATGCATTGACAAATTGCGAATTTAAATTGTAAAAAAAAACATCCGATTTTATTGCTTAAAACGACGGTGACAGGTCTATTAAGGTTTAGTAAACTAAAAGAATCAGTACATTATCATTATTTCCATATGTCTAAAACTTAAACAAATAAATAAAATGAACAAAGTTTAAAAATCGTACGCCGCGCTATAAAAATCATATGATCATAATTTCGTAAAAACGTAGTTCATTCAAAGGGTCATTGATCATAAACACCAAATAAAGAAAGTACAGAAGGTAACATTCAAACAACGCGCTCAATAACAACGGACACTTAAACACCGTTCACGGACACAAAACCTCGCGTCGCCTTTTGAACTACGTGGTCTAAAGTGATATTTATACCCTGTTCCATGTGAACGATGTGTATGTGCGCGTCGCTACGTATGAACGTTATCTTCTGTACTCTCGGTGTTTTGTGTAATGCACTCCCGACGACAAACCGATCGGGGATTCCGCCGGCCGGCACGTGTAACGCGGGTGGTGCCGCTGGGGGGAATGAAACAAACCGATATCGATACTTTTTCGAAATCACATACTTGTAAACTAGCATTCTTGAATGTAAAGGATTGATATTTTTACAAGTGTTAATAGCTTTTTAGAAAACTTCTAGTACGTTCGCATACTCTATCCAGTATTCAAATAAAGTTTGTTAGGATTGTTGTCGAGTACATTTTAAACAAACTTCATTTATTTATAAAAAGAGGAATTGAATTTTAAAAAACATTAATACCAACACAGCATGCGAGTCACTTCAGTCCTCGTAAGTGCAAGTACGAGTGAATAATTACAAGTATGTAACTAAAATAAGTAATGATCATTATCTACGGAAATATCGATGAATTTCATTTGCTCCCATATATCATCCCTAAACGGCGCGGGCGCGAGCCAATCGTTGCAAACAATTTCACCAGTCGGACGAAAGCTTAATTAGGTGACGGTCGTGTGCTGCATAAAAAAGTAATCGATTGTGTAGTTATCGAAGTTGTGTACTGTTAAGTGATAAGTTTTCGAAGATGCCTAGGGGTACGAGAAGAAACAGTGAACTTTTTGATAACCAAAAAATTTTAAATGTGGCGATTTGGTATAGCCAAACTAACAATTTAAAGGAAACGCAGCGAAGATGGCGAGAAAATTATCCACGGCAAAACCAACCGTCCTTAGAGAGGATACTAAGTGCCACTCGAAACCTTTTGGACTTCGGTAAATAGTCTTCATGTTCCCACCCATGCCATGTAAAAGTATGAAGGAAAAATTGGTTTTACATTGTTTTGTTTCGCGGCATGATAGGTAGGTTAGGTACAGATAGTTCGTCGATTCGTTACCGTACCTAAAATAAGGCAGTGGACTGTATAAATATTATAATGGATAACAAAGAATCGTACAACTGTTAGTCGCGGTACTTAAACGGCTATTACACTACCCTGAATCAGGGCCGTAAATCGAGGTGGCCTTGAAAATTTGTTAGAGAATTAGGGCCCTAACTCTTATTACACCGCTCTTTTTAAAGATTTAGGGTCCCTGATTCAGTGTAGTGTAATAAGCGCATTAAATATGAGGACAAATAAATTGATACAAAAATGAGGTGCGCGAGCGCGGTTGTGCGTTGAATACATGCGCTGCGGTGCGGCGGCGGGCGCGGCGACCGGGGAGTCCCGCTCCCGCAACCCGCCGTCCCCTCCGCGCCGCCTGAGCGCGGCGCTATGTTGACTGAATGACTCAACACTCTGTCTGTATTCATTCATGCTCACGGAAACAAAAAACGGCGGCGCATGGAGTTACATATTAGATACTAATGTATTTTTTTTGTATTTTAAAGTATCATAGAACATTAATATTTTCTTCTAATAATATGTCCTAAAAAATCTTGGATACACGCAGGTTTACTCATTGAAGTTTGTCGACTCAATTCAAAGTCTTCCTGTATATAAGTTGTAAACATTGTTTTTTTTTTTAAAGAAAAAGCAGTTAGTTACAAGCCCTTTGTCGCGTGGGACTTTACTAACAAACACAGTAAATGTGGACTCAAATCAACAATTTATAGATCACACAAAGTGGTGTCTCTCGTGGTAATCAAACCCACGACTTCTTGCCCAGTTGACGTCCTTAATCCCACTACGCCATTTAGACAGTATACATATTTAAAATATTTTACGTGTTCAAAATGTAACAGTTTTAAAATAAACCTATTGTTACAGGAACTAGGAAACCAAACAGAAACGATCGCGTCACTATCAGTCATCACTTTCGTGCTGTCAATAGTGTTGTGCCTGGCGTTGTTGCCGGTTGCGCCGGAATGGGAAGCGTTGGCCCTGGCCGGGTCTTTGCTCGTCACGCTGAGTCTTGGTGCGGGCACGCTGCTGGCTACGCATCATGCGAGGCATCATGCGCCGTTACCACTATTTGCACTTATATTGGTAAGTACTTGAGTGATAATAATAGTGTGATAATGACCCATCCTCGTTTTTGACTAAATGATAGTTTGCTAAGATTGGGTCCTTATTCACTATCTTTATTTCGTTGTCGTGAAAAGCCCGTGCAAACTGGCGCATGCGCGTTGCACTCATAGATGTCCACCGCGCATGCCTGTTGATGCATTTCTAAGCGCAGCTCTCTACGACATATTTAGACATGTTTGCGCGCACCGCGCATGCGCACGGCCACTTAGCACGAGTTAGTATGGCGCAGTCCTGTTCTATACGTCTATGATAAGGACCCTGAACTGACACGATGGATGACGTCATGATTACCATAAAATGGTATCATCTGGAGGCTAAATTCGACTTTGGCGAACATGTCTCGATGCCGGAGCTGGTAAACGGCTTAGGGCTGCTAAGGTTTCACGATTTTTTTCCTCCATATGTATAAAATTAAACATAAAAATGCTTTAAAAATTACAAAAAGTATTTTTTTTTTTAAAGACGTCTCCCGCACTAGCCCTGTGTCGTGAGGAACTTTACAAACATACAAGTCACGCACACAAAGTACACCCAGACTCGGAACAACAATTTGTGGATCACTCAAAGTGGAGACCCGTGTGGGAATCGAAACCACGAACTCTTGCGTAGCAGTCGGACACACTCCCACCGCGCCACAGAGGCAGTCAGTCAGTAATACGTATCTCGTTCGCAAAAAAAACACAAAATCTCCTTATTTTCACATTTTGCCACCAAACTCTAAGAGTAACTAGATTATACATAGAGAATTCATTCTCGGTGGCCGGTGACTAATCTCATCAGAGACTAATTAACTACGCAGGAAATATTGTAGTGCATAAATATTTGGCCAGAAATCTTAATAATCTTACTCTCATAATCCCATTGGACGGAAATTTGACATGACCGCAGAGATTAGGCGTAGGAATGACAGCTTAACGTGCTTTTCGAAAGCGTGCAGGAGTGTAATATTTTCCCAAAACGGTCAACTATCAACGGACCGACAGTGACTACTCAACTTCGCATATTTCTTTCTTTTCTCTTTTGATCCGCTCAGTCGCAGCTAAGTCACGAAGCCCATACTTAGTAAATATAGCAACTCAAATTATCATTATTACAGGACAAATATACGTATAAATAAAGAATGTCAACAAAATTGTTGATATTCATTCGTGTCGTGTGTTGTTTTGTGACCTAAATCAACATAATGTGTTTATTTCTCTCATCTATTGTTGGATAAATATAACACGTTTATTTTATTTCATAATATACAAAGATATATCTATTTTATACGACTTTGTTTATGCATATAACTACAGTACGATGAACGACATGACTCCCTTGACAATCCAACTTTTCGAAACAAATCTCAAGAATTAATGATGTTTGACAAATTTTTAATCCTTTGATGACAATATTATTAAACCTTAGAGTCTAGTAACTGTATGAATAAAGTTTGTTACTGATGGGATGACTGAAGTTCAAAAATGTCAAATGACTTTCACTGTTTGAACTTTTTATAAATTGTTTTTTCCCACAACGTCAGTTCAAAAGAACACTTACATTTTCTTTTAAAAGCCATAACAGTTTATATCAAAAGTAACATAACGGGTACCTGGCTTCACCTCTCGCCATAAAGTGAAGGTTCTTGCTATCAAACTTTATTATTTGTAGAGCCTTTAAACTTCCCAGAGGAGTGTTTCCTACATTTTTGATAGGATAGCGTGCTAGACAACCTCGGTTAACTTATAC
Organism: Herminia tarsipennalis; assembly: GCA_945859575.2. Taxonomy (NCBI): domain Eukaryota; kingdom Metazoa; phylum Arthropoda; class Insecta; order Lepidoptera; family Erebidae; genus Herminia; species Herminia tarsipennalis. The sequence continues at coordinate 21,203,169 of OX243850.2, forward strand.
TGTATTTTCTGGATTATTTATTTAAACGTTTATGAAGGTTGGTTACAATTTTGTAAATGGTAGTGTCCGTAAAATTAAAATTATGTATTTACTGCCTGCTCCTTTAACTGCTTAAATAATGAGCCTTTCTTTTCTGTAATAATTACTTACTGAAAGAGTATTTATTTAAATCGTAAAGTTTGTCCATTTAAAACTTTTGTCTCCAATGTCAGGGGTTTCTTTCTTGTAATTATTGACATTATGACAAGCTGTAGGTACCTATTAGATCAATATCTTCTAAAATTCAAAATCTAGTGTAACCGAGTTTGTGGTCGAACTCCTCCGAAACGGGTCGATAGATTTGTTTGTTTTTTGTATATGTGGTAGGTATGAGAATCAAAAGTATTTTTTTAATCGCGATTTTGTACTTTTGGTAATGTATACATTTTTAAATGTATATTTAGAGAGCCTGATAGTAATATTTTCGACAGTAAATCCTTCTCGCATCACAATGTCAGATGTGACTCATAGTATTAAGAGCTTTCTTTTGTAATCCCAGTGGTAATTTTTCTGGCTTCCTTAACAAACCTCTGAGAGTAATTTGTCGTGCTAATTCTGGACGTTTGCCATTACTTAGATTAGTCATAATGACATTTATGACTCTTCTACACTTCTTTTGGTCCAAAAGTAATTTTATTGTCGCGCTTTAGGTGTGAGTTCATACGCGGTTCGAACAAGACAACGTTTTTCGCAAATAACACGTGCTGAATTCAAATTTAAAACCAATTAGCACGGATTACACAATTTCAATAATAATAAAGTATGGCCGCGCACGTTTCAGTACCCCGTTTCTTGTTCAAACAAGTCTGTCTCCACGTTGCATGTACCAAAATTAACCGGCATATTATTCCGACCTAAAATAATATTGTGTCCCGTATTTTGCTTAGCCACGGACCCTTTCATTAATCTACTTCGCGTTGTGGGTCAACCTGGCCTTCTACCCATCCTTATTCGTGACAATGCATAATTAATTAAAATCCAATCAATAAGACGTCTTACTCTATTTTTTCACGAACGTTCAGATGTAGGTATATGTTTGACTTTATTTTTGTTCAAATTTATATCTTGACTTCTGACTCAGTGGTTTCAATACAAACGTCAGGAGAACCATCAAATAATTTATTTTTAAATACAGAAATTATGTAAAAATAACAAGAACTTACACTAAGTAGTCGTAAAAAATTAGGTTATAGCTAGCAATTTAAGTAGCCGTTATCTATGGTTACCGAGTCCTATCCTATCCTTACTTTAAGACGCATGATAGCAAGACTTGAGCGTCAGCTGCAGTTCTTCGAAGAATGTACCATTAAGAAAAAGATTTGTATGAAAAATACTTAACGTTACTCAATAATTGATTATATGGAAGACAAAAACGCTTGGGATTCAACTGCTTTCTTTCACAGGTTATTCAAATGTACTTTAAGATTACATATATGCATATCTTTATATTATTCTATAGTATGTCACTGAACTCCTCCTAAATGGCTGGACTGATTCGAATTATTTTTTTTGTGTGTGTTCCAGTGGATTGAAGAATGGTTTAGTTTCACAATTGAACCCGATTCACCCAAAAAACAGGCGGTACAAATTTTAATTAATACATACTTTAAAAAAATATATTTTTTTAGTATGTATTAATTTGACGTTTTTAAATAATCATTAACCTGAATTTTATAAGCTACGGGTCTTAGTCGCGTAAATATTTTATTTTAAGGCTAAATACCTTTGTATATTGCTCGACGTTTCGACCGTATCGCAACGGCCGCGGTCTCGGGTAGGCTGGTTCAGCTCTATAATGTGTACAAATCGCGAAAGTTTACGAACATATAATCATTAACCTGGTTTTACGAAATAAAGATATTTGAGTTTGAGTTTAAAATGCTAAACGACAGGATTTTATCGAATTATGATAAAATAAGTTCTTCTGTCACCCTTTCCTAAAAAAATATAAAAATAGGAACTTTTAAAAAATTACGTCGTTTTCTAAACAATTAATAGGTAAACTAAAATAAGAATATTAAGCTCCGATTTGACTCGACCAAGGTTCTTGCATTGGTCTAACCAAGATTTATAACATTCTAAAAATTTTGCTATCAATATTTTATATTTTCTTTTATTTGGGAATGCAAACAATGTACATTTAGACTTAATTCTAATTCTATCTTACAAATTAAATCTATGTACAATCCACAGCGTTTCCACGTATTACAATTAGACTACAATGATTATACATTAACGCTAACTAATATATTTTAGATTTTCAGAAAACTGATTACAGTGCTTTTAAAAACATTACGGTTAGAGGCAAAAAGATCTACTGTATTAAATAGTTGCTTTGAATCAATCTCAAGTTAATATTTTAAATGCAAAACACGGAGTCAAAAGTTCCCATGAGCAAGACACAGTCAGAGCACTGTTATTCAATTTGGACAAAGATTTTGTTAATATCCGTAGTTTAATGTTTTTCCGTTCGCAACCATCTTTATTATTTTGAGAAAACAATTTAATAAATTGATTTTTATGCTACATAGATAGTTATAAAAGCGATATCTAAAGTTATTACCGAGCGTGGATATTGAAATGAATTTGCGTTTTTTCTAGAGATAATTGTTCCTAGCTTCCTAGTAATTGTTTACAGCTTATTTTTAAGATATTGCATAGCTGAAGAGAGCAAGACCGAATCAAGAAATTCTGTAACGAAAATAAAACCTACCACCCCCCACTCCGCCTACCATGTAGCTCGGTCGAGCGTTCGCTTAACGTACGAGTATATGTATATGGCACGACCGTACGAAGCTCGCACGGATCGAGACGAAATGCTGCTCCGAAATGTAATAAAAAGTAAAAAGTTGATAAAAAATGCTATGCAATAGCTTTACCGCGGCAGTCCCCGAGTGTCACACATTTTTTTTTTCTATTTTTATTATAGTTTCGTTTTCTCGTTTCAAAACTTTATTACAGTTGAGCGCTCTCTAAGAATCATGTTTGTGTTCCTGTTACTGGATTATAAAAGGAAAAATAATTACATAACACATCTTATGTTATGTAATTTATTTAAATTGGCAAAACTAATATTTGTCATGACAATTCCAACCATATCAAGGCCATAGCTAAAAATCCATCTAAAATATTATTGAAGTAATTACGTTGTTCTTTGCGGAGTTTCATTATGAAACCTTAATACCTTCCGCAAAACAAACTGTCCTGCTTTGATTAAACCCGCGAAGTTATGTCGTTAGCTTTTATTAAACCGGACAAGAGTTGAAATATGCTAATTAGAAACAATTAAGCGTTTTTTCCCAGAACCCCTTTGAAATAACTGGACAGATGTGTAGGCACACTTTGAGAAAGTTGCATTATTATTACATAGTTTTAGCTTAATCTTTTTGTCAAAATTCATTAGTGAAACGCATATGGCATAAGAATTATACCTCTCCGGGTACGAAATTCTATTGGATTATTATGACATAGAACTTTTTAAGTCATACTTTTTTATTAATAACTTTTTCACTGAAAAATAAACGAATGAAAAAATAATAAATATTTTGTTAGGTACTCCAATTTTGATAAAATGAGGTATGTGTACATGGTCACATACTAACCCTTGAATATGACCACACCTTTCTGTTACACCCTGTATATTTAGGGTACTTAAAAGTTGTAAATTATAAGTTATACCGTTACCTAAACGATGATTTTCTTCTAAGCGACTGATGGATTTTTTCATGTAGTAACTCAATGACGCGGTGGGACCTCGGTGTCATTCCCAAACATCTTTGTGTGATCCACAAATTATTTTTCCGAGTCTGGGTGTACTTTGTGTATGTGAATTCAATTTTTGTAAAGTCCCCTGCGACACAGGGCTGTACTGCGGGAGGTGTCATAAATAAAAACAATGAACCACTCTGATTAAACCTTCTCACAAAATAATCCGCTTATAAGTGATGCCCCAAACAAGTCCCTTATGTAGTAGGTACAAGTATCTCCCTATATTAACAGTGATAACATATTTCCAGCTCAAGGATATATCAAAGCAACTCAACCTAAAAATACATCTTCATAAGAAATCAAGTAACCTAAAGTCCTTTGTAGAAGGATGTATGTTGAATTGTTGAGAATATACGACATACATTTTTATATTATTGTTTGATCTTTAATGTTAAAGGGAGCACATAGGTTTGAGTGCCTGACGCTTGAGTGCCTTCAAATTAAAAAAAATAACTGCTCTTTTCAAATATTTATTTTTTTGTACTTGCTTTTAGATCATGTTACTCATTTGCGTAGTAATGAGATACCTATCGGCGTAACGCCTAATTGCGATTCACATTTTGCAAAACTAAATGTTTTTCAGCTTTACTTTGATAAAAAAACTAAAAGTGGTGTAAAGTTCATCTTAGTAACCTCGACAGCGACAAGTGTCTTTGCGTGTCTGTGATATCGTAGAGGACATACGGGTAGACGGATTTAGATGCAGTTTTTTTTTAAATTAGAAAGCTTGGTTTATCGTAGAAGTTCTATTCATTTACAGACAAGAACAGATCCAAAGAAGGGAGTCATGTAGATCTGGCTGCATCTCTTGACTATGTTTATAGAAAAAATCTTCGTCTCTGAATCGGTCGTTGCCTACAAAAGCTCATAAAATCAAAACTAATTTAGCCATTTTCAAGCCCATTAAGGGGGCCTCTGCGGCGCGTTGGGAGTGTGTCCGACTGCTACGCAAGAAGTCGCGGGTTCGATTCCCACCCAGGATAAAACTTTGTGTGATGAGCACGATGGTTTATACTTTGGCTGGGTGTAATTTATCTTTATTACGAATGTATTTAGAAATACATAAGTTTATTTATCAGTTGTCTGGTGGCCATAGTACAAGCTCTGCTTAGTTTGGAATCAGATGACATTGTGTAAGTTATCTCAAGATATTATTATTATTATTTTTATCAACAGAGCCCCCGTAGAACTTCAAATTAGCAGTCACTATAGCCGAAGCCAGCATGGAAGTTTATTGTTATGCGACTAGAAATCTCTATCTAATATAACAAGTAAACCATATTTAAGTCCAGGCAATAAACATCTACCCTGACAGTTAAAATAAAACAGGCTAGAGGCAGACTGGTCGACACGGGGGCTACTCAAGCGGTGGCCAGTCGCAATCACGGACCGATGCAATTTATATAACAACAGGCCTGAGAGAAAAAGAACGCTCCGTTCGTTCGAAATTCAATTTGCCATGCAGGCCACTCGAGTTTAAGGGTCTAACACATAGTACGATTTGCCTTAAGACTAAAATTTATATATAATAAGGTATATTTTTGCAATTTTTGTTGCTTATCTTCTTCCTATTATAATAGGAAATATGAATGGTTAATGGAATATTATCTAGTATTTACGAGTATAATAAATTCATTTTTTTTATTTTATTCACTTGGATGCAAAACAACACTCGGGATTCTACATGTACATCGCATTCGCAAACAATAGGTAAAGTTGGAGAAAAGAACCTGGCAATCAAAACTAGCGGCCACTCTTTTCAAATTGCCAATTTTACAATGTTTTAATGTTTATAAACTTGATGTGGGGATAAAGTACTGCCACTAGTATACTATACATCATGATAAAGGACTGTTGCAAATATTTTATTAAAAAGTTGGAACCTAAGATAAAATAAAATCAGCCTTAGTACAACATAGTAGGAGCATCTACATACAACAAGGGTAAAAACTATATGTGCTTAAATATTGGCTACAGTACTGGTAACGAATTATCTATACTAATATTATAAAGCGGAAGAGTTTGTTTGTTTGTTTGTTTGTTTGTTTAAACGCGCTAATCTCAGGAACTACTGGTCCGATTTGAAAAAATCTTTTTTTGTTGGATAGCCTATTTATCGAGGAAGGCTATAGGCTATTTAACATCGCGCTACGACTAATAGGACCGCTCCTATTAGTCGTAGCGCGATGTTATAGCGCGATGCAACATTTCTCGTCGCTGCTCCGCAGCAGCGACGAGAAATGTTGCAAAAACGGGAAAAATTTAAGTTGCGCGGGACAGCTAGTTAAATATAAAATATTAATTCTGATATCAAAAGAAAGAAAAGAATGGCCTTTATTCGTCACGCAGAATCTTCACCCACAAAAATAAATATATGTACCTAATTAATAATCCAATTATATATCTATACTAATATTATAAAGCGGAAGAGTTTGTTTGTTTGTTTGTTTGTTTAAACGCGCTAATCTCAGGAACTATTGGTCCGATTTGAAAAATTATTTTTTTGTTGGATAGCCCATTTATCAAGGAAGGCTATAGGTTATATAACATCGCGCTACGACTAATAGGAGCGGAGTAGCGACGTGAAATGTTGCAAAAACGGGGAAAATTTACGCTAACGAAGTTGCGCGGGACAGCTAGTAGTTAATAATACTAATCTTGGGACAACTCACACAACGCCATCTGATCCCAAACTTAGCAGAGCTTGTACTATGGCAACCAGACAACTGAAAAACATACTTATATATTTCTAAATACATACATATTATAGATAAATTACACCCAGACACAGAATAAACCATCATGCTCATCACACAATTTTTTTTCCTGAAAGGTTTTTTCGAGCCTACGACCTCTTGCGTAGCAGTCGGACACACTCCCACCCCGCCACAGAGTTGCATTAACTACTTAGCAGAAATAAAAGTAATATAAAAGTTAACATAAACCATGTAAACAGTTAATAGTATATACCTACATATTCCTAAATCAATCACATGTCATGTTCGACTAAATAACCAGAACGTAACAAATCATGACGCGAAATATCATTGCCATATCACCGGCTTTTCGTTCAACTCATCACGATTCGTAGATGCAATCCGTACACGAGATTCAATTTCCTCTGTGGTGGATTGTATACTGATATATTACCATTACAAGCGCTACGCCACAACTCATGTAAGTTCCTTTAATTCAACATTTGCTAGTACATAAATTGAATTGCCGTGTGGTACCGGCTTAAGAATAGTACCACCCCATCTCTTCCCGTGGGTGTCGTCAAGGCGACTAAGGGATTTCACACCGGAGGACGGGCAGCAGCGTCCTCTGCGTACTTAAAGCCTTACTGCGATCGCCAACCCGCTCGCCAAGCGTGGCGATTATGGCAATTACCCCCAGGATCTACATACCAGTAGGTTCTACTGGGGAGACCCGTGCCCAGCAGTGGGCCATCATAAGGGTTGATATGTAAATTGAATTCATCTTTTTAAAACTCGTAGTATTCAGAATAGAACGAGCGACAATAAATAAATTCACGTTAACTGCAATCACAGAACTAAAAGTTTTCAACAATAAAGTCGCATAACTTTTTGAATTGCACAGTTATTATATCAAGACTATAAAAACTATAGAAACAAAGTGCCAAACAAAATAAAACTATACTTAAAAGGGCCATAAAAATAATTCTAAGAGCACAATGCGCCAAGTTAAAATTAATTCTGTTCTATTAAAGTTTGTGTTAAGTTCTGCGGATGACACACGTCTTGGATATAAATAAAAACTTTTTGTTTTCTACTGTAAGTACGATTGCTTTCTCTATGTTATTGAAATAATGAACAGCTGTGTTCGATGTTAAATTTCTATAGGTTTAAGCTTATGTTGGAAAATAGATTTTTTCTATTGCTTAAGCTTCACGCCTTCTGGGTACATTTTTATAGTAATATAATATCATAAGACTACTCACACAACGCGATTTGATCCCAAACTAAGCAGAGCCTGTACTATGGAAACCAGACAACTGTTAAACATGCTAATATATATTTATAAATGGTTTATCCTGTGTATGGGTGTTATTTATATATAAATATAATATAATTATAGTATATAAGAATTTATAGATAAATAACACCCAGATACAGAATAAACCATCGTGCTCATCTCACAAAGTTTTATCCTGGGTGGGGATCGAACCCACGACCTCCGGCTCAGCAGTCAGAGTCACTAACCACTAAACCAACAGGCCAGTCAATTTTTTCGGTTGACTAGGTAACTTGAATAGTCAAATAGACGATACAGTTTGATATTGTCCCGTTTATTAAATTATTATACGGTGTTCTCGTATCTATTGTGTACGACGCGACGTAACAATCATACACACACATAATCAAGCCCGCATGCCATCTACCCCTCAATAAGGAAGATAAAACAGTTCAAAACAAATTCAATAATTGTTAATTGTAGACAATACTGATTAATTAATTTGAAATTTGGTACACCACTTATCAGGAGACTAGAGGTACGAGTACCTATTATCAATATATTGGTGGCAGCACCTTACCTACATATACAGTTTATATACAAATAAACATTGTAAACATTGGCAATTTCAAAAGAGTGGCCGCGAGTTTTTATTGCCTCTTCTTTTCTCCGGCTTTACCTATTGTTTGCGAACAGGTATTACATGTAAATGTAGAATCGACTTTTCACAAATTTACCTAGTATTTTGCTTTGTCAGTGAATAAAGATTTTAGTGAATATTCAACAATGTGCTATGATTCTATCATAGCAGGTTTTTGGTGGAAAGTCTATCGTAGGTTATGTTATTTTTGTTTCCACCATTCACCCTCCCCAAGATAATGGAGTTTTTTTTTCTTTCATAGATGGTGCATACAATGATGCCGATTGCTCGGTCCATAGCCCTGGGTATGTCTGCCGTGCTGACGCTGGCATATACCGGCCTGGCGCTCGGAGCAAGACAAGATAGTCTGGAGACACACTTCTATCAACAGGTAAAATAGTTTTATTATTCCCTTTCAACTCCTTACAACGTATTGCGTCTCCACAGCAGGCACACAGACCTGGTTGTCGCTTCTAGTTGTAGGTTATGGCCCGCGTAGGCTTTAATTTGCGCGTCTGAATTTTTTTGTTTATATCGAACATGATTTTCTTATGATTACACCTTTTAAACATGTTAGTTTATTACTTAATAGCTGACGCGCGCAACTTCGTCTGCGTCAATTTTCCTCGTTTTTGCAACATTTATCTTTGCTGCTCGGCTCCTATTGGTCGTAGCGTGTTGGTATATAGCCTGTAGTCCTTCTTGATAACTGCAGGGCTATGTAACAGTAAAATGATTTTCAAATTCAGACCAGTATTTCCTGAGATTATCGCGTTCAAACAATCAATGAAACTCTTCAGCTTTATAATATTCGTATAGATAATCGTTGCATCGACGTCGACCCGGGAATGAAAGCATTTCTGCTAGGTAAATATTTACAACTTTAATTTCTTGACGTTTCGACTGGTTGCAACGATCGTGGTATAAGTTGACTCCGCTTTTGAGCAGTGCCGATGAAATAACCACGGCCTCCTTACTGCTCAAGGGGCCGTCACCTCTGGACCACTACTTTTAATGGTCTTAACCTATCATGTCTGTATTTGAAATTTCAATCCAATTGATAATTGAATTCAAATAAATCGACTTTCAGTTAACTGACCCTCTTCATTCACCAAAGTTATAAAGGGTAAAACATGTCGGTTATAATATGACGTGTGTTAGTATACCTAAAGGTTAAGGGTAATAATTTGTTAGGTTAGGTTACATAGATACAAATGCTGCTGACACAAAAAAAAACGAATTTCAAAACAGTTTTGGACTGAAAGTTATCCATTAATACCGAGATGAAACCAGTGTTGAAAGCTTCGATTCCCTCCCGTAAACTATTTTGTATGATTCGCAAAATTTGATTTCTGTGTTATTGTTCTACCTGCTTTCTATTTAATACAAATATTTGTATTTTACCGTGTGGTACAGGCTTAAGAATTTTTCCCACCCCATTTCTTCACGTGGGTGTCGTCAAGGCGACTAAGGAATTTTCCATCGGAGGATGGGCAGCAGCGTCCTATGTGTATTTGAAAGCCTTACTTAGACTGGCCTGTTGGTCTAGTGACTAGTGGTTAGTGACTCTGACTGCTAAGCCAGAGGTCGTGGGTTCGATCCCCACCCAGATTAAAACTTTGTGTGATGAGCACGATGGTTTATTCTGTGCCTCACCCCGTATTATGTATACTATGTATGTATTTAGAAATCTGTAATGTTTATAAGTTGTCTGGTTGCCATAGTTCAGACTCTACCTAGTTTGGGATCGAATGGCGTGGTGAGTGCGTGTTGTCCCAAGTTATTATATTATCTATACAGAGTGATTTTTAATACATTAATAATCACCCGTTCTTGGTTTCTTTACATTACACCAAATAACTTCGTAATATAATAAATTAAATATAAACAAATTAACCCTTCACCACTTACCACCTACTTTTGTCACACAACCATTTACCACATATCTGAGAAACCCCGGAGTAAAACCGATGTTTCTTTGTCAGGTTTAGAGCCTAAACGTCACAATAAACAATGACTTTAGTCCAGTAGAACAGTCTGCAGGTGGTTAAGGTAATAACACCAAAAACAAGTGGTAGGTGATTAAGGATTAATATATTAAATATTTTCCAAAACTGTCAAAGCCGGAGCCACTAGCCGGAGGTTTTTTAGTGTATCAAAAATCAACCTGTATATATAAAATTCTTTGCTGTGACTGACTGATGGATCAACGCACAGCCTAAAGAAATTGTAAGGAAGTATTTCTTCTATAATGTAGGCATACGATAAGAAGGGATTTTTGGAAATTCAACCCCTAAGGGGGTAAAAATAGTGGTTACAAATTTGTATGTACAATTTAGAGTTAGATCTGATACTGATACAGATTTCAGCGTTTTTGAAAAATCAACTTCTAAGGGGATAAAATAGGGGTTTTAAAATTTTTATCAAACTTCAGTTTTAAGGTCAAGTCTTTGAAATTTCTCTTCTTCTCTTCTTTGGCTTTATGATTTAAAATAGAAAAACACGTGTTTTAGCGTTCTTAGAAAATTAACCTCTACGGGGGTATAGTATTATATTATCTGTGACAGGGGTAAAATAGGGATTGCAAGGGTGCATATAAATTTGTCAGTTTTAAATTAAAATCTTAAAAAAATTGGTTTTGTGGGTAAAGAAAGATGTCTTTCAGCGTTTGAACATCAACCCTTAACGGGCTAAGGCCATTGGCACGGGTGATGCTGCGGGAGAGGTTTATCACATTTTATAAATGTGAAAAATAATAATGATAATGTCTGTTACGTTTTCATACTTAAACCGCAGTTAAAGTTGATATAAAGATAATTGGTGTCCCGGAGTAGGACAGACAACATAGCTTTTATCGTGATAATCGACATCACGCCGGCGGAGACCAGGAGAAAGCTAATTATATTATACTAGCTGTACCCCGCGGTGTTACCCGCGGTTTATTAGCCTATGTGTTAATCCAGCAGTCAGCTAATTCCATACCAAATTTTATTAAAATCGCTCCAGCCGTTTAGACGTGAAGAAGTAACAAACATACACACTCACATACTCACAAACTTTCGCCTTTATAATATTAGTGTGATTACTGCAAGCGTGGCGGTTATGGCAATTACCTCCAGGATCCATAATAAGCAGATTCTACCGGGGAGACCCGAGCCCAGCAGTGGGACACCATATGGGTGGATATGTACCTATTTGTATTTTACCCAATAGTATCCAGTCTCCCGTAACATAATAAACTTTAGGCTAGGGTATGCTAAAGATCATGCACGGCTTGTAAGGAAGCTCGCTTGCACCTTGTTATGTACTATAGACAATAACTATACACAGTGATTTTAATTAAACTTATTTTACTCTTCGGCTAACTACCTGATTGCCTAGAAAAAATACCTTTATGATTCTATCAACTATAGAGCTTGAACTTTGTAAAAGACAATGGGTAGGTAACTCGGATCCTATTGTCTCATTCATCTATTCATTTCACTGAAGCGTGGTTTCAAGGTAAAACGTTCTTTTTACAGTCGCAGTGGAAGCGCCTGACAGTTTGAGATAAGCAATAATTCTTCGTTTGCTAATTGTCAGCGTTGCTCGAAATATTACTGCAGGCGCATATAATTTTATTAGTACTCTTGCACATAAGCATTTAGACCCTCATTTCTGTTAAATTATTAACATATCATTATATGTCTCCTGTTTTCAGGGAAGGCTGCTGTTACGTGTAGGTACACTCTATCAATATACATAAATATTCACTATATAAAACTATTTACTTTTTTTTTTTAAGATAATTTACTCGTAATTTCACAGTAGATTACACAGGTTTAGTGCTCGTTGACACAATAAATAAAAAAAGAGATGTCTTATCGACACCTGGTTGGAGCGTATTTCCTTTTGCTATATCTTTTTAGCGTTTGTATTAAATAGTGATTACAAAAAAAAATACGGGAAGAGCATAACATTTTGAAAATTGTAATGTTCTTCATCAAATATTATAAATCAAGATTATAAACATTATTTACGAAAATACAAACTACAAATAACCTATAGGTATAACGCAACTTCCATATTACAGCTTCACATAATTAAATAATAGGTAGATATTTGATCGATTTCAAAATGTTACGCTTTTATTCATCTAGCCTCCAGCCCGCAAACAATTGTAATCGTGCGATAAGGAACTACGTTCCAAAAATATTAGATATCTTAGCTATTGCAATGACGTTTGCAATAAATTAATAATTTTTCTCTTTCCATACTAGGTACCTACCAGAGATTTAGGCATAAAAATATACTTCTACTGGTACGAAGTTCCTTAAGATTTATATGTCTTAGGAGTTTCGGTAAGTGGTTGGGAAGGTATGTTTGCGAACCGGTTTATGGAAAAACTTAAGCTATTGTCGTCGACATAAAATATATTTCGGCTGTGGACAAAAAAAGATAGGAATGTCTGTTACAAAAGTTTGGTCTAGATAGGTAGAAATTTGAAGGAAACATGTAGTGCGAATAAAAACACTACCTTACTTATACACACACAACTCTATAGTTGAATTTTCGTACAATATTTGGAATACATAGGTATTCTAAATATTGTACGAAAATACAACTATAGAGTTGAAGCTAAACTTTACTAATGAACTCCTAATGATAAATGAACTTTTTCAATTGTGAATTGGATATTTATTTTTTTAAAGACGACTCTTGCAGTAGGGTACAAGCCCTGTGTCGCGGGGGACTTTACAAACATACAAGTCACGGACACAAAGTACACCCAGATTCGAAACAACAATTAGTGGATCACACAAAGTGGTGTACCGTGTGGGAATCAAACCCACGTCCTCGTGCGTAAGTTAAGCAATGTCACCACAATGGGTCATAGATGGGTGATCGTTTTCAAAACGCGGCGGTAGCCAAAATCCATTTAAAATATTATTGAAGTAATTACGTTGTTCTTTGCGGAGTTTCATTATGAAACCTTAATACCTTCCGCAAAACAAACTGTCCTTCTTTGATTAAACCCGCGAAGTTATGTCGTTAGCTTTTATTAAACCGGACAAGAGTTGAAATATGCTAATTAGAAACAATTATGCGTTGCCAGAACCACTTTGAAATAACTGGACAGATGTGCAGGTACGCTTTGAGAAATGTTTAAAAACATTGCATTTTGCTTAGGCAAGTTTATGCTATGGTTTCATGGTAGCCTAATAGGCATTGGACTCGAAATCATGTGGTCGCGTTTTCGAATCCTATCCACTATTCTACCGACGTGAACCCACTCCTAATACAAACCATTGAGCTTAGCTGAAGGGGTTAACAGGATTGCTAGTAATGTGGGACCGAATCACACTTTGCTAGTTATCTTTAAAAAAAAATCACAATCCGCCTCGCTATAATCTACTCGAATAACGTAGGAACCCGAAAATCTATTTTCGATCCTATCTCACATATACAAAAGCTAACCTAACTAGGTTAGAATGAGTGTGTGTGAGAGTACACACACTCATTCTACCGGGCCGGCAACAAAACGTTCGACAGACATCTAGTGTCCTTTGAAAACTCTTACACCCTTTTCACACGTTCCGGTTTCAATCCGGTTCGGCTCCGGATACCCGGCGCGAAGTGTATGGTGATGTACGGTAGCTTTCACATATTCATCATCAGCGTCTGTCGGTTCCGGTCGCTATACATTCGCGCCGGACTTACGATCTCGGTTGATCGCTGTAACCGAAATCTGGTAGGAAACCATTCTTTTAAATACATTAAAAGCATATTTTTTTAACAAAATTTATCCCATTACCGAGCGGAAGAAGCTATGGAAATATATATGAAGCCTCAGGCATGAGGTTTGTGTGTCGCATACAAACATTCATTATTATATTGCAAACCGCCATATTTCTCTTTAACGACGTACCTATTTTCCCGGCAGGACCATCTGCTATGTACGTACGGAATATATATCTGACATATATATGGACATTGTTAATCTTTTGTGGTGAGAGAAACAGAACATTTTACCAAAATCACGGACAGCACTTGTGTAATATTTAAAATATACTTTAGACAATGTTTTTGATTTTGAATCTAGTAGAGCTATTAGTACTACTTTTAGCCCGAAAGGTTTTCAGCTTTTTAAGTTTGTATTTTGAGCCTGAGCTCTGGGTCCTTATTCATGATATTTATTCCTTGTCTACGGCAGGCCTGTGCGAACTGTCAAAATCCTGTCATATTGGTAAATAGGGAGGTGTGCTAAGGCGCATGCGCGGCGCGCTCAAAAATGTCCATGCACATACGTGTTGATGCAGTTTTAATCGCAGCTCTTCATTTACCATTGTAACAAGACATTGACCCTGAAAACAAACGCTTAACGCGCGTCGGTAAGTGTTTTGCTGACGCCCGTTTACAAGTTTTTTTCATATTGTTCTGTTGACATGGTAACGCGTGTCACATGTATGATATCGTCAATGCGCGTTAGCGAAACGCGCGTCAAACGCTCGTCATCTGAACGCACATACGTGTTCGGTTAACCACAAAAAAATCTGATTCATAGGCAATACTCAATTTCAATTATTTTTCAAATTAAAATACCAGTCTACCCGAGACCACGGCCGTTGCAATACGGTCGAAACGTCGGGCAAAAAACAAGGTATTTTATCATAAATTATTCATGCGATTAAGATCCGTAGTATATATAATTCTATAATGTGTACAAAGTTTAACAACCTCTAAAAAATTTACTTTCGATCGAGACTTCATTCTACGTTCAAATGAAGTAAGCCTCTAAGTTTTCGTTGACCAACATTGTAACTGGATGTGTTATACCTTATGATACTCATAAGGTGAAGATCGAGGTCCCATAATAGCAAAATATCAACCCTTCTTAGCATACAACCCTAGTATGTATGCATGAGAACCATCTCACTGATTTGACATGTAAAAATCTTTTCAAGTTTGTTTCAGACAGAAAGTTCATACAAAAACTTAATATATTAACATGTTTACATTACATGTTTGTAACTTAACATGTAACAAATTGTTTGTAACTTAACACGTTTACATTTATAGCTATATATAATAATTATATCTATTGCCCTATTATGTGCCCAATGAATATATATTCATATACCTATTTTGAATCATACTTATCAGCAATGACGTTCAGTATATAATGTGACTGTTTTTTTTGAAATAATGTCTTAATAGTCCTCCACAGTCGGGTAAAAAAATTACTTTGTTTTACGACATTTTGGAACAACTGGCAACATGGTACTTACAGCTGATAATGAATGCATGTACTTGAAAATAAAGTTAAATCCAAGATATGAATTAGCGTGAAAATATTAATAAATGAAACAATCAAATTTATAAAACAAAAAGTTTCAAATGCCGATCAAAGCAATGGCGTACAGTCACGAAATTTTAAGTAACTAACCATGGTTAAAATAAATCATTTTACGTAGCATTTTTATTAGATTTAGATATCTAAATTGTTTATTTATAGGTATTAGGTTGTCAGGGCTTCTTAAGTACCTATTATAAAGGCAATAGCATATTTTTGTGAGTGTTAGAAATTAAATAAAAAACATCAACGGGTCAATTCACGTATTTAAATCAGCGCAGTTGTAGTTTAGTTGCAGTTAAGTTTCGATTAAAACGGTCATTTTCGTATTCTTGTAATTTTGGGATCTATCTTAAAACACTTGCGCACCGTACTAGAATGTCGATAATGCGCTCTCGAGACGCATACTTGACGCAAGCATAATTTGAGATCGATCCCCCCAAAGTTACAAAAATACAAAAATGGCTGTTTTAATCGAAACTTAACTGCAGCTGAACTGCAACTGCACTGCTATAAATAGGTGAATTGACACCCAGATCGTTAAAATCCAAGTAATGATTTCAGAGCAATGATAAAAGCTAAGTGGGGATACAATAATAATAGCTATATGAAAAAAAAAAATATCTATGGTAGGTACTCACTTCCTGTAAAATTACTGTCAACTTGTCACACTTCCCGGAAGCCTCTTAAACAAAAAATATTTTCTCTAACATAATACGGACAAAACCAAGGGCAACATCTAGTAATTTTATTAGCGTCAAGCCAAGGCTGTACTCGTTTATGAAAACAAATATTTTCTGCAGTTATTGCCTCCTGGCACGAACGTCTTGGGGTAAAACTAGCTTTTATTTAGGAGAAACAATATTCAGGATTATATTTAACGGTTTTATTGGACTTACTAGGACCATAAGCATAGCGAATTCTTATATGGGTGGTGTTTTGGTCCCCTTATGGCGACTCCTGTTTGAAATCAACGTGGACGGTTTCTTATCCTATTAACGTCTGGTCTCAATAATCTAACTATCGACGGATTTGGCTACTAGAGAGTAGACATTTGACATAAGCTCCACACAAAATATGTCAAAATTCTACCTCTAGTAGCCAAATCCATCGATAGGTAGATTATTGAGATCGACCGTTAGTGCGCTATTGTTCAAAATTATATGGAAAGAGTTTAAAAAAATGAACTGTTAAGCTATATTTTGGTTAACAAAACTTGGTTCTTATCGTCATAGCACAATAATATTGAAACAAGATAAACTTAAATCATGCAGTCGGAGGCATTTTAGTAAGTGGGACTCATGAATGCTTCCGACTGCATGAAAACAGTTTATCTTGTTTGAGTAGTCGGAATTTTTGATTTCAAAAAAATATTTTTTTATTTAATAGTTTTTAGTACTCAGTTGAAAGGCGTAACGTAACGTAAAACTTAAACCGAAAATTTAAGTGAAAATAGTTGATAACAAACTTTAAATCGCTATTCAACCTAAACGGGTATTTTGTATTAAAATGATTTAAGAAACCTCATCATGATTTTAAAATATAGCACACTTAACATAGTTTGTTTACTTTGTTTTTTTTCTCTATCACAATATGGCGTCTGGCTGTCGCCATTTTGAATTTCGATTGCTGTCCTGTCTTTAGTGAAGATCGCAAGATTATTACGAATCAATTGACGTATGAATCAGCAAAATCAGTCGACGCGTTTGGTCTTTATAGTGCCACAAAGGAACGCTCATCCAAATATACGCGTTAAACGCTATATATCCTAAACGGTTATTTTAAGTGAAAAATGATTTAGAAAAACTCATCATGATTTTATAATATCTACACGATGATACCCCACATGACACAGTTGGTTGACTTAATTTTTTTTCTCAATGACAATGAGGCGTCTGGCTGTCGCTATTTTGAATTTTAAATGCTGTCATGTCTTTCGTGACGATCACAAGTATAATACGCATCGATTGACGTATGAATCATCAAAATCGGTCAACGCGTTTGGTCTTTAAGTGCCACAAAGGAACACACATACATACATACACGTTAAACACATATCCCTCCGCAGTAGGGTAAAAATAAGTAAGCATATATAGGTACACTTCAAATATATTAGGTAGGTACTCTCGTTTTGACACAGTGTGGTAAATCTATACTAATATAAAAAAGCTGAAGAGTTTGTTTGTTTAACGCGATAATCTCAAGAACTACAGGTTCGAATTGAAAAATTATTTTACTGTTGCATAGCTCATTTATCGAGGAAGGCTATAGGCTATAAATCATCACGCTACAAACAATGGGAGTGGAACAGCAATGAAAAATGTTGCAAAAACGGAGAAAATTTACGCAGACGAAGTAGCGGGTCAGCTAGTAAATAAATATTACTCCGCTTGTAATTTTATTTGATCAGATTGGTACAATAAAGTCTACTACTAAATATACGAAGATAATTCTTGCTTTAAACTTTCTTATTATCTAATATCTACTTATTCTTCTACAGCTCATCTGCGAGTTGACACTGCTAATCTCAGCGAGTGGCATCGGCATCTACTACCGGGCCCTGACTGAGAGGGCTCACAGGAACACGTTCGCTGGCACCAGGACCTGCCTCGAACAGAGAGTCAAACTGGAGTGCGAGAGCGAGCAGCAGGAGAGACTGTTACTCTCTGTTATACCGGCGTATATTGCCGCGGAGGTAAGTGTTAGTGGAAACTATTTACAGGTCTCTTTCGGTTTAAAGCTGTAACAGATTTGTTAGGTGTCGTTTAAAAATTTAGACTTAAAAATAATTGGTCTTACATAATTGTTGATTTAGCTATCTAATTAAATTCAGTATTTAGGAAGGAAAATCTCGTCAAATGTAGATAATGGTGATTTTGCAGCATCTTGGATTCTCCGACCCAAATATAACAGAGTAGTTAGTAATTTTATAAAAAACTAGATGACCTGCGCAACTTCGTATGCGTCAATTTTCCCCGTTTTTGCAACATTTTTCATTGCTGCTCCGCTCCTATTAGTCGTAGTATGATGTTATATAGCCTATAGCTTTCCTCGATAAATGGGCTACCCAACATAAACATATTTTTTCAATTCGGACCAGTAGTTCCTGAGATTATCGCGTTCAAACAAACAAACGAACAAACTCTTCAGCTTTATAATATTAGTATAGATTAACCCTTACCAGATTGCTAAATGTATGAATCGTAATATAATACATATCAACCCATATGATGGCCCACTGCTGGGCACGGGTCTGCCCAGTAGATCCTACTAGTATGTAGATCCTGGGGGTAATTGCCATAATCACCACGCTTGGCGAGCGGGTTGGTGATCGCAGTACGGCTTTAATTACGCAGAGGACGCTGCTGCCCGTCCTCCGGTGTGAAATCCCTTAGTCGCCTTGACGACACCCACGGGAAGAGATGGGGTGGTACTATTCTTAAGCCGGCACCACACGGCAATAATATAATAAAGCAAGGATACGAAACAAGTTTTCAAGTGCATATCTAATCAAATTTCTTTTCCATTTTAGCCATCAATTTCCTAAATATCTCTAGGCCTCTAAGAATTTTTACAGAATTTATTATACTATACCACCGACAAAACTCTTAGGAAACCTCATTTAGATTTATAGGACACAGTGTAGCAGGTGGAAAAATCTGAAGAACTCAACTTCATTGATGCTCAGTTGTGTGGAAACGCAAATCTATCGATTACCGATAGCCACGACTTTACAGGTTCCCCAGATTAGAGTAGGTAGGTACCTATATGTCGTACTTAGGTAAAAGATTTTTTGAGAATGTGAGTGAATATTTTGAAATAGTAGACCGTATGATGGATGGACTTAACTATAGTTGTGAAAGAGAGGCAAAACACCATGATAAACATAAAAAGATGAATGTTTTTTAAAGGCCATGAGATGCCGACATTAGTTTTTTTTATTCTACGAAGTGAGGAGACGAGCAGGTCGTGCGCCTATTGGTCGCAGTATCAGTGACAGCTAAATCCTTGTTTGGCAAAGATCTGAATGTCACTGCACCGCGATCCTCATTTGAAACATTATTTGCCCAGTAATTACACTTGCTACAGTGCCCTTCCACCGAAACACAGTGATTTGTAACATTACTATTCCTGGACTGGAAGAATTACTGACACAGTTATCATACCTTAATTTACGATAACGTACTATGCAGTAGGGAAGAATGCTTCTCTCGAGTTAAAATGCTGAATGATTTTTCGTCTAGTAAAACATACCCAGAATGGTCTGACACCAGATAAACCTAGTCATGCGCTAACATAATTATACATTTTAGAAATATTTTTTTTTATGGGCCATTCAAAAATAATATTCTTTTTCCGACCGTATGTAGTCTCTAAGTTATTTTTTAGATTGACTAATAATATCTGTGTAGATGTAAGCTTCACAATGTGCTAATAAACCTTTACGAGTATTAGGTTAGCCTAAAACCATTTAACATTTTCCTTTCGACGTAAATCTTTCCTCAGTTTTTCAGACCATAGGCCGAAGATGTTTTACGGGTTATTTCGGGAAAATGAGGTGTAAAAATAATGTAGCTATTGTTGACCGTAGTAAAAATAAGCGGGGTGAAAGGTAACGCTGATGGAATATTTTTAGGGCTCAACATATCTATTGAAAGTGGGTGCTTTACGAGGTAAGGGTTTTTCAGGCCCTGCCATATTTTCCGGAGGTATCTGAATGACTCAATTTATGGTGAGTATACCTTTAACCCTGTTTTTCTATTGGGTAATTGAATCTTAACATTACTTGGATTTGGGTTTTGGTGGCAAACTAGATATTGATAATAATTTGAAAGTATTCTTGGGTCTTGGACTTATTTTTTTTTTTTTAATGAAATAATTGTATTAACTAAGTAATTGGCAAGGAAATAACCAAAAAAACTGTATATTAGAAAGTCAAATCAAGGGTTAGTCACAGACCTTGCATCAAAGTATGTCTGTCTGCCCAGTCAAAGTACTTTCATTTGCAATTTTCAAACTTTATCAATGTTATGGAGACATAATTTGTATTTGGATTGACTAGATTTAGGGTCCTTATTCACGTTCTCTTTTTTCGTGTCCGAGGCAAGCCCATGAGAACTGTCAAAATCTTATTGTAATAGTAAATAAAGAGCTGCGCTTTAAAATGCATCAACACGCATGCGCGGCGGACTTCTTTGAGCGCACCACGCCATTTCGCACGAACTTGTCACGACACCAAAATAAAGATCGTTAGTAAGGACCCAATAGTAAAGATTATGTATATTGCCTATCCAACATTTATTGTTAAACTTATGACGTGTTTTAAGTATTCATGAACATCATAAAGGTCATAAATATTGATAAACTTTCACGATTTGTACACATTATAAAATCTAAATTAATATTGTAAAGCTTGTTGTTGTGTTTATTTTTTGAACGTGGTAATCTCAGGAATTCATCAGGATCCGAATTGAAAAAAAAACACTTTTTGATAGCCCATTTATCGAGGAAGGCTATAGGCTATATAACATCACGCTACGACCAATAGGAGCGGAGCAGCAATGAGAAATGTTGCAAAAACGGGGAAAATTTAAGCAGATTGCGCGGGACAGCTAGTTATATATATGTCGAAGCGTCAGGGTGGCCTTGTGAGCGGCTCAGAATTTGAGTTAACATTATGGTAAATGGTTATCAATCATATGAACGCGGATACCTCAAGCAAGGTAAAGTTCGCCAACTGTTCTAATCATTTTGATTACAGAAATGCCACTGCATCACTGTCCCTATAACCACACTAAGACTTTGCACACACGACTATAAAAATAGCGACGCCTATCGGTAAACGTGTTGTCGCTACGACCGCTCGATTAAGTCTGCCGGATTAGACTCACTGCCCCACTATCGGCACTTCAAATGTAAACGTCAAACTAAAGTCACGCCATCTTGCGTCGGCCATGTTTAAATGAGTCAATAGACTTGCTTTTTAATCAAAAGAGTTACTAGGTCAACGGAAATCAATTAGCGTTTTAATAATTCTCCGATATATAGATACATTATATATAGACGACGGGTCTTAATCGCGTGAATAACGTAAGTGTATACACCGCCGAACAAACATTACACGCAAGTGGAGTGCAGATGTCCTTAGTGTTGTGTGTCAAAGTAACGACAGTTTCGTGATAGCGAGTGATAAAAATCAAGCAAGGGTAGTTTCCGAAACTCGCGCTTCACGGAGGCGACGCTGAGTTGGACCAGTCTACCCGTGACCACGGTCGTTGCAATACGAAACGTCGGACAATAAACAAGGTATTTTACCTTAAATTATTCACGCGATTAAAAGCCGTAATATATATAATTTTATGATCATAAAGGTCATAGGTAGGTCACCTGAGAGAATTTTAGATTTGGAAAACGTAAATTTATATAAACACAGTTTATTTGTTTAACATATCCTCTGTTTCTTAGTACGCCTCTGTTTAACATTTGAAGAGCTTGGCATGATTGAAATTTATGCCCACACTTTTTGGAATAAGAAAAGCAAAGAACTACCCACGTATAAATCTTTTAATCGTCATTAGGTACATTACAAACAAAGTGATACTCAAACATACATATATTATATATACATATATTAACTGTAATATTAATCTGTAACTAAACGCAGTTTGATAAATATACAGTGTCGTTTACACTGTATATTTATCAAACTGCTTATTTCCAACAACTATAGTCTATTTACGTGGGGCTTAGAGTTTAAGTTTCTGGATTTTGCCACTTACAATAAATTAATGTCAAAACAATTATAGAATTCGAAAATGGAACTTGAAAACCTTGGGAACATGTTACTTTTTAATTTGCAAGATTGTCATTTGTTTTTTCATTGTGGCGTCCTTTCGAAAATTATGTGTCGCTTTAAAATTGAATTTAACTCGTGAACGTTTTCGTTCAATGGTTTTTTTATGATTTGCGTTGTGGCTTAAGTCAACAAAAGAGTTGCCAGAGACTTCAATTGGCACTTGATGATGAAGCACCATGTTGCAGCTCTCTGTATTCGTCGTTTGGAGAATTGATCATCTCCATAACAAGGTACGTGAACGTCGGCTGGCGACTGCGGTTGCAGGCTCTAATATTGATACCCTACAACTTATTGAAATTGAAAAAAAAAATACTTGCCAGCAAATTCGTGCTTTGTTGGAATGAGCCAATTGCTAAACATTTTATATGTGCATCTAAAGGTTGACGGGGTTCCAGAAACGACTGCGTGTACAGTGGTGCCGTAAAATTATAAAAAAAATGTGTGGCACTCGGGGACTGCCGCGTTAAAGCTATTGCATAGCATAAAAATATATTTTATTTTTAATTTCTTTTTTCCATTACATTTCGGAGCAGATCGTCTCGATCCGTGCGAGCTTCGTACAGTCGTACCATATACATATACGTTAATCGAACGCTCGGCCGAGCTACATGGTAGGCGGACATGTGTTATATATAATATCATGACAATTGACAAAACCTGGGTATACTGCTTTGAACCCGAAAGAAAAAGCCAGTCGGCAGAGTGGGTGATTCTTTTTGAAGAATTGCCGACGAAAGTAATGAAAAGTCGCATTGGTGAAAAATTGTTGTTTCTTTTTATGGCAAATTAGAACACTACTCTGTAGTTTCACTTAACGATCAAAGGACAGTGACTGCAGATTGGTCGTCAACACTTGCTTGCCCAGAGTCTTAGAAAAAGTTCTCGAGAAGCGTCATCGAAGCAATGTCCTCTTTCTTCACGATAACGTATTCTTACACTCCGCTAAAGTAACAGACACCTATTTGAATCGACGAATCGGCTTTAAATGTGGAACTGATGACAGAACTGCGACTTCTTTTTGTTTCCAAAAATTAAAGACAAACTTAGAGACACGCGTTTTAAAAGCCCTGAATCGGCTGTAAATGCTTTCCATGAAGCCGTTGAAGAGGTTCCTAAGAAAGACTGGTCCAACTGCTTTATATAATGGTTACAGCGAATGCAGAAATGCATTAATTGCGAGGGAATATACTTTGAAAAACAATATTATGTATCGTAAGTCTTATTTATCAGAATCTAGAAACTTTCAGTACACCTTAAGTACCAAAAATCAACCTTGACTTTTCATAATTCTTCAAAGAAATAACTTTGTTGTTTTGTGAAATGTAATTATTCTTAAAGAAAAAATATAATGAAGACCATTATCCTTTGTGAATGAATAATCCAATATTCGTTTACATTATACGATACGTTACGTCAAGAAAATGAACACTATGTGCTGTTAACTACTTTTGGGTACAAGTTTTAAAGCTTAGGTTATACTACAATATTATTCAAGAGATGCATTTTGAGAGATTTTTTTTTTTTAAGTCCAGTTCCAGGAATCGAACCCGAGACTTCCGTATGCCAAACCGAGGCCGGAATCGGACCACCTATCTATATGTTACTATAATAGACCTCAAATTTCTCTATCCTTTCATGCTCGTGATTTGGGCCCTCGCATGCGCCATCTACCCGGTAGTTAAAGAACTATCACGGCTTTTGTTATTGCTTCGTTACAAAGAGCATATTATATTAATTTTTAAAGGCAGTTACACAATAATTGCAAATACAAATACAATAATTGCATTTTTGAAAGATGATTTTCTGGGTTTGGACTTAAAGTTTTTCTATCTTTCAAAAATGCAATTATTGTATTTGTAAAGTAATTGGCAAGAAATGCCTATAAAAAGTACTATAATTATTCAAGAGTGTTTGTATCTAATTTTCGAATGAACTAAAATATTTTGAGATTTTCAATTATTGTTCAAGTAAAAAGTAATTAATAAAAACATTTGCATCATGAGAGGGACAGCATATTAACAGAAGAAGCTTTGTTTATTGAGACAAAAGACATGCCACCATCAAAGGCACAATAACTAGTCTTACATTATCCGCTGCTGAAGATAAAAGAAAACTCTTTACTCTGTAGTTATCAGTGGGGGGGAGGGGTCCTTAGAACATTACTTTCCGTTTCTCTTTGGATTGTAGTTAGGTACTTAGTATTATAGGTCCCTGGTACCCTGTCCAGCAAGATATATTTTTGTATCGGGTTACTTAGAGAAGCCTTCGCCTCTGGTAGTTATATTATATACTGCTCGCGGCTGAAATTATAACACGCTTTTCTGTTACATGTTTTACATTGCTGAAAAAGTTTAACTGATAATAATTTGAAAAGCATTCAGTATAAATAAATGGCACGAGCGCATTGCTTAATGTCACGAATTTTAAACTACATGAAATTTAGTTGTTCGATTCATTAATTTTCAATTCATTTAACTATGCATTGCAATCATTCTTGAAATACAATTCTGTCCGTAAATATAAACTATGCTGGTTATGTAGTGCATGTTATGTTTACAACATAATATACATTTTTGTCGTGTCGTATTCAACAATGTACTAGGTTTTGACTTCGTGCTTGGCATTAAAAGCAGGGGACGGTTGTTTTGTCACCAGACGGCAGTATTTAGGTTGTCCTGACAATGTCTCCATTTTCAAATTTTGTATTTGTTTTAGGGCAGCAAACAAACCTCTGTCTACTTGTTATCCGTCGCTGTAATTTTACGTCTACGACATGTATCTTTTATACAAATAAATAAAATTGAAGTATCTGTTCGTAATGTCAAAATAACAGTATTTTTACTAAATGCATATGAAAATATATATGGTATGTACTTATAACAAAATACCATTTTTTTGTTGTACGTCTGTCGTTCAGGGAAAACTCGGAAACCGCTGAACAGAATTTGACGGATCCTTCACTGCCATACAGCTGAGGATGTAAGGAGTAGCTTAAGCTACTTTTTATCATCACGCTAACGTCTACGGGAGAGAGCGGCACTACAAATACAACGGAATAAGTTGAGGGCACAGCTATAATCTATATTAATCTAAACCTATAAAGCTGAAGAGTTTGTTTATTTGTTTGAATTGAAAAAATATTTTAGTGTCGGATAGCCCATTTATCAAGGCTATATAACATCACGCTATGACCATTAGGAGCGGAGCATTAATAAAAAATGTTGCAAAAACGGGCGAAAATTGACGCAGATGAAGTTGCGCGGCTCAACTCATACTAGTTGAGCCGCGCAACTTCATCTGCGTCAATTTTCGCCCGTTTTTGCAACATTTTTCTTTAACAATAATAATCAGTGACTAGTGAGTTGACTAGTGAGACAAATTTCAATCTCCAAAAGCAAACAGTGTAATAATCTGACCTCTTATTTCAGAAAAAATAATCTAGTACCTACTTCTTGATGACCGTTATTAATATCAAAAACAACATCAAGTTGCCTAATGCGATATATTGTAGGTGGAAGTAGTTCCTTATTTGGAGTACTTGCTGCAAGTTTATAGAATCTAGTGTGACTACTTATCTAAAAAATATGTTAATTTTAAGAAATTAAGACCCATTTAAAGATGTTTAAATACCTATTTCCTATTGACACCGTTTCTCTTAATGTGATTTGGTAGGTATATTATCCTATTGCTAATTCAGTTTTGTTATAAACTACTAACACTAACCTCATTCTTATATATAAGTGGTTCCCAACCTTTTCTTAAACAAGGACTATTTTTTGGTTTTTTGTATGTTCGCTGGGACCGGGTTCGCTTACTTTTAGTTCTATGTTGTTCGCAAGGACCACCTTGTCTTTATTATTTAAAGATTTCTCTACACTAAATCAATTCGAAAATAAATTTCAACCAAGAACTCAATGTAACTTACTAGCTACATTATTTTAATAGAAAACATACTATTTTATTAAAGTAATTAAATAAATTTTGAATCATTACGATTTTTGCGCTTATGCACGCGAAATTTGAAATTATTCGAGGACCATTTTCTCATTCCTGCGGACCACTGGTGATCTGCGGACCACTGGTTGGGAACCACAGTTATAAACCAATGTAGATAACTACATTAGGAGAAGCCTATGTCCAGCAGCGATATATATAGAGAGATAAATATTCATCATCGTCATTAGCCCGTTTTGTTCATACAGCCTGATGATGATGACGAATATATGGCAGAACATAGTGAAAAGAATTTTTGAATAGAAACAAGAACTACATACCTACCACTATATTTATGATACCATTCCTTAGAACAGCATTACTTTCGGTTTCCCTTTGGATTGTAGTTACTTAGTATTATAGGTACAAAGAACCATGTCCAGCAAGATATATTTTTGTATCGGGTTACCTTAGAAAAAAAATAACCCTTCGCCCTTGCAACACAACATAATCATGATATCCTTATTTTAATTGTCTATGAACATAGGATCTAGAGCATGCCGATTTTCTATTTTGTGGCTATATTATTTTAACATTTTTAGTTAGGATACTCTTTTAACAAATGACAAAAAGAGCTTGGGCATCTGGTTGCGTTTTGATTCCGCGGATTTGATCACATAAGTAAGGATTATATACTACTGACCCACAATTGCACTAAACCACAATGTGTTCCTCAATTTTGTATTTTTCTTCATTTTATTAAAAGTTTTCTCTATCTACTTTGGGGGAAATCCCCTTCGGATAAATTTCGCAGTTTAAGTCAATCTTATTTAAGGTTTTAGATGTATCAAAAGCCATATTTTCTTCAGCTTTGTACGAGAAATATCATAAATAAAACTATATTCGTGACAAAGTTCACACTGTGAAAGCAAACATGGCGCTTTATTTGCCATGTCAATATACATTATACTCTCTATATTCTACAAATGGGCTAGGGCAGTGGTGGCTAACCAATGCTACTCGTGCTACCTGATGCCCCTTAATGTAATTCGATCGATTCGAGGATTTTGAAGAGTTGTGACTCAGTAGCAACCGAGCAGGTCAAGCAACGTTATCACTGTGAGTCCATTTCAGTGGTGCAATATCACATACCTCCGAGCCGCGAAAACCGTCGGTCTGGCGCCTGATCTCTCTCCAGTAGCGTTGGATTGCTTTGGTATAAACAGAATAGAGAGTTGTGTCTGCGCACATATTTGTACACTATAAATCTCCTGTGTAGTTACCTATTTTTTAATGAGCAAGGAGACCATTCGGGTTGAAAAGATGGCAAGTACCTGTCCCAAAAGGTTCGCCATCCCTGCCCTAATGAAATATTCCAGTTAGCACATCTTACTCATGTTATCATATTTACTTAGATTATTCATACTACCTAATTACTTTACTAACTAGAGCACGGGATCTTTACCAGACATCAAATAATTACTCATTTGTCAGTGCGTATTGTATTTGTTTTATGTATCATTGCAACTTTAAGCTTTATGTATTTTTTTT
Source organism: Herminia tarsipennalis (assembly GCA_945859575.2). NCBI lineage: Eukaryota > Metazoa > Arthropoda > Insecta > Lepidoptera > Erebidae > Herminia > Herminia tarsipennalis. Next base: position 21,231,264 of record OX243850.2, read on the forward strand.
AGTAAATAAAAATATTCTAAAAATGTATAAGGTACTTAATGCAGTAAGGAACATCATATGATAATGAAGTATATGATTTAAACATGTATATAAGCTTTAATTTTTTTTTCAAACTTCGTTCTCATAAAACATATCTATAAAGAGGCCCAACTCGCAGGGTAGAAAATTTGAGGTCTAGTAACATATTCCAGATAGGTGGTTCGATTCCGGCCCCGGTTTGGCATACGGAAGTCTCGAGTTCGATTACTGGGTCTGGACTTCATTATTGTATACCCATAAATAGCTTTAGTCCGTGATTTCGCTACTACTTATTGTTTATTATAGCCATAAAAAGTATTTTGTTGTTCATGTTTCAAATTACCTTCATACCAAACAATATCTGGAAAATGATAGACCACGCTTTATAGACTACTAGCTGTGCCCCGCGGTGTTATCCGCGTTTTATTGTTGTTCCAACCTATCTGTTCTCCAGGTGTCAGCTAACTCCATACCAATTTTTATTAAAATCGCTCCAGCCGTTTAGACGTGAAGAAGTAACAAAAATACATACTCACACACTCACAAACTTTCGCCTTTATAATATTAGTGTGATTTCTTTAAGGCGTTGTTATCACTTTCTTGAAAACAATAACCTTGTAGGTAGTAAGCCCTTTTGCAGTTGCAAATGACATCGTAAACAAAACTGCCCTATTTGTAGTACACTTTATGTAAACAGGCAAGGTAAATACAGACATAATTTAATCTGAATAAGTGCATCCGTAGTGTAATTACTGTATTATTTTGTTACCCAATATTTGTAATTTTACCGGATTAAAATTTTCAGGAAAAAAATCCGCGTCTGTCCGTCAGGGCATTCGATTTATTACAACTCCTCTACGCACTTCGGTACGGTTTTAAGGAAGGAATTATACATCTTCTCTTAGTATTTTAATATTGTAAAGTGCCAGTCTGTCTGTCCCCAGGTTAGCTCAGAAACCCTTAGTAGGTACTAAAAAGCTGTAATTTGGCATGGATATACATATTACTGAAGCCAACAAAGTGGTAGAATAAAATATGGAAAAAAAATCAGGTACCACCCCTACACGTAAAGTGGGGATGTGATTTATTTTTCTTTCCTACCCCATCGTTAGATAGTTCTTGAAAAAAAAATTAGGGGTTATGAACATTACTTTTCGATTTAGAGATCCGTTTGTGAAATATTAAGTCTTAAAGTGCATTTTTTTGCTAGAGTCAAGTGTCCCTGCCAGCTAAATGGTTATTTTAAGAGATGTGAAAAAAATCAGGGTAATAGTATATATAATTAAATTAAAAGGAAAACTATCACATCTAAGTAGGCTAAGCAAGCTAGGCGTTAGAAGTAACAAAATGTTCGTACAAATTCCATTGAAAAAGCGCTGTTTGTAGTATGAAACAAAAACAACAGAAAACCCAATTTTTATACTTACCGCATTATTGTGCTGCATGACATGCACTTGACCGTTTTTTTCATGTATTTGACCGGGATTTACGCAACGTTTTGTGATTAATTTCGATTATTATGTAAATGCAATTTTAAAGGTAATACTCTAATATAAATACCTATTGTCACAAATTTCTTCAAAGTCTTAAGTATAATGGTAGATAGCTTTATATCCGTTTTACTAGCGATGTCATAAATTAAAACCGGGCAAGAGCATGTCGCACCACGCTCAGTGTAGGGTTCCGGAGCCATAGCCGTATGAAAAAAAAACAATTTGAAATTAGAAACCTTAAATAGTTTTTAAAAAACCTGCCGACTGATGTGCCACACGTTGATAGTTGTTAAAAAAAACAGCTTCTATTACATGTATGGAGTGCCCCCACTAAAAATCGAAAAGCTAACAATCTAAGTAGCGTCTACTACAAGACATCTTTTCACCAAATTTTATTAATATTTATTGTGTAGCCTTTGAGTAAAACGCCTGTGACATACGAACGGATAGACAGATAGACAGACGGACATGACGAAACTATAAAGGTTCCGTTTTTGTCATTTTGGCTACGGAACCCTAAAAAGCTCACCTAGAATCGCCACTGTTCAGTTTATAGAAATAAGTTCAACCTACTACTATTGATTCTTTATCGAGTTACAGTTAAAATTTTCGGATTTCAAGTATAAAGCTCAAACCCGTGAGGTAACATTTTACGAGGGCAAAAGCTGACTGTCTCCGAAGTTGAAATGAGTTTGAAGTCTCACAGGTAAATGCAAAGTATCTTCAACGTACTGATTCATGAGCTATCCATCAGTGACAGTTGTATTGTTGAAGTTAGAAGATAAAGTACTTAGTTTTCTATATTTAGCTTGCACTTTCCCCGTATTCGTTCTATGTATATATGAGAAACATGTTATCTTACGTTTCTTATTTGACTAATCAAAATGGTGTGACTTTCTTTTAAGAAACGTTTACATTAATGTAGACAAATTAAAGTTAAATGCAATTAACTTGGCTTTATAGGTTTAATGAATAACGGTCGGTCTCAATAATCTAACTGTCGAAGGAGTGGCTATTAGAGCTACATATCTGACATAAGCTCCATACAAAATATAGCAAAATTCTACCTCTAGTAGCCATATCCATCGATAGATAAATTATTGAGGCCGGCTGTAAGGTGTTAAATAAAAAATGCGGTTTATAAAATATTTATCAATAGGTATATTTTATCTTACACATTGATAACTTAGGAACTAAACATTATTCTAAGATTAAGGCTACATCAGTCACAATTGGTCACGATTCGCGAAATCAAGGAACTATTCTGCGTTTCTATACAATAAATATATAGAATCAGAGTAGACTAACAAATACACGTTCATTACAGCAGCCATTACAATCTTATGAGATCGCGAATACTCCCAACAGCTTAACATAATCGAAGCTTATCTTCTTTTAATACAAATGATTCTATTATACTTAAATGCAATTTAATCGGAATGATATTGCGAACTAAACAATTAGTAGCACATTGAGCACTGAACGTTTTATTATGATGTCTGTATTCTCACACACTCGTATTTCTTAGCATCAACCTTTACTACATCAACGAGCAAAGCGATGCTACCAGCGATTGGAAAACATCCATCTTTATCATTCTTTGGAACTCAGGACTCGGCGTAATCTTTTCTTAGTAGATCCGAATCCGACTTTCCAATATTTACATGGATGGTAATAGATTCGTCGTTCTCAGACTTCATGACGACATCGTTCCATTGTACTTCTGCCTTTTTACCATAAGCTTCGTTCTCTATAAGAATAGCTGACTTAGTACATAACGCTTTGCTCTGGAATTCAACCACAGCACAGTAATCACTCTTCTTCGTTTCTGATTTCGTATCAGCGATGTACCCAAGTTTTCTCCTCATGATTTCTACTCTTACGTGATAATTGTAGATGCAAACTTTGATAATGAAAGCACTCTTTTGATGTAAAAGGATTATCTTGTACTTGGTTCTGCAGCAAGCTGTTTTCTTCAACTTTGTTTGAAAGTTTTCGATCAGTATTTTGATCTTTTGTGAGTATACTGCAATTATGCTGTGGTTGGTTTGCAGATGTGAGGACAGTTCCTCGAAGGGTACGGAGCAGCAATTGGCTGTGATTGGGCAAATCATTGTGTCGAATTTGCAGTCTTCTTCGTGTTTGACTCTTGTGATCGCTGTCAGAAGCTCTGTGCATCCGCGTCTGTAAACAAATGAAATTCATGTTACTACTACAATTTGATTTGCTTTTGATTAAAGGACAAAATCCGTTGACTGATGTTTGAGTTTTATATTATGCGCAGATTTGCATTCAATTATTTAAATGTCAATAACATTAAAGATTTATTCATTATTGTCATATTATGCAAATTAAGGATTTGCAATAAATTAGTTTCATATTTAAAAGAGGTGTTCAAGAACAACAGCTAGTCAAGTTTATTTGATAACTTAAATTTTCCGTGTTGTTGTTTTTAGAAACATTCTCGGTCATCTATAAATAGAACGTCTTGCCTTTAATTTAGAATTGCAATTATTCTAATCTATTCTTGTTTACCTACAGGAAAACCCACGTTTTAACATACGTTGACGTCAATAACTCCTAGTACCTTAAAAATAACCATTTATTTTGTCGATTTACGTAAACTACTATTAAAAAAAAAAATGTGAGTCTGTCTGTTTCTTATATTTTCATTCAAGACTAAACGAATCGTAATAAAGTTTGGCAATGATATTCTGGGAAAGGACATAATAATGATTCTTCTTTTTATCGCAACAGCCGACATCTAAACGCAGGCAGGGAAAACCTATACTAAAAACTAGACGTAGTTGCTAATTTCCATCGTTCTTCTAAAGTTATTGTAAACTAACGTAACAATGGGTGCAATACAATGGATGAAACATACTATGTAATAATGAATTACAGAGATGCTGTTCATAATACTTACGTGTCATTATCATATTAAGTGTTCTTGAATATAATGATCATAACCGACTTAACAGTTACATAGATTTAATATCCATTAGAATAATTTTATGAAAAATCTTTGTTACTAACTAATGGTCAAAGACCTAACCGAGATAAACGAAATCTACAGAAGTCTGAAGATGGAAATTAACTTAATATAAAATATTAATATTTATACTTTACTTATATTAATACTTTACTGGAGTTTATACTAATGATATTTCTGTATATAAAAACAATTCTTATGAAAGAGAAACACCATTTTTAATGCATGATAATAAATAGGAGAGAGAACACGAAAATCTAAGTTAATTTTGAAGATGGATGCAGATTTAAAAAAAAATAGTTAAAAAACATTTTTAAAAGCAACCTTTTAATTTAATGCTCTAAAAGGAAGAAAATATACTTTAAATTAAAACACATCATATACCATTTATATGACGTAAAAGCTTGTCACGAGGTTGATACCAAGACCTTCTAGCGATTTGTCTCTACTAAGGCCAATGATAAACAGTACTACAAATGCATTTTGTTAATATGCAGTATGCATAGTTTAGGTATAACGTAACATTGTTTTTTTTTTTTTTATAATTTGTTATTTTTATTTATAATAATACAATATATACGTAACAAATTGATGTTTGTTTTCATTTAAAAATATTTTTAAATAAAAGGTTTTTTTTTATTTATTTTTACTATTTATTTATTTTCAATTTTTTAATTTATACTGTACATGTTTTTGGGTCTGTTTATTTGTATTCAATATTTTATTCAACAACATTGAATCTGACTGACGACATAACTGTTGAGTACCACTCTTCCACCATCGGAGTACTTGTCGAGACGAATCAAATGAACCCAAATTTGCTAGGTTTCTTTATTTTATTATAGGAGTTCCTATGGTCACATTCCGACTCCATCATCAGATCAGATCTATGGTACCATTATATTGCATTGTCATTCAAGATACTCTAGTGTACCGAATTTGATTCCAATCGAACGTCAGGAAGTGGTATTAAATTAGATTTCAAAATTTGGCACACACAAACTAACACACAGGGCAAGTTACATAAAATGTTGTAAAATATTAAATGGGTACAAAATTCTTAGATTAAATCATAATTCCAATTAGTCTACATTATGTTTACTGAGATTTAATCTATAGGTACTTGTAAATAGCACGATAAACTTATTTCATGACTGATAAGACTTGTAAATCTGTCTTCAATTGACTATTAGTTTTGATTAAAAGATTATACTGTTCTGATGATATTAAAAATAAGGCGTTATAGATTTTATCCATAAAAAAAATACGTATGAATTGAATTTGAATGACTTCTGCCATAAAGTGAAAGTCAAAAGTCAAAGTATGTAGCAGTAAGCAATGCTTATGAACGTAAGACAAAATTTGGAATAGAATGATTCTAGGTACATTTTATGCCGAGTTTGCAAGAGTAAAGCCGTGAGAAAAACAATAATACCCAGAACTATAAATATCAAGTTTTGGTAGAAAAATTACCTAGAGAAATATTATCATCTTCAACCCCGTGATTAAAGATGATATCATTATATAGCTGTCGTACCAAACCCACCGCAACAACCTAGGGGCCGTCTCCACGGGCGCGAGAATCGCGGCGATATTATCGTCGTGCCACCTATTTCTCTTAGAACTTGTCTCCACACGGCGATGTTATCGTGGCGTTGCGACGAGTGGCTGAGTGCGAGTAAAACGACACCGTATAGGCGCGCGCGCGAACACAGGCGTCCCGCTTCGGAAAAATGACGATCATCGTCGCGGACCCGGCGATAGTAGTGCGGAATCGCTGCAATTATCTCGCCCGTGGAGGCGGTTGCGGTCATGTTTTTTTTAATAATAATATAATAATATCTTGGGACAACTCACACAACGCTATCTGATCCCAAACTACGCACAGCTTGTACTATGGAAACCAGACAACTGATAAACATACTTATATATTTCTAAATACATACATATTATAGATAAATAACACCCAGACACAGAATAAACCATCGTGCTCATCACACAAAGTTTTATCCTGGGTGGGGATCGAACCAAGACCTCTTGCGTAGCAGTCGGATACACTCCCACCGCGCCACAGAGGTCCGGTAAAGTAATCCTAAAGCCCATATTTAATATTTTGGTGGCTTGTAATTTGTGGTGTGTTTACAGCAGCCCTTCTGTATATAATAAAACCTCCGTACTGATTTTAGTACCGCAAGTAAATATAATATTTGTATTGAAAAACTTGTAAAAACCTGCCCGATACCTACACGAAAAAGGATATAATTAGATTTAGATTCGATGGTAACGTTAATTGTTTTCGGTTTAAAAAAAGTTAAACGATGTTCTTCTATTTTCAATTTTGAGAGTCATTAGACACAATCATGAATGATTTCATGCAATTTATTTATTTGAATGAATTTTATTTATTCTATTAACTCTATTCGCTAGTCCTATGATAACTGTTCTAGGATTTTTGATCTTAGAATAAACATAAGATTAAAGAAAATAGTTCAACGAAATTACAGGAAAAATAAATACAGTAGTCCCAGAATTGGCTATTGATGCAATTAGATCGAAACGTCGGATAAATGAAAGGTTCGTACCTTTAAATAATTCACGCGGTTAAGTCCCGAAATATATCTAATAATGGCACTATTGTTAAAATAGTAGGTACATTTGATCGATACCAATTCAGTGTCATATTATAATATTTAATTCAAGATTTTATCTATAACGAAGGTTTTATTATAATTATAACTTCCTTGTTTATTTTTTGTATCCAGTTAGTGAAAATAATATCGTAGTAGTACCCAAGAGGCCCAAACTATTAACATTGATATAAACTTTAATATATACAAGTTTTTGCTTAAACTAATGTCACTAACAAATTACCAACAAAACGGTATGAGGCTAAAAAGTAAACTCTGCTCTAATTCAAGCTTAGGGTAAGTAGAACTTGACAGAAAATAAATAAATAAAGTATTGCTGATCGCTGGAACTATTGGTCTTCTCAAGCAAAGAATACTAACTAAGCAAGCCTAGCATATTCTTGTCTAAAAAGTCAAAAGTCAGCATTATATTTCGTCAAGTTATTTTTTGGTATTTTCACTCAAGCTAAGTGTGAGTTAAGCTAAAGTAAGCTCAGCCTGTATGAGCTTATATGTCAATAATACAGATTTATAATAGTATAATTATGTGAAAACATAATAAAATAAATCCCCGAAACTATAAAAACCGTAACTTGATCCACCGTTTACGATTTATTTGTCGGAAACATGCGGTTTATTGGACAAACAAGTGTTGGTATCAGATTGTTGAGTTTATTAGATCTTTAGTTAACTTTTATGTTTCTTTTACGGTGTCTGGAAGTTTTATTTTTTCAAGTGATTGCTTTGGGACATTTTATTGATTAGTTTTTTGATAATAAAATGTACTTCGTACTATTTAGGTACTATTTAGGTCTCGGTTTTCTAGCGAACGTCTTGCCTCACTATCTATATACTCGTATAAACACATAACAGGTACGTGAAGCAAAAGGGTTGTACCCCTTTTAACGAGAAATGCGTGGACAGAGGAGTATGAAATTTCGCGCACTTGTCTATATTAATATTATAAAGCTGAAGAGTTTGTTTGTTTGAACGTGGTAATTTAAAGAACTACTGATCCAAATTGAAAAATTCTTAAACTGTTGGACAACCTATTTATCGAGGAAGGCTATAGGCTATATAACATCTCGCTACGACCAACAGGAACGGAGCAGCAATGATAAATGTTGCGAAAAGGGGAAACTTCACGCATACGAAGTTGCGCAGGTCAGCTACTCGTAGTTTAAACTAATATTATAAAGAGCAAAGATTTGATTGTTTGTTAGTTTGTATTGAATAGGCTCCGAAACTACTGGACGGATTTGAAAAATCCTTTCACTGCTGTGAAGCTACACTAACCCCGGATGACAAAGGCTATTTTTTATCTCTGTATTCCCACGGGAACGGGAACTACGCGGGTGAAACCGCGAGGCGTCCGCTAGCTGTTTGAATAGAGAAGGAGCGCGAAGATTAAATAATAAAAAATAAAATAAAAGATAAATACATTATTTATGGTCGACCACTAGTAATTCTAAAATTATAAATATGATGTTTTCAATCTTGGGTTGGAATGAAAATATGATATTAATGAATAATAAAGATACTATATAAAACAAATAAGTGAAAAACGAATAAGTACTTATCGGATACTTAATTACTATCTACGTACCCGATACCTACACGTTCAACTATCAGACCTTTGTTTTTTAAACATGTTTATTGTAAAATTTAATAGATATAATTTTAGGTATTCACTGGCGCGTAAGTTTTGATGATCTAAACAATGCCATTATCGGTAATAACAATACAGACTGCCCCATTGGTATTGTCTAGTTACCTTGACTGCTAAGCCCGAGCACGAGTCCCGGCTTAGCAGTCAATACTATCTCCACCCACAATAAAACTTTGTGTGTCGAACACGATGGTTTATTCTGTGTCTGGGTGTTAATTGTCTATAACACCTATGTATTTCAATTATCGAGTATGTATTTAGAAATATGTAATTAAGTATGTTTTTTAGTTGTCTGGTTGCCATAGTACAACCTCTGCTTAGTTTGGGATCAAATGGGGTTATGTATCGCTTATTATTCTTATTATTCAAATCCAACATACCTATAATTCCGACACGGCAACATGAGATCATTGATCAATCTCTGTAGCGCTAAGCAGGGTGTTGCAGGCGCTCTAAGGGCTCCTCTACACCAGGCGCAACGGGACATGCGCCGGGAACACCGCCCGCACCATACCCCGCCACACCATGGACAAACACAGGGACCACAGCACTGGAATAGAAATAATTGAAGCATTAATATCACAGAAATAAACTGAATTACAGAATTCAAAATTCTTTGTTCATTTAGGAAGGAAAACAACACTTGTGACGTCATGACTCTACATGTACATATATTGCTAAGTTCAAAACAATGGGTAGAGCCGGAGAAAAGAACAAGTCAATAAAAACTCTTAGCCACTCAATTTTACAACGTTTGTATGTTTATAAATGTAAGGCGCTGGCTGGCAGATAATGCATAATACAATAGCCTAAACTATATGATTCAAAACATGTCGATACGACAATCTAGTCGAGATTATGTCGTTAGACGGGGAAGACCAAAACGGTATCTAGGTACGCGTCCTACACGCAGCGTCAGTGCCATTATGGTCTACAATGCAACGGTCCTCATCAGATGATCATTTCAAAAAATATTATTGAAAAGCCACGTTGCCACGTTCCTTGTTAGATAAGGAGATATCAATATTAAATTACATCTTAGATTGGAAAACCAAATGTATCGACATGCAAATTCGATGACCATTTTATAAAGTGTTATATCATGAGCTCTCAAACTGTACCTCGTTGTTCCGTTACAAAACTGCACTGTTATAAATATGGATTAGACACTCAAAAAGTATCCACAACTGGTATTGGTACAAATAATCAAATATCTGACATAGATGTTATCTTTCCTCAAGTATGTAGAACAATTTTATACAATACCAAAGATACATTGTTAGGTAATTGACGACATGCGATAATGAATGTGACTTGCTTCTCATCAAAGTATTCTCATCAGTTTTTTGCATTCCTACTTATGTAAGTTGTAATGTAAGGCAAATATATTCCTATAGTGTCTACCTGCCTGTTACATATACCTACATACGAGTAAATAACCGGTTGATACTAATAAGTGCCTGAGATAAATACCTAATAAGCATTTATGCGTTCTTATAATAATCTAAGTCCAGTATAGTAGGTATGTACCTAATTGATTTCAGTCACGATGGTCAATCTCATCAAATACTAACCAACTACTCGGCCTATCCTCTTGGTCTAGTTATGACTCTGACTGCTAAGCCGGAGGTGGTGAGTTCGAGTCCCCACCCGGAATAAAACTTTGTGTGATGAGCACAATGGTTTATTCTGTGTCTGGGTTTTATTTATCTATAATATGTACGTATTTAGAAACATATAAGTATGTTTATCTGTTGTCTGGTTTCCATAGTACAAGCTCTGCTTAGTTTGCGATCAGATAGCGTTGTGTGAGTTGTCCCAAGATATTATTATAGATATTTAAAATGTTATAGCACATAAATAATTATGCGTATGACAAGAGCTCTTTTTAACCCCTTTCTCTCATTGGCCGATGGGACCGAAATTCAACACGACTGAAGAAAGATCAGGCGCAGGACCGATGGCTCAGTGTGCTCTCTGAGGCACTTAGAGGAGAGTCACAGAGTCACGAACCCCCTCCCTTATAACCTTTACGCAAAGGAGGGATTGGATTAATAGAAAGACAGTTTAATAGTCATTTTGAAGATAATCTACTATCTGTCTAACCTCTAAAAGGTTTTTAACGTTAAGTAACATGATCTTGTACTACAGAACATATACGACTAGCTTGCTAGTTGTACAGGTCTAATTAGAGTGACAAAGTGATCTAAATTTAAGGCATGCGTGTCTCAGTAGCGTGCTTCCTAACTTCACAGTAATGAACTATTAGAAACACCCAAGTTGCTCACGTTAGGTGTATAATCACCTCACACTAACTTTCACGATAGTGAGTAAGAAAGTGCTGGTTGTAAACGACGAATTTTGCATCGAAATAAAAAAAAAATTGTATTAAGAGAAAAAAGTTCATAAAAAAAGTTGCTCTATTTAAAAGCAGTTATAAATTAAATTATCTATAGAAATTGATGAATCGTATACATGACATGAGCTATGATTGAGTTTCGAAAGAACTAGGAGTCTAGAATCTTATTTCTTTTATTAGCGAAACCGTTAACAAATTTAAATTCTATTCCATTTAATAATATTTTTGATAAAATATTATTGGACATTATTTTTGGTAGAGAGATTGACCAAAAAAACATGCAGCTTGACTTGACACCTTAGCTGATGTAACTATTGTTAGCCTTGCCTCCTGTTTTAACTAGGAAGTATCAAAACTAATAAGTATAAAAAACTATGCATAAATCTGATGTAAGCAATAGGCAATAAACTATCAAGGTCTAATAAATCGTCTTTATTAAGATATTCAATATTTAAATTCAAACCCTGTTTTTTATTAAGTTTTAAAGATCGGCAAAAACTTTTTGAAAAGAAAAACTTATTTCTAATTGCGCATGTTATGGTTATAAATTAAAGCAAACCGCATATATAATTAGGTTAAATATTATACGATATGGTAATTTATGCAGTGAATTGAGGTAGTGTAATTGCTACCAAAAGGTGTCAGCAGGTTTTAAATTACCATGTTTTTTACCTTAGTCCTTATGTAATAAATTGATCTTAATTTTTTTTTCATGGGCTTTTCCTATTTCATTCGGTCATGTCAATTCTGTCTACAACTTGTTATTTGTCACATACATACGAGTATGTATAAAAATCATAGACTTCTATACTACTAGTACGCTGGAAAGGGTATCGCCGATAACAATAAACGTCCATTAACTAACAAACAATCTGCAAGCTCTTGGCGGTTTCTAGAAATTTTAAAAAAAAAGATTGCCGGTTCAGAAAATCCTTCCACATAATCGTTGGAATATTAGATCAGCGTGTTCAGGATATTAAGCTGAACCATCTGTATGACGATCAAGTACGCTCAAGTCTATTGATTTTTATTTCTACTTAATATTTTGATCGGCTCCTTAAGGGACGCGTCACTATTTATAGAGCTAATATTAGAGGCCCTCAATAGGGTACGAGGTATCCCCCCCCTTATGTTAGTCTGCCGTGCTCGAGAAAATCCAAAAATCTCTTACTCCTGGCTACCTGGGCTCCTCTACTACAAGTAGTACAGAGGTCAGTGATATAAATACTTTGTAAATAAAGTATTTTGATTTTGCGTACTAATTTAAACTATTAATTATTCTGATATTATGTATGCCCATTTATCACCGTGAAACGAAGTTGTACCTTTATCTTGGGAAAAAAATTGTTTTTAAAAATTATATGAATTAATTCGACGTTGCAAGGCGGCACATTCTGTAAACCTATGATACATGAGCTTAGGTATATTGAGAGTGATTAAGATTCACCGGAGCGCCTTTGTCGTGATATTAACAAGAAGATGTACTAAAGCCCATAGTATGGCTCGGGTGGTAAACTTTACTGGGTCTAATGTGGCACATATCCATACGTAATGAGATGTATGTAATTTCATAGCAAATGGAAAATCATATCGTCTCACAGTACCTATTTCTTGAGACTGAATGGGATTTTTTTACTTCGAGAGGGTATTTATTGTGTCCACGTACGACCAACTTTTGAGGTAGTTAGTTTACCGATTAACGAATCATTTCAATGCCTATCTGTTTGGAATTGATTTTGTCAGACCGACTTTATTATTGCATCTGCATTGGTATTCAAATGTTGTATACCAATAAAAGTTGGGAAACCGATTAATCGAGTGACATGTGCGATATCTGTGATTGGGTGGGAATAAATCGATTAATTTTAAGAAGTGCCTCAATTTGATAGGGGGATGTCTGCAATATATGATAAAATATTATTGAAGTAAATTTTGGTTTATGTATTTAATTCCTAATTATTTTACGTAAGAATTAGTAAAACATAGCATTTTGATGCTGATAATATTAACTCAAAGTAAATAATTTAGAGAAACCACGCACTGGGAAGTAATGGATGATGTCCCAAGCACCTCTTTAAAATAAATAGACCTAGAGAGATATATTTTTATTACCTGCAATGGTTCTAAGCATATGCTGCACTCTGAGAATCGTGACAGGACCTCATCACAGTTGGGGCAACTGCACTGTGCAGCGTGGCCTTCCTCTTGCGCCTCCAATGTCGTTTGTTCCACGATTGAGAGAGATTTATCTGTTGACAAGAAAATATTCATACATGTATAAATAAAAAAACAGCTGGATTGGAAAAAATTGTTTCCATTTTTTCAAATAAAAAAAAAGACAGGTAATTGTTTACTATAAACGTCCGTATCATAGACGCATAATGCGCAGTTGTGCACCCATTCGTAACAAAAATCTGGGGATTCTTCAAAGTGGGTCCTATGTGGGGGTTTGAACCCACTATTTTATTTTTAACCTTATTTATGAGAATCACTGCTTTAGTCAACTCAAAAAACGGACAAAGGAAAGAACCCAGTGGGTGTCGCAACAAAAATGATTGTTGCAAACAAAGTCATCACTGTCATCTCTTTCATATTTATAGTTTATGTAGTTATAATAATTTAATGCAGTGATAGCAAAATATATATAACAATAATATCTTGAGACAACTCACACAATGCTATCTGATCCCAAATTAATCAGAGCTTGTACTATGGAAACCAGACAACCGAAAAACATATATCTAAATACATAATATTATATTATTGATAAATAACACCCTGATATAGAATAAACCATCGTGCTCATCATAAAAAGTTTTATCCTGAGTGGGGATCGAACCCACGACCATTTGCGTAGCCGTCGGATACACTCCCACCGCGCCGCAGAGGCAGTATATGAGTTTCAAGTGCCTATCCTTAAGTTCAAAGGAAACCAAGTATCAACCGACAACGATTTAGCCTTTTTCTAGCAATTTTATCAGTAAAGAACACTTAAATTATATCACCAGTATGTATAATTTAGATAAATTTTATTCAAGTGCTGAGTGTGATTTTGTGATTACGGCTTATGCCTGATGTAACAGCTCGTTATAAACATTTAAAAGAATTTACTAACGATTTAAACTTCAAAATAGATAAATACATAGTTATAAATAAAAAAATGAGATGTTAAAGCAACACATCTTTCCGCTAGGTAATGAAATCCATATTGTGATGGACAAAACAGGTTTACAAATCATGGTATATGGAATTCTAGGTCTTGACGTCAAAAGAAGATACTTGTTATTGTTGCCATTATAAAAGACCTATGACGCAGATTAGACTAAATTCTTGTTTTTTTTTTTTTGTTTATCTCAGCCTCACTTATGTTTTAATTTAAAAAGTAATTTTAATCAGGAGGCTTACTCTAATTAATTGAAAACGAAGTTTGATTAAAAATGAGGTGGTAATATACAGAGTCAGGAACATCTATTTAATCCACTCGTTCCAGAAAATCTTACGTGGGTTAGAACTTCTTGTGCTTATCTAAAACTTAATTAGATTCTAATTAAGTCCCCGTAAACTTAAGAAATGTCAGTAAACGAAAATTCATTAATTTGGTTTTAAAGAAAGAGAATAGGCATACAGAATTAATAAAAATTCTAGAATAAGAATACGTCAACAGCTGTTTTATTTTAATAACAGCTCCAATATTCCAATCGTTATTAAAACGATATAACGCTTCGATCAAAAAACAATCAAATTATTCACATTTAATTTCTTCCTTCAGAATGTAGCTAAATGAAGTGGAACTAATTTGCTTGAAAGAGAATAGCGCAACGTTAACTTATGGTCTGTGGTGCAATGAATAACTATGTCGAGAGAGAAAGGCTTAATACAGACTCTTTGAAGAAAATCTATCTGATTAAGAAATAAATGAAGGCCTTTCTGTGATTTGGTAGACAGGGTCAGATTCTTTCTTGGTTTATTATGTAAACAGGTTGTGTTTATATTGTCATTTAACAAAAAAAACGAGTTACACTCCGAGAGTGCCGGCAGAAGTGAAAACTTAAACATTAACGTTGTGCATTTTGGAATGGTTAGGAAATAATTTTTTAATTGTGTAATGATTTATCTTTTTTTTTTTTTTTTTTTTATTAGCACTAACCAAAAAAAGTGCACAACGCAGCTAATTAAGTTTTCACTTAAAAAAAAAACAAATATCGAATTGTCTAGGCACGAGTCTTATGAATATTTTAGATCTATTACAAAACAGCAAAAAGTTATGGAAGTGTGATTTTAATTTCGTCTGCTATCAACACAAAAAAACAGTTTGCAATAATAAAAAAACTTAGCAAGAAGTCAAATAAATCACATGTTTATTCCATTGACGTATTTGTTTGAGACGCGAGATAATAATAATATATTAAACTAACAGTTCGACAGAATAAGATCCTACATACACAAACAATCTCATTCAAATATATATTTAAAATTTCTTTCAATTTTATCTAACATTATATCTACCATAAAAAGTCAAATTCAATCACTCTAAGGTCAAAAAACATTACTTAATATTCAACATGTGAACACGTGTCTTGTGAACGGAAAGATACATATAATAAAAACACTATAAACATAATTTACAAACATAACGCCTACAAATGGTGATTTTTGTTAATCGTAAAGATGTATTTAGCATAATTTATTCTATACGAAGCCAGATTGTCTATATGTAGGTAATTATATAATAGGGATTCCTCAGATCCTGACGATAACGGTTTAATGGAAAATATTGTCTAAAGATACAAAAACACAGCGAGAAAAAATGTATTCAATCAAATCTATTTAGACTTATAACTAGCGATGCAAAATTGTAAAATAGATTATCTGGTTTTGGCAATGTTTGTCAGTATTTTTTAAATTTATAATAAAATGAAATATAAAACGCTATTATTAAATAAATTGTGGATTTCGTTTTTTATCATAAAAAACGGTTCTAAAAGCTCCTCACCGTATGTATGTATGAGTACCGTCTAATATAGGCATAAGCAACAAAATGCTATTTTAAAAGTCATATCAATTACAGGCCATCAAGGTTGGCTATCAATTACATAATAATGTATGCTTCGTGCCTACACTAGGTCGCCGGAATTATTTACATACGGCCTTTTCGTTGTAGTTTGACTTAGATGGATTGAATCCCTGTAGTAAATTTCGGGGTGTAAAATGTATGGTTGAATCAGAACAACAATTGACAACTGAAATGTTCTCGGTTGGTTCTCGGTATATCCCGCATGGGGCATCAGTATCTTTGGTCGTATTTTTAAATTGTTACCCCTAGTTTGGGTGTAATCTGTGTGTCATTTGTATGTTATTGAAGTCCCCCGCAAAACAACTTGAGGTGTATTATTTTATTTAAAAACTATTATCTATTTATTTACTATTTGGATGACTTAGCGATAGTTTAAAACCAATAGCAACTTTTGAAATACCATTCAAGTAATGTGGGCATGCATTCGTCGTCATTAAGGTATGCAATACACGAATCATATGCGATGTCGCAATCAAAACATATTAGCAAAATTACAGGTAGCAACGATAACCGGTAGACATGATAATATTGCAAAAAAACCTTTGCAATTTCTGCAATTTCCTAACGACATTATTTTTAATCAGTGGTTGATGCAACGTTTTAACGTAGGTACATTTTTCTGAATTCTTTAAGGCGTTTTGTTTTGATTTTTTGATAGGATTTGTGTATATTATTTCTGTTCTGTTTCGAACTATCTTTTATGACACAGTCACCAAGCAGTGCGGTAATAAGCGGCGGTAACCTAATGGCTAAAGCACCGGTCTCGCATTCGTGAGGTCGTGGGTTCGAATCCTGGCAATTATACTACCGACGTGAACCCACTCCTAACACAAGCCACAGAGATTAGCTGGAGGGGTTAACAGGATTGCTAGTAATGTGGAACCACATTGCTATATATCTAAAAAAAAAAACACCTGATCCGTGGGTAATACTGATTACCGTCACAGTGGACTATCGTTAAGCTAGTCCCAATGTCTACTGGGAACAACGGCATCTACATATGTGAGGTCTAAAGAGTGCGTCAACACACAACATAGTTATTATCTGTATTTTTTTATAAAATTGAGGACATTAAATTTTGAAAGGAAAATGTAGAATGCAAAATCATTTATTTCTCCCGAGTAATCTCCAATGAACAGTTACCCATGCGTTCTTATTTTCAATTACTTACTAACCTTGTTAAAATAAGATACAGCTATATTTTTCACTAGTCACATCTTGCATCGGCAAAAAATATTGGAAACTGTTACAAATCGGTATATAACAGTAATGATGAAAAATAACGTGATCTTTAAAACCGTTTCGTTTTATTACTATGTATTTTTTTACGTACCCGTTCCAGTTATGATTAATAAAAAATAGGGGACCTTGACTCAGTGGTGACCAAGCAGTTCGAAGGATCAGCGAGGTTAGGCAACATTACCAATATCCATTTATAGACGGGTGACCGTTTTTGAACGACGTCACACCTCGCAGCAAGTAAGTTATTATATCAGTTTTATCTGAAGTTGCACTAGTTTTTGTATTACGGTTATCGCGATAAAAAAATTCTTGGACTCAAATTATCTCCATGCCAGCCAAATTTCATCCAAATCGGTTTAGCAGTTTAGGCTTGAAAATGTAACAAAGATACCGATAAACAGAGTCCCGGGTGTGAATTATGTCCCGTACTTTCTTTCATAGGCAGAGGTGTTACTGCACTGGGAATGTTTTAAGGATGGTTATTTAAATAAATATTGCAACGAAGGGAGATAAGCATTTTTTTTAGTAATATAACGCTTTAAGTAACTCCCTATAAAGTTATTAAATAAATAATAAACATTAAGTAAGTTTATATTTTACCTCCTTTTCAGACTGGCTGCATTTATATGAATGCATTTACCATGATTCAGTGTTTAGAATGAAAATGGTGCTATTATGAGAATACGGGATTTACTAACGTTTAAATTATGTATCTGTGTCAAGGTTATGACGTCATTGTTCTTACTTAGGTTTGGAGCAGGCATGTGTTAGTGTTGCCATTATTGAAATTGCAGAATTAATTAGACTTCGTGGAATTTTAAAGTTTTCATTTTATGGATGTTCGTTATTTTTTCATTTTTGGTACCTAACCATATCAGAATAACATATAGGATAGGATACATTGTGATCTTTAAATAACAAAAGCTAGATTTTTTTAAATATTTAAATTGTAGATAGGTACATACCTATGGTCAATATGGTCTTGTGAATTTTAATTGATATGCTACAGAAAAACTTATAAAAAGTAAAAACAAATTGGAGTTATTAGTTAATTATGAGAAAAACTATGCATTATAAGAAATGAGTATAAAAGTCAATGTCAGCATAGGTATTACTCCGTTCAATGTCATCAGAGTTCTAAAGAGACAAATAAAATTGCTGTGGTTTTGTGTTTTTATAGGTATTAAATGATGAAGATTGAATGAACTCATGCAAACAGATGGGTTGTGCATAGAATCCTATATCTATTTAATCAAACACCTTTATACCTACCTTAATCGTTGATGTCGTATTTTTAAGTAATTTTCTATATAAGTAGGTACATAAAAGAAAATCATATCTATCTATCAATTCACAACTGAAACCACTGAATGGAATAAGTTGAAATATGGTACACACATTTCAGAGAGTTAAAATCCCTAATGGGGGGAAACGGATGTTCTAAATTCAAATCAATATCAAAATCAAATATTTCCCAATAGCCTACTAAGGCATAGGTCTCGCAATCGTGAGGTCGCGGGTTCGAATCCTACCCATTATACTACCGGTGTGAACCCACTCCTAACACAAGCCATTGAGCTTAGCTGGGGGGGTTAAATGTGGGACCAAAATCCCATATTGCTAGTCATCTTTAAAAAAAAAAATATTTTGGGACAACTCACACAAGGCAAATGGTAATTCTATGCCACCTAATATGTTTTCTTACATTTTTTCTATTAAAAAAGGCACAATAATAAATGTAATAGGTTAGTATCCATTTTATGAATTGTCTATTCTGACCCACGTCTGTACAAATTTGTTCATGTATTTTACCAATGTGCCACACAAATAATATATTATAAGTACTTACTAGAAGATGAACCGCTTCAATGTTACCTATTTGTTTTAAAGACTCATTATGTAAACAAATCTTTCCTGTTTATATAGTGACGTTACTCTACCGTTATTTACTACAAAGAATTTTGATGTCATCAAGTTCTACGAACTAAGATATAAATCTCAACGTCATCGATTGTGATGACAAGTTTATAACTCTGATTCATATCGTGCTGAAATCTAAGAGCCAACGGATTAACACTTGATCTAGTTTTTATTACAAGTGAATAAGGGTAATTTAATAGAAGTTATGAAACAAAATGTGAATAATTACCTACTTAATAATAATTAGATCATCTCAAGTTCAGAAATCAAAGCAGGAAAAAGGCATTTTCAAATGATGATGTATTGTTTTATAATTGTTTTAATTATTTAAAGTAGTCATTAATCATAGTCACAGGTCGGATAGTATAGAAACACAGGACAAACTGATAGGATAAGGTAAATACTTGGCATCTTTTCTATATAATTTTAAATACTCGTTACATCCGTGTCTCGTCTTCTTTCTGTTTTGCATTGGTAGACTTTCTTAAATTTAGTGTAGGTATCTAATAATGAAAAAGACCTCCAAGTGGGCTTCCCGTTTTTGCCATATATCCTTTCTGATTAGCTTACGCTTTAGGTATTTATTCATTAATTTTTTACAACCATAGATCATTCGATCATCAATTATAGTGTATAGCCAATTGGCCATGAGAATTTGATGACTATTATTAAGGCATCTACATATTTATGATATAAATTGTTGAATCAGCTATGAGATAGGTACTGACCTAAGACAGTGGCCGGATGTTTAAGTGTACAAACTATGATTATATCGTGCAGACACAGCTGCGAGAGTGCAAATTACTTTACTATACGTTTTTTTTTATTATTATTATAGGTCAGGGATAGTATATTATTCCAGGGTTCGTAATTATGATTGATACCTACCTGTTCTACAGATAAAAATATGATTTTATAGTTGTACCAGCAAGCACGTTAGCTTTTTGAATATTCATCACTTGACTTCCACTCTATTCAAATATTAAAAAGAACAAACTCATTTTGTAAGTCTTTAATTAGAAAAGCTCCCATTTACAATACTTATTAGTCCGAATGTTACGGGTCCGGAGCTGAGTATGAGTTAAAATTAAAATTAGTTAAGCAAAATCCATCAAAATCGGCCTGCCTAGGTAATGGGATTGTGTACGACTGCTGCACAAGAGACCATGGCTTCCTTTTCCACGAACTTTTTTCTAACTTTTGAACGGGATACAACATAAATTGTTGCTCCGAGTCTGGGTGTATTTTGTGTCCGTGAGTTGAATATTTGTCTTAAGTCTCCCGCGCCACTGGGTTTGTACCCTACTGCGGGAGCTGTTTTAAAAAATCAAAACCTACTTGCTAAAGATAGTTATTAATCAATGTAAATGCTCCGTATCATCCATTTTACTGAAGACGATTCCAATTCAGTGAACTATTTAGCAATACGTTGAAGTTGCACGCTATAGTTCGATAAACCGTTATATATCGTTTTTAGATTGACGTGAAAATATAATTCACGCTTTTAATAGATTCTCAATTGTATCACAGCACGTTATTGTTAACGGTACCGTCTGTACTTTATCTGGCTATTTTTAGGCTATGGCATTACTGTTAGACGTTATTAATTTAGGTATTTAAAAAAGGAAAGTAGCTCTCATACGGAGTGTATTTTATGGTTTATATATAAATAATAATATGGTATATTTACAATTTTATGGATAGGATTAACTTCAGCGTTGGACGAATAAAATTACGAATATTTTATCTGAGGTCATTGTCCTATTATCAACTTGTAACCGAGGAAAATGTCCCTTAATCGTACCGGGACACATCGAGTGACATTTATAAGCACGTGTTAAAATATACGGATATAGCACGTGGAAAAACAACACGTGCAGAAATAAGTTGCCTTGTTGTATGGGTACAACACTATCATTTATAAGTCTATAGCAGACTAAGTACTTGCTAACTGAATGTTTTTGTGATAATAGTCGAAATAATATATAATTTATCAAACGTTGTTTACCAGAAAAAAGGTTTTTTGAAGAGGTTACCTTGAAGTGGTGACAAAGAATCAAACGTGGTATTTATTGTTTTACCCAAAGGTAATAAATAATAAAATAAAATAATACCCAAAATTATATATTATTTTAACTATTATCACAAAAAAGTTAAAAAAACGGGCTAATAAATACATTATTGGTAGACATTTGGTAGAGTTTACAGGTTGAGTATATTGTTGGCATGAGTAATGAGTTTTTTTTTAATGCTAACTAGCAATGTGGGATTTTGATACCACATTGCTAGCAATCCTGCTAACCCCTCCAGCTAAGCTTAATGGCTTGTGTTGCGAGACCGATGCTGTAGCCATTAGGCCATTAGTAATACAAGAGCTAATAATTAGGTATAGGTTAGTATAACTAGGTACATTAATCCTGTATCTGTTTTAAAAAATACAAAATTATAGGTATTTTTTTATTGCTGATTGTTGTTTAAAGACGATTGAATGAATGCTGTTGGTCGATTCCATCTGTCATCAAATCGAATCTCTCTTTGAATTTTTCTCCGGTATCTTGTAAGGAGGAAATATTTCTCAAGATAATTGAATTAGAGTAAATAGACTCGCTGTGACCTACTTTTTATTTATTTATTTTATTAACTAGTTCATTAAATTTATATCAATAACACAATAAGTAAAGGGCTTATCATAATTAATGTAATCCAACGCTTTGTGCAACATGTAGGTAAAAGTTTTTTTTTTTTGGGTACAAGTCCGGTATCGCGGTGGACTTTACAAACATACAAGTCACGGACAAAATGTATACCCAGACTCGGAAAAACAATTTGTGGGTCACACAAAGTGGTGTCCTGTATGGGAATCGAAACCTCTTGCGTAGCAGTTGGACCCCCCCCCCCCCCCCAACGCGCCACAGAGGCAGTCAAAGTAAAGTAAAAGCTTATTGTGATATCTTAAAAATGAGCTACCGTTCTTACTGCAGGGACACATACCTCGTCTCTTCCTAAATACTACCTACAGGTAAAAATAAACTATAGCTACCAATATAATTATATTGATCTTGGTCAATAGGTACTGTAAAAATGTTACCAAAGATCGAATATATTTACGTAGGTATACCTACCTCTTAAAATCATGTCATGTTATAGAATATTTTGTAATATATATCCGGTATTAGTAACATCTCTAATAAATACCGTTACAAATAACGGACAAAATTGTGTAGCTTTTTACGTTGAATGTACTTGTAACACAACACAGTTGTTTAAATAAAAATTGTGAGTTATTTCTTTATACTAACACCTCTTAAAATGGCTTTGAGAATGTTATAACCTGAATTTCTATACAAGAGGCTTATTGTTAGTTTTTAAATGTTATGTGTTATGTTTAATAGGCACAGGAAACAAAAAGTGAGTTCATTGCTTTATAAAATATGTAGTTATTACAGATAAAGTGATCGGTATAATATCTTGGAATTAGTGATCTCAGTATGATGTTATTTATTGTTAAGCAGGTGAAGGTCGCACCGGATAGAATGAATTAGTCACATTTTACAACATTGATCAGTTACAAGTACAGGCGTTCTATTTGATGTAAACAACTAAATAAAGATAAACAACTACTATACACGGTTTTTTAAATCACAATTTTATTGATCTTCGTGGATCCGTTCACGTTCATATTGCTTTTCATGATGAACACTAGGATTTCATATATCTATTCGATAACAACTTTCATCAAAATCAGTCTACTAGTTCCCGAGATTATCTCTTAAATCCAAACATACCAACTTACAAAATTCGTAGATTGTTTTGTTTACTACTTATCTTTGAACATATTTATGAACCGTTTAGATCATAGATTATAATTAAAGTAAACGAATTACGCAATTGTTACGAGGTATCGTTAATTCTTTTGTTTTATTTCCTTAGTAAATATAATTTAAAGATTCTTTAGAGATTAACTTAATATTAGAACACCAACTATTACGTCAAAATCAGACGCAATTATGGCGCGTTGATCTCATTATATTTTTTCGGCTTTATGGACTTCAGGTTTTATATATATTACAGGTCTTAATCGCGTGAATAATTTAAGGTAATATATTGTTTATTGCCCGACGTTTCGACCGTATTGCAACGGCCGTGTTCACGGTGATCACGCGGTTAAGAACCGTAATCTATATTTTCATAATGGACTTCAGGACAAAAAAATAGATAACTTCTAGCAATTTGGAATTGTGGGTCCTCTTATTTACCTACCTGTCCCGCTACAATTGTTTGTGTTAGGAGTGGGTTGACGTCGTTAGTATAATGAGTCCGATGCCTTAGGCTACCGTCTTATTCATCAATCTGCCAGGGAATGGTCACAAACACTTTTTTTTTTCTCTAGCCATTACAATTTGCTAATTAACCGTTTTTATCACCACTTACTTCGATGAGTTGAGGCTATCTTACGCACTCGCAAAAATAGTTTGACATCAATCCAAAATGACCTAATTTTTGGTGACTACAATCTATTTACTTATTTTACATTCAGCTTTCATAGGAGAAGGAAAACCCCGACATGATTCATTTAATACCGTTATACGTTTCTGACGTACTTTTACCATGTACGTTAATATTACAACAAGGTGATGTAATATGCATATTCCAGTGACTAAAAGGAAAAAAATCAACGAAAGTTGTTTTGTTTGCCCAGACCTTCGTTGGAGGACATCTAGATTTTTGTTTCATGTTTTTACAAGCTAAGTGTAAATAAATATGCACTTTTGGATTAACCCAGCTCGGGAAATTATAGTTATGTAATTAATAACTATAATTTCTCGAGCTGGGTGAATCCAAAAGTACATATTATTTAAATTTTGCTATGTACCTATGTACCTGGATTAGGGAACGTTTTCTTAAAATGAAACCTAGCTAGATTTAACGCCCCTGAAATCCCCTGCTTACTAAATTTCATGAGAATCGTTAGAGCCGTTTCCGGGTTATATTTAAATACACATTATATTATATATATATATAATAGTTAGATAGATTAGATTTCCCTTAATAGTGAATAGCCTAGTAATAAAATATATTTATTATTTTTATTTATATATTGTTAGTATGTATTACAATTTCAGACCAGACAAAGCCTACATTTCGATTCGATTTTAAAAGTATATCTAGTTCCGAAAAATTCGTCATTCTTATTATCACAGCCACCCATATGATGTCCCACTGCTGGGCATAGGTGTCTTCAGTAGAACCTACTCATTATAGATCCTAGAGGAAATTGCTATAATCGCCACGCTTGAAGATCGGGTTGGCGATCGCAGTAAGGCTTTAAAGTACGCAGAGGACGCTGATTCCAGTCCTCCGATGTAATCCTCGTATCCGACCCATTTTCATATATTTCAAGCAAGTTTGTACATACCTTCAATCTCAACATTTTCCCCGCTCGACGAATCTGAGGAGTCATCTTCGATTTTCTTCTCAGTAACTATTGTGAGACTGTTTTCACCGCAGTCATTGTTGTGTGCTCTCTTCTCCGTCACGGAGTGGAACTGCAAAGAAATATAAAATTATTAATTATTTTGTTATAGGTCATAAAAAAATATCTAAAATGGACTAAAATTTCAATCAAGGACTTATTAATAGCTCTTTGATGTCAACATCATTGTTACCGTTTTATGGATAGCGTCTCAACAATATAAAAAATAAAATAAACGGAAAAGGTCACTGCAGTGGCCAAATATTAACTTGTTTTTTTACGTTTCGGACAAACATACCTGTACAGAATAATAACATACCCATCTACTTATACTGCAAACGATGGGTGTAATAGTAACAAAAACAAAGACCTTATGGTGTCACAGGGAGCAAGAGTTAGTGGCATGTTAAAAGCATTAGCAAAAAATTAATTATAAAATTGAAAAACCCGCCTGCACAAAAAAGATGGAAACAAGATCCCCTACATCATTATACAATTTCATGTAGTCGGAGGCATTAATGAACCTCAATGAACTTAGTAAAGTGCCTACCGATGTACCGATGTAACAACTAACTTTTATCACAGCTATTGTCAAGTATTCAAAATTGAAAAAAGAATGGTTGCTAACTAACTCTTTTAGTCATAATCATGTTATACTTTTTTGAAATGTTTAAGATGAGCCCTTTCATTTGATACACATATTGCAGTATTCAAAACAACTTTTATTTTACACCTCTTTATTTTGACATCTCACAGCCGCCATGTTTGTTTTTTTCAAACGTCACATATCTAAGAACACTTCTTATTTGTATAAATTCGTTTCGTGTATTGTGAGATATCAGGTAATAAAGAATATAACATACACAACAAGATACCTTCCTTACACTCGGGTAACAATAAAGAAAATGTAGGTAAATGCCTATTTTCAGGTTTTAATGTATTTTACAACGGCAATAGCCCGACCTTAGTGTTATTTATTCGCTATCGTAATTAAGTAGAGTGGAGGCCATTGCCATATTGTTATAATAACAATGTCTTTTTATAGGTCTACTGGGAATCCTTATTGTTTTAGTCCTAACAATGAACGTAGGAAGAGAAAAAATCTTGAGTTGACAATTTCCGTGGTAGGTAATGAATGTCATTTTTAATTGCTCTTTGCAGACATTGTATTTAAGTATGATATTGAAAGCAAGTTGTACTTTTTAACACAAAATAAAAGTTATACCCATAAGAGGTATAAAATCTGATGATCGTGGTCCTTATTTCGTGTCCACGGCAAGCCTGTGCGAACTGTCAAACTCCTGTCATATTCCGTGGAGATTCCGCGGACATGGAAAAAAGATCGTGATTAAGGACCCGCCCCTCGCGTTCAGTTTATCGATATTGTTTGTAGTTCGTGTGTTTCATGAAATTATTTTATCTTAGCTCTTGTCTTTATCATGTCAGGGATCTCTCTGTAAAGTTTCGGCTTTCTAAGTTCAAGGGATTGGCCTAGGTGTTGAGGAGTGAATGAGTGAGAAGTGGTTGGTCTTAGGCAATAATTAATGTCTAGAGAGACATATTATTCATCAATGAAACATTTTATTAACTCTTTCATTTTTATTTCTGACTATTCTAATTATTTATGCTCAAATCAAACTGAATAAATAAATGATTAAACACAACGACTTTAGATAATTTTACAATGCATGCATTTGCAAATGCAATCAAACTATCTAATGTGGGTGTCTAGACATGATAAAACAAGAGCTTAACTCTTAACAGTCTTAACACATACACAATTTACATGCGTGTTATTAAACATCATATACATTTAACATTATGAATAAGATAGTAATTTCGTCCGTCTGTCGGTTCGTCTGTTTTTATATGGACAATAGATTCAGCGTTGTAATAACTGAGTCCTAAACTTTTTTTGTCATTACGTCTTACTCATGGTTTCCTTTACCTGATATAGATAAAACTTAACTTTAGTGCCTACGAATATTAAGTACTTTAGTTGTTAGTTTGAAGGGCAGATCTGTAGTGATGAAGCCAAAACTCAAAATGATAGATATGATATAAATGTGAAGGCTTGTTTCCTAGATAAACAAAGAAACCCAAAATACTAATCAGTAAATAAAACTAGTATTTAAACTGCCCACGAATCATTCCTTCTTTAATTTTGTTTTAAATAACATTAATCTTAACATAAAAAGCAGTGATTTGACTAGAAAAAATAGTGACGTCATAGTTGATCTCCATTTTAAAAATCTGCGTTTTGTCATTTCTTAGAGTTGTTATTTTGACTAGTTGCAAAGTAGCCCATTTCGCAAAATGACGGTGTTACAAAATGGGATTTTAACAAAATAACAAATTTGAAGAAATATGCTCAGATTTTTAAAATGTATTTAACTGTCTTCTGTCAACATCATCACCAGTTACCTACTTAAGCTTTTATTTGTATAGGTATCTTAATGCCTTGGTTTACCAATATGCGAAACTTCCTTGATAAAATATTGTAACATCTCTACAACCTCAATAGCAAATATTGCGATAACCACTAGCACTTATTTTTTAAGTCTTGGTGATTAATAAGTTTGCGATCACACATACAATACGTCACACAATCCGTCAGTTTTTTGTCCAACGAAGATGTCTGACCGAAAGTCGTACCAGACGAAATCAAATAAAAACAAATTAGTCTTTAAACGGTTGTTGCAAAAACTCGGTTGCAGGCACAAACAAATCCTTAATCGTAGTCCTTAGTATTTGTTACAATAATTTATGTTGGACGCTTAAAGGGACTCTGATGTAGAGTAGACAAAGTCTCGTCAAACAATGCAATATTTATTGTTTGATATTAGTTTAGAATGTTTCCTTCATTGTTAGAGTGGCGACAGATCTATATTTAGCAAGGGACGTTCCTCAGCTTATGTGGATCTTAAGAGAGGAGAACCTTTTGAAATATATCTCTCTACGTGACACAAGAAGTGACTGATTTCTGCTGAAGACATAACAAAACTGTTGAGTCTAGCATTAAATGTTGTGTCCCTTATTTCGTAAGCGATTAGGGTAAAGGATATTTTGCAATACACCTGTAAAATTCTTCGCATTTTTACACGAGTAAAGCTGCGAGTAAAAGGTAGTTTTATTACATATTGTCGTTATGCCGTGCTCTGCGGTCCGATTACTATATGTTTTAAATGAAACAGGTTTAAACTCAAGTTGACATACTATACTAAAGCCAAAACGTTACTTAAAACTTTAAAACTCGCTGACCGTGACATACATTCGAAAGGTTTAACAACTTGTCACATAACAACTCAATGTGTGTTTCAATATGTTTCTTCACGTGAACCGGGAATCGAACTTCAATCTGTTGCCATTTATAACAGTCATTGAACTGTTGCATAGTGCTGTTAAGTTCGTAATCCTCGGTTGGCTATAGAGAAAATATGCAAACTATAGTTTATAGTAAAGGATATCTTTATATTATTAGAAAATAGTTTATTTTAAATTATTTCTATCAGCAAAGTTTTTTAAGCGCCCGTAATTTAAATCTATTTAAGGAGACTGAATTGTTCTTGTGAAAAATACAATCATAAGAAGCGAACTAATGAAATATAGGTACCTAGTAGGTACTTCTAAAATAAACATATTTGTATGATACTCCTTTGTAAGTATTATTATAAACGATATTAAATACTAGACAATATTACCCACGTCAAGTGTTAGATATTCAAAATATGCTTATAATAAATTTTAGAATCACCTCAAGGACATCACTCTCAAAAATCAAGTATCTTAAACGGTAAACGACAAGCGCAAATGACGTAATATTAGTATTAGACTTGCATAAAATATTAGGTATATCTACTGAGTAGGTTACGTAGATACGTATAATATATCTGTAAGTTACGAGTAGCAACGGTTTGCAAATATTACTTAATATGTGATAAATATTTCACACTAGATAAACATGCATAGCATTGACATTGTATTGCGGAAACCAGTGACTGATCCAACGCGAATAGATAAGAATATTGCGAATATCATATCACGTTTTCTGACATGCGTTGCTGTGATTTTTTCATAAATCTGAGTTATAAGTTGGACGCCTATTTTTATCAGTCTACCTTGTATTCTTTGATTGCTTTCTTTTGAATAATACGAGGTTTAATTTGACAGGTTTAAATAACCATAGCAGATGGTATTCTAGAAGTCCTATACAAATGGATGGATGCTTAGTATATAGATAAATATTAGAGCACTTTTTACTAGCATAATAAGAAGTGCAAATTTATATATGTGGGAGCTGTTATTAGGAATACAGTTGCATTACTATGTTTGAATAAACATTGTATATTAGTCTGTAAGCCTTCCTAAAAATAAATAATAATATATTAGCTATATAAGGATAATACATATTTTGCGCGGCCATTTTAAGATGTATATGATATTTGTATCAACACTTCAAAAGAGCTCTAAGAATTATTTGGTTGACTTTGTATTAGGTACGATTAGTAAGAGAAAACATTTTGGAAAATCTACCGGAATTATCGGCAATTTCGTTATTATTTTTTTAAATGCTTTGTTAAACAATATATGACTTTCAATTTGACAGTTTGTCATTAGTAAATTGCATTGTTTGAAGCCGGTGGCGCGGGCTAGTTACAATAGAAAAAAACATCGCGGGCATGGATCGCTAGTTACTATAAAAATTTAAATTTCAAGTGACGTCTGCCTTTTTGAAGCGATAATTTTCGTTTATCGCTCGTCTTTCATAGGACGTCGTACTTGCACTCTGTTTTGAAACATCTCGATGTGAAATGAGAACGGTTGAATAAGCCCGTGTTTTTGCATCTATGAAGTAACTCCACTACAGGACAGATACTCCAACTAATTGAACAATTTTAATATAAAAACCATTAATTCATTTAATTATATAAGCATAATAATATAAACCGACACTAAAAGAAATATCGTCTACTTGCATTTTTTGTGCTACTTACATAATATGATAAAGTTGTGACGGTTGTATTATTTATTTTATAAAGTTAATTGTATATATCTAATTAAGTAAGTACTATTAATAAATTTTTATTTTTAAAATATGTTTGGGTATTTATGTTCAACTATTATGAAATTACAATTTATTTAAATTTATATATTTTAATTTTATTTCAGATTAGCCTTCGGAGCGCTAAATATATGTTTCATCTAAAACCAGTCTAGATTAATTACGGAATAAAATTATGATTAAATTATTTATAAATTACCTTTTAAGCATTTTTATGACTATCTTAAAATCTCTATCAATAAATTGATATTAAAGTAAAAACTTTAGCAGGACAATATAAATATATGAGAGAAAAAAACCTGTAAAGCTATGTTAATGACGCTTACTCCTTTTTTCACGACTTGACAATGCAATTATTTAAAAAACAAACACATTCTCGAGCTCCTAATCAAATGCTGATTTAACAGGATATATAACAATAGTACTTTATGAAATATTTTTTATTTACACATATATGCTAAACCACCGATTATACATATTATAATTATTGTTGGTACAAGACCTACTCGTGGTGACAGCTACAGAAATACAAAATCGAATATAAACCAGGACTCACGACCAACAAACATTTTATATTATAAATTAACATCATTGAAAACCTGCTAACTGTGTAACAGTTTATATAGTATAATATAATTGATGATTCTATATAAATAATGGTACAACATGGTCTAAGCATGCGTACGAAGCATGATAGGAACCTTCAAGTGACTGTAGTGTTGTATTACTGGATACTTTACTGAACATGTATCTGTTACACTGTAATATTATAGGCTTGTGAGATATTGGTGAGACACATATTTTATTTTATTTTGAAAAAAATGTGTCTTTTTCTAGAAATGCCTTTTTTAACCTAATAAAATTATTAGTCATATATATAATAATAAAAATAAAAAAATGTTGTTTTATATTTTTATTATTAGTCTGTTGACTAACATTCAAAAATCCGAACAGGAATGTTAATCTTTAAAAAAAAATTATATACTATAAAAAAAAAGATGATTATATTAATATAAATAGTGTAATAGTTGGATATCATTAGATGGTTGCATGGTTGGTAAACTTAGATTAAGTCTTGTTTTTTTTCAATTTCAATGATATTTCAGTAATTATTATAATTTCAGGCAATGAGGGTGCAGATACAGTTTTCTTTCAATTGCGATTACTGTACAAAGTGATATTTATATAAATTGCCAATTAATTTACATAAATGAATAGGCATACTATATTTATCTAAAAATACAAGTAAAAGTAGGTTAAGGTTTTGATTAAATTAATAAGTATATGTACCAATAAAGTGCAACATTACATAACTAGCAAGAAAAAGATATCATAATAACGTCAAAAAGTCAGTTTTAAAAAACATTAGCTCGGCGCGTTACTGCTGTTACTCAATAAGTAAACAACTCGTCCCGAATGTATAAGTTCATTAAATTTCGCGTGGAGCTCGGTTACAAAATAAGACAATAACGCAACGTAACTGATTGTACTGCGCAAGGTCATCGGACATTCACTTTAAGACTGCGCTTTATATTTTACACAGAAAGTTGTGAGATCGGTAGCCAAACAACACGGAATTTCTTTAAATGTTTTGGTAAAAGAATCATAGAAGTAACTAATATACAATACGAGGGTCTGATTTTGGGATATATTGTTTTAGGGAACGTAAAAAGAAAACGCCAGAATTATGTGACCTCTTTTATCTGAAGAAGTATAAAGCAATTGTAACTATTTTATAAAAATAAGAACCGAATGTAACGCAGCGCTTAATATAAACCCTTTTGTTTATTTTTATGACCTTGTTCCAATTTAAACAGTTTTGTTTTAGTTTTACCTACATCTGTATTTTTAATAAATAAAAAAATAATATTAATGTAAAAAATATTTTTAAAACAAGCTTTTACGTGTTTGGTTTTTAGTATCATATCATCTAGTATAGTTTCAAGACGAATGAATCGAGCTCAAACTCGATGGGTTTATCTTGTTTAATTCAGAAGTTCTTATAGCCACCTTCAACTCCATCTTTAGACCCTAGATATCATGCAGCACTAACGTACTCACTAAAACAAAACAAATGAGCCCAAACTCGATGGATTATTTTATTTAGTTAAGAAGTCTTCTTTCGACTCCATTATCAGGACAGCTCTATGGTACCATATTATTGAATTGTCACCAAAAATACATACATACACTAAATTTAAGCCCAATCGGACACTAGGAAGTGGTTCTAATTTAGCTTTCAAGATTCATGCCGAAGACACAAACATTGCAAGTTAAATAAAAGCTTGTAAAATGGGACTAACCTACTTAAAATATGAATACTACGCATGACTTAAATCTATTACTATTGCCCTAGTCTCTCTGGGTACATTGTATCATATTAGTATTGCATTATTATTACACTACACTATTAAATTACAATCGAAGAATATGCCATCGTTCTGTGAATACGATTCTAAGTAGTGTTGCCAAACAATCGATAGTTTCACTATTGATAGTTTAAGTCGAAAATAAGATACTTCATCGATACTATCTAAGCTCGTAAAGATAATATTATCGATCGTATCGATACCATCGATACTACCAATAGTGGCTTGTATTTCGATAGTATTGCTTATAATGCGCTGATATAGTAATCAATGATGACCAAGAACATCTATACTATAAATTTGGCTGGTCTGACAGACACTGACAATACTATTGCCTTTTTCCTAGCTATCTATAGTAGCGATAGTATCGACAGTATCGGATAGTATCGACAGTATCGAGAGTATAATCGATAGTCCTACTATCGTTAAACTATCGTACTGCTATCGATATTCGACTATCGATCGGCAACACTAACTGATTTGACTTGACCCATCCAATGAACTACGCTCTTAAACAACTTATTGCACATTATTACTTGTGCTGTTACAGAGATTACAGCATACTAACGTAATTACAATGTCTTAACTGGTTGAAGAGAGGCGCGGTCACGTGTAATAAACAGACGTCAATTAAGTAATACCAAGTAACAGTAGCATTAGAACTCAAAATATTCGGCAGAAATGTATTAAGTACTTAGCTACTTTAAACTTTCAATACTTAGTTTGTTATATTGCGGTTCGAATAAACTATTTCGAAAAATGAGTTTACGTTACATTATAACCTAGGCTAAACTATTGGAAAAAAATAAATGTACATACAAAATTGGCCGTCCTTTCTACCCCCAGGCTATAGATTTTTTTTTTTTACCATAGAAGATTTTCTGGAAGGCCATTATTCATTGAAACGGTTTTACGTTTTAAATACAAGTTAAAGTTATTAACATAAAGATCAGCATCATATAATGTTAGTGATTAAACCTTGTTTGTGAAACAGAACTAGTTTTCGATGTATATTGCGCATGCATAAGGTATAGTGACGCACGTAGAATCATCTCTTATAAACCTGATCATGTCATATAAATCTGATAGGACATAACATTTGTTGGCAATGGGTTTTAGCTCAATTAGCTCAAGACTTCAACTTAATGTATGAGTTTGAATGTTTGTAACTCGATCACGTTAGAGATACTGAGCGAATTTGGATGCAATGTAACATTAGATAGACCGTATCTTAAGATAACCAAACGTACGTGGCAGAGGACATATCCACACATTGGCTAGTAAAGAAACAACATATAGAGTAACATAACAGATTAGATTCCCAAGTCATTTAAAGCTAATTAGCGAAATAATGTAACAAAATATATTGATAACTACTAGCTATAAGCTGGGGTATAGTCACGGTTAATTAAACTGAAGGAATATAAAAAGAAATATGTTTCTAGGTAGCTACGATAATAATGTATCTATTGCCGTTTTATTTTAGTTCACTAACCTTTGCCCGGTGATCATATTTCATCGGTTTTTGGGCACTTATTTACAAAACAAACAGCTTTTATTAGTATCTATTGTTTTGACGATGACTATTCAAAGGTAGAATTTATGTTTTCAATAACATAATCGAGTGGAAAAATATGTTAACACCTGCCTAACCGTATGTAATTTAAAATTATGGCCAATCAGCCTGTCGACTACATGATAACTGTATTAAACTAATATCTTATTTTTTTAGGAAGTCCATAATTTTTAGAATTAAAAATTCAGAACGAATACGGGAAAATTTGGCTGTACATAAGTTACCTATGCCCATGAGAATGTTAAAGAAACAATAAAAATTGTTAACTCAGTCCTGCGGTTACCTGTGCCACTTGAAATTAAAAAAATGAACGTCACGTAGACTTATAACAATGCTTTGTCGATATATTTTTTTTATTCTGTGAGGAGACCGAACCCAAAACATCTCCGCGCGCAGGTGTTAGATAACCTTGACCGTTGTGTAATTCGCGCACAGAATGAAATATTACAGACAAACATTTGAAATGATTGATTTGGAATCTATAAAAAATCTTGCAATACTCGTATAGGACTTGCAAGGTCACAGCTGTACAAGCATTGCATAAAAACATTTACCCCCGTATTCATAATACTTTACATCTATAATAAGCGAATGCTTGTCTTTGTTATTCTTTTTCATTTTATAAAATAGAATAGAAGAAGAGAAATACACCCATGAGTTAAAATGCTGTTACTAAAGTATTATGTTATGACCAATGGCTTAAGTATTTTATTCTCATTGTATATCCCACTGACGAAGTTATGTACAAAATTTAATCTATAAGTTTAAAAGGTTCAGCTTTTATACTACAAACTAGCTGTCCTGCGCAACTTCGTCTGCGTAAATTTTCCCCTTGCTTACAACATTTCTCATTGCTGCTCCGCTCCTATTAGTCGTAGCGTGATGTTATATATACCTATATAGCCTTCCTCGATAAATGGGCTATCCAAAAGTGAAATAATTTTTAATTCAGACTAGTAGTTCCTGGGATTACCGCGTTCAAACAAACAAACAAACAAACTTTTAGCTTTATAATATTAGTGTAGTTTACCTAATATTATACTGTTTTATCATTTATCGTAGAAACACAGTATGCAAAAGACGTAATACACCGTATTACTTACTACTCAACAATTTTAAGTACGTATGTGCCGTCTTGTCTAATTTTCGGAACTACAAAATAGGCCTCTTTTTTTTTTCTCACAGTAGACAAAGACATAAACTAGTTTCCCATAAAAACCGAAAAAAACTTACCGAACGAGTCAAGATCATCATTTTAGATTCCCTTCTCAAACGTCTATAATTTGTTACGTTATAAAAACAATCGTCTTCATCGTCCGAACACGACGGATAGGAAACGTGTCTACGCATTTTAACCACTAGTTTACTTATCACTTTACTTTTAGGGATACAGAATAATATAGTTTTGATAAAATAATAATACGGGAGTTCACTAGAAAATGGACGTAAGGATGTATTCAAATTATTTGTAGTTGTAACAGTATATTAGTAACAATCGTTAATTCAAGAGTTTAACTTGAAGGTCTATAAATATTTTCACAAGTAATAGTATCTACCGTTACAGCGTCTAACCAATAGCAGTGATCAAATCGCACTGACAACGGTTGCAAAATTAACTCAAGATCAACTTTTCTAACAATAGTGTCACTTTATGTTCCAAGTTTGGTGTTTTCGGTTTATATCTACCACGTGGATGCAAGTTAAGGAAACACAAAACAATAGTACGCCACTTCCTGAAGTGAACATTCAACAGTTCATGTTTATTCAGCTTTTGTTGCAAACTATGGTGTGTATCCGTATGTATTTCCGCATAATACGTTACCTACAATTTTACGCATTTTGAAATTCTCAAATCACATTTATAGTACAAAATATCCTCTGTGATTTTCACTTTGTAGAAAGTAGGTATCTATGTAATTGCTCTACTTAAAATTAAATTTACAAAACACAAACTGATGTCACAATAGTTTTTTTAGTACAAAAATGGTGTTACTTAACAGTATTTTATCCAAAACGTAGACATGACAATTGCCGAAATATTAATGTTTCTCTTTGTTGCACTTCTTATGGTAATTGTCACGAAACTTTGAACAGAAATTATAATGATAAAATGCACCGAAACCAATTAGTTTTACTCAATAAAAAAGAGCAGGATGTGTGAATGAACTCGTTTGCGAAAAAATGAAACAAAAATGTTTCTTTGACGTCACGCGGATATTGACTGGGAAGTTAATTAAGTAATAAATATAGTTGACGGGAATTCTCCAAAGCAATTTGATAGGAACAACGACAAGTTAAAATTAAAACATTTAAAAATATTAACACAGAAAAATAACATCTAAAATATGGTATTGGTATAAAACATACCTAAACAAACCCTTTGAATATATTTACTTTAGTTTTTTTGTATCCATTGCAGATTGCGCTTGTCACAATACGATTAGGTGAGATCGTAAAGTTTAATGTTTACGCCTTAATGGACCCGACTTCGAACCTAAACACTCGATATCAAGTGGAAGAATAAAAACGTTTTACAATTCTAAAATTAGACCTGACATGAAAAACGCCAATAACCTTAAAATAAAAATACACTACAATGGTAACTCATGCGGCAAATCATTAGACGAGCAAAAAGTTACTTTACTTCACTTTCAATCAAATAAAATCGATTGCTTTATCGATTGGCTTTAATTTGGTTTCGATTTGTTGCTTAATCGATACAGTGTGATATCGTGAATGAATAAAAAAATGCGCACCTACGGCTATCAGCAGCTTAAGCGGAATAGGCCAAGAATTCAAGCTCTACTTAAAATAAACCTTCTATGCATTCGGGTAAGTCGAAGTCAAAGTACGTTATTTACTTAGGTTACAATGCAATTTTTTTAAGAGAAATGTCGTGAGAAAAGAACTTAAACACGTTTTTAAATGATACCTTGAAACTCACGCAAGCAATAACCATAGTACGTAAAGTAGGTATAATCATGTTTTAAATGAATTAGCCTCATACGTTGTGGATGGGAGCATCAACTTACAAAAATACAGAAGAGGGTAAAGGCAATATGCGATTCGATTATTATAAGAAAAACTACAAATTATACAAATATTTATGAACCACTGACAATGACAATGACAAATCCGACAAGTAACCTCAAATATGGCATATGTCAATCATCATTCCCTTTGCCATGTTGGAGGGAAGGAAGACGACCCGACCCACACCGCCACCACAAGTGAGCAAGACGAAAACATAATAATTAATAGTCATAAAATAGCCGTTAAACTAAGCAAAACTTAAGTTTTGTGTTTTAAGTGAATTATCACTTAATATATCAGTTTATTCGATTCTAATACTGAGTAACTTCTAAAAATTTAAAAGTTATAAGTACTAAATTAAAATTAATTTAGGAACGCTTATAACAGATTAATTGCTATAAGCGGAAATGTTTAATGAGAGTGGACTTCTGGCCAGCCGGTTGGATTTTTATTATTATCGAACGAACAGTTCTGTGAAAGGATATTATGCTTGGGATACCAACATCCGTTGAGGGATGGGTTGCAATCCTATCGGGGTAGGTAAGGACACATCCGGAGTACATCCGATTGTGGTATATAGTAACAATCCTGACAAAAAATAGCCCTTCTCATGGTCATAGTAATATTAAGTTTCTACTAATTATTGAATTAGATATAAGCACAGATTAACTTTCAATAACGTATCATTTTTTAAAACTTGATGAAGTTTGGTATGGGATGAAGCGGATTAATAATAAATAATTTGGAAATAGATGCGACATTCTTTTTCGGCTATAAGCAAGCTTCTCAATTCAATGAGAACAAAATGAATATGAACGAAAACAAATAAATATATTTTGCCTTCCTTATTTATTGCGTTTAGTATTTCATTCGATTGTTCGAATGCACAGGTATGTACTAGTTAATCGATAAACAAATTATTCGAAACGTACATATGGTACGGTTTATCGGTACAGTGTCATTAACCCCTTAATCGGCTTTTATCAGTAAAATGTGTGTCAATATGCGACATTTCATTTATTTACTATCGGGTATTTAAGGGTATACAGGCACTTAAGTTTAGATAAGATATACCTACTTTAGAAATAGTACATGCTTACATTAATATAATTTACTAGGTTCGCGGGCCCAATGCGCATTGCGAATTAGATTTTTTTACTCGGCTGTAAGGAAGGGTTATGTTTTTACGCTTATCTTGTATGAATGTAATATTCTTTATTACCTGATATATCACAATCCACTGAAAGGATTTATACAATTAAGACGTCGTTAGATTCGTCTTGATTGCCCAAGTGTTCTTAGATATGTGACGTTTGAAAAAAACAAACATGGTGGCTGTGAGATGTCAAAATAAAAAGTTGTTTTGAATACTGCAATATTGGTATCAAATTAAAGGCTTATTTTAAGCATTTCAAAAAGGTATAACATGATTATGACTGTAATACTAAAAAAGTTAGATAGCAACCATTCTTTTTTATGTAGATCCCCTACATAACAATGGCAATAAGAGAAGTAACAAAAAACCTCTGTCTGCCTGTTTCGAACCTAGTACCTGCATGACGTTTTTCGTCTGTTTGGTACCATCACAACTATTGTGATATTGAAATAACTTAGATTCTGTACTCAATCATCGTTTTCAAGTATGTTTATTCGAACAAGATGAGACGAATTACATAATTTATTGATAGATAACCTGTGACATTGTCACAGGTTATCTATTTCTTTCTTGACTTTATTGACAGTCAACCTGTCAATGCACATGGGTTAATTTTCTGGCCATATCTTTTAAAAGAAGACATCAAAGTATTAACAATAATTTTGAACTCTGAGCATCTTTACTTTATAATTTTATCAAAACTTAAACACGTAATCCACTCTTCTTAAAGTGGGTTAATAATATAATGTCAGCTGCTTACAATCTAGAACACGACATATAAGCTGATAAAATGATAACAATTGCAAATATTCAATATTTTATAAGATAAAATCGGCTTGGCGTGGGAATATTACGCAGTTAAAATGTATAAACTTGTTACTCTCTTCTTAACCTTAAAGGCTCTTTTATTAGACGTCCGTTTTTTAGCCGGACGCCGGATAGAATTTTAAAAAGTTTCTTAAATTAGACAACATTCAGACGACGCCGGTCCGGTGTCCGGTACGTATACTATGTTTCGGAGGACTATGGTAACTAACATTGTGACACGAGAATTTTATATAAAAGAAGATAAGATGTACCTACCCAATTCTAGCCGCTTTATGTTGTACCCTAAATACTTTAAGTAGTTACCTACCATACCCAGTTTGTCTTGTTATAAATAAGGTATAAGTAATATTGCAGTGGGGACTTTGGGATTAATTCGCAATATTAGGAGTTTCAACTATCATCACATTGCATTATTATTAAGTTAATAAATCCAATTAATCTAAATAAAATATAATTACCACGGTGTTATGAACTTATGACGCAAAGCGCAAATCTACGTCAATACTCATATTGATGTGAAGCAGTACGAGAAAATTAATTGCATTTATAGAAATTACTGGTTCTGAAATATGTACTGGGATTTGTATTGATTGCTTTGTTGACAAGAGCAAAGACATTAATTAAAATATACGGTTTTGTAAACTATATACTTTAATTAGAAATTATACTCATCTATTCTATTAATCAAATGGTTGGGTACCTTGATTGCATTAACTATTTTTAGCGATTCAAACAGTTTCCCAAAACCGATGTAATTGCGATTAAGGTAATAGACGTAATTTACACTACTGTAGAGTGAACCATTTTCAATTACTCTTTCCTTTCCCCAATGTTGTGCGATAACGATGCTAAATCGATACAATGCAATTGTATTATTTCAGAATCGATTAAATTGCTTTGAGTCTTGCGCTCATTGTGCATGCAACCAATGCTTAGTTTTTTTTAAAATCTTTGTTTTCTATACCTGCATAAATTTTTGGTAACAAAACGAATGAGTCCATTTTTCGACCTAATCTCGCAGTACTTTAATGACAGCTGTGAAGTTTAAAAAAAGGTTGCGGATGGCCTAACTTTGAATCCATATTGTGTCTTCCAATTGCGCCTCAGATTAACAGATCTGCGCAGACTGCGCGTTTGAATAGTTTGTGGCAATCTGGAAACGTGCACCGTTAGCTTGCGCAAAGTCTGCGGTCGCATATAGTTGCATTTCATTTCACAGGCGCGGCCGCGCTCAAATAAATGTTAGTTGTGTCATGTCCACTTGCATTATCAATAGGTTACCATTCTTAGTAATGTTTTATGTATTTTCCAATGACGCGGTTGTTAAACTCAAGAACTGGCGTAACCAGAACCAGTTCTGCGCAAATGCGTGAAAAACTTGTCACAGGCCCATGCAGTAGGTATTTAATGGGGTTTTTTTCCAGTAATTTGTTATATTTCTTTGTAAAAAAGGCAGGTACTCAAGGCTCTTTGTTTTTAATACGTAATCGTTTAGTATCAGTTTTAATTACTTTTTAAAGTTTACTGTCAAGCGAATGTAAGGTCGTAGAAGAACACCTTGAGTAGGTAAGTGAGAGCCGGCAAATATTGAGAGATAAAATATTGACTGTAACTCGTGTGACCGGTTCGATTCACAGATTGTTATGGTTCTAGAAGAAATTAAGTATTGCCAATAATCGCGTTATGACTATTACGTTTAAAATCTCATAAGCCGTGCCCCTTGTGGACAACAATATTTACAACCAGTTCGCTGATTTATATCTTTCAATTGAGGAAGGTCGCTCAGGTGGATTGGTAAAAATTGATGATGGCGAATTTTTTTACTAGGAATTTAAAGGTTTTTTCTGTCATAGCGAGTCACAGGATTCATTACACTATCTAATTAAATGCATACTAATGTGATCGAGTCTTGCAACCTATGAAATTATTATCAAACGCTGTGGAAACCCTACAAGAAGAACTAATTAGTTTATGTTGTAAAACCGTAAACTGAAGTTCTACATATAGATCGTACAGACAGACATACTATTTCTGGAACAAACGCGGGGTGTGAGTCATTCCGGATGACTGTGTCATCGACGAGGATTTACCTATAATAACGTATTTTAAAATGGCGCATATCTTGAACAAAACTACTCAGAATTACCACAAAAGAACTCTACTTTCTAACAAATTTACGACAAGCATGTATGTAAGTGAAACGCAGTCACAAAATTGCAAAAACGTGTTAGTTAGTTTTGCAAAAACTTGTGTAGAAATTGATTGCCATGCATGTCACTATTGGATGAGGTTAGGAAATGTCCGTGAAAGTGGCATGAATGAAAACTTGAGCTTTTCTTTGAAAATAATGTCCGAATCGTTAAATCGCAGTGCTTTAATAGCTATTTTTTTTCCTTTTTTCAATTGATAACTAGCAATGTGGGATTATGGGTCCCACATTACTAGCAATCCTTTAAACTTCTCCAACTAAGCACAATGGCTCGTGTTAGAAGTGAGTACCTGCGACCTTACAATTGCGAGTCCGATGCCTAGCGCCGCTTTGAAAATGTCCAAAAAATGTGTTTCTTTTACCCGATTGATAAACTTTAGGAATGTTTTTAATTAAATGAATTGTTCATTGTGGCCTATTGAGCTTTGTAGGGCTGTGGATACAGGTGGAAAACAGTATATAACGGTTGATGTATGACGGTATTCTCATACATCGAGGCATGATGGAATTCTCTTTATACGTAAGTAAGAAGGTAGGGAAAAGTCAGTATGAAGTGAAAAAATTACATCATTTTATCACACGTTTCGTGCACATAAAGAAATACAGTCAAAAGATTAAGCTTACGTCAGGACTTAAGATATCTATTCATCTGCCAGGTAAGTTTGGGTATTTTAATTATGTAACAATGCTTCAGTAATGTCGCTGTTTTTAATTCTCACAATTAGCGGATAGAGATTACCTCATTTAACTCGTAAAGTAATCAATGTTTTCATCCTAATGTGTGGGAATAAAATCTCTAAAAGAAACTGCAGTATGCATGTGACGGTTTTTTTAAGTGCCGTTGCTTCCTAGATATTATAAAGTCTTTATTTAAATTAGTAGTTTAAATAAAGTACCATTCATTATCTTAAATTTAACTTTATTAAGTCCAAGTATTTTTTTTATTTTTAAGGATATTGGACTTCTAACCTGGTTACTACTACTTTGGTTACTTCAAGATTTATCCATCTCTGCGTGTTTCCGAATGTATACATTACTAAGGTGTAGCATAGAATGAAGAGTAACTATAGATATCTTTGTCCGAATAATGTTATGCTGAATATTTGTTTGTGACATATTCCTTTTAAAACTTAATG
Organism: Herminia tarsipennalis; assembly: GCA_945859575.2. NCBI lineage: Eukaryota > Metazoa > Arthropoda > Insecta > Lepidoptera > Erebidae > Herminia > Herminia tarsipennalis. Next base: position 21,273,500 of record OX243850.2, read on the forward strand.
CAGACCTACACACTAAATAACTAACCTAATGAGGAACATCAATCTAATTGTTATTATTTTCCAATCGTTTCAGCCATATGTTTTGTATAGGTATTACATTTTTATTACCGTTTGTAAAATTAAAATTGGAATTGACTGACGTTTAACCGCGAATTAAGATTGAAAGTTTGGGTAAACTTCTTAATTGTTAACTAAACAATGTTGGTTGTGTAATTATAATATTTTTATGAGATGAATGATTGGTAAATTACCATGCGAGTGTTGTTTTTAAAAATACACAGTATGACTCTGAGGTGGATCTCTTTTATCAAAATGTTTGGTATACATTATCGTCATTGTTTCTTGTCTTTGTGGCAAACAATATGGCAGGACTGCAATAAGTTTATAATAAAATGTGAGGAGTGATTCATACATGGAATGTCTCCTCATCTCTTTGTCATTTTATGGTTATTCACTTCTGTTGTGGTTTCATATTATTTCTTCAAGTAAATTACTAAAAGTACCTATACTGGCTGGCCTGTTCGTCTAGTGGTTAATAACCCTGACTGCTAAGCTGGAGGTCGTGGTTTCGATCACCACCCAGGATAAAACTTTGTGTGGTGAGAACGATGGTTTATTCTGTGTCTGGGTGTTATTTATCTTTAATATGTCTATATTTACAAATATATAAGTATGTTTATCAGTTGTCTGATTTTCATAGTACAAGCTCTGCTTAGTTTGGGATCAGATAGCGTTGTGTGAGTAGTCCCAAGTTATTATTATTATACGTTCATGTTAAAATATTTAATTAACCTCACTACTAACAATTTGCAATTCACTGTTTTTTAAAAAGATTAATAGTTATTGTGATCTCTTATAGTAAAATTACGGAAAGTGGCTTTTAGATTGAACAATTTGCGTAGTCAAGTAGCTGATGCCATTAAGTTACCGTTGGCTATTTACAAGAAAACTTACATCATAAATTCTGTAACGTTATAGACGTTCTAGGGGAAATCATAAAAAGTAAACTACTCCTTATAATTTCCTCTAGAACGTCAATAACGTTACTGTTTCTTTTCAAACCTATAGCCTGTCAGAATTGACCATCGGATTCAATCTGTTTCGCTCTCTAGAAGTTTGTTATCATAATGCTATTTTTAATTAATTTTATACATATACCGATAAAAAAACTTGATTTATAATGACCGTACTGTGCGTCATTCTGTGATAATGCAAACAAATAAAATTAGGTAAAGCTCTTTCCGGTAATTAACTGATAACATAGTCTTTCTCCTTTTCCCAGTATTACTAATACCATGGTATACCGAATTGTAAATGGGAGTAAACAAAAGAAAATAAATGTAAGCAGGTAAGCGTTTGTGACGCAATTAATATCAAGTTTTGATACAGGCCGTTTTAAAAAGGTCACCTACGTCAATGTAACACATTTTATTTCCTCTGCAGTCATTTGAAAGTGTTTCATCCTTGATATCAAAATCAAAACACACTCACTGGACAAGTAATAATACACGTCACCTCATACAACGTCATCTGATCCCAAACTAAGCAGAGCTTGTACTATGGCAACCAGATAACTGATAAACATACTTATATATTTCTAAATACATACATTTTATAGATAAATAACACCCAGACACAGAATAAACAATCGTACTCATCACACAAACTTTTATCCTGGGTGGGGATCGAACCCACGACCTCTTGCGTAGCAGTCGGACACACTCCCACCGCGCCACAGAGGCAGTCATTATTAGTTACTTTAAGTTGTTTTTATCTTTAAAAAAATAACTATCGTTGTTACTACTAAACTACTAGTGTAGTTTTTTGTTTTAATAGCTCTTACTTGTAACAAAATTGATTTTTAAGATTGACTTATATAGGGTGGTTTTAAATATAATAATATCCTCCCCCTCGTGACTTCTTTACATTACACCAATGTAGATTTGAAACTTCGAAAGTATTTGAAATTTGGAGATAGGGGGTGGAATATAAAATCTTCAATGTTATTGGTTCAACTTTTGAGATTAGGCTGATTTGATTTTATATTACGATCTTTAAAGACCTTCTTTTGATGATGGAGCAATAGTCAATAGAAAATTATATGATCTGTGCATTTTAGTTATTCAAACTACGAGTGATTTTTTGAATGCTCTGGATATCATACGATAGCCTGCATAGAAATTAGGCTGTCAAACCACTTCAACTAAAATAATTATACATAGATATTGGGTTTTTCATACAACGACAAATGCCAAATGCCCAAATGCATTTATAACTTTTATTTTATGTTAGCTGACCCGCGCAACTTCGAATGCGTCAATTTTCCCCGTTTTTGTAACATTTTTCATTGTTGCTCCGCTCATATTTGTTGTAGCGTAATGTTATATAGCCTATAGCCTTCCTCGATAAATGGGCTATCCAACAGTGAAAGATTTTTTCAATTGGGACCAGTAATTCCTGAGATTACCGCGTTCAAACCAACAAACTCTTTAGCTTTATAATATTAGTATAGATAAATAAATACGCGTATGTAGAGCTAGTGTAACACAACTCATGCACCAATATCATATAGAACATTCACGGAAATATGATAAATTTGTGACTGTAATACATTTTTTATCATTTGTTATGAAATTATTTATATTTGTCCGACTTTGTTACTCCTCCAATGTTATGCCTACTGTCTGGGTTATATCATTAGACAAATAGTAAATATAATAAAGTCACTCTCCGTATCATTATTACGCCTAAACTACGCAAAAGATTCCAATATGTTTTTATTATTATTTAGAGAATATCTTCTAGAATGTTTTTATACTGGATGCCGATTTAATCAGTCGAATCCTCGTGGGATGGGGATTATATCACAATACTGTACCAAAATCAATAAAAAAATAGTACCTTTTTCATGAAATTGTTAAAATTTTGATTTGAAGCTGAAGACAACGGACGGACTAAATGTACTAACTACAGGTTTTATAAAAGGTACTAAATTTTAATTGATTTCGGTAGAGTATTTTGGTGTGATTCCGCGGAGATTCGACTAACTAATCTGTATCCAGGATATTACAATAGTATAAAGTGGAGAAAAGTACACAAGAAGCTGGGGTGATAACTAGTATCTTGTTGTTACCTAGAAATCTAAGCGTACCTATAAGAACTTGCGTACTAAAATATAAGTATTCATAGCGCGTGCAAGGCTTAATCTACCTTTATAATTATGTAGGTAATTTATCTCTTGAGAATCAAACGCGTACTTACATAGAGAATACTAATAAACATTGAAATTTATATTGCAGTATAATTAATATAATGAGATGAATATTTATTAAATATTTGCTTGTTTAAAAAATAAGTAGAATACGAAGATTCAATCTGGTATTGTAGCATTCATATGTGTAATATGTAATATAAAATGTATTATTAGCGATATATTAGTACTTTCAGGCTAAAATCTGTCAAGTACTTAAGCTTATCTCTAGCATAGGTAATGACGAAGCGAAATGCTGACTCTTAAAACAAAATTTTGGTCTTACTGTCACACTCATCGTAGTTTAATGCTTACTTAAATCATTCCTTATTAAGATTTTAACAAGTACCTAACTTCCTATTTATTATTGAGATTATTACAGGATTTTATTACAACAACGCCTTTAAAAACTTCAAAGAATTTTAAAGACGTTAAATTCTATTTATCGTCTAGACCAGTATCTTCCTCTAATATGGTGTATAATATAATGGTGGCAGCACCTTACCTGCATTATACAGTTTATAAACAGAAACATTGTAAACATTGGCAATTTGAAAAGAGTGGCCACGAGTTTTTATTGCCTGTTCTTTTCTCGGGCTTTACCTGTTGTTTGCGAACGGGCATTACAACTAAATTTAGAATCGACTTTTTACAAATGTAGTATTTTGCTTCCTTAGTAAATAAATCATTTTATTATTGTTATTATACCATTATATAAATGCTACACGTAGGTAAACATAAACAAGCGTTCAACTAATATTATTTCTTATCCTGAATCAGTCGTCTGTGACGGGCTGAACTCAAGGTAAACTTTCGACTATCACCGAATTGCCTTCATCTGAGTACAGCCTTCGACAAGGTTATCGTTTATTTAGTTTTTTCCGATACCACAGTAATAAAATGCGATCGGATCACAGGCAAAGAGTATGTTATCCATATTTCCTTACTAATCTATCTTGTGATTCTAATATGTATTATAAATTCGAAAGCGTTTCTGTCTGTTTAGATTTTGAAGGCTGCCAATTTCGACATTAATGATATGGCGATTGTTCGAACGCTAAAGAGTGACATAGGTTATCATCATGTTACATATTGTAATTAGTCTTATAACCTTATTTCTGTTAAGACACAGGTCTCCTCTCTTACTTAGGACACGGGTAGTAATCTATCACGTAGGCCTTGTTCGTACTATGGATGTCACATGAAAATCTATTACCATCAACTTTTAATTTACATGACACATATGTATGTCTTTGGATATTTAAAAATATTTAACCATCAACTTGTAATTTTACAATTCACATCAAAAGTACCCATTAAATAGCCTCAAGAAAACCAATATTATAGCTGCAATATGTAGCAATACCAGTCACGTCCATTTCAAAGTTGACCATTGATTCTAAAGCTACATAACAACAGGTGTTTTTTCCGCATTTGGTTCAAAGACTCGAGCCGAGAGCAAACACCTTTGGTTTGTTTGATGCCGCACCGTTATGGTCAGGTACATTGTATAGTAACGTTATGGCTCCCAATGTCATCTACAAGGCCCTCGGTTCGAAGGCGCTACTCGGAAGTGTTTAATGATGCTAAATGAATTGTAATTGTTTTTGGTTATTGCGCGCGATTTTTATAGTTTAAGTTCGGTTGGCTCTACAGATTTCATTGTTCGGTAGTGGAGTAATGAAGTGGAAATGAATAGAATTTTATTAACTAAAGTACCTTCTTATAAACAATACAGGCAACTCGCAAAAAATCTTCGTAATTATCTCAAGTAATGGAGTAGTCCATTGCTTGAGAGAATTACGAAGAATTTTTAGGTATAATATGATCAATTTTATATTCTTATGAAATTCTGTCAGACATTTGAATATAATTTTGTAAGTATGAATAAGCTCTGAATATTATTTCGCTAAGTGTATTTTTTCTTACAATTTACATATCTACATAATATTTTTTAAGAGATTTTGTAAGACTAGTAGAATATACAAGTGCTACTACATAATCAAACATGTTTATAATATTCATAAATTACAATTTTAGCTATAGTTAATATGTCTACTTTGTTATTTATAACAGCTGTTAATACAAGAAATATAGATAAGTACTCAACAAAACAAACATAATTCTAGTCAGCTCTATAGGATTTTCTTTTACACGTAAATTAGTTTTGCGTCTCGTTTGAATCTCTAAATATCGGAATTAAAGGGCCGAAATAAAAAGAAATACAGGGTAAAATGAAATTACTGGAGAAAACAAAATTTTTCGGACTGTGGATATTCGGAACGGAGATCTTAAGGAAACAGGAAAAATATTTCAAATAATATCAGTAAATACTGATTGGATACCGTGATTGAAAAAATTACGACAAATGTGAGACTATTTTATTAATCCAACCCGACTTACATTTAAAATTGATTTATTGCCTAGATGTCAAAAATGGAAACTTTGAAAAAATATATCGATATTGTCAATAAGGAAAACCTATTCACTAAACACATTATGCATGAAATGATATCTATTACAATGGATTTTTTATGTCGCATAAATCTTACAACAAAAGCCTAGTTCATCCTGAGTTCAAACAATAACGTACAAAACTGTCTTATATTGTCTTTCAAACTTACTAAATGAACAATGTGAAGCATTTTTTTTTCTTTTTATTGTAAGTATAGACATCTGCAAAGCATTTCTAACAAATTTTAATTATACTCGTAAATATAATGCAAGCGTAACATTCACAAACACAATTACTTACAAAGACTGCGTTTGCATTCATTTATTTAGCAGCCTCTAGCATTGTAAACTTTTTGTAAGGATTTTAAAACCACGTCTAAAGTTACCCGAAGAAGACAATGTACTTTAGCAGGTACTCTTCAGAAATAAGTATACAAAAGAAACTGTCCCATGCACCACCTGTCGACACAGGACATCTTTAATTAACAACACATTGCATCCGCTGCACATATGGACCGCTTTTTTTAAAAGTGAAGCCAACATGTTGGTGTATTATAACCAGTGTAATTAAGAATAAACGACTTATCTTGCTATCTTAAGGTTTCTGCACTAATCCGCGTAATTATTTAGAAAGAGTCGTCCAATGTCGGTTTACATCTAAGTCTGCAACTTTTAAACGTGTTTATTTAAACAAATTTTCGTCATCTACATTAACTTAGCCAATACACTGTTGACGACCAATTGGTTTCATTTCTAGGTACTCAAATCTATTCTATGTTTTAAATAACCAATCAATAGGTAAAACACTATTTAATTAACATCATAATCAATGGCAAATGAACAAACGGACAGAAAGATCAATCATACAATGCCCGTTAATGAAACATGGCCGGCTCTCTGTCCAATATTTAATTATTACGAACATTTTCGTGTTACATATGAAATTAATTAATTCAATCTATGGACATTAATTGTTGGTGTGCTTTTTTTGCATTCAACATTAAATGAACTATTGTTTTATCATTGGTCAACCGTTGAAGAAATTTTAATCAAAATGAGCTCACAGACTCTTTTCGGAATTCTTAATTAGTAAACTGATAATTTAAACTGTTAAACCACAAGAAAATACCACAAAAATACAAAAGATTACATATAAGCAAAACTATTGAGACTTAGAAATAAAATTGAAACATCTAATCAAATATTATAAAATTATGTATACTACGGGTCTTAATCGCGTGAATAATTTAAGGTAAAATACCTAGTTTATTGCACGACGTTTCGACCGTATTGCAACGGCCGTGGTCACGGATAAACAAGGTATTTTACCTTAAATTATATAACGCCAAAATTACAGATTTTTTCAGAAGTTTAATACGTGTTTTCATCAAAAGTACATAACTTTTGATTTCGGAAATATTTACAGTCCCACGGAAATACATATCATTACTAATTTCCAAGTGGTCGAAATCGTGAGTTGAGGCTAGTTATAAATTAAAATTTATAAAGTATATACCGGAAGGCGCCAAAGTACACAAATGACAATAGTATATTAAACATTTCTCATTACCTTGTAACAGTTATTTAGCATTGTTTATGTAATAGCATAACCCTGTCACGGACGATGGTATGACCGTGACTCTTACCGGAAATAATGGTCAACGACAAGACAGAGAGGCGAAAATTGAAAGAAGGCTTTTAGCCCGTAGAAAAACAGACACTTCATTTTATGAAAATGTATATATTACGGGTCTTAATCGCGTGAATAATTTAAGGTAAAATACCTTGTCAAGCGAGGGTAGTTTCCGAAACCCGCGCTTCACAGAGGCAACGTTGAACTGAACTAGTCTACCTGTGACCTAAATAAATACTGTACAATTTTACACCTCTATAATGTGTGAACAAAAAGGTAGGGAAAGCAAAAAAGTATTCGATGTTTTTTGACAACAGTCAGCCCAAACTATTTTCATTAAAACAGGATAATGTGAAAGACAAACTGAACACACGTTTATTGAAACCCTTTTGTTAGGAAGCGGTTTAACACATCCTTTGTATACGAGTATATCGATTACCGATTCGTAGTGTTACAGTGTGAATTACAAAATAACAATACATGGCGATATCATCGGCCTACCACCATAGGGAATGAGAGACAGTGCAATATAATATTAGTATTACCAATATACGAGTAAGGTTGCTTTTATTTTTTATATCTACACTGATATTATAAAGAGAGAGTTAATACGTTTATAAGGAAGATTTCATCTCTTATACTACTATGTAGTCTGAAAAGAACATTGGCGACATTTTATTGCGATATTGTGATTAGCAGCAACTGAATTTAAATATTTATTCTTCGCTTATTTTGTAGGATGTTCACCTCTCTAATATGCAGATTAATATAAACAGGAGGTCAGTGTTGATGGATAAAAAATATTTTACGTTTAAGAAGTCATAGGCAATAGTAATTTATGGTCGTCTAATGCATTCATTAAACCAAGGTAACTGCGAATATTTAAAGGTTTTCTAAATGCCACTTTAAATGTTATTTAATAGTCAATATCGTATTGAGGTGATATTGAGTGAAACCTAAAACAAGTTTTTGAGTCTTTAATTTTGTAGTTTTTATCGCAAATGTGGTAAAAACCTGTAAAACTATTTTCAACTGTGGTTTTATATTATGTATCTAATTACTTTTTCACGGGTTGAAAGTCATATTTCTAAATATGTATATATTTAGAATTATGTAAGTATATTTATTAGTTGTTTAGTTTCCATAGTACAAGCTCTGCTTAGTTTGGGATCAGATGGAGTTGTGTGAGTTGTCCCAAGATATTATTATTATTATTATGAAGTAAGTGCATTGTCAAATATCGTATAAGTACGTTGATAGGATAATTGGGTCATCATCATCATCATCAGCCTATCGCAGTCCACTGCTGGACATAGGCCTCTCCAATTGCACGCCACTTTGTTCTATCTTCGGCTTCACGCATCCAGCTCCTGCCAGCATTTTATCATGTTTTTGGATTTAAAAGTATGAAAATAAATACTAAAAGTAATGATTTGAAGATAGGAACTTTTGACGTCATAGGTTCCTATTCCATACACATTTCTATAGAGCTTGTCGTTTTGACATTTCAACATCCATATGATCGTACTCCGCTAGCGCTACTAGACGCAAGTCCCATCGTAGTCCAGTATTAGTGTCATTGTATAATAGGCTTCTTACTTACTATGTACCACGGGATTGGTATAAATGACGAATTGATAAAAAAATTGACAAGTTTGCTTTTCATGTAGTTACTAAATACAATAATTCACGTCTCGTACGTAAATAACGCCTTGTCTTCTCAATCAACGAGTAAATCTATTATTGTCTCACAATTTTGATTTACATAACAATAAATATGGTTTATGAATACCACATGGACATTCCGTGTGGTATCCAATTTAAAATAGTAATAACGCGACTTCTTCCCATGGGTGTTATGTTATTACGAATATAGAATTTATTATAAGAATACACCATTTTAACTAATGTTGTTTGTTGGCCTAACATGGGTGCTCTTCTAAAAATGCAATATACTGCGTTATAATACATAAAAAAACGAAAACAGAAAATGGTATTGAATTACCATAATGCGGAAATTCAAAGAAACCCATGACGTTAAAATCTAATACTAAACAACATTTGCAAAACTATTATACGACAAAAACAGGCATTCGTTGCAATAAAATATGTGAAAAACCCCTTAAATGCGTATCAAAAAGTCAAAAAATGCCATTTGTGAAATATTTATGTACATAACAATGGCATTTTGTATTTTATATTAGTATTCAAATCGCGATTTATAAGAATAAAATTAAGCGCCGATTTGTATCTTGTACGCTGCGAAAATAATAATGACTTTGTTATGCTTATTGGGTACGCTTTTATAATTTTGAATAAAATGTAGGTGTGCATCGACAAGGTTAAGAGAATAAATATGTCCTCCCATTGACCTCAGCCGTAACGATGTTATAGATAGTAATAATTCTAATGACGTCGTTTAATTTACGATATACCGATTATCTTAATGGCAGTTATATTTATATATTAATTATAATTTATTTAACTTTAAGATTTATTTTTAAACTTCTCGATTATTCAGTAGGCCCGTGATCACAATCGATGCATTTCAGTTTAAGGAAAAGATACACTCTCGTTCTTGTTCTTACAGATCTGGATCTTATGATCTCGTCTAAATTGTCATAAATTGCACCAAAATATTAAAATTAATTGATTATTTGTTTGTAGAGGAAAGATAGGGACAAAATATCGGTAGGTGTTACGTTTTAGAGGGCTAAAATATCATCACGAGTTCGATGTCTTCATCAGTGCGTACAGTACTCCCAAATTAATAATGCACATGCAGATCTTCGCTAATTGTCGTATTCCCGGAAACACTCGAATCATGGAATCGTAAGAGCCCTAAACAAGGCATTTGCATTTTGCACCTTGTTTAAAAGAGATAGGAGTCAATATCATGTGTGCACAATCGAAAACAAATCGGGCGTTCGGCAGCTGTCGCCGGTCAGCGAAATGTCTGTCAGTCGTCTTTATATATTGGTAGTGACTGCACGTGTTCTCTATTTGTGGAAATATATAGAGCTGCTATTACACACCCTTCTTGGTAAATATAATTTCAACATTAATTAGCTTATTCAGATTTAAATAGTATATTTTGAAAAAAGGAAAATAAATAACATATTTCACGTTTTTTTAATATTAAAAAAATAAAATACCTACATTAAATACATATTAAGTACTAGAAAAACATTTAAAAAATGAGATTTATTTAAATTAAATAAATAGATAAACATGCATAAAAAATATATACCTAACTCTGCCCATGCCATTTTCTTTCAGACGAATTCTTCCAAAATGGATAAATTTAAACGTGGAAAACCGCTTAATTCACAAGCACGGCAAATGGTATTTAATGTGTACCTTTATTTCTTAAATGAAGCCAATGTTTTCAACAGAGACCATGATGGTTATTTTAAAAAAATTCAAGACCGTGTTACAAAAGCTACAGGAATTTCGCGACGAACTTTGAGTAATATCTTAAACGAAAAAAAACATAATCAATCAAAGAAATTTTCTACACCGAAAAAAGGAAGACCTAAAAGTAGATTTCGGCTGGTACTTGATGATTTCGACTACTGTGTTATTCGTAATATGATATACAATTTTCAATTGACGCTGAAAGAACTCCCAACTGTAAATAATTTAAGAATAAAGTTGATCGAAGCTATTAATTTCAAAGGCTGTGCCGAGACTTTAAGGTTGATCTTGAAAGACATGGGGTTTAGGTTTCTGAAAACTGATAATAACAGACAATTACTTATGGAAAAACATGATATACGCCTAAAAAGGATCAAATATCTCAGAGAAATACAACAGCTGAGGAGTTCTGGTAGAAACATAGTATTTATGGACGAGTCGTATGTGCACACATCACATACTAAGGGTAAAACTTGGCAAGATAGCAACAAAAAAGGTATCAAACAACCCATTTCCAAAGGAGAGCGAATAATTATTGTACACGCAGGCAATGAAAAAGGCTTCGTCCCAGGGGCTCTAATGTTACATAAATGTGTCGACTCAGAAGGTGACTATCATAAAGAAATAAACGCGGAACGTTATCAAACTTGGCTACGCAATCAATTGATTCCCAACTTGCCTCCTAATAGTGTGTTGGTAATAGACAACGCCCCATATCATAATAAGCTGTCTGTGAAACCACCAAACTCAAACACATCTAAACCACAAATGACAGCTTGGTTACAACAACATTCCGCATGACCCAAAGAAACTGAAACCCGATTTGTATAAAATTATACAAAGATACAAAGAAAATTACACAGAATTTGCCATTGACCGTATAATGGAGGAACATGGGCATAAAATTATACGATTGCCACCATATCATCCCGATTTTAACCCTATTGAAAATATTTGGTCCCAAATAAAGCAACACGTGGCCAAGAGAAATATTGCAATGACTGTGACGTCAGTTAAAGATGCTATATTAGAAAAAATCAATAAAATAGGACCAGAAGAATGGAAAAAAGTTTCTGATCATGCGGTTCAATGCGAAGATGAATATAGAAAATTTGAGCCAAGAATCGATAGTTATTCCGATAAACTGATTATTTACACAGGTGATAGCAGTGAGGAAAGTGTAAATGAACAAGAGCATAATGAAACTTCTGATGAATCTGCGATGTCGGGAATAGAGGTCTTCCTCGATTCTGATTAATTTTTTTATAATTGTATTATTTTTCTGGAATGATTAGTGCTGTAAACAAATTTGAACTGAGATTTTGATTATATTTTATGTAAACCTCTATTTGAAAACGTTTTTTTCTCCTTCTAATAAAACCTTATGTTATTTAAACCTTTTCCTCCATAATTACACCAACTTCGGTAAGACACTTGAAAACTAATCACTCCAACAATGATTGTAGCGTTTTCGCTATTTACTTACATGGAATTATCGAATCAAATTTCGTTACAGGTAAATCAAATCTGTTTTAGCACAAAACACATAATATATAAAATTAGGCATAGAGAAATTGCTCTTAACCACTCTATATAAATATCGTCTTTCGACGCTCGGGTAATACGACCGTTGCCGAACAATGACGAAGATTTCCGAAGATTTCTATGCGCATTATTACTTTTGGAGTACTGTAGTTACATTTATATGCAACATTACATAATTTTAACAACTTTCCTTACAAATTGTTAGCCAAAGTGTCTGTCTAGTGAGCCTATTAGCATAACAAGGACAGCAATGACGCACGCAACAAGTCGCAACACGCATTGTCTCAGATTTTTACTATGAAAATATCGTGTGCAGATTTTTTATCAATTCTGCATTAATTATGTTTTAATAAGGGTTAATTAGAGGTGTGTATAATTATAATTACAAACAGTCAATTACACTTACATTTTTGTTACTAGGTAGTAATTATTAAGACCTACTGTTGTTGACAGTATTCGTAGATTGCGATATTTTATTTTTATATTAATTGACCCGCGCAACTTCGGCTGCGTAACTTTTCCCGTTTTAGCAACATTTATCATTGCTGCTCCGCTCTTATTAGTCATAGAGTGATGTCTAATGCCTATAGCCTTCCTCGATAAATGGGCTATCCAACAGTGAAATTTTTTTTTAATTCAAACTAGCAGTTCCTGAGATTATCACGTTTAAACAAACAAATAAACTAACAAACTCTTCAGTTTTATAATATTAGTATAGATAAAAGTACCTACAACTACGTTATTATATTATCTTCACATTTGTTTTAACAACAAAATTATATTTCCTGATATTATGATATTTATGTTTAGCACTTATCAACAACACACTTAAGTACCTATCTGAATTACATCAACGCTTTACAGCTCGACTACACTACAAAAAAATGTGGAATTTGCCTCTTAACCTAGAGTATATTATAATCTACAGTTAAGCACTAAAATTATGTATTTTTAGTAGTCTTACCTGCTTAGCTCTACATACTTATGTAATACACACTTGTATGAATATTGAAACTAGGGCAAGTCGTGCAATGTTACAGTCGTAATATGAGTAATTACAAATAAAACTTGTGAACTAGTTAACTAAAGAGCATCGTATAGGTAATACGCCTAAAGTTACAAATAATAATTTTGACCAATTTATGGACACAATATCTGCTATACTATGTTCGTAAACTTTCGCAAATTTGTACACATTATAGAATTTTATAAGCTACGGGTCTTAATCGCGTAAATATTTTATTTTAAGGCTAAATACCTTTATTTATTTCCCGACGTTTCGACCGTATTGCAACGGCCGTGGGTAGACTGTAGGCCGTTGCAATACGGACGGGTAGGCTAACATATGACCCTAATTATAAATACTTAGCTATAAGTAATGTAATATTAAGTGTCTGCTGGTAAAATTTGTCCACACCTTTTTCAGACATGTTGTATATTAATTATTTTTTTGTCTCTTAATTAATGACAACTATAACATTGTGCGCTAGGAAACTGAAATCTGTAAGCCATGAATAATAGCAGAATGATGAAAATAACATCAAGAATTATCAATTCTAAGGAATACACTTACAAACATGTACTAATTGAATATTACGACTAGAAGTGCATTATGTAAATAAGCATCAATTATCTACACAATAAAAACTTAAGGTTCATTGTTGCGCAATGAAACATTGCAATAAAATAATGTTATATCTATTTATAACACCTTTAAACTTACAAATCTTTCATTATTTCTTGTCATATAATTCTGATAGAGATCATTGCATAATTATAATCTCTTCACTTCACGTAGTTTTAATTCAAACAAGTCCTCAAGAGCACTTCCTACTATAGAAATATATACTGGCGATGACGTTGCCATTTTAAATGAACGATGGAATAATTATACACTTGATCGAGCCTTTGCTAAACAAAGACTTGTAATTGAACGAAGCACTTAGTAATCTAAACTAGATTATAATGATTTGATCTATTGAGTTTCCTGCAAGGAAATAGTAAATGATTTCAACATTTTTTAAAAAATCGATGACTATTTTAAGAAGTATTACTAAATTGAGTAGATAGTATTATTGTAAGAGGTAAAACTTTAAATAAGAAACTACTTGGAGAAAGTAATACAGCTAATTAAGAAATCATTTTTAGGACTCAACTGCTAGCAAAAGGATAGGCATACGACGAAATCTTATGCACTGCTCTGTGAGAGTGTAAGGTGCAAACAGTCTGATTTTCCCCTTGCAATCTAATAGGTACGTCGGTGACAACCTGCCGCTTCAATGGTATCAACTTTACTTTAACATACATATATTCAGTTTTAACTTGCGGACTAACGTAGTTCAGTACTTTTATTGCTTCAATAATGTGTTACAAACTACCAATTAATTGGTTAATTTATTATGATTAAACATCAATTTCTTTATACAGTCTTTTTTAGTTTATCTACATTTATTTATGCAATTATCCATATCAATAGTAGCACAGTATAACCATTTGTAAATAATTGTTTTTCCCTACCTGTTCTTGTCTGTACTGTTTCGATAACAAAGACATTGTTCTACACGCGCAAATATTTAGGTATTTGAAGGCTTTAACGTTTATTTTGAGTATTCCATTCATGTTGTACATCCTTTTGTGTGTACTATTATTTATGTTGTAACTTGTTTATTACCGACTGTTAATATTTTCGAAGTGCCTGATGTATATTTATGAATATTATTTCCCGTCTAACGTTGTGTACATTTGATGATTTGTTTACTTGTGTTTTTCAAGTTTAAATTGTAGGAAAAGGCATTCCGAGACTCGAATTTCTAGGAAATACACGGATCGAATAGATTCGACTAAAAGATAAAATGATTGGATCTAATGCATCGAAAAGTTACATAGAATAAAGTCATAAGAGAGTAGTTTCGTTGTGCGTACTAAATACATTTCAAAATTTCAAAGAAACGTTTTTTCCAAAATGGGATTCATTGATTTTAGTTGCCGCTAATGTTTTAACACAAAAAATGACAACAAGTTTGTTCGAAATGCACTTACTATAATATCATAATAGAAATCCCAAGTTTTATTTTACACGAGAATCGATTATTAATACACACCATACTATAGCGAAACCAAAAAATACCTAACTAATGACTCATTTAGACATTTTCTTCAAACTTTACATCCTAATGAACGACATTTTCTTTAAAAGAAAAGCATGAGCCATACAAAACGTTGCGAAAACAAAGCAATATCTCTTCCTTCGAAGCGACCTACATAGTAGATTAGCATGGATTTGCATTTCTGAACAACAAGCTTTAAGAAATTAGTGTCAAACAGATATACAAAGATTACAGCAGCCTGAATAGCGCAAAGAAACAGAGATACACGTTTTATGATAGGTGGTGAGGTGGTGACATTCTCTTTACTCACAAAGGTTTGTCTACAGCCAACTGTTAGTAGTTTACAACGGATGATAGCATTTGTTTAAATAAATCACACAAGGAGTTCTATTATTGATAAATATCTTCCTCATTGAAGTTTGTTTCGTTAGCCTCTGGTTAATGATAACAATTTTCTGAACGTGGAATAATATAAACATTAAGGAAGTCACAGTATAATTTATTATCTTTTGCCAGCAACTTAGCTCAAGCGAATGTAGTCATTGTCCCTAAACCGCTGCACGATTTTGAAATTTGGTATGGACCTAGTGTAGGTCCTTACCAAATTTCAAAATCGGTCCAGCAGTTTAGCCATGAAAACATAACAGACAAGTTTCGCACGTGTAATGTTAGTATGGACATATTTGTGTAAGTCAGAGTTACATATTTACATAACCGATAGAGCATTATACCTACGTAATGTTTGCCAAGGATATACCAATATGTAATATGCAGTATATCAATGGTATACACCATAAAACTATTAAAAGATCTCAATGATAACTCTCCCAGACGCTACAGATGATTTCAATTGAGTTCTCATAAAACGATTAAGTATAAGATTATTTGAGTCACTCCAAGTGACTCAAATAGTTGTGACTAAGTGCAAAACTATTCCTTTTATAATTTAGTTTTTGCCATAAATCCAACGCCATGAAGACTACATATTTTATTGCAATTTTATTTTACAGAAAAAATCACAGAATGTCGCGTGTGTATTTGCAATTACTACGTTATTATTTACCTCTTGACAAGTTCGTGTGGCTTCAGTTATTTTCCTCATCATAATAGTAATAGTCTGCTATTGTTCGCTTCCTACTACATAATAGGATTACACTAACCGAACTGCTTGAGCTAGCATTTATTACCCCATCTGGGCAACATTTGAACTATCAGCTATAACAACCGATATTACGATTCGCACCGACCGTTATTGGGGCATTTCCTTATGCTGTAACTATTTCTAGAATTGTGTTAACCGCGACGCCAATTTTTTCTCTCCAGAGCCAGACATGTTTAAATAATTTAAACCGTTTCTAATGCTTCTTTGTTTGTTTTGCTACCTGATATTTCCGAAAATTTTGGCATAACCAATTTGGAGTATTCTTTTGTTGTTTGGAAATGTAAATCATCACCATTAGGCCTATGCAGCATCTGCATGGCAGAATTTAGAGAGACTGTAAAGTCCAATGCTTAATTTAGGTCACTTTATACGTTACAGGCTTTAATAATTATGATAATAAATGAATAACGATGTTCAAGCTTTTATATTATACTGGCTTATTTCCGTGGCTTCGCCGCGTGTATGCCAGATTGTTACCAAAATATTTCAACGGCAACGTTTCATACTAACTTTGCACCCCCATTTTACCTCCTCAGGGGGGCGAATTTTCAAAAATTCTTTCTTAGTGCTCCCCTACGTTATAAAAGGAAACTCTGTATAAAAATTTCAAGTTTCTAAACCTTATAGTTTAGGCCCTGCGTTGATATGTCAATCAGTCAGCTTCTCCTTTTATCAATATCAACCGAATATATTTTAAAACGAATGTCTAGCCTTATAGTATGACATTCTAATAAATTACTTTCGTTCATTGGCCTTGAAAATGCGTGCAATTTCCCTCTCATTAGCAACTCAGCGAATTCTATGAATATTGACGATTTGATCGCACGTGGTATTTTCTGTGTGAAATCGAGACGTGATCGACAGCTCTCAACGGTAATAAGCAAGGTCGATAAACAAATGGGCCATACGATAATCTGTGATATGTGATTTGCTTAATTATTGACTTTCTAACACATATATGGATGCACCTTTCATTATGCTAAATAAGTGACAATTGACAGCAATAAAAGTTCAATGACGTTGACCTAAGATCCTTAGAAAATGAATCATAGACAAATGAAAAGCAATAATAAACTAATGACGAAAGACGAATGAGTGAGTGATGGCTTTTTTTTTTTTACTGTTTTTTTTCAATTGTGCTTGCAGATAGTACTAAGATGGACGGTTAACATTGTCTAACATTATAATGATACATCATAAATTTATTGCTAGTCATAAATTCTTCTTCTGCGTTTTCTGGTTATGAAAAACCCCTTTATAGTTCACTATAAGTTTCTGAGTAGCTCGAGACATTTAGTTGCTGCTAATAACTCCCAAACAATAAATTAACATAAGCCAGGTACAATGGCCCCAAGGCCAAGGTACCTGGCTTATGTTTTCCCTAAAAAAAATAACTAAATGGGTAGTTCCCATTGTTCCCATATCTTCCCAGAACTATTATTCTGGGGTGTACGGAAAGATCTACAGATTAGCTACATTGTTATGACTGTTTTCTTTTCAGTTTAGTGCTAGAAAGGACGCCTATGCTAAAAAAACGCAGTATTATGACCATTAACTCTTTGACAATGATTACTTCACAGAATTCGCTAACGACTGTGGGGAAATGACTAATTAGTTAACTGCAACGCATTTTATTTTAGTTACTAATTGTTACTGGAAGTGACTTCCTTATTGTTTTCTCTTAGAATTCTTTTGTAATATAATGCATTTGTTATCTTAATACGAGTTTAGGTTAATTCCTCTACCTCCGCTTGGGTTCGCCTTCTTTTGTTTGAATGAATAAACGAAACCATTTCTTTCTCCATTGTCATAAAAAATGTTATTTATGGAGCTGCTGTTACCAGCCGATGTGCAATGAACCATGTGTATTACATGTGCATCTTGAGTGCCAGATGGCTCAACGTACTCAATTTTTCTTTTAATTTTATTACCTTGAATAATGAGTGAACACTTTTCTTTATTTGCATGGTTTTAATGGATTGTGAGGCTGATAGTTTATGAGCAGTTTTGAAGTTGTCCGTACAGAAACAAATTCAGACACCATTTTGCCATCACACATGGTATTTATTTTAAACCTCGCTTTAAACAATTTTATTCACAGCGATTGTTGGTACAATCGTTAGAATCATTTTAAACATTGGTTTATTATTTAATCATTTTATTAATAGAGTTCTCAAAATGGTCTCCATAAATTAAACACTAATCATAATGTTACATTGAATTTCATTTTATCGTAGTGCTACATAACTGAATTGCAAATTTCAGTTGTAAACAAATATTAAAAATTTAAGGATATCTAAAAATATAAAGCGGCCGAACTTACAATACTACTCACCAAGCCCTGAATCCTAGGTAACATTTTGGAACAGTATATCACAACACTTCACTGAACACAGTATTGATAATTCATAAAACACACACTTGTCACCGTTAGAGTATGAACATCATACAGAAATAGCTCAGAAAATGTTTATTTTTTTCGAAGCACACCTGTATAATTTTTCAATGTAGAGACGTGCGCGTGCGTCGATGCGTCGATCGATTATGAAGCGTTGGCCCTGGCTGGCGTGCGCCGTATAGCCTGCTCAGTGTTCGGCGCGATGATTCACGTATATGTGTGCGATGAGAGAGGGAAACCATTATCTTTGTTTACCTTCTGAATCTAATTGTTTTTTCGCGTACTGATTTAGACATGAAGTTTTTTTCTTTGTTTCATTGAAATTGTTATAAGGGAGGTTTTTTTAATTTTAAATAATGCATTATGCAATTATCTTCATAGTCTTATTGTTTCAAAGTATATTTTTTATTATTATATTTTGGAGATTTGATCAAGAACAGTTTACATTCTGTTTTGTTGTTCTTATTTTTGGCCGTATATACTATAAGCCTGAAGGTTAAATCAGACTTTAGTTTATTTTTGGATGTATCTTATATGTGTTGACTCTACATATAGTCTTACATGTTCTATAAAATTTATAAATAGTCATTCATCGATAGTCTTAATAACAATAAAGAAGATTTACTTCGGCAATTGATTGGCTGGTATGGAATGCAGTGCCAGTGCCCGTTGGTTAGTAACCTGAACTGCTAAGCCAGATGTCGTGGGTTCGATTCCCACACGAGACACCGCTTTGTGTGATCAACAAATTGTTGTTCCAAGTTTGGGTCTACTTTGTGTTCATGATTCGTGTGTTTGTAAGATAACCCACAACGTGCGGGAGTTGCCTATAAAAATAAAAAAATACTCGCGTCACAGACCTAGACGATGTATTGTCTTTTTACATAAAACTGTTTACTTACTGACTACGATCTTATTTTAGATAGTGACGCCCAAAATCTTACTGTTGATAATTATGAGACAATGTACTGATTCTGTTCATCATTAGTGTGATTAAGGAATGACTAATTGACAATTTAGTTGTAAAATCTAATACACAAACGAATCATCTGCATTTTTTCCGCTACGTTCTTTGCACCACGTAAACCATGTGGAAAATTGTAGGGTTAACCTTTGTAATATGGGTTTGACTTTGGGATTTTGATATTCATTTGGAAAAATACTGCCACTACTACCAGTCATTGGTCTTTTCGGAACAGCGGGTTTCAGCGGTCAAATCATGTAATGTAGCTTGACGGGGGAAGAACCCCAACCTTAATACGGTCGCAGAGGTCTTGCATAGGCAATGCGGAATTATCCATGAAGTTACCCATGTATTAAACATGGATAACGGGGGTCATTGCTGTCCATAGGAACCTGGTACAGTCAACGGCAAAAGTACATGATAGAAAACAGAAATTCATTAACTTATGATTTTCAACACTATAATTTACTTTTTAATGTCTATTAAAATTTACCTAAAAATACAAGAATTCATTAAGTTATGAATATCATTAGGTCAGGTGATAATTACCACAAAATGCAGAAATACAGACATTCATTTACTTACGATTTTCAAGACTATCATTTACTTTTGAAAGTCATTGCTATTAGGCAATTTGTGCAAAATACACGACTTGATAAAATTCTATCACGTTGTTTATAACATTATTGATCATTAAGTTTTGGCGACTGTACAAACAGACAATTCAGCAATAGATTATTCAATCATTTCCTTTAGGAACATTGTAGCATTAGCTAGATTAGCCACAAAGATTATCCGCTTTCTTGTGCTTTTGCTGTTGACTGTACATACATATATTTTTTTATTTGAACTTTTGCTGCTATTAGTGGTTAAAACAATAAGACCAAACCCTCCAACACGTGTTTGCTATATAAACGTTAACTCCTTTTTTGCAACCCTTAGGAGTGAAATTACCGAACTCTTGTTTTTATGTGATGTGTGCTATCTGTAGTCAAGTAGTTTTGAGATTTCATGTTAAGGCAGTTTTTAATGACTTTTCGCTATTAGAATAATTGCTTACTATCAAGCGGACAGTACTGTAGTAGCTTTGCCACCTTTACGGCAAAAGACGTCCATATCTAACCGAGACGCCGATAACTCACATATTTCTCGTTTACACAACGAAAATATAACGAGGAAGACTCTTAGCAACCTAGCTAATGATTGACCAAAATGACATGAAGAATATGTCTAGTAGCAGCCGGATATACTCCCACCGCCCCACAGAGGCAGTTTCGATTGTAGTTGCTTAGTATTATGGTATAAAGAACCCTATCCAGCAAGATATATTTTTGTATCAGGTTACCTCTGAAAAATGTTAACTCCTCGCCTCTGCTAGCAACCATTCAAAGTGGCGCTGCATGATTAGGAAAGTCAACCCCGTGTAAGGGAAAAATGACAAAGACTAAGAAGAAAACTCACTTTATCACAGACGAATGGTAGCGACAGAAATACTTTTGAGTCGTGCGACTCAACTAAAGTTTGAGTATTCGTGTAATAGTCCTTACCATTTCATTAGAATTAGGAATACCCAGCAAGTTATCAGTGCTATTACAAAATTAGATGCGTCAGACGTATTTATCTTTGTTATCGTAAACATTGGAGTATCTGTGCCTAATTTCCTTTTTTTATCGGCAAGATAATTTGTCGGTATTATTATGTGAATTTTATTGTTTTGTGAGTGACACAAAATACGACTGCGTAGGTCATATCATAATATTTTGACATAAATATTTTTATGAAATCTTATCAATGTCTCAAGATTTAATTTGATAGAAAGCAATTTTACTGATTAGCCAAATACGCAGGAGACCACAATCACAATTGCATATTGCATTGTCTTTGTCTTACTGGAAAGAGATCAGGCGTTTTACCGACATACAGGATAGAAAGACAAGATGAAATAGATTAAGCACCTGGGCCTCGTTTGAATTGCTCTATAATGTTAAACGCGTATAGCATTGTTCAATAAGTTATCTAGGTCGCTAATGAATGTCCTAACGAAAAATTCTTTAACTTTCAATAACATTAATACTAATATTATAAAGCTGAAGAGTTTGTTTGTTTGTTTGAACTCGATAGCATCAAGACCTACTTGGTCCGAATTGAAAAAATATTTTACTGTTGAATAGCCCATTTATCAAAAGAAGGGTATAGTCTATATTATATAATAAAATTTATGCAGACGAAGTTGCGCGGGTCAGGTAGTTTAAAATAAAATTCCAGGAAACATTTCTGTATAACAATTAGTAAACATGCCTGAAACTGCTAACGTTCACGAGAATTTACCTGTACTTACAACAAGTACAGGTAAATTCCGCTATTACATAAAATTACTAATTGTAAACACCGTTTTCACGGTAACGTAATCAGTAGCCACCGTTTTCATTCTATCACAAAAAGCCATCTCACCTGTTAGTAAAATATTTCACCACAAATCTCGAACAACTAAATTACTCATTGCATTGTTATGTTAAAAGTAGCTCTCACTAAATAAACTACACGTCACTTCAAATTTATCTATCTTCAGATTTGTAAACAAAATTCGTAACGTTATCTGATTCAATAGAAATTCTAAATACCTATTACGTAATCTACTTGCAGAAAAGCAGACGGTTCTTAAAAACATGAATTATAGAATTCGCTCTAATTCTGTAATGCACGTTTCCCATGAAAGGTACCTTTATGGTGTCCAATATTTAATTCCCCTTTAACGTTTACTGTCGGAACGCTGAGAAGAAGAATAGCCCTAAAATACTTACCTAAACGATATTTTTTAAAAAACATTTATGCCGCTACTTATAGGCAATGACAGCATAAGAGATTATGGCGTCTAAGTATTCAGCCATAAGTAACTAAACTAATGACAAGGTGAGCTATACTCGTAGATACGCAAAACGCTTTTTGGCAATTTGGTAGTTTTAACCCTTAGCTGATGCCGTGCGGTCCAAATGGACCCAACGATGAACATTTATCGTTATTTTTTTTAACCTTTCGCGATGTTTACATATACTAGAATATTATCGGGACTTAATCGCGTGAAGTATTTAAAGATTTAAAAAAATATATTTATGGAAACCTTTTATTTACCAGACGTTTCGATTGAATTGCACCGATCGTGGTCACGGGTCGACTTAGACCCTTGACCACGATCGGTGGGTAAATAAAAGGTTCAACCTTTAAATATTTCTCACGATTAAATCTCGATAGTATTCTAATATTTATAGTTATAACGTATTTATTTCTTGAACTACGGGTATGTGCATCTACGTCATCTCGTTGTATCACGTGTTGGGTGACGGACTTTTAGCGTTTAGTGTTTACTAGAAGAACCACCATGGGAACCAAATGAACACCCATTATCAAGTGTGTAAGTTTTAAATTACTTTCCTAATATTTTTTTTATTTCAACCACAATTTGTTCTGAGTCAAACTAAGATATTAGCATTTTCTTTTAGTGGGGTCAATTTGGACCCACAAAACCAACTACCTACGCCATTTACAATATCGATACCATCTTAGGGTTAAACATGCGCCTTAACCTTGCAAGTATAACAGACCTAAATAATAATATATAGGCAGGATTAACAGGAAAATGTACTTCAATATACAAATATTATGATGCATTTTGGTCAAAATAATATCCTGCCTAGTTCGCTATTCGTACAGCCTATTTGCTTTCCAATAAATGTGCTAACACTATATGTGTACGAACTCGTTACTTATTATCCTTAATGAATACATTACCATTATAATAAGTGATTTCCACTTAAACGAATGATATGACTCTTATAATTCCCTAATTAGTTAGAAAGCCATATCCGTGATCTACGGCGGATATCACTTGTTACAAAATGTACAACCATTACTTTAATATATAAGGATTGATTAATCACTTACGTGGTTAGAAAATCCATAGTTACAAAAATAATGATTAGTAATTTCAAAACCAATGCAATGATTATTTGAAAACTATTATTTATTACTGAATTAATAAAGAAATTATGATTAGTTTAAAAAATAAAATGTAAATAAAATATTAGAAGAGTGTGGCCCTGAGTGTCCTAATGGTACCGATTTGCAAGCTGTCGATTGCTGCTCTCACTTTGCTCAAAAATGGTAAAACCAGCAATGCCTAGAACGAACAAATTGACATGCGATATTGTTTTCATTTCTTTCTTTCTTTGAAATGGAATTTCGGAATATCAGTAGATTCGTTTAGGTTTATGTAAGGGTTGCTCCACATGTAAGCGGGTCTACATGTTCGGTTCGATAGTAAGTATTGGCCGAACCGAAATTGCCGACCCGAAGGAACTACACTACACATGTTCGGCTTCATTAACAAGTGACGATGGGGCAGTTCATTCGGGCCGGCATATTCATTTACACATAATCAGTTTTAAGGGCTGTGCCGATTGATGCCGTCCCGCTGTAGCCCGGCCTAGCATACGTGTTCGGCAAACCCGAACGGTTTTTTTTGCCGAACATTCATCTGTTTTCGATTTTATCGCCTTGTGCCGAATGATGCTTGCCCGCTTGTGTGTAGCTGCTCTATGGTAGTAAATATTTATAGCCAATTATAGTAACCTCTATTGTACAGTTTTATATAATGTTTTACTTCTACTCCTACTGCTAAACAGATCTCTACTTTTTGTCAATTTTTGGTGGTTACCATGTCCTAATATCTAGGGAATTTGGACAGCGTCATATTTTCGTTCTTACTTTAATCCTGCTTATTGCGTAACAATTGTTTTTTATTTTTTTATTTAATAAAACTAGCAATGTGGAATTGAGTCCCACATTACTAGCAAATTCCAGCTAAGCTCAAAGGCTTGTGTTAGGAGTGATTCACGTCGGTAGTATAATGGGTAGGATTCGAACCCGCGACCTTACGATTGCGAGAGCGATGTCTTAGCCTCTATGCTACCGCCGCTTCAATTATCATTAAATCAATTTTATTCCTTCATATTCCAAATTTCTCAAGAACATCAGTATACATATTATAAGGTAAAACACACGCCGACAAATTAGACAGAAATCTTCTAGGAAAAAATGTCTACTAAATATCCCACATATCACTTCTACAAACAGCGTTTTATTTATATTATTAATGGTTATTTACATTATTACAAGTAATCCCGCCTACAAACTGAGATATTACGGTGAAGTGCGAGTGAGTAATTCATGACAATATATGTGGTGAACGTTTGATATCGTTCACTCACTGTGCATCGGATACCTACCCATCAGGGTGACTCTTGACAATCTTGAGGATACTGCGTTTCTGATGTGTGTCAATCAACTCGTCAACACGTCTATTGATAAGGAAATGAAAGCTGAGGATTATGTAGAGTAAAAATAAACAAATGAGTTATCTATGTTTTTATTAAATGGGTGTTTGACTGACAATTTCTTGTACATAAGACTTGACCTACTTCTAAATGGTCCAATCTATTTTAAGTTTTTCAAGAACAGTTTTTTTAGGGAATATACACAAAAACAAATACCGTTTATGATCTCCATCTTACCCCACCCATGGGGTAAGACGGGGCACCCCCCTGGGTAAGATGGGGTACATGGGACGGCTTAACGTTTAGCCGTCACCATCCATGCAAACGTGGCTAGATATGAGATAAAAGCAGGTTCATCAGGCAGAATAATGTTTCATTCGTCTTCTTTAGTTGCGTCTAGTGAACTTCATTCACATATATTATACTAGCTAGCCCGCGCAATTGCGTCAATTTTATCATCACCTATATTTTTTATTTATGCTCCGTTTAATTTCAACATTACTTTATTTATGTCGCCTTTCTTGATATATGGGTTATGCAATACTAAAAAAAAAATCAGATTCGTACCAGTAGTTTCTGAGCTTAGCGCGTTCAACCAAAGAAACTAACAAACTCTTCAGCTTTAGGTAAAATTAGTGTAGATTGTCCTTCCAACATTTCCTTTATCTCCCCCCTTATCCGTTTTCCTTTTGTAATATCGAACAATAAGCTTAAACGTGAACAAAAACTTAAAAAATAGCAGAAGAGCTTATGTTCATGGCAGTTAAGCCCTTTTGTTGAGAAACGCAGTTTTTTGGCTTTAACTCAATGACGGTATATCCGATCTTATCCAAAATAATTTTAGTTTTTTCATGTTTTTTGGTTACCCGGTTCAAAAAGTTAAGGGTACACAATTTATGCAACTTTCGGAGCGTTAATTATCAGAAATATTATGATTATAATTATTTCTAAAAAGATTCACTCAATCAAAAAAGTTAGAAACTTCAAAATGTTTTTAAAAGACCTGTCGAATGATGTGGCACACCTTGATATATGCTGAAAAAAACCTCCCCATAAAAATATTTATTATTATTATTATTTAGCTATCAAACTAAGTAGCGGCTACAACAAGACACCTTGTCACTTAATTTCATCAAGATTTTGTGAGTAGTCTTTGAGTAAAAAGCCTGTGACATACAGACAGACTATAAGGGTTCCGTTTTTGCCATTTTGGCTACGGAACCCTAAAAAGACATTAAAATCGGTCTAGCCGTTTCGGAGGTGTTCGACCACAAACACTTATTTTACGAGATTTTTATATTAGATGTAATAATGTAAATATAAATCATACCATATCTGAGGTTCAAACAGTCTGCTATGCCTGTTTCATCGATGTTTAGAAACATACTTAAACCCAAACAAATAATCGTTTGTAATAAATAAATTGCTAGCATTATTTACTGTTTACAATATCAAATAAAAACAAAGAACGTGCTAACATGTTACACAAACTGAGGAAAAGTCACAATAATATCGATTCAGTCATTACCGAGAATTGCGAGCGGTGACATAAAAACAAATACTAATAAATGACCAAAATATTAGTAATAATGTCTAATAAGGCTAATTTTTAAACGAAAATAATTTTTGTGTAATCTGTAGTCTTTGACTATCATGGCTACTATAGTCAAAGGGTAGTAACAAAATTAAACAGAACACTATTAAATATCAGATAATATTTGTAACCGAAAAATACACTTTTATACCTAGTTTATTGTCCGACGTGTCGACCGTATTGCATTGTTATTTCGAATCTTGGTGTACTCTGTAATGGCCCCTACGATACATAAATACAGATTATACCCTAGTGCGGTAGTTGTCTTTCAAAGCAGAAAAGCAAAATTTGATTAAAAATATATATACGTTTTATTATCTACGTGGTATCGTACGATCGCACCGGGGTAACCCGGTCAAAACACTATAATGTTATCTTAGACTGTATAGCTAGTCTTATCTCTAAATTATCTATATATATTATCATTTTGACACATATACATCGGTAATTGTCCGCGTTATCATGATATATTTTGCACTATAATCTTTTATTGCACCTTAATCTTGTGTTTATACAAAACAAACTTTAGTGACAGCGTTTTAAATAGTGACTGTTTTGTTTTTCATTCTATTTTCAAAACAGAATAGAAGAAGACTAAAACATTCGCTGATAAAATTCTGTTTGTAAAGTTTTAGAAGGGGTCTCTTTCAAAGTAACGTTCCGATATAGGCTTGCAACAGACTAACAAACGTAATTTGCATTCGTACGTTTGCATTCCGACTTTTAAAATTATCTTATAACTAAAAAAAGACATATCATATATAATATCATGCAGGTACGATATTAAGTTCAACAAAATTCATTAATGCCTACGACTGCATGAGGTATCTTGTTTCTATCGTTTTGCGGCGGGTTTTTATGAAAATATGTAGATATATTACGGGTCTTAATCGCGTGAATAATTTAAGGTAAATTACCTTGTTTATTGCCCAATGTTTCGACCGGCCGTGGTCATGGGTAGACCCGTAATATATATATTTTCATAATGTGTACAAATCGCGAAAGTTTATCAACATTTAAGGCGGGCTTTTTTTAGTTTTTTTATTAAATTGGTACTTTTTAGTCGTTGTAAGATAATTAGGGACAAGGGGATTTAATAGAAACTATTTGTTTTATTTTTACATTTTTTTTATTTACCACAAACAAACACAAAAACAAACATTTTTTAAACGTATAGGTTAAAGCCTTTTGATTTAATATCCCGCCCTGGGGTCTTAAAAAACAGCCCGTACATTTACGCTTATAAAATGTCAGTGACATTCGCGTCATCTAGATGAATTTAATGGCGTGTCATTTATTAAAATCGGTTGAGCTCTTGAGGAGTTATGAGCGCGTCAAACACAAAACCCTCCTCCATAGTCGGAAAAAAATAGCTTAAGTTTTAATTTGAAAAAGATTACAGTAAAAGTTTTTAGGTGTGATAAAGTATAAAGTCAGAAATTTATCTGCGATTAATATTTTTAAAAAACGCTATATTTAGAACGGGGTAAGAAATTGTTGTTTGATACCATAAAATGTGTCATTTCATCACTTTCTAAATGATCTAAACGAAAGTATAAACCTTATTAAAAACGATTGCGTAGTTTAGGTAAATCATGCGCTATATTGCGACTTGATTTTATAAATTGTAGGTACGTAGGTAAGTACTCATAAGTACGTCGATAGCGTAGAGGAAATCCCCCTTGGCTATATTGCACGGCCGTAGCACAGAATATTAACAATTACTACGTAGCCATAGTTCGATCCCTTGCATATAAATAGTATAATCATAACTATGTATGTATATATGTTATAAAAAACACTGTCCCGTGATTTATGGATACATTCTTGAATAAATTAACTATAGTTAATAAAACAATAAACACGGGCAAGTGCATGTCGGGCCACGCACTATGTAGGGTTCCGTAGTCGCCCTTCTGTTGTTTTTGTTTCATACTACTAACAACGTCATATAAATATTTTTCAAAGGAATCTGAACGAAAATGTTGTTACTTCTCACTTGGTCTGCTGTTACTCGTTAAGTTGGAAGCCTACTTAGCTGTGATAGTTTTCCTTTTAATTTCAATATATTAGCTACTATCGTGGTTTTATTTACATTCCCAACATCAACCATTTAGCTAGCAGGGTGAGAGGGATACTTGACTAAAAGAACTATCTAATGATACCTCTCACGATGGGGTAGTGGGAAAAAAATCACAGCCTTACTTTACATATAAGGTGGGTACCCTAAAAAAAAATGTATTTTTCTAAATTTTATTTTTCACTAGTCGGCATATATGTAATATGTATATCCATGCAAATTACAGCCTTCTTGCACTAACAATCTCTGAGTTAAGCTGCGGACGGACTATCAGGGTTGCGTTTTGCCATATTGCCCGACGGCCACAATGTTCCAGCCCATCAGCAGGCGGAACGTGATGGACCGGTCATTGATTCATAAGACGTTAACACTTAAAAAAAATATATAAATAAATAAAAAAACCCGCCTGCACAAAAAGATGGAAACAAGATCCCCTACATAATTATATAATTTTATGCAGTCGGAGGCATGAATGATTTTATTTATAAAATTTATTTTTTATATATTACTTTTTAGTGGATAAAGGATGTAACCGATGTAACAACTAACTTTTATCACAGCTATTGTGAAGTATTGAAAATTGAAAAAAAGAATGGTTGATAACTAACTTTTTTAGTACTATAGTCATAATCATGATATACCTTTTTGAAATGCTTAAGATAAGTCCTTTAATTTGATATCCATATTGCAGTATTAAAAACAACTTTTTTTTTCATACCTCTTTATTTTGACATCGCACAGCCGCCATGTTTGTTTTTTTCAAACATTACATCTAAGAACACTTGGGCAATCAAGACGAATCTAACGACGTCTTAAATGCATAAATCCGTTCAGTGGATTGTGAGATATCAGGTAATAAAGAATATTACATACATACACAGTACTCCCAAATTAATAATGCACATGCAGATCTTCGCTAATTGTCGTATTCCCGGAAACACTCGAATCATGGAATCGTAAGAGCCCTAAACAAGGCATTTGCATTTTGCACCTTGTTTAAAAGAGATAGGAGTCAATATCATGTGTGCACAATCGAAAACAAATCGGGCGTTCGGCAGCTGTCGCCGGTCAGCGAAATGTCTGTCAGTCGTCTTTATATATTGGTAGTGACTGCACGTGTTCTCTATTTGTGGAAATATATAGAGCTGCTATTACACACCCTTCTTGGTAAATATAATTTCAACATTAATTAGCTTATTCAGATTTAAATAGTATATTTTGAAAAAAGGAAAATAAATAACATATTTCACGTTTTTTTAATATTAAAAAAATAAAATACCTACATTAAATACATATTAAGTACTAGAAAAACATTTAAAAAATGAGATTTATTTAAATTAAATAAATAGATAAACATGCATAAAAAATATATACCTAACTCTGCCCATGCCATTTTCTTTCAGACGAATTCTTCCAAAATGGATAAATTTAAACGTGGAAAACCGCTTAATTCACAAGCACGGCAAATGGTATTTAATGTGTACCTTTATTTCTTAAATGAAGCCAATGTTTTCAACAGAGACCATGATGGTTATTTTAAAAAAATTCAAGACCGTGTTACAAAAGCTACAGGAATTTCGCGACGAACTTTGAGTAATATCTTAAACGAAAAAAAACATAATCAATCAAAGAAATTTTCTACACCGAAAAAAGGAAGACCTAAAAGTAGATTTCGGCTGGTACTTGATGATTTCGACTACTGTGTTATTCGTAATATGATATACAATTTTCAATTGACGCTGAAAGAACTCCCAACTGTAAATAATTTAAGAATAAAGTTGATCGAAGCTATTAATTTCAAAGGCTGTGCCGAGACTTTAAGGTTGATCTTGAAAGACATGGGGTTTAGGTTTCTGAAAACTGATAATAACAGACAATTACTTATGGAAAAACATGATATACGCCTAAAAAGGATCAAATATCTCAGAGAAATACAACAGCTGAGGAGTTCTGGTAGAAACATAGTATTTATGGACGAGTCGTATGTGCACACATCACATACTAAGGGTAAAACTTGGCAAGATAGCAACAAAAAAGGTATCAAACAACCCATTTCCAAAGGAGAGCGAATAATTATTGTACACGCAGGCAATGAAAAAGGCTTCGTCCCAGGGGCTCTAATGTTACATAAATGTGTCGACTCAGAAGGTGACTATCATAAAGAAATAAACGCGGAACGTTATCAAACTTGGCTACGCAATCAATTGATTCCCAACTTGCCTCCTAATAGTGTGTTGGTAATAGACAACGCCCCATATCATAATAAGCTGTCTGTGAAACCACCAAACTCAAACACATCTAAACCACAAATGACAGCTTGGTTACAACAACACAACATTCCGCATGACCCAAAGAAACTGAAACCCGATTTGTATAAAATTATACAAAGATACAAAGAAAATTACACAGAATTTGCCATTGACCGTATAATGGAGGAACATGGGCATAAAATTATACGATTGCCACCATATCATCCCGATTTTAACCCTATTGAAAATATTTGGTCCCAAATAAAGCAACACGTGGCCAAGAGAAATATTGCAATGACTGTGACGTCAGTTAAAGATGCTATATTAGAAAAAATCAATAAAATAGGACCAGAAGAATGGAAAAAAGTTTCTGATCATGCGGTTCAATGCGAAGATGAATATAGAAAATTTGAGCCAAGAATCGATAGTTATTCCGATAAACTGATTATTTACACAGGTGATAGCAGTGAGGAAAGTGTAAATGAACAAGAGCATAATGAAACTTCTGATGAATCTGCGATGTCGGGAATAGAGGTCTTCCTCGATTCTGATTAATTTTTTTATAATTGTATTATTTTTCTGGAATGATTAGTGCTGTAAACAAATTTGAACTGAGATTTTGATTATATTTTATGTAAACCTCTATTTGAAAACGTTTTTTTCTCCTTCTAATAAAACCTTATGTTATTTAAACCTTTTCCTCCATAATTACACCAACTTCGGTAAGACACTTGAAAACTAATCACTCCAACAATGATTGTAGCGTTTTCGCTATTTACTTACATGGAATTATCGAATCAAATTTCGTTACAGGTAAATCAAATCTGTTTTAGCACAAAACACATAATATATAAAATTAGGCATAGAGAAATTGCTCTTAACCACTCTATATAAATATCGTCTTTCGACGCTCGGGTAATACGACCGTTGCCGAACAATGACGAAGATTTCCGAAGATTTCTATGCGCATTATTACTTTTGGAGTACTGTACAAGATACGCGCGAAAAACATAACCCTTCTTTACAGTCGGGTAAAAATAACTTAACTTTTAAATTGCGAATATGAGGTTAGTAAGCGTGATGTAAAATGACTTAAAGGAATTTATCACCGATTATTTTGAACCGGTTTACAAATTTGAACTCATGCTGGTATTGAATCAACGAGTCTACGATCAGTAGTTAGGTACTTGCTTTATGTCACGTAGCCAAGTATTTGCTAGGTACACTACGTAATCTAAAGGTTAAAGTTGATCAATGATAAAATCTTATTTAATTACTATATATTTATTTTAACGTAACGTTCATTGTTGTTTTAAGATATAATGTTGTTATAATATAACAGTAGGTAATTAAGTAATTTTAATATTGTTTTTTTATTTATCTTTGATTACGTATTTGCTATTGCATTTTTATTACATTTGATTCATAACAACCCATATGATGTCCCACTGCTGGGCACGGGTCTCCCCAGTAGAACCTACTTATTAGTTCCTGGGGGTAATTGCCATAATCGCCACGCTTGGCGAGCGGGTTGGCGATCGCAGTAAGGCTTGAAATACGCAGAGGACGCTGCTGCCCGTCCTCCCGTGTGACATCCCTTAGTCGCCTTGACGACACCCACGGGAAGAGATGGGGTGGCACTATTCTTAAGCCGGTGCCACACAGCTTACATTTGATTCAAATATTTATTATTAGCCTTCCTATAGTAGGAACAATTAATTATATAATATAATTATATGTATTAATTAGCACGCAAAAGTTCTTGCAAATAATTATAACAATATAAATATTCAATAATTTATTTAATAGTGTTCAGTATAATCAATTAATAATCTAGATTGCCTCTGTGGCGCGATGGGAGTGTGTCCGACTGCTACGCAGAAGGTCGTGGGTTCGATACACCACACCGGACACCACTTTGTGTGATCCATAAATTGTTGTTCCGAGTCTGGGTGTACTTTGTTTCCGTGAATTGTATGTTTGTAAAGTCACCCGCGATACAGGGCTTGTACTCTAGGTACTGTGGGAGCCGTCTTTAAAAAAAAAAAAAAGTGATTATTACAACATTGAAAACAATTACTAAAGCATAATATAACCGTCTGTTGTTGTTGTTACATGTAAAACCGTAAAAAAACTGTCGATATTAACAACTAGATGCCACTCGCAACTTCATTTGCGTCAAATTTTCCCGTTTTTATCTCCTATTGCTCGCAGCGTGATATTATATAGCCTAAAGCCTTCCTCAATTCGGACCAGTAGTTCCTGAGATCATCGCGTTCAAACATACAAACTCTTCAGCTTTATAATATTAAGTATAAATAATTTATATTAATAATCTCCTAAACGATTTGCGATTAGGCGGCTCTCATTAGAGATTACCCAACTACGCAGGTGATATTACAGTGTAAGAGTGTATGCGCAGACACAAGTGCACTCTCTATTTCCTCACTCTCATAGTCCGATGGGACGGAAATCCGACACTACTGGAGAGAGATTAGGCGCAGGACCGACGGCCTAACATGCTCTCCGAGACACGGAGTGGTTTGACAATGTTCGATAATGGTCACCCATCTATAGACCGACAGAGGTAACGTTGCTTAACCTCGCAGATATGTTGATCTGCACGGTCGCCACAATGTTGCAAGTCAGACAGTTGACATCGATCCTTCTATAATGAGTGCATTGAAATTAAAAACAACCTTGTGTAACACCTTTTTTGATTAATATATTTTATTTATTTAAACTATTTTTATCAAATCTGTATACCTACTGCATATTGTACCTCTGTTACTAACCTTAAGCAACTTATTTGTCGTCGTACCTTATATATATATTAATCAACACAAATTGTTACTCGTGAAAAGTTTAAATTGTCTTTATCATTAATATACAACACATGTTATTGTTCAACTAGCTGTAAGTTTTCTAAATTCATAAATAATAAAATATATTATAACATAACTACTAAAGTGGTACTATTAACAGTAGGTACAATACAACACTTATATTATTATAGCTGTGTAAGACCAATGTACAGTCAGAAGTCAGCGTCATTAATCGGATGTTTAATATAAAGTTTTTTTTCCTGTAATCCATACTGCCACTTAATTCACAAATTTCCACTATGACATAGTTGAGGCGTAAACTCACAAATATAAGGAAAAATGATAAAATCCCTACAAACATAATATAAGGAAAAATGATAAAATGCTAAAATGATAAATCTGATTGATAATTTTTGATTCCATTGTTTTTATTTTATTTTTAAACTTGTATTTTGTCTTTATTCTTTTAGTATGTCGTATCGTGCTTTATTATTTAGCCCTAAATTTTGACTAAACTTTAAGACATTATTAAAAGCATTTCAGTTCCTATTATGCTCTTTAAAGTGACAGTGACAGCATTAGAATTAACAAAGGCATGGCATGTAAGAATATCAAGTACAGCAGTATTATAAATGTATGACATAATTTAAAAATGGTCTAAATTTTACGTATGAGCCAATTTCTTGGTAGGTTAGTTGTCTTGTTGTGGAGTTCCGGTGTAATATATCACTACCGGCCTTCATAAGGTTCTAATAAATCACAGCACTTTTCTTTTCATTTCGTAGCTACGTGCCTGGCCGCTCGTACCACAATCCAATGTGTTTAATGTACGTCATTATAACGGCTTCGTTGGCCTCAAAATCAATAGCACAAGCGGACAGAATAAATAAAGAATTATATGCACGCAAGTAAACCAAAATGGTAGTGTTAAATTAACTCATCACGTATGAATTAAAGAGGAAGGCAGCGCGGTCTCTTGTCCTGTCAATTTATGTGCAACTAAAACTCATGACCGCATTTTTATTTATGAAGCATATAAAAACCTTTTATTAAAGTGAAAAGAATACTATGCAATCAGCTTGTACTGATTGCATAGTATAGTCTGCACTTACACTGGCTTTAGACTAAGTCAATTAAAGATTTTCACAGCATTGGACACTGGTAACTGGTGCATTCCCTACCACTTTCTTGTTGTAGAGACTTATTTTATTTTATCTATACTATAAAATTATAAAGAGGAAAGATTTATTCTTTTTTTTGCATTGAATAGGCACCGAAACTACTGGATCGATTTTTAAAATTCTTTCACCATTAGAAAGCTACATTATCGGGGAGTAACATAGGCTATATTTTATTGTCAAATTAGAGATCCTTACAAAAATTACAATAATGTAACTCAAGGTATAAAAAACTACGATATGACGCCTATGCGAAGTCGCAGGCAGCTAGTATGTTATAAATTTGAAAGTTTATATTGGTTGCACGTACCGCCAAAATGCGAGTTGTTTGAAGAATTTGATGTGCATGTTTGGTGCATTTAAAATGCAGTTCCAAGTGTCACAACCTTTTGCTATGCGAGTGGTGGTAAACTGGTAACGCTGACTTGAACGATTCATCAATGCAATACTTTTTAAAGTCGATAATTAATATCGTTTAACTTTAGTTACCTACAGACTCAAATAATAATTCAGACCGATTTCTAGTTTCACCTACTGGTTACTAT
Organism: Herminia tarsipennalis; assembly: GCA_945859575.2. Taxonomy (NCBI): domain Eukaryota; kingdom Metazoa; phylum Arthropoda; class Insecta; order Lepidoptera; family Erebidae; genus Herminia; species Herminia tarsipennalis. The sequence continues at coordinate 21,309,231 of OX243850.2, forward strand.
TGTTCTGTAATAGAATTGTCATATCGTATTCTTTAACAGAATTGGACACTGCTTAATATCAATCCATTTTTTTTTAATTTTCGTATATTTTTTAGGACTGTACGAATAAATAAACAATTTTATCTATCACATATCAACCAATATGATGTCCCACTGCTGGGCATGGATCTCCCCAGTAGAATATACTTATTATAGATCCTGGGGGTAATTGCCATAATCACCACGCTTGAAGAGCAGGTTGGCGATTGCAATAAGGCTTTGAAATACGCAGAGGACACTGAAGCCACACGGCAGTATTGTATCCATCAGCTTCATTGTACTTATTTTTATTTTCAATTTCAATCTTGATTTTTTAAATTTTCGTGTAGGTACTGTCACCAATATTGAAGCAGACGTAACTCGTCTAGAGGCGATCGAAAATCAGTTTGCAAATTTTCAATGGCATCGTAGTTAAGTAAATATTGATCGAGTCCAATATCCAATATACCTTCTCGTAGGTGTCGTGTTCGTGTGTTTTGAAACGACAAATATCGATATTTTATGTATTTGTGTTTATCTATACCTACTAATATTTTAAAGCTGTAGAGTTTCTTTGTTTGAACGCGATAATCTCAGGAACTACTGGTCCGAACATAAAACACATTTTACTGTTGGATAGCCCATTTATCAAGGAAGGTTGTAGGTTATATAACATCTCGCTGCAACCAATAGGAGCGGAGCAGCAATGAAAAATATTGCGAAAACGGGGAAAATTTACGCAGACGAAGTTGCGCGGGTCAGCTTGTGTTTTATAAAAGCAACTTCCTCAGCAGGGTATAGGCCCTGTATCGAGAAGAACTCTACAAACTTATAATTAACGGAATCAAAGCACATCCAGACTCGGAACTATAATTTTTGGATAACACAAACACAAAAGTCGTGCCGTGAAGAAAGCCGTGAGAAAATCGAAAGCAGTGAATATTTAGTTTCACTCAGTTAATTATTTTTTCTTTGAAAAAGTGGGTCGTGAAAAGTCTTAGAATTTTGTCAAATACTTGCGAATTTTTGGTTCGTGTGTCATGAGCACGATTTGACCTCGTTTTGATAACGTTATCAGAACACTTTCCTGACAAGTTCTGTTTGTTTGAGAGAAATTGTTGACATTTAGTGTCAAAAACAAAGATAATAATATTTATTTTGGTATTTCCGATATTTCTAATAACTTTTATCTATAAATCAGACTACGTGGATTGAAAAAGAAGGCTATCTTGTTTTCATCCTGGTATAAGCTAATTCTAGTTTTAAACTTTATTTTTAGGGTTCCGTAGTCAAAATGGTAAAAAACGGTACCCTTATAGTTTCTTCATGTCCGTCTGTCTGTCTGTCTGTCCGTCCGTATGTCACAGACATTTTACTCAGAGACTTCTCAATGAATATTGATGAAATTTGGTAAAAGGTGTCTTATAATGGCCGCTACTTAGTTTGATAGCAAAACAATAAAAATAAATATTTTTAGGGGGGGAAACAAAAGCTGATTTTTTTTTTCGCCTATCTTCAACGTGTGGCACATCATTCGACAGGTCTTTTAAAAACATTTCAAGATTTCTAATCAACTTTTTTGATTGAGTCATTATTTTTGAAAATATTTGCTCCGAAAGTTGCATAAATGTGTCCGTCTGTCCGCTTAACTTTTGAACTGTGTGACCAAAAGATATAAAAAAAAAACACAAAGGTAGCGCTTAACAAATACTTTAAACTAAATAATTTCGGACATTATTGGATATACCGTCATTGAGTTACAGACGAAAAACTGCTCTTCTTAACAAAAGGGCGTAAATACCATGAACATACGCTCTTCTGCTCATGCAATTATTTAAGGCTGCGGAACCCTACACTGAGCATGGTACGATATGCTCTCGCCCGGTTTTTTATTTATAGGATATACCAATATTAACTCACGGAAACGTCGAGAACTGATTGATAAATAAAAACGCATTGACTGATTTTATTATGAACCCTATTGAAGGATGTATTCAATCTGTGTTATCATGACTTGAAACATACCAAGTTTCGCCACATGGTTGGTGCAGGAATATCTAATCCGGGCAACGCTATAGGTAAAGGCGAAGGTTTGCGAGTTACAACATAGTGTTATTGGCCTTGTGAAGTCCATCTTATGCTTTGAAGGTGAAGTGCGTTCGAGGTCTAACGTCTTGTGCTTGGCGAGTCTTGTTGTCCATTGAAAATGGTGCTGACAAGAGCAACACAGCATACAAGTACATCAAAAGAGAAAAGAAACGTAGGTACGCATGCTTGAAGAGCGAATCCAGCGTTTTACAAAACAGGAATAGATTCGAATAGGTTTCAAACTTCTGTGGACTAAAGCCCATTAAAGAGTAAGACGATAAAACGGTTTATTTTTATTTCTGGTTTTGAACTTCTAACTTTTCTTCGTTTTCTTCTAACTCGTTCCAAAGATTAACTGCTAATAACCCTGACAAAGAAGCACTACGTAGTACTGAGTTTGAATCAGGCCCACGACAATCTCGAAGTTTTACTCAAGTTGTTCTCGATAAGCATAGAATATTTGCCTAGCTATTTATAGGCAGTATTTTAGTACATCAAGTCTATTAATAAAAATATATTTTTCGTGAAGCCTCATTGTATCGATAAGATTCTTGAGTTATTTTTAGTGATTGGGTTATTATCGAAATATTGAACAACACATGAGATGTCTGGTGAGAAGATGATGTCACAGAGATCGGAAACCTAAGTAATGTTTTAGGAAGTATCATGGAAACTTTTAAATATAATGCTGTTTGGTTCACACGTTTATAGAATTTTAGAATTCCTTTGTGCTTTGGAGTTTTAAAGGTTGTTACAGTTTAAAGAAATTTGAGGGAGAAAATGTTAATACATGAAATAATTTTCATCAGTTCATTCTAAATTGTCACTGTAAATATTCCGGTATCTGTAACTTAAAAGTAAACTAATATTAATGCAATGGTACAAAATTATAAGTATTAGGTACATATTGGGTACATATAATGCATGGTATCAAACCTAAAAAAAAATAGTTTTTAATTTTGTTTTTGTTTTTTTTTTTTTGTTATTCTATGTTCTAAGCACAGTCGTCAATAAGGTGGAAATACTTTCGTTACTGATCTATACCCCAAGCTGAACTCCTCAAATTAAACGTTTTTTTTTTAAAGATAACTAACAGTGTGGGTATGTGGGTCCCACATTACTAGCAATCTTGTTAACCTCTCTAGCTAAGCTCAATGGGTTGTGTTAGGAGTGGGTTCACATCAGTAGCATAATGAGTAAGATCCGAAGCTGCGACCTCACGATTGCGAGTCCGACGCCTTAGCCAATAAGCTACCGCCGCTTATAAATTGGCTATGCCATCTCTTTTCGAACTTGTTTACGTCTTTTGCGCACCTACAGAGGTCGATTAAAGACTCATAATATTGATTCAAATAAGCCTTGGCTATGCGATATGTGGAAGTCATATTTTTCGTGATGAGCTAACGATGTTTGTGTATAAATACAATTTTGTTCCCACTCCCACGATTTTAACAATCGTGTATGCTACTAAAATGTTTGTACTACAAAATAATAAACTCACGACTTGATTTTTCTGGTATTCATAACGCCCTGGATAACACTAGACTGTTACAAATACAATAATTGCATTTTTGAAAGATAGACAAATTTGAAGTCCAGACCTAGGAATCGAACCCGAGACTTCCGTAGCCAAACCGGGACCAGAAACGAACCACCTATCTGGACTATGTTACTAGACCTCAAATTTTTCTATCCCTTGATGCTCGCGAGTTTGAGCCCCGCATGCGCCATCTAGTCGGTAGTTAAAGAACTATCACGGCTTTTGTTATTGCTTCGTTACAGAGAGCATTTTAACAAATTATGATGTCGCAGGCCGAATATTGAATCCGGACTTAAATTTTTTCTATCTTTCAAAAATGCAATTATTGTATTTGTAAAGTAATTGGCAAGAAATGCCTATAAAACTTCTACACTAGACTGGTTTGTTATAAGAACGTTAATCAATGATTACCTTACTGACATCTTAATATATAACCGCCTATAGGCACCTGTCTGACCAACGGCGTGAACAATAGTAGCGATTTTGTCGCTCAAGACACATACATACTTATAGATCCCGTGTAAACAAAAGATACAAATAATAATAGTTTATTTTTTTTTAAAGACGACTCCTGCAGTAGGGTACAAGCCCTGTGTCACGGGGGACTTTACAAACATACAAGTCACGGACAAAAAGTACACCCAGACCCGGAACAACAATTTGTGGATCTCACAAAGTGGTGTCCCGTGTGGGAATCGAACCCACGACATCAGTCGGACACACTCCCACCGCGCTACTGAGGCAGTCATCGCTGCATTAGTTGATCGCTGAGTGTTCACACTGCCGCATGCCTGCGAGTACTCACGATCTACAACATTTATCTGTTGTACGTTTCTTGTCGTCATCGTCGTTGGTGGGACAGGTGCCATAATCATGATTACCTTAATCATGATCATAGGCGGTTGTAAACTAAGTGTAATGTGAACTGCCCCATGGCAGTTAAATTTTGGACAATTTATTGAATTAACTGATTCTAGACGATTTATGATTTGGAGGCGATTAACGTACCAGGGGCGATTTGCAACTTTGAGGTCATTTACAATTTTGGACCGATAAACAATTTTCCTCGTCCATTTCTCATTCATCCTGCACAGGATATCAGGGCCGTCTTCCATTTAACTAAATAAATAATTGCTCAATAGCCTGCAAAAGGAGATGTCGATCAAGGATGCACTGTGGCCTCATCAACCTCAAACAATTACATTAGCCAATGATCCTCATGATTCACTTATATACTGCAAGTCAAAAATATCACTGAGTCATGATATTTTCTTTTCCGGATCGGTCAGTTTGAGCTCACGAGTCGTGTGTCCTTGCTAAAAACGGAATTGCAATTATCACTGTACTGTGAAAGTAGGCCATGTCGTGATGACCAATGACGGTGAAGTCCACAGTCGTAAATTCGTCTTTACATGCAAATGTATTATAGTTATTTTATGCGCAATGTTTAATGCATTTCACAAGTTTTGCGCCTACTTTTCAGTCACATAGGTCATTGTCAATCGAGACTAGCAAACTATGAGATTATTGAACAAACGCGTTCGCAAATATAGTGTGACGTCATAACCTTCTTAACTAATATAACATTCGACCTGTGATTCAGTTTTTAGGGTCGTAATGCACAATCTATTAGGCGCGTATCCAGGATCTTGTCCTGGGGGGTGGCACTTTGACCTAACACCGGCTAAGTATGAGTAGTTTTGCTCGGTAACGAGGACCGAATATTAAAATTCATGAGTTTGTCTGCAGTTGCCTCTGTTGCCCTCCCCTTGGATCTGCGCCTGTAATCCATATGTCTTAATTTTAGTCCTAGGATATGGCGGCTTCTTTACGATATTACTATCACTTTACTATCATAGTGCGATGCAGCGATAATCCAACACCGCGAGAGATTGCTGGCACAGAACGCCGTTGAATGTTCAAACTCAAATGGTTTGAACATTCAGAGCCGTTATTTGTCCACAATCTACACTGTCGGTGTTGGATGAATTTAGATTTATAACATTTCATAATCCAGCAGATTGATGAATGATATAACTTTAAGGAGTCACCAGTCTGTTGACATAATTATCTTTTTTTAATACACGTCTCATTAAGAGTCATTTCGTAAATTGGACATAAATAGTAAGGAATGATACATAATAATTTATTACAATTGGGATTGATAATAATTTTGTTTTTGAATAAAAGAAATAGCGTAACTTCATTAAATAAAGATCAAAGCGTATTTTTTTAATTCAATTTTATTTGTAAATTATTTTTTTTCGTAAATTTGACAGCAGTGTTTATTTTTTTACAATTTAATGTACCTAATTAATAATTTTTAATATATGTGGTACATTTTGTGTCAACAAATTTATATTTCTGATGATTTGGTATTTTTTTACAATCTATTATAAAAGGTTTAATGAAAGAATTAGCCATTTGAAAATAACAAAATAAACAAAACAGTATTTGTAAATGTGGTACATTGTTAAGATATATTCAATAGAGCAAAAGTATTTTATAACAGGGAAAATTAAGCGCTTGAAAACGCAGATCACTGACATCTAAATGTGAAATGCCTCTTAAGTACAATACAGACAAACAATTACAAACCCCTTTTAGCCTCAATTTTCTTCCTTAATTATCCCTACTTACCCGCAGACATATTAAAACGCAGACGTGTCTTTGATTGCCCCCATTCGGCACATACGTCATGGTGACGTCAAAACTACGAACAGGTCTATGTACGGTACCCTCCACCACGCCTACTTGGGTGACCCGGCCTTAATCATCATTACTAAGAAAATTGGTTTGGTACAAGCGAATGAATCAGTAGATGATACATCTTATATCGTGACGAGTAATTAGATTGGTTTTTTGTATGGTGTGTTATATTTTCCTTCAGTTTCTTTTTTTATTTGCAGTGATTTTGAGGAAATATCAATGACTTAATTTATATTAAGTATCAGTTTTTGGAAGTCGAGAGGAAATGGTATTTCAGTATAATTAGATAGCGCGGCTGTTGGTGTATGCCTAATATTTTATAGCGCCCACTTAGTGATTCAATCTGTGCCGATTAATTTATTACTCGACTACGGTGAAACCAAAAAGAAAGGGTTAGGATTTTAGTAGTCTATGTATGTTTATATTTATTTACGTATGTATTGCCATTGAGCTACGATTTCGATGAATTAGGTCGATTTGAAAAAATGGTTCGATTACGATCTGGGTGACATACATTTTTTGCGCTATGACAGCCACATGACATAATATGTTGAGTACGAAAGTACTAATGTCAAATGTATGAAAATATTTTCCTTTACTATTCCATTAAAATTATACGTAATACACTTACCACAAACATAATTATGTTTTCCTTTAATTTTAGGTATTCACATTTTATCCTTATTGTTTAGTTTGTAATGAAAAATTGGTCATTGCAAAAATACCCAATACGTAATTTACAGTCATCCAGGCCAAGGCAAATTTAGGACGAGTATTACGCATTAGCACATTTTACAGTTTGCAAACTTTTTGTGTTATGCGCCTGTGCATTAATAAATTTTAAAGAAAAAAAACAAATTTACCTTCGTATTCTAATGATATTGTCGCAGTTTTTCATTGTTCTCCCCCGTCTCACGAATTTTCGGTCAGGTCACGTATCCTGACGCGAGTTAAACATTTTTTACCCATCCCAAAATGTGCACAACGCCGCTAAAGAAGTTTTCACTTTAAAAACGCGTATAAATGGAAAAAAGTACGCAGTAAGTATAAGTACTGCGCCATGTAGTAATTTAAAAAAGTGGCTATGAGTTCTTGCTACTTTGTTCTTTTCTGTGGCGTAACTTACTTAATTACTAAGTCGGTAAGGTACTATTTTACGAACTTGCTGTACTCACAGAGGCTGACTATATTTTATCTCATGTTCCAATTTGTATTAGATAAAATTTGTATCAGTCCTATAACATGGTGTTTAATATATTACTGGCAGCACCTTAACCCCATATCAAGTTTATAAATATACAAACATTGTGAAAATTGGCGATTTTAAAAGGTTGGGAGCGAGTTTTTATTGTATTGTTCTTTTTAGAATTCCGTAGCCAAAATGGCAAAATTATTATTGATTATTGTTTAGTGGTTTATATTATTGCGTATAAATTATTTAGTATTTGAATTAAAGGCTTTTATTATTATTTATCATTTTTTTTATAAATAAAAGGAGAAAAAATCAAGTGACGCGCCTTTAATTTCCAATTGATAAAATTCTACAAGGTGATATGTGCAAAGTTACATTTTTTCTGATAGCTTATTTATCAACGAACAATTTTATATATAAATAGGTTTAATACATAATTCTAAAGATATATCGTTCGTTTCCTTCCCGGCCGACGTTTGACGTCAATTTGACAGATGTACGGTGACAGATCAGATAATTAGCGCCATTTTGTTGGGACGGGCAAGGGGTTATATGTGTAAAAATTTGGAAAGTTAAAAATAAAAGAATGTAGTGAAAAATCAAACTATTATGTCTTTAAATTGTCTTCGGTTCATAATGTTTTTTTTGTATATCTAATTTAGAGTTAATTGAACAGATTCCATTTAGACAGAGCCGAAATCAACTTGTTCCTACAGACGCCAACTCCTGGAATTATGTTATTATTCCTGTTGCTATGTAACCATATTATCAGAATAACCGTCCAGTGACCTTAATGGAATGAATATCACTGATAAAGATTTCTGATATGTTCATTGAATATGTCCGCATCGATAACAGTGTGGTTATAAGTATGTTCTAGTAGTTGTGACAGGTATCCGAGTGAAAGAAGCAACATGTTATTAAGGGTCATAAGTCACAACGCCTTTAGGTAGTTTATTTATATGTGAAACTAAATATTGCTAACGTAACTTTATCAGGCGCTCGGTTCGATGTGGGATTGGTATTACGTTTCTGAATCGGAAAATATAAGGATGTTTTTACTTGATTTATTTTAGTTCTTTAATATATTGGCATACAGCGTTTTTAGGAATGCTCTGCTTACTTCTATAGTAAGCTGCAAAGTCCTAGTTATATCTTTAATAAAAAAAATGCAATCAAGGATAAATCCAGGCTTCGTCTTGGTTTTTGATCTGTTTTCAAATTGCACAACCTCCTGATGTTTTTAGTACGAATCAATAGTTTATTTTTAATTAGTTTTTCGTTATAGTTACTCTCAATAAAATCTAAGATAAACGTAACTTGTCCTTAACATTTTAGGTAATAATTTAATTTAATATACCTTTATCTACATTAATTTGAAGTATGTCTGAGAGATACCTAATCACAAGGGTTCTTGCGTTATCACTTGTAATAAATACCTATTATAATATAAAATTATTTATGTCACCTATATGTAACCTACGGAAGTTGGTGAAGTGCAAACTTGATTGCAGAATATATATCTAATCTGAAGACAAGCCTTTTAACAGATATCTGACATAACCAGGTTAACGCGTTAGTACCTATAATATTCTCATAACCTGCTTTCGGAATAATTATTGTGACTTTCTTCAATTCATAACTTCCTTAATTTATAGTTAACTAGCAGCCTGATCCAGCTTTACATGGATTTTACTCCACCGTCTATATACATAATACGCATGTATAATACACTAGCTGTCTCCCGCAACTTCGTCTGCGTTCATTTTCCCCGTTTTTGCAACATTTCTCATTGCTGCTCCATTCCTATTGGTCGTAGCGTGATGTTATATAGCCTATAGCCTTCCTCGATAAATAAGCTATCTAACAGTGAAATAATTTTTCAATTTGGATCAGTAGTTCCTAAGATTACCGCGTTCAAACAAACAAACAAACTCTTCAGCTTTATAATATTAGTATAGATATATATCATCCGTAAAAAATATCTTAATGATAGTGAAAAGCTCTTCTCGATTCGATCTTCTTAATATGCATTATGAAGATCTAAGCGTAGACAGCATGAAGCAATTTTTTTTGCTATGTAAAGTTCTTTATGTTTTTATAAGCTTATCACAATCGACGTACTTATACTTGAAAGCTGAGGACTGGATTAGACCTCATCAAACCAACTAACATAAGAATATTCAATAAAAATTGATGACTAACATACGAACTCTATTAGCCAATTCTATTGGCAACTGCCAAGTTGAGTCACACTTCAAAAATTGAAGTTTTTAAAACAATCGTGTTCTGTTAGCATCTTCATGACTAAAATCACGTGAGAGAATAAAATAGGTACAAAAAAATACACGCGATAAAATAACTACAATTGGCTGCATAAATTGACTCACATACCGACTATGACACATTTTCACAAAAAGACACAAAAGAGCAGTGAATTTCAAAGAATAAATAAAATCAAAGTGTTTACAGAACTGCTACATCGAAAGCAATAATATATATAAATGCTGTCAATTATGTTTCCTTTATCAGTCATTGATCACAGCATGATCACAGCAATTGTAACACTCTAATTAGGTGTTTGGTTAGGTATTCATGACGACAAATCTTATGATTCGATTCCAGTAATTTCAACACAATATAGACATAGTATTGTATTGAAATTACTGGAATCGAATCATAAGATTTAATAACTTATCATAATTAGATTTATAACCTTCCTAGTGCCGAGACCAAGTTGGGAAATAGGTCTCATCTCTGAGAAAGATCATGTAGAGTAATGAAGGCCCACTGGAGATTGATGGATGTCATATTTATTTCATACAGGTGTTAGGTCTAAGCCGAAGGCTGTCTTGGGGGATACCACCACAGTGCCAGCTATTCTTATGTGAAATAGTGATGTTAACATATTACTATGTTTCGGTTGAAGGGCACTGTAGTAAGTGAAATGAATCGGCAAATGAGACTAACGAACCAATGTCTGCGCAGTATGGTGACAATCAGTTCTTTGCCACACAAGGATTTGGGTGTAACTGATACTGTTATGGGCTAGCGTGGCACTTTCCATCAGGCTCACGACCTCGTCGCTTCATTTGGTAGTCTAAAAAAAAAAAAATATTGTGTTATCAAATTTTTGAGGAAACATTTTTGGTTCTAAGACATGTCAACCTAGAATTTAAAATGTTGTCAAGGACATTTTACTTCACTTTTTAGGTAGATGCATTAAAATAAATAATCCCTGTACTTAAGTGATATTTTAGATACAATTCCAAAAAAAGTACCACTCGCACCGATCATAGGTACTCATAATATCTGAAGACCATTAAGCATAATACAAAAATATCAATGTTGTACAGAATCATGAGTGGATCTCATTAATTATACAAATTATGGAGAGGCCACTTCATTAGTGTCTACATATTAATTAAAACTAGAAAATTTAAGTACCCAACCTCTTATCTTTTATTTTTTTATAACAGAATGTTCAAGATAAACTTGAACATAGCTCCCTAATTGATGGAGGCACAGAGTCTGGCAAGGAAATAAGTAAATATGTGGTAATATAACTACGCTTTTATAAATAGGGATATTATTCACGTCATTTAGGGAATTAACGGGCATTATTTAAATTAAAAATTGCTTGACGATTCGGCCAGGTTGCACCGGCCGTGGTCACAAGCGAACTGTCGCGATGTTAAGACTCAATAAGACCGATGAATGAAGATTATGATGAGGGTAGGTGAAGACCTACCCTCATTTTTTTGTTTCTCGAAATAAAAGGGTCACTGCACACTACAGTTTGTCTCCATGTTAACCGACTGCGAACTAATACGAGATTTTGTTTTAAGAATCACTGGATTCCATGTCACGGATAGTTTAAAGCCCTCTTCCCGATTGATAGTTTTATGTTTTTTAATTTCAATCACTTCACGCACAATTCTTGAATAAAAATGGCGGTCCGTGGAGAGGGTTTGTGGACGATGAAACTCCAGTGATTGGTGTTTGATTGTGTTGTTTTTTTTTGTTTGTTTGCCTGTTTTCACTGATTCTGCCTTTCCGCTATAGTTAGCTTAGTTTAGCCAATGTACGAACTACCGCATCTGCAATCAATTTTGTAGGTACCTGGCGTCTGCAGAGGTATAATATCCTGCTAAAATGGGCAACTTGGTAGACACTCCGAAGGATATTATACGTCTATTAAGCACGTTAATTCCCGTATATAAATATGTAGTTACATATAATCATGCAAGGAGAAAGTTTAAATGTTAGTATTATCCACGTTTGTAGCAATTAGATGATCATATAACAGTTTAGGTTTTAGACCGTAAACATTCAGTTTCAATTAGTTTTTTTTAAAGACATAAGTACAAATCACGGATACAACATACACCAAGACTCGGAACAACAATTTGTGGATCAATCAAAGTGATGTCCCGCATGGGAATCGGACCCATGACCCAGCTCACTAACCACTAGACTAAATTTAAATATGAATGGACCTTGGAAACATTATGACTGAGAGAGGCGTTGACCTAATTTGTTTTGATAATAACCTGAAAATCCCAGAGGAAGCAAGATTACGTTTAAACATTCATTTTATGTTGCAACATGCAATTGCCAACAATACTGCTTCACGAACAATTTCCTCTTAAAGTTAACTGTTTATCTGAGAGTACAGGGTTAAAAGGAATGAATATAATATATTCCGCTGTTTTTTTAAGCAAACAGGGGCGCACATTACTTGCAGATTTGTTAACTCATTCAGCTAAGCTAATTACTTGTGTTAGAAGTGGGTTCTCAATAGGTTTATAATATTGTCTGTCAATAATAAGCAAACTGCATTGTCAGTATATGATATTCAGCTATATGTGGCTGCCTTCTGGACACTTTGATCTGGCGGTCTATTTAACACCTAAATTTAATAAACATTGTGTAATAAGTGTTCTTTTTTCATTAAAAAATAATGTTTCCCTTCTGCCTATTTCCTCAAGTTTTTTTCAAGCCTCTTTCTTCCTTAAAGGACATCTCCAAGGTCTAGTCTGACCATGAAGTCGACTATGATGGTTCTAAGATAGTTTCTGTATTCAGGTAGCCACTGAGATAATCTGTCTACCAAAATAGTAATCAAAACTTTTGTTTGTTACAGGTAAAACGCTCAATAATGCTGAAGATGGCCGATGCCTGCGCAGACAGTTCCAAGCAAACCAGGTTCCACGAAATGCACGTTCAGAGACACAACAACGTGAGCATTCTGTACGCTGACATCGTGAACTTCACTCCCCTGTCGGAACGACTCAGCGCTTCAGATCTCGTAAAGACACTCAATGAACTATTCGGGAGATTTGACCAGCTCGCTCAGGTAAGACTTTGATTTAGACTTTGAAAATTGAAAAATCCTTTTTCACCACATTGACTAGTAAAGAAGCGGTACATAAATCACGAAAATTTAAAATTTGAACATACGGCAAATGTCAGGGAGAATGTTACCTCTTTCTGGGAATATTACCTTCTCGGCTGTAGGTTTTAGTTTACCTATTCGTATGTAAACCGGCTGTAGCCCGTGTGATGCAAATCTGCTAAATTACGGATCAAAATGAAACCTATATTATTTTCATTGGACCTGCGAGGTGAATTACGACTTGTACCGCAGGTTTATGTCGATAAAAAAATCACTAATCGCATTGTGAATACGACAAACGCGACCCAAAAATACGAATACGAAAAAGTCATTAAAAAGAAATACAAAGGAAAATTCCAAACGTTTTCTTTATGGCTCAACTTAAAGTGTCCGTCACGTGGACACAGTCCTCCATAATGTCTGAAAGTTCGTCCTAACAAGATATGCAAGATAACTTAGCTAGATTTACTTCTAAAACTTAATACTTATATAGTTTAAACTCTGCGCAACTAAATTAACTGGACACAACCGCAGCTGAACTTCAACGAACCATTCTTAGGCAACACTTGTTGCAAACTTGTGTTGTTCTTTTATAAGATTTAAGCCTTGACTGACCTTAAGAGAAGTAATCACTTATGTTTATATGATGGAATCATCAACAAGGGCGCCCTTATGCGTTACTTAAAATGACCAACTTCATTTGGCAAAAATCATTATTAGAATATGCAGATGCATGCGATATTCATGAAACTTGTTAAACTTTAGTATGCATGGAGTGGAATACAAAATTAAGCGCTTTGTCCTAACTAGAATATTCATGTTCGTGACTTTGATGAACTGTGAAAACGCGATTATTGTAGAGAAAGAATATCTAATAGTAGAGCTTTCCTTACCACATTTTTATGCAAATTAGTCGGCCATAACTTCTAAACCAGTGGCATTCCATATTCACTGAAACGTGTCCATCTACAACGTTACCTCAGTCTGTGTTCTACTTATTATAACGTTCCTTACTACTAATTGACAAACTTTGTGATATCTGACGCGAACACTGCAGCGAGAACATTGTTTATTTTGTTTGTTCCTCAGTCTCTAACTAATTCCGAGAATCCAGTACTGAGTTATTTAATTAATAACTAAAGCAAAGTTGGTAATTGCTTGTAATTAAATTTGCTGTTTCATAATAACTTGAATAAAATTTAGTTGTGTGTGAAGTGTAGAAAAAATATTACATTCAGTACATAACCGCCGAATAACTATTAATTGACGCTGTCGTATCACAGGACCTAAAAGATTAATTAATTAATGGCAGCGTCTTTGTTGTGTAGTGGGAGTGCGCATGACATAAGCTGTGCAAGGGCTTGTTGGTTTGATTCACATGACACTTACCTTTAATCCATGCATGTTTGTTCCGTTGATTCTAAAATAAGCTTCTATATTTGTAAAGTCACCGTGTCATACCCAGGACCATAGTCATTAAAAATGTTCGGTTTAATAATTTTATGTAGGGAATTGATACCAAAGTGGTGTCAATTCCACACCGAAAATAGTCACTTCAGACAATATTAAAATAAAGTACGATGAAATTCTATAAAAAAATGTCAAAAGAACATCTGGTTGGTTCATTCCAAATCACAATAGATGTCAAGTACACTTCAAAGTAAGTAGTAGGGGACTCGTCTGCACACTTGAACTATTCTCAAATCAAAATAATGTTTACTTTCCTCTCGGCCGAGGTAGATGTCTTTTAGATTGAAAATCCTTTACTATAGCGAGAAAATATCAAAATACACTGAATTCTCCACATCTAATATATTTAATATTACGTAACTGTGTAGATTTGGCGCGCTTTATCAGTATATATAAAAATAAAATGTTAAACCTTACAAATAATGCAAAGTTAATAAAAAGTTATCGTATTATAAAATAATTATTTAGATATTTTGAAAAATATCCCAGACCATACTTTTATGATATTAAACATCAATGATTAAACTGTTATCATAAATATACCGTTTTTTATGTGTACAATGCATAGATGTAAGTTGAAATATGTAGTTTAATGAAATCACTTCAAATGACATTAAAAATATTAGTTTATCAAATTTGCCAAATAAAAGAAAGTAATTCAACAACTTCATTGAATGTCAGTAAAACATCAAACAAGTTAAGATAAACTGCAAACAAGTCAAAACTGTCAAAAGAAATTACAACAAGCAACAAGCTCTACTTTTGGATTTGATCAGTAAAATAATCCTGTTCCAATGACTAGTTCACAAACCAGCAAACATTCAGCGCGACAGCGATTGTATTTATTTTGCGTTAGAGTAAGTATTCTAGTGATAAATTGAATCCGCAATTTCTCTCTCTAGCCTGTCGGTGGTTTACACTTCGGTAAACAACAGAGATTGTTGCTATAGTGCCATATTTTTTTGCTTACTTGTATTAAACTTGTTTATTGGTGATATTGCAAATGCGGCATATAATTGTTTCCCATTTCCTCAAATCGTGACACATCACAAATAGAAAATTGAAGAAAGGACTCCAGATTCATTATAAAAGTCTTCGAAGATCCGGATCCTTGGGAACTCCAAAGTAGAGTTCCAAAACCCGGATCTCAGTTGTCTTTCTTACCCACTTCTAACAAAATTGAAACGAGTTTTAAGATTATGTCTGTTCTGCTTTGGAAAAGTGAAGACTGAAGAACTACAAAAACTAATCTTTGCTTTCAGAACAGCGCTAAAATGGATCCATTGTGTTTGTTAAATCTTTATTTACAAATTCCATCTAAACACTTTATCCCAAATTGCAAAATCCGTGATGCACACATAACTGTTAGCATATAACTATGAAAGACACCAATTAATTAAACAGCACTCGGTTTAATCAATCCATGTTGTGTCCCTGATTGCTTGCATTTAATTTTGTTGTTCAAGGTTATCTGGAAATACCTCAGACGATGCTTCCCTAATGAAAGTGCGGGCGTCCGGGTCTAATTGCCGTAGACAAAGGGCTCACTATACTATCCTTGTTAAAAGAGAACTGGCATAAAGTAAATCAGAACACAAAGTCAAACGGAGGTACCGAAAAGCTTTGGATAGTCAAAATCCTAGCCATGTATATAGTTACTCTTCGGACACACGAACTGGCGACCTCAAAGTATCTATACCTAAAAAGTACGATACTTGCCTTTTTGCCTAAAGGGACAAAATGTATGAAAGCAATGCGTCCTAATACCTTTTTTGTGAAGGCCAACCTACTGTGCTGGTATGAGTGAGATTCAGAGTTCACTATTCCTTGTCACCTTTCAACCGTATATTGTTGACGAAACCACTGAACAAAAAAAACATTGTAAATTACATCCCAGTGGAGTCACTGGGATGTACTTTACAATGTTTTTTTTAGCACATCACCAATGAAGTTCTAATACAAGAGATAATGCGAATTTGGTTTTATATCAGACAGACAGACATGACATCTAGATGTTCTCTTTATGCAGGTCTTATTTGCCTCTAGGAAAACGATGGTTATTCCACAGAGTACATTTGGGGTTATTCATTGATATTATTTGATTGTCTGCATACTGTCAAATTATACACCTTTTTAGGGTTTCGTACCTTAAAGGGAAAAAAGCAACCCTTAATAAAGATCGTGTCCGTTTGTCTGTCAAGACGCTTTATCTCGGGAACGCGATGAGGTATCGAGTTGAAATTAAAACTACATACTTAAGTCTACAGTCCCTTGAAGCTGTAAAATAATCAAACTTCTAGGATAACGTAAAAAAAAGAAACGGTCGTTTATGCCGCAAGAAACGTACATTTCGATACTCTCAAGGAATCAAAATTTATAGGGTACTAGCTGTCCCGGCGAACTTCGTCTCGACTCTTTTTTTTTTGTAAATCGGGTTCAATTGTGAATTTAAACCATCCTCGAATCCCCTTGAACTCACACAAAAAAAAACATCAAAATCGGTCCAGCCGTCTAGGAGTTCAGTGACATACACACGCACATAAGAAATATATATATAAATATTTTCAGTTGACCTAGAACTATGAAATTTGCCATGTAAAGGGAAAAGTCTGAAAATATATATTTGTAATTAAATCATTCAAAATATAGTCTTTAAAAAACTGCGAGGCTCCGTTTCTGAACTATCTATAATATGTTCCTACAAATTTGTACGGAACTCTCGGTGGGCAAGTCCGACTCGAAATTGTCCGGTTTTTTACCCGACTGCGGAGGAGGGTTATGTGTTTGACGTGTATCGGCCCACGAGTTTGGTCCATATAGTGCCACAAAGAACACACGTGTACTCTATGTGGCACTATATAGAACAAACGCGTGGGCCGATTTTGATGATTCATACGTCAATCGATTCGTATTAATCTTGCGAGTGTCACTGTAACGCTTACAAAAAAAAAACGAAATTAAATATTTTGAAATATTCCACGACGGGCGTAAAAAAGAATAAAATAAACAATTTTAAACCACCCCAACTAACAGGAGCTAAGTGACCGAAGAAAATCCGTTGGGGTCTGTCATTCGCTGCCCTGTCACATGCACGAATATATTTGAGTTAAATTGGAACAGTAAATGGCAGATCACGACAAGTTTTCTGTTAGTCGGAGGGTTATAAAATTTTATTTGATTCTGTTTTACGGCCGTCGAGTAATAAAAAAAAATGAATTGTGTTTTTTATTTAAAACTTTTTAGAGATTTACTAAATATACCAGGTACATGTTGAGAGTATACATTTCATTGTGACGGAACTACTACGGTTTAAATAATAAAAAGATGAACTTTATAGTTTTTAAGCGACAAACGCATATACTGTAGCGCCCCCTGGCAGTATAGAACATTAAAACATAACTGAAAACATGCTCGGGTGATAGTTATACAACGTAAAACACCGTTTCGAAATCGGCTAAGCCGTTTCCAAGAAATATGGTAACAGAAACACACTAACACTACCCTAAACTGTCAATCCGTCTCCGTGGCTGTCGTGAGTAACAAATAATCTATCTTCATGCATCATGCAGAATGAAGTTAGATAGAAAATAGATGATAATAATAAAGGTCTGGAAACTAAATATTAAAGCAAACTTGTTTACAAGAGTGCAGTCACCTTTTGAGGGTTCGATAACCAGACTAAATTTGCATAGGTTACTGTTATTTTCTAACATAAATATTGTGTTTATTCTAAGGTAGTTTACTTAGTTGTAACACTGTATGATAATGAGTACTACCAAACGCCCTCACCCCCGCTTAGTTGAAACAGTTTGAAACCTAGTTAATTTTTGTTAACCACACCGCTGTGATATGTAAAGTGTAATAAATATAATAATAGTTAATAAATATAAATAAACCTGTCTGCTTAAAAAAAAAATAAACAAGATAACTTCAAATCTTGCAGTCAGAGGCATTTTAATAAGTTCACGGGGATTCATGAATGCCTCCGACTTTATATGTCCGGTTTTTATTTTTAAATTTTATTTTTTATTTAATACTTTTTAGTGCTTACTTGTAAGACGTAACGTAACGTAACGTAACGTAATAACTGTAACTACCGAAACTTTGGTTGAAAATAGAAAACGGTAATAAAAATGGTTTAAGAAACCCCATCATGATTTTTAAATACCTACACGATGATGATGATGCATGACATAGTTAATTAATTTATTTTTATCACCATACGGCATCTGGACGTCACCATTTTAAATGTTGATTGCTATCATGTCTATAAATGCCCAATGAACATGCGGTGAAAAGAAAAACACACATTTAAATTGGTATTGTCCAATTCGAGTGTCGTTTGATAACTAGAGAAACTACGCTAGAAGACTATGTTTGTAAGTGTTTGCAAGTTCTGCAGCCAAGACAAAGAAATACACTTTGCTAGTGGTGATGCAATTCAGTATATTAGAAAACAACTTCTTAAAGGGCATTCAATTCCACCGATGACAATAGGTATTTTCCGCCAAGATTCATAGTCGATTTCATGGATTGAATAAACTTTGGCATACCTTTTAAGGAAAAAAGAGGTGTCTGAGATGTTTTTGCAACTTCCAAGCCCGTTTTCTATTTAGATACAATACAATACTTTAGAAGAAATTCAGAGAGAAGTTGTACACTATAGTTTAATTTCTCTATTTGGCTATCTATACAGCCAGATTTTGTAATTAGGTCCTTAATCAATTGATTTGCATTGTACGTGGGATGCGATCTTAAAACACAAACACAAATTGAATTAAGTTCCAATTTAAGCTCAGTAATTAGTTTACCTACCCAAAATCTTTTACTTACAAAGTCTTTGTAACAAGAAATAGTCTATTTGTAATCCCACAAACTTGATTATATAGAATGTGGGCACTAATCACCGTAATGTGTCTTCTTTTAGACAGTATAGATGCATAATATATCATTGGATGGATTTAGACTGTCCAGACATATTAATTATGCCGTAAAGGCCCCGGAATCCTGGACAATGTGCGTTATTATGGACGCACTTAGCCGCGTTTTTTGGGTCACATTCCATTTCTGTCATTGAGCGAAATTCCAAGTTTTCACAGTGAAATTGAGAACAAAACAGGCTATAGGCAATAAGGTAATCTAACTAAAGGTACTTAACCTTCCTACGTACCTCATTCAAGCAGCGCACACAAAGAATTGATTGTTCATGAACACGGAATTACGGGCCACTTCGGACTACTCTGTTTGGAATGCGTTCCGAGATTCTATGTCCGTATATGTGTCTATGTGTGTATTGCGCGAGCGCGCGTGGTGTTATTGATATCTTGCGATTTCAGTGAGTCGTATTAGCACAACGCAGGAGCGTTCAAGTTATGGTCATTAGACTGCAGTTATAAAAATCGTACCGTACTATAAAGTTATAGGAACCCCGTTGGTTGGGAAGTACCAAGCAATTTTGTAGAAAACTAAACAAACAAACATAATTTAACACTATGTTAGCGTGGAAATTGTGTATTTTCACTCGTAAATAACAACTCGTAAATAATAGTGATAAACTTTGATCAAACAAACAAGAGGACAAAGCGTTGGTAAAATGGTCTTAAGAGGGTCTTAGACAAACCTCAGGGAAACTGTCTTGATTAGTAAGTTTAGTGTAATGAAGTATGTGTACATAAAAGGTGCTGTCAGACAGTAAACATGGCGAGGGGCTTAAACATGTACATTTGTAATGCACAGACTAAATAGATCAAAATACACAATCTTGTTTCAGTCTACTTGTATGTCTACATATCATTAAAAACCATATATAAAGGAATGTTAATTTATCTCCAATTCATCAAACACGACTAAGAATCATCTCGATTAAACGCTCTCTACTGAAAAACCAAATCCGCATTACCGACTTCAAAAATAAATACAAGGCAACTAAAAAGTTGCTTTGTATTTATTTTTCAAGTCGGTAATAAACTAAAAAAGTTGCCTTGTATTTATTTTTGAAGTCGGTAATGCGGATTTGGTTTTTCAGTAGTGTTAGTGTTAATACTTAGACAAATTTGGGCGCTAGTAGCCTTTGCATTATATTAAAATTTTCTTGATTCAATCTTAACTTTAATATTTTTGACATTAAAGCTAAGTACTTAAACACTAAAGTTGAAAGCGAGGTTAGTTAAATAAACTTCGTATTGATCCTGATATCATCTCAAATCTCTTCATGTAATGACACACGAGCTTCCTCCCATAAAACTAAACAATTAAACTAAAACAACTGTTACAATTTACATAAACATGAGTTGTCGTTAGTCGTATACGCTAAACCGTAAAATATATGGCAGATTCATGGCAGTAAGTTACAGTACATTAATTGTTCAACAATCGGGTTAATGGAGATATTAATTGTTTTGACTTTATAATAACTTAACGTAGATTAATTTAATATGGAATATTATCGGGGATGTATGAATCATCATAACATTTTATGACTTAGTTTATTGGCCGTGGTTTGTAATGTTGTTTCAGTCAAAAGTGTTAAGTAGGGGTCTTGACATCACTTTTGAAAAAGTTCTTGTATTAGTACTGATTTTTAAGGGTGTTCGGTAATAACAAACAAACACAGGCACATGTAGATGTTTGTTTTATGTTCTATGTGGAATAAGTAACCCAACATTATAATTAAGATGATTTATTTATTCAGGAAAGGTTATTAATTTATTATAATTATAGATTGAACTAAGCACGCTCTACAGATCTCAACTTCAGATCGGAAAATAATGGACCACATGCGATTGAACTTGAGTCTGCGTTCATTGGCTCTACCGTCGCGTCCGTGCCTGAACTTTATATTTTTTTGTTTTTACATTCATTGTCATTTCTAAAATACGTCTGAATGTAAACAATTCATAATAAACAGAAAACTATTATTCAAAAATATAATAAAGCACTTAAATAAATCTTATCTTATGTATATTTATTTTCACAACAAAATAAATTAGTTTACATTACTACCAAATTGTTCTCAAAATAAGCAGCTTATTCTTGATGCAAACATATATTTTTTCTGTATACATATCCCTAAAAATCCTTCAATTTTTCTCTAGTTAGAAAATCTCGAGCAACATATATCATCTTTCGTGGATAAACCTTGAAGTTGGGTGGGAGATTGATGGTGCAAGTATGAGTTTCTCAACCTGTTGGGTATAATACTATATAATAATATATATAATATATATTTCGGGACTTAATCGCGTGAATTATTTACCCGACGTTTCGATCGATTTGCATCGATCGTGGTCACGGGTCGACTGTTGTATGATGTACCCATTTCTTAAACAAATCTTTTGGTATTAACTAAAAAATCAGTTATTATAAAGACTGGGCTGATATTTTTTATGAGTATTCTTGTTCTTATTATTTCGTCTTATTTCGTATTCGAAGTCTGCCGCAGCTTTCACGTTCAGAACCAAAATAAGATGGGTAGTAATTATAGTTTATACATTTTTATGACTGTGACTAAACTCTGCTGTGTTGCCTACGTGACCAGAATTTTCATATTCATATTACCTACTTCAAATTTAATGTAGTTTTCAGACAGATAAGTATTTTGGTATACCCATTGACTTATATTTTTCCTTATTGAACTTGAAAAGCAAACAGATAAATATTGTTTTGGTCCAAAGTAGTGTGATTACTTAATTAGATATTTGTATAATTTGCTAGCTGTCCCGGCGGACTTCGTACCGCCCTGTTATTTTTTACGTTATTTTCTTAATTATTATTTTTACGTAAAATCCTTCTATAGAGTATTAGAAACCTATATAAATATAATTATATTTTGCAAGAACTTACATTAATATTATAAACACGTCCCAGAAAGTGTATGTTGTTGTACACAATTGGGTATGTAATGTTAGCCACCCGTAACATTCCACAAGATTTCTCAACACTTTGGAAGCCACTGGAATGAGATAATCGATGATAGTTTAAAACTAAGTTGAAGTGGTTTTGTGATTGATGGAAGTCTACCTTGAGTCTAATCGAGTGCCAGTATAGAATTTTAGTTCGATTACCGATATAAACTACTTTTTCGTCTTTATTTATTTAATACAGAATTATTTGTTTGTTTCATATTTCAATTGAGTACACAAAGTGATTACAGTTATTGTCATAAAATAATAATAAAAACAGTTCGCGCTATGTACAATGTAGGGTTTCGTAGCTACGCAGCACAAAAAATGCGGTATAAGAAGTGGGGGTCTTTTGTTGTTGTTTCATACTATTAACAACGTTATACTGGGTGGCGCAAAAGTAAAGACCCTATTTGGTTCAGCTATAACATTTTTTTCTAAATTAGAAAACTAGATTTAGATTTTTTTAAATGTATATTTGTGCCATTAAATTTCGTACCATTAGGATTTAAAGATGATGTCTTTTAAATGGTGACCTCCAGAGTTGATACACATTTGAGCCCTATTTATGACATTTTGCATAACTTGCCGTAACACTTCCTGCGATATGTTCGTTATTTCTTGACGAATGTTTTCTTTTAGAGCTGCGAGAGTCTGTGGCTTGTTCACATACACCCGAGATTTCAAAAAACCCCAAAGAAAGAAGTCTGGACTGGTCAGATCGGGTGATCTTGCAGGCCAAGGCAAATCGCCAAAACGAGAGATAACTCGGCCTGGAAAAGCGTCCCTCACTAAGTCCATAGTGTCGCGCGCTGTGTGTGCCGTAGCGCCGCGCCGTCTTGTTGAAACCAGATGTGCTCCAGCCCCAATTCGTCCAAACTGGGTATCAAAAACTCACGTAACATGGTTCTGTAGCGTTCTCCAGTGACAGTTATCGCATTGCCTCCAGCGTCTTCGAAAAAATAGGGTCCGATCACTCTGTCAACACAGCTGCCACACCATACAGTAACTTTTAGTGGGTGTAGAGGTGTTTCTTGAATAATGCGCGGATTATCAGTGCCCCAGAACCGAGTATTCTGCTTATTGACATGCCCTGAGAGATGGAAATGCGCTTCGTCACTCATAACCAATTTTGAAGGAAAATCATCCTCTTCAAGGTTGAGGTTTATGACGCGCTGGCAGTAATCTAGACGAGCTCGGTGGTCAGCAGGCAGCAGCTGATGAGTCATTTGAGTTTTATACGGGAACATCTTTAAGTCTTTCACCAAAATACGCTGCAGGGTCCGTCTGGAAATGCCCAATTGCGTGGCACGTCGCCTCGTTGATGTTTCTGGACACTCTTCCACATCTTCGCGCACAGCATCGATATTTTCAGCTGAACGGCCTGTTCTTGGTCTCCCAGACTTAGGTCTATCCAATGTTGAGCCAGTTGCTTCAAGGCGTGTGGCAAAGCGTCGAATTGTACGACCAATCGGTGCCGGACGGTGGGGAAATCGTCGACGAAATTCAAGTTGTGTTCTTATCACTGATGAATTATTCCGTAAGAACATTGACACAATTATTCCACGTTCTTGGGGAGTAAAACGGTCCATGTTTATTTTCAGTGTATTTTACATTTGTTCACTACACAATTTTCAACAACAGAATGACAGAAAATGTCATATAAAAAAAAAGAAAGTATTTTCTTTAGTGCCACTACTTTTGCGCCACCCAGTATAAGTATTTCATAATAGAATTTGTACAAAAATGTTGTTACTTCTCAGTTGGTGTGCTCGTAAACTTGTAAAGCCTATTTAGCTATGATAGTTTTCCTTTTAATTTCATTATATATACTACTACCCTGAATTTTTCCACATCTCAAAAACAGCCATGTAGCTGGCAGACCCCCCAAACATAATATAATAATTTTAAAAGACCTATCTAACGAAAATTGCTTAACGGTTCGACCAGTTTGTGACCATGGCTGGTGCAACTTGGTCGAAACGTCAAGCAATTTTAAGGTTATAATGCGCGTTTATTCTCGTAATAATCCAAGTATCACTACCAGTAGGTATAGACCAGTAGAGATACTTGGAATAGGGAGAAAATATACTTTAAATTAAATCAAGGGTATAAATGGGATAAGGGTCTACTAGACGTTAGACGGGCCCGTTGGTCCAGTAGTTAGTGACGCTGACTGCTAAGCCGGAGGTCGTGAGTGGGACGCCACTTTGTACGATTCACAAGTTGTCCGAAATCCGAGTCTGGGTGTAATTTGTGTCCATTATCGCCCGCGTCACATGACTTGTACTCTAGAGCGGGAGGTGTATTTTTTAAATAAAAGATAAAAAGAAAAAAAAAAATTTGGACAATATTGGAAAATTCCCATGTTTGATGACCAATAAACGAACATTATAGACCGATCTAAGTTTGATTATTTGCTTAGCACTTATTTTTAAGCGTCATATTTAAAACTGCTTGGTAGCTCCGCTGCACTTACTATCTAGGCAGTCTTATTTTATGTGCATAGTGCGTACGACTGAGATAAAGGTTAAATGCTGAATCGAACCCATACCTCTTGGTAGTTCGATTCCCACACGAAACAAAACTTTGCGTGATCATGAAATATTGTTAATTCTGACGCTGGATGCACTTTATGTTGGTATGGTTCCCGCGACATATTTTTTTTTTTTTTCTTTTTATTCTTTTATTTTATCGAGGCTTTTATCCACAATGGCATGTCAGCCTCATCATATGTAAACTAACTTAATATCTATTAAAAAGGTTTTGAATCAACGATGGTTAAATAAATTTAAGAGCAGATCTACTATTTCTGAAGTAGGTTGTTCCAAAATGTTTAAATATGGAGCAATATCATATTTGTTTGAGTTAATTTTAACCATAAGTGACTCTCTCTCCCTTCTATTTCTGACACATTCCATAAGTAAATGGTATGGCATGGTAATGGCATCTTCAACCGTTCCACACGTTTCACAATTAGGAGAATTTACTTTTTTCATTAAAAAACCAATTTTTTTAGATGGATAATGACCAGAGCGTAATCTATGAATTAAAATTATTTGTAATCTACTCAGTTTATTGTCGGTAAACCATGGTATTTGAGGAGGCTGACATTTTATAGTTCTATACCAAATGCCTTTTTCTTTACTACGCTCGTCAAAGTATTCTTTAAATTTATTATAGCAAAATGTTTTACATCTACTCAATTGTTCTGAATAATTAGGTTTTATATAAATGTCTACCCCTTCTAAAATCGCTAATTTTGCTAGCCTATCAGCCTCCTCATTACCAAAGAGACCAACATGAGATGGAACCCATTGCAACTTAAGCACAACGCCATTATTTATAAGGTCATGAACCTTATTTAATATTGAGTAAGCTACCGAAACACCTCTGAAACCAGAGGCGCATCGAGCTAAATGCTGCAGACTACTCTTGCTATCAGTAAATATCGCAATGAACTGATCTCCCGAGCGACAAGCAGATTTAATGGCTGCATAGATTGCAATGAGTTCCATAGTCATAATGGAAACATTATTGTTTACTTTATACATAGCTGAAGAGTGTCTATTAATATCATAAAAAGCTGCACCTAGTCCAGTTTTACATTTAGATCCATCAGTGAAATATTTATTATAATATTGATATTTATCCTGAATTTATTTTACAATTTCAGATTTAAGTGTTGTAATATTCATTGATTTTTTAGGTCCCGTTACACTTTCCAATTTATATATGATTATATCATGAATTTTTATATTTGTCATCCAAACATTAAGTGAAAACATTTCTAAGGGGGTTCCCGCGACATATAGCATACATGCTATATGTCGCATTTTTTTAAAACTCCGTGACTAGGGTACACCCTAGTCACGGAGTTTTCAAAAAATGCTGGCAACTATAGCCAAAATCAAAAGCAATGAAGCTTATTGCTAATGAAAATTGTCGCTTAAACGTATAAGTTTTATTTAGTGACGCCAATTTTGATAAAAATCGTTAAATATTTTTTATAATAGTTCAAACATATCTACATACATGCTATTATTAGGATAGTAAAATGTTAGTACTTTGTAGGATACTATATTATGTAAAATACAGTGTGTTCAGTTCAATTAATCTTCATTTTGTACACAATGACACCCAAGCTATAATGCCTTTTGTTTTGACCTCCTGATCCAACCTAGATACTCTGTGGAGTAGTGGGTGCGAAGAGGACTTTGACATTAATTTCAGGGTCTGCTAAGATTACTTATTGTAGGTAAATCTTCATCTAATTGTGACAAATTATTGAGAAGATCTTATTAGCTTCCTATGTGTCTATTGTAATATATATTATAATAGTGTCTTTTAATTTATTTTTACCTGTAATACTGTCATGACAATTCAAAATTTTACTCAATTATGAATCGATGACAATGCAGGTAATTTTGTATCATATTCGTGTCCTATCGAATAATAATATCTAGTTATTTCTTGAATATTTTTATATTCAAGAAATAACTACTTTGCAGTATTCGCAAATATCATTTGAAACTTATCTTATCTTAATTGCTAGTTATCTTTAAATAAAAGGTAATAGCTATTTAAAATTCCGTAATAAATCCATATTTATCCAATTTCCGCTCTACTACTTTCTCATCAATTCATTCTTGAGTGGCTCTTAGTTCTCAAGTAAGTGGTTGCAACCATCGATCAATCTGTGTGCCATATTGGTTTGAATGCACACAAAACAGACTTTACATATAATTTTCTATGCATAATAGCATTACCCGACTCTACACATAAAGGGGTGCGACCTTTTCTAAACAGTCATCCGTTAGTGGCAACTGCTTATCGTGATTGTTTACTGAAAGAAAATAATATCGGGATCGCTTAAAAATATTTTAAATGTATACCTTGTGTTTTAACACAAGCCATTGAGCTTAGCTGGAGGGGTTAACAAGATTGCTAGATAACTACTAGATAGATACTAATAATGTGGGACCAAATTCTACATTGCTAGTTATCTTTAAATAAAAAAATTGACGACTTTTTGATCTAAAGCTCTTAACTAAAACTTTATTGTAGTTTTAGTTTATACATCGGAATGGCATATCTAAAATCTGAATAAAAATTAATGTTTGTATGTTTGTCCTCTATGCATTTCGAAACTATTGATCAGTTTGCGATGAAAATTTGATAAGGTGTTTAGGGATGGTTCGGGTTTCTGGCCCAAAGCCTTGGCGAAGCATGGCTGGGTTCCCACGACGGGAGTAAAACTGAATCAAATAAAAATGTTAAGACACCCAATGTAACTAACCGAAATGTTAATCCGTCGGGGTCTGCCATTCGCTGCCTTGTCAGATGCTCAAAAATATTTCAGTTCAATTCAGAGCAGTAAATGACAGACCACGACGGGTTTTCTGTAAGTCGGGAGATTTTAAAATTATATTTGGTTTTATGCCCGTCGTGGATTTTTTTTTATTATGTTTTTTATTATTAAAAAAATCTTACGGAATATACTATATACTCGTGTGTAGAGTAAACATTTCATTGTAACGGAAATAATATCTAAACGATGAACTTGATCTTTTTAGAGAAACAAACGCATGTACTGTAGCCCCCCCTCCACCTGGTCTAGAACATTAAAACTTAACTTAGAACATGCTTGGGAAATATCTAATATATAAAATTCTCGTGTCACAGTTTTCGTTGCCATACTCCTCCGAAACGGCTTGACCGATTTTGATGAAATTTTTTGTGCTTATCCGGTATCTATGAGAATCGGCCAACATCTATTTTTCATCCCCCTAAGAGTTTGTTTGTTTGTTTGAACGGGATAATCTCAGGAACTACTGGGCCTCATTGAAAATATATTTTATTGTTGGATAGTCCATTTATCGAGGAAGGCTATGGACTATATAACATCACGCTACGACTAATAGGAACGGAGCAGCTAAGAAAAATGTTGCAAAAACGGGGAAAATTTAGGCAGACGAAGTTGCGCGGGACAGCTAGTCGTTATATATAAAAACTATTTCAAAATCGCCTCAGCTGGTCCGACAAAAATGGTAACAGACACAGACAACTTTTTTTTTTTTTTTTTTGTTTTGGCGGGAAAAATTCCTGACGAACACCTCCACCATCCGGGGAAGACGGTGGAGGTAGTGTGGGGTTTGCACCCACTAAAAAACCCGCCGTGTATCTCCCGCCACCTTCGCGAACGGGCCGCCGGAATTTGTTATGCCGTCGGCGGCCCGCCCAGTGGCAATGCCCGGACGCGATGTTGTTGCGTTCCGGGCATTTCACACCTACGCGGCCCCTGGATACACACAGGGTGCCGCACCTCCACGGAAGGCCGCGGGCGAGGCAGATAACCCCGTACGCCCGCCCGCAGCCCCACCTAAGGCGGCATCAGGCGCAGATATGCGCGCCGACGCCGCCCGGTTCGCCGGCGACGGAGCGGATCCGCCAGGGAGCTCTCTTCCCTGACGCGCTCCGCCGCCTCCTTCTGCGAGATGATGTCCTCGCAGAAGGATGCGACCACATTCCACGACCCCTCGCTTCGGACCATGGACAGAACCACGGCCGGCAGCGAGAGGTCACTTCCGACCACTGCGGTGAGAACTCGACGTTGCCCCTCCCAAGCTGGACAATGCTGGAGGGTGTGCTGCGCCGAGTCCTCACCGCAGTCGCAGTGGTGGCAGGCGGGACTCGGTTCCCTCCTAGCAACCGTGTGCAGGTACTTCCCGAACGCTTGGGATTGAACTGCTTTCTCTCACAGGCTATTAAAATGTACTTTAAGATTATATGTATATATACATATTTACTTTGTAAGAAGTGAAGTATTGTGTTTGCTGAATACGTTTATATATACTCATTTTAGAGTTACAAATAGTATTATTATTTAGTTATCCTTATATATATATATAAACGATTACACTCACCAAACACAATGGTTCATTCAGTAAAATTTATTTTTGTAAAGAAAAACTTGATCATTTTAAAAGAGTGGCACATGAGTTTCTTGGCAGCTTCTTCTCATGAGCTTTACACTTGGAACTGCCACCTAACCTCATTTTGTTTTTTTTTTTTCAAACATTCATAATTTTATAAAATTTTTAGTATGTTTTAATTTGACGTTTTCAAATAATCATTAACCTGATTTTACGAAATAAAGATATTTGACTTTGACTTTGACTTTGAAGCACCCGTGCCCGGAAAGGACATGCATTAGCCGGAAGGAAAGGGTCCCGTACTGCCGCCCTGCCCACTCCTCCAGGACCGGCTGGAGCGCCTCCACGGTTCGAACACCTGCCCGTGGAGCCTCCAGCCGGCCCTGCCACCGGGCCATGATTGCCCGGTGTGCCTCACCGCGCCAAGCGCGTAGTTCCTCGGGTAGAGGCACCGAACCCCCTGCACGAACAGCCACCACCCGCCGATACACTTCGGCGAGCACTTCCGCCTCTAAATCCCACGGGGGTGTGCCGGCCAATGCGCACGCCGCCTCTGCAGACACCGTGCGGTATCCGCGTATGGCCCTGACAGACACAGACACCCCAAGCGCACATACCATCTCCGTGGAAGTCGCGGATCAAAATAAAACTTATTGCGGGCGAAGCCGCGGGGAAAAGCGGGTGTTCGCTTAAAGAGGATTATGCATTGTTATCGAATTTTAAAATAAATTTTATCACCAGCTTAGCAAAGCTCCAAAAAGGGTTAGTTTTTTCTTTGTGACAACAAGCACTTTTGTGTGAGTTTATATTTAGAGTTCTTCGCTAAATAAAACCACATAGAATATAGTACAGCAACAATCCTTTGAAACGAATCCTCTTCTTTTGTTCCACGTTTTAAGTACCCTCAAGTTAATAACGCTAAAATGTATGTTATTCTGGTTAATAGTTGTAGAGGCGTACAAACTAAAATGTTATACTAAAAGCTATCTGCATTAGCGCGAAATAAAAAATATATTGTTAGCCGTTTGCTACAAAATGTAGAGTGTTTTATCTCATAAAAGATTGCATAAAAGATTTTATATATTAATAAAAGCGAATAAAGGCTTGTTTTTCTGAAGCTTTTACGTAGTAAACTAAATCAGAAATAAGTTTTCGTTGATTAAAAATTAGTCTTTTGAAAATAAGGATGAATAGTTCTCAAAATCATGCTGATACATCAAGATTTTTTTCTCTGGCGACTGATGAACTCGGTAATTAAAGCTGGAGAATATCCCTAAAATATCCACGCCCTATTCAGGTAGTCAGCTCATACATATATATTTATTGTACATATACACACATTTACAATGATATAGCGTGATTTAGGAAAGGTAATTGATTCATTTGATAGATATTTACGTCACGAAACAGTCCCAACATTAATATTAATTATTATAAATGTCGACGCTAATTATAGGTAGGTAATTAATGTCCATTATGAACAGGCTTCGCTTAAGAATTGGGTTGCCTTCATCACTTCCTGGAATGTAAATGACTATTATGCTTTAAACGTTACTCGATTATGCAACGTTACGTAAGGAACTGGGTATAGAGGATGAAATACAAAGGCCGAAAGCCGTAGGCAGAAAACCAAACGAATCACAAACAGATTGTCAAAATTCGAAGCCTGTGTACCGAAAACCAGACACAGAAGTCAGAAAACGGAGGGAGAAATGCTATGCCTGAAAGCCAAAGATAATTCTAAAATATATACAAAATTTATTACATACCTAAAGCCTACAAACTTTACAAAAAAAGAGGTTTTATAAGTTGAACATAAAGACACAAGTAGGTACCGAAAGGTTCGCATCAGGAAGAAAAAAGTATCGAAGTTGCCTGGTAAAAAAATATTACTGCTAATAAGACGCGATACTTTAATGAGTAATTCTACAACGTGTCATAGAATATAATATAGAAACACTTTTTTTACTTAAAACATATAGAAAGGTGTCGAATATTCAAGGCTTGGTTTTGGTATGGTGCATTTATTTTATCTAAATCGGAGTAGGTACCCTACATTTTTTTATTTAATATTTTATCATTCCATTAAAAAAAAAAATTGTCTGTAAAGTTGGTTAATTTTACGTGTTAACGTCATAAGAAAACATGGATGACATAAAATGTCAACATTGATGACAATAAACAATTCGCAGTTGCTTAGCAACTATTTGGCGGACCGCCACAATACTTCAGCCTATTAACAGACGGACCGTGATTGTGACACATTTTTGTGCGTGCACCCGGGCATCGATTTATAAGACGTCAAAATATCAATAAAAAAAATGATTGTCTGTAAAGTCTACAGACACTAGTACTAGTACAGACGATAATTTTACGTGATAACGTCTTAAGAAAACGCTGATGACATTTTAATAAACAATTCGCGTTGCTTAGTTACCAATCAATAACGTTACTTACAATTGTATAGCTTGTCATGTCGTTGCAATAGCCATTCGCTGTTGCTTAGCAACCAATCAATAAAGTAACTTTTTTTAGACACTTTTTCGTGAGTGCAACCAGTCATCGATTTATGAGACGTTATCACGTCAAAAAGTACATGTCACTTTAAAAAGATCTATGCCCTAATAATCCAATCACCGGGGTAGGTATAAAATACTTATGTAATATGCCTTTCGTTGCAGAAATTTGTCAAAAAAGATGGTTGCCTGTAAAGTCGGTTTACGGACGATAATTTTACGTGACGACATTTCGCCATTCGCGTTGCTTAGCAATTAGCCGTTGGCAGAATGCGCGCGCATGGGCCCGACGGCCATAATAATTCAGCCTATGAGCAAACCGTGACACTTTTTCGTGCGTGCACCCCCGTCGATCGATTTATAAGACGTTTTCACTTAAAAAAATGCAATCGGGTATAGCACCATGGTAACACTGTCTAATGACGAAAGATTCCATTACAAGTTGTATAACTTCCTCTCTGTGGCGCGGTGGGTGTCTGACTGCTACGCAAGAGGTCGTGGGTTCGATTACCACACGGGACACCACTTTGTGTGATCCACAAATTGTTGTTCCGAGTCAGGGTGTACTTTGTGTCCATGACTTGAATGTTTGTAAAGTCCCCCGCGACACTGGGCTTGTACCCTACTGTCGTCTTTTTTTAAGAAAAAAAGTTATAAAATGTTATAAAATAATATACTACGGGTCTTAATCGCGTGAATAATTTAAGGTAAAATACCTTGTTTATCGCATTGCAACGTCCGTGATCACGGGTATTGCAAGACCCGTAGTATATATAATTTTACAATGTGTACAAATCGCGAAAGTTTATCAACAAGTTGTTTATGTTTTGTTTACTGTACGTATTTTGAATTCATTGTTTGTTGACAGGACAATCAATGTATGAGAATCAAGATCCTCGGGGACTGTTACTACTGCGTGTCCGGGCTGCCCATCTCTAGGCCGAACCATGCGTATAATTGTGTTAATATGGGATTGCAGATGATTGATGCTATTCGGTAAGACTCTTTTCTCTTTACTTGACTAAAGCGAAGCCAGGAAAAGATTTTGGTTTTTGCCGACTATTTATGGTTGCATTTACGTTCCTATTTAGTGTTTAAATTACTCATTCGAATTCGATGAATTATGTGTCATATTGGTTTTTTATTATAGCTCGAATGACGGAATAGAATTAAATTCTTATCATAGTCACACGCTCTTTCATTGCTCCAACGCGCAACGAGGCAGTTGAACACCGATGTTGTTAGAACCTACCTAAAATTTTTAGTAGTATATTTCATCTCCCTCTCACTTCTCCTGAACTATTGAACTTATTTTATAAAATTTATGGTGAAGTACAACAATAAGCTCAAGGCGGTACCCACATGTACATATATAAAAATCAATGTTTATATGTCCTCTATGCGTTCCGAAACCATTGATCAGATTGTGATGAAACTTTAGCAGAGTCTTCTGGGAAAGCCGGCGAGTGTTTCTGGCTTTAAAAGCCACAGCTAAGCGTGGCCAAGTTCAGCTAATATTACATTAAATATCGTTTTAATTCCTGGATCATGCTGTGAATGCTATAACATGAACTTAGGTGGATAATATTAGGTACTTCTAAATATTACAACGTAGGTATTTCCTCTATTTTACTTTCTCTCTAGTTTTGTTCGTGAAGCAACCGGTTTCAACGTGGACATGCGCATAGGCATCCACAGTGGAAACGTGCTCTGTGGCGTGTTGGGACTCCGCAAGTGGCAGTTTGATGTCTGGAGCGATGACGTTACGCTTGCCAATCACATGGAGTCCGGTGGTATTGCTGGGTAAGCTAAAATATTGGTGTCAAGTCATTTTCAACGATCTCAGGATTTTGTATAGTTTCGTATCTACTGCGTAAAGCCTAAAACACTCGAAACATTGAAATTTCAAAGATGCATTTTTTATAAATTAGGTATTACGAATTAGCTTTATCACAGGGCTTTGCCGGCGTTATTTCGGTTCTTCTTAAAAAAAACATAAGCTTCATGGTAATTTATTATTAATCAAGTGTCATCAAATGTAGTAGACATTTTGATGGAGCTAGGCGACATAGTTAAACACAGGTTCAAGAACTAGCCTAGCATCATATCATATCGCGTAGATATAAAAAAAAAATCGGTTGTCTGTAAAGTCGGTTTACTGACGATAGTTGAACGTGACAACGTCATAAAAAAATATTGATGGAATGGTTTCATTTTTCAAAAGAAAATTCTAATTTTATTTGTTTGATAGATATTTTGTATGGATATAGAGAAGGAGGTAAATGGAAATCACAAATGAATTGATCAAGTTACATTTATTTGTACGCATAAATACAATTATGTCAATTTTTATTTATTTATTTTTACAATGTACATAGTTTTTACGAAAACATGTAAATGTATTATTGTATGGCAGCTGTCCACGCGAACGCATCGCTCACTCAAGTAGGAGAGAGACTGATGTCGAACGCTGCCGAACGCGGAGGCCGATTGTGCCTCTTTGTCGCTCGTTCCGCGCTCTCGTTTGCCCTTAAATGGAACGCCTCAGAGCGAGGTAACGCCTCATGAGTCATGTTTTTTCGTGCGTTCAGCCGGCTCCATCGAATTATAAGACGTTATCACGTCAAAAGATTCTTAAACTACTTTTGATTAGGAAATTTATAAAAATGTACAAAAAGAGGACATGAGTTCCATAATCTGGAATTTCTCAAGTTCAGGAGACCAAATATAAAATTAATAAACATTACTGTCAATATTTATAAATTAGATTTTACACAAAATATTTTTTTTAATAGTTTACATGCGAATAAAGTTGCGCGTTGATAGTATCTACAATGAAGCTGTGTTTAAAAAAGCGTATATTTCATAGTTAACAGGCTCATCCGGGATTATTCATTAGTTGCTTTCGGCGTTAACAACACAGCCTGGGTAGTTGTATGCACTCGCTAATTACATTGTGCAGGATTTTAGTATTTTGTGCAGGTTTCACGGCCCACAGTGTATTTAAATTAACATGCAAGTTTTAATTAGGTTATCCAAATGTTTGCGAAAAGAAAATGCTTGCTAAAATATGCGTAACTACTATGCCGGAGGTTTTGTGAGTACGATTCCAACACAAAGCAAAACTTTATGAGATCAGCAGAGGTTCCAAAAATGAGGGTCCGTTTATTTTCTATTTGTAAACATGGGACTGTATCTTTTTTAAAATATTAAAAAAATCTTGTCACTAAAGTTTGATTTCCGTGCATCGCGGCCGATCGCTGCTTACGATGATCGCTGATGACGAATGACCTTAATATATCGTGAAACTGCTTTCTAAAACTAAAAATTCGTTTTCTAGCAGTATGTATATTAATTTAAAATGACTTTTACGTTTGTAACTCATGCAAAATGTTGTAACCAGGCGCGACAGTCATGCGTTAATGTTGTATTCTTTAATCATACTCGATCTGCGAGTGTTATCGAATGCGTGATTTGAAATTTAGTATAACAGGTGAAGAATATTGTCAGAATCACAGTACCATCAGTCAATCAGCATACTTCTGTAACATATGTTGTCAATAGCCGATTAAAGTCCTGGGGGTCTAGACAAAGTCATATTCGAACAGCTATATCGCGAATGGAAAAGAATTGAAGTATAGAATTTGGCATTTGTGGTGGAGACCATAGACAATTTTTTATTTTTTTGCTAATGATTAGTACCTACGGCGTTATCGATATCGTATTCGCCACGGAACGAATGTCCCTTGTCTAAACTCCCTGTACGCCAAACGCTAAGAAATATAGCTGACTGACGGAAGGGTATTTCTTTACTCTACTAAGGTGACGTGATATAAAAAAAACAGCACTTATAAAATTTGGACGCTACCCTCCCGTTCTATAAGAACCGACAGTAAGCGACTTTATTTTATACTACCTATGTAAAAAAGACTACCTAATAATATATATTATCTTGTACAGTCGAGTTCACATCACTAAACCCACGTTGCTGCAACTGGACGGAAGATTTGAGGTGGAGCCCGGAGATGGCGCCTCTAGGGAAGGCTATCTTGCTGACCACAAAGTGGAAACGTACCTTATAATACCGCCTAAGGTAAGTGGCATATTGTTTGTACAATCTACCTATGCATTAGTTTCACAATAGATCTTTTAGGTCGTAGCGTCTTCCAAGCTATATATCCCAGCCTCTATCCAGATCTATATATTAATACGTGAAGATGAATTTCTAAATCCCTTTTTAGTAATGATCGCGCCTTCGGAGGAATATAATATTTGACATAGTTTTAGTTAATATAGGTAAAGAAGGAGTACCAAAAGTATTATTAAATCAAATGTATTTTTAAATACATGAAGTACTAGCTTTTGCCCGCGGCTCCGCCCGCGGTTATCGCGATAAAAATATATATGTCCTTCCCCGGGTCTCAAACTATCTCCATACCAAATTCCATCTGACTCGGTTTAGCTGTTTAAGGGTGAAAACGTAACAGATAGACAGACACAGTTACTTTCACATTTATAATATTAGTATGGATATTTTAAACAAGCTAAATTATTACAAAATAAAAAGAACCCAGCATCTTAAAATGAATAACTGAAATATTTTGGTAACCTGCCATATTAATATTTTCTAATTTTGAAGTACCCTGTTTCACTCTGACAACTGAGACTAATCTAACGATACCTCTCAAGCCAAAATCTATACAGCCATTGAGGCTTCAGATGGTGCCAATGAAATATACATACAAATATACATACACTCGAAAAACAAAACTCTCCTTCTTGCCAAGTCAGGAAAAAACATAACACACAATACACCGCTATTAAATATTTACGTTACTGTATTGAATAGGCTCCGAAACTACTGGACGGATTTGAAAAAATCTTTCATCGTTGTGAAGCTACACTAACCCCGGGTGACATAGGCTACTTTTTATCACCTGTATTCCCACGGGAACGGGAACTACGCGGGGGAAACCGCGAGGAGTCTGCTAGTAATATCTAAAAAGAAAAACTTATATACAAGAAGTATCTATACAACGAATAAGGTTGTAATTTATATTAATAATGAACTATCGTCTAATTTAAACCATTAGGCGACTCTTGCTAATTGGAAATTATTGTTACAGCAGAACAAAAGTTTACCTAGATATGTAAGTTCACCAAAAATAACATGAACCCTAATCATCGAGTGATACTATTATATATCTCGATGAAACTAGTAATTGCCTGAAGCAGTGACCCAAATGGAAGGCCAACAATACTTCGCACTGTAATAAGATATTAAACGAAAAAAATACTAGAAGAAAATGTTGTGTACCTATAGTTTTCTCTTCTGAAAAAAAAAAGTAAAACAAGCTATAAAGTTTGTTATTTAATTTTTTCCTCAAAATGGCATTTTGGGCCATTTTGTGGTCAAATGTCAAGTAACTAAATATGAATTTAAAATGTACTTATGTTGGGACAACTCACACAACATCACCACATCTTTAACTAAGTAGAGCTTTATAGTATTTTATAGGCATTTCTTGCCAATTACTTTATTATTACAGTAATTGCATTCATGAAAGATAGAAAAATTTGAAGTCCGGTCCCAGGAATGGAACCCAAAACAAAATAATTGAACGAAATACTACATGATCGGATTACCGTCATTGAGTTATTGCCGAAAAACTGCGTTTCTCAACAAAAGGGCTAAGTTGAAGTAATTTTTATAGGCATTTCTTGCCAATTACTTTACAAATACAATAATTGCCAAGGGCTAAGTGCCATGGACATACGCTCATCTGCTGGTGCAATTATTCAAATCGGACTTTTTCATATTAATCTCACCAACAAGTGTATGCGCTGACACAAGTGCACTCTCTATTACCTCGCTTTTTAATCCGATGGAATGGAAATCCGACACGACCGGAGAGAGATTCGGCGCAGGACCAACGGCATAACGTGCTCTTCGAAGCACGAAGGGGTGTGACAATGTTCGAAAATGGTAACCCATCTATGAACCGACAGGGGTAACGTTGCTTAACCTCGTAGATATCTCGATCTGCTCTGTCGCTACTGAGTCAGGGACACTGAGTTAGTTTTAATAGATTACCGACGATCAATAATGTCTATTATTAAAAGCCTCCAAACCACGAAAGACCAAGAGTCTAGAAGATGTGGGATTTCAGTACACCTTTTGAAACAAAGTGGCCCAAAGTTCCATGTCCATGAACGATGTTGTGTTCGTTGCTCGAGCGCGTTTGTAATAAGTTCACCTTCAGTTCTCTCGATATCTTGTGTCACAATTTTTAGTAAGTCTCTCTATGCTCTAATCCTGCTAAGTTCGACTCGTAAAATACCTAATAAAAGTATCGTTAACGAAATCACATTCGCATGTAGTGATGAAGAAAACTGTTCCAGTGTAATATTTTATTTAACTACTAGCTGTCCCGCGCAACTTCGTCTGCGTAAATTTTCCCCGTTTTTGAAACCTTTCTCATTGCTGCTTCGCTCCTATTAGTCGTAGCGATGTTATATAGCCTATAGCCTTCCTCGATAAATGGACTATCCAACAAAAAAATATTTTTTCAAATCGGACCAGTAGTTCCTGAGATTAGCGCGTTTAAACAAACAAACAAACAAACTCTTCCGCTTTATAATATTAGTATAGATTTAAAAGGTAAATTGAGTAAACTTAATACGTAAGTATATTAATCTAATCATCATTATATATTAAAACATGTCGTAAAATAATGCTTGATTTTATGTCTTATCTCAAAAAACGGTGTGTTTTCTTGCTAATGACGTATGGTTATAACAACACAATAATAATAAAAGAACGCTAGATTGTGGGCAAATAAGCTCTACTTTAACTTCCTCAATTAATGTAATATCAATAAGACAGGATTTGTAACGAAGTTTATAGACTTCGTTAAATCTTGTAGGTCTATCAACTTTATTACATTTATTCATAAACATATGAAATTAGTCTGTCCTTACATATCTGTCATTTTGGCAGAACGAAACAATTTTTAACTTACAAAGGCTTACGAATAGCGCTTTTAATTTTTTTACTTGAATTCAAACACTTTTTGAAGTGAAGACTTCTTTAGCGGCGTTGTGCACTTTTTGCGATAGGTAAAAAATATTAAACTCGCGTCAGGAAGGAACAGGACACATGACCTGATCGAAAATTCGTAAGACGGAGGGATAGCAATGAAAAACTGCTACAATATCATTAGATACGAAGGTAAATTTCGCCACCATCTACAATTTATACTAATATTAAAAAGCTGAAGAGTTTGTTGGTTTGAAAGCGGTAATCTCAGGAACTACTGATCTGAATCAAAAAATTCTTTCACTGTTGGACTGTAGCCCATTTATCGAGGAAGGCTATATAACATCACGCTACGATGAATAGGAGCAAAGCAGCAATGAGAAATGTTGCAAAAACGGGGAAAATTTACGCAGACGAAGTTGCGCGCGGCAGCTAGTGTTATTATAGAGCTCAGGCGGGAAATCGGGCGGTCCAGAAACAAGATTACCCCAGTTCGAGTCCGAATAACGATTATATGTTTCCCTTTTTTTATTTTAATTTTTTATTTGTGATTATTTCATATTTTTTTATTATTATGTCAGTAGGATCGAAAAATATTATTAAATTTTCATCAATATATTTGTTTAAGTTTTCACTTCACCCGGCACTCCCGGAGTGCAACCCGTTATTTTTTTTTTACCATTGTTTACGTAGAATCTAAGAATTTCATGCATAGACAAACTTTTTAGTAGGTGTTTTTCGAATCGAACTTAGTGGGACAAGAGTATAGGGGAACTAATCGTCAATTTTCATACAATCTTTGTATGAAAATTGTCGATTAGTTCGCCTTATAACTATAATATCTATACTTATATCATAAAGAGATTAAGTGTGTGAGGTTGTAGGGAGTAATCTCTGGATCTACGGAACCGGTTTTGAAAAAATCATTTACCAATAAAAAGTCACGTTATGGCCTATAAGAGCGGAGCATCAATGAAAATAAGAGTTTGAAAAACTAAAAGGACACGCTTTGTAAAAGCTAATATTCTGTAGGTTTAAAAAAATACAGTTATTTAGAAGAA
This sequence comes from Herminia tarsipennalis, assembly GCA_945859575.2. Lineage (NCBI taxonomy): Eukaryota > Metazoa > Arthropoda > Insecta > Lepidoptera > Erebidae > Herminia > Herminia tarsipennalis. The sequence goes on from OX243850.2 coordinate 21,349,098, forward strand.
AAAAACAGTTCATCGTAAAAAAGCGTGGGGTGATTGTTAAAATAATGATTTATAATAATTCTACGCTTTTTTTGATAATATATTTTTTACTAACCCCTATTTTACCCCCTTAGAGGATGAATTTTCAAAAAAACCCTTTTTACCGGATTGATAAGTGTGATTAAATCCGGCGTTCTGAAGTAGGTTAAAACACTTTCAAAGATTCAGTTACATACTAACATACCAGTACATAATAACATATGTATGAAGCTAATAAAAGTGTGTTAAAAATGTTGCAATAACTTTTAAGAAAAATGAACCACCTTCAAGGAAGAAAATAATCAAGCACATCACCGAATGCAAATTTCGCTGACTGACTCCTACGTTTTAGTCTATATCTCTAGTGTTTTACAACCTTCCCAGAAAAATATTCAATCGAATAGTGAAAACCACATCAAAATTGGTTTAATAGTTTAGCTGAGAAAATCGACACATACATACATACGGGTCAGACAGAGAAACACCTTTTTTGAAAGCAGTTAAAAACTGGCAAAATGACGCAAACGAAGTCGCGCGCCAGCTAGTAAATAATTACAATTTATACCATTATAAAATAAAGTGGTGATAAATGTTTATGCGAAAAGTTGCGGTATTTTATTTCAAGATTAATGCAATAAATCATACGATTTTTTAATAAGAAAAGTTGCTATTCAATCCCTTTATACAACGTTTGTGGTCAAAGTTTAGGCTGTAACAAATTGTAGGACAAAATTTAATTATATTTTGTCGTAAAATTATGCATAGGTAACTTTAGGATAATCACATCTTTAGTTAATTTTTTTTTAATAATTAATATGGTTTATTTATTTAGTTGGTCTTTATAAAATGCTTTTGTTTAATACCCCTTATAATTCTGAGAAACTTTAAAAATATTGATTCTAATCAGTCTTAAGTCTCTATGAAATGTAATTAATACTAATCCCTGAGATTTAAAAAACTTTAATATACTTTTGATTTTTTTTAAATATATTGGGACAACTCACACAACGCTATCTGATAGCAAACTAAGCAGAGCTTGTACTATAGAAGCCAGACAATCGACAAATATACGTATTATAGATAAATAACACCCAGACATCAAATAAACCATCGTGATCATCACACAAAGTTTTATCCTGGGTGGGGATCGAACCATGACCTTTTGCGTAGCAGTCGGAGTCGTTCCACCGCGCCACAGAGACATGTCTTATGTTTTTGTTTTCCCTGTGCTTCTGGGGACTTTAAAAAAGATTCAAGTAAATCTTTTTTAAAGTATTTGCGTCCAGAAGTATTCATTGATTGGACCTCTTTTGGTATAAACTAAATTAGAAGTAAACCAGTTGTGTCGACGTGTTTGTGCATTCAAACACTGAAATAACTACTGAATAATGAACAGTTGTCACGGTAGATAATGAAACATTGCCATTGAAATTTAACGTGTACTTACATTAGATTGATGATATTTCTACCTAACAATGCTTTCTCTTGCTCCGACTACTATGAATTAGCACCTTTATGTGGTGGATGACAAATCACTTCCTTTCATAGGACAACAATTGGTAGATACCATTAAGCTTGAATAACGCTGCAGTGAGCAAACATCCTTGAGGGATAGAATGGGATGCGAAAATATATGGAGCAGAAATGTTTTTTTTACTCGACTGCGAGTAAAAAAAAACATTAAGCCTCCTCGAGTTATGTTTTATTTTTTTATTTCTCGAATGTTATAGTTAATTAGCGACTGTTGGTAAAACTTTACAAAGTTGCCAGTCTTAAAATGTTAAATTTAAAATGAGTCCTATTAATATTATAAAAAAAAAAATGACTGCCTCTGTGGCGCGGCGGGAGTGTTTCCGACTGATACGCAAGAGGTCGTGGGTTCGATTCCCACATGCGACACCACTTTGTGTGATCCACGAACTGTTCCGAGTCTGGGTGTACTTTGTGTCCGTGACTTGTATGTTTGTAAAGTCCTCCGTGACATAGGGCTTGCACACTACTGCGGTAGTCATCTTTAAAAAAAAATGCGAATGTTTAGATGGATACATAGCAAAATGTGTAGATTGCAAAATGTGCAGATCGCAAAATGTGCAGGTCGCAAAATGTGCAACTCGTAAAATGTGCAGGTCGTAAAATGTGCAGGTCGCGTAATGTGCAGGTCGCGGAATGACCAGATCGCAAAATGTGCAGGTCGTAAAACGTGCAGGAACTTATCTACGCTGCAAAAGTATGTCTGGTGTCGTATGTATTGTGAGTTTTGTGAGTTGTCACTGGCTTATCAGAAAGTAAGGCAGATGGACCCATTTTAGCCCTGTCCCATAAGTCTTTATTAACTTTCTGTTATGAATATAGTTTTAAAATAACATTCACAAAATAACACATTTATTAGGTATATTGGTCATTACAAAAAAAACGCATTTGAACCGCATTTTGCGCAGCCTGTACAATTTGCGACTTGCACATTTTCCTATGTATCCGTTTAGATGGATGCATGGATGTTCGTTACTCCATCACGCCAGAATGGTTGAACAAATCTATACGAAATTCATCACACATATAGATTATAGTCTGAAATTGTACATAGGCTGCTTTATATATCGAAAACAGAAATAGTTCCCGTGGCAAAGGGATGTTTTTCAAAATGTATACACATATGTCGCGAGTAACAGCTAGTTTTTATACATTTATCCGCATAAATCTCAGATTACTGGTCACATGATTACTGTTGCATGATTTATCAAATCTTTTTTGAGACTATCAAATTTTATGACCACCCTTATTTATATTCGTTAGAATGATTGCGGAAAGCTACGTTTGTCGGAAATTCGAGATATATTAATATTGATTGATTGGTGAAATAACATTCTGAATATGTTCATAGGAAGTAATGTGGTTAGTAGAGAATGTTGTCTATTTTAGGAACATTTGTGCATTATTTTTTAGTTCGTTTTAAAGACGACGGAATCTCGTATTTTTAAGAAATATTGTATTTGTAGAAGTAATTTTAATGAAAGTTAATATCGTAGAAGAAATTGTCGTAGCAGTCATTGAATAAATGATTTCGTAGTCTATTTCGTAGAAGGTATTCCGTAAATGCATTTTCGTAGAGGTTTTCCGTGTCAGCGTATAATTTTTCGTAGAGGTTATTTGAAACATTTCGTATAATTAATTGTTGTTGAAATCTTTTGCTGAAGTCATTTCCCTAGGTAGTCTAAATATTTAATTCAATCATTTTCATACACATTTTTGTTCCATTTCATAGAAGTCTTTTATCAACTTTTTGTATTTTTTATCGCATTTTTGTAGAATAGAATATAATAGAATAGAATAGAATGCATTTATTTATCCAAATATGGGTGTACAATGTTGTTGCATAGTAGGCGCTAGCCATATTTTACCATTAATTGGTGTACAAATATTGTTCTTAAAACTACTAATTTTTATACATATTTAATTTTCTGATTCGATATGCACAAGGAAATCTCTGAACTCTTAACTTCTTATTTTAAAATAAGAAATTTAGCACATTGTTTCAGCTCCTAATAAAAGAATCAATCAGAGATTCGATTGACGGATTCCTTGCACCCGATCAACCCAATCAACTTTGATTCATCGATTAGAAAAAGTTCTATTCGTAAATGATTGGATTCGAAATGAACTATTCGTGTCATTGTGACCTTATTATCTAAAAGCAATTTGTTCTTTTAGATGAATAGCGATAATCGAATGGGTTATTGAATGGGAATTCAGATCATGGAAATAAATTCAACTCCAACTTATGAGCCATAGATTGTAGGTTCAAAATCCATCCAATACCACCTCAATGCATCTCATTTTTCATTTCTTTGAAAAGCATAGTATAAAAAGTAGTAAATAGCAATGTGGGAATGTGGTCCCACATTACTAACAATCTTGTTATGTTAACCCCACCAGCTAAGCTCAATGGCTTATGTTAGGAGTGGGTTCACTACGGTAGTATAATGGGTAGGATTCGAACCCGCGACATCACGATTGCGAGACCGATGCCTTAGCCATTAGGATATCTATTTATGATGTAGCAACCATTCAGGGCACGATGAGGCTTGCATATCCAACAGGACAAAAGCCTCCAAACAAAATAAAGATAAAAAAAAGAACTGCAACCAAGTAGCAACTATCGCAGAATCCCATTACACCATGACGGTATAGTTCAATCACGAGGCGACATATGCCATCACTCGAAAATTGACAATATCCGCCGTATCGTTGCAAATCAAATTGATGTTTGATGATGTTGTATGTTGACGATGATCACGACATTGTAACCTAGTACTAGCAGTTTGTAACACTCTATTTCAAAAATGCTAATATCTATGCTCACTACTCAAAACTTCGTAGATACATAATTGTATTTTTTCTACTTTTTTAAACATAAGATTTGATTTTAAAATAAAAACCAATGTTTATATTTTAGAAATAAATCCTCTTTATATTTTACGTTAGGATTTATATTTTAGTAAAGCTTGAAGAAAATATTACGCGAATCAAGATTTGCCTAATATTTTGTCCTAGCTTTGCTTTACAAATGTAATTGACTACTATTAGCGCAAATGTAATGATATATTTAATCGTTTATGCCTTCGAAATACTACTGCTTTTGATCATAATTGTAACAATCCATTGCTGGATTTAGACTTCTCCTAGTTTGCATGACACTGGGGTCCTTTGTCTTTGGTATTCAATCTATTCCAGCCGGCGATGCGTCTGACTGGGGGATCTTATCTCTCGTTGCGATCTTTTTTTTTCCATTTATTAAGGTAAAAAAACAATTAGGAAATACATATTAACATACAGAGTATTAATAACTATACTCACTAATTTCATTTTCATCTTTATTTGAGTACTAGTTTATTCCAGTAACCGCCGTAGCCGCCATTCTTATATATTTTCAAAAATACGGTACTTCCGTTGTCTTCCAAATTACGATTACGACCTTAATCGAAGTCTCTTTCATTTTTAAACTTTGCTAAGTAGAAATTGATCCTCTATCGTATCATAAGTCGTTTAAACGTCGACTTCTTATTACTATAGTAACACTAGTCTAAGAAACTACGGCCTTAAGGGACGTAGATAATCCTACAATAGTGTAAACACGTGCCAAGAAGCAGTATTGGGAAAATAGCCATCCTTTAGAGTCTCTTGGGATTAAGCCCAAGGGTATAACCGCTTAAAACGTGTTGGACATTACTTATATTGTAACTTGGAACTTATGTTGTGAAGGCCGAGGACGCAATTGATTGTAATCTTTGTAGAAAAATAAAAGTAAGAGTCCTGTTGATATGGAGTTATTGTGTCTAATGTTAGGCAGAAAATGTGTTAGTAATAATTATATCTGATTTATTGTTAACGTCTATTATACAAAGGGATTTGTAATATACTAATAATATCCCGCTCGTGGCTTCTTTACATAACTTTGTATTATCAGTTTTGGAACATAATCTACCACTTGTTTTTGGAGGCATGGCCTTAACTATAATAATAATAATAATAAAGCCTTTTATTTGAACAATAGCTTTACATTTTTAGTTTCTTAGATTACTGCAGAGTTATTTATTATATATTTTATTACATAATTAAGAAATAAAATTATTTCCGTATTCGGTGCTTCTTTATTTTCTGTAAGTCCGTTTGCCAGTAGGCAAAGGCCTCCCCCAACCTACTCCATTCTGATCTCTCTCTGGCTACTTTACTCCATGTTATGCCTGCAACCTGCCTAATGTCGTCATCCCATATTTTTTGTTGTCTACCTCTGTTTCTTTTCCCTTCCACCTTCCTGACCTTAACTACCTACAGACAATTTTACTAGAGTAAAATCGTTGTTTATTGTGAGGTATTTTTTTATTATTATAATACGAAGTTTTTGGGTATAATGTAAAAAAACAAGAGCGGAAGCTTATTAGTATATTAAAAATCACTCTGTATAGGTTACACTAATTGCATATCTAAATACAATCGATCGAGTAGATCATTCAGTTATGAGTATAAATACAATAAAAAAATTAATTAAAATTATTTTAAAAATCTTTTTTTGATGATGATGATGATTTATATTAAACTAAAATTTAAAACCATTGGATTAATTGCAAAATAGGTTTATAAAAAAACTATGATCACTTTCACCCATTCGGTTTAGCTTAGCACATATAAACAGATAGACAAACATACATCAGATTTAAAACACTGTTTCGTCGTATATTCTATACCTACTTTAAGCTTGTCTTAATACTAAAATTTTAAGGTGAGTTAGACCAAGTGGAATAATGGAAAATGAAGTCATTAATAATCAGTCACCGGAAGACTGCACAATGCAAGCTCTGTGGTTAAAACATATTATCTAAAGTAATGGATATAAAATGGATTATGTCAAAAAAATATAAGAAAAACAGTCGCTCTAATAAAAAAAAATTGCCTGTATGTAATGATAAACTAACAGTTTTTTAGAACAAATAATACTTTTAAAAAAAAATGTATTTTATTGTCGTGTGGTAGCGGCTTAAGAATCCAATCTATTTCCGTGGGTGTCGTCAAGGCGATAAAGAGATTTCACACCGTAGGACGGGCAGCCGCGTCCTCTGCGTACTTACTGCGATCGCCAACCCGCTCGCCAAGCGTAGTGATTATGGCAATTACCCCCAGGATCTATAATAAGTAGAATCTACTGAAAAGCCGTCCAGCAGGGCGATTTATAAAATATGTATCTATATATTGTCGTCTGTAGTACATATAGGTAGGTAATTCGCGCAACAAGTTTTGATATAAATTTGTATGAAAGTACTTTTAGCATAAACAATTAGAATTTGGCGATCGTGGTTTGGTGCAAGAATCGACTTATAAAAACTTTTGTTTTACTGAATTCATGCGGACGCAGTCGTGGATTTTAGATAGTTCAACATAATATTTTTGATAGATCAAAAACTTTGTTTTGTATCCACCCACATCTATAGGTACTAATATTATAAAGCTGAAGAATTTGTTTGTTAGAACGCGATAATATCAGGACAACTCTTTTACTATTGGATAGCCCATTTATCGAGGAAGGCTATAGGCTAAACATTATCACGCTACGACCATTAGGAGCGGAGCAGCAATGAGAAATGTTGCAAACACGGTTTTTTTTTAAAAATTTATTGATATTCCATTAACAAAAAATGTAGAGTACATTTGGTTAAAACGAGGATAGGATTCTTTTTTTTTTTTGAAACGACTCCCGTACAAGCCCTATGTCGTAAGATGTTTACAAATATACAAGTCACGGACGCAAAGTACATCCAGACTCGGAATCGTGTGTGTCTTTGTGGATCACACAAAGTGTTGTCCCTTGTGGGAATCGAACCCACGACGCAGTCGGACACGCTCTCACTGTGCCACTGAGGCAGTATTAAATCTAAATACCTCACCGCAGTCCTTCATATGCTTGCAAATACATACAAAACTTTGCTTAAGTGGGACCTTTAGTATAACAACTGCATTATTACTCATAAAGACAAAATGTAGCATTAACGAACCATTTCCAATTTGCTTTTTTGTAATTTTTGAGATGATCGGTTAATGTAAAGGCCAAGGTTCCAGATTTGCTAGTAAATATTATCTTCATTAGTATTGTAATGTGTGTAAAAATAATTTCACTGTTTCAAAATCTGCGGATGTGTCAATACCTTTGCATTAACGTATGCTGTCTTACACTTGCAGCTTATTTTATTCGTTTCAAAAGAAAAACCGGCAAAAAACGTTGAAAGTTGTGAAGGCTGAATAGATTGTTATCTTGTAATATAAATTAAGCAAGAATCGTTTTAAATTATAAATAGTTGTTTTAGATCTGACGACACCTATAAACCCAAAGCGATATTTTATAATTATAGTAGCAATCCTAGGAAGCGCTCACCGCTCACCGCAAAATCTTATCTGTTATATTTACATATTAAATGTCGACGGACGTTTATCATTCAGATTATTCATTAAGTTTACTTCAAAGTAAATTCAGTTGAAATTTTGGTAACCGGGTCGCTGCTTGAGGTATGCTTACAAAATTACAGAATAATTCTGAATTTCTGGCTGTCGTCATGTAGTTATTTCTCCTATTCAATTTGCTTTAGCCACTGTATTTACTATTTGCTCCAAAATAACTAGAGAAGACAAGAATAGATTAGAATGCTAGCTCTGATTAGTTGTGAAAACCAAAAATTATTATATCTTTTTGAAGCTTTCAGTTTATTATATTAAATAATAGAGACGTCAAATACGTAGGTACAATAAAGATTTTTCTGTGTCTCTTGTTATAGGTACGATAGTAGTCTTTATTTTTTTCTGGTATTTTTTTACAGTAATGTAACATATACAACCTAGCCAGCTACGCAGAAAAGTCTACAACTAACAAAATGATTGAATTGAATCAATAAATAGGCTATGGTAACAATTTACAGTCAATCGAACCTGCTATGCCTAGAGGCTGTGCCGGAGTATTGGATTTTTTTTTATTGTTTTCATTCTAAATGTAAATCATATTTGTGAATCTACGCTATACAAATCTTCAGCAATGATTTTCACAAAAGATAGCTGAAAAATATTTTTATTCTGTCATTAAATGTCGTCATTATTCATTTTTAAATTGATAAAATAGTATTGAAACCCTATTAGTATTGCCACTTGCTGTTTTAATTATTACTTTCTTAAAAACATATTTATAAATAAAAATGTACTTAATATTATCGATAGATACAACGTTCAATAGTTTTTATTTCATAATTTTAATTTCGTCAAAGCAACGTGGGATTGAGTCCCACATAACTAGCAATCTTGTTAACCTCTCCAGCTAAGCTCAAAGGCTTGTGTTAGGAGTGGGTTCACGTCTGTAGTATAATGGGTAGGATTCGAACCCTCACGATTGAAAGTCTAGTTAGTAGGTACCCTGGGGATACTAAAAGTTAGTTATTAAAATGGTCATACAAATTATATTCACAATAATAACATTTAACTCGATATTTTAAAGCTATTCTTCTATTCTTCAATATCTGTACAAGTTTCTTCAGTAACTAGTAAAAGATGTAAATGTACACTAATAAATCAGCCGGCAGTCAGCAATCACTTCAGATTGTGTCCCAAGGGATAATATTAAGTCGACATGAACTTGAGCGACAAACTGAATTATTGGAAACTCGGCCTCGCCTCCGGCGTTCAACGGAATATAGATTTTCATTTAGATATACATCTAACAAGCTAAAACCAACGAATTTGTTCGCGATGAATGTTGAAAAACTCTGCAGGATTCACAGAAAATTATAAATGCTTGTTTTTTCGTGGAACCCTTATTATTTTCGAAGTTAAAAGTAGCCAATGTTTGACCTTAATGTTCACTGTTACCACTTATAAATACATAGGTATAGTGTGTTTAAGGTTTCTCTAGAGTTAGTTATACGATTATATTCCATCCATTTTAATCCACGAAAATACCAGAACGTATTTTTGTGGAATGAAATGGATGGAATATAATCATATAACTTCTTAATTCAGGTTAGTACCTAGGGCACCCTACCAGATTCGTGATGACCCATCTACATGTACAAATACATAACTACAATACATATAGGGTAATAAAAAGTCGGCTACACTCAAGACAAAAGTTCTAGGTCCCGAGTCATTTAGTTCTGTAAGTGGTAGCTCTCTCGGGACGTGCCAGACAAACATTAAACGAAAAACCAACGAAAGTTTTACAAAATCAACCCACTCATCTGTGGGAAATGTAGGCAAAAATCGACTCTCGAACTTTAAACCTACGTAAGTAAGTATACTAAAAAAAAATATTTCATTCATTCGATGTGCCTACTTGAAAACGTAATAATATTTTTTAAACAAATTTTACCTTTTTTAATGACAATTCCTCAAATCGGACGTATTTTCCACTCCATGTTTAAATTGCTTGTACATATGGGGTGACCATATTTAAGAATATTTTGGTATAACAGAAAACTAGCGTAACATAATATTAAAATTACATAATTACACAACAGAACAACTTAATTTCGTAAAACCAAATCATTGATCGAAAACGTCAAATGATTATGTAATAGAATTTTGTTTTGTTGAACAAAATGAAATTAGGCAGCAGATCCAATTTGTAAAGCTCATGAAAAATTAATAAACAATAATGTCGGCTCTACGGTAATAATAATATTATCCACTGAGTTGTGAGCAGAACTTCAGTTGAGTGGCTAGTAGTGAACTGTGATTAAATCAGACCTAGGCTGAGCCAATCAGTGGTGCTAAGTGCCTGTGCAAGATAGTAGCCTTACTTAATTATCTAGACTAATTCGACTAATTAGGATCGAAAGCCTAAGCCTACAGTTTCAATTGTACTTATGGCGTGTATGGCTATAGCTAATAAAATAAAAAATAATAATGTTTAACAAATTGAAAAAGTACTTATCAATAGGTCTCTCAAAAAATGGGCAACACAATTCTACAGGTATACACGCATCTGTCCACCATAGCGACATTTATGTACTGTGTGCTTTTTTAAATTCACCTCCAATGGGAATCGGCACTGTACTCCTTAATACAGGTTACATAAATAACCTGGCTAGGAATACAGCACCTCACCCAACATGTTATTGTAGTCTTTGTACACCCTAATACTGTAATAATATGATTGTAATTAAATTGTACCTACTACAATGTTTATTATGATAAATAAAGAATTATAAAACCACTCTTTTGTCGACGAGATTTAACAGTCAACTTCTAATAAAATAAAATATTCTAAAGCACTATTTTAAAATCTGAGACAATTTGAAAAGAAATCAAAACATTGAACTCTCGTACTAAGACTACGCTAGACACTGATAATGTCTCAAGTTGAATTGAGGGATTACCGTTGATTGCATTGTAATCTCACTTGTGTTTAGGATTACCCAACGTTTGCATTTGTGTTAAAAAGTATTTTTGAATATATCGGCATATTATTAAATTAATTTGCTACTATTTCGTCATGAGTGTTATTAATTTGCAAGTAATCCCCTGGGTACTGCCGTAAATGCGGGTTTGTTTTTTCATTGTTGTAGCATAAGAATATAAAGTTTTGTTTTTCAATCATCGTAAATAAATCGCCAAAAGTACTAAGCGCAATACTCGAGGACATCTAAACTACTTTGTCTATTTTTTTTCAATATATTCGTAAATGTAATCCGAGGAAGGTTTTAGTAAAGAAAAATATTAGAAATAAATACCATTTATATTTTACTCGTCCAAATTTGAATCAAAATCAAACTTAAACGGCTATTACACTACCCTGAATCAGGGCCCTAAATCGAACTGGCCTTGAATATTTGTTAGAGAATTAGGGCCCACCGCTTTTTTAAGGATTTAGGGTCCCTGATTTAGTGTAGTATAATAAGCGCATTAACTGATTTTTGATTACTTATTTAGTTATTTTCATTTCCTTTTAGTGTAAATATTTGTAAATTGGTTAAATGTTATATACTTAAAATTGAGATGTATACTAAAAAGTATAACTATTTACATTAAGGAAATGTTGTTATACTTAAATAATGAAAACCTCTCACAAAACTTCAAACGATTATTACAAAAACAACATAGACGAATTCTTATTTATACAATATTTGGTTACCCTACTCACTTGTATTCAACGTGATGAGTGTCGGGATTACTGTTGACTGTATCAATGTTAGTGCCAGGGGCGTTTTTAATTACGCACTGGTGTTAACTTTAACTGAGATTAACGTTAATACAAACTGTTTTCTAAACTACCAATTAACTGTTAATTCTTCTGAAGTGCTTACGGGACTCCAGAACCAACCCATCAGGGTTTGGTTTGTTTTGGAGGCCTGTACGCTTTATTTATTTTTTTTTTCAATTCGTTTGATAGTGTTTGACGCTATAATCCTATTTTTTATATCTTTATTTGATTCGGGCTTTTGTAGTATTAATCTCCATTAATGTTAAATGTATTAGACAAAAGAAAATGCAGATTCATATTATTATGAATCTGTATTTGTTTTATAATTATCTATTTTGTGAGTATAACAATGTTTTAAATTGAGGGTACCTAATTAGTTTTCTTTTCATCTTGTTTATTCTCTACATTTTCATAAAGTTCAATAGTATCGAAACTAAATATTCACAATATTAAATTAAAATATTAAATGTTTGTCGTTTAAAAAATAATGTTAAATTAAAAGACCCGCTAGCTTTATCCCACGACTAAATCTTTATAATTTAAGAATAAAATATCTTGGATAATGTCGTACCAACTACAACGGAAATACTTTACCTATTTTGCTTTCATTTCAAAATCGATTATTTTATATTTTAGAAACCTTCAGAAAATGGTCGTCTTTCCGTATGCACAGTGGATAGAAAGGCCAGCATCGTATCTTCGTTGTACCAGGACATATCGCCGACTAAACCGCGGGACAATATAAGTCCTGCCCCCTCACAGCACAGCTTCAATGAGATGGAAACCTTCCCCTCTAGAGTGCTAAGAACCGAGTCTATGAGGACTACTGGAGGTAATTTGTACTGCTTATGTTTAATCTTTTTTATTGTTTATTCGGATTTAGACTCGAATTCTCCGACACTTCATTGATAGTTTAGAGTAGTTTCAAACTTTATTTTAACTCCGGTTAAACTCTTGTTAACTCGGATCTTATTCGACTACATGCGCTTCAAATGAGTTGATAACTGTCATGATGACATTTTGATTCGCATTACGACTGCAGCTTCATTATATGGCGTAAGCTATAAAATGATTCGTAAATAGGTGTCATTAGTATTACACAGAAGTACCTACCTACCTACTCTAATGAACTATAAGTAAGCACTGTATTTTACTATTTATATATAGATATGTTTTAGTTAAAAAAATATCACATCTACCATCAAAGTGTAGATTATTCTTATATTTTGCCTATTTACTTATTTCTGTTTGATGTTTATTATATAATAATGAATACTAATAATATTATAATAAAGAAAAATATTAGGTACATAGTTTAAAGAAAATAAATATTACGTCCATTCCATTACCATACACATACGTACTTTACCCGACTTGGGAGTTTTTGTTTTGACAAGTACAGAGTAAAGTTCGATCGCGATTAGATCGCGAGAGAGAGAATCGATCGCGATTATCTTCTGATTTGAAACGCATAGTAATGTTTTTATGTCCGTCTTTCATTTTATCACTTTGACTACGTAGGCACAATGAAAGTCACCGGCCATTTACTTACGTACTATTCTCCCTTTAATATTTGATTATTATTTAAAAGCTAACGAGTTCTCAGACTCCCCAAATTATTTCATTCCAGATCTAAGCAGACGTGCATCAATGCGCGACGGGCCTAAGCAAGTAGCATTCGACAGCACACAAGCGATTAGCCCTGGAGAAGGACTAGGCAACGGCACAGTTGTGCCCATCAAGCCGAAGAGTCGCAGTGGCTCTATCATTGCAGCCATCAGTCCTATTATGGGAACAGGTAAAGAAATTTCTATAGAAGACAAAACAATTGAGGAAGATAATTTTGAAAAAAATAGACGCTGAGAAGATAAAAAGTTTTAGACCTTGATCAGAATATGACTGTTAAAACTTTTTTTTTGATGGAAAGGATACGATTGCGTAATTTGTAGCCAACTAGGTATACAGTGTTTATTTTAATAAAAAACTGCTTATTAACTGGTTTTGATGCATGCCAATGTAGGCATCATCAGAATCAGTTTTATATGTATATGTTAAATTATCTTTTGAAATTTTTATTCAGGGGACAGTAGTCCTAGTGAACACTCGAGTCCTCCTGAAACGCCACAACCGACTCTATTCGATAGGATGTTAAGTACAATTTCCGTTGAATCACTATGTTAGTTCTCTTATTGTACATCAACATAAAAGTCGTCATTTTGGTTAACAATTTATGTAATTATGAATGTAACCATCTTAACTTAAACATTTATCCATTTCATCGACTGTATTCGTATTATTCTCATTGAAAATGTTGTCTCCTCTTAGTTTATCTTTGAATGCCAAAAATTTTAGTGACTCCAAAAATATTAGGTGCTATTTTTATACAACTAAATTTTGAAACAAGTACATCGTTCGTCAGATGAGAAACAGTTACTGCAGACAGACATGAGCATAGCCGAGAGAAGTTACTGTGCCTTCAACATTGTGTACAGTAACTGGACTGGAAATTTATCGTTCCCTCTGGTATCCTTATGTCAAATTCGTTATTTTTAACTTCTATTTTAAACTATTTAATATAGTTAAATCGTATCTACTTATTTCAAGTAATTATCCATAAAGTTGACATTAGTATTGTTACCATCAATATATTCGCTATTCGAAGAAACATTACTCTCATCACTTACTATGAGAGTGTAACTTATCAGTATGACGTCTTTACACTCATTGTTTTTAATATATTTTTTACAAAAAAAATCTAACCGACTTCAATCACTGCTGATTTACAAGCATTTATTGAGGAGTTTCGTTGTTCTTTTTCGAACCTCATCGTTAGATCTTTACGACATTTTTACAAAATGTTTATGGGACCATTTCAAAATATATCTTTTTCTTACAAAAAAGAATTTTGAAGATACATCAAAAAACATCCGAAAAAACATCCGAATCGAGAACTCCTCCTTTTTGAAGTCGGTTAAAAAGAGTGTGGTATCATCAACGTAGATGCTTGTTACATTTGTTTCCATTTTGTTTACATTATTATATGTATAGGTTTACTTTTATTGAAAGAAACAACTCGTATCTTACTACTGTCGACTCATCCTATCTTACAAGAGGAGATTGCAAATTTCGAAAATTGAACCTTATGACTATTACTGACAGTCATCTGTTAAAATTCTACACTCATAGAGTTTTACTGCTAGACAATAGCTCCACCAGTTTTCTCCAGTTTGTAATACTGACTAGTCTCGTCAACCTAATAGAAGGTATACCAGTGCTGCATTTTTCATTTCCTGGCCGCTTGTCTAATCCTCATCGGTGAAGTCAATATTAATCAAGGTCTATTGGTAAATTACAGCTACCCCTGGTGTACCCTCGCGATCTCGTCCTTCAAGTAAAATGACAAAGTACGTCGAGTGTTGGGGAGCGGACAAACCTTTCGCCAACATCACAGACTCGACTCTTGCAAAGAATATTGGAATTTCTGTAAGTTTTCATTTTTTCAAATTGGTACCCACGTCCATGAGTTACTTTTATCTTCATCGACTGATAATAATCTTGCGATTGTCTCAATACTGCATGGAGTTTTGGTGACGATCTACGTACCAAACCCGACAATTGAATTAAAATTTGTAAAATTACTAACTTTCTTTTGCACAACATGTATACTTATTCATTATGTAGCAGTAAATTGGCCAATATTTAAGCACATTAAGTTTTTACATCGTAATTGGATGCTCCTACTATGTTGTGCCCATTGAGGCTGATGTATCCAATCTCGTGTACTCTTCTAATATTAATGACCTCTTTTTTTTGCATCGGTCCTATAATATGGTGTATAATATAATGGTGGCAGCGCCTTACCTGCATATACAGTTTATAAACAGAAAAACATTGTAAACATTGGCAATTTGAAAAAGTGGCCACGAGTTTTTATTGCTTGTTCTTTTCTCGGGTTTTACCTATTGTTTATGAACAGGAATTACAAATAAATGTGGAATCGACTTTTCACAAGTGTAGTATTTTGCTTCATAAGTGAATAAATTATTTTAATTTTATTATTATTATTACGTCCCTAATATCATTAAAAGCCTATATGTACATATAAAAGACTATACGTATACTATATCAACAAAAATTCACTCGGTTTATTAAAAGAATTTATATCGTAATGAAAAGCTAACATTCCAAATTTATCTTTTGCTGATTGTTTAAATAGTCTAAATTTATTAGGGTTTGTAATACTCCTTCCTATCTACCTTAAAATTATGTGTTTGTATATTAGCTCTGCCCCTGCTACCGATTTATTTTCGTACTTACAAAAGAAGAGTGTGCTTGTCTGTTATTAATCTCCTATTAAATGTTTTTCAGAGTTTAGGAATGATTGAACAGAACCTTCTTCCACAACGGACAACGTGCTGTGACCGAAGGTAAGTTATTTAGTCCATTTACTTGTAAATACGATTGTAAGTAAAGAATAAAATGGTTTTTCTTTTTGCAATAAAGTGTTTGTATTAGTATACAAGCGGACATCTCGCGGTTTCACCCACGTAGTTCCCGTTCCTGTGGGAATATAGGGATAAAAAGTAGCCTTTGTCACCCGGGGATAGTGTAGCTTCCCAACGGTCAAAGAATTTTTCAAATCATTGATAAAATTTCGCGATTTGTACAAATTATAAAAAATTATATATAGTACGGGTTTTTATTGCGTGAATAATTTACGGCCGTGGTCACGGGTAGACGGGTAGAACTTTTTAAGAGTTGTAGTATTTATAATTTTTGAAATCGATCCAGTAGTTTTTATGTATATTCGTTACAAACAAAAATACAGGTCTTTCCTTTTCATAATGTTAGTATAGATTTAGTTTTCAACATTTTTAAATTAACTTTAGAATCACTATCAATTATATTGCTTTCAATCATTGATTTGGTTTTGAAATAAATATAAGTACATATTTTGAATGTATATAACATGCTATTATAATATATTATGCCATAGGCCATCAAATGTCTAACAAAGGCATTAAGTAGCTATGAATAAAAACCTTTATGCAAAAATAATGGTTCCTCTTAAAAAGGGTATTCCAACTCCGAAAGTAAGCATCGAATATCTAAAATTGTTTCCATATTTTTTACAATTAAACTTCAATGCAGATATAAAGACGAAAGACATTTGTTCAAAAGAAATATGGTTACAAAAGTTTATTTGTCTGTATATCAGAGACGAAGAGTTGAAATTTTCCTGAGTACCTACGTTATATTAAGTAGCTACAATTCAAAAGAAAATCGAAAATATTCGTGTTCTAAAGACCCTCTGCCACTACAGTATAATAAAGACGTAAAGGTATCTTTGACATTTGCGCACATGAAAACCGGTAATTAAATAAAGGGGGAAGACTTAGGGGTTGAATCCCCACTTCGAAATTGTAAAAAAATAAATAAAAACCCGCCTGCACAAAAAAAATGGAAACAAGATCCCTACATAATTTCATAATTTCATGCATTCGGAGGCATTCATGAATCTCGATTAACTTAGTGAAGTGCCTCTGACTGACTGCATTAAATTATATAATTAAGTAGAGGATCTTTGTTTCCATCTTTTTTGTGCAGGCGGCTTTTTTATTTTTATAATTTATTTTTTTATTTAATACTTTTTAGTTGTTGTAGAATGTAACCGATGTAACAACTAACTTTTATCATAGCTATTGTCAAGTACTTATAGAAAATTGAAAAAAGAATGGTTGCTAATTAACTTTTTATTGCAGTCATAATCATGTTATACCTTTTTAAAATGCTTACGATGATCCCTTTAATTTGATATCCAAATTGCAGCATTCAAAACAACTTTTATATTCACAGTTCTTTATTTTGACATCTCACAGCCGCCATATTTGTTTTTTTCAAAAGTCACATATCTAAGAACTCTTGGGCAATCTTGACGAATCTAACGACGTCTTATGTGTATGAATCCGTATATGGATTGTGAGTTATTAGGTAATCATACATACATTAATACAAGATACGGGCAAAAAACATAACCCTTCCTTACAGTCGGGTAAAAAGTAGCTATGTATTTGGACTGGTGTTAGTCCACTTCATCACGGTAAAATCCTCACCCAAAATTGCATACCGGGGGGTATGCAATTTTGGGTGAGGATTTTCTCCAAAAATGATCCTAGGTACGCCCATCAAAATAAACCATTTATAAATTTGAGTTCACAATCTTTCTTCCAGCACAAACTCGGAGGGTCTAAACCGCGTGACGCTGTGGTTCAAGAGCAGTTCGCAGGAGCGTCAGTACCGCGACCAGCCCGACGCGCAGTTCAAGTACAACGTCGCGTGCGCCGCGCTGCTGTTTGCGCTCATTGCCTTCATACAGCTGCTTACTGTGGACAAGTTCGTATTTGATACCTTATGATTTATTGTTTACTAATGTAATGTCTTTTTTGTGCGTTTTTGAGATTTAAACGTGGTTAAACAATAAATTTACATTATAAATTTTCGATTTATGGATCCGTTTGTGAAATATTAAGCCTTAAAGTGAAAATTTTTGTTAGAGTCAAGTCTCCACCCCCCTGCCAGCTAAATGGTTGTTTTTGGAGATGTAAAAAAAACCGAAAGTAGTTTGCTCAGAATCAGTAACACAATATAACTTGGTACTTTTTATGAGATGTTATATTTTTAAATTATTTAATCATTCATTGTCAATTTTTTTATATGACTTCTTGAAAAAATAATCTAATTGTGGTGTCTGAGCTTTACACTATGCCAAAAATAGCCTTGTATATTATGAAATTAAAAAGAAAACTACCACAGCTAAGTAGGCTTTATAAGTTTACGAATACGATAAGTTACCGACCAAGTGAGAAGTAACAAAATTTTCATACAAATTCAAATCATACTCGTATATAACGTTATTAGTAGTATGAAACAAAAACAATTAAAACCCATTGTGCGTGGCCCGACATGCACTTGCGTAGTTTTGTATTTCAATTTTCATAAGATTGATTTTAAATTTAACTATCAAATTTTATAACAAACAATTCCGTTTCATTTAAAAAATGTGATAAAAACCAATTCCTTGAAAATTATTTGAAACATTATATCAAATACTTAATAAAAAATAACATATGATTTTGGATTTCTGTTTCATATTATGTATATGGTTTTTTCTTTCTATTTCCAAAATATTATTATTATTTATTAACAGGCTGGCAGTTGAAACAAATTATATAGACCTGTATCCTGCTATACTCTCGCTAGGTTGTCTTTTTGTTGTTGAAGATGTTTATCCAAATTGTTTTTAAATGTATTCAAACTCTGAGCTGAGACTACGTCTTCTGGGAGTCTGTTCCATGCTCTTACTCCCCGTTTACTCAAAAAATATTTGTGTGGATTATTTCTTGACAAGTTGGTAGATAGTTTTAAGTGACGACCTCATAAATGCACATTTTCGTTACGCCTGAATATTTTATCAAAGTCTTGCAGATCGTAATGTCAGTTTAGGATCTTATATGTCTCAATTAGGTCTCCACGTTTTCTGCGATCTTCTAGGGTTGTGAGTTTGAGAGTAGTCAGTCGCTCCTGATACGATTTATGTTTTAGCTATCGTGGGATTTTAGTAAAACTGCGCTGTACTTTTTCCAGGAGTTCAATATCCTTTACAAAATAGGGGCTCCAGACTTGAAATGCATACTCCAAGATTGGTCTAATAAAAGTTTTGTAGATCCGAAGTATCATTTCTGGTGTCAAAACTCCAAAGGCTTTTCGGAAAAGATAAATAAGGCTTTAGGCTTTCTTCGTGATCGTAGTGATATGGTGTGCCCACTTTAGGTCCTCTGCAATCTTAACTCCCAAATCTGTTTGTACCTTAACGTCTAGCAGTTGGACATCGCACATTGTGTAGGTTAGACGGGGGTTGCGACTCCCTATATGTAAGACCGTACATTTTAAAGTGTTGAGATCGACTAACCATTCCTTAGACCAGTTAGCTATTTTATTAAGATCATCTTGTAGACGGTCATAGTTAACCAGTGGATTTGCGAATATTTTGGTGTCATCTGCAAAGGTGCTGACATTGTTTTGCAGGCAATGGTGAAGATAAAATGTGTACAGTATATATAATACTGGACCCGAGACCGAGCCTTGCGGTACACCACTATGTATCTCGCGATACTCTGATAATATTTCGCCAATTCTAACTTGTAAGGTTCTACCTCTAAGGAATGTTTTAATCCGAATCCGAAGTCAGCAGTTTGCCACGTATAAATTCCAATTTTTGTAATAATCTTCTAGTAGGAACCTTATCAAAAGCTTTTTCATAATCCAGAAAAATTACATCAATTGGTTCCATGTCATTAAAATGCCTTGTCCATGATGATAAACATGACAATAAATTCGACACTGTTGACCGGTGCGGGCAAAAACCATGTTGCTGTTTGGCAATAACTCGACGATTTGAAAGAAACTTTTCCATAACTTTGGATACGACACTCGTCAAACTTATGGGTCTATAGTTGGGAGGTTCCAGTTTAATGCCTTTTTTTATATATTGGAGTTACATTAGCTGTCTTCCATAAGTCAGGCAAGATTCCAGTATCATAGGAAGTTTGCTTAAGTATTGCGAGGCTTACTGTTAGATCGCAGTTTTTTAATATTGATACAGGGATATCATCTGGTCCCCGCGAAGAGTCTGTTTTCATTTCCTTTATGGCTTGCTGTATTTTGTCTTGAGTAAACTGTATATCTTTAATTGAAACTTCAACCCATAGTGCTGGGTTTATCTGTGGTAACTTACTCTGAGGTTCTGTATGGAAGACACTCGCTAATCGATCTGTAAATACTTTGGAAATGTCATAAGGTTCAGTCAATGTGTGTTCTTTTTCGTTGAGTAGGGTAGTTGGAATGCTAACCTTAGATGTCACTTGCTGTCTAATATCTAATAAGAGTAAAATTTCTTTGAACCAGCATTTAGTATGTCTTTTTCATATTCTATACGCGCTCTTCTATTTTTGTTAATTAGCTTGTTGTTTCATTGTCTATAATCCTTGTAATGTTCGTCGAGTCCAGTCAACACATACTTATTCCAAAGCGCAATTTTTTGGTTTATCAACTTTTAGCTAAACAGATTTTCATCAAAATAAGCCATAAACTCTTCCTATTAAACAAATAGGTATTCTAATTTAAGCTTTCCATTTGGAAGCTCAAAATAGGTACTTAAATGACGTTTTTTGTTACAGAAGCATAGTCCTGTACGCGTCGTTCGGGCCCACCTTCGTGACCCTGCTGGTGTTCGTGTACCTGTCGTGGCACGACGGCGCGCTGCTGCGGGGCGCGCGCGGCGCCGCGTCGCGCGTGCCGCCGCACTGCGACGACCTGTACGCTGACAGCTGCACTCAACCTGGACAGGTTACTATTTCAATCCTGTTACTATTAGTTCGTGTACCTGTCGTGGCACGACGGCGCGCTGCTGCGGGGCGCGCGCGGCGCCGCGTCGCGCGTGCCGCCGCACTGCGACGACCTGTACGCTGACAGCTGCACTCAACCTGGACAGGTTACTATTTCAATCCTGTTACTATTAGTTCGTGTACCTGTCGTGGCACGACGGCGCGCTGCTGCGGGGCGCGCGCGGCGCCGCGTCGCGCGTGCCGCCGCACTGCGACGACCTGTACGCTGACAGCTGCACTCAACCTGGACAGGTTACTATTTCAATCCTGTTACTATTAGTTCGTGTACCTGTCGTGGCACGACGGCGCGCTGCTGCGGGGCGCGCGCGGCGCCGCGTCGCGCGTGCCGCCGCACTGCGACGACCTGTACGCTGACAGCTGCACTCAACCTGGACAGGTTACTATTTCAATCCTGTTACTATTAGTTCGTGTACCTGTCGTGGCACGACGGCGCGCTGCTGCGGGGCGCGCGCGGCGCCGCGTCGCGCGTGCCGCCGCACTGCGACGACCTGTACGCTGACAGCTGCACTCAACCTGGACAGGTTACTATTTCAATCCTGTTACTATTAGTTCGTGTACCTGTCGTGGCACGACGGCGCGCTGCTGCGGGGCGCGCGCGGCGCCGCGTCGCGCGTGCCGCCGCACTGCGACGACCTGTACGCTGACAGCTGCACTCAACCTGGACAGGTTACTATTTCAATCCTGTTACTATTAGTTCGTGTACCTGTCGTGGCACGACGCACTATGGGACCAAAGCGTGTTTACCATCTCAAAAATGGTTACGATGAAAATCGTAATTTCAATGTTTTATTCATGGTTTCATACTCTCAGATAGATGATCTATCAGATATAAAGTTAAAAATTTGAAGTTATTTGGTTTTAGATATTAATAATCACTCACAAATATTGGACTTGGATATTTTTACATAAAAGAAATTACCGATATTGAAAGTTGAGCTCACGATTACTTTTAAGTTTTCCAAGAAAGTATATGTGTGTATATACATCAATAGATAGCTTAGAAACCCTAGTTTAGTAATACGTTATGTATTTATTGAAAATATTTTTTTTATTATTTTGTTTTATTTTTTTTGTAACATGACCAAAATTTTTGTTTTTTTAAATTTCAAATGGAGCTTTCCTATTTGCCGAAAGCTGCCGATGTCGAGTTAATATCATTTTTAGATGCCTTAACTACTCATAAATGTAAGCATTTAAAAAAAACCTGCGTCATTGGTGCGCGAAAATGAGCTGTTGACCAAAATGTAAATATAGGGAAGGAAAAAAAATCGCTTAAAATTACGACTTTTCTTTTTTCTGTTCATTAATTGAATTTTAACGTGGTTTTTTTTTATAATTTGTAAGATATTAACATACATTAAAATAAATTATTAGGCACCTACTCATTTTTAATCAAAAAATATTTCCCATGGGACAATTGTTCGCAGTGATAACTTTAACCACAGGCATGAAGAAGTTTATAGTTGAGGAAGTGTTTTATCTTTTGTGGTAATTTATTACAATCAGTATTGGTTACACCAATACGGTGTGAACTGCAGATATCAATCGTGGCATGCACAATGTACTAATAGATGGGTCCTTTATATACTCGTGTTTTCAGCATATTCGTTAAAGTGTTTTGGCTACTTCAACTCAGTAACAACTTATTGACAAAATATAAAAATGAGTGAATTCGTTTGTGTTCGACGCGATCTATGTAGTCAAATTATAAGTGGAAAAAGTACTTCGGATATTGAAAAATATTTGTTGGATAACTTTCAATTATCGCCAACAGACATAAATGCTGTAATACAGAGTATTCAAAAAGATTTGATATCGAGTTGTAACAAGAAATGGACGAAAGTTCAAAGAAAACGAGACCGTTTTGAGAGTCAAAACGCAGATTGGTTAAATGGTGAGTTTAAAGTAGCATTGAATACTTGCAGCACTTCAACTGATACACCATCTGAAAATGCCGATATAAACACTTCTGGTGATTGAGGTAGACCAACAAAGCCATATGAAGAGTGTTCGGCAAATACAAAAAAACGCAAAAATATGGAACTCGTCCAAGAATATGGAATGGGACATGTACATAACGCTTATGTGCAAGGTTTACGATCCATGGGTGAAAATAACGAAGCATCGATTGTTAGTATTATCAGAAATACAGAAAGAGAAGATAAAAAAGGGATACTGCAGAAAATACTTAATCCAGATAACGCACTTTTATTTACCAAAGAGGAGGCATTGAGCTTTTACATTGAAACTGATCTATCCAAAGCCCAATATGCGTACCTTAGACAAAGGCTTGCTGAAAAGAATTTAAGTTCCATATTGCCTTCGTATCAGTCTTTAAGTGAAGCAAAAAGGGCTTGCTATCCGCCTGCATCCGGCATAACGGTCACAAATATCAGCGCCAAAATAAATCTGCAAGATATATTGGATCACACTGTCAGTCGTATTATGAAGATTATGTCAGGATCAATAAATTACAATCATGTCAAGCTGTTTAGTAAATGGGGATGCGATGGATCCTCCGGGCAGAGTGAGTATAAACAAGCTCTGCCGGAAGAAAGTGAACTAATATCGGATGCTAATTTGTTTATAGTAGTTTCATTTGTACCACTGCGACTAGTAGACGAGCAAAGTAACGCAATTATATGGCAAAATCCAACTTCCTCTTCAGTTAGATATTGCAGACCAATTTCCTTGGAATTTGCAAAAGAAACACCAGAAAAAACTGCAACAGTTGTCAGAGAAATTGAAGATAAAATTAATGAATTGACTCCTACTATTTTGTCTATAGATGATAAAGTTAAACAAGTTAAACACGAGCTGTTTATGACTATGATTGATAGGAAAGTTGCTCAAGTGTTAACACAGACATCATCAAGTGCTACGTGTACGGTTTGTGGAGCAACACCAAGACAGATGAACGATCTGTTAAAAGTAACAGCAAGAGTTGAAAATGAAAATGCGTTTAAATACGGACTATCAACTTTACACGCATGGATTAGATGCATGGAAATGGTACTCCACATTTCTTACAATATAGATTTTGAAAAGTGGTCAGTAACAACTCCAGAGAATAAGACACTTAAAGAAAATAAGAAGAAACTGGTCCAAAAACGATTTCGAGAATTGCTTGGTTTACATATTGATAAACCTCGTCAAGGTTCCGGTAACAGCAATGATGGTAATACGGCAAGAAAGTTTTTTCAAAATTATCAGTGTTCTGCAGAGATCACAGGTGTTGATGAAGATTTAATCAAGAGATTATACATAATTCTACAAACTATGTCATCGGGTATCTCTGTAAACACTGAAAAATTTGGACAATATACGTTAACAACCGCGCAGTTGTATATAAGTAAATATAACTGGTATTACATGCCGTCTTCAGTCCATAAAATACTGATACATGGTGCTAAAGTAATAGAGCATTTTGCAATTTTGCCAATAGGGCAATTATCCGAAGATGCTCAGGAAGCTCGAAATAAAGATTATAAGAGGTATAGGTTACATCACGCCCGAAAGTGTTCCAGGTCAGCTACAAACGAAGACGTTCTGCATGTTTTGTTGTATACTTCTGATCCCTATATATCTAGCTTAAATAAACCAAGTTTTATAATATCTAAAGAATTGTTTGACGAAGCTAAAGATTTGTTGGTAATCACAAATGATGAGTAAGATAGGTATTGAAAATGAACAAACAGGTGCTTATTACTTTATGTTTTAGGCGGAGACAATTTCAACAAATTTAAAATCATTAAAATCCGTTCAACCGTTCTCGAGTTATAAATGATGTCACTAACACGACTTTTTTATGTATATTAGGTAAATAATTATTTTTAATTACTAATAATTTAGCTTTAAACTTATTTCATGCAACAATATAACATTAATTACTTTTGTAACACCACTACCTTTTTTTGTATGATTTTTCGCATAACTTGATTTTCAATCTGCTTTTATTAAATAAATATAATTTTTTAAATTATGGTGTTTCATTTATTTTATAGCCTAAATATTCAAAAATACGTGCACAAAATTTCAATAAGATATGTCACAAAACAAAAAAGTTATCGATTTTTGAGATGGAAAAGACGCTTTGGTCCCATAGTGCGACGGCGCGCTGCTGCGGGGCGCGCGCGGCGCCGCGTCGCGCGTGCCGCCGCACTGCGACGACCTGTACGCTGACAGCTGCACTCAACCTGGACAGGTTACTATTTCAATCCTGTTACTATTAGTTCGTGTACCTGTCGTGGCACGACGGCGCGCTGCTGCGGGGCGCGCGCGGCGCCGCGTCGCGCGTGCCGCCGCACTGCGACGACCTGTACGCTGACAGCTGCACTCAACCTGGACAGGTTACTATTTCAATCCTGTTACTATTAGTTCGTGTACCTGTCGTGGCACGACGGCGCGCTGCTGCGGGGCGCGCGCGGCGCCGCGTCGCGCGTGCCGCCGCACTGCGACGACCTGTACGCTGACAGCTGCACTCAACCTGGACAGGTTACTATTTCAATCCTGTTACTATTAGTTCGTGTACCTGTCGTGGCACGACGGCGCGCTGCTGCGGGGCGCGCGCGGCGCCGCGTCGCGCGTGCCGCCGCACTGCGACGACCTGTACGCTGACAGCTGCACTCAACCTGGACAGGTTACTATTTCAATCCTGTTACTATTAGTTCGTGTACCTGTCGTGGCACGACGGCGCGCTGCTGCGGGGCGCGCGCGGCGCCGCGTCGCGCGTGCCGCCGCACTGCGACGACCTGTACGCTGACAGCTGCACTCAACCTGGACAGGTTACTATTTCAATCCTGTTACTATTAGTTCGTGTACCTGTCGTGGCACGACGGCGCGCTGCTGCGGGGCGCGCGCGGCGCCGCGTCGCGCGTGCCGCCGCACTGCGACGACCTGTACGCTGACAGCTGCACTCAACCTGGACAGGTTACTATTTCAATCCTGTTACTATTAGTTCGTGTACCTGTCGTGGCACGACGGCGCGCTGCTGCGGGGCGCGCGCGGCGCCGCGTCGCGCGTGCCGCCGCACTGCGACGACCTGTACGCTGACAGCTGCACTCAACCTGGACAGGTTACTATTTCAATCCTGTTACTATTAGTTCGTGTACCTGTCGTGGCACGACGGCGCGCTGCTGCGGGGCGCGCGCGGCGCCGCGTCGCGCGTGCCGCCGCACTGCGACGACCTGTACGCTGACAGCTGCACTCAACCTGGACAGGTTACTATTTCAATCCTGTTACTATTAGTTCGTGTACCTGTCGTGGCACGACGGCGCGCTGCTGCGGGGCGCGCGCGGCGCCGCGTCGCGCGTGCCGCCGCACTGCGACGACCTGTACGCTGACAGCTGCACTCAACCTGGACAGGTTACTATTTCAATCCTGTTACTATTAGTTCGTGTACCTGTCGTGGCACGACGGCGCGCTGCTGCGGGGCGCGCGCGGCGCCGCGTCGCGCGTGCCGCCGCACTGCGACGACCTGTACGCTGACAGCTGCACTCAACCTGGACAGGTTACTATTTCAATCCTGTTACTATTAGCCACTTAACCGTCGGCTAATACTAGAGACATGATGCTTGTACGTCCCCCCTCCCCGCGAACTCGATGTGTACGGCGCGGCGTTCACAGCACCGTCAGAAAAACCTACATAACTACTTGAGTATAATACCTATAGCAACATAAAAAATACCCAAATGTAGGTATAAATATAAAGATTCTAATGATATATTTTAAAAAGTTAATCGTGACAACCTTTTGCTCTTAAAACGCGGAAAAAAAACCGCCATTTTTCCCGCGTGAACGTACAACAATATTTTAAAACTGAAATTAAACTTAATTTATCTTTTTAAGCTCTAATTTGTGGATTTTATTGTGATGTATACTTGTTTAAGTTCATTTTGATGTATAATAATCTAAGAATAAAACTGTAAAACTTACAACATTACATCCAGTACGTCAACAATACTTAGTTCACTCACACGCGCAACACTGATGAAATATAAAAAAAAATCATATAAACATTTGAGACTGCCACCTAAGCTTTTTTAGTTGAACTATATAATAAGCTATCGTCCTCAAACGTCAAAACGTTCCAGTAATTCATAAGATTTAAACATGATGCCGCTATTTACAACCTCGTCGTATATGATCGTGCTGGCTTGTAAGACGACCGCACGCGTACGCGGTTACTTTCTGTTTGGCGGGTAAACAAGCCATTGACGTTCAAGTGGCTAAATTGATAAGAATATCTTTCGAGAAATAAAATTTAGAAAACGGCCGTTAGTATTTCATGATGGTCACATTAATTCCAGGTAGTATCCAGTAACCAGTTCATAAGAATGACGATGTTCCTGGTCTCCGTGCTGCTTATAGGTGCTTGCGCGATTATTAATTTGGTGAGAACTTTTTATAATTCAATATATAATACCGGGGATATTGTAGCGCCCTTCTCAACCCCGCCAAAAGGTACAAAAGAGAAATATAGCATACACTCAAAACATATTTTTAGGAGAGGGGCGGTGGTCCTAAGCCCTTCTTGAAGCCTTTTAGACTCGAAATCCAAAAAAATTATGTCAATGGTAGAAAGGAATAACAAATGAAACTTCATTTTATTAGAAATAGTTTTTTTGCCAAATCGAAAATAACTAAAATGTCCTGTGATTCCGACTAAAATAACGTTTCTCTTGTTTATTGTTTCCACCATTCGTTTAAAAAAAAAAAAATCTTTTTCTGGGAGTAATGTTTCCAACCATACAGATTTAAAAAAAACGACCAAAACATTTTTTTCTCTTCTTTATTTTTTTCCAATGTGTATCCTTTCTAGTTCCAGACGTACGCATCACCTGGAGTAGAAGACAGTAGTGACAATTTCACAGTTCTGTCTAGCAACTACACAGAAGATGTCGTCAGCAATTTATCTCCCAACGATGTTGATACTGCACCTGTAAGTATATTAAGTTATCACTCACAGTAGTAATCACACTAATATTTTATTGTTAACCATCTGGAAGAAATTACTTGAATGAGGCCCGTTGTTATAGTGGTTTGTGGCCTTGGCTGCGGCAGAGGTTGTCGGTTGGATTCCCACACGAGACGCCACTTTGTGTGATCTACAAATTATGGTTTCAAGTCTGGGTGTGTTTTGTGTATGTGATTTGTAAGTATGTAAAGTCCCAAGCGAGACAGGGTTTGTACCCTAGTACATTCCGATTGTCGCTAAAAAGTTATTACGGCTCAAAATTAATAAAAAACCGGTTTATCGTGAATCTTGTAAACGGTCAGGGTTATAGAAAAATAGTATAAATTGAATTTGTAGCTTAAAAAATTGCATACAAAAGCAAAGTCTAATTTTAGTTTTAGTTAATGTAAAATAACGTGATTCTAAAATTTGTGACGTTGTAGCATACATTATTCGCAGGTATGCAAGGAAATGGCCGCACTAGTGTTTTGTCTCTCTAACTCTTTGTAGCCTATATTTACTTCAAACTTGAAAGGGAATGTCTATTCAATTCAATCTTCTTCGATTTTATCTAAATAAGTAAATGTGTTGTTCCAGAGTTACCTGTACAGTTCAGTGCTGACCCTGGCATCGATCTCAGTGTTCTTACGCGTGGGCTTCGTGCTGAAGCTCGTGCTGATGATCGTCACACTAGTTACGCATATATCGCTGTTTGCTTCTGCAGAATTGTTCGCCGAGTACCAGAAGAGAGATATTGATAACGAGTGAGTACATACTAATGTTCTTTTGGGAGCTTGGATGTCAGCCAGTACCAGATCGGCAAAAACTTGGTACTCTTTCCCCTACCGTGTCTTAAACCACCGGGAGAGAGGGTCACATTGGAATCAACACCGGTCAAATATGAGTTGCTCACGCGACGGGGAAGGGGACACTCACCCTAGATCCTGTGCCAATATTAGCAGACAGGGTATTTGGCTGTATTCAAAATCAGGCCTTTTTCGTCAAAAGCGCTAACTTGTGATGTCAGATTTTTTTATACAATGAAGAGAAGAAAGACCCTGGAGGTCGTGCGTCACGCGTCACCCATAACAGTATCAGTGACACACAAATCCTTGTTTGACAAAGATCTGAATGTCATCGCACCGTTGAGACATTAGTTCATAAGTACAGTACAGTAAAGTGCCTTTTAACAGAAACACAGTGATCTGTTAACATTACTACCTACTTTAAGAAGAATAAAAACACATGGTATTGACCAAGAGACCTATCACTCGTAAAAAACATTTTCTAATAGTCAAATCGTTTAGCACCTATGTTTAACTTAAGCATGGAAAATTGTGGATGAGCTTACTTATTCAAATCACTTATACGGCTCTATGAATTTTGCTGCAGAAACCATTTAAACAGATTTATGATAAAACTCAGCTGAAATATTATTCGGGCCGGAGAGTTATCGGGTCGGATACTCTTTGTTATTTAAACTTTCGAGATTTTTACACATATTAGAATATTATCTGCCCTTTGATCGAGTATTCGAGTCCCACCCAAACGAATTTACTCTTAACTGCAATATGTGATCTAATATGATAGGTTCACAATGCTGCCATACGCCGCGAAGGCAGGCCTGATCCTCGTGTTCTTGGCGTGTCTGCTGCACATCCTGGACCGCCAGATAGAGTTCACCTCCAGGACAGACTTCCTTTGGAAGGACAAGCTCAAGATTGAGCAGGAAGAGGTCGAGACCATGAGGGGAATCAATAAGGTAATATGATTTTGTAGTTGAATGTATATTGTTGTATTTAATTAGAAATAAATTTTCGTTTTAGATGCCACAGGCTGTAGCCAAATTTTTTAATCTCAAAATTTATTGAAATATTACCATAAGATATGCCCCAACTCTTTGCCCATTCTAACTATTCTTTATTTTCTTTATTCCAGATTCTACTAGAAAATATACTGCCGGCTCACGTGGCGGAACATTTCCTGACCTTTGTAGCGTCTGAGGTAATTATCAATACTTTCATTTACTTTTAATCTTGTAACTTTATGTGTGTAGTGTAGACGAATAGGTACCTATTAAAAATGATAAATTATTACAAAACAAAAACCCGACTGCTTAAAATTATTAATTGCAATATTTTGGCGTAAAAAACCGGCAATTTCAATTTTTACTGTGACGAATTTAAATATATATTATATCTAAAAATATTTTTTTTCAAGCCATTTAGGTTCTAGAGCGTGCCAAAGAAATATTCATACATACACTCGAAAAACGCTACCCACATTTTTTCCGCAATCGGGTAAAAATATTCTTAAGTCAATTTACACATGTGTCAGGCGGAGTTATACCACGAGCGCTACTCCAGCATCGCGGTGATGTTCGCGTCCATCCCCAACTACAAGGAGTTCTACGACGAGACCGACGTCAACAAGCAGGGCCTCGAGTGTCTGCGGCTGCTCAACGAGATTATATGCGACTTTGACAAGGTACGTGTTTAAACAAAGAAAGGCCCATGACTGAGGTGACAGAACAGATATCAAAGAATCAGCAAAGTCGAGCAATATTTCTACTGTCGCTCTATAGATGGTGATCTCAGAGAGTCCCATTATTAAGTCAGTCTTGTGATCTCTTTCTGGTTGTGTCAGATTGTCTGCTTAAGAGAGTGAGGCAATTAGAGTGCACTTTTGCCTGCACACATATAAGTACTAATATATCCTGTGTTGGTATCGGTATTTCAATATCGTAATGTATCTCATTACGTACTTGTGCGTTATGGTAATGTAAAACGCACGGTTTATCAAGATGCTCCGTCTAAAACGAGCTGTACTTTTTTAGATCTTAGCAAAGAGTTTTTATATACGAAAAGTGGTCAACATTTTATAAATAAAATTAACTTTGGGATATAAAATTAATAAATTAACGTTTAATTCTATAATTTAAATAATTTTGAACATAAATTACAACAACTTATCTGTAACAAAACACAAAAATATTAATTTACTTTATTAGTAATACTGGCTGTTTTTGTGCCTTTGCCTTAAAAAAATAGCGCTGATGTGCGCGCATCGCTAGTTTGTGAAGAAGTAAAAATAATTTTTACTTCTTCACAAACTAGCGATGCGCGCACATCAGCGCTATTCTTTTTTTTAAGAATTTTTTTTTTATTTCCTCGCAATTCTATACTAATATTATAAAGCGGAAGAGTTTGTTTGTTTGTTTGTTTAAACGCGCTAAACTCAGGAACTACTGGTCCGATTTGAAAAAAATATTTTTTTGTTGGATAGCCCATTTATCGAGGAAGGCTATAGGCTATATAACATCGCGCTACAACTAATAGGAGCGGAGCAGCAATGAGAAATGTTTAAAAAACGGGGAAAATTTACGCAGACGAAGTTGCGCAGGACAGTTAGTATGTTATAAAACGTCGTATGACATACGTGTGCTGTGATAATTACAGCCCCTGCTTTCTTGTAGCTATATCGCCTCGGCTGTAATTTTCAACTTACTGCACCAATATCATAAAGTACTATTATATTAATGTATAAAATGTTGTTATTTTCAGTTACTTTTGAAGCCGAAATTCAGCTGCATTGAGAAGATAAAAACTATCGGAAGCACGTACATGATCGCATCTGGACTAAGACCGGGCAAAGAGGAACAAAAAGTTAGTGTTTTAAGCATTTTTTTTCTTAAAAGACAATTTCTGCACTAAGGCAAAAGTCCTGTGTCACGGGAGACTTTGCAAACATACAAATCACGAAAATAAAGGTCATCCAGACTTGGAAGAATAGTTCGTGGATCACACAAAGTGGTATTCCAGTGATGTGTGAAACGAAGTAGTCGTAAACGTCGTACGCATACTAGGTGGTCATTTTTAGGAGACAAACAAATATAAAACTTCAAATAAAGTATCATCTATACTACTTATAAAGCTGACGAGTTTCTTTGTTTGTTTAAACTCTATAATCTCAGGAACTACGGGTTCGAATTGAAAAATTCTTTCAGTGTTGATTTGCCCATTTATCGAAGAAGGTTATGTACAATCACGTAACCAATAGGAGCTGAGTATCAATGAAAAATGTTGCAAAAACGGAGAAAAATGACACAGACGAAGTTACGCGCGTCTGCTATACCTGTCGTATAAAACGGTCCGATATCTGTTACGGTGGCTAATCTCATAAGAGACTTGCCAACTACACCGGAGATAGTATAGTACACAAGTGTATGCGCAGACACAAGTGCACTCTCTATTCCCTCACTCTCAATGCCCTCAATGAACGAAAATCCGACACGACCGGAGAGAGATTGGGGGCAGGACCGATTGCTTAACATTTTTCGAAAACGGTCACTCATCTATGGACCGACAGTGGTAACGTTGCTTAACCTTCAGATTTCCCAATAACGCTTTCTAACAGACGTCTCCGACTTACATTTCTTCGGTCCAGTAGTTTTCAAGATTTCCAGTTTTGAAGACTTGTAAAACATGATATTACAAATTTCAGGATGGAGCAAGTAAAGAGGAGCACACAGTGTCAGTGTTGGTCGAGTTCGCGATAGCGCTCATGACCATCTTAGATCAGATCAACAGGGAATCTTTTCAAAGGTTCAAACTTAGGATAGGTGAGTATCATCCTCTTAGTGTGTTTGTTGTCAACATTATATTTTGCAGCTTTAATACTGGTATTATTGTGTCTTATGACATCATAAATGTATCTTTTATTGATTTTATATTAAAATAGGATCATAAATTATCTAGTTATATGTATCAGTCTGATACCTACGGGCAGTGCGTCGGGACCTCTGGTCTTTGCACCTCGTAGTCATTGCATCATCCAGAAGGCGGCGGCTGACTAAGTCATTCTGTTTCAATTAGTAGAGCGTTTTATATATTCAGAATAAATTCCCTCTTGCGCGGATTTATCCCCAAGAGAAAAAAAAAGACTGGGCCATTCTGAACAATTTCTTCACATGGGGCAGTTGGGGCATTTGAGGTATACGTCGTGTATCGTAATTGGCATTTCAGCTGAATGTGGAAGTCAGCTTTTTGTAAAATAGATCACAAACAGACGGATGGGCTGACGATCGATACAGACTTTCACGATGGGAGAGTACGATGATTGCAGGATTGGTGTTGGCACCGATAGTGGACGATCCTTCTTTTCACTAGAACTGCTAACCCTCTGTAGTTCTAATTGCAGAGATAGGTATGGTCTTGTCCGTTCACATGATGCCATGGCATCTTAAGGTTGGAGCTGGACTTGAAGTGTGCCTCGTCGATGAGGGCAAGATTAGAAGTTATTCTTATTATAAAACTAGTGTTGGGAATTTTCTAAGTTTAACAAAATTAACACAATTTCGATAAGAGTAACCGTTGACGAGTTGTATGCTAAAAACTGTATTATGTAATCTTTAACTTATTAACGCCACTCGGATTGAGGGGGAACTACGAGAATTGAAGCAAAAATCCCGATTTTTCCAATTTTTTTCGAAGTAAAATGCTTTATTCCCTGGGTTATGATGATCAGAGTGACCAATGGGTATACGTTGCCCGTTGTCGACGTAGTGTTCGCCGGCTTTGGCTCGGCAGCCTGCTCGGCCTTTGTCTCCCCTGAGGGGCAGCGAGCACGCTTGTTGCAGACCGTCCTGTCGTCATAGCCTTCTTACTTCGGGCTACTTGCGCGTCGCGCGGCTCGGGAGCGGTAGCTCGAGGCGTCTCCTCCAATGCTGATGGCTACTGGCTGTTTAGCAGCTGCGGAGGAAGAGCGCCCATTTTGACGACTATTTGTTCCACGCTGCCTGCTTGCTGCTGCGCAGTGTTTGCCGCGTGTGTGTTCACAAATCCCACCGCACTATTAAAGCTGTCGATTATATAATACAATCAAAAGTTACACATTAAGACTGTATGTAACCGCTCAGGTCTGAACCACGGGCCGGTGATCGCGGGCGTGGTGGGCGCGCAGAAGCCGCAGTACGACATCTGGGGGAACACCGTCAACGTCGCCTCCAGGATGGACTCCACCGGGGTCATGGGCAGGATACAGGTCACTGAGGATACCGCCAGGTTTGTACTATATTATTTAGGAACTTCTCGCGCACAGCCATGTCATTCCAAATTAGACAAAGTCTATATGCCAAACAGACAACTGTTAAATATATTAATATATTTTTAAATGTATACACAATATTATAAATAAAACACACCCAACTAAAGAATAAACAATCATGCTTATCATACAAAAAATTATCAGTCAGCATCATTAAGCACTAGACCAACAGGCCAGTTTAGAATAACTTCTTTTCTATTATAATAAAATGACATTATTTGCTGGTTTTAGCTATTGCAACTGCTAATTGGGAATTTGCTTACAACGATACAGCCTGCGTGAATATAAGTAGAACAGTTACCTTTTGCCCTGTCCTATGTACACTAACAACAAAATCTCATTGAGTAGACATTGTCTTTGTGTAAAAATTTTATTATTGTTAGTACCTGATGCGTTTCTATGACCTACCTGACAAGATACGTCACAACAATACAATATAAAGTTGTTTTATAAAATACTAGCTGTCCCGCGCAACTTCGTCTGTGTAAATTATCCCCCTTTTTTATAATCCTATGTTACTTCTAATACCTCCAAGAATATGTGTACAAAGTTTCATGATGATCGATTGAGTAGTTTTCGCGTGAAAGCGTAACAAACAAACTTACATTCACATTTATATATTACTAGCTGTGCCCCCGCGGTCTTACCTGCGGTTTAATAGCCTATGTGTTAATCTAGGGTGTCAGCTAACTTCATACCAAATTTTATTAAAATCGCTCCAGCCGTTTAGACGTGAAGAAGTAACAAACATACACACTCACATACTCACAAACTTTCGCCTTTATAATATTAGTGTGACTAGCTGTCTCGCGCAACTTCGTATGCGTAATTTTTCCCCGTTTTGGAAACATTTCTCGTCGCTTCTCCGCTCCTATTAGTCGTAGCGCGATGTTGTATAGCCTATAGCCTTCCTCGATAAATGGGCTATCCAACAAAGAAATATTTTTTCAAATCGGACCAGTAGATCCTGAGATTAGCGCGTTTAAACAAACAAACAAAACAAACAAACTCTTCCGCTTTATAATATTAGTATAGATTATTGATTGATTATAGATCTTTTAAGTTGCGAAGAAAATAATGTTATCTATAAAGTCTATGACTCCGTGTCATTGATTAAAGAAATAACACCTCTGCATGTCTTAGAGAACACGTAAGCCCTTGACATGCCTGGTGGTATAAACCCGCTTATCTGTAAAAGTTCTCCATAATTAGTTCTAAACGACGTGTTTAAAACACGCACGGGTCTCACAAAGCCTACCTTGCATATAATGGTACTAGCCACCAGATATCCTGAGGGTTAAAAAATTAAACTAGCTTATAGATGCAAAATATTTAGTTGTTATGTTATGTACTTTAGGTAACATTTATTTTTTATTTTCAGAGTATTGATGAGCGCAGGTTACACCTGTGAATGTCGGGGACCGACTTACGTCAAAGGAAAGGGTACACTTACAACATACTTCGTCAAAACACCGAACATTGGGGGAGCTAATTAAATATTTTTGAGAAGTTCCAGCCCCCATTCTACCCTTTGGAAGTAGAGATTATGGACTGCTAAGATTTGATGGCTAGTTATTTTTAGATCAAAGTGTAAGGATGAAGTGACAAAGAACTATGTTCTAGAGAAAATTATAAAAAATAGGTGAAATTCTGATGCGAGCAATTTTGAAAATGATTATGAAATTCAATTAGTGTTGGATTGACTTAAAGACGATGTTTTCCAAAATAAATACCCAAATAATAAGCTATTCATAATTAACTTTACCCATTAATAATATTTTCAAAAACTGCCTAAGCGTCACACACTATCACTGAAAATATTTTATAACTATTTTGAAATCAACTTTTACCAAAAAACTTATAATATTACAACAATAATATCATGTGAGTTTGGACTATTAAGACAAATAAAAATAAATTACAATATAAATTTTGAAAATATACATTATTTTGATAAACCGTCTTAATAAATTGATACATAGATAACAAAATATCAAAACTATATTTTTTAAATACTTACCTATCTTCTCTTCTTGTAATTATGTAATTTTAGATAACATGTTATTATATGAAAAAAAATTATAATTACAAACATTGTCATAGCCAATAATAATTATAATAATTTTATGAAAAATGTTTATTATTAGTTTTTTAAGCTTCACAGAAAATAAACGCCTGACGGAAAAATATTGCAATAACGCAACTTAAATATTGCTACATTTGCTACTTTGTGTAAAAGGCCTTAGTTTAATATCAGATATCTTTAGAATGTAACATTATCTATAAATAGTAACTAAATAATAACACCATCATTAGTGTACATAATAAAAAAAAAAAAAAATTACATTGCAAGTGCAGTCACTTGCAAAAGCATAAATAGACAAAAAGCATCAAAAGCTACTAGTTGGTATGTTGTGTGGTTTTAAAAACCATTTGATCGTTTTTAAAACATTGAAACCATTGTCAAGTATTGCCAAAAATTATATAAGTAAATAGAAATAACCTTAGATGTGTAAAATATGTGTTTAAAAATTAAATATCAAATGTAAATAAATCGTGTAATTTTAGTTAGAATTATTATTTATGTGCAAAGTGTGATAAAAAGGAGAATTTTGTTTTGATCATGACACTACTGCATGACCAATGTTTAGTTTAATATGATTTGCATTTAATATAAATATTTTTACTATTAATATCCCTGATTTAATACTCTTTTTATAATTATGGTGCTAAATCTGTTTAGAAATAATAGAAAAATACATATCCCACCAATTTAGGCAACTTGTGAACATTTTTGTAGAAAATAATAATTTTATAGAACTGTATTTTTAGTATTCTTTCAAATAAATAGTTTTCGATGGCCTGTCTTTGATGTAAATAAACAAAAATATATTTAATAATAAAACGTTAACTAAAATTAATATGCTCATTTATTTATATAATTAATGTGTATTAATATTTAAATAGAAATGTTTATTATAGTATTGACTGTTAGTGCAAGTTTACATAGGTTAGAAATCACAATTCTAATCGGGATTTTACTTGTAGGTATTACCTACTGTTAAAACTATCAAAACACAATCTTGACAGTATTAGATACTTATCGCATATGATTTCTAGCTCGTGGAAACATGGTCTTAGATGCGTAGTAATATAAGACCTGAATATTTTATGTATAGAATTCTAGCTTAGATTATGTGGAAATCGAGCCTAAATATTGGATAATTGGATATTTAAAATTAAAAACATAAATAATCAGATAAAAAGTTATTTTTAGGTCTGAGATTTTATTTTTAAAAATTAATGATTTTAATAAAAAGTATTGTTCGATAATGTGTAGTTTTATTAAACTAAAAATATTTTAAAAATAAATAATGTGTATGGTATTTTTTATAATGTTCGTATGGACTAAATTTTCATTTTTTTTTTTTTATTCGTCAAAAAACTAAAAGATTTAATCAAGCTATTTCAATTCACAAAAAAGAATAGGTACCTACAAAGACAAAGAAAACTTACAAAGCAATAATAAATAATAAGATGAGAGACTTTTTAGTAAATTTCGTATACATGACTGTAACAATATTTTCATCTTTGATCGTGAATTTAACAATTATCATTAATCTTTCATGCACGACAATACATTATTAAATGACCTCTTTATACGAAAATTTATTAAAATGATCCAATTTCACGCCACCATTTTTGACTTGAGACTTGTTCAGCGTTCAGAGAGCGAATGAATTTGAATTTTGAATTTCGAACGTGAATATAACGCGAGGTTAATTGGTAATTGCGGGTTGCGCTTGCGCCGGCCACCTACGCACTAAGCTTGATTTATTTCGAGTGAACCGCCCTGGAATATAGAGTATTGTTTATCTATATGTTCTGTTTTAATAATATATTCTTAATATGTATTCAATAAGTGAAAGTGTCGTCGATACAAACTTTAACAACAAAAATGTCTAAGTATGACTGCCTACGCTAAACAAGAGTTTGTAGATTTGATTCGACGGGATTTGGACTTTTGTGTTATTCAGAAATAGTTTATTTTTCCATTAGGTAATGATATGCCTATGAAGTACCCCGACACAGATGAATACACAGGTTTGGTAAGAGCGGGCGTTGTCAGATTGTTAAATTTTTTGGGGTATTTCCATATTCTCCTTTTTTTTATTATAAAGATTGTCTAAATTTGATTAATACTTAACTGACTGAAACTGTCTTAGTTTTTTATTTTAGTATATTTAAAAAAGTACACTAGTCAACAATGTAAATGAACTAAATTAACGCCTTACCATTTTGGCATAGCAAATCATTCAATATTTTTTCCTGTATTATGGCAGTAAGTATTTTGTCAGGCGCTTTTAGTTGTTTATCTGATTGCAAGCAGGCGCGAATCCAAAGGGGGGGGGGGGGGACAGACTCAAAAGTTTTCAAGCGTTCGCCATACATTTAGCAAAACTACTTACATTTGGCCGGTGTTGGGTCAAAGTGCCTCCCCCCGTAGAACATGATCTTGGATTCACGCCTTATTGAAAGGCTTTACACCAAGAACAACCGTTAAAGAATGTTGAATTGGTTAAAAATGGTTTCATATCGGCAAAATGATGATCACACTATGCCGATATTATCTACACCTCCTCACCCTCCACAAGTTATGACTTTCCTTATACCTATGAATAAGCAACGCTAAAAATAATTGATAACGTTACTCAACATTTTTGATCTCTTAATCGGCACCATCGCTAATGAGGTCTTAATTTTTTTTTTTTTTTAAACGACTCCTGCAGCAGGGTACAAGCCGTGGCCCAGGAGACTTTACAAACATGCAAGTCACGGACACAAATTACACCCAGACTCGGAACAACCATTTGTGGATCATGCAAAACTGTGTTCCGTGTGGGAATCGAACCCACGACCTCTTGCTCCGTGCCACCGAGGCAGTCAAATTCAGCGGAGAATTTGGAATACACAGATCCGTTTGTATTAATCGAAATGACGACAGCTTAGACTCAATTAATTGGTTATTATCAAACCGTATAACAATATTTAATTAACTTTAATTTAAGAACATATTTTAGAAGCCCCAACAATCTTCCGTACAGCCTATAACCTGCATATCTCACAGCACAGAGCAGCTGTCAAAATATAGATTAATCACAACAATTATGAGTTTAACGTGAGAACATTCACATTGATTCTAATAACTACCCTGTGGTTATTAATTAGATCATAATTATAGGTTTAGATGCCATAGATCTGATTTGATGTAGTATTTGTTGTGATTTCTACTGATCTGTAGATATCTATGAGTATTGATTACTCGATATACCCGTGTGTGGTCTTGAATAAGGTATTCTATTATGAGCAGGGAATTGGATCAAATCTGCTAGTTCTGAGTTTTTAGTTCGATCCAAATCAATTTTGATGTTTGTCCTGACATACAAAATAAAATACATAAACATAATTTACATTGCTGTACTTATTATTCATAAAAAATGAAACATTTAAGAATTTTAGACAAAACTAAAGATTTCAATGTTATCAATGTTTTGTTATGACGTTATCAAGATTAAAAACTTTTTTACAAAGAAATAAAAACCGAATTCCCAAACTAACACATACTTTGGCATGTTTAAACACAAGAAAAAATTGTAAATACCATAGATTTATTTAGTGAATAAATAAATATATTTTTTAAATAAAATATAATACATTTTTGTCATCAATTTAAATATGTTCTTTACAATAAATAAACACATAAAAATCTAATAAAAAAATTAAAAACTGAGTACCTGACTAATTTAATAACCAAACTGTCAAAAATTCAAATTCAGAACTGTAGCAGTCGAAATGCGTCATCTTGTCTGTGACGCGTGCGGCGTCTGTTGCGTTGCCATTTTTTGGCATAAATAAGTTGCCACTAGCTGAAATCTAGTTTTTTTTGTTTAATTATTATCAGAGCTCATATGGACATGTTAAAGTTTGAGTTTAAATCTACATACACAAAGTTTACGTGGTGCGCTATAGAATATGCATAGGACAACCAACGGGCAACAGAGGGTATTTTTTAGCTGCTACGTTCTTCAGCGGGTAAGTCAGTTAAGTTATGATTTGAATTTTGGATTCCATATTTATTATAGAGTATGTTACAAATTCGATCCGAATGTGAAGTTTATTTAGAATAGTTGTTTTGTTAACTGATGTGGGATTAAAATTTGTTCAGTTAATATTTTATAATAATAATAATAATACTCTTTATTGTACACTAAATATACAAGAACAAGGTGGTATACATTGTATAACTTATATGTAGGTACAATGGGCGGCCTTATCGCTAATAGCGATCTCTTCCAGGCAACCTTTGGATGGATAGAAACAAATTATCTACAAGAAATAAATAGCGGTAGTGTACAGCATGAATAAATAATATAGGTATATTAATACATTTAGCTATATACATATATTTAAATATAATAATCCAAACTTATCAAGAAATTAGAACAAAATAGATATTTATAGTTTTAAGTAGTCAGATAATGAGCCTTCAACATCCTTTTAAACAATACCAACGACTGAGCACGTCTAATAGGCAAAGGCAATGCATTCCAAAGTCTTGCTGCCTCAACTGTAAATGATTTGTCATAAAATCGTGTGGAATGCACTGGAATTTCCAATCTCAAATCCTCCGATGACCTCAGGGACCTCGAATGCGTGTCATGCAGGAACTTGAAACGTTCTTTGAGATACAAGGGAGTGAAAGGATTAAAAAGTATACTGTACAGCAATGAAAGAATGTGAGTATTCCGACGAAGACGAATTGGGAGCCACTTGAGCTCGTTACGGAATTCTGAAACGTGATCATATTTGCGCAAGCCAAATATAAATCTAATACATAAATTTTGGAGACGCTCAAGTCTGTCAAGTTGCTCCTCGGTGAGGTCAAGATAGCTGGCATCAGCATAGTCAAGTATAGGTAGAAGAAGAGACTGTGCCAGCGCAATTTTAGTGGTAATGGGGAGAAAGTTGCGGAGTCTTCGCAAAGACCCTGTCGATGCAAATAACTTACGGCTGACCTCTTGCAGTTGAGGACCCCAAGATAAGGTTTTGTCAATGAGAACGCCCAAGTTCTTTACAGTGTCGCTAATCGTTATAGAGGTACCGTTGAGTGTAACTTGTGGCAATTGGTTCCAATCGATTCGCGAAATCATCTTCGGGCTACCAACTACGATAACCTGAGTCTTTGACGGATTAACCTTCAGACCATGGTGGTTGCTCCATTCACATATACGCTCCAAATCCGTGTTAATAATTGAAAAGGCTAGTGGCAACTGTCGCAGTGGTGCTTGTGTGTAGATTTGAAGATCATCTGCATAAAGGTGGTAGGATGAAACTAATTGGTTAGAAATAGCATTTATAAAAATTGCGAAGAGTAGAGGAGAAAGAACGCCACCCTGCGGTACACCAACCGTTACATCGCACCAGGAAGAATAAGACTCTTCAATGCGTACGCGTTGTCGGCGACCAGACAGATAACTATGAAACCAGTCAATAACCGTTGGAGATATGTTGATAGAGCGTAGTATACCAAGTAGAATATTGAAATCAACAGAATTGAAGGCATTACTGAAATCAAGTAAGGAAAGGACTGTTAGATTTCCTTCTTCCATGCCTTGTCTAATATCATCAGTAACACTAACAAGAGCTGTAACCGTGCTGTGGGCAGAACGGAAACCGGACTGAAAGGGATTGAGGAGACAATTTTGAGATAAAAATGCACTAAGTTGGGAATGGATGAGCCGTTCAATTACTTTGGAAAGGAACGGTAGTATAGATATTGGTCGGTATTCTGAGAACGATAAAGGATTTGATTTTTTAGGAAGAGGAATTATTTGGGCATCTTTCCATATTCGTGGAAAGAAACCGCTGGTAATGGAAAAGTTCAAGATATTTGTTACGATAGGAAGAATCTGGTCAAGGATAGGCAAGATCATGTTACGGCTGATACAGTCAGTACCTACTGCATTAGATGTAATTGACACTACGCTCTTTCTAACATCACAATCAGTAAATTGATTCAGAACAAAGGGAGGATAGTTGGGTGATGGAAGTGATGAAAGATGATTCAATGTATTAGCTTTAGTGGTCCCATCAAAATTGGACGAAGAACAGAAATGCATATTAAGTGCGTTTAAGTCGATTGGTTCACGGATGGGGTCTTGTCTGGATTTTCCAACACCCAACGTTCTAAGAAATTTCCAAATTTTAGCGGGCTCTCCGTTCTCAACCGAGGTGTGGATATGTTGGCGTTGTGCATTTCTACACACCTTATTGCAGTGATTTCTTATAGCCACATATCTTTCTCGGTTAGTAGAAGTAGGTCTACACTTATACTTATATTTGGCTGCGATCTTCTTATTCATTATAACTTTAATCTCGTCAGTAAGCCATGGTGACGGTAAATGCTTAATTTTAATTTCGCGGATCGGAGCATGCACATCATACAACTTAATCAAGTTTGAATTAAAAATATCAACTTTATTATTGACACATACGGATCTATACAAAGGATTCCAGTCAATATTGCTGGCATCCTCTCGAAGTAAATCGATATTCATACCACTAAAATTACGCTGTTTAAGAATTTTAGGTTTAATTTTAATTTCCATTTTAACACATTTGCTTGTTAATTGCACACTTAAAAGTTTTTACTTATAGGTATTAATTTAGGGTCGGTAGCAAAATACTAGATTACAATATATACCTATATTACACCTACCTTTTTTTTTATAAGTTTCGAAACATTGTTTTGAAAATATTTATACGTCACTTAGAAAATTTAAAATGCAAATTTATAGATTACAATAATTGTTTGTGTTTATTATTAATTTAAGACTTATCAACTATATATAATTACCAAAACGCAACTTTTTTCTGTGGACAATCGATACCTAAAACCCACTGAATTATAAAACTCAAAATGACAGTAAAGTAACGTAAAAGTTGCGTCGTTTTGTTTAATAGATATTCCGCTACCTCACCTAACCGCAAGCGGAACCGTAAGCAGCAACAACATTAAGTCAGCGAGATCGCCAAATAAAACCATACCGATATACATTCCAGAACATTCGTAATATTCCCACAGAGGGAAGATAACAATAGTACCTAATATCTCATCGGCAGATAAGACGCGCGACAGAGTCCACCGCGGACCGGAAGTCGTAACTTTAGCGACACAATACACAGTAAAATATTACCAACTACTTATTCGGTTAAGATAAATCGTCTCATATATTATTTAGCGTAATAATAGACATAGATTAATTTTATTGTCTTTGCGCAGAAGTGACAGTTAGTGGAGCATTTGTAGCGTGTTTTTGGAACATCTGGCTCTAGCTGAATGTTCCAAAAACACGCTCCAAAGTCAAGATCATAAGCAAATTGCCAAAATTACTGCGCGCGAGGAGAAACCCAAGTCTGGCATATTGATTGACAAAGTTTGTTTGATCCTTGGTTTAAAAGTTTCAGCTATTGTTTAACGAAAACGTAAAGTTTAACAAATACATTTGTCACAAAAATATGATCGTTTAGGAATAGGGCGCTTTAGTTTTATTTATAACGGTACTCTATTTCTACTCCGGAAAGCTGTTGTACCGACATTCTATGGCGTTGTCAGTCATATTTTATATATAAACTAGCTTTCCCGTGCAACTTCGTCTGCGTGAATTTTCCCCGTTTTAGCAAAGTTTCTTATTACTGCTCCGCTCCTATTGGTCGTAACGTGATGTTATATAGCCTATAGCCTTCCTCGATAAATGGGCTATCTAACAATGTAATATTTTTTCAATTCGGGTCAGTAGTTCCTGAGATTACCGCGTTAAACAAACAAACAAACAAACTCTTCAGCTTTATAATATTAGTATAGATTTTTTTTTTTTTTTTTTTTACTACTAATAACTATTGTTATGCTTATTGTTATTATTATTATTATTATAATTGTATTTCATTGTATTACCGTATTGTTCACTTAGCGGTTTATATCGAGTTATGTTTGTATTCCATAGTATTCTAACAGCGAAAACTTTTAAATGGCCTTCAATTTAATTTCCACGGTGTCATAATCTGTAAGTGCCAGCTGTAAGTTTTCCTATTAAATAAAAATATCAGCCATGTCTGATTCACCCGTGAATTATTTAATGACCCATAACCGTAGGCACAAACTTTCAAAAATATCCCACCATAATCTTTGCCAGTTAGTGGGGGTCCAGGACAAAGAGATAGTGCATCTAAGCTCGCAGTAATCTGTGATTAATGCAGCGCCCCTACTGCTACCAGTGTTGCTTATGACTTTATTATACACTGTGGCTACCGTGACTTGCTAATTGGATTATGTGGTAGCTAGGGGCGCCGGGCGGGCTTCTGTAATGGAATGTTTTGCGCTGAACTAAATGCGAAAATAGTCTTTAAATGTTTGAGACCTGTTATAAATTCGACGTATTTTAGCATGTATTT
Source organism: Herminia tarsipennalis (assembly GCA_945859575.2). Lineage (NCBI taxonomy): Eukaryota > Metazoa > Arthropoda > Insecta > Lepidoptera > Erebidae > Herminia > Herminia tarsipennalis. The sequence goes on from OX243850.2 coordinate 21,393,880, forward strand.
TGGAGCTTTTCAGAATAACACCTAGCGAGCCGCCATAGGTCATAGTGATTGCATTCCAAATTTAGAAGACTTCAATTATTTCAATGAACGTTTTACGTAAAATTTATTTTTAAATTGTTGTGAATCATTTGACTGCACTGATTTTAGGCTTGGGAAATGACTCCCCTGTTCGATACAGATAGAAGAGTGTGTGTGTGTTGTGTGTGTGTGTGTGTGTGTGTGTGTGTGTGTGTGTGTGTGTGTGTGTGTGTGTGTGTGTGTGTGTGTGCGCGTGTGTGTGTGTGTGTGTGTGTGTTAGTGTGTTAGTGTGTATGTGGGGGGAGATATAATATTGTGTCTAAATAAAATCATTGCATTGTCATAAATAGAAGATAGAAAATTCTTTATAGTACACCACACTTATTAAATTACATTATAATTACACGATCACATCATTATTACTTACATAATTACCTATTTAGACAAGATAAACTTAATTTTTAGTTATATTTTTCATTACAATTGCATTGTCACACATGTCAGGAAATAAAATTCGTGTTATAAAACATGTGATAACGAAAAACCAGGTAGGTAGGCGGAGCCCGAGGCAAAAACTAGTAGTCTATAAATTTAACAATTTGTAAAATTGTAATTTCACGGTATTTCACGCTGGTATGCCGAGATGATAAATGTGATTATTTACAATATTCAATTATGTGCGGCAATAAATTAATTTGGCGAGGTTATCAATAATATTTATTGTTTTCCAGTCATGTGTTCTGAGGTATGTATGACCGTGGTTCAAAGGTTATTATACCTACAAATAAGTATGCCTACAGGTTATCTACTTAGGTATTACTTATAGGGGGGCCTATACTGCTACCTAGTTAAATTCTGTTAGAAAACTTTCCCATGTCTCAGAAAGCACGTTATACCGTCACTCGGTCGTACGCGTAATCTTTCTTCTGTCGTATTGGGTTTTCTTCATTGGATTACAAGAGTTCAAAAATAGAAAGTATTACCTTTTCTATTTTTCATCATCAGCCTATCGCAGTCCACTGCTGGACATAGCCCTCTCCAATTGCACGCCACTTTGTTCTATCTTCGGCTTCTCGCATCCAGCTCCTGCCAGCCGTTTTGCGTAAATCATCACTCCACCTGGCCTGAGAGCGTCCTACACTACGTTTGCCGCGACGCGGTTTTTGGACTCTTGTAATCCAATCCAATCTTGTTTATAATTGTATAAATAACTCATGCGTAGAATATGACTTAGGAACTTTAAAATAGAGTCTACTTTTTTCTATAAAGGCCGGTAACGCGTTTGCTACCCCTCAGGTGTTGCAGGTGTCCATTGTCAACGGTTTGCCGTTAATCCCAAATCATAATCTAAGCTAGCTCTAAATAATGCCACACTAAGATTGATGAGCATAATAATATGCATTTATCAATTTTTATTAATTTCTAATAAATATTACATAAGCTTTAATATGCTTTGTAGATCACATTCTTAGTACCTACTTATACACTAAGTATATTCCAGTAAACATCTAAGTACCAGTACTATAAAATTAAAAACTAAAAAACCTGCATGCAGAAAGACAGACAGACACGATGTTAAGTTCAACAGAATTCATTCATTTATTTTAATGTTTTCCTTTTCAAACGTAAAGATTATTTATATTTTTAAAGTCAACTTTATTAATTCAAGGGTTTTCGAAATGATTTTTTTTCTCAGGCCGCACATTAAAGCGCATAAAATCCGTCAATAATTTGTTTTAAGAATTTTGTGTAGTTACCCAGTGGCACTCGCGTCATCGATAGGAATCTAATGATGTATCATTTATTAATATCAGTTGAACTGTTGAGGAGTTATGAGCGGACATAAGAACATTGAAAGGATACATACGTACCTACATACGCTTCAAACACATAACCCTCCTCCGCAATCGGGTAAAAATAGTCACCTGGCTAAATAACCGAAGATGCAATTCAAAGAATTACAAATTACATTAACTGCAGCGAATGTCGGTCGCATTGAAACCCAAATTATTTCAGGGAACCGTTTTAACCAGATCAAGTGCTTAAATTTTATTACTCAAGTCAATTTTATACCGTTTAAGCTGCATTATGATTGGTTCATGGTCAATTTCGCTAGCCTTAAAGGGAATAAAAAGAAAAAAATTAGTATTTTATGATGTCTTTTAGTCGTAAGTACGTGTACTTTTCTGTTATTAAACACACACAATGTAATAAGATGCTTCCGATCACTAATTAGGTACCTACACTCAATGGTATCGAGGCTTGTATTCAACCGACTTCAAAAAGGAGGAGGTTCTCAATTCGTCTGTATGTTTTTTTTTTTTTTTTTTTTTTTTTTTTGTATGTTTGTTCACCGATTACGCAAAGACGGCTGGACCGATTTAAAAAATTCTTTTTGTGTTTGAAAGGGTATACTTCCAAGTTGGTCCCATTGTCCCCAGATCACGATCTGATGATGGGATCCTGGAGAAATCGAGGGAACTCTTAAAATATTAAAAGCACACCTACAGTGATTTAGGTATATTTCATAGTGATTAAGTACTTTAATATGGTATTGAGTAGCACTTTAATCTCGATATACTACTATTATACAATGTAATAAAGCTGATAGTGAACTCCTCAACAATTAACGGCCCTGCATCGGAGCAAGCAATATTTCGTAAAAGGATTTGAGCAGATGACATAAGCCTATTGTAACTTAAGTGAATTATAAACCAACCCACTAAAAAGTGAGAAATAAAAACTTTTTAACAAAAAATATTACCGACCTCAAAAATAAATACAAGGCAACTAAAAAGCAAAAAATAATATACCTAGAATAACAAAAACAAATTAAACATTTTGAAGTTGGTGCCGAATAAAACATAAAGACTACTATTTCATGGCACCAACTTCAAAATGTTTAATTTGTTTTTGTTATTCTAGGTATATTATTTTTTGCTTTTTAGTTGCCTTGTATTTATTTTCGAAGTCGGTAATATTTTTTGTTAAAAAGTTTTTTTTGTATAAGTTTTTCAGCATTTTTATTTTCAGAATTTTGTGGCTATATAAAACTATGTGTACACTTGTACATATTGTGGTCTGGTTTTCGCACGCGGTTTTACCCCCGTAGATGTATCGCGATAAAAGGCCCGTCCAAATCTGTTCCAAGTCTGTCCTAAACAAATAAATGATATCTCTTTGTATACTGGCATTGATGCCAGTTTATTAAGGAGGTAGCTTGCAATGCAGGTTAGTGACGTAGAATACTTTTCATCCGACATCCATACAAGCAGAGCAAATGATTAATAGTGATATTGACAAAGTTTTTATTATCCAAATCATAAATACAAATGGCGCACCGTTGCATTCATTTTTTTATATCAGTAGTAAATATATTATACAACGTTTGAAGCGGCGGCGGCGGTAGCCTAATGGCTAAGGCATCGGTCTCGCAAATTTAAAAACTACAGGACCGATTTTAAAAATTACTATTAGAAAGCTACATTATCGAGGAATATTATATTTATTGTCATGATGGGCTATAATTTATTGTTAACAAAATTAGAGAGCCCTATATAGTGTCTAAAGATATTGTAAAAAATAATATAATCACCTTTTTTTAAGCTGGTTTATTAACCAGCTTGAATCGAATACATTTTCATATTTTTTTGTTAAAAATATTATCACTGAGTGTACGATTGATACCTCAAAGCCGTATAAGATTACAATAAGCATAAATCTGTATTTCATGAATAAAGAAGTACCTATATGTACATATATTCCACAGTAGGTAATCTGTATTTTGACGCAATTACACTCCTTCCGTGAAAGCCTCAATAAAGATGTTAAAGTAAAAATAACTAAAACTGTGGACTTATCATTTTGATTATTTTTATTCTTCTCTTTTAATTATCTTAAGATTGTTCGGGCTGCAATAGAGTAGTCCTTTTTAAGGAATTTAAAGTTGATTTATGTTTTAAAATTTTCTCCAGTTGTACACATTATAAAATTTTTACCCCCAACGGCCACGGAGGCGGTATTTGCGTTTGGGGCAAGAGGTGTTCGTGTGTGTCTCCCAGGCGTGGATCACTTTGACCCAACACCGGCCAAGTGTGAGTAGTTTTGGCCACCAACGCGGACCAATTGTAGGGTAAACACTTGAAAATTCATGACTGTGCGGGGAGAGGGTAAGAGGTAATTTCCCAATGTCCCCCCTCCCTTTGGATCTGTGCCCGGTGTCTTCTCCCACCTTTATGTTGTATAAGTCTAATTTCCGAGCATGTTCTTAACTAAGTATTAATGTTCTACAGTGCTCATGTTAATCGTTTTTTTTTTCCCGGAGATGGCTAAGACGATTTAGAAAGGGGTTTTTGCTCTGTATAGATCTCAATTCTGAGTATGCTTTAGTTAAGTTTTGATGTAACAAAACGACTGGGTGCGCTACTGTACACGCGATTGTTCCTCCAAAACGGTCAAGTTTGAGCGAGGGTTATACCGTGCCGAGTGAAAATCTATTGGAGAGGCGTAGGTATATGGCCAATAGTGGACAATATGGTGCAGAAGGAGAAGATATATAAATATGATTAAGACAAGTAATCTACAAAATTGTATAGTTACGTAATGTTAACTCGAATGTTCTGCTTTTCTACGACGCTACAACCCTGTACGAGTCTTGGCCATCTTTGAGGAGGCCATTTCGATCAATCCTTATTTTAGATCGCAGTATATATATATTTTTTTTATATAAAAGACGGCTCCCGCAGTAGGGTACAAGACCTGTGTCGCGGTGGACTTTACAAACCTACAAATCACGGACACAAAGTACACCGAGTCTGGTTGTACTTTGTGTCCGTGACTTGTATGTTTGTAAAGTCCCCCGCGACACAGGTCTTGTACCTTAATGCGGGAGTCGTCTTTAAAAAAAATACAACAATTTGTATATCACACAAAGTGGTGTCCCGTGTGGGAATCGAACCCACGACCTCTTGCGTAGCAGTCGGAAACACTCCCACCGCGCCACAGAGGCTATTTTTTACAAATTAGGATCTGTTTAATTGACCATAGTTCTATAAAGATTTATATACGGCACCTATAAGTACCCAATAATGTGCCTCGTTCAAGCTTTCAGTTGTCTTGTAATACTGATTTGTTATCATGTTCGGTACAATTATTACAAATTAAGCCAGATATTATTGGTCTCGTAAATTAAACGAGGTTTAAGAGTATGAGGCGAGTTCTTTCACTCCATATCTATAGAGGGTGATATAATCGTACGTGATATACGGCAGAATGTTTGGGGGCCCTTGTGATTTGTAAAAATACAATGTTGTTTTGCGAAGGTATCGTTATTGAACTTCAAAAGAGGAGGAGGTTCCCAGGTTAATATGTTGCTGATTTATCTCTTACTCATTTGTATCAGCTTTATTCTTTTATGTTTATATGTACTAGCTTTTCCTTGCGGCTATGCCTGCGTTAAGTTTGATTTGTTTCACTCATTTAGTAGTTGAGTTTTTAATTTTTGTTTTTTAATCTGTTGGCTATCAAAATTCCACCCATTGCGTTAAATGGTTTCAGCTGTGTGTTAAGAGACCTGATCAGAGAAGTTGAAGTATAAATTATACTTATTGGTTTTCTGTTCAAAGCAATAATTTTAAAGCAATTGATGACAAGCAAGTGCTTTACCAAATACTCTTGCTTTACTTTATCTATGTTATGCATTCTGTTGGCATTGTTATTCTAAAAATTATGAATTTAGCCTATTGTACGTTCTGTTATATTATGAAATTTTGATTTTGTTAGCCAGAAACATGTTGTTGTGTTTCATGAATCTGACGGCGCGTCTATAAAAAGTGACATTTGTTATGCTGTTGTAAGTTAATAACATTAATAATAATAAAGCCATTTATTTCAATTTTCACTTTCAATATATATTACAATGTTTGTTTGTTTTTGCTTAAATATAAGAAAGGTTACTTATAATTATTAATGTTAGTATTATTTATGAGGTTTGGACCAACATTCAAAGCTTGCCTGGAAATTCCTTTTCCCCTTTTCCTTCTAAGTTACATCTAATTAAAATAGATGTACCTAAGACTACTAGAACGTAGTTGTGTTGTTTGCCATTTTCTTTGTCAAAAATACCCGTAGGTAGGTATCAAAGACTTTGCTAGATATAAATACACAATACTGATATACGGAACCTCCGCTATATTTACGTCAATGCATACTTAATATCATCCTCTCGTTACATTTGTAAAGGCTTCAATTTGTAAATGATAAATGTCGACAAGTCCTATAAATAACAATAATTATAACATTCCAATAAAAGCTTCGTTCTGTACTGTACAGATTTATTTAAAACATATAATTCACGACACTTAAATGAATGTGGTAATCAGGATGTAGAGTTCAGAGTACTTATTATAGTTTGACCACCATCACACTGTGACTTTTACCATTTTTAGTAGACGGATGTAGATATACTAAATGAATAGATACTCCACCATGTTATTTTGCAACTACCACTCTATGGTACCCAATAGACCTCTGTCGTTCGCCTGTCTGTGTGTTACAAAAAGGTGTACTTTGTAACACACAGACACTTCCTTTACAAACCCACAATATCTAGCACAGCAGTCGTATGCACTATCATTTCGCCACCGCGCCTTGTCTTCATCCGTCGAATTTTTAAGGTTACATTTTGTCGCAAAAATACTATTTTCTTTCTTTTCTTGATTAATAATAATATTCTTTATTGTACACCAATATAAAAAAAAACAAAGTATACATTGTATAATATAAACGTACAATGGGCGGCCTTATCGCTAAAAGCGATCTCTTCCGGGCAAGCTTTGGATGGACAGAGATATAAATACACGAATTAGGTACAGGTACAACGTAAATAATGCGTGATATTAATTAATAATTATGAAGAATAACAAGGAGAAAAATTATTACATTAATCAGCACATAGTCTGAATGGATAGGTTTTTCGGGACTTTAAAATGAAATACGTAATATCTGAAGCAATAAATCTTTAAAAACCTGAATATGAAACCGAACCAATGATGGAGTAAACAATCTTAACAAATTAAGTTTCGGCCCTCACACTTCATATAGTGAATATTTTTGAGACCTTATTCTGACGACAAAGAAAAAAAATTAAAGTATTATTTATTGCCCAAGTAATGTCACTAGACTTTATAAATCATACAAAGGTCAACTGTATCGGAAAGAATGAAATAAAGACTTTTAATACGGTGTCTGACGTACTTTTGTATCTGTTTCGTCTTGATCTTGACCAGTTCGAAGAAGATGTGTTTTGTAGTCCACTTCTAGTCAACAGAGACCAAGAAAATAATAGATATAGCTGATATAATAATAATAATATCTTGGGACAACTCACACAATGCAATCTGATCCCAAATTAAGCAGAGCTTGTACTATGGACACCAGACAACTGATAAACATACTTATATATATTTAAATACTTACATATTATAGATAAATAACACCCAGACACAATAAACCATCGTGCTCATCACACAAAGTTTTATCCTGGGTGGGGATCGAACCCACGACCTCTTGGGTAGCAGTCGGATACACCACCGCGCCACAGAGGCATGGAATTTAGATAGATTATTTTCTTATTAGATAATAATAAATATTGACCTCTGTGGCGCGCTGGGAGTGTGTCCGACTGCTACGCAAGATCAACCCACGACGGGTTGATTCCCACACGTTACACCACTTTGTGTGATCCACAAATTGTTCTTCCGAGTTTGGGTGTACTTTATGTCCATGACTTGTATGTTTGTAAAGTCCCCCGTGACACAGGGTTCAATATTTATTATTATCGTTTATATTCTGTGCGGTAGACGTTTAAAAAAAATGAATTTCAAGGCAATCGTTCAAAAGATCTGATCCAGTTAATAAACAGTTATAATTTCTAAAGTATTGTAATAAAACTGTAAATGAGATGTTCAAATAATGGCTGACACGAATACATACTATTGTATGTATATTTCCAAGAGGCCGAATCTTGCTCGCGTTGCCAATCTCGTAACACTGTTCCAACAATATACTGTAGGTACTTGTTTTCCATATTTTAAACAAGATACGTTATTATCTGGTATGAGTTCGACTTAACTGAATTTATTCGTCCATTCAGTTATAAAGTTGAAACTTTTTTCTTGTTCTAAAATATTGGGGTGAGTTCCGCAAGTGTAGCGGCAAGGATTCACTGCGCTGGATATGGTGTTATTAATAACTAGCTTTCGCCCGCGGCTCCGCGCGCGTAGATCTCAGGTAACGCGATAAAAACTATTCTATGTCCTTCCCCGGGACTCAAACTATCTCCATACCAAATTTCATCTAAATCGGTTTAGCTGTTTGAGCGTGACAGACAGACAGAGTTAATTTCAAATTTATCTTATATCTCTAAACGAGCAATTCTTGTTAAAACCTATATATATATAATCTGAATCTCGACAATGGCTCCAGCGATTTTCATGAAATTTAGTATGCAGGGGGTTTCACGGGCGATAAATCGATCTAGCGAGGTTTCATTTTTAGAAAACGTCGTTAAAAAAAGAACCGAGCAAAGCTCGCTCATCCAGGTACTAATATTAATATGGCTAATTCTATTTTGACATAAAATAAGGTACCAAAGGTAGAATATAATAAAAAAACTATACTAACTTAGATACTCGAATTATAACTAACTGACGTCAGAGTAGTTTTTTATTTCTACTTAGACTAGGTATTACTAACTCACCAATGATAAGAACTTCATACCCATAACTAAATTATTGATAGAATTAATTTCTTAATAGGACTTGTACGCTTAAAAACTTGCTGTATAGCTAATTAATATCGATCTGATGGTTGCTTCGTTCTTATTGCTACCTATTTAATTATTTACTTGTACTTAACAAATAAAATGTATTTGTTTTTGAAATCCACAGTTTGAAATGTTTTTTATTTACATACCTAAGTGTAATATAATTATTTAACTGAAATACAAGATTATAATAAGTAAGCCTGTAATGCTTTGTTTATTTTATCTAAAATTAAACAGCAAACTTTTGCTATTTAATTTGTAATTTATGTTTTAATAACAACTTTTAATAAACGGCTATGCAGTTTTATTTAAAACTAGCGGATGCCTTGCGGTTTCATCCGTGTAGTTCCCGTTCCCGTGGAAATACAGGGATAAAAAATAACCTATGTCACCCGGGGTTACTGAAGCTTCACAACGATAAAAGAATTTTTCAAATCCGTCCAGTAGTTTCGGAGCCTATTCAATACAAACAAACAATCAAATGTTTCTTCTTTATAATATAAGTATAGATTAGTATTTATACCAAATAAGCTTTATTTTTATAAAATCAAATTCTTACTGTATCGATGAACAAGCTACATACATCAGTTCTCTCAGCCATAAATAACGCAATTTACTTCCTTCACGTAATCATAACCTTAAATATCAATTCATAAAACAAAATGACAGTCATTTTTTTTCTTATCCACCCACGCTTGAATCCTTTAAGGGCAACTCTGGCCCGTGTGATCTCGTTTCGTCCTTAACATAATGCAGCTGATCACGATCATATTTACGACGTCCGATGCGCACGCGCACTTAAACCGCGACTTATCGGTTGAGCTGCTACAAATAATTGGAAAGGAAAAATGTTTAAAGAAAAATTACGAAGTCGTATAGGTTTTCAATGTTGAGATAATTTTATGGTCGTTTTGTTTTGTGTTATTTTGTATTATTGAAAATGATGTAAAGCAGAAATAACAAAGTGTAAGTACTTTGTTTTATCATTAAAGCAATTTTTTTTAATTTTTGTAAAAAAAATCTACAGAAAAGACAGGTTTTTTAAAGATAACTCCCGCACTAACAAGGGCGGAATCCAACATTTTATTGGCGAGGTACGAGAGGCAAAGGTCAGTTACCGGATCTAACATTTTTACGATAGGGGGAAGGGGGGGGAGCATTTCGTTTCACCCGACACTGGCCAAGTGTGAGTCACACGTACGACAACCAGGGGAGGCAGGTTGCACATTCCCCCGGCCCCTGCTGGATGCGCACAAGGATGTGTCACGCCCTGTGTCACCGGAACTTTGTAAACATACAAATAAACGGACACAAAGTAGGTACACACAGTTTCGACAGATCATTTTGTGGAACAAACAAAGGGTGTCCCATGTGGGAATCGAACTCACGATCTCTTGTGTAGCTGTCGTACACACTTCCACTGTGCCACTCAGTCCAGTAGGTATATACATAAACATTTCGTATTTTTTTCTTGTGGCAAATTGACTACGACGCTAAATGTCTTAATAATACCTATTGAAAGTCATCAGTCATCATGTTAGTTATTCGGTCGCTACGCATATAAACCAGATTATTCATAAGTAAACATCGCAGCCGCCATATTCCACAAGCATTAGATAATCTCATTAGTAAGTTCTATAAACCCGAAACTGGCCACAGTGGTAATAGCCAGTATTTTTACGATCAAAATTGTCGAAACACGCCTTATATATTTTACGGACGACTTAATTTAATCTCATAGCCCATAAATTGCTTTTGCACAATAGCGTTGGCAAAGAATTGGCACTTACCGATACATCATTTTAGTGCCCCCATAAATCATTGAAAACGAGAACCCAAAATTGAGACATCATGTTTTACGAGCAACCGAAATGAGACCCAACTTGTGTCCATATCTACTAATAATAAGGGCATCTGTGTTTTTGTCTTAACAATTTATTTTTTAAGATTGCTTTGTTCTTTGTGCCGCGGTTCAAAAGTTCAGAATGTATTTTATGAGCGAGAGATTATGATAAAGGTATATTTATTGCAGAGCCCTTACAAGCGTCTCGTTAAACCTTTAGGTGAGGTAACCTATTGTGCAAGTAAAGACACCTGGATGTCAATTTCTTCTAATTGTTTTGTATACTGAATGAAGGTACACGTAACTCGATACTGTACTTTAATTAGAGCACGGAAGAGTTGCTCTAATTCACGGAGGGGATACTATATTTATCTCTTCCGTGAATTAGATCAACTGAAACTTATGCCCAGTGTGAATATCCAAAAAGCTTTCTTGTCTTTCATTTCCATAGTCTGAGGGGACAGGAATCGGCTAGACCGTTATGACCACAGCTTTTCCACTTGCAGAACAATGAGATTTTCTTTGAAAACCAATCCGAAGTAGTGAATAATATATCTTCCTTTTTTCATCAGCTAAGAAACAATGATCTGTTTGGGTCAGGTACAGGTATTAAGCATTCAAAGATGAAGTTCAAAACCTTCTTTACAAGATCTTGAAATTAAAAAAAATACCAGTCCGAGAGCTTATGTTAATGTTACTGCTTCAAGTAAGTAAGCGTAACCATCGACTTACATTAGTCTCATAATTAAGCTTTGATTTATGGCACGAATCCGTATTTTTATTCAAAATGCGTTAACTAGATCCAGTTAGTGGTACAATAATAAAATTATATCAAAACAGTGAATATTAAGGACGTTCGGTTGTAAATCAATCCCTTATAATCGGATTTCGATCATATTGGTAGCAAGTTTAGGATTAGGACACACTGAGACGAATGGTCGAATACTGTCTCACTACTATTCAATCTATAAGTGGCAGTGCTCATGCTGTTTAAGTCATAGAGCCGTAGGTAAGTAATTATAATTTTGTATTATTCAATTGCGTTAGAAAATTTGGCCGTATGTTGTTAAACTTATAGATACTCGTAACTAGGGGTGAGTCCCATGCTTTACACGGGGTTTTCTAATGTATCTATACATATTATGTACAAATATAAAAAGTATTCAGAAGAAATTATGTGCATGACGATGAGAACTGCATCACAATCGGTAGGGTAATTTAGAAGATCGTAGGTATACATAGAAACAGATAGCGGGAATCGACTTTGTCTTAAAAAAATGAATTTGTTTTTTTATTATATTATTATTTAAGTATTTAGAACATTATTATATTTTAATTTATTTGTAAGTAGAACATATAAATGGACATCGTTGGATACTTTTATAATAAATAATTACTTACTAACTACTTTAATAATACTTTTTACGCAATTCAAATATGTTACTTATGCATGCAGTGTGCAAACAACTTTATTACATTACTAATGAGATTAGTGATGAGGATAAAATATTACTAATCGATTTATTGAACGTTCCGGTTAGGGGCATTTGTAATTAGCCTTCATTTTTTTTAATGTCTCATTTAACCGATACGTATTAAGAGCTTGTATTGGTTCATGTTGACAAGTTCTTTCAACTGAATGGCAACGTTTTCCCGCCTCCCACTGCGAGGAGAGCGGGCTTCATACGGACACCGTTTATCTCGCAACCACTGTGAATGAGCGAACGAAAATGTCAAGCAGACCTCCTCGTTTCTTCATTTTGTGGGATACAATAAAAAAAACTTTGCAACAAATTAAGGACTAAAACCACTAAGAAAATACTCTCTTCGTCATATCTGCTATTCCCTAGTAGGCTATAATATATAACAGTAATAGTTCATAAAATAAGCAATACAGTCTGTCAGACACAATCCAGAAATGTATGGCTTCCACACCGGAGTCGGCAAACAGGTGATAACTTAGTTGGTCTCAAGTGATATTATCTTTATTGATATAATCGCCTTATAACTAAATCTTGCGAAATGCGATCATTGTGACTCTGGGTTGGGTTCAGTCAGAAATATCATAGATTTTTTCGCTCGTTGTTGTCGGTTAACGTAATATCACATGTGAAAATAATTATACTTGTTACATTATGAATTTAATTAAGATCTTTTCAGCTGATTAGTCATGAAATGGTAACAAACAAACTGACAGACACACTTTCGCGTTCACGATACCTATTGGATTGGTATGTATGCTTTGTTTATGTATATCATGACAGACAATAATATAAGTAGTTCTTTATTATGGTAATAAAGGTATTATAATGATTCTCGATCTTTTTGTATAACCATCTTTAATCATTCTCACACAGTCACTGAATAACACACAGTCTGTTTTCACTGTGATCTATCTCACATATAATCTATGCTAATATTATAACGCTAAAGAGTTTGTTTGTTTGAACGCGGTAATCTCAGGAACTGTTGGTCCGAATTGATATATTCTTTTTTTGTTGGGTAGTCCATTTATCGATAACATCACGCTACGACCAAAAGGAGCGAAAGGTTGCGAAAACGGGAAAATTTACGCATAAGAAGTTGCGCGAGTCAGTTAGTAATACATAATACGTTTGTGTACCTATGTCTTATATAAATATCAAAGTGCGCCGCCTCGTCTACAAAAATTGTCAAATGAATTCATCTCAATCAACAAACTAACGATAGGCTGTTACGCATAGCTAATATGAGTTAACCGCTAACTTCGCATCGCTATGCATATACACGCTCAAGGCTCATGGCAACGCAAGGCGCATGGTCAGCATAGGTGCATCGTTGCCGGGCGCACGTACGACACGAGGCGCTGTGTCAGCTCTACAGGCTGACGTCAACGATCGACTTACACGAGGCATCGGATAGCGCTTCGCGGTATTCTTGATTCTTACCTCGATTAATTATCACCTCATTTAGTTTTAACTTAAATTGTAATTTCTTTTATAATAAATTTAGTTTGAATAATTTTGGTTTTCTTTTGAGACCTCCGTCTGCAACATACGTAATTGGCGCAGTCGGTAGGATTCGTCGTAAATATAGAGTCAGTGAATCGTTCACGTCTTCGGCGATCCAGAATCTACGGCAGTTGCAGACCAGGAGAGAATCCAGATATCGATTCGGCTCAAAGAAAATGCTGTAAGTACTCTGAATCTTTCTTAGTCCTTACCCTCTCACCATAATCCTAAGTGTACCTTATCTCGTTACAGATTTTAGTACTTTACTACTATATTAATTTATTTCTCTTATTTCATAGTATATTCTGTTCGATACGTTATTCATTTTAAACGTGTTTAATATTATCGGGCAGCTGTTAGATTAATTTTCCAAGATTTTCCATCCGAGAGAATATAGGAAAAGTAGGTTAGGCTCTAGTAGTATTCGATCTAGTAATAGTTATCTTAGCGAAATAGACGAAAGGCGTAATATTAGCGAAACTATGGAACATAACGATATAGATATGATTTATAAATCCCTCAGATTGTTGCCTGAGTTTGACGGTAACCCTCACATTTTAACGCGATTCATTAGTTTGTGTGATCAGTTGGTAATAGCTAATTTTGATATAGAGCAGGGAAAGAAATTAACAAACCTAGCTCTTATAAATGGTATCCTTAACAAAGTAACTGGTCAGGCCGCCAGGTTGATTAACGCTAGCGGTATACCTGATAATTGGCAAGGCATTAGGAACGCATTGATAAATAACTTCGCCGATCATAGAGATGAAACAGCTCTGTATAGTGACTTATCCCTACAGTCTCAGGGTTCTAGTACTCCGCAAGAGTTCTACGAACGTTGCCAAAACCTCTTTAGCACGATTATGACCTATGTGTCATTACATGAAACACTTAACACAACTATAGAAGCGAAACGTACACTTTACCAGAAACTTACATTACAGTCTTATTTAAGGGGTCTTAAAGATCCCCTGGGATACAGGATACGCTGTATGCGACCTGAATCAATGGAAAAAGCCTTAGAATTTGTGCAAGAGGAACTAAATACTTTATACCTACAACAGCGTAACGAAGGTAGCACTAGCAAGCAACATGCGCACCCTCACGCTAATCATTTGCCCTTAAATAATTTCATGCCTAAGTCTTTGCCATTTAACGCGCCCTCTAGACAGTTTCCGATGAATATGCCAGGCCCTTCGCGTCAACACCCCATGCAGGTTCAACCTCCTCAAGGTTGGAGAACAAACTTTTCACCTCAGATGCAACCTTCACGTGGGCTCTCGAGAACCCAACAGATGATGCGTGCCCCTCCTCAAAACTATAACCCACAGAGTAATGTATTTAGAATGAATAATAGACCTCAACCACAACAGCAGGCCTACGGTTTCGGGAACCAACCCCGTCCTATGAGTGGTGTCAGTCACTTTGTTCCAAGACCCCTACCGCCCACTGGGTTTCAGGGACATGACTGGCGTAGATCAGGAAATCCACCCCCTAACAATTATTTTAAAACAAGAGAGGTAAATTTTAACGAGTTTGACTATGGATCTAACGACGACTATTATAACTATGACTGTAATTACACCGACTATGAACAAAACTATTACCCTTGTGACTACCCAGACTATACTTTTTATCAAGACCAGCCTTACTTTGAAACCACGACTGTAGAAGAAGTTAACGACAATAGCCTACCCGTTGAGAATGAAAATTTTCAGCAGGAACCGAAATCCGAAAAGCCAAAATAGAGGTAAATTTTCATATACAAAGGCAGTTAGGTTATATACAGACATCAAATCCCCCACTTAAATTTTTAATAGATACTGGAGCTAATCAATCCTTTATTAGCCCTGAAGCTGTTGAAAAATATTTTAGCCATATCCCGTTAAACTATGAACCCTTTGAAGTAACTAACGTACACGCGACTAGTAAGAATGACTTCTCATTGACTTTACCCTGTTTCCCTGAGTTTGGTGAACACGGAGACATAACATTATTCATTTATAAATTTCATAACTATTTCGACGGACTGTTAGGATTTGACTTATTAGACGTATGGGGATCTAACATAGACCTCAGAAACAGACTACTTGTGACCCGTAACTCTAAGATACCCATTCAAATGTATGACTCGCGTAACGCTAACTTATACGAAGAAATTATTCCAGCTAATTCAAGTAAATTATTGAGATTACCAGTTAACGCTATAGACGGAGATGCACTAATTGAGAATCAAATCATTTGTAATTGTCACATTGCCGATTGTTTAACAAAAGTAGTTAATAACCGCGGCTGGGTTGAGATCACTAACACTACAACTAACGATATCATATTTTCCATGGACAGGCCGGTCGAAGCTTCGCTTTATAATATAGAATCCACGCCTACTAGAACTTTATCTGATCGCGCTTATGAAGTAATTTCTAGACTCCGTACCCGACATTTAAATCCGGAAGAACGTGTTAATTTAGAAAGACTATGCTCTAACTATGCCGACGTATTTTACCTTGAGGAAGAAGCCCTAACTTTTACCAATAAAATTAAACATAAAATAAGAACAACAGATGAAATTCCAGTACACACCAAGACTTATAGGTATCCTTACGTCCATAGACAGGAGGTCAGAGATCAGATTAATAAGATGCTTGAGCAAAATATTATTAGGCCATCAGACTCTGCATGGAGCTCTCCAATTTGGGTTGTACCTAAAAAAACAGATGCTTCGGGTAAAGTGAAATGGCGTCTTGTAGTAGATTTCAGAAAAGTCAACGAGAAAACGATTGACGATAAGTACCCTATCCCTAATATTACAGACGTACTAGACAAACTAGGAAAATGTCAATATTTCAGCACTCTCGATTTAGCAAGCGGGTTTTATCAGGTTGAGATGGACCCGCACGACATACATAAAACTGCATTCAATGTCGAAAACGGTCATTATGAATTTCTCAGGATGCCTATGGGTTTAAAGAACTCTCCTTCAACGTTTCAACGCGTGATGGATAATGTTCTTAAAGGCCTACATAACGAGGTATGTTTAGTCTACCTCGACGATATAATAGTATTCAGTACCTCCCTTCAGGAGCATATTTTAAACCTAGAGAAAGTTTTCAAAAGACTACAAGAATCGAACTTCAAAATTCAAATGGATAAATCCGAATTCTTAAAATTAGAGACCGAATTTTTAGGACACATAATATGTGGTGAAGGTGTCAAACCTAACCCAAACAAAATTCAAGCCATTCAGAATTATCCCTTACCAAAAACCTCGACTGAAATCAAACGTTTTCTTGGACTATTAGGTTATTATAGGAAATTTATCCCGGATTTCGCGCGCGTGACCAAACCCCTGACTCAATGTCTCAAGAAAGGTTCAAAAATTAACCCAGATAAAAATTATATTCAATGCTTTGAACACTGCAAAACGCTTCTAACCAATGATCCCATATTGCAATACCCCGACTTCTCAAGAGACTTCATTTTGACCACAGATGCCTCTAATGTTGCCATTGGTGCTATTTTGTCCCAAGGTACAGTAGGCACGGATAAACCGATTGCCTACGCGTCCCGAACACTAAACTCAAGCGAATGTAACTATAGCACAATAGAGAAAGAGTTGCTAGCAATAGTGTGGGCAACCAAATACTTTAGGCCCTACCTATTTGGCCGAAAGTTTAAAATTATTACCGATCATAAGCCATTACAATGGGTTATGAATTTAAAAGAGCCCAACTCTCGCCTCACGAGATGGCGGCTGAAACTTAGCGAATATGACTTCACAGTAATTTATAAACAGGGTAAAAGCAATACGAACGCAGACGCCTTATCTCGGATAGAACTTAATAATGAAGAATTAATGTCAATCGCAGTTAACCCGTCTGAAAAAGACCCTATGCTAGATGAATCTAGAACTCTTACAGCTCTAGAAGCTGGCGAGTCCTCTTCTAGGACCGCTACTGTACATACAGATAGTGAGAACCCTATTTTAGAGATCCCAATAACAGATGACCCTCTTAACAGATTTACCAAACAAATTATCTTAAACGTAGTTGGCGATATAAAAGGTGGACCAGTCTTTACGAAGCCCTTTGACACCCATACGCGAATAACAGTACAAATATCGGAATCAAACTTAGAGGAAGATGTCATCAACGCTATAAAAGAATACGTACACCCTAGAATTAAAACTGGATTACTAATTAATCCATATTTATCTATGTACACTATTATACCTATCATACAAAGAACCTTTAAAAACTCGTCTATGAATTTAGCCCTAACTAAACGAGAAGTAGAAAACGTGCGAGAGTACCTTAAGCAACAGGAGATAATTAATAAATATCACGATGGTAAGACGAATCACCGTGGTATTAATGAAACGTACCTTGCTCTGTCCCATAAGTATTACTGGCCGAAGATGAGAGAAAACATCACCAGATTCATTAATGAATGTACTATATGTGGCCAGGCAAAGTACGACCGCAATCCCATAAAACAACAGCTTAAATTAGTTCCAGCTGCCACTAAGCCCTTTGAACTTATACACTTAGACCTACTGACTATTGAAAGCGAAAAGTACTTAACCATTGTAGATTCATTTTCTAAGTACGCTCAGGCTTACCACTTACGGGATGGTACTGCTATCAGTGTAATACAAGCTTTACTTAACTTTTGCACCCATCATAGTATACCCCTCACTATAGTTACAGACAATGGCACGGAATTCACTAACCAACTTGTAGTAGAATTTGTAAGACTCCATAAAATTAACCATCATCGTATAGCTCCTCATACCCCTAACGAAAATGGAATAGTAGAACGATTTCATTCGACAATCTTAGAACATCTCCGTATACTGAAGTTAAATAGAAAATCTGAACCGGTAGTGAGTTTGATTCCATATGCGATAATGGCGTATAACAGTAGTATTCACAGTTTAACAAAATGCAAACCTATTGAAGTAGTCACCGGACACTTTGACCCACGCGACCCTTTCGACGTAGACATTTCATCTCAACTTTTACAACAGTACATGGTTAACCATAAAGACAAATTGACTTTAGTTTATCATACTATTCAAGACATTTCAAACGACTCACGTGACAGACTGGCTACTAACCAAAATAGAAATCGGGAACCAGAAGCTGAATACTCTCCCGAGCAGCAGATTTATGTTAGAAATCCGCATGCCTCCCGACAGAAATTAGCTCCCCGATTCACACATGACGTAGTTATGGCCGACCTCCCGATTCATATTTACACTAAGAAGAAGCGAGGCCCAGTAGCCAAAACCCGTCTTAAAAGGGTCCCTAAAACCGCCCAATTGTTGCAGAACGCTGCTGATCATTCACCTCCTCCTGGGAACAACGCAAACACAGGAAATAAAACTTGAAAGCCTCAACGATGGACCTGGAATTTTGCCCTTTAAGTTAGGATCAACTAAGATCTTATCTCATTATCATTCTTTTCTGCAACATATTGATCTCGAATATTTGACAGATCGAATCAATTCAGTTAATGATCAATTAGATTCTACTAGCCCACTCCTGCATAATAAGACTAAGTCCCTTTTTGAGCCACATATATCATATCTTAAAGACAAGCTTAATAGCGTCCTAGGTCAACTAGAAACATTTGAGTCAAATCGTGTTAAAAGGGGATTAATAGACGGCCTAGGATCAGTAGTCAAAAGTGTAACCGGGAACCTCGACTATACAGATGCTGTACATTACAATCAGATTTTTAAATCCCTTCAGGATAATCAGAATAGTTTAATTTCAGAATTTAATACACACATAAGTCTTTCTAAAAATTGGACTACACAATATTCAAAGGTCATAAGTAACATAGTAGATAACCAAAACGTAATGATGAAATTAGTTAATAAAATCAGTAAAAATGATGCGACACGCGATGATGACCTCATCAAGTACGCGCATCTTGCTCAGATACTTATAATATTAAGCGATAACGCAGACTTAATCTCCCAGGAGATAACTAAAATTCAAAACATTGTAGCTTTTACTAGGACTTCCACGGTACACCACTCAGTCCTGGACTCGAAAGCAATTCGACATATTATAAGTAGATTAATCAGTTTATACGGTAACGAAAAGGTTTTAGATTTAGATATTAGGGAATATTTTGATATTATTAGGATAGGATCGTATTACGTAGGTAACGATATAGTTATAGTTTTTAGATTTCCTATTGTCATGTCACCCATTTACGAGTTATATAAATTATCTATAATCCCGAATAAGTATCAGGAAATTCTAGCTCCTCCTTGTCCCTTCCTAGCCTACCATGAGAAAGATTTCAGGTACATAGAGGCAGAATGCCCGAAGACCAGTAAATGGTTTCTTTGTGAAGAAAAGTCGAATTTACCGAGCCAGACTTCTTTAGACTGCATCCAGCATCTTATCACTACACACCAACGTGACTCCCGATGTAAACCTATGACCGTAGCATTGGATAAACCTGCGTACGAGAAACTGGACGAAAAACATTATACTGTCAGCTTCCCGAAGTTAACAAAAATTCATCTCTCCTGTGGCCAGCATCAGTACGAGAACCTTCAAGGCAGCTACTTAGCCGTGATTCCACAGGAATGTTATCTAGAGACGCCGGAATTCACAATCTCTAACAATAACGACCGTCTGGAAGGACAAGCGCTAAAACTAATGGACTTGCCGAACAGTACAGCCGTCGCTTCGTTAACCGCACCAGTATTCACTCTAAACTCCGTGGACCTGAAAAATCTTCATCAAGTCAACACTCAAATCTCACTACAGTCACCGATGAAATCGAACAATTACGATTACAGTCTGTATCATACTACCATTCCTATGTACCTTGTACTTCTAGGTGCATGCGTACTCATTAGCGGCCTTTTGTATCGCAAGTACCGCTTAAAACAAGTCGAAAAGATATCAAATCCAGATGGTAGAGGACAACCTGAACTTCAAGCTGTCTACGCTATCCCGACTGTTTCAAGAGTCGACTCCAATGCACCTCCAGCTCAGTTTACGACAAAAGTCTTCAACAGTCGCTGTTCTTCGGCGGGAGGTGTTACGCATAGCTAATATGAGTTAACCGCTAACTTCGCATCGCTATGCATATACACGCTCAAGGCTCATGGCAACGCAAGGCGCATGGTCAGCATAGGTGCATCGTTGCCGGGCGCACGTACGACACGAGGCGCTGTGTCAGCTCTACAAGCTGACGTCAACGATCGACTTACACGAGGCATCGGATAGCGCTTCGCGGTATTCTTGATTCTTACCTCGATCAATTATCACCTCATTTAGTTTTAACTTAAATTGTAATTTCTTTTATAATAAATTTAGTTTGAATAATTTTGGTTTTCTTTTGAGACCTCCGTCTGCAACATACGTAATTAGGCTGTCAATAATAATATTATTTATTAAATTAACATATTAAAATATTAGACTGATGAATGTGAGAAATATTAAATATTTAAATGTATGAAAAAAATAATTGGAATACGCTTTATATTATTTATTATGTTATTAGCTTATTGGTTGTCGTAAATTCTATTTGAGATTAGAAACTAGATATTCGACCCGGATTTGGTTATTTGTTATCAAAAGTAGGTCCAATGGAGGATTACAATACCTTTAGTTAATTAAGAATCAGAAGAGTTTGTTTGTTTGTTTGTTTGTTTAAACGCGGTAATTTCAGGAAATGTACTGGTCCGAATTAAAAAAAACCTTTTTTTGTTGGGTAGCCCATTTTACGAGGAAGGCTATAGGCAATATAACATCACGCCGCGACCAATAGGAGCCTAGGAGCGGAGGAGATAATGTTGCATAAACAGGTAAAATTGACGCATACGAAGTTGCGTCTAATGGAAGATTACAATACCTATAGTTATAATAATAATAATAATAATAATAATAATATCTTGGGACAACTCACACAACGTCGTCTGATCCCAAACTAAGCAGAGCTTGTACTATGGCAACCAGACAACTGATAAACATACTTATATATTTCTAAATACATACATATTATAGATAAATAACACCCAGACACAGAATAAACCATCGTGCTCATCACACAAAGTTTTATCCTGGGTGGGGATCAAACCCACGACCTCTTGCGTAGCAGTCGGATACACTCCCACCGCGCCACAGAGGCAGTCAGAATCGCCACAGAGAAAGTTAATTAAGAATCGATTATAAAACTAATCACTAAGGAGTAAAAGAGACGGCATGACGATGGCAAAATAAGTTTTGTTTTAGTGACAGAGTAGAGTCTTATTTTTGTGTCGACTTTTTTATGGGCGAGAACTTATTAGGTACCTCATGAAACCACTTAACTCCTCTGTGCATGAACCCCTTCAACAATACAATAGGTACAATTAAAATCTGGGAAGTGGGGGACCACGGTCCCGACCTCGAAAGCCACGACCGCTGACGGGTGATCAATCGCGACCGTTTTTTTTTTGACGGTATGTCATCAAGCTGACGCTCATGTGATATTGTTGCATTTATGTAAATAATATCTGTATCTGTAATGCTAGAAACACACAAGACGAGAGTGTCGTGACGCGCCAGTACCCCTACCAAAGTTCTGGTGCGATCGCATGCGGGCGGTACGCGTCACGACAGGCCATGCTGCGACACGCCACTCTGCTCTAGTGTGTCTCTAGCCATACATTTTGTATGGAACCGATAGGCTTCTGGCGCGTTGCGACACTCCACGCCACCGTAGTATGTTTCTGCCTTAAGTTATTAATGCGTAGACTACTACAGGATGACTTTCGTTTCAGTCGACAAACTTCAAGGAGTAAACCCGCGTGTATTCCAAGTAATTAAAAACTAGGTACGTACATACTCGTACCTGCATAATTTTGATGATTTTTTTTGGCGGTCGAAATTGATGATTTGATTAAAAATAATAAAACGTTGATATTTTCAGTTTAATTGTTAAATTTAACCTCCTTAGTGACTTGGTTGACGTTTTTATCGATTGTCTTTGAACTCTGTATTTTTTTTTACATTTTTAATTGGCAATATTTCAATGATAGATTCAGTACCGATAATATAATCGTTTTAGATTGTATTACCTGTACTGAATTTTCCATAACAGTTTGTCGACACTACTGATGTCAGTCACTCTGTACAATTTACAAGTATAACAAATCAAACATTTATAAATAGGTACCAATAATTACCTTTAACAACCAGTTTTTTGCTCTAAATTTGAAATAATTTATGTTCGGAAGCGTAGAATTTTACGGCTATCATATTTTACGCAATCGTAATCCCATCAACATCTTCATAAATCTATTAAATTATTTCACAATATCAATTAGCGCCTTTCCGATTGGAACCACACACTATGACCATCGTACATCCCTTGACCCCACCATATCTTTATAGAACACAAATTCGAAATTTAAAACTAAATTGCATAACATAAATCACGCAATCAATCAGTTTTTGCAAACTGCTTCATTATATAAACCGTAACGGTTAAGGTGGGGTCCCATTAAAACTGATGGGCCCGCATTAAAACGAGAGTTTCACGTCTATCGGGCCAATGGGATCGCCCTTTATTCTTTTTAAGCTTAAGCGATAAATATAAAGCCTTTTTAGTAAAACTGAAAGTTTGAGAATGCGTTCGACGTTAAGGTTGCTGAGCATTGCTTCGGATAATTAAATTTTATTTTGATGTATCGATTGCGATCTTTTTTGGGCGGAATTCAAAATGGTACATTCAAGCCGTTAACATTTTTCCGTTCTACATTTTTGTTGGGAAATATCTTAGGGTTAAATATGTATCCAAGTAAAGTTTTACAAGCTAGACCAAAATTACTGAAATTAAAAAAAAAGAAAAACCTATTTTACTTTTCAGGGTTCCGTGGCCAAATTAAATAAATAAAAAATATTTTCGACGTTATCGGATATACCATATTTATTGAGTTATTGCCAAAAACTGCATTTCTCAACAAAAGGGCGTAACGTAAGTGCCATAAACATACGCTCTTCTGCTGGTGCAATTATTCTAATCGAATTTCTTCATATGCAGTGCATTTATTTGTAATAACGACTGCGAAATCCTACACTGAGGATTGTCCGACATGCCCTTGCCCGGTATTTGTATTTTAAGTGCAATTTTGCTTGCTCTAGAGACCCTCAAGATGTCATTGAGATTTTTTGAACTCATTTTCATTGCTTTTTCAACAAAGTTACCCGAATTATGAAAAATATAAACTAACGATATCAGACAGACAGATCTCGTCCTCTCACTCTTATAGTATAAACTGCTATGTTTTCACTGTGACCAGCAACAGACCATTTATGATAAAAATAAATTTATTTCAGGCTATCTGACCCGCGCAACTTTGTTTATGTTTATTTCTCCGTTTTTGCATATAGCCTATGACACTCACAAATAACGTGGCTTTCTATTGGTAAGAAGTTGTTTTTAATCAGTTCAATAGCTTCAGAGATTACCCCCCTACAACCTCACAAACTTTACCTTTTTATAATATTAGATGAAGTTATAGAATATACATAAGTTTATCTATCTATATTGTATATTTACTTTATCTACCTCACATTTTCTTGAGCAGTATAACAATAGGTAAGATTATTATTTTTAAACAATTTTTATACATATTAGATATATTTCGGGAATTAATCGCGTAAATTATTTAAAGGTATGACCTTTTAATTACCCGACGTCTCGATCGAATTGGACCGATCATTCACCCGTGACCACGATCGGTACAATTCGATCGAAACGTCGGGTAAATAAAAGGTCACGCGATTAAGTCCCAAAATATATGTAATAAATAGGTAAGATAGAGTGATTAGAAATAAATGCCTATAAAAATTAATAAAATAAACTTTTAATTGTTTACTTTCAACGATGATACATGAATATGACATTCGATTAATCTGCAGGTCTGCAGTTATGCACTATGCAGGCTGATGTCCACTCAGAATGAAAAAAAATCACAAAAGAATGTTATACCTAGTGGGTGAGATGCTCAAGTGATCTGGTTTAAAGATAATTACTGCTGGTATGAGGTTATAGTAGCACAAATTACTCACTGAGGGACGACGCAATGCTACAGATTCGGCCGTGAATCTGGGTTCCGCAGACAAAAACATATCATTATGTCCTCTTTTCACACAGTTAAAAGCGGCGGTAGCCTAATGCCTAAGGCATCGGCCTCGCAATCATGTGGTTGCGGGTTCGAATCCTACACATTATATACCGACGTGAACCTACTTCTGACACAAGCCATTGAGCTTAGCTAGTAATGTGGGAGTCCCACATTGCTAGATAACTTTTTAAAAAAGAAAAATGTTAGTAATGTATAGAAATACACATAGGGGTTAAATAAAAAAGTGGTTTACCAGGCTTCTCAATGGTATACCTAGCTATGAAAAACAATTTGTTTTAATTGCGTGTGACATGGTACAGAGGTGGTAAAATAACTTATAATAGTTCATACACATAACGCCATACAATTGGCATGCAAATGTAAAACTTAGGCACTGTAAAACATATAGAATAAAAGTAATGTTGAAACTAAAAATAATGTCAATATTTGGAATACTAATTACATTAATTTTAATATAAATTCTAAAATACACATTTTATTATTTAGAAAAGTGTATTTCTGTAATGATACGAACCACTTACATTGTTTTTTAAATATTCTTCAATCGAGTAAAAACTCTCTGACACCAACCATTTATGCAAAGCAGTAAAAAACTGTTTATATGGCAGATCTATAAAACGTTTAGGTAATGCATTATATATTAAAGGCTTTGATTGAAGCCTAATATTAAATTGCGGTCTTTGAGACCAAAGTCAGAGACCGAATTGATTTTTTTTTTTCTATTGGGTAGCCCATTTATCGAGGAAGGCTATAGGCTATATAACATCACGCTACAACCAATAGGAGCGGAGCAGCAATTAAAAATGTTGCAAAAACGGGGAAAATTGACGCATACGAAGTTGCGCGGGTCAGTTCAGCGCTAGTTTATTATAATTATACAAGATGTATTCCTGACCTATTTATTAAACTAACTGTTTTTTTTTTCTAAATAATATTTTCCTTACGGAACCAACCATAATGATTATATACGCGACATACCTGAGTTAAAGCCGGGCACATTGTTGCTTAATCGTTCAAGAAATGTCGCAATTAGTCGACATAATTGCTTTTTGGAATTGACGGGTTTATTTGCCGTCTGTTGATCTTCACGCATATGAATTATAGTTGTCGGTTTGTTTTGTTAACCATGCCGTTTTCTCCTCGGCCTCTATCAGAACGATTTCGTGAAATTCATTTACTTACTGATAATGAGTGGAGTGGACAGTCACCACTCATGCTTGTGATAATTGTTTCCTGATGGATTTGACTTTATGTGACTGATATTTGAGAAATTCTTGCTACACTATGTTGCCGTGTGGTGCCGGCTTAAGAATAGTACCACCCCATCTCTACCCGTGGGTGTAGTCAAGGCGACTAAGGGATTTTACCCCGGAGGACGGGCAGCAGCGTCCTCTGCGTACTTAAAGCCTTACTGCGATCGCCAACCCGCTCGCCAAGCGTGGCGATTATGGCAATTACCCCCAGGATCTACATACTAGTAGGTTCTACTGGGGAGACCCGTGCCCAGCAGTGGGCCATCTTATGGGTTGATATGTATGTATGTATGTACTATGTTCCAAGAATTTCTTAGGAGTTATGATGAGTCACATTTAAATCCATACATACGACTATTAAGTTTTTAGCCGACAGTAAATTTTAGTTAGAGTAAGGCAAAGATATCAAAAGTTAGATAGATGGGTAATAAGAGATTTAGCAGATATGGAAACCGTCTCGGCCAATTTTTGTGGAGTAAGAGTTGAGGCTGGTTGAAGCTAAATGACACAAATAAACTAATCACGTCGACTTCACAATCACCTTCCCGTCAAAGCCATCTCAGTGTTTTGTCTTCAGTTACGTTGTTTTGTAATATCAGTTCGAGGAGGGTTCTTTAGGCCAAACACAATGATTATCTTTTGAACTTTTTTTCGTCTTTCGAGAAATAATAATAATTTATTCTTTGAAGTAAAGGTACCATAACTTATCGTTAGTTACATTTATTTAAATAACAAACAGCACAGTTTGTTATTTAAATAGAGTTGAGTTTGCCTGAACTAGGTTGAAAACTGTGTTTCAAGCTAGACAGTAAAAAAGTATTTTATTAACTACTATCTGAAACTAAAACTAAACATAATAACTAAAAATAACTATAAACTAGAAATATAGACAAATAAATTAACATTTACAAAAGTAATTTTAACAATTTGTGAAAAAATTGTGCTTTTTTATATTATTACTAGTAGTAAGTCCTTTGTCTGTTCGTACGACATGTCTTGTAATCGCGAATATAAAGCTTTTTACAATTAAAATTATTTAGGTTATATAATATGTACCATTTGATATATTCTATTATACAAAAAAGGGCCTATAAAATTTAAAAAAATCTGTTAGTGAACGTATATCTACAGGTGGAGAGGTGGAATCATCGGATTCTACCAAAACCAGAACATTTTTGATCTTTACTAATTATGTTATCTATTAAGATACATTGTTATTTTTCATATAAATAGTCTTCCAACATTTTTATTTATGTCCCTCTAATGCCAGGTATTCCAATTTGGTTGAGTGAATAAGAACAGAAATTGACTCAGAAGCTTTAGCAAGGTCAAGAAAGATTCAGTGAACTTTTTTTTATATTTATTTTTATTACAATAAATGTACAACTATCTTTACAGGTTCAACCTAATGCAATAGTGTAATAATTAAACTACATATCATAGGTACACAATATAAAAATGGTGGCCCGTGTGATTTCACTCAGTGACCACAAGAACATATCTTGTAAGTTCCGCAACCGCATTGAGCGTTTGCAGCGCGCGGTAGGGGATGGGAGCTGGTTGTTTTCTAGGTAATCAATTAATCTAATATTTATATTTTTTTCTAGAATTTTGATATTAAAGAAAGAAGGGAGATCGGTCGGTAGTTGGATATTAGTTCTTTATTTCCGGATTTAAACATCGGAATAACTACTGCCTTTTCTAGGCATTGAGGAATTGTCACTGAAAAATGTCTTTATATTAGGTATAGTAGTTAGTATCGTGCGTGCGTTCGAATTATATTATAATTTAAATAGGTTTAAACATTTTTTTTTCTAAACATGCGTTTATAGAGCTGTTTACTTTATTCAACTATATTCTAAAAACTCTTGTCTCATAACGCTGTTCCATGTTAGGACTAAGGAGACAAAATAAGTTTATTACCACGGAAGTTAAACTAGATTATAAGACCGCTCTAAATGCTTTAAGATCTCCACAATCCTCATAAGTCAATCTTCATTACCAAACAATCAATAAAAAATACAACCAATGCGGTTACACTCCAAGAATTTACTTTTTCTTAAATAAATGTAAGTGATACTGGTTGAGAAAAACATCTTAGTTAGTATCTTTATGACTGATTGTAATTACTTGGAAGATTGCGAAAAAAAAGATATTAATCTGTATCAAGTGTAATAAGTCTTGTAGGGTTATCACATATAAATTGATTGTTTTGTTAATTTTGATAATTAAGTATTGACTGATGGAAATTTTCTGTATTTTTCCTTTATATTTATACATCTAAATAATTACCTATCTAAATGTTCAATATTATATCCATCCCCTTTTTAGGGTTCTGTAGCCAAAACGGAACCCTTATAGTTTCGTCATGTCCTACTATGAAGACTACTCAATGAATCTTGATGAAATTTGGTGAAAAGGTGTCTTGTAGTAGCCGTTACTTAGTTTGAATAAAATATTTTGAGAGAGGCACTCCATACATGTAACAGAAGCTTTATTTTTTGGTTTTTCAAAAACATTTTAAGGTTTTTAATAAACTTTTTTGATTGAGTGAATATTTTTGGAAATAATCACTCGGGAATTTAATTTTTGTTAAGCATAAACATTTATTAATTATTTTATTAAGATTGGAATTTAATTAAATTTTAATAAACGCTTAATAAGTACTTTAAACTAAAATTATTTCCGATAAGATCGGGTATACCGTCGTCGGGTATACCGAGCCAAAAAACTGCGTTTCTCAACAAAAGGGCGTAAGTGCCATGAGCATACGCTTTTCTGCTGATGCAATTGTTCAAGGCTGAATCAGTTTTAAAGCTTTTCAAGAAAATAGTAATATGTTTCCCACATTACATATTAAAACAAAATCTAATGAAGGTAACTACAACTTAGTAGGAAGTTACAGCTTTCAGCACATTCAAGTAAGTGTAACCTAAAACCTTCAGAGACTTTTAATTTAAGAGCCATTTCAAAAATTTTACATAATTGTGATGAATGACGTTTGGCATCGTAATTTATTGAAATTCTGATTGATAATTAATTATGTTTTTAGGTCTGAATAAACGAAATAATCAGAAATTAAATAGTATAATTTCATTAATCGAAGATCAAGGCGTATTTTGTCTAACTGTAAATATTTAAGATTGGTCTATTTTTAACATGCATTCGATAGTGCAAAAGTATTTAATAACAGGGTGTAAATTAAGCGCTAGCAAGTGCAGATTACTGACATGTAAACCAATGCCTCTTAACAAAAAATATCCTGAACAATGGTAGTCGGTTTGGCCCAGTAGTCGGCCATTCGACGAGTCGACCAAAGTCATAGTCAGCCCATCTCTAATACATACAACACTAACTGTACGAACTACAAAATTCGTTAACCCGATAAGTTGACAAATTCAACTTTCGCATTATATCCAGATCATCGGTCTCATGGGATTCGAGCGAGTTTAGTTAACTAAAGAACCATAACAATACCATACAAATAATACAAGTAGAATTTAATTAAAATAATTCAACGTCATCCTTTATTTTTCCAGCTATATTCAGACTCAATGATAGCTTTGGTATGGGCAGTAACAGCTGGAAATGCGTCAAGTGCCTTGCATTCATACTGCACGGACAGAACACATTATTAGTGGAACATCACGGGGGGTAACTTAATGCTTATTAAGTGCAAGGTGTGGCGACACTTTACTGCTTAGTTATTGTTTTTTTTCCAAATTCATATAGGTTGTTGTTCATACATTACAAAGAGACATTGCTTGCACTAAAGAGTAACTCTCTTAATCATAAATAGCGGTTGTCCGCGACCTCGTTCGCCTATGTTACTCCCCGATAATGTAGCTGTACGATAAGTAAAATAATTATTAAAATCGGTCCAGTAGTTTTTGAGTTTAATTATTACAAACATACAAATCTTTTCTCTTTATTATATTATTACTGGCCCCGACTTTGCACGAGTGTTATATCGTAGTTTTTTATATTTTAAATTTTCGTATGAATCTCTATTTTTTTTGACAATAAAATATAGCCTATGTTACTCCCCGATAATGTAGCTTGCTAACAACATTTTTGAAATCGGTCCAGTAGTTTTTGAGTTTATTCGTTCCCTACAAAGATATATTTTTTTCCTCTTTATAATATTAATGTAGATGATTAGTTATCGGATTCATACTCTCCTAATCGCCACAACATCCAGTACTCCACCAGGTCGTCGGCCTTTCTGTCCAAGTTTGTCCCATGTGGGAATCAAATTCACAACCGCTTGCACATGAGTCGAACTCAACACTCCCACTATGGCTATATAGATTCTGATGGAACTCATTCGGAGGTAGCTAACTTTAAAGCATCTAACCCTGTAGTTTAATTTAGAAATATCGTAAACATTCAATAATAATAATAATAATAAAAATAAATACCAAGGACAACGGATGAAATAATTTATTATTGAATATAAAGAATAAGACCATCTACAGCTCAGAATAAAAATATAAAATTTAAAGAGGCCCCTTTATCATATTATTTTAGTAAAATAGACTTTTAATAAAACAGTATAGCTAGAACGGCTAAAAGAAGTTAGTTCGTGGACAACAGATACGATATTTTCCTTATGCAGAAAGGGATATACATCCGGACAGGCATAGTATCACGCTTAATAGATCATAATCTCTATTAAGCGGTTGCGGAGTTCATGTGTGCTGAATGTCACGTAAGCACATGTGGTCCGACTAGACTTGACTCACTCCTAAGGATTAAAAAAATAGTTTGAAATATACATAAAACATCGTGTACGATTTTGTGCTCGAGCATGCGGGCATTCCATGACATTGCGAATGCTCATACGCAGCGTTTTAAAGATGTGGGATTTTAGTCCCACATTACTATGCTAGCATTCCTTTTAACCCCTCCAGCTAAGCTCAATGTCGTTAGTAAAATAGGTAGGATTCGAACCTGCGATCTCATGATTGTGAGACCGATGCCTTAGCCATTAGGCTACCACCTGTAAGTATCTAATTGTTCTTAGGTTTTGCTCGAAATAATATCTCTTCATCTATTAAATAATATAAAGAGGTAGTTTGTGAGGTTGTAGGGGTAAATCTCTGGATCTACAGAACCGATTTTGCAAATTCTTTTAGATACTATATCGCATATCACGCTACGACCAACAGGATCGGAGCATCAATGAAATATGTTGCGAAAACGGGGAAAAACTAAATTGCGCGGGTCAATAACAATACCAATATTGCTAGTTGGCAACCCTTGATAAAAATGTTGCAAATACCATCACGACTGGTCACCTAGTCATAGCCCTGTATCAATATCTGCGCGTACACAGGACGCACTAATGAGCTGTTTAATTGGGTACACATTCGTCTGATAACTAGATTTAATATCAGTAATTTATAATAGAAACTAAGAAATTGTTATAAAAACGTTTGTAGTAACCGATTTCTTCGTAGATATTTTTTCTTTCTAATAATGCTTAGGAATTTGTATTGAAGAGTATTTATTCTTGTGACTTGGTTTTCCCTGCTTGGAGATTTGAAATTTGGGTATTACAACATACATAAAATAAATTTGTGATTTAATTAATGTATAAAATTGAACTATTAACGAAACTTAAAATTGTTTAAAAATTGAGTTGGTACTCTGAAATTTCAATAATATTTTTGTTATTTTTTCCTTTCCTTTTAGAAAAATATAATTTGTAACCGACTTTGCATATAATAGGAATTTCAAACGTCATTTGCTTCTAAATTTATTTAATAATACTATAAAAATATAACTGTAATAATGCAATCACATGGAGCACTATAGAAGGTGCAATATTTATCACAGATACTGTCCGTTGATAAATTGAATCACACCTGTCGGTTGAATCCTCAGAACAAAAGGTTTGATCAATAATCGTGAACTCACTCGTAGTACCTACAAGCAATTTACCTTTGTACGACTTGCTCTCAATTATAATGTAAATAAAAAAAAATACCAAAAAAAAAAACCGACTTCCAAAATAAATAAAAGGTAACTAAAAAGAAAAAATAATAAAAGTAGAACAAAAAAACTAATTAAACATTATAAAGATGGTGCCAGGAAGTGTAGTTATATGTTTTAGGCATCAACTTCAAAATTTGATTATTTTTTGTTGTTGTGATTTATGTTACAATAGCTTAATCTAAATTGCTCATTAAGAATAAAGTAGCTGTGTTTTTTACTACCATTTACTTTAGAGAAAACTATATTGCGTTCCTAGTCACTTAGGAGCACTTTGATAAGATAAACCCACGAGTCATATGTTCGTATATCTTTCAAATAAATCTTATTACCAAAATTCCCCTTTTCACTTTTATCTCGTTCATCTTGTTACTTACGTACTTATTTTCTGCGTGCAGTCGTGAAATAGTATAAATTTGTTTTATTGTTTGCTAAACCACAAAAAACAGTCGCGGAGAACCGCAGTAATAAAGTGCACAGTGAAATAAAAAATGTGGGTTTTCTATAATTCTGTGTAATTTCGATTTTTCTTTAGGCAATTTAGCTTTTTAATATCAACGCCAATGTTACTCGATATTGCTCTTTGGCTTTGAAATTACTTTTCTGTTGTTCTTAAAGGTTACTTAGAAACGGTAGTATGTATGAGTTTACCCCATTAATTTCTTCAATCAATACATAATTTATGGTAATATTCAATTTAGCGTTTATAAATCATCAATCGCTCATTTAAACTTTTATGTTTTCATTTAAAACATTAAAAAAACTTTTTTTTATGTTTTCTTTTGTGTAGATACTCAATGTTTTTTGGATTACTCCCCCGGGGGATCTAGACAAAGTCACATTGGAATAGGGATATCGTGAATGGAAAAAATTAAAGTATAGAATTTGACGTTTGCGGTGGAGACCATATACAATTTTTTATTTTTTGCGAATGATTAGTAAAGCGTTATCGAATTCGCCACGGAACGGATGTACCTTGTCTAAACCCCCAGATCTCATTATAATGTCGAGCACAGACTGGCGCCTCGACCGCATACCAGACGTCGCCAAATGTAGATATCCATGCAAATTCACACTCCTATAAAAATAAAAGTTGTCTAAATTTCTCCAAAATGTAGCCAGTAACACAGAGGGTGTTTTATTTGCATAATTAACATAATTCACGCCACTAAAGTATCGAACGGTGTGAAAACATTGCAAGCGTGCTGTGCATCCACTATACTTTCAGAAAGCAGCCATCGTGGAATAACTGTGAAAATATCCTCTCAACAGTCAATACATTGACCATTACAGGCAAACTAAATGTAACAATTTGAAGCAAAACAAATACGGTACCGCGTAGGTACCGTATTTGTTTTGCTTCAAATTGTTCAAGCACAAAGTAGTAATTAAAAAAAAAACAGTAAAATCAGTAGAGACATTTTAGTATTCGCATTTGTACGGTAGCGTTCAAATCTTAAGACACATTAACACTTCAAAATGTTATTACTTACTGAAGATAATTATATTCTGATTCTGGTTTGATTGACTAATGTAAGTGATGTATAATAATAATAATATCTTGGGACAATTCACACAACGCTATCTGATCCCAAACTAAGCAGAGCTTGTATTATGGAAACCAGACAACTGTTATACATACTTATATATTTCTAAATACATACTTAATATAGATAAATAACACCCAGACACAGAATAAACCATCGTGCTCATCACACAAAGTTTTATCCTGAGTGAGGATCGAATCCACGACCTCTTGCGTAGCAGTCGGATACACTCCCACCGCGCCACACAGGCAGTCAAAATGGTTGCAGTTGTTCTTTTGTTGTTTTTTTAAATTATATTTTACCTAAAAACTGAGTTCTGAGCCGTTGAGATGTGGCAATGCTAAGTTTGTTACATGAAAGGAAACGTAAAGTTAGTCTAAGGATTAGAGAGCAGATATATTACTGAACTGTTTCAACCGAAGTTACGGGTATAAAACAACCGAAACCAAGGTGTTGGGGTGATCGGGATGATTGTTAGCTATCCAGTAAGGCGCTTTGGAGTTACTAAGATTTGTATCTATGGTTTCGGTTTGTCAAACGTATAATTGGTCTGCTTTAGCGGTTGAAGTGCTAGTTTATCAAGTTAGAATAATAAATAAAATAATAATAATAATAATGTTTTTTCACTTATAAAGCAAAACACTACACTTGTGAAAAGTCGATTCTACATTTACTTGTAATGCCTGTTCGCAAACAATAGGTAAAGCCAGAGAAAAGAACAGGCAATAAAAACTCGTGGCCACTCTTTTCAAGAATTGTTTTTTGCTCCAACATCATTTTAGCCTTTGTTGCTGTGACTGATTAAGTGCTAGGTGTTGACTTCTTCATCGTGAACTACCTCCACATAATAATTCAGTGAACCAGTCACGACTCATGAAGTCACGTCAACCAATTACGACTTGTTTCGACTTGGTCACACATGCATACGTCAAGCTACTGTCTATTGCCAGCTACTTAATATTAAATACAAACATTATTCCTATCTGAAATTCTAATGTACGTGGGATCGGATCTTTTAGATAAACATCAGCTACTCCACCTGTATCTCCAGTCATTTGTCAGTCTTTAATGTCAAGTGTTATTGATGGGAAAAAATAGTCAGTAAATGATGACATTTGACATTGTTTGTTGTCCTCTGTTCGCTTTTATCTTCGCTTATTTGTCGCTCAGTTTTTTCTGTAATAGTCTGGGCCAATTGAAAAATTTAAACATTTTTATTTCGTTGAATTAATACACAATTTGACAAGGGAATAAACGAGTTGAAACTAGGTAAAGTATTTACCTTATGCTTGACGTTTCAACCGGGTTACACCGACCGTGGTTACACCGACCGTGGTTACAGCTTGTGGTGTAACCCGGGTCCTTATTCCCGTTTTTTTTCCCTTTTCGCGGCAGGTCCGTAAGATCAGTCAAAATCTTGTCTTAATGGTAAATAGAGAGTTGCGCAAACCATGCGCCAATTTGCAAGAGCTTGCCGCAAAAACAGAAAAAAATAAATGAATGAATAAGGTTGAAACGTCAAGCGTAAGGTAAACACTTTACCTAGTTAGAACTCATTTATTCCCGTGTCAAATTGTGTATATAATGCAACGCGTAAGTTTAAAAGTTTTAATTAAAACAATGATTGTATGGAAACGTCAGTTTGAAGATAACAATAAACAGTATCGTTGATAGATGAGTTACAATTTTCTTATTAATTTGATTAAGGTTTATGTACCTAGTACTAAAAATATTAGCTGACACCGGATTTCACGAGCGTTCATCAAAATAGTTAAACATGTTGCATATTTTTTTCTTTGTGGAATGCAGAGCGTTCCTAAAAATAAGCTTTTAAATCGTAAGTTACGCCAACATTGTATCAAGATTATTTAAGACTCCCAGTTTATGAATTAGGCCAAGAACAACGATTGCATAATAATCATAAGTATCAAAATCTCTTACGCATACATATTGTCACAAATCGGGCACCGTAAAGCTAAGTAGCGCTATTGACATGCCGATGTCATTATTCAGAACTAAAACTCAATATTTATTTGACGTAAAGAGGGACAGAGCGCATCGATTCGATTTAAATCGAGAATGCATTCGAATGAATGAGTCGATTCTGGGTCGGTCGTAAAATACATTAGTCTGACCGGTGACTGTGAGAACTGACTACTTGTAGTACAATGTAAGTGATATTTTTGTATGTAAATCCACTTTTACTGTATTCTGTTGGCAAGGAATGGAGTTTATTCGATTGTGGTAAGCTTCTGACGTTCGAGAATAAAATACTGCGACACGGAAAATGACACCAACCGATAAAAGATCAAAGAGGTCAAGCAACTTTTGAAGTGGTTAATTTATGGATAGGTAAATTGATTATTAGTATTTGATATTTCGATATACGTAAGTATAAATTTGCTCTTTAACGGGTAAAAGTTAAATACGAATGATAATAATACTCGAGTGGTTTATGTCGATAGTCTGCAGTGTAGTTGCACTTTATTAACTTGTACAATTTCTCAATTGTAGAGAGATTGTTTTAACCAACTATAAGTGTGATCTTAACCGTTAGACTGCCGCATTAATAATAATAATGATATATAATATATCTTGGGACAACTCACACAACGCTAACTGATCCCAAACTAAGCAGAGCTTGTACTATGGAAATCAGACAACTGATAAACATACTTAAATATTTCTAAATACATACATATTATAGATAAATAACACCCAGACACAGAACAAAACATCGTGCTTATCACGTAAAGTTTTATCCTGGGTGGGGATCGAACCCACGACCTCTTGCGTAGCAGTCGGATACACTCCCACTGCGCCACAGAGGCAGTCAGTTGTTGTTGTTCAATATGAATTGTATTTTATGTAGTTGCATCAACGTTTTGTATACAAAATATCCCCAACAGTTCTCAATTTAGGTCACAAAACATTACAAAAACGTTTCTCTCGCGTCTTGCGCGGGCAGTAAGGTCAAATGCATAACTCTCGGCACCTCGGCGGCGCGCATGTAAATAAGGGCATATATTTCAAACTGCAACGCTAGCCGGTGCAGTGTTAGGTTGCTTCTCCAAACTATTAAGGGTTAAACTGTTTTATGCGAGCGTTGAATATAAATTACATTTATTATATTTTCGACTACGTTATCGATAGCCAAGCAGGTGTTTTGTGTTAATGCTAGGGACAACATTTCAGAAGCAATAGAGACAGATAGAAGTCATATAGCTTTCCAAAAAATCTTTTTGGAAAGCTTCTTTACATCTTTTGAACTATTTGTTTTAGAATACACCGGTTTCTTCTAAATATTTGTTATCAATAGTGGAAGAACAAATCATATAAAACTGCCTATCTGCATGGGTTTCAAGTCGACAGGCATTTATCACTAGAACGTTGATGCACTACAGCGAATATAGGAAGGCAAGTATTAGCGCACCGCGGATTATTACTCAATTCACAAATATCTTATTTACTTGAACTAAAGTGAATAATTACACAAATCTGTTGCTTTGTATCAACTCAATTAATTTTAATAGAATCTCTCAACTCTTCTGACTTTACTACCATTGAATATGACGACACCTTTCAGTGTCCCTATTTGCGTTTTAGCGCATGCGTGATGTGCTCAAAGACGGCCTCGCGCATGCGCGATACATTTCTAAGCGCAGCTTTTTATAAACCATTATGTCAAGATTTTGACAGTTAAAAACGCGGGCTTGACGCGAAAACGAAAAAAATATAGTGAATACCGACCCAGGAATTTGTTAAACGTTATATAAAGAAGTCTGATATTTCATCTGTTACGCACAAACAAACATACCCCTTTACAATCACCATGCACGTTAGACAGGAATGTGTGAATACGATTCATAAATAAATCGATCCGCACAACGCCAGAGCTTCCGTGCACTTATTGATATTGAAATTATGCTGCTAATGCCTGTATTGTAAATAATATCGCGTCAGATTTAGATGCTATAAACTTACTCGTATATGTACTTAATTAAAAATTGCGAATAAACTTTTTAGATGTGGGAATTGCATTTCCTCCTTGAAATGATCAGAAAAAGGAAATGGAAAAATCTATAATGATCGACTGCCTCTGTGGCGCGGTGGGAGTGTATCCGACTGCTACGCAAGAGGTCGTAGGTTCGATCCCCAGCCAGAATAAAAATTGGTGTGAGGAGCACGATGGTTTATTCTGTGTCTTGGTGTTATTTATCTTTAATATGTATGTATTTAGAAATATATAAGTATGTTTATAAGTTGTTTGGTTTCCATAGTACAAACTCTGCTTAATTTGGGATCAGATAGCGTTGTGTGAGTTGTCTCAAGATATTTTTATTATATTATATGAACAGATAAAAGTCCTCGGTTCCTACCCTTTGTTTAATATTGTAATTCCGTTTATTTATGGATATACCTACTTGTTAGATATCTACTTTAACATGTTTTATTTGATCACATTTGCCTTAAAGAGACTCGGAACAAATATTTATAAATCACGTTACGTTGTGGCCCTATGGGAATCGAACTGAAAATGAGTATGAGTTAAGCATATAGGTACTTTCACTGCGCTACCAGTCAACCAGGTAGTTAACCCCTGGTAGGTATCAATGTTCTGTGTAGTCAACAATTGTTTACGTAGGTACTACTTCATCAGCATTAGTTGCTGTATTTGTTAATTAAGAATAGTGTATGAGACTAAATTTGTCGCCAACATCAATGTACTCTTATTTTCTTACCTTCATAGCCCGATGGAACGTCAATCCGATAAACTTGCGAGATTAGATGAAGGACTGTTGACATAGCGGGCTTTCACAGTAGTGTTCAAGTCAACATTTTTTTAAATGCTCACTCTTATTTGGAATGTGTCTTCAGTACAGTACAAAGATAACATTGTGTAATCTCGCCAATTTTTAAATTTTCTTGGTCGCGGAGTGACTGATCCCACCAACGAACCGAATTGAACAAAGCAACACAAAAGTATGTTGTAAGTATATGACTTTAATATCTTAATAATCTTTCTGTTACGTGTTGTACAATATTACACACATTTAAAAGAAATAAGAACAACTGGTTTTTACTTTACCATACCTTAATTACGATCATTTAGATGAAAGCGTTCAAGTAAGTCCTAAGATTACAAAAATTAAAACCTGTTAAATAACATAAAATTAATAACCATCAGGCGAGTAAATTGTACTACCCCATATACAAGTACAAAAACGAATTCTCAAAACTTGACCCCATCAAGAAATCCCTTTAAATTTACAATATGACCCAAATGATACGAGCGAAGAATGATGCGTAAACATTATTTCTTTAAAACAAGTGCTTAATTCTTAACATTTATGAAGTATGGAGGTAAAACGCCCTATAACATTTTGTTCTGTACTTAATATTGGTCATATATCAAAGGAATGGGTGCTGCACAATATTTTACATGCTCGTTATAATTTCGGGTGCAATAACCGTTATGGAAGGAAATTATGTTAAAAATTGTGGTGAGAATGAGTTGGATTTCATATGGGTTCTGTACGGAATCAACATTACTTTGTAGTGAGTTGATTACTTTGGTTTTCTTTTATTAAATTGCTAATGTCTTGGCTAAAGGGCTTTGGTGTTGGAAATAACCATATTACGGGTCGCCTATTGGTAAATTTGACTGTAATTCAATCATTGTTTAGGTTACAACTGTAGTGCCGATTTCTAAAGAACAGAGTAAAACAAAACGAAACTCAATCAGTCAATATGTCAGGTCATTCGTGTCCGACTTTGGCAGTAACGTGGAAAGAAAAAAATATATATTATTCCGTGTAAATATCTAATGCATATTACAGTACTTCGTTAAAAAACGCTATACAGTACTACACAGCTAAAAAAAGAAAGATTTTCTATTTAATGTTCGTAAACTTCCGCGATTTGTACACATTATAATTTTTTTATAAGCTACGGGTCTTAATCGCGTAAATAGTTTATTTTAAGGCTAAATACCTTTGTTTTATTGCCCGACGATTCGACTGCATTGCAACGGCCGTGGTCAGTCTACCCGTGGCCTTAAATAAAATATTTACGCGATTAAGACCCGTAGCTTAAAAAGACTTTCTATTGTTGCTTTATACTAAAAGTAATTAAATGCAAGGGTCTCGCCCGAGATATGTTTGATTTTTGAGGCCCTTGTGCTATTCTGGTGTATTGTCAGTGTTCAGTTTTTGAATGAACAAGCAACAAAAGGCCATTCATAAAACCTCACAATCTTTCCAATTTATAATATTGGTACAATGGACCTTATCCGTTTCAAGCTGACCTTCACCAACGGGCTCCTAAAAGCTCAGTCGGCGCTGATGATGTTAACAATCAAGGCTAATGCAGTTGCCGCAGCCGCACGCAGTATCACGCATCTTGCAAATTATAATATACCTTCATCCTTTCATAAATACTAGTGATACTAGCAGTGAGTACCTATAATGTAATTTTTGGCTACTTGCTTCAGCAATGGTTGCAGACAAGGACTTTATAAAACCGTCAATATCAATGCCAAAAAAAAAAATGACTATAGGTTAGTGATTTTAAAATAACGTCTTATTGGCTTCCGTATTTATTTCATAAGGTTATTTGGCTGCATGTCCGCGTCAGTTTGTTAGGCATAATCGCAGTAATGTCTGGAGGGATCTTGATAAATTTTCACTGATAGGTTTATTTGAACCTACGTCATATTAAAATAGTAATTAATGTCAGTAAAATAAAAGTAATTTTGAAAATATGTAAAATATTTATCTATCTATACCTTTAAACGAGCAATTCTTGTATATATATATATATATATATATATATATATATATATATATATATATATATTCTGATTCCCGGTAACGGCTACAACGATTTCCATGAAATTTAAGTTTCGGGGGCGATGAATCGATCCAGCTAGGTTTCATTTTCTAGAAAATGTAATTAAAAAAAATTACCGAGCGAAGCTCGGTCAGCCAGGTACTTTGTATTAAACGAAAGACAGATATTACAGATAAAAGATATCTACTGTTATGGAGTGACGCCTGATTCAATCAGTTATCTATAAAAAAACCTTGATATAACTTTAAACAAATACAAGGTTATTTTTGGTATAGTGCAAAACTCAGACACACAAACAACAAACAAAAGATATTTACTTCAAGAATTACTTCAAGAAATCACATACGAAAAAGAAAATGAAAATATTGAAAACTTGCAGAGTTATTAGCCATTATAGATGTCTTGTGTTCTTCGCTCTATCGTGCTCGTTGCGTCCCGTAGTACCTCCGTAATCCATGGTTATTATTGAAAAATAAGTGATTATCACTTTTTACATCATTGTGAACAAGATTTGGTCTGTTAGAATGATAATTAATTAATTAATGTTTGATTAATGAATTAATTGAAAAATATAACAAGTTCAAAAACTACTCCTATGGATTGCGTTACTGATTCTGAGCAAACTACTTTCAGGTTTACACTATACCAAGAATAACGTTGAATACCCGGGCGGATCCGAAGGAAACAGCTCGTTTTACAACAAATTGTTATTTATCATTGACAGATTCTTGATTGGATAGAAAATCAAAACCTTGCAAATTATTAGCAACCACAACTTAATTTAATACACGGAAATCTTATTTCATTAGTTTAATCTAGAATCAGTTTGAAAGCTTTAATTTATATGCAGAGTAAATTATTTTCATTTCAATAGGTGGAATATGGCCGTTCATTAATCTTAATATATTCAATGGTGTGATATGAATGGTTCAAATGGTATTGAACGAACGCTAGGTTATTGGAAGTGTTGAAGTTATTAGGTTCTGTAATTGTAGGGTTAAGGAAAATGTTTTCTCTTAATTGTTTTGTGAAGCAAAATAGTTTGTGAATTTTACAATGGGTGTGATTTTATTGTATCTGTACTAACTATCGAGCTCCGCTCCTATTGGTCGTAGCGGGATGTTATATAGCCTATAGTTTTCCCCGATAAATGGGCTATCCAACAGTAAACTATTTTTTAATTCGAGCCCGTAGTTCCCGAGATTATCACTTCCAAATAAACAAACCAACAAACTCTTTAGCTTTATAATATTAGTATAGATATCATGCTGTCCAAACAGGGTCCATAATGATACAAATTTATGCTGTAAAACCTAATCTACATTGTGGAATGCAAATTAAGTCAATGTCATAATTAAAAAAAACGTGAAAAAATACGGTACTAAGTTCACCAGGTCAGCTTGTGTTTTATACATGTTATAATAGTGATACGACGACTATTATAAAATCTTAATCGCGTAAACATTTTATTTTAAGGATTTTACCTTTGTTTTATTGCCCAACTTTTCACGACAGCAAAAATTCTATATTGTGTACAAATCGCGAAAGTTTACGAACATATTAAGTGATACGATAGCCACAATCAGTTATTATAGTGATACGATATTATAAAACCTTATGGCGTAATCATTTTATTTTAAGGCTTTTACCTTTGTTTTATTGCCCATAGTTTCACGACCCGTAGCAAAAATTCTATAATGTGCACAAATCGCGAAAGTTTACGAACATATTTAGTGATACGATATACGAATCAGTAGCGATATGTCACGACAATCTAAGCATTTTGAGCATGTTCGTAAATTCTTACTTATAATAAATACTGATGTCACGTTTGTTTATCTGTCCGTCTGTCTGTTCGCTTACCTGGTTAAACTGCCATGCAAATATTGATGAAATATGAAAAATACTTGGTTTTAGTCTCAAAGCTCCTCAATATTATTAGAAGAAATTCTAATACAACATCGTACATTTGATTAATGATAAAGGCACTCTGTGCTCACCCCGCGAACTGTATCTGTCGTTATTAATGTGGGTTGATTCAATTTGCACAGCTTTTTGCATTAACGCGAACACCCATTACATCGCTCCCACGAGTCGTTCGTTCATTTTTGTTTTATACCCATTATCAAGGTACAGCGGGGTGATTTGGTTGAAATTACCAGTATATTATTAACCCTGATGCCAATAGGGGGTTATATATTTATGTAATGTGTCAGGTATGGAAGCGCCCAAATGCGTTTAATAATAAATAGTGATGGTATTATAATCAGGATTCTTTTTAGAAAGCTTTTTAGCTAGGTGTGGTATGGAGAAAGTTTAATGGTTTTGAAGAAAATCGGCTTTTTATTTAATGTGTTGCGAAGTTTTAGATGTGTTTGTTTATTAAGTATTGCGATTTGTAAATGAGTTAACTAGACTCTTATTATTTTATTAATTGCTGTACGAACAGATAGGATAGTATATCGTCGAATAAAATACCGTTTTGAAGACTAGACTAAAGTATGAATTCGAAGGAGAAGTAGGTATTTTGTGTGCCCTAAATAAAATGAATACTTTTCAAAATGGAATGCCTCCTGTACACAAGAGGGAGAATCTCGACGTAAGAACTTCCTATCACTAATACACCCTCAATTCAAGATAATAAAACATTGCCCGCGTTACCAAGCAGAGGTCTTATTTTTAATGTATGGTCTACATAAGTTCATTCAAATAAAAGTGTATCTGCTGTGTATAAGTCTGTATGACGTACAAGAATTGTAATTTGTTAGTCGTTTTTGCATTTTGCCTATTATTTCATGCCTATTATTATTCTTATTTGATATTTTTTTGTAACATTCAAATACAATATAACTTAGATAACTATGGCTAAGTGCGTCTGTCATCTGTCACTTTTATTGATAGACGCAAAAGTAAAACATTCTGTACCTTTTAGTGAGTGTTATACTTAATCGATATTTTTTTAATTACCAACTTACTTGTGAAGTTAGATTCATCTTTTACTTTAAAGAGATTTCTTTAAAGTAAAAGACTAGCATTTATTATACCGTCCCGTTGTATAATTGCGAAAAAAGTAGATGAAGTCATCATATATCTTTTGTACCCAACTGTACCACAAAACAATATTCCATAGTAACAGAGTAATAAATTGTATAACGATAATTGATTACCAGTTATTACGCCGCAGTCTGGCCTTTGACTTTATAAGATCAGTCATCTCGAAATGAACTAGATTCCTTCGTATGCTAGCTGTGTTGGTGCCTCGGGTGTTAGACGCTGTGAAATAATACACATAGGTACCTTAATATGGTGTGTTTGTAACTTTTAATACTTATTTTTTGTAATGAGCACGAGCTCATCACACAAAAAAATATCCTAAGGTGGTAATTAAAAGTCTAGCTTTGCAGTCTGTTTTATTACAATACTAGCTGACCCGCGCAACAACGTATGCGTCAATTTTTCCCGGTTTTGCAACATTTTTGATTACTTCTCCGCTGCTATTGGTCGTAGCGTGATGTTATATTATATTATATACCCAACAGAAAAATATTTTTTCAATTTGGACCAGTAGTTCCTGAGATTATCGCATTCAAACAAACAAACAAACTCTTCAGCTTTATAATCACACTAATATATAAGGCGAAATTTTGTGAGTGTGTCAGTGT
This sequence comes from Herminia tarsipennalis, assembly GCA_945859575.2. NCBI lineage: Eukaryota > Metazoa > Arthropoda > Insecta > Lepidoptera > Erebidae > Herminia > Herminia tarsipennalis. The sequence continues at coordinate 21,438,033 of OX243850.2, forward strand.
GTATGTTTGTTACTTCTTCACGACTAAACAGCTGGAGCTATTTTAATAAAATTTGGTATGGAGTTAGCTGACACCCTGTTTTAACACATAGGCTAATAAACCGCGGGTAACACTGCGGGGCACAGCTAGTATTAGTATAAATCCTAGAGCCCAGGGTCCTACAAAACTGATAAATAATAACCAAACCATTAACTTTGTACCTCTTATTGCTGTGATTTTACACTAGCACAACAACGGGTTGTTCCACCTTGTATATATATCGCCTGGGTGAACTAAGTGGACAAAACACCTTGGAATCATTGCACTCAGGTATTATATCACCTAGGTGAATCGAGTGGACATAAGTGGTGTCCTTTGATCACCCGTGTACTATAATCACCCAGGTGAACAAACGCGACTTTGTTTAATATTTTGGTGGACTTTATTCACCCACGTTTAAAAGGACACGTCACATTTAAAATTTGAGTGTTTAAGATCCTGGGTGCAATGATTTCAAGGTGATATGAGGACACTAGTCATATCCACTTTGTTCACCCAGGTGATATCACCCAGGTGAACGAGATGGAATAAACCACAACAACGATGGGAAAGTATTACTCCACTGTGCCAACATATTATAACACCTGTAAAATAAAGACATCATCATTGACTGCCTCTTTGGCGCGGTGGGAGTGTGTCCGACTGCTATGCAAGAGACCGTGACTTGTATGTTTGTAAAGTCCCCCGTGACACAGGTCTTCAAAAAAAAGATTTAAAAAAAAATCCCGATTAAAACGTCGTCAATAAAAAACGTTGAAATATAATTCAACCTTCATTTGACACCTAGATTATTAAAGGTTTGTCAAAACTGTCATAGTAAAAACTAGTACCTATTCTTATTACGTAAAATCGAGTAGCGTTACCACAAGTGCTCATTTATTTTTCGTAAACGGCAATAATATTATTTTTTACAAAAGAAATGTTAATATATTTATTTTTTACAGACTAGTTTGTGTCAACATTTTCGGCTCCAAATCGATTCACGGTGTATAGAAATATAAGTCCGTTCATTTCTCGCTTATCTTCACTAAAACTTAGCCATCTCAATACCCGATAATGACTCAAAGTTTCCACTCCAAAAAGAGGACAAAAAGTATTAAAGGCACCGGTATAGATCGCAAGTCACTCTTGCTAACTGATTTAATTATGAGTCTTTGATCTCTTTATAATGTGGCGTCTTGTTTGATGTACGAGGCTGTATCGAACACCGTGTGATTGTGTTAAGCTTGATTTAGTTAAGTTTTTTTATAGAAGAAAGATGGAATATATTTCGTCAGAGGTGGTTTTGACTGCCTTAGTGGCCAGTGTGGGTGGAAACTTCAGACGCACGAGATCTATTTTATTTGTTGCGAATTGTGCCTAGTTTGTATCCATTAATTATTTATTATATGGTGGTAAGAACACATGTTTTGTATCTTAGTGCAGGCATTGTAATTTGTAGGGTTCCGGAGCCAAAATGGCAATACGGAACCCTTAAAGGTTCGCCATGTTCGTCCGTCCGTCCGCCGCTTACCTTAGAGACTGTTAGAACTGGAAAGTTGCTATTTTGCATGAATTTTCCAGGCCATTCAGAAACTATTGCTAAAAAAAGGTTTTATGGATAAGGCACTGGCCACTTGTAACAAATTTGGTTATTTAAAAGTAAAAATAAAGTTGTTCCAATTTCGAATTTCCCTCCACATTTTTTCGAGAGCCAAATTAAATTATCGTGACTCATTTAAAAATAGATCTGATGATTTTAAATATGGCTTAAAACCTGATGAGTTATTTGATCGACTGCAAATGGCTTTTACAGATGAAGACAAGACAAAAGCAATCCAACAACATCAATTTACCGTTGGCATAGCGAGTTCAAGCACGGTCGCCTTACTTTAGGGGATGAACCTAGGAGTGGTCCTCCTACGACGGCTGTCACGGAAAAAAGTCTGCTGGCTGTAAAAAAAAATAATTAAGAAAACAGGCAAATTACATAAGAAAAGATTCAGCATATACTGCAGATTGGTTCGATAAGCGTTCACCAGATTCTACAGTAGCACCTTCGCGTAAGCAGGATAGTTCCGCGCTGGGTATCGCACAACTTGACTGAAGCTCAGAAGAAGGGCCGTGTGGAGTGGTGCCGTTACATGATCCAAAAATTTGAAGCACCCTTGCCTCGGCGCGTTTACGACATTGTGACAGGTGACAAATCCTGGATTTATCAATACGTTATAGAATTTTATACTAAATACTATTTTATTTTAAGGCTAAATACCTTTGTTTTATTGCCCAACGTTTCGTCCGTATTGCAACGGCCGTGGTCACGGGTAGACTGGTTCAGCTCAGCGTCGTCTCCGTGAATAAATAAAAAAAAAATACGGTCCCGGTAAACTCGGGATGTGATTTTTTTCTCACTCACCCATCGTGTAGGGTATCATTAAATAGGTCTTTTAAAAATATAAAGGTGTCATTTTCGATGTAACGATTCGTTAGTGAAATATTAAGCCTTAAAGTAAACATTTTTGAAAAACCTGCCAAATAAATGATTGTTTGGCAGATATGAAAAAAATCAGTAGTATATGTCCGAAAAATATAAGAAAAACTCAAAGCCAAGTAGGCTTTGCAAGTTTACGGGTAACCAAATGAGAAGTAACAAAATTTTCGTGCAAATTCCATTGCAAATGACATATTTATCGTTGTTAGTAGTATGAAACAGAAACAACAGAAAATCCATTCTTTATGCCGCATTATTCGGATGGGGGATTACGAAAACCTACATTGTGTGTGGCCTAACATGCACTTGTCTGTTTTTTATTTTTGTTCTTTGAATGCGTACATAGACCAGTACTTAATTCCATAACTGTGAATCAAATGATAAAAAGTAGCTAAAGAATTATTCCAGACTATAATCTTTCTGTATTCCAAATTTCATTCAGATCTGTTCGCCCGTTGTGGCGTGATTGAATAACAAACATCCATCCATATGTCCAAGCTTTGGCATTTTTAATATTAGTAATAGGTTAAGGAATCGTTGTCTAATTAAATAAGAAATCAATGTGATCCGCCCCCAAAATATACATAGCAGAGGTACAGAAACCACTATACACACATAATACAGAACTAATTACACTACAGAACTAATGAGACCGATTTAATAAAAACCTGTTTCATCATTACCTCATTCACTGCAGCGCTTCACACACTTATTTTCTAAGGAATTTACCTAGAACTTCAAGGAAAAGTTTTTACTATATCAAATGAGCTGAAATTACCATTTTAGTACCTATTAATATTTTTTGTTTCGTCCTATTATCGGAAGAACGATGTCGATTTATAGAGTGAGAAGTGCGTGATATTGTTCAAAATGGGTGCGAGACAATTTTCACCTTTGTTTTGTTCGTCTAATGAATGTGTATAGTTAAGAAGCAGTCGCTTTATTTTTGTTTATAGGTAGGTAAAATTATCGTAGAAAAACCGAGCAAGAGCATGTCGGACCATGCTCAGCGTAGGGTTCCGCATCTTTAAAGAATCGCATCAGCAGAAGAGCGTATGTTCATGGCACTTAAGCCCTTTTGTTGAAAAAAAAAATTGTTTTTAGGCAATAACTCAATGACAGTATATCCGATCATGGCTAAAATAATTTTAAATTAAATTTTTTGAGCGTTACCTTTGTGATTTTTTTTTCATACTTTTTTGGTCTCACGGTTCAAAAGATAAAAGGCCTCTTATTTATCTTTTGAACCGTGAGAACAAAAAATTCCAGAAAAACGGCGCTTCTCAAAAAAAGGAAAACGGTTTGCTTGTTCATCATCAGCCTATCGCAGTCCACTGCTGGACATAGGCCTCTCCAATTGCACGCCACTTTGTTCTATCTTCGGCTTCTCGCATCCAGCTCCTGCCAGCCGTTGCTTGTTCGCCGAGATAAAAATAAAGTAACTAACTGAACTAAGCATGAATTTTACAGGAATTGTAGAAATATCAAAAGATATATACATGTTGAATACTGGAAATGAACTAAAATAGATAAGATCGAGATACAGTAAATATATTATTACGCTTTTTTGATCGATGTCAAAATGTTACATTTTTATCCGTCTAGCCCCCCAGCCCGCAAAAAATTGATAACGTACGATAAGGAATTACGTTCCAAAAATTACATCCAGCCCATCGAGACTCCTTCTGATGAAGTCGAGTAATAAAGAATGGGTTTACTCTCTAAAACTCATTGTTTTTTTGTAACTATTTCCTAAAAACAAACTTTTTACTTAAGTATAATATTTCAAAATAACCGAAATAAAATGCGTAAAACAAATTAAGCAAAAATATAGGTGAATAAGCTTAAGTGCCTACGTTTTTATAAAATATTTTTATAATGATGTCAAAACCCTGAGTAACTGGGCCTTAACCAGACATACAATGTCCGCTCCAAATCTAACACCGCTATAAGGTCGGCCGGTAAATACTTGAAATACCCCACACTTATTAGTTAAAGACCATTTCACTCACAAAGCGACATTTTTATAAAAGAATTTAATTATAAAAACGATATATGTGACCTCATCCGCGTTAGTACTTACGAGTAGAATGCAAACACTTTTCGTAAGATATTTCGTCTGGAGTGTTCCCTCAGTAAGACCGTGACTGTGGCGCGGTGGGAGTGTATCCGACTGCTACGCGTGGGTTCGATCCCCACTCAGGATAAAACGATGGTTTATTCTGTGTCTGGGCGTTATTTATCTATAATATGTATGTATAGTTAGTATAGTAGTATAGTAGTGTTTAGAAATATATAAGTATGTTTATTAGTTGTCTGGTTGCCATAGTACAAGCTCTGCTTAGTTTGGGATCAGATAGCGTTGTGTGAGTTGTCCCAAAATATTATTATTATTACTATTGGATACATTACATACAGAGAATTTAGAACTTACATCAAATAGGGTTTAATTATTTCCCGGTGAACGGCTTCATTTTAAATATTCCAGATTAGAAATTATAAAAATGAAACCCGTTTTCCGTTGTCATGGCATAGCATGAAAACGGCTTGACCGATTTGGCTGTTTTTTTTGTAGTTTTCTAATTCTCTGTACAAGGTTCTTACGGAAAAAAATATTAAGAAAATCTCTCAGAAAGATTGAAAAATATACATTTAATTTTGCATATTTTAAAAAAAGCGCGTTACGAATGTCAACGTCATTCAATTTAAAACAAAAAAACTCTGTAGTGATCTATGAGACCACAGACATAACCGCGCTAACAAATGTCAACGTCATTCAATTTAAAACAAAAAAATATGTGGTAATCTGTCACGCATCCATAACCGCGCTAAAAATATTTTTATTAAGTTTTTGATAAAGTTCGTTTTGTTTTAAAAGACTAAGAAGTTTTTTAAGTGTTTGTTAATCACGGTAAGTTCAATTCACTTTATATCGATTTTTGTTAACTGTTGGTGACTACACAATATTACAATTTGGTATACATGGATATACAGAAAATTTATGAGATCTTTTTATTTTTAGTTGGATTTTAAAACTAAAAATATAGTTTATCAAAACGCATTAGAATAGAGAGAAGCAGTAAAGGGTATAGAGGCTATTAATTGCTTTCATGATATTGAGCTCAGTGTTTACTTCAAAATGCCCAGTTGTTCAATAGCAATTTGTAAAAGTATAAGTGAAATTATTGAACCCTACGGAATAAACACTATTATGAAAATATATATTTTGGTTTTTATTTAATAAAATTAGTAAAGTCCTTCTCAGGTATGACGAGACCAGGGAAATAGGTATTCATTTTTATATGGAGGATATTATAGATTCCAGTTTAAATTGTATAGGTACGCATACATAAGATAGGTCAGCTGTACAAAATAAAGTAGTGGAACAAATTTACGCTAAGGCGGTACGAAGTTCGCCGGGTCAGCTAGTTTTATATACAAAAAGCGATGCGAAATTTTCTAAACCTTTTTAGGGTTCTGTAGCCAAAATGGCAAAAAAACGGAACCCTTATAGCTTCGTCATGTCCGTCTGCTTGTCTGTCCGTCCGTATGTCACAGGGATTTTACTCAGAGACTTCTCAACGAATATTGATGAAATTTGGTGAAAAGGTGTCTTATTATTATAGTGGCCGCTACTTAGTTTAATAGCTAAATAATAGAAATAAATATTTGGGGGGGGGGGGGCACTCTATACATGTAACAGAAGCTGAAAAAACATCAACGTGTGGCACATCGTTCGACAGATCTTTTAAAAACATTTTTAGGTTCCTATAAACTTTTTTGATTGAGTAAATATTTTTGGAAATAATCGCTCCGAAAGTTACATAAATTGCCCCCCCCCCCCCTTAACTTTTGAACCATGTGACCAAAAAATATGAAAAAACACACATCAAAAAGGTAGCGCTTAACAAACACTTTAGACTAATATTATTTTGGACATGATCGGATTAACCGTTATTGAGTTATAGCCGAAAAAACGCTTTTCTTAACAAAATGTCGAAGTGCCATGAACATACGCTCTTCTGCTGATGCAATTAGTTATGACTGCGGACCCCTACACTGAGCATGGTCCGATATGCTCTTGCCAGGTTTTTTTATTTTAAAATAGCGCGCGAATTGTACCAGATCTCACACTCTTCCGACTGCGAGATTTGGTACAGTTTTATATGGAGAAAAAATATTTTAAGGTATAGTTTTGTAATAGAAATAAATACATAAAATAGAATATACTCTTTAATAAGACAAGGACAAGAGAACCACAGTATGGTTGTGGTTAGCATTTACTATAAAATAACCGAGTGAATTTATTTCACACTAGCTTTCGCCCGCGGCTCCGCCCGCGTGGATGTCGGTTATCGCGATAAAAACTATCCTATGTCCTTCCCCGAGGCTCAAACTATCTCCATACCAAATTTCATCTAAATCGGTTCAGTAGTTTAAGCGTGAAAGCGTAACAGACAGACAGACAGACAGACAGACAGACAGAGTTACTTTCACATTTATAATATTAGTATGGATAATAACACAATTTTCACAATAAAATCACCAATTATACCGTCATTGTGAGGCTATTGTGATACGATTAGGATACAATTATTAAAAGTCTTTACGTAGAATTTCACAATGACACAAAGTAACTGACACTCCCGAAAAATATGTTCGGGAACAATAACATATTACAATCAAGACTCGATTCAATATCGAATCGTTTTTGGTATCGATTCGATTCGGCTCGATTTACGATACAAAAACGAATGATAAATATTATATGCGTATCTGAATTTTAATTTAATGTTTGTACTTGGAATTGCAGTTATATTTTACAGTATACGTCAAAATATTATGTACAATTACTATTAATTTTATGTGAATTAAATATTGTAGTAGCAGAAATAAAAGAAAAACTTAGCTGCTTACTATAAGCAATAATCGAATGTTACATAATATTGGGCACAAATGAAAATAAGCATCATTCATCTGTCTGGCATTATGCTGAATCGGGTCCTATTTTTGGCAGTATATTCCAGTGTTGTTTATGAGTATTGTTTTGCCGAAATAAATAGGATTTTCTTTCCTTTTAGTACAGTTATAACAATTACAGTTTGTTTTAGTAGCTTAAATCTCAGTAGGCCTAATGTATTAGTTGTGTTTGGATCGATTGAATGAACTCTTTATAGAATTTTAGTCATGTTACTACTGGAGAAAATTTTTATTCTGATTTTATTATTTGTGCTGCTGTGTCGCGGGGACCTTTGATTGAAGCAAACTGCACCCAGGCTACCAGTATCTATAAATATCTAAAAGCTCCTCTAGAACAGCAGTCGTACGCCCTCCCATCGCGCTACCAAGGCAGTCATATATTTAATATATTATTTTTATCGTTTTAATATTTCAATCCGCCCTTATGTTTTAATCTAGACCTCCGATGTGTAGCCCACGGGTAAATGTCTATAAATTTTCTCTCTTTAAACATACAATCATCACAGACAGGAGGTCTACCTAGCTCTTATCTTACCATATTTTACCTGAATATGGGCATACTATACCTACTTTATAATATTCTTATTGCCTACACCTCATAAGGGGCAAGATACCAAGATGTGGTAACGATATAATACTCATAACATCCACGTACCCTATAATTTTGAGGGTCTTCATTATAAAATATGCCAACTACCATCTCATTACTTGAGCTCCATTCTCCCATATTCGCTCCATATAAAAGGGTCTTTACACGCGAACCAGAGATTGATACGATAGTGAAATTAAGCAATAACACTTATAATGCTCTCGAATGGTCAATCCGATCTCTGGGTAACGCATAAAATTTAATACTTTTTGACTGGGAGTGGTGTAAGGTCATAAGCGAAGCGGGTCTAAAATGACAGCTTTTAAATGTTGAAAATATTACTTTCATCCCTTATAGAAGGATTATTGAACAGTATGACCAGTGTCATAAAAAAAACTTATATTTGATAGGAAAAGGTCACTAAAGGGTTGTAAATGCATCGAGATAATAATTATGTACTAGGGTAATAACGAGGGAGATGGTCGTACGGGACAGATGGCTAATCGTCAAAAAAGAGACTATTAACAGACTGATGGCATTATTTTAACAAAGTTTTCCTCAGTTTTTGGCCAGCTTCATATGTGTATGATTTTTTGCAGAAAAAAAAAACATTAAACAGTGACCAAAATCCCATAGTTTAAAAAATACATGCTCAAGTATAAGATTAGGGGCTGACATATTAGGTCGTCGTAAGGAAGTTTAAAAAAAATGCCGTCTTTTGTGTTTTTATCGTTAAGTATTTTAACCGTACATTAAAGCCATATAATGCAAAAATATAGAAATGAATAAAGTGGCGGTTATTATAAATGGCTAAGGCATTGGTCTCGTAATCGTGAGGTCGCGGGTTCGAATCCTACCCATTATACTACTGACGTGAACCCACTCCTAACACAAGCCTTGAAGCTTAGCTGGAGGGGTTAACAGGATTGCTAGTAACGGGGACCCAATTCCACATTGTTGTTATCTTTAAAAAAAAAAAGACGAGTCTGCCATATAAACGGGATAGATTTTTAATGAAAAATTAAATGATCTTAACTAAAATAACTAAGAATAAAATGCTATGATTGAAGTGCAAAAACAAACGATATTACGAAGAAAAATGGAAAAAAAGACTAACCAGAATTATGACACAAAGAAACATGATTTAGTTTCCTGTCTATATCTATGACACCAACATCTATTAATGTGTGTTGATGAGATTCTATGAATGTTGGTAATACAAAAAACCTTTTTTTGTAAACAACACACATAAAACACATTTTTTTTTTACTTTGTGTATCGATTTTCTTGTATTGTATTCAATTTCTTTGCCTCTTGTGAACTCCCCCCCACTCCCCGGGCAACCCCTCCGTCTTGCGTGCAAGTCGGCTACGAAATGTTCCCTCCCCCCCGGCACTACCATTTGCCATTCTGGATCCACCCATGCAACCACATAGCTTCTGGTTATTCATTAATTAATTAAAGTGTGTAAATTTTTAGGTTATGTATACAAAACAATTACATTTTACTGAAATTTTCATTATTGCTATATGTTATTACAACATTTTTATTTCTGTTTTTTTATTTACCTACGAATAAGATCCAATTTTGTTAATTTAACTGCGAGAGGGCCCCGATTATTTGTAATACAGGTGGATACTCGCACAAACCTACCTAAGGCACCAGTCTCTCACAAAGTTAGCTGTAGAATTGGCTTTATCATTACTAGCAACTAAATTATAACAATATATTCGAAGGCCGTCTTACTCCGAGCTCCATGGCAATCTCAACCTGACAATCTGCTCGGCTCTTGAATCTATTTTTGCTGATTACTAGCTAGTGATTACGATAAGTATTATGATAATAAAATGACTGAAGTTTTGTTCACTATCAAAATAGTTGTTTTGATGATAATAGTTATTATGGCCATCTCCCATCTCTGTCTATTGTACATGTAAACTTCTAATCCATACTATAATTCCGAACATCGAACAAAATAAACATGAAAATCTTTATAATTTAACAGTTACAAATTACGCGTATTTGAAGTGTTTTGTAGAAACACCTAGTAAGAGACATCTAGTGTTATGATATGATCAGAAAATGCTCTAATGTGCGTGTCAAGTACGTCGAGCCTGTAACCGCTCCAATCTGCTTATTGTCTATGCCTGGTCTTCACTTAGGCCATACACCAACACCCCAAGCGCGTATCGTTACACGATTTTATTACTACGCTACCGATGTATCGCGTATTATCCGACAAAATTAAGTGTCATAAATGTTAACTGGAGCCGTAACATTTAAGAGGACATTATATTCAGCCAAATAACTACCCGCGAACCAATATGGGTTTTGGTAAAGAGAGATATAGTTACTAATCATTGTCTTGGCTCTTCCGAACGTTACACAAATTGGTGATTTTTGGGAGTAAACGCATATTGATTGCTTAATTCTGAAATTGGTTGTTGAGAGGTGTTTTTGTCGATATTGTTATGACTAGAATGTGTCTTTCTTACGAATTTTGTGGTAGGAGAAAGCTTTTGCCTTGTACAAGAAGTTTATTTTTATTTGCTTTATTTGGGGAGACTTGGAGAATTAATTATTTATCATTACACAATATATGTTACATCTTAAATACTAAGTACATGAATTATGGGACACACTATGTTCAGTTATGAAATTTACTGAAAGTGTTTGTTGCAACTAATCTATCCACTAAACTAATAATATTGTAAAGTACTTTGTACATTTCAATATTTATCAGGATCTCTCGAGTATTTTAAAATGTCCTGAAATGTCCTTGTTTTTTTTTAGTTATAAGAATCATATATTTACGATGCCTTGAAATGTTCCTCATAATTTGACGTTTAGAATTTTGTTTCACAATAGTATCAAGATTTTATAATCAATAGTATGACAAAACATCAAAATGATCAGTTTATTGTCGTGCTCAGTCAGCACGCCTTTCGTGATACATTTGCGGCGATTGCGAATAAATCAACAATCGGTCCGATCGCCCGTTTGAGCGATATCTAGCGATTCACCAAACTGGATGGGTCCGACCACGAACGGGCTATTTCCCACGGTATTATAGTGAAGTGAGAAATATTGGAGGTGACTTGTAACCTTGAAATTAACCTTTGATAACTGTGATCGAAGTTTGATTATGATGTATTTGTTATTTGCAAAGTGAGCCAGTTCAAAATAACAGGAGATTCTACCTATTTGCATTAAAAATGTGGCATTAGGTAACTATCGAAGTAATCTAATAATTTTGTTGTTTTCCGATTTGTTTTCTGTTAAGTCAAATAATAGACGGTATAGAGTATGCCGGTTAGACGCCACAAGTTTTGTTGTTAACTAAAAAAGAATATAAAATAAGCTACAGTCTCGAGTCTACCATTAAATACGTTTTAAAATGTAGTCTAGAGACACCTTATTCATAAAGGTAAAGAGCTTACTACTCATTTGATGATTATTAAGCTAAATGGATGTAGTTCCTTGCTCCTTATTAATGTATTTTATTGTACAGACTAGCTAAGCTAAATTATTGTAAAGTTTTATTAAAATCCATTCAGTAGTTTTTGCGTGAAAGAGGAACAAACATCCACACATCTATTTGATCATTGTAATTTATTTAGGATAATATTGTTGTCGTCGTTCGATAATTTTACTTATGTATTAGTTAAGAAAACGATTTACTATTGTAAGTAAAGATTCTTTGTGATAAATAAAGTTAATTATAATTTTTAATTTCTCCCTTTTGTTATACATTTATACTAATTCATTAATTAGCAGTAATTTGGCCAATATCGTATCGCACATATCGTTTTTACATTGTAAGTGTATGCTCCTACTATGTTGTATACCCATGATTGAGGTTTGACATATTTAATCTCATGTAATCTCCTTTTAATATTTTTCATGTCATGTTTTTGCATCAGTCCTTTATTAAAGTGTTTAATATAATAGTGGTGACTTTTCACAAGTGTAGTATTTTTTTCCTAAGTGAACAAAAATGTATTATTTATTTTGGTAAAAAAAATAACACATGTTATATTTTACAATAGTTCATATTAATATTAATAAAATAGTTCTTAGCAGTTTAAAACAACAATTTTCTTACGTGATACGCAGATTACACTGTTATACTACAGTTGTAGAAAACAACCATATCCATAATAGTTTATTTTGTTCAATAAGGGCGTGCCACCCGCCATCCTTTTGTTGCAAAGGTTAAAGTCTAGATCAAACCACTTCGTTGACTGTATCTGACCTATATAATATAATAATTTGTACCGTTTTACCTCACTTTAAACTTTACCTTATTGAGAACCGAAGATTGGATCCGCTAGCTTTGTAAGGACTTGTAATTGTGGCTATAATCTATCAAATGGGAGAGAATTTGTAAAGAATAGGAGTTTTATTATAGGGAAACTCTGTGTGGTCAGATGGTTTTGATGAAGATCCGATTTGGTCTGGACCCACTGATTTCATAACCAACGGCATTCGTGTATCGATCATCAATAGGTAATGACTTGAACGATGTGCAAATTCTATTGGTCAATAAAAACGGACCACCAATAGGGTTACTCTGTTAGCACCATAAATCGCATAAACAAAGCTTTGTCCGTAAGGACCTATAGGTATATAGTACCTTTACAAGTATAAAGTTTAGTAAAATATCTCCCTTAATAGGAATTTCAAGGCTTTGAAGTAGATACGCAAAGGATGCTGCTGCACGTCCTCAGGTGTGACATCCCTTAGTCGCCTTGACGACACCCACGGGAAGAGATGGGGTGTGCTATTAAGCCGGTCCCACACGGCCTAATAAACATAGCTAATGTGGTATCCCGCACAAAGTGGTGTCCCGTGTGGGAATCGAACCCACGACCTCTTGCGTAGCAGTCAGATACACTCCCACCACACCACAGAGGCAGACATTTTGTCACAACAGTTGTCCCAAGATTTTAAAATTGTTTTAATATTATAGTGTATTTGTGAAGACTCCCTTGACATGGCCTTCTGTGGGAGTTGTCATTCATAAAATAAATAAATTAAAAATGAAACACCATGTATAGGTTCTACAATCTCAATACAGTTACAAATTGATATGACATCCACGCGTCATCGCACGCGCACGCAACCTATTCTAGATATACACTTTTTGTTCTGACCGCACTTCCAATACATTATTTTTATCATAGTCTCTACGTATGTGATGTATTTCTTGATCAGATAATTATGGATGGCGGTGTGTCTAGAATAAATATAATACTTCGAAGCTTCGTGGTCAGTGTAATGTGTCTTGGACAAATTATAGAGAGGATATATCTTATTTTAGAAAGATCTGCTCTTGGTTTATGCAAATATTTGTAATGTAACGGTTTAAGATTTTCATTTTAAGTTTATGTACTTTTATTCGATTAAAAATATATAGGTACCTGATCAACTTCGTAACACCTAAAATTTTATGTACTTAATCCTAAGTGGCTTCTTAAATACATCAGTTTTTTTTTTGGAAATTCTTTGGATTTTCTCTAATTTTCATATTTTTCTAAATTAGTAATCCATTTTTAGACCAGTTATTGATTTTTATATATACCTAGGTTTATATTAGCTTCTACCTTTACAGTGTTGAGAACAATCACAACAAAATAAACAACTTACTCAAACAAAAAGCCTATAACAAATCCGATTATAATTACTTACGTTCCATTAGACAACAAAAAAGCAAATAAAGACGATATCCGCAGTATTATTACATTTTAATTGACGGTGGCTGAGTAAAGGCGCCGCAATTTAAAGAATATAATAATTAACTTTTAAATAGAGCATGTTCAGACTAGGCTATCGCTAATGCTTGAATTTTCAAGAGTTAAGTATCTCAAGCTAAAGGCGGTCTCACTATCATGAGATCACGGATTTGAATCCTATTCATTAAACTACCGACGTGAATCCACTCCTAATAATTGAGCTTACCTGGAAGGGTTGCTAGTAATATGAGACCACAATCTCACATTGCTATTAATCTTTAAAAAAAATTGTACGTAAGTTTTACAAATTTGTAATTTAAAGTAAAATTCTGGTAATACAATTTGTTCATATTAGTTATATTTCGGGACTTAATCGCGTGAATTATTTAAAGGTACGACGTAGGTATAAAAGGTTCGTACCTTTAAATAATTCACGCGATTAAGTCCCGAAATATAACTAATATGTATAAAAATCGCGAAAGTTTAAAAACAATAAATATAATTTGGTGGTAAATTTCGCTGCACCCTAACAGGGCTACATATCTGTAAGGATCAAAACCAGTGACTACATTGTACAATTAATATTTTTTTTTTTTTTTTTCTAAACAAGATAACTTTTCTTAAATTCACGGACAGTCTCAGTTTAAATTTTGTTCTAGAATGACACAATAAATTTCCTTACAAAAAGATTTGACGTATCGATTCGTTGTGTTGAATGATATTAGATAAATAAAATACAATATGACGTAAACGTTTTATCACGTCATCGTCTGCATACGTTTTGTCACTAATAGTTGAACTAATTTTTAAAAGGGTAAAAAAGTAAGTATACGATCGATTCGTTGTGACACAAGGTACATTGAAACGAATTTTTGCCTTTAAATTCACCGTTCTGCTGTAAATAATATTCTGTTTTTAAAACGTGATTGTTATGTTCTGCCGTATCAAAATCTCACTAGTGCTAGCAATGTGGGATTGAGTCCCACATTACTAGCAATCTTGTTAACTCCTCCAGCTAAGCTCAAAGGTTTGTGTTAGGAGTGGGTTCACGTCGGTAGTATAATGGATAGGATTCGAACCCGCGGCCTCACGATTGCGATACCGATGCCTTAGCCATTAGGCTACCGCCGCTTTATCAAATAATGACGTAAAATCACGTTCTGTCCACTAAAGTGTTAATATTAATAGAGCGCAAATTGTCTTTGAGAGTGCGGATATCCGAGGGAATAAATCGAAAATGTTTAACCTCGAAGCATCTACGCGAAAAAATAGTATAATTAGGTACAAATACTTAGTATAACGTGTAGCTCTTGACTATACCATGGCGATGTGTTCTATCTATACTTAATATTATAAAGCTGAAGAGTTTGTTTGTTTGTTTGTTTGAACGTGATTATCTCAGGAAATCAATCAAAAAAAATCTTTCACTGTTGGATAGCCCATTTATCGAGGAAGGCTATAGGCTATATAACATCACGCTACGACTAATAGAAGCTGAGCAGCAATGAGATATGTTGTAAAAAGGGAACAACTTACGCAGCCGAAGTAGCGAAGGACCGTTATTGTTGTATAAATTTTAAATCGCATTTTCTTCGCCTACTTCTTAATAAATTGGATATACACTTCAACAAGTAAGATTTTTCCATCTGTCTGTTAGCACAACACCTAAAACAAGCCTCGCAGTTACAACATCTGTAATCTCATAATTATTCATCATCAATTCGTGTTCAACTCATCAATCATTATCTAGAGCATTACGGAAGCAGCGCGTGCAAGATGGACGGCGATCAATCATTATGTTTTAATTGAATCTTAAATTATTGTTTTAATTTAAAGTATTCACTAAGATATGCCTGTTGATTTATTGTGAAGAAATGTGAAAGATGACCAGTAAGAAGAGGGGAGGGGAGGAGATTGATCACGCTATGGGTTTTTTTATCGAGGTTTAAAAAGCATACATACGAGGTAGAATCAATTCACTGTCTTATTTATGATATTAGTAAGAATATTAGTAGGACTAGGAGGAAGTAGTATTGATAGTGGGTATACCTGTGCGCTGATAAAATCCCTATGGTAATAATTCACGGATTCATTGGTAGAGTTGGGAAGGACGGATTAATTAGAACAGCTCCTTGAATGAATTACCTAATAATAACCTTTTTACTATCATACAACTATCATCCAAGCTACTGTTTAAATTCAAATTCTTTTTTTAGTTCTATTCGGGATTCTACATGTATATGTAATGCCAAGTTCGCAAACAAGAGGTAAAGCCGGAGAAAAGAACATGGAAAAAAAACTCGCGGCTACTATTTTGAAATTGCCAATTTTACAATATTTGAATGTTTATAAACTTGATATGGGGTAAGGTGCTGCGACTAATATACTATACACCATGTTCAAGGACTGATGCAAATTATATTACTAAAAAGTTGGAACATGAGAATAACTAAAATCTGTCTTAGTACTCGTAGATACAACATAGTAGGAGCATCTATTTAAAACAAAAAAAATATATGTGCTTAAATATTGGTCAAAGTACTTGTAACGAATGATTAAATATAAAATATTAATTCTGATAACAAAAGAAAGAAAAGAGTGGTCTTTATTCGTCACGCAGAATTTTTAATATTTTTTTTCGGTTTTACTGGTATGTGTTTATTCTTTCTAAAAACACTGAGCGAACCTCGATTATCTCAACAAGTACTCCTTAACGGTGATAATCAGTAGTCCTTCCAATAAACGCGAACTAACAATCCAGTATGAAAATTGCTGTAATAACATAATTTCTAATAGAAAACACTAACAATTAATAATCTCAACGATATAATTGCCTCCATAATTTGTCACAATTTATCATAGATTTTCTTTAAAAAAACAGCGTAAATTATTCCACTTTTTGCGTAATTATGAGCACCATAACAACCGATTAGCGTCCTAATTACTAGTAATTACTTAGTGTCATTTAGTAATAAAAGTGTAGAACATAATTATTGTGTTTAGTCGCGTGCGCAGGAAAAAACTGGTCTCGTTGAGTTATTACTTGGTTAAACTTGTTTTCACCGTCAAAGTGTTTGTGGTTGACTTATTTATAAGCACCCTTTTATTTAAAAGTTTAGATCACGACTGCTTAAAATGCATTAACCGAAAAATTATACAGCCAATGTCAGTCCCACAATTGAAACTAATCCAATGACACCTCACTTAATTAAATCAAGCCCTTTGAATTATAGAGCGTGTCAAATAAATTGAAATAAATACATACGTAAAATGTGAGATACGGCTAACTGTCTTAAAAAACCGGGCAAGACCATGTCGGACCATGCTCAGTGTAGGGTTCCGCAGCCCTTAATAATTGCATCAGCAGAAGAGCGTATGTTCATGGCACTTACGCCCTTTTGTCGAGAAAAGCAGTTTTTAGGCTATAACTCAATGACGGTACATCCGATCATGTCCGAAATAATTTAAGTTTAAAGTATTTGTTAAGCGCTACCTGTGTGATTATTTATACATTTTTTGTCACAAGGTTTTAAAGTTAGGGGGGGGGGACGGACATAATTTATGTAACTTTCGGAGCGATTATTTCCGAAAATATTTACTTAAACAAAAAAAGTTTATTAGAAACCTTAAAGTGTTTTTAAAAGACCTGAACGATGTGCCACACGTTGTAGTTTAGCCGAAAAAAAATGTTCAGCTTCTATTACATGTATGGAGTGCCCCCCCTAAAAATATTTACTTTTATTAATTAGCTATCAAACTAAGTAGCGGCCACTATAGGACACCTTTTCACCAAATTTCATCAATATTCATTGAGGAGTCTCTGGGTAAATCCTCTGACATACGGACGGACAGACAGACAGACGGACATGACGAAACTATAAGGGTTCCGTTTTTTGCCATTTTGGCCTCGGAACCGTAAAAAGACAAGTAGTCTAATATCCAAAGGTCGTTCTAAACATGAAATCACCAAACCGGGCCACGGTTCCGTAGTCCCCCATTCGAATAATGCGGCTTATCAAGTGGGTTTTCTGTTGTTTTTGTTTCATACTACTAACAACGAAAAAAAATTATTTTTCAATGGCATTTGTACGAAAATCTTGTTACTTCTCACTTGATCTGCTGTTACTCATTAAGTTGTAAAGGCTACTTAGCTGTAATAGTTTTCCTTTTAATTTCACTATATCCTATATACTACTTCTGTGAAACGATATTGTGTCTTACGAATACGTTAGTGTGTTTGGTGAATGTAAACGTTAGGTATAACTTGTTTTATATCTAAACGTTGACGCTAAATAATAATACGTTTATATTTTTATTTTTTTACTTGTGGTAACTCTAAAATTAGTAAATATATACTATAAACTATAATTTAATGAAACTATAATTTGATCTTCAATACGCCTTAACGTTTTTAAAGACTTATCTAATGATACCCCACACGATGGGGAGGTGAGTAAAAAAAAATATATATCCCCACTTTACATATAGGGGAGAGACTTACCCTATTTTTTTATTCAAAATTTACCACTTTGTCGGCGTAAGTAATAAGTATTAGAAATAATTCAGGACTAAATTGCGTGGAATATTTAAAGGTTTTGTTTACCCGACTTTTCGATCGAATTGCACCGATCGTGGTCACTGGTTGACTGATGGCAGCTTAGCTACGTCTTCGTGAGGCGCGGGGTTTTTCAACTACTCTCGCCTGGTCTTGATAATTTATACTATTGGTACTTCTACACACTAGCCTATGTACGGCATGAAAGCTGGCACTCTGGCAGTGCCAGAGGTTTGCCAACAGAGAGTTAAAACAATATGTAATATGTATATCCATGCCAAATATTTATCTTTAAAAAATATATTTATACAAACTTCTAGTACTAACAGTCTCTGAGCTAAGCTGCGGACGAACGGACGGACGTACTTGGCGAAACTATAAGGGTTCCGTTCTACCATTTAGGCTACGGAACCCTAAAAACGACTGATTCTGACAAAATCCAAAGACACCACTAAACATTTGATTAATATTTGATTTATATATGTAGATGGCCTAATTAAACACATAGAACAATTTAAATCAAAGCTTGCCCACAATAAAACTGTTTCGATAAATTATTGTATCGAACAGAACGATCTTGACAATCTGCTGTTTTATTTAATGAAATATGATACGTTTTATGTATGTATTTTAAATATAACATTTTATTAAACTTGGTTGCGAGCAGTAACGTATTTAAATATTAATTGCTGGGAGAAATTTGTTATGTTATGTAAATTAGGCCAATTAAAATATAACATTGTTAAGGGAGAGTCTGCAATGGAAAAAAAGGAAAACGGTTTGCTTGTTCATCATCAGCCTATCGCAGTCCACTGCTGGACATAGGCCTCTCCAATTGCACGCCACTTTGTTCTATCTTCGGCTTCTCGCATCCAGCTCCTGCCAGCCGTTGCTTGTTCGCCGAGATAAAAATAAAGTAACTAACTGAACTAAGCATGAATTTTACAGGAATTGTAGAAATATCAAAAGATATATACATGTTGAATACTGGAAATGAACTAAAATAGATAAGATCGAGATACAGTAAATATATTATTACGCTTTTTTGATCGATGTCAAAATGTTACATTTTTATCCGTCTAGCCCCCCAGCCCGCAAAAAATTGATAACGTACGATAAGGAATTACGTTCCAAAAATTACATCCAGCCCATCGAGACTCCTTCTGATGAAGTCGAGTAATAAAGAATGGGTTTACTCTCTAAAACTCATTGTTTTTTTGTAACTATTTCCTAAAAACAAACTTTTTACTTAAGTATAATATTTCAAAATAACCGAAATAAAATGCGTAAAACAAATTAAGCAAAAATATAGGTGAATAAGCTTAAGTGCCTACGTTTTTATAAAATATTTTTATAATGATGTCAAAACCCTGAGTAACTGGGCCTTAACCAGACATACAATGTCCGCTCCAAATCTAACACCGCTATAAGGTCGGCCGGTAAATACTTGAAATACCCCACACTTATTAGTTAAAGACCATTTCACTCACAAAGCGACATTTTTATAAAAGAATTTAATTATAAAAACGATATATGTGACCTCATC
This sequence comes from Herminia tarsipennalis, assembly GCA_945859575.2. Lineage (NCBI taxonomy): Eukaryota > Metazoa > Arthropoda > Insecta > Lepidoptera > Erebidae > Herminia > Herminia tarsipennalis. The sequence goes on from OX243850.2 coordinate 21,457,947, forward strand.
CGCGTTAGTACTTACGAGTAGAATGCAAACACTTTTCGTAAGATATTTCGTCTGGAGTGTTCCCTCAGTAAGACCGTGACTGTGGCGCGGTGGGAGTGTATCCGACTGCTACGCGTGGGTTCGATCCCCACTCAGGATAAAACGATGGTTTATTCTGTGTCTGGGCGTTATTTATCTATAATATGTATGTATAGTTAGTATAGTAGTATAGTAGTGTTTAGAAATATATAAGTATGTTTATTAGTTGTCTGGTTGCCATAGTACAAGCTCTGCTTAGTTTGGGATCAGATAGCGTTGTGTGAGTTGTCCCAAAATATTATTATTATTACTATTGGATACATTACATACAGAGAATTTAGAACTTACATCAAATAGGGTTTAATTATTTCCCGGTGAACGGCTTCATTTTAAATATTCCAGATTAGAAATTATAAAAATGAAACCCGTTTTCCGTTGTCATGGCATAGCATGAAAACGGCTTGACCGATTTGGCTGTTTTTTTTGTAGTTTTCTAATTCTCTGTACAAGGTTCTTACGGAAAAAAATATTAAGAAAATCTCTCAGAAAGATTGAAAAATATACATTTAATTTTGCATATTTTAAAAAAAGCGCGTTACGAATGTCAACGTCATTCAATTTAAAACAAAAAAACTCTGTAGTGATCTATGAGACCACAGACATAACCGCGCTAACAAATGTCAACGTCATTCAATTTAAAACAAAAAAATATGTGGTAATCTGTCACGCATCCATAACCGCGCTAAAAATATTTTTATTAAGTTTTTGATAAAGTTCGTTTTGTTTTAAAAGACTAAGAAGTTTTTTAAGTGTTTGTTAATCACGGTAAGTTCAATTCACTTTATATCGATTTTTGTTAACTGTTGGTGACTACACAATATTACAATTTGGTATACATGGATATACAGAAAATTTATGAGATCTTTTTATTTTTAGTTGGATTTTAAAACTAAAAATATAGTTTATCAAAACGCATTAGAATAGAGAGAAGCAGTAAAGGGTATAGAGGCTATTAATTGCTTTCATGATATTGAGCTCAGTGTTTACTTCAAAATGCCCAGTTGTTCAATAGCAATTTGTAAAAGTATAAGTGAAATTATTGAACCCTACGGAATAAACACTATTATGAAAATATATATTTTGGTTTTTATTTAATAAAATTAGTAAAGTCCTTCTCAGGTATGACGAGACCAGGGAAATAGGTATTCATTTTTATATGGAGGATATTATAGATTCCAGTTTAAATTGTATAGGTACGCATACATAAGATAGGTCAGCTGTACAAAATAAAGTAGTGGAACAAATTTACGCTAAGGCGGTACGAAGTTCGCCGGGTCAGCTAGTTTTATATACAAAAAGCGATGCGAAATTTTCTAAACCTTTTTAGGGTTCTGTAGCCAAAATGGCAAAAAAACGGAACCCTTATAGCTTCGTCATGTCCGTCTGCTTGTCTGTCCGTCCGTATGTCACAGGGATTTTACTCAGAGACTTCTCAACGAATATTGATGAAATTTGGTGAAAAGGTGTCTTATTATTATAGTGGCCGCTACTTAGTTTAATAGCTAAATAATAGAAATAAATATTTGGGGGGGGGGGGGCACTCTATACATGTAACAGAAGCTGAAAAAACATCAACGTGTGGCACATCGTTCGACAGATCTTTTAAAAACATTTTTAGGTTCCTATAAACTTTTTTGATTGAGTAAATATTTTTGGAAATAATCGCTCCGAAAGTTACATAAATTGCCCCCCCCCCCCCCTTAACTTTTGAACCATGTGACCAAAAAATATGAAAAAACACACATCAAAAAGGTAGCGCTTAACAAACACTTTAGACTAATATTATTTTGGACATGATCGGATTAACCGTTATTGAGTTATAGCCGAAAAAACGCTTTTCTTAACAAAATGTCGAAGTGCCATGAACATACGCTCTTCTGCTGATGCAATTAGTTATGACTGCGGACCCCTACACTGAGCATGGTCCGATATGCTCTTGCCAGGTTTTTTTATTTTAAAATAGCGCGCGAATTGTACCAGATCTCACACTCTTCCGACTGCGAGATTTGGTACAGTTTTATATGGAGAAAAAATATTTTAAGGTATAGTTTTGTAATAGAAATAAATACATAAAATAGAATATACTCTTTAATAAGACAAGGACAAGAGAACCACAGTATGGTTGTGGTTAGCATTTACTATAAAATAACCGAGTGAATTTATTTCACACTAGCTTTCGCCCGCGGCTCCGCCCGCGTGGATGTCGGTTATCGCGATAAAAACTATCCTATGTCCTTCCCCGAGGCTCAAACTATCTCCATACCAAATTTCATCTAAATCGGTTCAGTAGTTTAAGCGTGAAAGCGTAACAGACAGACAGACAGACAGACAGACAGACAGAGTTACTTTCACATTTATAATATTAGTATGGATAATAACACAATTTTCACAATAAAATCACCAATTATACCGTCATTGTGAGGCTATTGTGATACGATTAGGATACAATTATTAAAAGTCTTTACGTAGAATTTCACAATGACACAAAGTAACTGACACTCCCGAAAAATATGTTCGGGAACAATAACATATTACAATCAAGACTCGATTCAATATCGAATCGTTTTTGGTATCGATTCGATTCGGCTCGATTTACGATACAAAAACGAATGATAAATATTATATGCGTATCTGAATTTTAATTTAATGTTTGTACTTGGAATTGCAGTTATATTTTACAGTATACGTCAAAATATTATGTACAATTACTATTAATTTTATGTGAATTAAATATTGTAGTAGCAGAAATAAAAGAAAAACTTAGCTGCTTACTATAAGCAATAATCGAATGTTACATAATATTGGGCACAAATGAAAATAAGCATCATTCATCTGTCTGGCATTATGCTGAATCGGGTCCTATTTTTGGCAGTATATTCCAGTGTTGTTTATGAGTATTGTTTTGCCGAAATAAATAGGATTTTCTTTCCTTTTAGTACAGTTATAACAATTACAGTTTGTTTTAGTAGCTTAAATCTCAGTAGGCCTAATGTATTAGTTGTGTTTGGATCGATTGAATGAACTCTTTATAGAATTTTAGTCATGTTACTACTGGAGAAAATTTTTATTCTGATTTTATTATTTGTGCTGCTGTGTCGCGGGGACCTTTGATTGAAGCAAACTGCACCCAGGCTACCAGTATCTATAAATATCTAAAAGCTCCTCTAGAACAGCAGTCGTACGCCCTCCCATCGCGCTACCAAGGCAGTCATATATTTAATATATTATTTTTATCGTTTTAATATTTCAATCCGCCCTTATGTTTTAATCTAGACCTCCGATGTGTAGCCCACGGGTAAATGTCTATAAATTTTCTCTCTTTAAACATACAATCATCACAGACAGGAGGTCTACCTAGCTCTTATCTTACCATATTTTACCTGAATATGGGCATACTATACCTACTTTATAATATTCTTATTGCCTACACCTCATAAGGGGCAAGATACCAAGATGTGGTAACGATATAATACTCATAACATCCACGTACCCTATAATTTTGAGGGTCTTCATTATAAAATATGCCAACTACCATCTCATTACTTGAGCTCCATTCTCCCATATTCGCTCCATATAAAAGGGTCTTTACACGCGAACCAGAGATTGATACGATAGTGAAATTAAGCAATAACACTTATAATGCTCTCGAATGGTCAATCCGATCTCTGGGTAACGCATAAAATTTAATACTTTTTGACTGGGAGTGGTGTAAGGTCATAAGCGAAGCGGGTCTAAAATGACAGCTTTTAAATGTTGAAAATATTACTTTCATCCCTTATAGAAGGATTATTGAACAGTATGACCAGTGTCATAAAAAAAACTTATATTTGATAGGAAAAGGTCACTAAAGGGTTGTAAATGCATCGAGATAATAATTATGTACTAGGGTAATAACGAGGGAGATGGTCGTACGGGACAGATGGCTAATCGTCAAAAAAGAGACTATTAACAGACTGATGGCATTATTTTAACAAAGTTTTCCTCAGTTTTTGGCCAGCTTCATATGTGTATGATTTTTTGCAGAAAAAAAAAACATTAAACAGTGACCAAAATCCCATAGTTTAAAAAATACATGCTCAAGTATAAGATTAGGGGCTGACATATTAGGTCGTCGTAAGGAAGTTTAAAAAAAATGCCGTCTTTTGTGTTTTTATCGTTAAGTATTTTAACCGTACATTAAAGCCATATAATGCAAAAATATAGAAATGAATAAAGTGGCGGTTATTATAAATGGCTAAGGCATTGGTCTCGTAATCGTGAGGTCGCGGGTTCGAATCCTACCCATTATACTACTGACGTGAACCCACTCCTAACACAAGCCTTGAAGCTTAGCTGGAGGGGTTAACAGGATTGCTAGTAACGGGGACCCAATTCCACATTGTTGTTATCTTTAAAAAAAAAAAGACGAGTCTGCCATATAAACGGGATAGATTTTTAATGAAAAATTAAATGATCTTAACTAAAATAACTAAGAATAAAATGCTATGATTGAAGTGCAAAAACAAACGATATTACGAAGAAAAATGGAAAAAAAGACTAACCAGAATTATGACACAAAGAAACATGATTTAGTTTCCTGTCTATATCTATGACACCAACATCTATTAATGTGTGTTGATGAGATTCTATGAATGTTGGTAATACAAAAAACCTTTTTTTGTAAACAACACACATAAAACACATTTTTTTTTTACTTTGTGTATCGATTTTCTTGTATTGTATTCAATTTCTTTGCCTCTTGTGAACTCCCCCCCACTCCCCGGGCAACCCCTCCGTCTTGCGTGCAAGTCGGCTACGAAATGTTCCCTCCCCCCCGGCACTACCATTTGCCATTCTGGATCCACCCATGCAACCACATAGCTTCTGGTTATTCATTAATTAATTAAAGTGTGTAAATTTTTAGGTTATGTATACAAAACAATTACATTTTACTGAAATTTTCATTATTGCTATATGTTATTACAACATTTTTATTTCTGTTTTTTTATTTACCTACGAATAAGATCCAATTTTGTTAATTTAACTGCGAGAGGGCCCCGATTATTTGTAATACAGGTGGATACTCGCACAAACCTACCTAAGGCACCAGTCTCTCACAAAGTTAGCTGTAGAATTGGCTTTATCATTACTAGCAACTAAATTATAACAATATATTCGAAGGCCGTCTTACTCCGAGCTCCATGGCAATCTCAACCTGACAATCTGCTCGGCTCTTGAATCTATTTTTGCTGATTACTAGCTAGTGATTACGATAAGTATTATGATAATAAAATGACTGAAGTTTTGTTCACTATCAAAATAGTTGTTTTGATGATAATAGTTATTATGGCCATCTCCCATCTCTGTCTATTGTACATGTAAACTTCTAATCCATACTATAATTCCGAACATCGAACAAAATAAACATGAAAATCTTTATAATTTAACAGTTACAAATTACGCGTATTTGAAGTGGTTTGTAGAAACACCTAGTAAGAGACATCTAGTGTTATGATATGATCAGAAAATGCTCTAATGTGCGTGTCAAGTACGTCGAGCCTGTAACCGCTCCAATCTGCTTATTGTCTATGCCTGGTCTTCACTTAGGCCATACACCAACACCCCAAGCGCGTATCGTTACACGATTTTATTACTACGCTACCGATGTATCGCGTATTATCCGACAAAATTAAGTGTCATAAATGTTAACTGGAGCCGTAACATTTAAGAGGACATTATATTCAGCCAAATAACTACCCGCGAACCAATATGGGTTTTGGTAAAGAGAGATATAGTTACTAATCATTGTCTTGGCTCTTCCGAACGTTACACAAATTGGTGATTTTTGGGAGTAAACGCATATTGATTGCTTAATTCTGAAATTGGTTGTTGAGAGGTGTTTTTGTCGATATTGTTATGACTAGAATGTGTCTTTCTTACGAATTTTGTGGTAGGAGAAAGCTTTTGCCTTGTACAAGAAGTTTATTTTTATTTGCTTTATTTGGGGAGACTTGGAGAATTAATTATTTATCATTACACAATATATGTTACATCTTAAATACTAAGTACATGAATTATGGGACACACTATGTTCAGTTATGAAATTTACTGAAAGTGTTTGTTGCAACTAATCTATCCACTAAACTAATAATATTGTAAAGTACTTTGTACATTTCAATATTTATCAGGATCTCTCGAGTATTTTAAAATGTCCTGAAATGTCCTTGTTTTTTTTTAGTTATAAGAATCATATATTTACGATGCCTTGAAATGTTCCTCATAATTTGACGTTTAGAATTTTGTTTCACAATAGTATCAAGATTTTATAATCAATAGTATGACAAAACATCAAAATGATCAGTTTATTGTCGTGCTCAGTCAGCACGCCTTTCGTGATACATTTGCGGCGATTGCGAATAAATCAACAATCGGTCCGATCGCCCGTTTGAGCGATATCTAGCGATTCACCAAACTGGATGGGTCCGACCACGAACGGGCTATTTCCCACGGTATTATAGTGAAGTGAGAAATATTGGAGGTGACTTGTAACCTTGAAATTAACCTTTGATAACTGTGATCGAAGTTTGATTATGATGTATTTGTTATTTGCAAAGTGAGCCAGTTCAAAATAACAGGAGATTCTACCTATTTGCATTAAAAATGTGGCATTAGGTAACTATCGAAGTAATCTAATAATTTTGTTGTTTTCCGATTTGTTTTCTGTTAAGTCAAATAATAGACGGTATAGAGTATGCCGGTTAGACGCCACAAGTTTTGTTGTTAACTAAAAAAGAATATAAAATAAGCTACAGTCTCGAGTCTACCATTAAATACGTTTTAAAATGTAGTCTAGAGACACCTTATTCATAAAGGTAAAGAGCTTACTACTCATTTGATGATTATTAAGCTAAATGGATGTAGTTCCTTGCTCCTTATTAATGTATTTTATTGTACAGACTAGCTAAGCTAAATTATTGTAAAGTTTTATTAAAATCCATTCAGTAGTTTTTGCGTGAAAGAGGAACAAACATCCACACATCTATTTGATCATTGTAATTTATTTAGGATAATATTGTTGTCGTCGTTCGATAATTTTACTTATGTATTAGTTAAGAAAACGATTTACTATTGTAAGTAAAGATTCTTTGTGATAAATAAAGTTAATTATAATTTTTAATTTCTCCCTTTTGTTATACATTTATACTAATTCATTAATTAGCAGTAATTTGGCCAATATCGTATCGCACATATCGTTTTTACATTGTAAGTGTATGCTCCTACTATGTTGTATACCCATGATTGAGGTTTGACATATTTAATCTCATGTAATCTCCTTTTAATATTTTTCATGTCATGTTTTTGCATCAGTCCTTTATTAAAGTGTTTAATATAATAGTGGTGACTTTTCACAAGTGTAGTATTTTTTTCCTAAGTGAACAAAAATGTATTATTTATTTTGGTAAAAAAAATAACACATGTTATATTTTACAATAGTTCATATTAATATTAATAAAATAGTTCTTAGCAGTTTAAAACAACAATTTTCTTACGTGATACGCAGATTACACTGTTATACTACAGTTGTAGAAAACAACCATATCCATAATAGTTTATTTTGTTCAATAAGGGCGTGCCACCCGCCATCCTTTTGTTGCAAAGGTTAAAGTCTAGATCAAACCACTTCGTTGACTGTATCTGACCTATATAATATAATAATTTGTACCGTTTTACCTCACTTTAAACTTTACCTTATTGAGAACCGAAGATTGGATCCGCTAGCTTTGTAAGGACTTGTAATTGTGGCTATAATCTATCAAATGGGAGAGAATTTGTAAAGAATAGGAGTTTTATTATAGGGAAACTCTGTGTGGTCAGATGGTTTTGATGAAGATCCGATTTGGTCTGGACCCACTGATTTCATAACCAACGGCATTCGTGTATCGATCATCAATAGGTAATGACTTGAACGATGTGCAAATTCTATTGGTCAATAAAAACGGACCACCAATAGGGTTACTCTGTTAGCACCATAAATCGCATAAACAAAGCTTTGTCCGTAAGGACCTATAGGTATATAGTACCTTTACAAGTATAAAGTTTAGTAAAATATCTCCCTTAATAGGAATTTCAAGGCTTCGAAGTAGATACGCAAAGGATGCTGCTGCACGTCCTCAGGTGTGACATCCCTTAGTCGCCTTGACGACACCCACGGGAAGAGATGGGGTGTGCTATTAAGCCGGTCCCACACGGCCTAATAAACATAGCTAATGTGGTATCCCGCACAAAGTGGTGTCCCGTGTGGGAATCGAACCCACGACCTCTTGCGTAGCAGTCAGATACACTCCCACCACACCACAGAGGCAGACATTTTGTCACAACAGTTGTCCCAAGATTTTAAAATTGTTTTAATATTATAGTGTATTTGTGAAGACTCCCTTGACATGGCCTTCTGTGGGAGTTGTCATTCATAAAATAAATAAATTAAAAATGAAACACCATGTATAGGTTCTACAATCTCAATACAGTTACAAATTGATATGACATCCACGCGTCATCGCACGCGCACGCAACCTATTCTAGATATACACTTTTTGTTCTGACCGCACTTCCAATACATTATTTTTATCATAGTCTCTACGTATGTGATGTATTTCTTGATCAGATAATTATGGATGGCGGTGTGTCTAGAATAAATATAATACTTCGAAGCTTCGTGGTCAGTGTAATGTGTCTTGGACAAATTATAGAGAGGATATATCTTATTTTAGAAAGATCTGCTCTTGGTTTATGCAAATATTTGTAATGTAACGGTTTAAGATTTTCATTTTAAGTTTATGTACTTTTATTCGATTAAAAATATATAGGTACCTGATCAACTTCGTAACACCTAAAATTTTATGTACTTAATCCTAAGTGGCTTCTTAAATACATCAGTTTTTTTTTTGGAAATTCTTTGGATTTTCTCTAATTTTCATATTTTTCTAAATTAGTAATCCATTTTTAGACCAGTTATTGATTTTTATATATACCTAGGTTTATATTAGCTTCTACCTTTACAGTGTTGAGAACAATCACAACAAAATAAACAACTTACTCAAACAAAAAGCCTATAACAAATCCGATTATAATTACTTACGTTCCATTAGACAACAAAAAAGCAAATAAAGACGATATCCGCAGTATTATTACATTTTAATTGACGGTGGCTGAGTAAAGGCGCCGCAATTTAAAGAATATAATAATTAACTTTTAAATAGAGCATGTTCAGACTAGGCTATCGCTAATGCTTGAATTTTCAAGAGTTAAGTATCTCAAGCTAAAGGCGGTCTCACTATCATGAGATCACGGATTTGAATCCTATTCATTAAACTACCGACGTGAATCCACTCCTAATAATTGAGCTTACCTGGAAGGGTTGCTAGTAATATGAGACCACAATCTCACATTGCTATTAATCTTTAAAAAAAATTGTACGTAAGTTTTACAAATTTGTAATTTAAAGTAAAATTCTGGTAATACAATTTGTTCATATTAGTTATATTTCGGGACTTAATCGCGTGAATTATTTAAAGGTACGACGTAGGTATAAAAGGTTCGTACCTTTAAATAATTCACGCGATTAAGTCCCGAAATATAACTAATATGTATAAAAATCGCGAAAGTTTAAAAACAATAAATATAATTTGGTGGTAAATTTCGCTGCACCCTAACAGGGCTACATATCTGTAAGGATCAAAACCAGTGACTACATTGTACAATTAATATTTTTTTTTTTTTTTTTCTAAACAAGATAACTTTTCTTAAATTCACGGACAGTCTCAGTTTAAATTTTGTTCTAGAATGACACAATAAATTTCCTTACAAAAAGATTTGACGTATCGATTCGTTGTGTTGAATGATATTAGATAAATAAAATACAATATGACGTAAACGTTTTATCACGTCATCGTCTGCATACGTTTTGTCACTAATAGTTGAACTAATTTTTAAAAGGGTAAAAAAGTAAGTATACGATCGATTCGTTGTGACACAAGGTACATTGAAACGAATTTTTGCCTTTAAATTCACCGTTCTGCTGTAAATAATATTCTGTTTTTAAAACGTGATTGTTATGTTCTGCCGTATCAAAATCTCACTAGTGCTAGCAATGTGGGATTGAGTCCCACATTACTAGCAATCTTGTTAACTCCTCCAGCTAAGCTCAAAGGTTTGTGTTAGGAGTGGGTTCACGTCGGTAGTATAATGGATAGGATTCGAACCCGCGGCCTCACGATTGCGATACCGATGCCTTAGCCATTAGGCTACCGCCGCTTTATCAAATAATGACGTAAAATCACGTTCTGTCCACTAAAGTGTTAATATTAATAGAGCGCAAATTGTCTTTGAGAGTGCGGATATCCGAGGGAATAAATCGAAAATGTTTAACCTCGAAGCATCTACGCGAAAAAATAGTATAATTAGGTACAAATACTTAGTATAACGTGTAGCTCTTGACTATACCATGCCGATGTGTTCTATCTATACTTAATATTATAAAGCTGAAGAGTTTGTTTGTTTGTTTGTTTGAACGTGATTATCTCAGGAAATCAATCAAAAAAAATCTTTCACTGTTGGATAGCCCATTTATCGAGGAAGGCTATAGGCTATATAACATCACGCTACGACTAATAGAAGCTGAGCAGCAATGAGATATGTTGTAAAAAGGGAACAACTTACGCAGCCGAAGTAGCGAAGGACCGTTATTGTTGTATAAATTTTAAATCGCATTTTCTTCGCCTACTTCTTAATAAATTGGATATACACTTCAACAAGTAAGATTTTTCCATCTGTCTGTTAGCACAACACCTAAAACAAGCCTCGCAGTTACAACATCTGTAATCTCATAATTATTCATCATCAATTCGTGTTCAACTCATCAATCATTATCTAGAGCATTACGGAAGCAGCGCGTGCAAGATGGACGGCGATCAATCATTATGTTTTAATTGAATCTTAAATTATTGTTTTAATTTAAAGTATTCACTAAGATATGCCTGTTGATTTATTGTGAAGAAATGTGAAAGATGACCAGTAAGAAGAGGGGAGGGGAGGAGATTGATCACGCTATGGGTTTTTTTATCGAGGTTTAAAAAGCATACATACGAGGTAGAATCAATTCACTGTCTTATTTATGATATTAGTAAGAATATTAGTAGGACTAGGAGGAAGTAGTATTGATAGTGGGTATACCTGTGCGCTGATAAAATCCCTATGGTAATAATTCACGGATTCATTGGTAGAGTTGGGAAGGACGGATTAATTAGAACAGCTCCTTGAATGAATTACCTAATAATAACCTTTTCACTATCATACAACTATCATCCAAGCTACTGTTTAAATTCAAATTCTTTTTTTAGTTCTATTCGGGATTCTACATGTATATGTAATGCCAAGTTCGCAAACAAGAGGTAAAGCCGGAGAAAAGAACATGGAAAAAAAACTCGCGGCTACTATTTTGAAATTGCCAATTTTACAATATTTGAATGTTTATAAACTTGATATGGGGTAAGGTGCTGCGACTAATATACTATACACCATGTTCAAGGACTGATGCAAATTATATTACTAAAAAGTTGGAACATGAGAATAACTAAAATCTGTCTTAGTACTCGTAGATACAACATAGTAGGAGCATCTATTTAAAACAAAAAAAATATATGTGCTTAAATATTGGTCAAAGTACTTGTAACGAATGATTAAATATAAAATATTAATTCTGATAACAAAAGAAAGAAAAGAGTGGTCTTTATTCGTCACGCAGAATTTTTAATATTTTTTTTCGGTTTTACTGGTATGTGTTTATTCTTTCTAAAAACACTGAGCGAACCTCGATTATCTCAACAAGTACTCCTTAACGGTGATAATCAGTAGTCCTTCCAATAAACGCGAACTAACAATCCAGTATGAAAATTGCTGTAATAACATAATTTCTAATAGAAAACACTAACAATTAATAATCTCAACGATATAATTGCCTCCATAATTTGTCACAATTTATCATAGATTTTCTTTAAAAAAACAGCGTAAATTATTCCACTTTTTGCGTAATTATGAGCACCATAACAACCGATTAGCGTCCTAATTACTAGTAATTACTTAGTGTCATTTAGTAATAAAAGTGTAGAACATAATTATTGTGTTTAGTCGCGTGCGCAGGAAAAAACTGGTCTCGTTGAGTTATTACTTGGTTAAACTTGTTTTCACCGTCAAAGTGTTTGTGGTTGACTTATTTATAAGCACCCTTTTATTTAAAAGTTTAGATCACGACTGCTTAAAATGCATTAACCGAAAAATTATACAGCCAATGTCAGTCCCACAATTGAAACTAATCCAATGACACCTCACTTAATTAAATCAAGCCCTTTGAATTATAGAGCGTGTCAAATAAATTGAAATAAATACATACGTAAAATGTGAGATACGGCTAACTGTCTTAAAAAACCGGGCAAGACCATGTCGGACCATGCTCAGTGTAGGGTTCCGCAGCCCTTAATAATTGCATCAGCAGAAGAGCGTATGTTCATGGCACTTACGCCCTTTTGTCGAGAAAAGCAGTTTTTAGGCTATAACTCAATGACGGTACATCCGATCATGTCCGAAATAATTTAAGTTTAAAGTATTTGTTAAGCGCTACCTGTGTGATTATTTATACATTTTTTGTCACAAGGTTTTAAAGTTAGGGGGGGGGGACGGACATAATTTATGTAACTTTCGGAGCGATTATTTCCGAAAATATTTACTTAAACAAAAAAAGTTTATTAGAAACCTTAAAGTGTTTTTAAAAGACCTGAACGATGTGCCACACGTTGTAGTTTAGCCGAAAAAAAATGTTCAGCTTCTATTACATGTATGGAGTGCCCCCCCTAAAAATATTTACTTTTATTAATTAGCTATCAAACTAAGTAGCGGCCACTATAGGACACCTTTTCACCAAATTTCATCAATATTCATTGAGGAGTCTCTGGGTAAATCCTCTGACATACGGACGGACAGACAGACAGACGGACATGACGAAACTATAAGGGTTCCGTTTTTTGCCATTTTGGCCTCGGAACCGTAAAAAGACAAGTAGTCTAATATCCAAAGGTCGTTCTAAACATGAAATCACCAAACCGGGCCACGGTTCCGTAGTCCCCCATTCGAATAATGCGGCTTATCAAGTGGGTTTTCTGTTGTTTTTGTTTCATACTACTAACAACGAAAAAAAATTATTTTTCAATGGCATTTGTACGAAAATCTTGTTACTTCTCACTTGATCTGCTGTTACTCATTAAGTTGTAAAGGCTACTTAGCTGTAATAGTTTTCCTTTTAATTTCACTATATCCTATATACTACTTCTGTGAAACGATATTGTGTCTTACGAATACGTTAGTGTGTTTGGTGAATGTAAACGTTAGGTATAACTTGTTTTATATCTAAACGTTGACGCTAAATAATAATACGTTTATATTTTTATTTTTTTACTTGTGGTAACTCTAAAATTAGTAAATATATACTATAAACTATAATTTAATGAAACTATAATTTGATCTTCAATACGCCTTAACGTTTTTAAAGACTTATCTAATGATACCCCACACGATGGGGAGGTGAGTAAAAAAAAATATATATCCCCACTTTACATATAGGGGAGAGACTTACCCTATTTTTTTATTCAAAATTTACCACTTTGTCGGCGTAAGTAATAAGTATTAGAAATAATTCAGGACTAAATTGCGTGGAATATTTAAAGGTTTTGTTTACCCGACTTTTCGATCGAATTGCACCGATCGTGGTCACTGGTTGACTGATGGCAGCTTAGCTACGTCTTCGTGAGGCGCGGGGTTTTTCAACTACTCTCGCCTGGTCTTGATAATTTATACTATTGGTACTTCTACACACTAGCCTATGTACGGCATGAAAGCTGGCACTCTGGCAGTGCCAGAGGTTTGCCAACAGAGAGTTAAAACAATATGTAATATGTATATCCATGCCAAATATTTATCTTTAAAAAATATATTTATACAAACTTCTAGTACTAACAGTCTCTGAGCTAAGCTGCGGACGAACGGACGGACGTACTTGGCGAAACTATAAGGGTTCCGTTCTACCATTTAGGCTACGGAACCCTAAAAACGACTGATTCTGACAAAATCCAAAGACACCACTAAACATTTGATTAATATTTGATTTATATATGTAGATGGCCTAATTAAACACATAGAACAATTTAAATCAAAGCTTGCCCACAATAAAACTGTTTCGATAAATTATTGTATCGAACAGAACGATCTTGACAATCTGCTGTTTTATTTAATGAAATATGATACGTTTTATGTATGTATTTTAAATATAACATTTTATTAAACTTGGTTGCGAGCAGTAACGTATTTAAATATTAATTGCTGGGAGAAATTTGTTATGTTATGTAAATTAGGCCAATTAAAATATAACATTGTTAAGGGAGAGTCTGCAATGTTTGAATCCGTATTATCGTCGTATCCGTAGGTACTAATATTATGCGGTGAAAAATGGTTTTTCACAATAAAATTCCTAGACTGATTTTTTCAAATTTGATTTAAAGGTAACTTTAGAAGTGAAACAGACAAAAGCGTAGGCCGCTTTCTATCTCTATAACCGACATTGGGCGAAAAAACTAATTCTGAATCAGACATCATCTCATGTAGCATTTATTTTTACATTATGGTCAAAAAGGTTCAGGAGATGAATTTTCAAATATTCGCTAGGAACGAATTTTTGAAAATTCATCTCCTGAAGGGGTGAAACGAGGGGTTCTATATTTAAAAATTAAAGCGAGCGATGTCGATAAACGATGTTGAACTCGAAAGTGTGTTTATTGTTTGTCTTTTCTAACACGAATATTAAAAAAAATATGTTTTACTACCTTTATAGGATGTTATTTGCGAGACCGTCTCCGCACGTCCGGATTTTTTACATCTAATATATTTCACTACATTATAAGATGATACTCGCCCTTAACCTATCAGAGAATATAATCAAAACATACATACATGAGTATCGTAAACCGAAACTGTCACAAAGATAAGATAGCGTGCGTTTTACTCACGTTTTACTGCAAAGGTAACAGCCGGTAACTGGCGGTTACGACCAGTTACTAGTCTCTTTTAATTCGCGCTATAAATATTGATATGGCTTCTATTAGTTGTGTAAATCATATCTGCACGATTTTTGGATGTAATTGGTGTAATCGTGTGAAGGTTTTATTCTTTTTTTTTTTATTGTATGTACATTAAATTTACTAAAAATTACTAACCTACATAGATGTAAAATTTCTGGATCCTAAACTATGTCTTGTTTTTTTTTCATATCTATTTATTGGACCGGAGTTGACTCAAATCTTCGTGAGTAGATTTTTGAATTTTTATTTTTGATACTGCATTTAACTAAATAATTGTTACAAGTTTTATCAAAATCAGTTAAATGACTGTGTCTAACAAACTGATCTTCATTTTAGAAAAAAAAAAATGAGATTTTTTTTCTTACCTATCCTATCTCATGAGGTATCATTAGATAGGTTAAAACATTTAGGGGTTGTAAAGACCATTTTTGATTTAAGGATCCGTTGGTAAAATATTATATAAGCTTAATTTTACCAACGGATTCTTAAGTGTAATTTTTGTTAGAGCCCAGTGTCCCCCTTCCCTGCCAGCTAAATGGTTAATGTTGGGTATATGATTATATATAAATATATATCATTGATGTATATATAGTGAAATTATAAGGAAAACTATCACAGCTGAGTAGGCTTTACAACTTAACTAGTAACAGCAGGCCAAGTGAGAGGTAACAAAATTTTCGTAGAGATTCCATTGAAAAATACTTATATAATGTTGTTGGTATGAAACAAAAACAACAGAAAATACACCTCGCGCGTACTCTTTATGCGCTGCATTATTCGGATGGGAATTATTTGGGGTTACAGAACCCTACACTGTGAGTGGCCCGACATGCACTTGCCCGGTTTTTTTACGTTAACTTAGAAGTTTAATTTTTTCACAGCTTCAAGATCCTGTAGACCTACTCAAGGTAGGTATTTGGTTTCAATTTCAACTCGATACCTCCACGCGTTTCCGAGACAAAGGGTCTTGACAGACAGACGGACAGACTCACAGACGGACGGATGGAAAACAAAGTGATCCTCTAAGGGTTCCGTTTTTATCTTCTGAAGTATAGAAACCTAAAAATTAAGACTCCATTAAAAAAATCCACGACGTATCTAACCTAATTAAACACTTAGAATAAAGTTTTACGAAAGCGTCTGATGTGTAACAGGGAAGCTCTGAAACGACGCACATGGATATTTTCGGCAATTCTTATAAAGCTCACGCAGTCATGTCACGTATTACTTCATAATGTTGCCTTCAAAAAATATTTGTAATATGTGTCAAATACACCGCACCTTTCATCGCTCTGAAAGTTAACCGTAAATAGAATTGGGATGATTTGATATCACTATTAATTGCAGGTAAGGAAAGGAAAATATTTAGCTTTCATGGTTTCTTTCATCTGGAGCGATATCTAGAGATATAGATGGAGCCACCAAAGTAACTCAAGATCATTTATTTTGACTTATAAGTATAATTTGACTTAGCGTTGATTCTTTATATGCTTTTTATAAGCTCCGGATTTTATATTGAACGTGTGTGAATTAACACGTTTTTTAAAAATATTAATTAATCAAAACATCTCGCAATTAACTGTATATAAAACGATTATAACAAGCATTGCAAAATCATATGTATGTGATGTATATAATTATTCAATTAAGAATGGGCAACATCGCACGTATACACTAGTATTTTAGTAAAATTGTTAGTAATTAACCAGTAGTAAAATAGTACATTTTATTGCTGTGAAACGTGAAGGGGCTACCGTGTAATCACGCCTGACCTGATTAGCACAAACTGACTAATGAGACAAGTTTGACGATCTTTCAAGTAATGTTTGTTTTTATACGCAATAAGCATATTCCCATGGTTTGAAAAAGAATCTCTGGTTTAACCATAAACCAAAGATACATATAGTCTTAATATCTGATTTTATTAGTTTCTTGGCAGGTTCTTCTCACTTGGTTTAACGAAAATTTCGTTTTTATTTTATTTCTGATATATATTAGTTTGACGTTTTCAAACATCATTGGAAGTCAGTTGTTGAAAGACAGTTGAGTAATCAATACGCAATGGAGTTGTAATAATGGCGGCAAACTAATATGTCACTATTTTTACAGCTCCACATTTAACGTGTAAAATTACCGAAGAAATATACTCTACGAGTGCAAAGTATACTTGAAGTACGTGATAACTGGATAAGAATGAGAATTTGTGATTCAAAGAAGAAAACTTGAAAGAATTTCGTTTAAATTAAGTTTTTTTTTTTTGAACTAGCAATGTGGATTTGTGTCCCACATTACTAGCAATCTTATTAACCCTTCCAAGTAAGGTCAGTGTTAGGAGTGGATTCACGTCGGTAGTATAATGGGTAGGATTCGAAGCCGTGACCTTACAATTGCGAGACCGATACCTTAGCCATTAGGCTACCGCCGCTTCTAAATATACTTGAAACTGGCGAATGCACAGAATGCAAAGCAGAATTTGCGAGCTATTATCCCTACCGAGAAATATCAGCGGGAAGTGAAACAAAAAAATACGCGATGGATTCAATCCTAAATCGCGTAAAGTTGCTAGCGTTAACTATAGGGCCGCGGCCCAACAGGCACGGTCACCTCTCCTGGTCAGAGGATCCTCTCTTTTATTTAGAGAAGTCACACTTTGTCTTCCATAGTATACAGAATTACTTTTATTTCAGTCGACAAACTTCATAGAATAAACTCGTGTGTATTCAAGGCAATATGTTTTTAAGCTATTGCATAGCTTTTATCGTGGCCTATGAGCGCGGCGATCAAATCAAGAAATTCCGTTAAGAAAATAAAACCTAACACCATGTAGCTCGGCCGAACGTTTGCTTAACGTATATGTATTTGGTACGACTGTACGAAGCTCGCACGGATCGCGACGAGCTGCTCCGAAATGTAATGAAAAGAAAAAAAAATACTGCATAAATAAAATATAAATAATTAATTATAATTGCTCAAGTTGATAAAAAATGCCATGCTTTAACGCGGCAGTCCCCGAGTGCCACACTTTTTTTTTCGCTAAATACTTAAACACATAATTTTGATTTTCAATGGATAATTTGATTAATAATTGATTTGTTTAGGTATCATACGCTCGACAAAAATAATAAAACGTAGATATTTTTAGTTATTTTTTAAATTTAACCTCCTCAATAACTTTGTTTACATTTCACACATTTTAATCGATAGACCATATAATCAATGTTTTATTATAATTTTAATTGGCAATATTAATATTTATGTAAAACGATTGAGTTACAGGTACTGACTATTCCCTATCAATTTGTCAACTGATTTCAAAGTCACCCTGTATATTGATGAAGTGACACATACATCTTTATGAAAAGTTCGTCTACAAAGGCGTTATAAATTTGATGTAACATCTACTGCAGCGTCTAAACCTATGGATAGCAATTTAAAAGCAACTATTTTAATAGAAATTTCAATAAATTAAAATAATTCTTGTCTTTGTTAGACTAAAATCTGATCAGTCGTTTTGAAGATAATCAACTTATTTAAATGCTTAATCTTATTTATGAGTAATCCAGTATTTTACTGTGAGACTAACGTTCCACAGTAGCCGTGTTTATTTTTACAAAAAGACACGTAGCGTAAAAGCAATCAATCAAGTAGCTAGTTTCGGTCCACTACTGGATTTGCCAAACTTCTTGGCAGTATATGATTAGGTATAAATGAGACAAAAGATGTAGTATAGTCTGGTTATAATTATCCAAAGGTGCATCTTATATACTAACGACTTCGTGTTGATAACAGATAGCAGAAACATTTAATAGATACTGAACGTGCGATAAGGAACATAAGATTGTGATGTAGATTGTAGATACAGCACAAATATATTGTACTGTAACACTGGACATAGGCCGCTCCTAATTTACTCCAAAACTTTCAATTGGATGCCTTTTCCTCATCCAATTTATCCCAGCGACCTTGTTTAGGTCGTCCGTCCATCTGGCCAGGTCGTCCAACGTTGTATGAAATGCTTGTTACATCATCATTTTCTGTAATCAAATCGCTTTCTTTTCATGTTATTATAAGAAATCATAAGCGCGTATAATTGAAACACTTTAAGACGATTATTCATTGGTTAGTGTTAAACGGTTTATTGTCAAAATAGTGAAACTCAATTACAAACGTTTAAACTTAGTATTGTAGAATCGATGGAATCAAAAGTATTTAGACTTTAGCCATCAAAGGTGCACCAAAGCTTTTTCAAAAAATATGAAATTTGGAACATCGTTTAGCAGTTTGAAATGAATAAAAAATAAACTTAAAAAGCGTATAATAAGGTACGCTTAAAAAAGGTGAAGTGTAAAAACACTTTAGTTGACTATACACTGAAAGTGTGGCAGTTGAAACCTATCATGCATATCCAACGTATACTTACAAAAGGCGTGGCCAAAAATCGCTCCCCAATAATTTATTACATTTTAAATGCGTCATTAAGTAAATTTCTTACGTAACCGTGGCCTTAAGGACATAATCGATACGAATCGGTACTTTCATCGATACATTTAAATCGATATTCATTCAAAATTTGATATTAACCTTAATGAGCCTTGATGACCGTCCTACGCTGCTGAATGTTTGGTGTGTTCTGCTTGGTACCTAAAATTTGGTCCTGTAATGTAGTATGACTAAATTTAAGAATTATATTTGTGGTGTAATATAATCACATATTGGGACAACTCACACAAAGCTATCTGATCCCAAACTAAGCAGAGCTTGTACTATGGAAACCAGACAACCGACAAACATACTTATATATTATAGATAAATAACACCCAGACACAGAATAAACCATCGTGCTCATCACACAAAGTTTTATCCTGGGTGGGGATCAACCCCACGACCTCTTGCGTAGCAGTCGGATACACGCCCACCGCGCCACAGAGGCAGTCAGTAATATTTTTACAGTGTTAACAAGCAAACTACATTTGGCTTATTAGACACTAAGAAGTTATCCTAGGCTGCCTTAGAGTTAGATCCACCAGAAATAGGAAATCAATTACTATCTAATACCCTTCATGCTTTTGAGATGCTTTTATATTCTAATTATTTTTATCAGGTCCCAAAAAAAAACTGTCCTATACAAAGGTGTTATGGTTGCAGCAAAATCATCTGCTTTTATAGATTTCGATAGAGAACTTATCTGGAATATAAGGCTCCAATTTAAGGTTCCAAAAGGACCTTAACATCTTACAACTACTGTTTCCGATATACGACACGTAAAATCTGTATCGATGGTATAATTCTTGTAAAATTATGACGTGTTATTTTATCAGCAACGTTGCGCCCGCGCAACACCGCGCACCGTCTCATTACAATATTGGCGGGTACGAAAGTCTCTTTAGTTTCAATTAAGTACCCACGGTTCGGTATTCGAACGCGCGTTAGTTACAGGTTGATGTTAGAAATGTTGAAATAGATAAAATAATTACCTATTTCGTTTCATGTGGTTTGAATTTCTGAAGCGCTTATTAAGATCTATAAAACATCGGCAAACAATCTTTATATATGTTCTAAAGATCCGTAATGGAAACATTGAGTTTTTATAAAAGGAAAAATACACATTAATTTTAAAATTACAGTCTCATGAAGACGATGGATTATTATTATTTGATTTGTTTTGTAGGGCGCTTATGGATAATTTTACACAATGGGTAAAGTCTTAAATTAATATATGCCAATTGCAGGTTATTCTAAGTTTATTTCACAAAAAAGGATTATTGTTAATGTGTCTCCGTCCTCTCTTGGTACGAACTGTAATCTATAGGTACTGTATAAAATAACTCACATTTAGCTACAATATTGTAGCACAAGTAAAATATTAGATACTTACAAGTATTTAAAATGTAATGCAAAGTTAAAACTAATAGAAATAACTTATTCACGGCACCCATTCGTGATGCCGTATCTTTGATTCTTAATAACCATAAGTCAACATTGATCGCGCATTTAAATCTAAACGAACCGAAGACACGACGGCAATACAATCTTGAAATACGATCAAAATTCAAATTTTATTATTTATTAAAAACGCTCGTTAATTCCTTACAAAAAAATCGGCCATAAAAATGTAATAGCTCAATTTAAACACCCTTTATATAAGAACGTGAGGTGTTGGAGTCACGTTTCTGATTCGTATTAAAATTATGAAGATCTTAAGTGAAATTCGGTTGTACGGCGGGAAATAATGACAGCTGTCAACGGCCAGCGAATTTATGGCGGGAATGCTTTTTTTACAGTTATTGAACTGGCTTCGGAATTTTAGTTCGGGTGTTAGGATACAGGTTAATAGAAGGTGAAACAGCCTGCTCTACCTCGCAAATATTCACATTTTAAATATTTACTCTTTATTTTGTTTAAATGAGGTCGTGGGTTCAAATCCTGGAAATACTACCGACGTGAACCCACTCCTAATACAAGCCATAGAGCTTAGCTTAGCTGGAGGGGTTAACAGGATTGCTAATAATGTGGGATCCACATTGCTAGTTATCATTAAAAAAAAAATGAGTAGAATAATAAAGCTAAAAATTGGTTAATATCAATTATTTTTATTAGATTCTTAATTTTACACATTTTACAAGTACAGCGGCACTTTGTAAACTTTCTAAATGTTTTAATATTTATAAACTATATTATATCTGGAAAATACTATAATATTTAGATAGATACTTAATTATTTGCTTATTTAATTTTTCCTTTAATTGTGTTTATCTAATATGCATATTTTTGTGAGTTTGGGTTTTAAAGATTTTAAAATTAAATAAAAAAACGCGATTTTACACAAAAAAAATATTTATACTAAAAACTCCGAGCGAACCTCGTTTAATCGAGCTAGCTATTAAGTAATTAAATATAACAAAACATAAATATAGTAATAATAATCCAGATGTCACCATTAATATCCATACTAAATAACAATAAATTAAATCGAACAACATATGCCATTATGCTAATAAGAGATGACATTCCAATCCACATGTTACTGATAAAACTCGACGTGAAATTTTAAAATTGGAACAAAGGAAATTATGGCGGGTCTTTTGAACGTCGAACGCGACATGACAATGTTATATTGCACCCAATAAAAATTAAAATGCTTTCTAATTCACCACAAATATATCATCATAAGGTTCAAATTCAAATAACATTCCAAAAAGTTAACATCATTGATAAGTTTGTATGAAGCAAAAATAAACGTATCTGATTGGTCATCTGCGGTGACAGCGGTCATTTTTAATTTCCATATTTCGTTTTTAAAACGTCATCCGTAATAATGTTGTTCCTTGTCTTTGGTGACATTCAGCCGAAGTATCGGTTATATAGAAATCACTTAATTAGTTGAGATATCGATTAATTTGATTTCAGATTATCATTTCCTTTTCTCACCCGTGAAATAATATAAAAAATTGAATGTAGGTATAAATTTAAAATTGTATACAACATGTCCCAAAATATTAATGAATTATCATTAAAATTTTGGGAGATGTTGTATACAATTTTAAATAGGCTCCAAAAGGTGGAGCTACTTATTACGCGGGAAAAAAAAATGTATCTGGTTTTTTTTTTTATAAATTACGAAAAAAATGCAAAATCCATGGAAAATTGACACCCCATATTATATTCTCAAGTAGGTACCTACCTACAATTTTACAAATATTTGAGATTATGATTATTTTACTCTTAAAAATCCCAGAATGCCAGTAATTTTTACACAAAAATCAAACTAGATTATTCTTTTCCCTATAATTATGAAAGACTAGCTGTTCCACACACGTATGCATACATTTTCCCCGTTTTTGCAACATTTTTCATTACTGCTTCGCTCCTATTGGGTGTAGCGTGATGTTATATAGCCTATAGCCTTCCTCGATAAATAGGCTACCCAACAGAAAAATATTTTTTCTGTTCCTGAGATTTCCGCGTGCAAACTAACAAACAAACTCTTCAGCTTTATAATATTAGTATAGAGTTTACTTTTAGGCCACTTTCACTTAACGTGGTGAAAAAATTATTTACAGCGCTAATCCTCAGAAAATCCAGTAACTTCTAAACAAACCGGTAGTAATTAAATAGAAACCTTGGAACAGTACAGGAAATCTACAGTAACAATGAAGGAACTAATGATAGTGCCGGTTGTCACATGCTAAGTGTGAAGTTATGTTGTCCAGGCGAACTTAAATGGTGCAGAACAAACAAGCGTGTTAGGAGGAAATGGGCATGTCTACCTCGACCTTAAGTACGCATCAATTGTTGACATGACGAGGGTACTTGAGGCTATAATTGCAAATATTGAAATTAAAAAAAAAGGGTTATTAAAATATCAAGTCAATACATTTTTTAGGGTTGTTGCCAGTTGCCAGTGGCCAGTTGATATTGGGTATAAAAAAAAACATGGTAGTAGTATATATAGTGAAATTAAAAGGAAAACTATTACAGCTAAGTAGGATTTACAAGTTAACAACAAAATTTCTGTACAAATTCCATTAAAAAATATGATTAAGAAGGTATCGTTATACCTGATTGTAAGTATGAAACGCATTATTCGGATGAGGGACTACGGAACAGTACATTGTGCGTGGCCTGGTTTTTTATTTAAAAAAGGAAATACACATTAGTGCGGTTTGTCATTTTTAAATAAAAAGAATGCATTTTTAAATCATTTCTAATGGTAAAAGCCTACCCTAATGATAGGCATAAGCCCCGTGTTGTGGAAGCCTAACCATTTATTTCCATTATATTAAACACAGACAGTATATCCAGACTAACTTCTTCCTAAAAATTAGAAATTACTGCAATCCCACGCTAACGTAGGGACTATTTCTGTGAAACTCAAACTCAATTATCTTTATTTCGTAAAATCAGGTTAATGATTATTTGAAAACGTCAAATTAATACATTCTAAAAAAATATAACATTATGATTGTTTGAAAAAAAAAAAAAAAAAAAAAAAACTAGTACTCTAACTATTAATTGACACAAGTCAAAAGAGCCTCCGTACTTAATTCTATTAGAGTGTTCTTAACGCAAATAATTTTGAAAAACATAACACCTCGGGTGCGCATTTTGCAAATTTAAATATGAAAGCGAATGCTTTCGTCAATTCGACTGCCTTTGTGGCGCCGTGGGAGTGTGTGGGTTCTATTCCCACACAGGACACCACTTTGTGTGATCCACAAATTGTTGTTTCGAGTCTGGGTGTACTTTGTATCCGTGAATTGTATGTTTGTAAAGTCCACACAGGGATTGTACCCTACTGCCAGAGTCATCTTTAAAATAAATATTTATAATTCGATGTAGGTACCTACAGTTGGATCAACGTAACTAGGCCGAACTGAAGTAGGCGACAAGTGGTTGCGCAGATGCATTTTTTGGAAGTAAATGGTGACAGGAAGCGGGGGGCGGGGGCGGTAACTAAACCAAGAGGATTAGAGATGCGATTACGCATTACATTGTCATAATTAGTATTACTAATTATAATAATAATAATAATAATAATAATATAATATCTTGGGACAACTCACACAATGCTATCTGATCCCAAACTAAGCAGAGTTTGTACTATGGAAACCAGACAACTGATAAACATACTTATATATTTCTAAATACATACATATTATAGATAAATTACACCCAGACACAGAATAAACCATCGTGCTCATCACACAAAGTTTTATCCTGGGTGGGGATCGAACCCACGACCTCTTGCGTAGCAGTCGGATACACTTCCACTGCGCCACAGAGGCAGTCGAATTCATGTATTTTTGTGATTATTTTGGTAAAGAAATTGTTTTTCAAAGTTTATTTAATATTTACTGTAACTGTTTTAAATTTAAACTTTTATGAACTCATTTAAATAGTGTTTTTATATTGTTGAATTAAAATGTTGTTAGTATTTTTATTCGATTAATCGTTTTCGTAAGTAATTTTAGGGTCGCATCTCTATGACATGCGCGAAAGTGATAAAAACCTAACTTCAATCCGGTCAAGATACGTTGATCGTATGTATATATATATATAGATAAAGACGTTTACGTTATCACAGCAGAATAGTACAGGTATTAAAGTAAATTCGTGGTAAAGCTACCGGTCATTAGTAAAAAAACTAAAAAAATACAGGCTGGTATATTTTATAATATGACGCGATCACGTCCGATACATAATTTAACTTTAAACCTTTTCCAGTTTTAATGAATTACCCGCTCTCCACACGTTAACCCATAAACACGCCTACAGTCACCGTGATGGGGTATTAAATCACCCCGGTCACCTTATAAGCTTAATGAGACAAAAGCATTATTCATATAACGCGATTTTTTCACCGAAACAAAATAACTTACACTCATTGAGCATTATCAGAAGCTCTTATAGTCACAAAAGACTATAAATACAAAAATCTACAAACTTTTCTAACATTTCAGAATAACATTATGAACTTTGTTGTTCAAGAAATAAAGGTGACAGTGATCGCACTGTTAAGTTGGTAGTGACAAAAAGTAGGAGACATTACTCCATTGTTGATCGAACTAAATTATTGTTAACATTCGATCCGTTATGTTAATCGAATGAGATTTTAAATTTCGAGATTCGTATTTAAGGACGTCGTGTTGGTCGAACGTTTTTCTTGCGAATTTTTCTTAAATTAACTCTGAATATATCCTTTTTTGGAGCTTTAAAAAAGTTACAATTGCAATGGTAATCAAGTTATTTTATGAACTAGTTGGTGAATTTATTTTGGATCAAAATGAAATATGACCAGACTCGACTGAAACACATTTTTTTTGGGGTATTTGAGAATTATTTTTTTTGGGTGTGTTATAATTTTATATCATTTTAGTATACTTGTTTATTTAGTTACATTACACCCTGACACAGAATAAACCATCGTGCTCACCACACAAAGTTTCGTTCTGAACCCACGACCTCCAGCTTAGCAGTCAGGGTCACTAACCACTAGACCAACAGGCCAGTCAGTTATAAACAAAGATAAATACTTAATCAAAGTTATAGCATCCATAGAACGGATTCTATCAATACGCCTTAACTAATTATCCAATCCTCCACAATATGTCCTTATTTAAACTTCGAATTGCATTTTTTTAAACCAGAGGTGGCAAAGGCAGCACAGAAGTTACAAATAAGGCAAAGCGGCCAACCTGGAACTTAAATGGTCTATTAAAGCTAGAAAAGGCAATTATAGTCTATGGAACAATTAGTCTACTACCTACTACACTTCACAGGAAAGCCAGTTAAGGGGCAGCCGACAAAAACTTATTGGCTGATTGATGTGAATTTGCATGAAGTTTTGTAATGGAGGCGGCGAATCTATACTAATATTTTAAGCTAAAGAGTTTGGTTGTTTGTTTGAACGTGGTAGGAACGCCCCAGAAACTACTGTCCCGAATTGAGATAATATTTTTCTTTTGATTCTATCGAGAAAAGCTATAGGCTGTATAACATCACGCTACGACCAATAGGAGCAGAGCAGCAATGAGAAATGTTGCAAAAACGGGAAAAATTGACGCATACAAAGTTGCGTGTGTCAGCTAGTATCTAATATACCAGAGTTTGTAAGTTTGTGTGAAATATCGATTTAGACCATATTGTGAATGTCTTAATAAAGCTTTGATGATCTGTTACGGGTATAATGATGTCACATTTCTTGCTGAATCTTTACCTGATTGTAAGGCAGGGTTATGTTTTTTGCGCATATCTTGTATGTATGTATGTAATATTATTTATTAACTCATATCTCACAAACCACTGAACGTATTTATACAATTAAGACATCCTTAGATTCGTATTGACTGCTCAAGTATTTTTATATTGGTGCCGTTTGAAAATAACAAATATGGCTGTGAGATGTCAAAATAAAAAAGGTATGAAAAAAAAGTTGTTTCGAATCCTGCAATATGGGTATCAAATTAAAGGGCTCATCTTAAGAATTTCAAAAAGATATAAACCATTATGACTGTAATACTAAAAAAGTTAGCTAGCAACCATTCTTTTTTCAATTTTCAATACTTGACAATAGCTGTGATAAAAGTTAGTTGTTACATCGGTTACATCTTACAACCACTAAAGAGTATTGAATAAAAAAAAAAAAATGTGTGGCACTCGGGGACTGCCGCGGTAAAGCTATTGCATAGTATTTTTATCAACTTAAGCAATTAAAAAAAAAATATATATTTTTAAGTGTTTTTTTTTAATTATAAAAAAACAATGTTTGATTTTTTTTTTTCTTTAAAAAAATTGTTCTTTTTTTAAATTAAAAAAGCAATTAAAAAAAATTTTTTTTTTTTAGTTTGAAAAAAGTTTTTTTTTTAAATGAAAAAAAAAAAAACATTAAAAGTTCTGCTATTCATTGATAGATGGCAAAAGTAAAAAGTATCACCGCTGTGCCCGTCGGAGTGGGGAGCGTGAGGTTTTTTCGTTACGGAATTTCTGGATTCGGTCCCCGCGCTCAAGACCCGCGGTAGAAGCTATGCAATAGCTTAAAAAAAAACCCTTTTCGTTCTCTACTGTATTTTAACGAAAAATTAAGCTTAATTAAATCTAAAGATGATGTCATCGTTACCATTCTTAGAACCAGATCTCATTTCTCTGTGTTTTAGGTTATGGTAGAAATTTTCACAGTGAATAAACAATTTGGTGAAGAAATTCGCTACGCTGTCTCTCTCTTTCTTTTTACATTTGTATCAATGCTGTATTTTTCTACTTACCTTATAAATTTCGCAGTGTGCTGCGCAAGAGGTTGAGGTTCGGTTACCACTCGGTACATCTATGTCTGATCTATGTGTGATCTACAAATTATTGTTCTAAGTTATTTATATTCTATAAGTGCTAGTATGTATTTGTAAAGTCCCCTGAGACATAGGAATTGTTCTCGTATTATAAAAAAAAAGCTATAAATCTTTTTCGACGTGATAACGACTTTTAAATCGATGACGGGGTGCACACACGAAAAGTGTCAGGTAACAACGGTCACATTATTGATTGGTTGCTAAGCAGTCACGTTATTGGCTGGTTACTAAGCAACAACTAATGGCGATTGCAGCGACATGACATGCGATACAATCGGAACTAAAGTTATTGATTGGTTGCTAAGCAATGCGAATTGCGATATGTCATTAATGTTTTCTTATGACGTTATCACGTAAATTTATCGTCCGTAAACCGACTTTACAGACAATCATTTATTTCTTTTAAAACAAATACACAGACATCGCAAGAGTATAAGTCTATAGTCAAAGTAAAGAACTTACTTACATAGCAAAGGTTTTATGTTTTTCCTCTTGATTAGGTGCTATAATTATGGTATGCTTTTAGCTGTAGGACTATTAAACCTTAAGATGAATTAATTGATTCTTTACAACTTTGTATTATTATTGCCCTTTTGAGGATCATAATGCAGAAATCTTAGTAAGTTTCAATGATGCACTTGCTTAAGAAAAAAGGAAATACATTAAAAAAACTTTGTTAATTAATGGTTTTTAATTATTTTATAAGAAATAATTTAAAAAAAAATGTTGAAAACAAACAAAAAAATTACATTAATCTAATAGAGATATCACCAAAATCCATTCACCTTTTTTTTTTTTTTTTTTTTTTTTTTTTTTTTTTTTTATCGTGTGCAAAAATCCCCACGGATTCCACTCCTACGAGGGCACGCAGGAGGGGGTATGTCGGAGTCGAACCGACTAAAAATCACACGGTGTTCCGGCGCAGAGCCTATGGCCAAAGGTGAGGGTGTCCCTTGCGGATTTGGTGCCTCCACCATTAGCAGGCTTGGTCGTTGGTGGTTACAACGATAATTTTTTACGACATGTGGGTGGTTTCATTACCACTTCGTGACAGAAGGTGCGCGTGGAACATGTCGCAACACCTTCTCGGGCTTACTTCGTTAAGGACGACAAGTTGCCCTCCTTGTCGCCCCCAGGTCAGAGCCTATGGGGGCCGAAGATCATTTAGTGCTCTTCGACGCCCCGTTCGTGTACTACGGGATGGATGTGAGCTAGTTCTCTCCCGTTCTCTCTCCGCCTCCTCCTTGGCGCTCATAACCTGCTGGCAGAAGGTATCGACATATGTCCACTCCCTTTCATTGCGTGCCATCGACGTTACTACACTTTCTAGCGAGAGGCTTTGGACTCCGATGGCTACCGCAAGGTCGTGGCGTTGCTCGGCCCAAGCTGGACATTCCGTCAAGGTGTGCAGTGCCGTATCCTCGCTACAACTCCCACAGTGGTGACATTCGGAAGTTGGTTCCCGGCCTATACGGTGCAGGTACTTTCCAAAGCAACCATGCCCCGTGAGTACCTGCGTCAGCCGGTATGTAAGACAGCCATGTTTTCTGTTCAGCCAATCCTTCATAATGGGTCTTACTGCCGCTATTGTAGCATGCCCTGCGCTTGGGTGCTCAAGCCTTGTTGCCCAATCTGCCAGCAATGTATCGTAGAGCTGAGATAGTTGTACCTTAGTCTCTCGAAGCGTCGGTCGTATATCGCGTTCCAGTGCCTCCTTACGCCACTGATACAGTGACGCAAGACCTTTCGCTACCAAATCCCAAGGCGGTGTTCCAGCAAGAAGGCTTGCTGCCTCAAAGGAGATAGAACGGTATCCACGTATAACCCGGATGGCCAACGCTCTTTGCGGCCTTCGCAGAATGGCGATGTTGCGGGCCTTCAGGGTTAGTGCCCAGACTGGGGCTCCATAGAGAGCCATAGACCTCACGACCCCTATATACAGCATTCTGCATTGATTATTAGGCCCTCCTAGATTGGGCAGTAACCTCGATAGTGCCGTCGCTGCACTTATGAGCTTCGGGGCCAAACTGCGAAAGTGAGGTCCAAAATCCCATCTGCTATCGAGAACGAGGCCAAGATATTTCATCGTAGATTCGATGCCGATACGAGTGCCTCCCACCATTATGCTGGAGCCTGAGGGTGGCTTGTTTCGAGGGCCGTGAAAACATAGTGCCTCGGACTTGTTGAGAGCCACCTCAAGACCTAGTCGCCGAATCCTACCAATAACTTGTGCCACCCCGGCCGTGGCCAATAAACACGCTTGACGGTGTGTCTTTCCTCGAGCTGTAACTAGGGTATCGTCCGCATAACACGTAACTGTTGTACCATGTGGGAAATCGCCGCGCAGTACCCAGTCGTAACCGATGTTCCACAGGAGTGGTCCTAAAACCGATCCCTGTGGAACACCGCACGACATAATTCGCCGACAATATCCCTGCCTACTCGGGTAAATAACCGCCCTGTCCGTTAAATAAGCTTCGATAATACGACGGAGGTAGAGAGGCACATCATGATGTACCAGCGCCGCTCTGATGCAGTTCCAGGACAGGGTGTTAAAGGCATTAGCGATATCAAGAGACACTGCAAGAATGACCTCACCTTGTGATATCGCGTCTTGCGCCAAAGCCTTAACACGCATTATTGCGTCTACTGTGGATCGCCCCCTACGAAAACCAAACTGGTTATCTGTCAGGTTCGGGCCAGCTCCTGCCAAATGTTCAACTAGTCGGTTTGCAATAATGCGCTCAAAGAGCTTGCCCACTTCGTCGAGGAGCACAATGGGTCGGTAAGCAGACGGTGAGTCCGCTGGGCGTCCAGGCTTCTTGATGAGGACAAGTTTACCAGTCTTCCACTGTCGTGGAAACTGGCCTCTTTCACAGCATGCGCTGAAGAGTGCCCTCAGTCGGGGCCCGAGAACTTTAAGAGCAAGAACCCACGCGCAGCCTGGTATACCATCAGGTCCTGGTGCGGTATTTTTGGCCTGAAGCCGCTGCACTGCCCTTCCAAGTTCGCCATAAGTCACCTCGGGCACGTTGTTATTCGCTTCGTCAAGCGCAGAGGGCTGAGCCATCTGCGGTGCCATGAGATCCCCTCTTTGGGGAAATAGCGAGCTTACAACGTCTTCAAGCAGACCTGGTTGCAAAGTCTGAGTGATTGGAGGAGTCCACGAACGTAGTTTGCCCCGTACCATGAGATAAGGACGCCCCCATGGGTCGCGATTCAAAATCTGAAGCAGCTCTTCGCGGGCTTGGACTTTAGCTCGCTTTATCTCTGCTTGTAGGATCTTTTTGGCTCCTCTGTACCTCTCGTATAACTCTGCCTCTCTCACCGCTGCGTCCTCTGGACGGCGTTGTCGTCTTCGAAATCGGGCATACTGGCGCCGTGCTGCAACACATGCAAAACGCATTTGAGCGATTTCTTGAGACCACCAGTACACCTGGTTCCTCGCGGGTCTAGACCGGACTCTAGGCATTGCCGCATCGCAGATTTGCGTCAGGGCCTCGCGAAACCAGTTTGCCTCACTTTGAATATCTACAGGTCTATCCGGTGCTGTCGCCCAGGCCTGCACGATTGATGCCTCCAAAAAAAAAAAAATCCATTCACCTGCTTTCGTTATGAACCTTAGCTACAAGACAAGACATTACAAAATTAGTCCCTTCAAAAAATTTCGTTACCTATTTGAAAATTTCAAATAGACACTTTAATTTCTTTTAATAATTAGGAACCATTTTATTTTTATACACCTGGTACAACATCTTCACAAATACTAAAGCCGAGACACCAGCAAAGCTTTTTAGCTTTCCATTTAAATGCCCCTGTGGCGCAGTGGGAGTGTGTCCGACTGCTACGCAAGAGGTTGTGGGTTCGATTCCCACGATTCCCACACGGGACAACCACTTTGTATGATCCACAAATTGTTGTTCCGGGTCTGGGTGTACTTTGTATCCGTGACTTATATGTTTGTAAAGTCACCCGTGACACAGGGCTTGTACCCTACTGCGGGAGTCGTCTTTTATAAAAAAGATAAACTGTAATTACAAGTCTAGCTTCCCCTTAACGCTAGACACGAACAGCAAACTGAATTGTATTCCAGATAGCATCAGTTTCCCCCTAGATACCCTGAAGATTGACACGAAATGGGTCCAGTCGAGCACGCAGCCCCGTGATTGACACTATGTGTTAATGGCCGGATTGTTCGCCTGTTTAGTGTTGTGTTTAGCCTCTTTTGGGTGAAGCGTGAAGTATATTGTTGGAAGGGCTATTACTGTCGGTTAGTATTCAGATGGGTGACGTTTCAAAGCCTTGTTTTCACTTGTTTCTTTGACGTAATGATGAACTTTTGAAATGGTTACTCCCATCTCATTGATGGATTCTAGTAAGTACTAGTAATATCTATTATAATTCTGAAAATTTGTGAGGATCGATGGGTGGGTCGATGTTTGTTGGGCTTTCACCCAAAAACTACAGAATCGATTTGATGAAACTTTATTGTAACACTACCTGTCCCGCGCAATTTCGTCTGCGTATATTTTCCCCGTTTTTGAAACATTTCTTATTGCTGCTTGGCTCCTATTGGTTGTAGCGTGATGTTATATAGCATCAGGAACTACTGATACGAATTGAAAAAATCTTTTACTGTTGGATAGCTCATTTTTCGAGGAAGGCTATATGCTATATAACATCGCGCTACGATCAATAGGAGCGAAACAGCAATGAGAAATGTTGCAAAAACGGGAAAAACTTACGCTGACGAAGTTGCGTGGGAAAGCTTGTGTTTGAATATTAAGTATAGGAAAAAAAAGAAAATAGAGAAAAAAATTGTCTCCCTACAGTAGGACCGCGATTATTATACATTTTTAAATTATTTTCAAAAGGAAAGGAGACAATATGGGACCAGTCATTCAGTGACCTGTGTTTTATAATGATGGCTATATAATTATAATGATTGTATTGATGTGATCTTGAACCTTTACATCAGATAGATTATGCATCATTTATCGCATTATTATTGTAAAATTGGCCATCAGATTGAGTGGTTTGGCCTTAAAAATAATATTTCCGTCCAAAAATGAGCATTTAAATGTGCATCTACCGAATAAATATACGCAATAAATAATAAGAATAATGATTTATTTATTTTACAATTTAATATTAATTACATTACATTTAAAACTATGTTAATATCTACTCTATCTTAAACAAAAAGTATAACCATAGTATGTGACTGCACAAATCACCGATGCTTCTCGCTTCTAGCCGTAGTCTGTTTTCATAGCCTATGTATTTAAATAAATAAACTATATCCCTCTTATTCATAATAAACACATAAATTAGCAGACGTTTTAAGAGCTTTCAAACTATCAAGTTTCTATTGGATTTTGAAAATGGAATGAAATAAAACACTCCTAACAGCTCTTAACACGTCTGCTAATTTATTTGTTTATTATATATAATATCTATAATAATATCTTGGGGACAACTCACACAACGCAATCTGATCCCAAACTAAGCAGAGCTTGTACTATGGCAACCAGATAACTGATAAACATACTTATATATTTCTAAATACAGACATATTATAGATAAATAACACCCAGACACAGAATAAACCATCATGCTCATCACACAAAGTTTTATTCTGGGTGGGGATCGAACCCACGGCCTTTAGCGTAGCAGTCGAATACACTCCCACCGCGCCACAGAGGCAGTCATTTATTTATGAATAAGAAGATATTACTGTAAAGTGCCGTGTGGTGCCGGCTTAAGAATAGTACCACCCCATCTCTTCCCGTGGGTGTCGTCAAGGCGACTAAGGGATTTCACTCCGGAGGACAGGCAGCAGCGTCCTCTGCGTACTTAAAGCCTTACTGCGATCGCCAACCCGCTCGCCAAGCGTGGCGATTATGGCAATTACCCCCAGGATCTACATACCAGTAGGTTCTACTGGGGAGACCCGTGCCCAGCAGTGGGCCATCATATGGGTTGATACGAACTGTAAAGTTTTATTAAAGCCCGTTTAGTTGTTTTTGGGTATAAAGCAACAAACATCTACCTATCCAAACTTTCGGATTTATAATAAGTATATTACAAAATAGCTAAGCTCGCGACTTCATCTTACCCTATATTACCAAATAGCTTTGCTCTCGACTTCGTGAAATTGCAGTGCTGAAGAAGCTTAAGTTTCTCTTTCGTGGTTAAAGGGTTCCAGATGAAAAATAGCGTAGAGCAGTAGTCAGTTTCTGCTTGACATGTTAGCTGATGGGTATACCTTTTGGGCTCGCCTTAAGACGCATTTCACATTAAAGTATATATATTTTTTTATTGTGTTTTGTTTTGTAATTACTTAGTTGTATGATCTTAATTTCTATTTTGCAATTCTAATATACCGTTACCAAATAAATGAGTTTTCTACTTCTTCTTCTTTCTTCACGTGGAGCTGTCTGACAGTGAAAGTCTCGGCAATATCCATTTAGCCGTTTTGGAGATTTGCCGGAGACAGACCAACATTAAAATAGGCAAAAAAAAATAAAAAAATGTGTTTTTGTTATGAGTACCATGTATACTTTCATATGCAAACTGTTATTTTGACATTACAAACAGACTAAAATTTAAGTGTTTGTCTGTCAGGGCGCCTTAAGTATATATTTTATGATAGTTTTTTGAGTAAATACCGAAAGTATAAAATGAAACATTTATAATTATAAACACACATGAGCAACGCACTCATAGACCACGTTTTCGAAGGTGTTCCGAGCTTTGATCGTAAACGATGTATGAGTGCGTTGCTCGAACAGTATTTATTTTTTAAAATACAAAATATATAGTTATGATCATGTTATTTTAACTTCGATAATATAGCTATTATTTCTTGATTATAATATTCAAACTCACAATGGGCCGGGTTATAATGATGGATACAAAATTACTTTTTAAGTTACAAAGTACTTAGTGTCATGCAAATGATACAAGCAATTATATCATATGTATTAATTTTAGTAACTAAACTAAACCATTTTTACAGCAAAAAAGCAAAAGGGACACGAGAATAATAGCCAGTTATGATAATTATGCTATTGTATAAACATTATAATTATAAACCAATGTAAGTTTAATTATTATTAATACGTGTAAGGAAAAATTATACGTTCGATATTTTCGATAATGTATTTTTTTTTTTTTTTGTTTTTATGCAATCTGTTTCATAGTGAACATTTAGCATAGGGTAAGGAATATACTTTGGCTTGAAAGGCAAAAAGTCCAGTAACTTGCGCCCTTTATGTGTAGTTAGTCCCTACAGGTCTCTAGGAGACTTTCTTTTTAGTCTTTTAAATGTCCAAATATTATTCATCAAGTGAGTAGCCAGTTTGTTTGGATGTTTGTCCAATCTATTCCTGTGAGTTGTAATTGAGTGTTTGATCTCCTCTTGGACAGTTCTAATTTTAAGGTCGTGGTGTAGTTGTTGGTTTGTTATAAACCATGGAGCGCCTGTGATCAACCTCAGCATTTTGGACTGGAACCTCTGGAGTATTTCCAGCTGTGCTATTCACAAAACATACAGCCTCGACCACAGCGCTGTCACAGCGACGAAAAACTCATTAGGTATTCCCATAAGTTAAACTAGCGCTCAAGGCTGGACGGGAGGGCGCAGAACTACACAAAATTGAGCTTCTTGTCATTTTTCTATAGATTTTGGTATTCCGATCAAAATTACAGCGTCGAGTTAGCTTACAGCCTAGCTTACAGCCTCGATTTTAACTGTCAAAATCAAAAGCTACTATATTTAGCGCGGAAATATGCGGAAACTACAACTGTTGTAGGTACTGTGCCTACATAATAAGTACATAATTGGCCGCAGCACCGGCAGAGAATCAACTACCAACGTTTATCAGCTACACTATGAACATAACCTAAATTTCTAGGCTGTACGCCACGTCGAGTCGTCGACGAAACCACGTTGCTAACGACCTTCCAAGCAGCGCTGTCAAAATCGCTATTCACAAGTAGCCATGTGCTCGACGACGATCGTCCTCTCGTCGCTGTTTCGTAGACGAGCTAGGGATTGATACAATTTTTTTCACAACATAATCTATTAATCTCGATTATGAGTTTTAAAGGTTTTAAAAGTATATTTAAAGTTTACAATTACTTATTTCTAAGAAGAAAGTAAAATTGTAAACTTATTATCAACAAATTTATTAAAAAAAAACATTAAATTATTCATTTTGAAAGGCAAAACCTCTTTTACAGTAAAAGTAAATGGAGAAAAATAAAAAAAACCGAATGTCAATCTTTGACAATTAAAAAGTCATATAAATAGATAACACTGAAGGCCGAGTATTGTATTAAGATTTATCATATTTGTTTTATTCCTTGCGTTCATTTAAATAACAAATATTGTATGTATCGCGATCGTCAAGAAGTTCTCTCCAAAACGGTTTTGTCTCGCCGGCGGTAGCAGCTTGCAGAAGCCAATTTTATAGGCAAAACAAAGTTGGAAGCGAGTCTTTCTCAGCTTAAATACCTATCGCGACCTATTGAGAAGAAGCGGGCGTTTGGAAAATGAAAAAGCATGAATAGTGTTTTGAAGACGTATAGGGTAGTCACCCTACTTATCACAACAAACATGTGTAATAGTGGCTGTGTTAAGCGACACAAAAATAACTTTAGTTCATTCGTTTTAGCTGAAAGACGTCCACTGCTGAATAAAGGCCTCCCCCAAGGATTGTCACAACGACCGTACAAGTTGGAAAAACAACTTAATGAAATATGAATTAAAAATTATTTTAAAAATGCAATTGTGTTTATATATTCATAACATGGAATTCTGTATTTGAGCTGTAAATTCATTTGAATATATGATTATATCACCTTTTTAAGGTACAACTAGGATAGGTTACCTACCTACATAAAACAAAAATGAAATTGAAACCTATGTGACTAATATGTATGTAATCAGTAATCACGTTTCTAATCTATCTAGGTATATGAATAAAAATCAACGTTTGTCCTCTATGCATTGCACTATGATAAGCGTATTTGGCGAACGCCACAGAACTACCAACGTTCTCGAGGCGTTTCTCACTCCAAAATTAATAAGCGCATCAACAAAAATACTGTGACAATTATGAGATTACTCAAAGTTCTGGAGCACATTCATACGATGGAGATGGTTCCAAAAAAGAGAAGAAAGGATCAAATCATTAATGACACCAGCGTGCAATTAGACCTTGTAAATTAAGCATTTCAATTTGTACGGCGTACATACTTTACATATTGTATAAATAATATAATAATAATATCTTAATAATATCTTGGGACAACTCACACAAGGCTATCTGATCCCAAACTAAGCAGAGCTTGTAATATGGAAACCAGACAACTGATAAACATACTTATATATTTCTAAATACATACATATTATAGATAAATAA
This sequence comes from Herminia tarsipennalis, assembly GCA_945859575.2. Taxonomy (NCBI): domain Eukaryota; kingdom Metazoa; phylum Arthropoda; class Insecta; order Lepidoptera; family Erebidae; genus Herminia; species Herminia tarsipennalis. The sequence goes on from OX243850.2 coordinate 21,495,456, forward strand.
CACCCAGACACAGAATAAACCATCGTGCTCATCACACAAAGTTTTATCCTGGGTGGGGATCGAACCCACGACCTCTTGCGTAGCAGTCGGATACACTCCCACCGCGCCACAGAGGCAGTCAAGAAAAAGATAAAGGACAGTACTTTAAATATTGTATAAAGGAAATTTAACTGGAAGAATACTAAAACTACAATTTGATAATTCTTTTTGTATTTTGTAAATATAAAATTTACTAGATGACAAAGTTATTATTAATTAATGTCACACAACACTATTAGTTGGGGGTATCATTTGATTTTAAAAGACCCATGATACCACCAGGGGTATCGCCAGGGGTATCGCCAGGGGTATCGTGGGTCCGAAGGGAAAATATCAACTAATAAATTTCTATAAGTTAATACATTAAATTTCTACATAACTTTGACTCCAAAATGGTAGATTTTTTCTTTTTTAAAGAGCATAACGTTTATTTAATCTCCTCACAATAAAACAAAATTATTGATAAAATGCATTTCCTCGTAAAGTACCATTTTTCTTGATTTCCTACTTACTCAAGGATAGACAATTTAATAAAAAAAACGGGGCAAGAGTAAGCCCTTAGCCAAGGTTCCGCAGTCTTAAATAATTGCATCAAAAAAGAGAAGAAAAGCAGTTTTTCGGCTATAACTCAATGACAGTATATCCGATCATGTCCAAAATAAGTTTAAAGTATTTGTTAAGCGCTACTTTTGTGATTTTTTAAATATTTTTTGGTCACATGATTCAAAAGTTAAAGGGTCATATTTATCTCAGCTCAGACGTGTCGGATTTCCACTTCATCAAACAAAGAGATTGAAGGCATAGAGAGTGCAAGACCCAGATGTGCAGATACAGCTTGTACAGACACTTTTGTGTTTTTTGCGTAGGTAGTTGGCTAGTTGTATGCTGAGATTGGTCACCACAACCTAAATCTTTTAGGATACCATTATGTTACTTTTATAACCAGTGGTGATTGAAATAAAACAAATCATTATGTGACACGCAAAACAAATAATTATTTTGCTAGTTAGGTACTCCTGTTAATACTGCCTCTGTGGCGCGGTGGCAATAAGTCCAACTGCAAGAGGTCGTCGGGTTTGATTCCCACGACCTCTTGACCCTTTCCGAGTCTGGGTGTACTTTTTGTCCGTGACTTGTATGTTTGTAAAGTCCCCCGCGACACAGGGCTTGTCTACTGCTCGTAGTCGTCTTATTAACAAAAAAAATAAAAAAATATATTATCCCAAATTTATAATGATGAATAACAAATACATTTCATTAGTTTTTCGGCTTCGCTATTGCCATTATGTACTTATAATTTAGGCACAATATCTTCAGTAATTGTAATTTCCTTATACTGACAGCGGGTCCGCGCTAAATATATAGCTTTTGATTTTGACAGTCAAAATCGAGGCTGTAGGCTAGGCTGTAAGCTAGCTCGACGCTGTATTTTTTTTCAGAATACACAAATCTGTCAAAAATGACAACAAGCTCGACGTTGAGTAGTTCTGCGTCCTCCCGTCCAGCCTTGAGCCTCCTTGAGCGCTAGTTTGACAGCGGAACACATACTCGTAATTGTTTTTTGTCACCGTGGCAACGCCGCATAGTGGGTCAGTCCGATGAAAATTTTGGAAAGGTTTTAGACATCTATTCTTATATTATAAAACTAAAGAGTTTGTTTGTTTATTTGTTCGTTTGAATTTTTCAATTCGTACCAGTAGTTCTTAAGATTATCGTATCTCAGGAACTATGGATTCGAATTGAAAAAATATTTTATCGTTTGATATACCATTTATCGAGAAGGGCTATAGGCTATATAACATCACGCTACGACTACGTGCTGCTGTGGAGCAGCAATAAAAAAGGTTGCACAAACAGGGAAAATTTAGTTAGTAGTTTATTAACGGAACTAATGGGATCCGATTTCCCATAAGTTCAGTTAATGGAACTATTGGTTAAAATCCCACTAGTTCCGCCGTGGAACTTCTTCCACGCAACTACTGGAAATAAATCCCCTTTTCAAATTGCCAATGTTTTACAATGTTTCTTTGTTTATATACTATATAATAATGTCACCGTATAACCAAAAAATATGAAATAAATTACAAAGATAGCGCTAGCGATAAATACTTTGAACTAAAATTATTTTGCATAACATCGGATATGGTTCATTACGGTATATCCGATGTTATGCAAAATAATTTTGAGTATAATAACTTGAAGTCTTACTGCGATCGCCAACCCGCTCGCCAAGCGTGGCGATTATGGCAATTACCCCCAGGATCTACATACTACTAGGTTCTACTGGGGAGACCCGTGCCCAGCAGTGGGCCATCATATGGGTTGATATGTATGTATGTATAATAACATTGAGTTATTGACAAAAAACTGCCGTTTCTCAACAAAAGGGTGTAACTGCCATGAACATACACTCTTCTGCTGATGCAATTGTTCAAGGCTGTGGAACCCTACACTTAGCACGGTCCGACATGCTCTTGCATGATTTTTATTTATATAGATAGATTAGCGGCCCGCTCCGGCTTCGCACGAGCTTTTCTCCACTAAACATTATCCACATAAACGCAGTTTTCATAAGGATAAAAAAAATAGTCTATGTTACTTCGCGATAATGCAGCTTTGTAAAGGAATTTTTGAAATCGGTCCATTAGCTTTTGAGTTTTTTCATTATATACAAAATAATCTTTCCTCTTTAAAATATTACTATAGACTGTTATTTTCCTCCGATAAACGCGTGCGATCACTGCTAATTATAAAGTGCTTTATGCGCTATAGGCACGCGCCTCCGGCCCCCCGGACGGTGCCGCCGCAACCGCTATGTCCCTGCATCTTGAATCTGTAATATCTTCGAAAATATTTAAATTACCTGTAAAGAGCCATATTGATCTACATATATTAAATTCACAATGTATGTAAGGTACTCAATTGGATAAGGATTAATGCTGTCTTGTCTAAAGTCATTACCTATTTCTCGTAAAAAGAAAAGTAAAAAAATGTTATTGTGGGTTATCCTTAAGAAATAGACATATACCATCGCGGACTTTTTTGGAGAGCTTTCTAAGGTGTTCTATAGTACATTATTTTGATCTATCTTGTAGGGTTTATCTAGGGTTTGCAATGTAAACCCGAAAAGTGTTTATGTTTATATATTTTATGTGTATGTTTAGAAACCTCTAAAATCATCAGTGTTTCTTTATGCATGTTTTATACATATAAATCTCCCTCTTTTCCTCTATCTATTAAAAGACATTGCATCAAAATCCGTTCCGTAGTTTCAAAGATATAAGCATACATAGGGACAGACAGCGAGAAGCGATTTTGATTTATACTATGCACTGATAGTGAAGTGATAGTGATGTAATGATTAGGAACAAGGTGACTAGGTATATGTAAACACACATAATTAGTTGATTTAATGTTTTGCTTTTATGTATCCTACTTGTTGTATATGAATATTGCTACTATTATTTTTTCTTTCCTCCGATCGTTTTATTTGGTAATGGCTCGCACATTCTGTACATCGGCATCAGCTATCACTTATTTCCATAAATATATATTCCACTTTACCTAAATGCGGAGCTGTGAAAATAACGATATGTAAGTATGCCGCAATTTTCACAACACATTGCTACTACGTTGTAGGTACCCTAAAAAATCATATATTCAAACCCTGACCCAGTTCAAATAAAGATTTTCATTTATACATAAATATGTCCATGTCATGGAAATATAAACACAATTGCATATAAAATATTAATTTTAATTCATATTTAATTAAGTTGTTTTATCTTGTCCGGTCGTTGTGGCGATCCTATATTCAGCAGTCTTTCGCTTAACACAGTCACTATTACACTTGTTTGTTGTGATAAGCAGTTCCTGTTCTCAACAGCTTGCAATAGGTATTTGAGCTCATCCCTATAAAATTGTCTTCTGTGATTTGTAGTGCAGATTAGACAGAACCTTTCTGAAGAGAACTTCTTGACGATCGCGATACATACAATATTTGTTATTGAAATAAACGCAAGGAATGAAACAAATATGATAAATCTTATTAAAATACTCGCCCTCCAGTGTTATCTATAACATTATTTAATTTTATTGTCAAATAGTGACATTCAGTTTTTTCTTTTCACTAGTTAATACGAGTAAAGAGGAATTAGCCTTTGAAAATAAATATTTAAATGTTTTTTTTATTAAATTTATTGATAATAAGTTTACAACTTTACTTTATATTTAGAAATAAGTAATTGTAGACTTTAAATATATTTTTAAAACCTTTAAAACTTATAATCGAGATTAATAGATTATGTTGTGAAAAAAAATGTGTCAATCCCTAACTCGTCTACGAAACAGCGACGGAAGGGCGATCGTCGTCGAGCACATGGCTACTTGGGAATTCGATTTTTGACAGCGCTGAGAGGAACGTCGTTACCAAAGCCGTGTCGTCGACGACTCGACGTGGCGTACAGCCTAGAAATTTTGTTTTTTGGGAATAGCACTAGGGTTTGAGTTGGAGGCTGTACCCCAGAGTTGTATTCCGTAAGTCCAGATTGGCCTCAAGATACACCCATACAACAGCAGTTTGTTTTCTAGCGACAACTGTGATTTTTTCCCGAGCATCCAATACATCTTTCTCAATTGGATCCCCAGTGCTTTACGTTTTGTGAAGATATGTTTTCTCCAGGTGAGACAACGATCTAAATAAAGTCCAAGATATCTAGCTTCATTTGCTTGGGGTATTTGTACTCTGTTGAGCGTCACAGGAGGACACGTGTCTTGTCGGGTCGTGAATGTCACCTGCACTGACTTAGCCTCGTTTGCTTTTATCCGCCAGGTAGTTAACCATTCCGTAATGTTGTCCAAAGAGCGCTGCAGCATGTTACTTGCTTGTGCCGGTTCATCATGGGCAGTTAAGGCTGCTGTGTCATCAGCAAAGGTGCCAATCACAACACCATCTGTGGTGGGCAAGTCTGAAGTAAAAACCAGATATAGGATTGGACCAAGCACGCTTCCTTGTGGTACTCCTGCGTGAGCCCTGTGTAGTTTAGTTATTTCTTCCCCTTGTTTAACATAAAAAAGTCTGTCAGCAAGATATGACTTTAGGAAAATGTAATAGTTTGTTGGCAGTTGTTTTTTTATTTTGAACAATAAACCTTTGTGCCAAACTCTGTCAAAGGCCTGGGATACGTCTAGAAATGCAGCGCAGCAATATTTCTTGTTTTCAAAAGCCTTATGGATCTCCTCTACCAATCTATGCACTTGTTCTATTGTGCCATGATTTTTTCTAAAACCAAATTGATGGTCAGGTATGATTTTATTTTCTGCTATAACTAAGTTTAGTCGCTTAAGAAATAGTATTTCCATAACTTTTGACAATATAGGTAGTACACTGATCGGTCTGTAGGAAGATGCATCTTCAGGGGCTTTACCAGGTTTAAGGATCATTTTACATACATACATATCAACCCATAAGATGGCCCACTGCTGGGCACGGGTCTCTCCAGTAGAACCTACTAGTATGTAGATCCTGGGGGTAATTGCCATAATCGCCACGCTTGGCGAGCGGGTTGGCGATCGCAGTAAGGCTTTAAGTACGCAGAAGACGCTGCTGCCCGTCCTCCGGGGTGAAATCCCTTAGTCGCCTTGACGACACCCACGGGTAGAGATGGGGTGGTACTATTCTTAAGCCGGCACCACACGGCATCGGATCATTTTAATTTGAGCTATTTTCCATTGCGGTGGAAAGATTCCTCTGATCAGTATACAGTTAAACAGGTTCGTTAAAAAACGTATTGCTATTTTAGGTATTTCACGGAGTATTTTTGCAGTAATCAAATTGTATCCTGGGGCTTTATTTTGTTTTAGATTTCTAATTGTTTCTATGACTTCACATATCTTAATCTTTTTAATTGGCAGGTCGAGTTGATAAGGTTCACTAAGAAATTTAGTAATTTCTCCACTGTTGTTTGTTGTTTTCAATGTGTTCAGGGTAGAGTTTGGTACAAAGACGTCAGCTAGATGAAAGGCAAAGGTTTCACCTTTCTCTGCGTCACTTTTTGCCCAGGATCCGTCCTTTCTGCGTATCGGTGGGTTGGTGGCAATGGGTCTTTTGAGTCTTTGTGTTGCTTTCCAAAGGGAATAGTCACTAGCCGCCGCCGTAGCGTCCAGATTACGTAGATGATCTTGTACATTTTCATTTCTTTCTGCAAGCATTACTTTTTTAAGTTTAGCTGTTAGATAGTTCCCCTTTATGACACTGAAGTCTATTAAGTCTGGGACTTTTTTCGGGTCAGTAGGCCAGTAGGTTGGTTCCCCGTTCGATATTGTTTCTAGGTGTAAATCGTTCACAGCGGCCTGTAATTGTCGCCCTTTGGGAGTTGTTAAACGAGAGCCCCATTGAGTGTTTTTGGAATTATAATCTCCACCTGCTATAAACCTTGGTCCTAGGGTTTTGAAGAAATTAATGTAGTTTTCTTTTTTGATTACATGTTTTGGGGGCGAATAAAGTGCAGTGACAGTCAAGTGGCCACGCCAATCCTCAACAATTACACTTGTGGCTTGTATCTCAGGAGTTTAAATGGTTCGGCCTCATGATGTTCGATAGTATTCTTGATGAGAATTGCGGATCCTCCGTGGGCTTTACCATCAGGATGCATAGTTTGATAGAAGTTGTAATTGTAGATTCTGAGATAATTTTTATTTGTAAAATGTGTTTCAGATACTAGTAAGATATCAATTTTGTTTATTTTTAAAAATGTCTCTACTTCAAGGACATGGTGTGAGAGCCCATTGGCATTCTAAAGGGCTATTTTTAATGAACAGAATTTGTCAGTTTAGTCATGATTTCCATTAGGAGATTTGTCATTACGGTTAATTGTTGCATTAGTTGTGTCATAGTATTTAAGATTTTTTTCATTTCATTGCTATTAGATTGGACTTCTGTTCATTCATTTGGGCTCGGCTTACTAGCAGGTGGGTGCAAGTGTTCATCGTGTATCAATGCTTGCTTGTATGATGGTTGGTTTCGCTGCCTAGTAGCGGTTTCTACGTGGTCTGGTTGATGTTCGAGGCGCGTTTTCTGTCGGTGTTTTGCTGGTTGAGTGGGATATTTGATTTTCTGAAGTTCTTTATATACTGCGCAGCCTTTATAGTTTGCTGGATGGTTGCCTTCACAGAGTACACATTTTACTGAGTCCGATCTTTCTTTACGTTCGCACTTTGATGATGTATGGTCTCCGGCACATTTTATACACCTGGGCTTCCTAAAACAGTATTTTCTTGTGTGCCCATATTGTTGACAATTGCTACATTGTGGAATATCTCGTTTAGGTCTTGGTGGCTCAAAAACAACTCTGCAGTGCAAAAGACTTTTGATGTCATAGATATGTTTATTGTTATTATTGGATTCTATCTCTATGAAGTGTATCGGCAATGGTATTTTAGTGCTTCTTTGTTTGACGTTCCAAATGTTAGCGACTTTATGTCCTTTCATTTCTAGTTCAGCTTTTATTTCTTCCATATCAGTGGAGTGATGGAGATTTTTGAGTACGACTTTGAAACAGCGGTCTTGTTTGGGTTTGTAAGTATAAAACTCTGTATTTTTCTCTTGTAGGTTTTTAACTATTTTTGTATATAATTCTGTCGATAATGTATGCTTCATATTTTACGATTTTATTCTAACTACATCTAATAATTACATTAACCCTCGCCATGACTAGTAGGGTCTTACAGACCCTAGCTGGCCGTTACACGTTGCTAGATGCTCGCCACTCGATACCTTAGTCAAGGCATTTAGGTTAAATGCATGACTCCAGCGTGCCCAGGTCTCACAGACATATGAGTAACTTTTTTGCCAATATTATTTAGGTATTTTGGTAAAATTGTATCTTATTTTGGTAAAATTGTATCTTCATATACTTAGGTAATGCTTTAATAAAATTATACTAGAGCCCTGAAAAGTAGATAAAACGCTGTTGGTACTCCTGTTTTCTTCAAAAACGTACCTATATTTTGTTTGTTGAACGCGAAAATTAATTTATTTTTGACACAGGTAAGAGTTACTTTTATTTGAAGCATGATATTTACCGATTTTAAATGTGCTAATTTGAAAATAACTCAAAAAATCATAATTAAACGTATAAAACTTATTATTTTATAAATAACTACTAGGGTATAATAATACCTTACACTTTCTTATAACTTTATTTTAGGCTTTATATGTTATATCAGTTTACGAATAACCGCAGTAAAAACATATTAAACAAAAAAATTCATTCACTATTATGAGATTTCATTATTCGGGTCTCTCAGACCCTATTTGGCATAGGGCGTAACTTTTGCTAGGCATGGCAAGGGTTGAAACTAAACAAAATATACAATTTTCTTACAGATTAAAAGCTATTAGAGTATAGGTTTTTTTTTATTTTTATGTTATGATTTCAGGCAATAGTTTTAAATGATTACATTTATTATTTGCCAGTTTTCAACTTCTGTTTGAACGACATCACTACATACAAATGCATCACGATCTCTTTGGTCGATGTGAGGCGGATGTAGAAGTCAGCGCTTCCTTTTTCAAACGGGAAAACATTTGGAAAGTTACTTGTAGGGATCGTCATGTTCATTACGTAGTGGCGGCCCTGTACAACATAATAATTTTATTTAATACTAGATTTTGTAGATTATGTGCTATTTTGTTGTATATACCTACTTATATAACCTATATCCACAAATACATGCACATGCACACGCACGTATACACACGCACGCACACACAAACACACACACATACACACATTCATACACAAATTTTCGTGATTATTATCATAATTATTTTTCCCTTCTATTGTATTTACTACTATTAAATTAAGCTATGAACATCACTATTTCAAAATTTACTATCATAAACAATAACCATATATCTAGAAATAACATAATAAATTATTATTATTAATATTATACAGGAAGACTTTGAAATCAGTCAACAAATTGATATCATTATTATCCAACTTTTTAATAATATAATTTACAACAGTCCTTTAACCTTACCCTCATATCAAGTTTATAATGTCGACATGTATACTGTATTTAATTGATTCTCACTTTGTATTGATTTCTTAAATTATAAAATAATATAATATGCTCAAAGCTGTTTATGGTGATTCTTTGTATTACTATTATTGTTACATCATTTGTATCCATATTACGCAAATAAATGGAATTGAATTGAATTGAATAAACATTCAAACATAGTAAAATTGACAATTTGAAAAGAGTGTTCGCGAGTTTTTATTGCCAGGTTCTTTTCTCCGGCTTTATCTATTGTTTGCGAATTTGGCATTCATGTAGAATCCGAATATATCACAAGTGTTGTTTAGCATCCATCCATCCCATCATGTTAAGTTACTACACGCAGATTTACCTCTTAAAGTTTGTCGACTGAATAAAAAATCAGCCTATATGTAGTACTGTTGTAAAGTTTTATCAAAATTCCTTTCACAGTTTTAACTTTTGGATTTATACTTAAATAGCTGACTCGCGCAACTTTGTTTGCGTCAATTTTCCCCGTTTTCGTAACACATTTTTTATTGATACCAACTTTTCACTATGGGTTGTAATGTAATATACAACATGTATATTTAATCCCTAAAGAATCCGTTGATGTGTTGTAAGGTATTATGTTCACATTCACATCATTTAAAGACTAACAAAAAAACCTAACTTTTTTTTCCCAAAAGTCATTATGGGAAAATATGTAGAGGCGGAAAAGAACGTTTTAATGGTAAAAAAGGTCAATATACAATGTTGAAAAAATTTTCAACATTGTTTGTATATCTTCAATCATCTTTACCATTTCGATGAAATTATTGGGTACTAAAATCGGGAATTTTAATATTCAATAAAAACACTATTTTGACGGATATATATTTTTTCTATTTTTTTCTTTAGTATTGCAATCTACAAGCCCCTTTCGGGTCAGACAGGGATTAATTCATATCACATATTCAAAAGTATGGTGAGCAATATAAATTTACAAATTTTACATTACATCCCATAGCAAAAAGTCAGCTTTATTGTTAACATACACTAGTGTATCTTATGATAACATAATATAATAATAATATTTTGGACAACTCACAAAATGCTATCTTATCCCAAACTAAGCAGAGCTTGTGCTATGGAAACCAGACAACTAATAAACATACTTATATATTTCTTAATACATACATATTATAGATAAATAACAAATAACACACCCAGACACAGAATTAACCATCATGCTCATCACACAAAGTTTTATCCTGGGTGGGGATCGAACCCACGACCTCTTGCGTAGCAGTCAGATACACTCCTACCGCACCACAGAAGGCAGTCTGTTTATATACAAAATCGAAATCAATTCGAGATCTGTAACAGCTGTAAGATACAACATAAACTTGTATGTACGAGTATATGATTGATAGCTGAAAAGTAATGTTTTAATCTTTTATATTAAAATAAATTATTTACTTACAGTAGGCACCGGGCAGTCTAAGCCTGCGTTCTTGAGCATACCTCCTATATAAGGCTCATGATTGAGCAAATCACAAAACTTGTAGTGGAACTCGATGAATGAACGTCTATACTCATTGTGAAGATACTCATTCAAAATTATATCCACCTACAAATTCGATATGTTTATTATATACTTGTATTTGCCCCGGCTTCTTTCTCGTAGTGATATAAAGGCCAACAATACCTTTGCACCAAACCATATCAAAATCCATATAAATGTAAGAAGGCTAAATTGGCTAATGTGGATTTTTTAAAACTTCCACAGTACAAACCCTGTGTCGCGGGGGACATTACAAACATACAAGTCACGGACACAAATTATACCCAGACTCGGAACAACAATTTGTGGGCCACGCAAAGTGGTATCCCGTGTGGGAATCGAACCCACGACCTCTTGCGTAGCAGTTGGATAGACTTCCACCGCGCCACCGAGGCAGTCAAAACATGCAAACACATTCGTCATATCTCGTAGATCATTATTAATCTTGGAACAACTCACACAACGTCCCCAAATTAGGCAGAGCCTGTACTGTGGCAACCAGACAATTGAAAAACATACTTATATATTTCTATATAAGTATGTTTTATTATTATATTAAACCCTACCTCTAGCTTAGCACTCACTTATATAGAAATATATAAGTATGTTTTATTATTATATTAAACCCTACCTCTAGCTTAGCAGTCAGGGTCACTAACCACTAGACCAACAGCCTAGTCAAATATGTTTTATTATGTTTAGATTTGCATGAAAAAAAATTTAAACATAGGATGTCCTGGGAGGTGCTCCATTGGCCGGTACTACCACAGTGTCAGTTATTCTCGTGAAATAGTGATGTTAACACACCACTTTTTCGGTTGAACGGCACTATTATAGCAAGTGAAATTACTAGGCAAATGAGAATTACATACTATTGTCTCAAATGAGGAGCGCAATACGGTGACAATCAGATCTTTGCGAAGCAAGGATTTGGGTGTTATTAATACTGTTAAAGGCTAGTGTGTTGCTTGCCTTTACACTCACGACCTGTTCGTCTCTCTATTTAATGGTATAAAAAATACTCAATAAAAAACTTATTAAATAAACCCATTTCGAGCCGTTTTCAGACCTCAAGAGACTGATTTTGATAAAATTTTATAACCACTTTGTTGTTCCGAATCTGGGTGTGCTTTGTGTTCGTTATTAAAGTTAAGATAAGGCTTGTGGCATAGTGTGGGAGTGTTTACAAAACAACACCTTACTGTCATGTTGTTGCCCCAGATATGTTTTGTAGTACCACTCCAATTCATGAAATATGGTGACTCCCTACTGTATCGTCTTACGTTAAATACGCAATTGGAAAGATATTTTTCATTTGCGATTGTTATGTTTCCTCGTTCTGGTATTACTGTCAGGGTCTGTAAAAGATAAACAATTTTGTTGAAGATTGTTATTATCTTAATCAGTATTACAGTTTGAGTGTACTCAGCATATGACATACTCCGAGTAGGTACTCTGAATCTGAAACTGAAATATTGTTTATTTAAATAAAAAAACTAGCAATGTGGGATTGTAGTCCCACATTACTAGCAATCTTGTTAACCCCTCCAGCTAAGCTCAAAGGACGTGTGTTAGGAGTGGGTTTACGTCGGTAGTATAACGGGTAGGATTTGAAGCCGCGACTTCATGATTGCGAGACCGATGCCTTAGCCATTAGGCTACCGCTTAATGGCTAAGGCATCGGTCTATCATTATAATTCATCTCGGTGCAAAATTTTAAACAGATCTCTTTGCTCTAGTTTAGTTTGTTCACCATGTAATACAGGACGGAGTCGTAGCAAAATAATATTAAGAAATATATCTAGGTGTAATAAATGAAAAAAAAAAATTACTTCTATGCATTTTAAAAAAGCACAACTTAATATAACAGTAAACAACATCTTCTAAATAAATGTTTTCTCTACTTTGTTTGTTTATGGCAAAATTTAAAATGAATTTATATCACAATATATTTGGTTCAGGATGTACCTGACTATTACTTTACATTAATGAGATTTGACCAGCAGTGTAGAACGGTATTTTAAAAATCGTTGGGCAATTATTTAGGCAATGTAATTTGCATCATTGTTGGAAATATCAGACATATTGTTATTTGATATCATCAACAACAGAATGAAGAAAAATCAATTAGAAATACTTTGTGAAGACGGCGTTACAAAGTATGAGATTATATTTATATTATTTATACAAATTGTTCATTGATAATAGGTGTAATAAACAAAAAAAAGTGTAATAAACCAAAACGTGCCGTGTGGTGCCGGCTTAAGAATAGTACCACCCCATCTCTTCCCGTGGGTGTCGTCAAGGCGACTAAGGGATTTCACACCGGAGGACGGGCAGCAGCGTCCTCAGAGTACTTAAAGCCTTACTGCGATCACCAACCCGCTCGCCAAGCGTGGTGATTATGGCAATTACCCCCAAGATCTACATACTAGTAGGTTCTACTGGGGAGACCCGTGCCCAGCAGTGGGCCATCATATGGGTTGATATGTTCATTGATCTCCTAATTGATGTCGGGTACGGCGGCTGATCTCATTACATAATATCCAAGAGGAGATATTACAGTACACGCGTTTATGTCCAAACACAAGTCCGATGGGACGGAAATCTGACAAGGCCGTCCCCCGTCGGTCCTGCGGCCAATCGAGAGATCGGGCGCAGGACCGATAGCTTAACGTGCTCTACAAGGCATAGAGCTGTATAAGAATGTTCGAAAACGGTCACCCATCTATGGACTGTCAGTGGTGACGTTGCCTAACCTCGCAGAAATCTTGATTTGCTCGATCGCCACTGAGGCAGGGACCCATAATGATGGGTCCCTGCCTCAGTGGCGATCCTTTGAATTGATTCCTACGAAATCACAATATAAGCAATGGCTTATATTGTGATTTCGTAGGAAGGTTAAATCTAATCGAAAATTAGAAAATAATCAAATATTAAACTAGAATCTTGATGAATAGCTGTAATTCGTTCCATTTCATGCAATAACAAATGTGTGTGTGCACTAATGTTTAACTAACCTTTCTAATACTAGGCTGTGGAACTGTGGCTCTGTTCTGTGGAATCTACTGTTACTATATACTATTTGCTAAGCTTAATCAGCCATCAGATCTATATTTTAATAATAATAATAATATATTGGGACAACTCATACAACGCTATCTGATTCCAAACTAAGCAGAGCTTGTACTATGGAAACCAGGCAACTGATAAACATACTTTTATGTATATTTCTAAATACATACATATCTATACTAATATTATAAAGCGGAAGAGTTTGTTTGTTTGTTTAAACGCGCTAATCTCAGGAACTACTGGTCCGATTTGAAAAAATCTTTTTTTGTTGGATAGCCCATTTATTGAGGAAGGCTATAGGCTATATAACATTGCGCTACGACTAATAGGAGTGGAGCATCGACGAGAAATGTTGCAAAAACGGGGAAAATTTACTCATACGAAGTTGCGCGGGACAGCTAATTATAGATAAATAACACCCAGACACAGAATAAACCATCGTGCTCATCACACACAGTTTTATCCTGGGTGGGGATCGAACCCACGACCTCTTGCGTAGCAGTCGGATACACTCCCATCGCGGAACAGCAGTCAAATAAAAAAATAGCCTATTAATGACTTTGTCTGTTATATCGACCGGTAATCTACAATACTAAACAAGTATCATATTAATATTCTGTTACATTAAAAGTGACAAAAAATTAAACTCTGAAAATAAAGTGAGTCAACAATCGTGTCATCTTTATTCACAACCTTTATTTTTATAAAGGCGTGTGTACACATTTTACTCAGTTATAAATATAAAGTTTATTTAGTGTTAAGTAAAGAAGCCACTTTACTTAACACTAAATAACAATTCGCCCTGTATATACGTAGTGTGGTTCACGGTTTCAAATCTCGTGTAGTCCGATACTAAACGAATAACAAAGTTAAGGGGACACGGGTATAATCACATTGCTTTGTTGACCAATTTAGATTTTTATATTGGATCACAGGTATATGTAACTGTTTTAGATATAAAGGTTTTGATTATGGTATAAATGTTGATAAACTTTCGCGATTTGTACACATTATAAAATTATAAATACTATGGGTCTTAATCGCGTGAATAATTTAAGGTAAAATACCTGTTTATTGCCCGAAGTTTCAACCGTATTGCAACGCCCGTGGTCGAGGATCGGGTGGACCTTAAATTATTCATGCGATTAAGACCCGTAGTATATATAATTTTAATATTGATTATGGTAGTTATTTACCCTTAATATTTTTATGTTTTTCAAGCATTAGGGTCCTTACTCACATTATTTTTTTTCGTTTCCGCGTCAAGCCCGAGCGAACTGTCAAAATCTTGTCATAATGGTAAATACAGAGTTGCGCTTAGAAATGCATCAACACGCATGCGCGGTAGACATATTTGAGCGCACCGCGCATGCGCCTTCCCGCCAAAACGAAAAAAAAAAGTGAATAAAAACCCAGGTCTACAACCCAAACACCTTGACCGATTTAATCAAGGGGTGTAGTTGGTTTTATCTTGGGGGTACCACAATAGTATCAGTTATTTATCCCTGAAATGGTAATGTTAACGCATCACTGTATTTCACTTGAAAGATACCACATCAAGTGTAATTAAATTTATATGTAAATCAAATAAGGTTTACGAACTAATGTCTTAAATGAAGCGTGGTGCGATGACAATCAGATCTGTGCCAAACAAGGATTTGTATGGCACTGATACTGTTATGAATTCGGCTTTTTGTTTAAAGATAATTTTGCTTGTGGCTACAACATATATATCAATCTAACTTCAGCGCAATATAAACACTTAACATAGGAGTGATCGCAGCTGTAATCACAGCTATTAACTATCTTTATCTGTTTTTAAACTATTTAAGAGAAATAAATTAAAACTAAAAGTATCGTATGTTCTCACCTTTTGACAATGTCAACTGAACAAACCGTGAGAATACACAAAACGTGAATCTGGTGAATTCCCAGATATAATCTATTCTTTGCTTAAAACGTTTATGAAGTACGGTGCGGTACACTGTGGCTCTACTGCCGATTTATTCATAAAATGGCGAGATATCGAGATCTCGAGTGGTCACGATCGATTGTTAAAATCGCTGGTATTGAATATGTATCTAGTGGTTTGCTATTGTCACGTTCTGGTGTTCTGAAGTGACATTGTACAGTGTATAGATGTCTGTATTTGGATGTTCGTCGTTAGTATTTTTGAGTTAGTAGGATATTCATTATTTAGGTAATTTGATTCCGCCAATTCCTCTATTCTGACAAACAATCTGTTTGTCAGATTAGAGGAATTGGCGGTATCAAATCCTACACCAACTACAACCAACGACCTATCACAGAGGACGGCCTGATATCATGACCAATAACTTTAACGAAAACTATAACTTTACTTTTCATATAAATTGAAATGTAAAATGAAGATCATAAAATTGTTTGCACTAAATGTAAATAAAATTAATTACTTTTAATTCTGAATAAGAAAACTGGAAAATTCGTTGTGGCATAGAGCAGACAAAAGGAGAAAGACCTTGTAGAGAAATACTTCTGATTTTGAACTCTTAAATCATATTGAAGAGCCAACCAAATCTAAAATGTAATTTGGAGAACTGTTAAGTTTTTTTTACAGATAAAGAACAAAAACAATATAGGTAAAGGTTTGTTGTTTACAAGACCTTTGAGAGAGATAGTTTAAATTTTAAAAATGTACATCAATGTTCAAACGACCTCTCACCAACAAGCTAAACTATCTCTTCTACGGTCATTAACAAAATTAGCCTGCACATAGACCTACTACTAATCTCTCATCACTTCTCGCATAAATCTGTTAGTGGACGCATTTGCGTGCGTGCAGCAATGTCTGTATGCACCCTTAACTCACAAACGTAACGAGCAGGCTATCAGTCTAAATCTACTGGCTCTAAACACACAATGCATAATTGTCCATTAAGGTGTTTTGGAGTTGGGAAGAGTAGTATGATCAGTGAATGCGGTAACTGGCTTCTTCTCTCGTATCTCTAATCTTCTTCATCGTTTTCTCAATGGTCGTGCGGACCCTGGAATGCTTTTACAGCATCATGGATGAGCTACTTTTATGCCACTCGACCTTTAGTATGACTTAGGGTAGTGATGATAGTGTGTCCAGATTTAGCCTGAGTATAATAAAAAATCCGGTATTGGTAAAAAAGCAACTTCATTTAGTAAAAAGTAAACCAGTATTAAGAGAGTTTTCAACACGTACGTAAATATAGTCCGACTTCAGAACTAATTGCGGATCGCAAAATCGACTCGGAAATCTAAATAATAATAATAATATTATCTTGGGACAACTCACACAACGCTATCTGATCCCAAACTTAGCAGAGCTTGTACTATGGCAACCAGACAACTGATAAATATATTTATATATTTCTAAATACATACATGTTATACATAAATAACACCCAGACACCGAATAAATGGAGTCAATAAATCATTTTATGTAATAGTACATTAACTTTCTATAATTACCCTTGGATTTTAATCAGATATTTATGTTCACTATTTACTATGTAATTGTTTTTTTTTTTTAAATTAGTATGTTTGTTATTTTTGTTATATCAAATCGGGTTATTTTTAAAGCTGTAACAGGTTGTAACTTAGGTGCAACAAATAAATATTTCGTGAATTATTTAAAGGTACGAACCTTTTATTTAAGTACCCGACGTTTCGATCGAATTGCACCGATCGTGGTCACGGGTAAATAAAAGGTTCGTACCTTTAAATAATTCATGCGATTAAGTCCCGAAATATAACTAATATGTATAAAAATCGCGAAAGTTTAAAAACAATAAATAAATATTTTTTCTTCTTCTTATTCAAACATATTTTTTTAGATATTTTCATGAATACTATATCTGAATATTAATAAATATCATATTTAGGTTAAATCGGACTATGTGTTCAAAAGGTTAACTTAAAGGATTTTTTAAGCCCTGAAGACAAGAAAGAAACAAACAAAATGTTGTCAGGTCACTTCAAGAATGCGGCAACAAAATACACGTATGAGCTTCGTACGCCTTTGGCAAATTCACACATGCCACATCTATAATTTTGCACTTCAGGCCAATATTCCAATTGTTGAGCCAACAATTTTATGGGGGACCCAGGTCTCTTAATGATATGATTGTTTTCATTATAATTGGACTGTAGAGTCATACGTCGACGGAAATTATTTGACATCCAACGCCCTTGATTGGTTGCGGTATTTTTAATGAGTCCACTCAAACGATACTGCCCATTGTTTAATCGTGATTGATTTTAGGTATGAATGGGAAGTTTTTACTTAAAAGAAAGCTTTTTAATAAAATATAGGTTTAAATTCTTAACGGTATTCTTACTAAAAGGGGGGTGAGTAAGATCATTTCATTACTTAGATGTATGCTAGACTAATGAATAGCATTAACATAATCATTACAAGTATACTACCAATAGTAAACTCTACTTTTCTGACAACATAGTGTCAGCTCTTGCTATATTTTTTTTTGAACCCCATTGTTGAAATAAGAATAAAATGAGGTTCATCCAGAATAGGTTTTGCACTACATTTACCGTTGCCCAAATAGTAAAAACAACCATTAACTGGCTCTAAATAAAAAAAAAAGATACAGCAATTTGTAATTCGGAAATGGAACACAGCGGTGAACTCATGAAGGTACGGTCATCGACATAATTCACTTTAAATTATGTACTTTTTATTGAGTTAGACAACTGGATTAGGACAACCACAGATGTTACACATGTTTTATATAGGCTACATGACTTATATTTTCAAGAAACTATCGTTTTGAACAATTTTTTATGGAGTACACAATGGGCTAGTTTCCAAATAGTCAAAACCACAACTCTTTAAGAAACTATCGTTTTGAACAAATTTTTATGGAGTACACAAAGGGCTAGTTTCCAACTAGTCAAAACCACAACTCTTTAAGAAATGTCAAAACGCAGATTTTATATGGAGATCTCATACAAATGGCGGTCTATGACGTTTTCTCATCAAATCGCTTATTTTTTATGAATAATCAATGATGAAAAATCCAATTTAACACAAAATTGAATCAGGACTTAACTGTTGGCAGTTAAAATGTCAGGTTTATTTACTAATTAGTGTGTTGGATTTTTTTTGTTTACCTAAGAAACAAGACTATTATGATGTCATATGAACGTTACTGCATGTAATTCTATGAGTAGGTTCTATTTTCACAGACTAAAAAGTGCGATATTAATAGTCTTTAAGTGACTTCCTTCGCTGCCTGTACGTAGGTATTTAATTAAAAAATATAACAGTCAGTAATCGCGTTCGATAATTCATTTGAATTTAATTCTTTCCCGCCACCGCGGTGGTCTGCTCGCAAATGTGAGGCGTCGCGATAATATCGGGGCAGCCACGGGTTAAATGCGATTTATGAAGTTTTATAGATTAATCGTTCTGTGTTTTGCGCATCTGTGTTCTGATTTGGAGATTACATTTTTTGTTATGCGGGGAACATGTTTGTACACGCAGATGTTTTAAGTCTCGAGCCAAAAGAGGGTTATTTGAATATTAGTAGATGCTGAATGTAAATGTCAGTGACATCTCAGTTCAAAAGTAGTTGGAAAAATTCTTACACTTGGTATTAAAATAAATTAATTTTCTTTTTTATGAAATCCAGGAATATGTATTAAAGGTCATGACATATTTCGATGATCGATTATTTTCAGAATCTAAATTAATTTAGGCCAACTAAACTCAGCTATACGATAGAAAAAGCTTCATAAAAATTCTCCCAGCCCATCTACAGCTAACCGAAACAGGCTAAACCAGTCATATCTATACTAATATTATAAAGCGAAAGAGTTTGTTTGTTTGTTTGTTTAAACGCGCTAATCTCAGGAACTACTGGTCCGATTTAAAAAAATCTTTTTTTGTTGGATAGCCCATTTATCGAGGAAGGCTATATAACATCGCGCTACGACTAATAGGAGCGGAGCAGCGACGAGAAATGTTGCAAAAACGGGGAAAAGTGACGCATACGAAGTTGCGCGGGTCAGCTAGTGAAAATAATAAAAATGAAATTATATATTTTTTATGTTGACAGTACAAAGCGTCTCATTTTTTTACATATACCCATAATATATTACCACTTGAACTATATCAATAAATTATTCCAATATCACAATCGGAACACCCAGCTCTAATCGGTAAGCTTATAAAATGAGCCGTCAAGATTGTTCCGAATTAAAAATCGAACTCATTTGTTTAGCTGATTAGAATCGGTGTTCTTTTTGTATTGTGTAACCTTGCCTTATATCACGTATGTATATTTGGACTATAATAATCATCTAAAGGTTTTGACAATGTAAGTTAGTGTGTATGTGATTTTCTAGACAAAAATATATTTATTTTAATAGTTTATGAACTATAGAAACAAGCTTAACGAAAATAAAAAAGTAAACATTTCTGAAAAAAACATTATCGTGTCTATAAAGTTTCATATTTGTTTGTTGTCATACATACATTAATTTGTTGACGGTGCAAATTAAAAATCGGTTAAGTGCGAGTGGGATTCACGCACTGAGGGTTCCGTCCTAACTTTTAAGTATGTAAATACATAGTTCGATTATCACGGGGTTTCTATTTAGATACGCGGCACTGTATCAATCAAGTTGCAAAAGGGCGACTCAGCGACCGTGGATACATGAAGCATTTGGGCCACGGTAATGTTTGGTTAAACTTAGTTCCCAAATTGATTTATTAAGTCGCAAATAATAAATGATTTAAACAATGAAATACCTCATATAAGCTGACGTGGTCGGATCTTAAAATAAAACATTTAGTGATGTGGTTATACATGTCATTAAACGGTGGTAAAGTACTACACTTGTGAAGTCATTAATACCTGTTTACAAGCAATAGGTAAAGCTGGCGAAAGGAACAAGGCAATATAAATGTGGCCATCCTTTTTAAAATGCCAATATTTACAATGTTTGTTTGTTCTTCACTTCCCAATAAATTTCCTGTAATCATTTGTATTTTATCCTAAATATTAGGTTCAGTAACTTTGGAAATATTGGTCTTGGGAGATGGTCTGATTTCATGTTTTTTTTCTGAATAACTTTCAAAGTAATTACTTACAAAATATAAAATATGTGAGAATGAACTTAATCGGCTCAGTAGTTTTGTGTGTAAACTGGCTGTGACAGACGGACCGACAGAAACACGAATGATCCTGTTTTTTTCCTTTTGACGTACGGAACCCTAAAAAGAAACAGAATATCCACAGTATTCCAAGATATTATTATTTTAATGAGAAAATACAATTATCGATAATTATGACCAACTTTCAACTCATTATCTCAGCCCTAGGCATAGGTTTGACGTCTGTCATGGAGCTCAAACTTTCATAAGAAATATATTGCTTTAATTGACTATAAAACAATTAAAATTATAGCCCAATAAATTGATAAAATGAATTTTCAATCCAACTAAAATATTGTTGTACCTTTCTAATACATACTATGTTGTATATGTAAGACAGAGATGGTTATAATTAACACAATACCTTCACAAAAAGATGTTAGTAATTTACGAAACGTGAGCGATAGGACAGCAATCGGAATGACCTGTGAACTGTTACAATCTCAGGTTAATATCGAAACTATTAGTACATTTAAATAGTTTTGTAATAACAGTAAATCAGACATTAACTGTGTGTTGCAATGATACAGATATTAATAACTTCGAAGAAAATGCATGTATTGTGAGAATTTGACAGATATTAAAAAAACAACGGGTTGCACTCCGGGAGTGCCGGCAGAAGTGAAAACTTGAACATTATATTACATACTAATGAAATTTGATTAATATTTTTCGATCTTACTGACATAATAATAAAAATATGTAAAATAATAAAACATAAATCAAAAAACCAAAATCAAAAATTAAAATAAAAAAGGGAAAAAAATAATCGTTACTCAGACTAGGGTCTTCTGGTTTCTGGACCGCCCGATTTCCCACCTGAGCTATAATAACGTTGAAGATGGTGGCGAAGTTTACCTTCGTATTTTAATGATGTTGTAGCAGTTTTTCATTGCTCTCCCTCCGTCTTACGAATTTTCGATTAGGTCAAGCATCCTGACGCGAGTTTAACATTTTTACCAATCCCAAAAAGTGCAAAATGCCGCTAAAGAAGTTTTCACTTCAAAAAGTTATTTTTGAAGCCAATGATATTCAAATTAAGAGACAGACTACTCATCTGCCTCTTAAAAGGCCGGTGCCAAAATTAGAGTTGTTTCGACGTAGCTGTGTATACATGGCACTACTCATTTTTAATAGTTTGCCAAAAGGTATCACCGTGTTGTGGAACCGGCTGATAGAGGAAAGTTTTTATTCCATTACAGATTTTTTAAGAAAGGCACTTGTCGTTTTTCCAAAATAGTAATATCTTGTAATTTGAATTTTTCAGCATTATTATTATGTCTTAATTGTTCGTTTAAATTTAAACTTTATTTATGTACTAGCGGACGATTTGCGGTTTCACCAGCGTAGTTCCCGTTCCCGTGGGAATATAGGGATAAAAATAGCCTATGTCACCCGGGGTTAGTGTAGCTTCACAACGATGAAAGAATTTTTCAAATCCGTCCAGTAGTTTCGGAGCCTATTTAATACAAACAAACAATCAAATCTTTTCTTTTTATAATAATTAGTATTAATATTAGTATAGATTAGTATAAATTACACATTTGTATGCTTGTATAATAGATGAAATAATATATCGATCTATTTATGTACCATATTTTAAGCAAATAAATAAAATAAAAAAGTAAAATTTGATTCACCAAATTATGTATTTTTCAAACATCATTTGTCATTATTTTTACATATATATACACACAAATACACGTACATTCACACACACACTCACACACTGTTAATTAAAATAAACAATAGCTATAAAAGAGCGTAGTCACCTGTCACAGGTATTTTTGCTGCATAAATATATTTACTTATTTATTATTATCATGTGACAAATTTAATAAAATAAAGGATTTTTTATTAGGATAGATTGATATAATTACATTTTTATATTCACACAAACAGCGAATGCAATACTATATATATGAAAAGTCGTTGACAAAGGACAATTTATGTACGTAGGTAGGTACTTAAGTGCCTAAATGTCTGACAATAAAAATAATTAATCAAAAAATATCACAGTAATACAATTGAATATTGTATTCCTTTAGCTATAATCGCCAGACCTTATTGGCTTGCTCCAGTTGTCAAAAAAATATACAAAATATTCACTCCAGTGAATAAGTACTTACGCCTACGTTACAGTGTTAGAGGTATAAAATTAATCATCGAAATAAGATTTCTTCGTAAAAAAATTACTATCAATTTAAAATAATTCTCAGAATTTAACATTACTTTTCCATAAAAAAATGACGGTTTATCAAGGCGTATTTTTTAATTGCCAACGTTGTCCCAAGGAATCAACTGGTACAGCCTACGGTCTTAACTGAAATAAATGTTTCCGTGAAGTTGTGAGTCTCGTATTAACTGACTTAAGTTCTTTCAAAATCAATTTTCTTGTTTACACTGACCACTAAAAGGGGGTATTCGACGGCCATTACTTAGACAGGCTGGGTGATTGTTAGGGTTGGCACGCAAGCTTATATTGCATTAAATTTTATAGCCTCATTTAAAAAGATTGTATTTTGACAGTGATTATCAGTCAGTTCATTATTAAAATAATAAAAACGATAATTATTTTTGAACAATGTATTAAGTTCTTATAATGATAGTAATAAAAATTGTGCTACCATCAACATTAAATGTCGGAGATAATATAATTATTGTTTTCAAAGTTAAATATGTTTTTAACCATTTTATAAATTTTCTACTCAGTCTTTGCATTAGATAAAAGTGATCATCCACATATCTTTGCCGAATAATAGTATCGAGAATACACTCATTATACTGACTAAGACCTTCTCCTTTTATAAAAATACAACATGAATTTAAAATGTTGTTTAGTAGTCCGTCGCTTACAATCTTGCAGCAGCCCTACAAGAGCGTAAAAATTTTCTACGAAAGCACTTAAAACAGATCCCGATAACCGAATTTTTCAATTAAGTGTCATAATCGTACCACGGATGGTAGTTCGCGGGAAATTTATTATTTTAACATACAATTTTGGACTTGCAATCATTCATTACGCACATTATGTTCGAGTAAGAGTCTCAATTGCGTACGTGTATAATATCTCTGGATTACTGAGAATGTTCCCAATAATTTCGGTGTACTTTCGTATCATAATTAGGGAAAAATCAATGTGGTTGGGGTTATAAATCTTGAGTCAAGTTATCTAAATGCCATCGGTTAAAATGTTGAAGACATTATTTTTATGTTGAAATTAATTTAACTTGAAAATCTATCTGTTGTACGGAATTTTGTAATACACACAGTAAAACATAATTGGGTTTTCACATTTAGGTTTTCATTATTTTAAATACAATACGATACTTTTATTGTATGATGATTGAATGTATTTATTAATTGTTATCTTTATTATATCTTATTGTGCATTATTTTAACAACCTAAACTAAAGTTAAGACTGTTTATTTTTTTATTTTATTGAAATATACAGAGTAAAATATACTCAGAAATGTCAAAAAATACCCAAGTATTTTACGCGTATATCCTCTGATTAAACATTTATAAATGTCCGAATATAGATTTATAGTAAAAATCAAAGTCTTTGAAGGTAATTTATTGATTTTTAAGGTACATTAACAATACACATATATAACGTTCATATTATTGCATGCATGTATAAAGATTGATATATTTATATTTTTCCCACATATGCCAAGACTAAATATAACTATTGAGAGCAAGACTCTTCAATCAATCAATCAATCAAAATTTTATTTGTAACATGGGTACAATTCATATGTCTTAAAAAACTAAACATAATGCGCCATAATTTGTCATAGGACATACAAATATAGTTTTTAGTACAATACAACCATTACTATATTTATACAAAATTAAAAAAAAAAAAGATAAAATAAATAAATGACTTAGTGGTTAAATATAATCTAAACAGTGTTTCTCATCATAACTTAGTAAACGTTAAACAAGTTTATAGCGACTAAATAAAGTGACAAGCTGATGGTGAACCTGAGAGTAAGCCTCACGTTAGCCCATAACTGTGTAACGGATAGCATAGCGTATGCTAAGTTTGTTAGAAATTTATAACGTAAGCTAAGAATATGTAACTAGTATCTACGTAAGATATACACTTTTGAAATCACTCCTGACATTCATTGCGCTTCCATGGTCGTAGCCATCTCCTAAAACAGTATTAGTGCTATCAAAATCCTTGTTTTGGCAAAGATCTCAGTACCACCACACTGGGCTCCTGGTTCTGAGACATTATTAATACAATAATTGGATTTATGGCGCGGTGGGAGTGTGTCCGACTGCTACGCAATAGGTTGTGGGTTCGATTCCCACACGGGACACCATTTTGTGTAATCCACAAATTGTTGTTCCGGGTCGGAGTGTACTTTGTGTCTGTAACTTGTATGTTCGTAAAGACACCCGCGATACAGGGCTTGTACACTACGGCATGTCGTCTTTTAAAATAAAATGCATTTTTAAGAGATAGAAAAATTTTAAGCCCATTAATCAGGAATCGAATCCGAGACTTCCGAATGCCAAACCGGGGCCGGAATTGAACCATCTATCTCAGTACGCGAGTTGGGCCCTCACTTGCGCCATCTAGCCGCTAGCTTAAGAACTCACACGGCTTTTGTTATTGCTTCGTTAAAGAGAGCATTTTAAAAAATTATGATATCACAGGCCGAATATTATAGTAACTTTTACAGGCATTTCTTGCCAATTACTTTGGAACAAAAAATGCCTATAAAAATTACTATAATCTGAGACATTACTTCGTAAATCTTATTTTTGACCAGTAATTAGATACACCTACTACAGTTCCATTCAAAAGCAATACATGAATGTGTTAACTTCATTCACGGAAGAACAAATGACACTGTGGTGGTACCCATCAAGATAGCCTGCCATAATACCTGCCACCAGTAAAAGCTCCTGATTGCATCAACCAAATGAATCGAAAATTTATTTATCCTTGTTCTGTCCAATTATTAACTTATTAATAAACAAATTAAAAACATAACATTTCCCCGTACGAACACGGAACTGTGACTGTGTAAGCATCGTTAAATGATATAATAAGTACATCTTTTGATGCACTAATGAGAAATGAAATATTTTGCATACTTTTACACCTATAAAAATGTGGAGGCGTGAATTAATAAGGAATTGTTTACACCGTTGTGTTACTGCCAATGAAATTGTGAGGACTTTTCGAGAAATTACTGTATTAGAGAAAACATTTGCTTGCAATTACTTACTCTGGTTTTGCTTACTATCAGGAGCTAATACTTGTTTTGTATTTGTGTTATTTTTTTTTAAACGGGACCCTTTTACTGATGAAACTCTGCTGTCTGTCCGTTATCCCACCCTTTTCTCATAGAATTCCGTAACTTCGATTCATGTGTACTTATTAATGAACTTAATGAGTGTTTATTCTTTTTATTCTTTCTTTATTAGGGTAAAAAAAACATTAGATAAGGTAAACTTAAGCAATAACAATATTTTGTTAGTAATAAATGCAAATATGGTGGTTACCATATTTTCCACAAAATACTCAACATTGCTGCGTGAATTCGCCATATGAAGCAAATTTGAAGCATACAATGTTAGGCGAATATGCCATAAAAATCTCGAAATGGGTCATATTATTACCTTATTTCGATGTAGGAGGAGTCTATTAACTGAGATATAAAACTATCTAGCTACTTTCATATTGTCAAAATATAAAACATTGTAAACCAATGTCGTCTGACTTCGTCTTCACTTGTCTCCTTTGTGTAACACCTGAGGAGAAGAACGCAGTACAGTGAAAAGGCGGTAGAGAGCTGCGCTTAGAAATGCATCAACGCGCATGCGCGGTGGACATCTTTGAGCGCACCGCGCATGTGCCAGTTCGCACGGCCTTTTGACGACAGCGAAATCAACATAATGAATAAGGACCCAGCTCATACAATCACTTTACAAACAGATTACAATACGGTGTCATAGTCACCCATAGAGGCATTAACAAAAACCGTTCACCGGCACCTCGTTAAGAAATCGCCAATTTGCCTACAATTATCCGCATACGGCATCACCAACACCGCAATGTTTTGATTAAAACAAGCTTTTTAAGCTAAAAGCGAAACTTTGATGCTGGAAATAATTGTTCATTCGACGGTAATTTATTGGGTCAACCGCTTTGGTTCACCATGGCTATCGGCAATTTTTATTAAACACGGACTTATACAGAAGTTTATAGATAAAAAGGCGTTGATGAATGTGCGATAATATTTTTAAATGATCATATTTAACAGCTTGTTTTCTTTGCTACTCTTTATGGAGTTCTGAGGGTGTGCGATATTAAACTTTTTGGACAGGTGTATTTATGATTATAGTGAAGGATGCTTTATAGCTTATGACGCGAATTACGTTCAATGAGCATAGTCAAGTCATTTGGTGTGGAACTTTCCAAGTAAAACTACCAAATGGTTGGATTAGCAATATTACTCCTACCTGAAGTATAGTATGTGATAGAATTCGTTCAGTATAAATTGCGGTTTTAAAAATATGGATTTTGTTAGCTAGTTCAAGATGTCGAGTATTATGCTCTATAATGTACATGGTATTTTACATCTGCACTGGACAATGATAAATAGTGAATAATGTTTTTTTTTTGAAGATACTAAAGTAACTATGGTAGGTCTAACTAAGCCATAGTCCGTCTTGGTTGATAATATAATAATAATAATATCTTGGGACAACTCACTCAATGCTATCTGATTCCAAACTAAGCAGAGCTTGTACTATGGAAACCAGACAACCGATAAATATACTTATATCTTTCTAAATACATACATATTACAGATAAATTACACCCAGACACAGAATAAACAATCGTGCTCAACTCTAAACTCTCAACTCGAATAAACAACACAAAGTTTTATCCTGGGTGGCGATCAAACCCACGACCTCTTGCGTAGCAGTCGGATACACTCCCACCGTGCCACAGAGGCACTCAAATAGATACAAATAGGTACCACAACAGTACATATCATTTTTAATTAGGATTCTTTAAAAGACTAAATAATTTTTTGGTCGTGTGCTTTCGCGATTTGTACACATTATAGAATTTTATAAGCTACGGGTCTTAATCGCGTAACTATTTTATGTTACCTTTGTTTTATTGCCACATTTGTATTGCAACGGCCGTGGTCACGGGTAGTCGTCGGTCGGTAGCTTATAAAATTCTGTAATGAATTAATTTTTGTTTCTTTTCTTACCAAAACGTAGTTGTATTTAGTTGCTTTGTACAAGACTTCTTGGAATATTTCACAGGAAATCTCATAGCGTTCAAATTTCTTCGTATAGGTAATAAAGATAGAGCGAACATCGTTCGGTTAACTTAGAGTCATTGTTAGAGGTCTGACAAATGTTTATATGCAGCGGGCACGGCATCCTAACGGATTACTGCCATGCCCACATCGAACATGTAAGACCTAAGCACTAGAACATTTTGTTACTTATTTGTTGTGCAAAATCATTTGTTTACATCTTACTGATGTTGTAAAAATGATAACCGATAATGATTTTACTGTAGTAACTAAAAGAGTTTATAGATTGCTTGAAAACTAATACAGCGTAATATCTAAATAATACGTTTTTACTAGCTTTATGTGTTTTTTGACGTAATAACGTCTTATAAATCGATGACTGGCGAAAAAGTGTCACAGACACGGTCCGTCACGTTCCGACTGATAGCTATCACTGGCATGGTTGCCAAACAACAGCGAATTGTTTATTACAATGTCATCAATGTATTCTTATGACGTTACCATCTAAAATTATCGTCCGTAAACCGATTTTACAGACAACCATTTTTTATGATAGCAATAATAATAATAATAATAATAATATCTTGGGACAACTCACACAACGTCGTCTGATCCCAAACTAAGCAGAGCTTGTACTATGGCAACCAGACAACTGATAAACATACTTATATATTTCTAAATACATACATATTATAGATAAATAACACCCAGACACAGAATAAACCATCGTGCTCATCACACAAAGTTTTATCCTGGGTGGGGATCGAACCCACGACCTCTTGCGTAGCAGTCGGATACACTCCCACCGCGCCACAGAGGCAGTCCTGTTGTTATTTTTTTATCTGATTGTTTATTCTTATTTATCTCGACTTAAAACTTATATTACTAATTTTCATGGGAGTCAGTTGAATTTATAGGAATACCAGCTGTCCCGCGCAACTTCGTCTGCGTAAATTTTACCCGTTTTGGCAACATATTTCATAGTTGCTCCGCTCCTATTGTTCGTAACGTGATTTTATATAGCCTATAGCCTTCTTCGATAAATAGGCTATCCAACAGTGAATGAATTTTCCAAATCGTATAGTAGTTCCTGAGATTGCCGCGTTCAAACAAATAAACAAACTCTTCAGCTTTATAGTATTAGTATACATTTAATATTTTTTTATAATATACCACGTTTGCAAAAGTTGCAAAGTCACGCGACAAAGTAAACGTCAATAACATAAAACATGCAACATTATACAAACCTCACAACTAGACACATTGAAAAACACTTCATTTATAAAGGACAGCGTACACTGTACATAGGAAGGTTAGCATAATTCTCTTACAAGAACGCGATCATAAATTGAAATCCGATATTGACATAAATAAGGGGATATTCATACGTGTGGACAGCGACGTCGCATGTGTGATTATCGTCGCAAGTTTATCTCGACCCTTATTTATTTCTGTTGATATTAATTGCAAATGTTATAAGATAGTATGTTGAGTCGCGATTTGAATATGGCGTGTGTGGTTTGATATATATTGGTTTATGGTGGTGATAGGGTGGGAATGAGATTAAACTGCAGTTGATCTTGTTTGATTCATAATTTATTAAATGTAAGATATGTGTTTACTTGTGAGGAAGTCGTGTCGAAGAAATATGAAAGAGCATTTTTTAAATCTTTACTAATATTATAAAGCTGAAGAGTTTGTTTGAACGCAATGATCTTAGGAACTACGGGTCCGAATTGAAAAAATATGGCTACATAACATTATGCTATTGCAAAAATGGGTTTTTAAACAACTCCCGCACAAGTATTACCTCGTGTCCTGGGGGATTTTAGACACATGCAAATCACACACACACACAGTTCCAACACCCAGACTCTGAGCAAAAATTGTGAAATTAATCACATAATAAATAGTGGTATCCCATGTGGGAATCGAACCTATAACCTCTTACGCGGCTGTCGTACTAACTATCACTATACCACCATGGCAGTCAAAAATCAATCAAACCAGCAAATAAATGGTAAATGGTAGTAAGTTTTAACTGCTTTTAAACAAAATTTTGTCGTGATATACGTCGAAAAGGAATGTTATAAACCTTCATAATCGTGACCATACTTTAGGAATCCAATATGAATCAAGAATAATAATAATAATATCTTGGGACATCTTGCACAAGGTCATTTGATTCCAAACTAAGCAGAGCTTGTACTATGGAAACCATACATACATACATATCAACCCATATGATGGCCCACTGCTGGGCACGGGTCTCCCCAGTAGAACCTACTAGTATGTAGATCCTGGGGGTAATTACCATAATCGCCACGATTGGCGAGCGGGTTGGCGATCGCAGTAAGACTTTAAGTACGCAGAGGACGCTGCTGCCCGTCCTCCGGAGTGAAATCCCTTAGTCGCCTTGACGACACCCACGGGAAGAGACGGGGTGGTACTATTCTTAAGCCGGTACCAAACAAACCAGACAATTGATAAATATACTTACATAGTTCTAATTTATAATATTTTAGATAAATTACACCCAGATACAGAATAAACCATCGAGACTAACCAATTGCGCAGGAAATATTATAGTGGGCAAGTGTATGCGTAAACACATGTGTACTCTCTCTCTCACTCTCATAGTCCGATGGGACGAAAATCCGATACGATCAAAGAGAAATTAAGTACAGGATCGATGGCTTAACGTGTTCTCAGAGGCATCTAGGGGTGTGACAATATTCGAAAACGGTCACCCATCTATATACCAACAGTGGTAACGTTCCTTGACCTCGTAAATATCTTAATCAGTTCGGCCGCCGAATCTATAGGTCTACTATGAAATCAAGATCCCGGACCACAGGCTCGAAATCATCGCGAATAAACAATATTTTCGTCTACTATGCGCTTCAAATTAGAAGATAATCGCGATCGCGTCGGCTTCACTCTATACTTGTCAAAATTGTACCGCTAGTATCAAAAACTCCCAAGTCGGGTAAAGTACGTATGTCTAGGTAATGGACTGGACGTAATATTTATTTTCTCTGAACTATGTAGGTATCTAACCTAACATTTTTCTTTCTTATAATATTATTAGTATTCTTTATTATTCAATAAACACGAAACAGAAATAAGTAAATAGGAAAAATATAAGAATATTCTACACTTTAGTGGCCTTTCAGTCAGATGTAATATTTTTTTACCTGAAATATAATAAATAGTAAAATACAGTGCTTAAGTAATACTAATGACACCCATTTTACGAATCATTTTATTGCTGACCTTACGTTACACAATGAAGTTGCAGTCGTATTGCGGAGCAAAATATCATCATGACAGTTTTCAACTCATTTGAAACGCATAGTACATTAAGCCGCTTTAATACGCCATATTTCCTGTCTATCCTCTCTCAGAAAGAAAGACTACGTTTCAGAAATAGAAACATTATAAGGCTGAATTAATGTAAATAAAAATGAAACTCGATTACGGCTAAACCAAATTCGTTTTTTTATTTTATTTTAAAGTTTGTTTGTTTGAAGAAACTTCATCATAACAATCCAAATGATGCCCCACTGTAAAAACTACTAATTAAAGATCACGGGGGTAATTGACATATTCGCTGCGCTTGGCGAGCGGGTCGCAGTGAGGCTTTAAAGTACGCAGAGGACGCTGCTAGCCGTCGTCCGGTGTAAAAATTCCCTTAGTGGCCTTAACGATACCCACGGGAAGAGATGGGGTGGTACTATTCTTAAGCCGGTACTACAGTTCTTATAAAGAGAAAAAAATGGCCACAGAAACGTGAAAACATCAATTTTGATTTCTCTTTAAAACTGTTCTAGCTTGATCTCAGTTTAAGTAAAAATGGTCGGTATAACCGCCGCATAAGCTAGTGTCCAATGGTTTGAATTCAAACTACACGTATATTAAAATATAGGATTACTACCACTTTACTGGTTACGTAAATTACTCTTATTACAGTTTTGGTATTCATAATATTATCTTTGAATCATAGAATATTGATCTCCTACTATTTAATGCGTACAAATATTTTAGCTATCATATTTCTTAGAGCAGAAGCCATTGCTCTGTGTAAATTTATTGAACGTGCTAGATATTTGGTTCCCAAGCTCAGTAGAGACAATCAATTTATTAAAATGCAGACGTGGAAATAGGTAGGTATTTTAGTGATTTTGGATTACAAAAGTGATGTAACATCTAATAACAATAATACCTTGGTACAACTCACACAACCCAATCTGATCCCAAACTAAGCAGAGCTTGTACTATAAACAGAAACGATGGTTTATTGGTTCTTTATAGATAAATTACTAATAAACCATCGTGCTCATCACACAAATTTTTATCCTGGGTGGGGATCGAACCCACGACCTCCGGCTTAGCAGTCAGAGTCACTAGCCACTAGACCAACAGGTCAGTCAAAATAACTATTCTTCTTCTTTACTCCCAAGATAAAAATGTATATTACATAACTGGATTTGTGTTTGTTCGATGCGTCTACTCTATCTATACTACATACTTTTATTTTGATGTAGATTTTTTAAAAGTTGATTGAAATCAAATCAGTTTAGTTGATTTGATTTTAATCTACGTCTTATCTTACATATCAAGGTATTTTATTATGTACTTACATTAGATTGTTAACCTTGTTAATGTTAATATTAAATTGTAGGCTTTCGTTTGATTGGATAATCCTCCAATTATTCCGAATTTTTCTGGAGGAGGCAATCATTAGTCCAAAATTTTAAGGACAATTAATCTATAAACCATATTAATTAGTATTTTAATTTTAATATTTTTTAATTAGTTAAAACACAATTCTATTGTTATTTATATTAATATTTTTTTGTTAATTCTTTTGTTGTCTATAATTGCTTCGGTTGTGCAGTAAGAATATATACGACCGCATGAACAAGAGGTCGTGTGTTTGATTTCCACACGGTACATCATCATGTGGGATCCACAAATTGTTGTGCCGTTCAATTCTAACGACAAGACATGCACCAAAATGCGGGAGTCATCCATTAAAAAAAAATACAGTATCTTCTTCATTCAAAAGACAAAAAACAAAGAGTGTCGCATCTGATTCACTGTTCTTTGTCATAATCATACCGGTAGGAACAAATACAAATGGATCTCTCACGGGCTCGCTTATTGATATCAACATGGGAGGTGCCAGTTTATTCGCATTTAATTGGACTCCAAAGAACTGGCTATAGGACGGCTTGAGGCTATTGACTATACAGTAGCCGTTATAGTGTTTGTTTGAAAATTTAGTAGCAGTAAAATGTCTGAGAGCAGAATAATTGTGTTTGCAAATTTTCATTCGAGTTGCAATATTAGACATAATATCTGCAACTAACGCGAAACGAGGTTTGTAATGCTAATATCTGGTAAAATATATTGTTAAAGTAAGCAGCACTAAAAGTTTTTGTAATCTAAAACTATTAACTAATGTTTTTACATTAGATATATTTTAAGCCACACAGCATGAAATCTTTCTTTTCGAAAAAAATAAAATATAAAGTTGTTTGTAAAGTCGGTTTACGGACGATAATTTTGCGTGATAACATCTAAAGAAACCATTGATGACATATCGCCATTCGTGTTGCTTAGCAACCAATCAATAACGTGTTTTTCTTTTAGACACTATTTTGCACGTGCACCCGGTCAGCTATATATATAGGAGAAGCTGACTGACTGACTGACATATCAACGCAGTGCCTAAAGAAACTTGAAATTTTGCACAGGGTTTCCTTTTATAACGTAGGGGAGCACTAAGAAAGGATTTTCAAAAATTCACCCCCTAAGGGGGTAAAACAGGGGTTCAAAGTTAGTATAAAACTTTGCTGTTAAAATATTTTGGTAACAATCTGGCATCCACGCGGGCGAAGCCGCGGGCATAAGCAAGTCGATTTATAAGACGTTATCACGTCAATAATATTATGAAAGCAAATGTAATTCCAAAAATCAAATTTACAAAGTGACAACTGGCAATCAATTTCCTCTGAACACGCAGGTATTAAAATTTTCGATTATGATTTAGAAGTTTAGACGTCAAATTTAACAAGAAATTTTAATTCAAACTTATTGACTCAAAAGCACCTTAGCTGTATGACATAATAAGAAACAGCAAAACTGTGATATGATCATAACATTCCTTAAAACACAATAATAAGTAACAACAGCAAAAACAAAAAAGGTAATATAAAACAAAAGCTATTTAAAAAAGTTAAGAACTAACAGCCGAGCGCGTTGATGTCGTTTATATGGGAGCTGTGAAGCTTACAAATAGGTGGACAAATCGAGATAGTTTATATTGAACGACCATAGCGGAATCTCGCACCATTTTGTATAGAAACGGTAATGTCGACACTTGGAACTCACTAATATCTTATGTTGCTGCCGATATGTGTAGTACAAGTTAAGAGTTTAAGCGATTTTATTGTACTAACGTTTCACTGCGCACTACACTGATTGTGTCCATGTTAACCGACTGCGAACTAATACGAGAATGTTATTGAAGTCCTCTTGTGGAAATAATAAATATTAAATTTGCCTACAACTTCTAATTTTGTAAAATCCTGATTCATATATTTCAACTTTTTATTGTCATTAGACAGCTTTTTGCTCTGGTATTCACTTTTGTGGACAAGTTGGACACACTCGTACTAATGTTTTTATTCACAAAATATACCCGAATGATCTTATAACAGATAATTTGTATCTAACTGAAATTTGTATTTTTACCTTACCTGTCTCTAGATCCAGATAAACTAACCACTATATTCTATTGATTTAAACCGATATTCACACGAAAACAAAAAAGCTCCTAATCCTTAACCAACAAAATTACATTCCGAATTATTTTTTATTTTAATTTATCTATTTATTTTTAAAATTAATAATATAACTCAATATTCTGTGAATATGTCAAGCGTACGGCAACAGGTAGACTGTTGCCGTTATCAATATCGAGCAAAAACGAGCAAAAAAAATGTATGGAAGCCCCCCTTAAATGGTTATTTTATTCTGTTTTGTAGTATCTGTTGTTATAGCAACAAGAAAAATACATCATCTGTGAACTGTCATTCAACTGTCTTTCACCGTTCATGAGATATAGCCTGATGACAGGCGGACAGACGGACAACGAAGTCTTAGTAACATGGTCCTGTTTTACTCCTTTTTTTAATAGACGACTCCCGCAGTGGGGTACAAGCCCTCTGTCACGGGGGACTTTACAAACATACAAGTCACGGACACAAAGTACACCCAGATTCGGAACAACAATATGTGGATCACATAAAGTGGTGTCCCGTGTGGGAATCGAACCCACATTTTGCGTAGCTGTCCGACACACTCCCACTCCGCAACAAACTCACCCTAAAACCCGCGAAATCCTTTACCTTGATACCCCCCATACTCAAAGATGAATGGCATACATAAAGCTATGTGTTTTTCTCACTTGCTTCCTCAGGGACATTGACCACGCAAAAAGTATTTCCAATTAAAAAGATATAGGGGGCCATTACGAGAACTGTGGCCCATCTTGGACAATTTAATTCATATCTCACGTATCGCCTGCGAAATTCATTTTGTTAATAATGTTCGCGGTGGTAGGAATGTGAGCCTTATTAAAGTGCTTAATGTCAATCGTTTGATGTCATTCTAGTGTTGGATTTTTATGATGTGGTATGTCAGCGAATTTGTTTTGTGTTAGGATTTTATGGTGGTGCCTTTATGGTGGTATGTTTCCTGTTATTGTGTTGTACATAGCTATGTAATTATTATCACTTGTGATAATTTTATTGGTAAAACTTTTGCGCAAGTTTATTTAATTAAATTATATTATTATGATGTATAATAAATATAAGTTACATAATACAGCTAGCTTATGCAATCGGCTCCCAATCGGATGCCAGATTGTTACCAAAATATTTTAACGGCAAAATTTCATACTAACTTTGCACCGACATTTTACCCCCTTAGGGGGTGAATTTTCAAAAATCCTTTCTAAGTGCTTCCTTAAGTTATATAAGGAAACCTTGTGCAAAATTTTAAGTTTCTAGCCCTTATAGTTTAGGCCCTGAGTATTTGTCAGTCAGTCATCTTCTCTTTATATATATATATAGACCTTACAATTTAAATTAAACGGGATATCACTTTTCAAAGACAATTCTTTGTATCACTTGGGTTTTTTATGATTATCTATTATTTAAAACAATATTTTTCGTAAAAACATTACGTCATAATTATTATTTTTGACTTCCTCTGTGGCGCGGTGGGAGTGTATCCGACTGCTACACAAGAGGTCGTGGGTTCGATCCCCACCCAGGATAAAACTTTGTGTGATGAGCACGATGGTTTATTCTGTGTCTGGGTGTTATTTATCTATAATATGTATGTATTTAGAAATATTTAAGTATGTTTACCAGCTGTATGGTTACCATAGTACAAGCTCTGCTTAGTTTGGGATCAGATAGCGTTGTGTGAGTTGTCCCAAGATATTATTATTATTATTATTGATAGTGGTTTCTGGATTTATCTGAATCAACTTTGCAGAATTCAATATTTTATTTGTATACCGATATTATGCTCAAACGGTTAAATTTAGCTTTGTGTAATTGAAGATATAATTCCAATATATCGTCGAGCAAGTTAACTCAGTTCAACTTAAACTCGATCATAATTTCAAATTGCGACACTACTAACCACTTACTTATCCAGACTTAAGCCGACTAATTTAAATAATCCAATAAATAATCTCATTAAATACATACCAATAACTCCTTATAATCCGACACCAACTTTCAAAATATCATTAAAAATGATCTTGAATTTCCCTTGGGGTCATGCATTACTGTATCAAAAGCCTAATACAGATCGATAAATAACTCCATACGGGACACGCAAGGCGCTCATAAATAAAACGACGGATATAATAGATAAGCATCGTTTTTTTACGATTATTTAATTGGTGTCATTAACGTCTATGTATTGATTACAATTTATTGGTTTTAATGTTTCTGGTAATATGATTTAGAATCATATTTTAACAGTATTATATTGGTCTCCTAACCGATGTCGGTTACGGCAGCCAATCTCATTAGAGACTAGACACGAGTGTACGCACTGACACAAAGTGCACTTTCCATTCCCTCACTCTACATAAATTTAGCAGCGTATTATAGTGCACACCTACCTAACGCAAGAGGTCGTGGGTTCGAAACCGTATTACCGTATTACAACGGCCGTGGTCACGGGTAGTCTAACCCGGCCGTTGCAATACAGTCGAAACGTCGGGCAATAAAAATGAGGTTTCAAATAAAATATTTATGCGATTAAGACCCGTAGCTTATAAAATTCTTTATAGTATCTACATGTTATATTGAATTTATAATAGTAAAGTATTTATTTTCTTCTATTCTTAAAAATTGATTAGCAAACGTTCAAAAAGTGGCATCTGTGTAGCTGAGTTTAAAACAAAAGTAAATTAAATCAGATCTGTAATAGCAAGGTTACAAAATAAAAATAAATCAGAAAGATCAGAACAAAGCTGCTGTTTGAAACATCACCTTACTCTTTAAATATATCACTCAATACTAGTAAATAAAGACTGTAGACAGTTAAATTGCTCTAGCTTCCGTACCGTTCTTAGTATCAAAAACAACCTTTATATTTACATCCATTTCATTTGCATCTCTATTGTCTTTATATTAAGATTCATTGTTAAAGATAGCATTGATTTCATAAAAAAATCTATCCGCCCAATTCATTTTCAATTCTATTTTCCAACAGGTAAGTCAGAAATTTTATTCTTAAGTGTCTCACTAGCTGTAGTCACTGATACTTAAAAATTAATTTTATAAAACGGCTGTTAGAGTTTAAATTAGTCTGTAGAATGTTCCAAGAGTTGTTCTGCTACAATTATTTAGTGGCAACGCAAGATAACTAACGAGGTATCAGAAGTCTCTACGCGGACCTTTGGAAATGTCTGAATTTCTAAAGCAGACTAGTAAAGGGTGGACCGACAAATTGTTCCTATTGAATTGGATATGCGCGTTTAAATGTAGGGAGCAATTATTTGAGCGGACTCTTGCTTTGGTATCCGTTTAATGAACATTGTTTTCTGGTTTCCTTTGGTGCGGCATGAATGGCTCGAGATAATGCGGAGCCAATGATTTGTTTCTATTTAAAGAACGATTACTTTGTTTTGAGTTTGGAATCTTGAGTTTTGTTTTGTTTAATTGTAATGAGGTTGATTTGTTAAAAATAGTTTGAGAGTATATATTTTTAAAGACAATGGCTGTACTAGAGCAACTTTGCATCGCGGCGGACTTTACAAAAATAGATTACCTTGAAATACATTTTATTTTTATACTAGTCTAGTAAATAATACATACAGCTGTGTCTGATAATAGGATAGTAGATAATTAAATATGATTTGATGATGGTAGATGGCAGTTACCTAAAGATGATATTAAAATGTTTGCTGCAGTGAAGACGCCTTCTTTCAAATAATTTAAATTAATTTAAATACGCCTTTAATTCCACAGTGAATTGAATTTTATGAAATTTATATTTTTATTTCAAGAAAATAATTAATTTTCAAGCTGCCATTTACAGTGTTAATAAGCAGTAGTCCAGTCCTTAAAATAATATTGTATAAAGTAATTTATTATAATAATCAATAACAGTTTTTACAACCTCAATCATAAAGAACCGATACTTAAATAAACAAATACAATTTAAGTTAAAAATAAAACTACAAGAAATCAAATAAAAATCAAAAACCAATTTTAAAAGAAACAAAATAAACGTCGAACCCACAACGATTTAAGTTGGGCACAATTAAAAATCGTGAGATAATGTAAATCGAGAACATTTAGTATCGATTTTATAATCGATTCAATTGACATATACGAAATTGAGTTTCACACCGAAATGAGATAATTTAAAAAAATCGTACTCAGAATGCATTCTGAATGTTCTGCGATAAAATATGGACGGAATTGATGTAATTTTAAATTTGTGCGATGTTTAACATGATTGTGTGTAGGTTTGTTGAGGTAATTCCCCATTGACGTATCCTGTAGGTATGATTTTTTTATTTTATTTACGTTGAGAAGTTCATTACTGATAGCAAAAGCTTTAAGTACAGTGTCCCTGTAGTTTTGTTGCATAAATGCCTACTGGCGACACGTCTTACTTTTGTAATGATAAATCTTATTCTGTTCTTACTTTTTATTCATAGTATCATAATATTGTTTGTTTATAGGTAGGTATATAATTATATTTTTGGGTAAAAAAAACATACGTACATTATTTACGTATTATAAATAGGGGTTAGGTTAAAATTTCCTTTATATCATACAACAGAAAATCATTTCTTTCATAATGAGTATCAAGTTATTATCCTTACTTACAGAGTAAACGATAATGGTTTTGTTTTTAAACTTGTACTTAATTTTACATTGGTTAAACATGTGGATTGTCGGATTTATTGTAATTGGGTGTGTTTTCGTATCTCGTTCGTATTCGTTTAATAACGAATTGTAAATTCTGTGGGTATGATAACTTGTTCTAAAAACTTTATTTATACCTACACCTCTGTGACAGCCTCTGTGGCTTGGTGGGAGTGTGTCCAACTGCTACGCAAGAGGTCGTGGGTTCGATCCCCACCCAGGATAAAACTTTGTGTGATGAGCACGATGGCTTATTCTGTGACTGAGTGTTATTTATCTATAATATGTATGTATTTAGAAATATATAAGTATGTTTAACAGTTGTCTGGTTTGTATAGTACAAGCTAAGCTGTAGCAAAACTAAGCAGAAGTTTGGGATCAAATAGCGTTGTATGAGTTGTCCCAAGATATTATATTATTATTCTCTTTGTTTAAAATCAATAACAGAAAATTTACATGTTTATTGTTATTATTATTATACCTAATTTGAAGTTTTAAAAAAATATCATAATGACCTATTCTATAATATCTTTTTTGTTTTTTTTTCGAGTAAAGAATAATAGTGAGCTGTGTAGTGTAATAAGCCTTACGCAAAATATATCACAGGAGTATGTTTAGTTTAAAACCCATGCATATTATAAAATAGTTGTTTCTTATTTATCACCTTTAGCTATATGGTTTATGCAGAATATTTCTTATTTATGAATACCATTGTTTTTTATTTATAATAAAAAAAAATATTTACTTAGGAAGCAAAATATTACTCTTGTAAAAAGTAACTTATTATGTCATTTCAAGTATGACTTTTTAATGTTATAGATGAGAGAAATATGTAAATGATTGTCATTATAGCGTACACCAACTTCTACGACTTCTCTTTATCGTTAGTTAACTTGATACAGGAACATTATTTATCAAGCGTGTTCCTGTCAACATAAGGATGTCGCCGATTCACTCACTAGTAGTTGCTCTTTTAGGCCCCTATTCGATAACTGCTTTGATTCATAATTCTTTGTCCTGTATGTCTAAGAAATTAGTTACTTACGCATTGAACAGATTTAATAAAAGCTGTGACAGAAATCTCTAGTCTAATGTTCCAATAACGCTCTAGACCGTAAAAAATTGAGGTACATACATTGCGAGGACTGATGATGCGGTCATAGTAGTACTTCGGTGTGCCATGGCCACTCTGTTAAGAGTGAAACGACTGACAAAGAGGACATTACAGAAATACAAACTTTTCAAGTGTATTTCACCATCTTCAGAATTGACAACCGATATCTGTTACTTCATCAACGAGTCGTTCATTTTTTTGCCACTACAGCTCCCAACTTTACGTATTTCATTATAAAACGATTTACTGAACTACCTTCGGTGCTTACTTATTGTTATTGGTTCTTTAATATATAATTCTGTTTGTTTTTGGCGCGAACGTTGTCTTGTTTTACGAAAACGACCAATGTAAAATGTCCAATGTAAAAATTTAAGATCGTCTTTATGATGACCGCGGTCTTATTTTAATGACAGTCTATTTCCTTGTCTTATTTTATTGTTCTTGCGACAATGTCTTTTATGGAGTAAGTTGTAATGTTGAGTCAGAGGGTGTGGAAGCAAGCATAAATTTGTTTATGTTGAGATGTTGTCGCCCCCCGTATTTGGATGAAGTTTATTGTGTGGTTTTGTCACCTTTTCAATGTTCTTGATAATATAACTATAGGACTGAATTGTTGTGGTTAATTTGCAGAGCAGT
This sequence comes from Herminia tarsipennalis, assembly GCA_945859575.2. Taxonomy (NCBI): domain Eukaryota; kingdom Metazoa; phylum Arthropoda; class Insecta; order Lepidoptera; family Erebidae; genus Herminia; species Herminia tarsipennalis. The sequence continues at coordinate 21,536,879 of OX243850.2, forward strand.
TCTCAAGTTCATAAACGGGTCTGTTTTCCAAAAATGCATTTGAACTCTTTCCGGTTATTTTGTATTTTTGTCTTAAAAATCCGAAATGAAGCCGCATGGTGAATTACATCCCATGAACTATTTCAGAAAAGGCTGTTAACACGTTAAAATGTCTACTGAAAGACAATATCTTGACAAATTGCATCAAAACGACAGAAATAGAATCAGATTTGAAGAAGTTGTAGCCTAATGGCTAAGGCTTCGGTCTCGCAATCGTGAGGTTGCGGTTTCGAATCCTACCCATTTTACTACCGACGTGAACCCACTCCTAACACAAAAAAAAAAGTTGGATTATCAATAGTTCAAGACTTATTTTAAAACTTTATATGAAATAGTGATTTGAATACAACATCATATTTAGAATTGGATTGGATTATCAATATCAAACAAGACATTTCCATACTTTATATGAAAATAGTTACTTGTTAAGTAGTTTTTTAGTTTAAAAGAAAGAAGTGCTTGTAATACTTTATAAAAATCTACGCAGAACAAACTTAGCCAAGGCAAAAAGGACCATGGGAGTGAGGAAATAGAGTATCTATTTTTTGTTCACATATACAATTTGAACACATTATTATAGAGAGAAACAGAACAGAAACATAATTTACATATAAGAATTACTTACCATTCATATCAAAGTTACGAAATCTCCACAAAACCGAAACCAATGTCACAAGCATGTCGTTTAGCTGGTGCATGCTAAATTCCTTAACCTATATTATACATGCAGTTAGGTAGTAGCAGCGTAACATCGTGGAAGTGTATGCGCGGATCACGCATCACCGCGCCCCGCCATTCAGTCGTCACTCAACTGAAGCTGTAGTTTAGTTAGTCGACCATACACTGAGATGAAATACACGCTATGTTTATATTGAACTGCTTTACCCCGCGGCTTCGCTCGTGTTAATTTTATAGACACCTTATGTAAAGTAAAAATATTTTTTTTATTAACAATAATAAAGTACAAAAAATCTTGAATGTATGTAATATTCTTTATTACCTCATATCTTTCAAACCACTTGACGTTATTAACCGACTGATAATACAATGTACTCCTCTCTGGCGCGGTGGAGGTGTGTCCGACTGCTGCGCAGGAGGTCGTAGGTTCGATTGCCACACAGGACACCGAGTTACTAGTTCCGAGTCTAGGTGTACATTGTGTCCGTGACTTGTATGTTTGTAAGTCCCCCGCAACACAGGGCTTGTGCGTTACTACTTTGGCTGCTTCTGAAAGTAGTGAAGTTAAATCTACCTCAGTAAAGTATCTAGACGCTTGGCGATAGAGGTTATTCATCGGGCGGTCGATAGCTATCTTCAATGGGCCGTGTCCAACGTACGCACCGGCCCATTCGGAGGAGATCGGTACGTCCCAGGGACGCGGAAGACAACCTGAAACAGGGCTGGAACTTTCTGGAATGTACCTTTGTTGAATCATTCTTGTACGTATATAAATAGTTATTTAATGTTCTACCTGATTTCGATCACAACAACCAATCTAGAGACACACAACCAACATAGACTAGTGTAGAGTGTGTGGCACAAATACAAGTACACTCTTTGATTCCTTTTTTTTTTATATTTCTTTGAGTCGTCAATTTGATATAACCGTAACAAAATAAGGCACAGAGAACGATGTGGTGTAAATGAATAATAATAATTATATCTTGGGACAACTCACACAAGGCTATCTGATCCCAAACTAAGCATAGCTTGTATTGTGGCAACCAGACAACTAATAAACATACTTATATATTTCTAAATACATACATATTATAGATAAATAACCCAAACACAGAATAAACCATAATGCTCATCACAAAAGTTTTATCGTGGGTGGGGATCGAACCCGTAGCGTAGTAGTCGGATACACTCCGACCGCGCCACAGAGGCAGTCTTACTAGATTTAAAATAATTAATACTAAATAGGTACTAGTAATAACCTGTTGCCAGTATCACAATTTTGGTCTCTTCCACCCTAATACCTTAGCACTAAAACCTGTGTGTGTATAAGCGTCAATTCCATGTTCTTTGATTACTCGTGAATATGATCACCGAGATGCTCGGGGGCAACTCTGTTTTAATTACTATTTCGATGTTCTGTAATCTCACCAGTACTGTTCAAATTTTCGAGGGGCATTTCATTGTAATTATTTTTACGTATTAAGTATTTTTTTAAAAGGATGACTCCTGCAGTAAGGTACAACCCCTGTGTCGCGGAGAACTTTACAAACATACAAGTCACGGACACAAAGTACATCCAGACTCGGAACAACAATTTGTGTATGACACAAAGTGGTTGTCCTGTGTGGGAATCGAACACACGACCTCTTGCGTAGCCGTCGGACACACTCCCACCGCGCCACAGAGGTTGTTGTTCTTATTGTCTGGCTATCGGTTTGTTTGTATGTGCAACATTCAAAAACTACAGCAGCAAATTGGTTGCGTTTTTTAGTTAAAATCAGGGACATGTCTCAGCTCAATATGCAATCTCGCTAAGATAAAAATTGTTTTAACTGGGTCGGTAGGTAGAAATGAAAAATGTGTTTTATATTTTTTTAATTCATAAAGACCAAGTCACCTACCTAGTAATCAATTATTATATCTAACTAGTTGTCCCGCGCAACTTCGTATGAGTAAATTTTCCCCGATTTTGCAACATTTCTCGTCGCTGCTCCGCTCCTATTAGTCGTAGCGCAATGTTATATATATCCTATAGCCTTACTCGATAAATGAGCTATCCAACAAAAAAAGATTTTTTCAAATCGGACCAGTAGTTCCTGAGATTAGCGCGTTTAAACAAACAAACAAACAAACTCTTCCGCTTTATAATATTAGTATAGATTTTCTTTTTTTAATTTGACCAACGTATGAAGAACACAAAAGATAAAATCAATAGGCATTGATAACCTTGCAATGCGCCAACCCTGCGTAAGAGTGACATGTTTATATTTTAGTTGATTGTATTAAAGGCGGTGTTCGGATGTTATCGCCGCTGGGAGTTCGCGGTGCCTTTGACTCTAGTCCTAGGGTTTCAAGGATTAGGCAGACTTTTGTCAAGTTGTTAAAGGGTTAGATAAAGTGATTCACAGTTAAGTAATTTAAGTAAAGTTTTTGGTTTATTTAATTCTATAGAATGTCAAAAATATTATTAGTTCAATATCTACACTAGCTACACTCAAATTTGTTCATTTGATTAACAGTTGTGGTAGATAGACAAAATACATAGGTACACATACTTAATTAAAAAAAAATACAATAATATATTATGAATATCTGCCTTGAAAATCTGGAAACAAATCCATTTATGATCATATTAGATATATTTAGGGACTTAATCGTGTGAATTATTTAAAGGTTTTATTTAACCGAGGTTTCGAATGGCAAATGGTTTAAAAACAACATTTATGATCACTTTTGTCCCCATAGATGATACAGCGATCAATTTGACAGAAATGAAACTGCGAACCAAATTATTTTGTTGACTAACAATTTAAATTATAACAAAAAAGAAATCAGTGGAACCATTCTTAAATGATACCCTGTCAAACATAATGGCGATTAATCGAATAGCATTGAAAGCTTTCTCTTCGTTTCACACATAAGTTAAAACAATAAAGCCGAATTTCCTGTTAATGGCAAACAAAAAATACAAAAAAAAAAATACAAAAAAGTTTATTTCATCAACAAGTACATTTTGTTTTTTAAATTGTGATTGAAGCCTCCTTTTAGACTATAAATTGTCTGTGTTAGGAGACTCCGCACTTCCATAACTTCAGTACGATGTTAACATAAATTAATTACAATACTTAATAATCTAATATAACAATCAACAAATCTATATATATGTATAAATATTTGTGTGAGTGTGAGTGTGAGTGTGTGTGTGTGTGTGTGTGTGTGTGTGTGTGTGTGTGTGTGTGTGTGTGTGTGTGTGTGTGTGTGTGTGTGTGTGTGTGTGTGTGTGTGTGTGTGTGTGTGTGTGTGTGTGTGTGTGTGTGTGTGTCTGTGTCTGTGAGTGTGTGAATGTTCTTCTAAATCATACTTTTAATAGTAGTTCAGTATCATCATAGGTAACAGGTTTAATCCAATTTATGAGTGTTTTTTTACATTCATGCAGATGTTTATCATGTATATGTAATTTTTTATTTATTTTATTGTACAATATTGCAGACAGTTTGTGATAATGTCTGTCAGCAAATTTTGTTTTTGTTTGTGGTATAATAGCAACATTAAATTGGCGTCTTTTCAAAGTTGTATCCTTATTGTACGGTAGGTTTTTATGTTTTTTCAGAACTGTAGATGTTATGTATAGTTTTCTGACCGACATTAAGTCACAAATTTTATAAAGGTCTTCTGTAGAATGTCTCCTTTTTTTAAAGTACATAACTTTGATTAGGGCACGCTGCGCTCGCTCTAGATCAATAAACTTGGATTTAACTGCACCTCCCCATACGGGGATGCAGTACGTCAATACTGATTGAGCGAGAGCAACGTAAATTTCATTCAAAATGTTTCTTTGTGAACCATCTTTTTTAACTACATTGGTTGGTGCTACATGTCTCAGTGTCTTAAATATCCAAATTAGTTTTCTAATTCTTCCACTCATGTACTCCAGATGGGGAAACCAAGATAATCTCTGATCCATTATAACTCCTAGATACTTTGTGTGTGTAAGTTTATCGATCGTAGGACAAGAGCAGCTATTATTTTGTATCATGCCACATGAGTGTATTTTGATGCTAAAATTTTCAGTAGGTTGTGATCGTTTAGTGATTCCAAAGCAAAGATAGTTAGTTTTTGATGAGTTAAGTGTGAGTAGATTGCTACTAAGCCAATCAGCAATTTTAGCCAAGCCACGTTCCGTATTTCTTCTGACGTCAGACCAATTATCTCCATAGAAGACAACAGCTGTGTCATCAGCATAAGAAAATACATTCCCATTAAGGACTTTTAGATTGCAGAGGTCGTTTATGTATGCCAAGAACAGTGTTGGGCCCAGAACACTACCCTGCGGTACACCAAACAACACTTCTGCCTCGTCACTAACGTAAGAATCTATTTTAACCCGTTGTGTTCTACAAGATAGATAATTTTTAAGAAAAGCTAGAGGGATTCCTCTTATTCCTAGATTTTCTAGCTTAGTGATAAGCGTTGGAACAGAGACGGTGTCAAAAGCTTTTTTTAAGTCTATGAAAACAGTTAAGCATTTAGTTCCTTGATCCATCTTAGAAGTTATTAGAGAACTTAAGGCAGAAACAGCATCTTCTGTTGACATGCTCCTTCTAAAACCAAATTGATTAGGCGAAATTATGTTATATTTGTCAAACAAAGCAAACTCCAATAAAGTTTATCAGCATTGGTAAAACCTATACATTTCCCATAAGACCCACTACGAAAGTGTTAGGAGATAACCATCAATCCCCATACAGTCGGCTATAGCAATTAATAACACCATACTGAGTGTCTACGAAACAGTAGGGACACCATATCATACGAAGTAAATTAAGGATTGAATTGCAAGCAAATTACATATGGCCTGAAAAAGAAATATACTTGTGTCAAACCTTATGAAATTTTACATTACTTTACTCTTAATTACTTTACATTGTATACTTTACTTTGTACCTCGTTTGTTGCCACGACCACGTTAAAAAGGCTGACGAATGATGCCATATCAAAGCATAAAGATAACATTTGATATGGTTGGATATAATTAGCTTGAACGATTTGATATCCTACCAAAATATATAGACAAAATAAATTAAACGCATTGATAAAAGAAACGCATGTTGTATGGCAATTAAAATATTTAATAAGATTCCTGAGCATCCTTCCACCAACTTAACTACAGATATCATAGTACTAAAAAAAATTTCTAAGACGGAATAAAACTACATAATATGATAAACAATAAATAGGTAGAATTATTTTTATATATCTAATTTTAAACGTTTAATTTGTACAAGAAATTGGACGCTCCGTTTAGCAGAATAATGTTGAACATCAATATTTGTAACCGTTTTCAAGCATTTTTTTAAACAATATCAACTACGGTAAATTCTAAGAGCGGTACCTTCCGTTCCTTATTTGACTTTTGGTATTAAGAGATCTGCAATATAACTGCTTCATTTTAACACCTAATGTTTCTGCTTTATTTTAACCAATTTAAGACTACCAGACTAAAATCAAATTTACAAAAGTCTTTACTGTGCATGTCTGAAATAACTGCAGAATTCTCGGAGAAAGATAAAAGTATGGTCGCCGTACCGACCACACTGGTGTTGCCCGAAGCGTGCAACCTAATGAGCACTAGAATTAATTGTACATCTCATTCGAATTGAATCGCCACTTCGCACTGTTACGCCGAGATCTCAGGATAGGAGTCGCGCTAATTTCTGTTTGTTTGTTTGTTTCAGTAAGCGGTGTGAATCTCGAATGCTGTTCTAGGTAGAATTCTGTGAGTTTAAAATTTATTTGTTTTGAAGATTTATTTTTTTAGAAAAGGTACCTATCTCGTTACTTTCAAGCTTGCCTTTATTTAAGTAAGAAATTAAAAAATAAAGGAAAAAACAAAACTATCACTGTCCCCGCGTGTTACGACCAGTCAGTATACTCTGACAGAGAAGGACGTCAGTGTAACAGCGGTGCAAATATTATAAGGTTGGATATGTAAACTAAGGGATCCGATGCATAATGGAATAGTCCAATGACTTTAACAGCTGTTTATCTAGGTGTTCATTTTTTTGTAACACAACTCCCGCGATACAAGACAAGGCGTGTACGATACGTACAAGCCCTGTTTCTCTGGGGGACTTTACAAACGACTTGAATACGACAGAAAACCGCCGCCTTTAAAGCTTTTTAGTCGTAATGGGGTGTCAATTTTGGTAAAAATTTGGTTGTTGTGAAACGATTGTGTTTTCGAATTTCTAAATGATTCTACAAGCAAATCCAACTGAATACACTAGTAAAATATCCATTTCTGTAAAACACTAGCTTTTCCATAAAAGAAAATGCACGTAGATGGAGATACAGTAGCAACAATTTGTGGTATGAGCAGCAGGTGGTACATTATGTGAGAGCCTGATTGATTACGATGTGTTGGTGATAACACCTGGTATGAGGTTTATCACTTACAGACTATGGAAGTATTAGAAGCTAAACTTTAATAATGTTTGTAGACTAGCTTATGCCAGCGGTTTCGCTCGCGTTAAGTTTCTTGACCATTTAAAACTGAAGCAAAAAATATGACAGTCGGACCTGAATAGGGCTTCCAATCCCGCTTTTGCGGGATTACGAACGCTGGATCCCGCGAGATTTGCGGGACCGTGGTATCATACACTTTAGATTCCCAACCACAATAGCTGTGTGTGATGAGCATGATTATTTATTGTGTATCTTTTACTTATAATGCCTAAAAAGGTAAACCACCGACTAGTGTGGAAGCCGAATTGGCCTGTTCTGCTGCTGGATAGATTGTCTTTAAAATATGCAGAAGTTTTGCAGACGATAGTTTAAAACTTTAAGTGTAGGTATTGTGTTTTCTTCACAAATCTAATTAGGATTGTCAACATTCGTATAAAAACTAATGGGTTGTTTTTTGATCTCCAAAACTGCAACTTGATTTATCTCTGGATATTAGCAAAACCTGTGATACAGGGTTAGCCCTATATCGCGGGGGAATATTATATTTGTGGTGTCATAAACACTCCCACCACGATACTGAGGCAGTTAAATTTACTCATGTTTATTATTTCGTTGCTTATATCTTATATACTTAAACCTTTTGCTTTTTTACTTATGCTTATACCTTTTAAAAAGTATTTATTTATATGCGGGATCCCGCAAAAATCGTTGAGTCCCTCAGATACCGGTCCAGTCTTAAAGAACTCGAGAGTGACAGGAGTGGGGGGCACGCACTGTCTTCTGTGTAGTTGGCTACTTGATCGATTAGGCGATTATTATTTTTTATTCGGTTGCAAATTGAAGTTTATGAAATACCTAGCTCCTGAGCTGCATGTCGAATGAACCCATTGACAAAGTAAAAAAACAAATTTACACATTGTTGTACACAAAACCAACTGTACAAAAACTACCCATCTACATAAATTAACTTTTTTCACCGTTTAGCGGCTATAATAACATGCAGAGACAGGTGTGGTATTCCCCACAGACTGTCACCATTGTCCTGACGATCAAAGAAGGTGAATATGGATTGGTAATGACCTGCGTGTTATTTTAATCACTTAGTACTTTGCTCCAGTAAATAATCTATACTGGGGTATGGTGCAGATATAAAGAGGAGAGCGTAATTGTAAAAGGTACGCTAGCCCAATTGATTAGCTCTTAAAATAATAATAATAGTTATTGTTCTAAAAATCATTATATATTTTACATATAATAATAATTACACAGAAGATTTTTATTATAGCTTTATGATATATTGAATGTTGAGAGCCGTACTAGCATGAACTGTATGACAGCTACAACAGGTTAAAATTACGCCCCAAAAAGGTAATGGTCGGAATGAACCTGAGGTGTAGAGCGTTATTAAACTAATTATGAATTAGTGAGCCAAATACTGTGACAACACTTCGTACTGAACTCATTTCAATCGCAAACCACACTACGATAAGGTATATCCTAACTTCTTTCTTCATGAGAAGTAAACGCGCTACGCAATTTTAACTAATTCTTAGTTAAAAAACGTTTACCTCCCATGTAGAAGGTAAATGCGCTCCGCTATTTAACTAATTATTTGATAAAATAGCGTTAACCTCTCATAAAGAAAAAATATACGATATACTTTATCGTTATGTGGTTTGCGATTGAAATGGGTTCAGTACGGAGTGTTGTCACACTATTTGAATCACTCATGTTTCAAATCTTGAAACACTTGCCTTAAGATTTGTGTATTTGTTCAGTTAGAGTGACTTTACCGCACATTCCGGCAATTATTCCTTAGTGTTTTAAACAATGTATATTAACGTTGAAAATACTTTACAAATAAATCTCCTTTAACTTGTACCACATCGATAATGAGACTAGATCAGGTGGACAGTTAAATTACTAAATTGTAAGCGTCAGCATACCTACGTTGATTTATATCATACATCGTCGAATAACCACTATCAACCTTATTTCTATAAACATAAACAACATTTTTGTGTAACATCAAGTCATTCAGAGGGTAATTTAAAAGTGTAACCATAGCACTGATGTTGATATATTTTCCACTTTTCACTTTGATATTTGAGGTATTTGAAAATGGACGCAATTAATTGTTTGATAGGGTAATAAATAACTCATTTGATTTTATAGTACTTTTTAACTTATCGGAGCTTGAAATTTATAGGTTATATTCCTTTATAACAGCTACATAATTTACAGCACGTGATATGTACATAAAGCTGTGATAATATTTAACGATTTACAAGAAAGGATTATCGCTATTGTTTTTTTTTTGCTCATTAATAGCGATTAATAAACGATCTTATCTCATCATTTTGTCATAGATTATATATCGGACTTAATTCAGTAAATGAAAATAAATCATATATGTATGATAAAGCAAAATTGTATTATCTGTACTAATAATAATAAGCTAAAGTTTGTTTGTTTGTTTCATGCGATAATCTCCGGAACGACGGGTTCGAATTAAAAAAAAAATACTGTTGAATAGCCCATTTATTGAGGAAGGCTATATAACATAACGCTGAAACCAATAAGAGCAAAGCAGCAATGAAAAATGTTTCAAAAACGGAGAAAATTAACGAAGACGAAGTTGCGTGGGTCAGCTACTGATATATACAAATCGCGTACCAATCTGTTATGTCCCGGTCCAACGTCCCGAATAAATTGCAATAAATCACTAAGAAGTGAAAAGCTTTAAATAACATGTAAATAGGTAAAGATGGTACCAACATTTTTCACTTAACACCCTACAAGGCACAAGCCGAATGTAAAAATCGCCCTCCGGCACAAGCCCTAATATGACTCGGAGATAGTTTTCATTTTAATTCAACTTCCTAAAAAGTGCAACAACCCGATTTTCAAACTGATTAACTAAAGTACAGAATCTGTATCTCCAAGGAATAAAGTCTAAATTTGAATATCAAAGGTATCGCACAAAACAGATTATTTAATTACAAATAACATTTGCATTTGTGTTGACTCTTTTGTACATTAATATAAAGCTGATATTTGAATATCTTTTTGTGGTCGTTAAGGTGGTGAGCAGAAAGGCTCGGTAAGTGAAAGTAGGCTCATCTTCGACCGGAGATAACCTTTGCCCGTAACCTGTCGTTGTTATTGTAAAGTACACCTATTAGTATTTATGAAGATTGCATAGTTCTCGACGAGTTTTATTTCTTAGTTGATAGTGGAGAACGCGCAGGTGAAGTGAAACAGTATGGCCGTGGAATTTTGATGAATTCGTATTGATTTCGAAACCAGATTAGGTTTATGGTTTTATCCTACTTGGCAACGTGATCCTACAAGTGTACGATCGACCTCTTCGTGAACAGTTACCGTAGAAAAACTAAGAGTACCTATCCTTAGCACGATGCCATCCTATTTGTCAATGTTACATTGTTTTCGATACTTATAGCAAAAAATATGATGTATCTTACCTTTTCTTTATAATAACTTAGTAGTAAATATAATAATAATACTAAATCATTTATTTAAGTACATTATAATAAAGTAACAGATACTTAAACTATGTCAGTATTTCTTATTTATGTAGCTGACAGTGATAGAAGACAATAGGACAATCCAGTTGGTTCGCAATAACTTTCAGGAGGCTGTTAATGCTGGTTTGCAGTCTGTGCAGCAGGGACGCAGCACGGTTACGTCTTATCGCTGCGAAACTGTCTGTGTAAGCGTCCGCAAACATGCCTGATGCACTACAGTTGGTACCTGGGCTGCCCCAACACATATGATTCAATATCTCACAAATCTAAAATCAATTCTAATTTTTGAACGGTAATATCAAAAAGTACCGTGCCATAATTAAACAACGTTCGCTCGAGTAATCCACATATTGACATCATTTGCGGACAAAGAATCTCAAAACACCTTCTGAACACAGTGGTCCGAAGAGGTCTGTAATTCTGTCTGTATCCGATGTCTATAGGCGTTCCTCGAGCCAGGTACGTATGAAGGTAACCTTCTGTACCTGTTGGTGTTTTGATAAGGGGACCTGACTCAGTGGCAACCAACTAGTTCGAGATATCTGCGAGGTTTTTGTCACTGTCACACTCGATCCATAGATAGGCGACCGTTTTCGAAAAATGACACACAATGTCCTCGGCCTAATCGATTTCCGTCTGATCGGACTAAGAGTTTGTGTGCTTGTGTTTGTGCATACGTTCGTACACAATAATATCTGCTGCGTAGTTGGCTAATCTCTGTTAAGATTGGCCGCTGTTACCGATATCGGTTAGGAGATCATTAATATTTAACTTAGCAAAGTTATTATTGGCCTGTTCTGAATAACACATAACAGCATTACGAAAATGAACAAACCACAGTCATTTATTTTGCCAACTATTAAATGCTGCCCCTAATTATCCTTCGGTTAATTCACACGCAACCAAATTAAACAATTTATCAACTAGGGCAAGTAAAACAATAATGCAAGATGTTTGATGGTCACGTCGTTTATAAATTATCGCGAAAATCAGTACTTCGTCCAACATAATAATGATGGCCGGGAGTAATATTGACTGGAAAGGGGTAATTAAAACACTTTTTATTTTAATCGTCCGATTGTGCGATTCCGATTACTTGTATTAAATGCCCGATTATTTTTGATTACTGTTTTTTTGGACAACGACGACATGCATGTAGTGTGAATTATTAATATCCCTTGAGGCATATTTTTTGATAAAATCCAGTTTTTTTGCTATAATTGTGCAAAAAATCAAGAAGGTTGGACAAAGTCGTTGTGATTTTAACCTTATGGTGAGAATAAGACGAACTATCTTCAAAAAATCCTGTAACACTCCATACAAACTAATTGCCTCCTCCGTACTTCACAGTGACCAAAACATCCACATTTTTTGGTCAAAATGTGTAGCATCTTACATGTTGGTTGTTAAGATTTTCGCCTTGATAAAGAAAGGCTACATTATCTATCACTACAAGAAAGTGCACCAGCGTTCAGAACGGTTAATTAACAAAATTCTCTTTGTCTCAGACACATAAAATTTTACGAGTATCAAGATCTGTGAGCTGTTGTCCGAACCGCCCGTGCGAAACACTGAACTGGATTCAATGGAAGCATTCGATTCAGTACAAGCACAATTTGATTTTACTATCTATGGCTTATGATGGACACCACATGATCAGTTCAAAGGTGTCATGTATAGTAGAAATACCAAAAACGTATGGAATTGAAATCCCATTTGTAAATAAAGGCCAGGCGAGGATAATTGGCAGAATCCGGGCCGATTCATTGAGCATCAACTACAATGTTACCTGAGTTCAGTCGTAGGAATGTAACCAGCTTGTAACAGTAAGTAAGTGTATATGCGTAACTTAATTTCAAAGATCATGTGTTGTACAGTTCTGATGGCATAATTTCAAAATGATCGCATATGCTCCCCTTAAATATTTTTGAAGGTGTTTTCAAAGACATAAATAATATCGGATTTTATCATAGAGTCAGAGTACACCCTGACCTGACCAGACTGGAAAAGGATCGTTTGGGTAAAGATTTTCCCTTGTGAAATGGAACCCTTAGCTTTTTGCACAATTGTCTATATTCTCTTGAATACCATCCAATAGTCAACCTTGGTGGTTGACTGTTGGATGGTATTCAGTAGCATTTTCAAGCCACATCCAGTAACCACGTATCGTTTGAGTGCAGAGTCACAAAAAAATTGGAGCAGGGCAAGTATGGAAAAGACTCATAAAATTTAATAGGTTTTTCTTTAAAAAGCTCTTACGTGAGCAGCGTTGTTATGTGTCCGAACTTTTTGTGTGCTTGCATGTTAATGAACGATGGGTGTAAAATGGTGGACTGTAGAAGCACGTGTGTATAAATCATCTCAGACTTTTTAGTTGCGGCTTCATATTCGGCGTCATAAAAGCGCATATAGGCGTTTTTGGGATGACATTTTAAGTAACGTACATTTTGCAATGTCGCATCCGAAAAATGATTTTTTAATGTCGCTTTTGGCAAAGACTGTGCCTTCTTTTATATTCTAATTTCGTAATAGTGGCTGATTTTTCCTTGGAACAACTGGCATCTGTCTCTTCCACGGAAGAAATCTGTATATAAATATATTCAATGAATTTTATTATTATTTGCAGTTTTATAAATGGCAATTTAGAGCCATATAGGAGTTTCGACATGTTTTCAACTAAATCAATGCCATTTTTGGACACTGCGGCAACGTAACATACATACATGTGCTCGTTCCAGTGGCTAGAATATACTGAACTACGATGGTAACTATTTGGTGGATTTATCATCGTGATAGTATTGATAGTATTAGTTTCCAGCTTTGTCTGCGACTGACTTTGCGCGAGTTGACTTTGACCTACCCAAGCAGAGATTGAGCTGTTTCCTATCTTCAACTACGCTTCAATTGCGCTAGTTATACTTATATTAAGTTCTCATTCCACATTATCCAACCATCTGATCTTGGGCTTTCTTCGACGTCATCGACGCACCTTTTACTAATTAAAGACCTTTGGGTGTTCTGGCCTCTTCATTCTTATCACTGGTTTACCTCTTCAAGGCGATTTTTTAGAGAGTTTAAAGATCTCGTGGTAAACCACGTAATGTTTCGATGATTTATTATATTATAGCTTTTATTTTGTAACAGGCGATGATGAGAAAACTTAAACAAGCTACTGTAACTACATTGAATTTCCAGTTTACCTCACAAAGTATTATTAAACCAATCTGGAACATTGGACCGTATAAAATGAGTAAAAAAACACACCGGGCTGCGCACACGCACCTCAATTAGTACTTTCGAGCGCATACCAATAGCGACGCATCTTCAATCGTCCTTTTATGGCAAATGTGGTACACATGAGATTGGCTACAAGATTGTCTTGAGACTAACGATTTTGATTCGAATTGTTTATTGATATTGTCTTGAATGTTAATGGTACTCGGAATTAGGTTGTAATTAATGCTAATTAAGAGACATTTTTTGAAACATAAAGAGTCATAAATGTTCATTTTTGTGCAAGGATAAGGGTACCTATCTTCATCTCCGCTTCTCTTCAAAGTGAAACAAAGTGATAGAACTGAATGACTCTTGATTTTAATTATAATCTAGACAATTAAGAAAAACGTAAAACATTTATGTGTTAACAGAATTATGTAAACAAAAATGTTTTACGCAATAGAATGTTAAACTGATTAAATTTTTTGAGGGATTTATTGACCAAGTTTTTGACTATAACTGTAGAACAACATTTCGTATCTATTTATGCAATATTTTCACAATATTTCTAAAATCTCCTCATTAAAGGGTTACAAAATGTGCTGAATTAGCTTCTTAAACCTGTATTTTAAGAAAAGTGCATAATACATCATCTAAATGTTAAAAAATATATTTTTATACATAAGAAGTATTTTTTAAAGGTAAAAATACTCAAAGGGTAAGAAGCGCTGTTTTATTTCGTCCGGATGAATGCTGTAGGAGGAGATCGGGTCGTTAAGATACGTCGTCTCAGAATGAATGAATAAAATTTTTCATCTAGATTATTTGTAAAGTTCATTCAATGAGTAAACCTGTGTGATTATCGCCAAGTAATAACTTAATTTTTTTTAAAGATTTTTTTATGATGAAGTTGCAGTAGCTATTTGCGTAATGTCTTCTTAAAATTTTGTTTGTTAATCTTTTCAATGTTAATGTGTTTTTTTTTTAATTTTTTAGGTCATATTTCATCTGTTCTATAAAATAAAACTGGATTCTTTTTGGAGTGGCTCTTGTTGTTTGCTATTTCTTTCACAGTACCTAGCTGATGATGTGATTGTAAAATGATTAATTATTTGTTCTTTAATACATATTCAAAGTGTCTATAACGTAGATTTCGACTGCCTCTGTGGCGCGGTGGGAGTGTATCCGACTGCTACGAAAGAGGTCGTGGGTTCGATCCCCACCCAGGATAAAACTTTGTGTGATGAGCACAATGGTTTAGTCTGTGTCTGGGTGTTATTTATCTATAATATGTATGTATTAAAAAAAAATGTAAGTCTGTTTAACGGTTCTATCTGGTTTCCATAGTACAAGCTCTGCTTAGTTTGGTATCAGATAGCTTTGTGTGAGTTGTCCCAAGTTATTATTATATTGCAATGTTTAATTCTCAGATATATTGTTGGACAATTTATGTTCACTGCGATAGTGTGATGTGTGCGAGTATGTTATTACTACTTATGAGTATATCTAACTCAAACACTGAAATGATATTAATAGATTAAATTGTTTGAACAATATTTGATTTGTTATTCAGCATTTGTAGTCTTTTTAACTTTTCACAATAAAACACATTGATGCCAATGCATTCATTCTCATGATGTCTCTCCGAATATATAAGAGAAAATGTTAATTTAATTTAATCTCAAGATACATCTTAGGACGTCTCCTGTGCGTGTCGGGATCGTATAAATCAGTTGTAGGCGCGATCCCTTTGCCCGCATTCATTGATGGCGCAACTCGAAAGTCGACACCCAGGTCATCGCTGCCCAGTTTTTATTGTGACACTAGACTCAGGTGGTTAACCTGACCGAAATTGTAATTGCCTTTGGGTCTTAAATACAATGTGGGATGTGAGTTCATATGCCTTGGTTTTGCTGCATGATATTGTATAGTGGGCTAATGTGCTTAAAAACTAACAAAATATATTTTTTCTGTTTGAATTAATATCATGGTATTTAGACTGTAAGTTATAAACAAATAAAAGTTAAGAAGAGTTATTTGGTGAATTAATCTAATCGCTTTTTGAAATACTCCAATAATTCCAGTAACGCTCATGTAATTTTAGTTTTCAGGTAAAGATATCTCTAAGATATTTCAATACAATCTAGAG
Source organism: Herminia tarsipennalis (assembly GCA_945859575.2). NCBI lineage: Eukaryota > Metazoa > Arthropoda > Insecta > Lepidoptera > Erebidae > Herminia > Herminia tarsipennalis. The sequence goes on from OX243850.2 coordinate 21,552,977, forward strand.
GTACTATAAAAATAAACTAAAAATGGCAAACAATTAAATTATTTTCTTTATTTTTATTTCATTTTTATCACTATAAGTTATAAATAAATAAGAGTTAAGAAGAGTAATTTGGTGAATTAATCTAATCGCTTTTTCATAATACTCCAATAATTCCAGTAACGCTCGTGTGATATCTATTTTTGGTTTTCAGTTAAAGATATATCTAAGATATTTAACAATCTGTACAGAGATACTATAAATATAATCTATAAATGGCAAGCCATTCAATTTTCAATAGTATGGACCCATACTATTGAAAACTAATACTATTAATACTACCTATAGAATGTGTCACTATTATAGAGTTATACTATCAAAAGTAGCTTGTAAAAGTATCGTATTATATAATTATATCACGCAAAAGTTAGAAATTCCTGAATCAAATACCATTAGAAATCATAATATTTTCCTGACATCTGTCCATCAAGTATTAACAGCCTTCATTAAATCTTAAATCAACACCCAATAAATTCAATCACCATATTTAACCCTACAGTAAACATCGTGATTCAAACATCAAATTAAATTAATTTCTTCAACGCAGAGGACGTGTGCGACGTTCCCTTTTAAACGACATTTAAGCTCGCTATCTTAATGTTAACACTTTGTTTCGCCCTCGTAAAGTTTAAGTAATAAACTTTAAGCAAGATATAATTTGCATCAGCTTAAAGGGAAGCACATTTAAATTAAAAAAGTAAATTCTCTGTAATGGAGTTAGTGTTAATGAAAAAGAGTATATACACAAAACAAACAATATTTTCTGTTCTTTATTCGAAAATCATGAAAAACAATTCAGATGCAGGTATAGTTATTATCAGAACCCTTTGAGTATAAATTTGTGTTTAAGTATTTAAATGTATACATTGTTATACGTTGTACCTATATATAGCTGCTAGCTGACCCGCGCAATTTTCCTCAATTTTCCCCGTTTTTGCAACATTTTTCATTGCTGCTCCGCTCGTATTGGTCGTAGCGTGATGTTATATAGCCTACAGCCTTCTTTGATAAATGGGCTATCCAACAGCAAAAGAATTCGGACCCGTAGTTCCTAAATTTCGCGTTCAAACAAACTCTTCAGCTTTATAATATTAGTATAGATTTGATATAGCCTCGGGTTTGACAACCCACGTCTACTTAATAAAATATTTCGAAAACAGACTTTACTAATAATAACTGTACGTTTTAAGGAGTAAGGTGTTGAAGAATGGGTGTTGCGATGAGTGTTTACCACGAAATTCATCGTAGGTATGATCGTTTGCCACTTTGGTGGCAAAAGTAAAATGTATTACTCATAACCAGTACTCGTATAACCATAACTATATAATAGAAAAAAGTTGTAAGAAATTTACGACTGCAAAACACCAGTACGTGCATTGATCACTAAATGAAGTGCATCACAGCTTCAAGTCCAGTTTTTACTTTACACCGAACCTCAATTGTATGCATTGTCAAATTTTAATACAATTTTGGACAGTGTCCTGTATTTCGTTATTTAGGTGAAGCGCGATTTGACTATCAATAAATCAATACAAGTAAAATAATACCCATTTTTTTTAACGGTTTATAGGTTATTACATGGTGCCTATATGCAAGATTAGTCCAAGCTTATCTCAGCTTGGATGAACGATTTTTGATGGTCTTTTGACAGTATTAATTACCTCTTTTTATTTGAGTAACATTTTGTAAAAAAAAGGCCACAAATAAACTGTGCTTTTTTATATTTACTTAAACATCACGGGGACAAAGTGGCAAGTAGACCAGTAATTTAATTATGGGCATTCGAAATAGTCACACTAGTAAAAAACCTGTATTTAAATGTAAATTGGTGTAATCAGTCAAAAACCTGTTTTAATTTAATTTGTTTTTTTACATTCGACTGAAATTTCGCCTTAACTAAAACGAAGTGCATATGAAACAAAAAAAACCAAACATTACCACATAAAGCTCCTCTGTCGCTTATTATCAAGTGTAAATATCCTCGTAATTCTGTTAAACTCACACTTATATGACGGTGATTAAAATGTGCGGGTTTATAGAATGCGTTAAATGACACTAAATGCTAAATATGGAAGCAAAGCGGTGGAGTTTAGGACAGTTTACACATGAGATGTTCAAACTGATGAAACTTGATCAAAGGAAGGCGTATTTCTTTTTTAAATATTTTTAAGGATCGATCGCTCATTCAGTTTCATTTGCTCTTAATATCAATTGATTTAAAAGCAATACTAATATAGCAATAATCATATTGTCCATAACATAATCTTTTATTATTAACATATTTAAATTAGATATTTTCGGGTTATCGGAGTTGGTAAACCTTATTCCCGATCTTTTTTGCAAATGGAGAGGTGTGCTTACAAATGCATCACCGCGCATGCACGGCGGACATTTTTGAGCAGGCCTCGCATACGCTTTGATGCATTTGTAAGCACACCTCTCCATTTACCATTATGCCATATTTTCACAGCTTCGCATGGGCTTGCCGTGGATATGGAAAAAAGATCGTAGGTCGTGAAACGTCAAGCAATTTTAAGGTAAACAATGCGCGTTAATTCCCGTATAATAAATAGTTATAATCATGCAACGCGAAAGTTTAAATGTTAGTAAAAGATCGTAAATAGCTCAGCTTTGAGACGGTACTCCTGTGGACGTGGGTTCGAGTAACGCTTGGGATGCTTTTTCCTTATTACATTTAATAAATTATGAGCTGTTTAAAAGTCATTTGTTTTTACTTAATTAACGCAATAAGTTATATTTCATGATGTATGAAATATTTAATTAAAATTGCTCCAGGTTTAGCAATTCTTAATAGGAATGATTGTTTTTAAACTTTGGCGATTTTTACACATATTAGAATAATTGCGTCAAATATTTAAAGGTACGAATCTTTTATTTACCTGTGACCACAATTTGTGCAATTCGATCGAAACGTCATTTTCGATCGAATTGCACAAATTGTGGTCACAGGTCGACTGATAAATAAAAGTTAAACTAATAAAGTTAAACGTCGGGTAAATAAAAGGTTCGTACCTTTAAATATTTCACGTGATTAAATCCCGTTATTATTCTCAATAGGAATGTAGTACTAAGAGATGACTGATATAAACTGCCGTACGCAAGCCATAGTTACGATGATTATGTGTTGACCATGAATTTCCGTTTTATTAAAAAAAATGCAGAAGAAAGAAGGCAGAAGGAAGCAAGGTACCTACTCCATAGTTGTACCTAACTTTATACGATAGCTTTAAATTAATAATTATGCCATTCGACAAAATAAATGTAACAGGATTGCATTATGTACATCTCGCCAGAGCTTTGAATATAAGAGCTTTTGCTTCTAATGTTTAAATAAGAAGTACAGGTTTATAAACAGATATTTAGTCCCTCTTTTTGTGCAGTAAGTAAATAGACACTATTCGAGTGAAATCAAGTGCTAAACTCACCGATCACCCATCTGTGGGACTGACAGTACAAACATTTCTTAACCTCGCCTTATCTTTCGATCTGTATACAGTCTTTGCTGCATCATGGACGTGTACCAGTCAAATATGCAAATAATACTTGTTTAATAGTACAGAATTACTGTTTTGAATCCATAATGAGATATGCATAATGCGAATATAGTTACAAGTACAAATACTATGCCCTTTACAAGTGGAAATCGTTATATTTCTAAATTAATTTGTAAAGCAGATATTATCTGCACAAACAATGCACACAAAGCGGTCGGCGTCCAATAGCGTCCATATAAAGAGCGTCCAATTTAATTGTAACTGTTCGGAGTAGTTAGTAGCGCACGCGAAGGGATTGTCTCACACGGCACATGGTTTAGACGCGCGTCTAACTCGGTCTAAAACGCGTCTTGCAGGATTGACACGTGCATTTCGTAATTTAATATTAATATTTAAGAGTCAATTTTCATTCACAGTTATCAAATTTCTAGTACTAGTGAACCCAGAGTAATTTTTTATTTAAATACTGTCTGAACCAAGAACAAAAATCGCATCAAATATGCATTTTAATTTTTAAGTACTTTAGAACATTACTCTTCAAAGAAATAATTTATCTATAAAAAGCCCAAAAATATCTTAATTTCTTAACCGATAGTTATAATGTCGTATTGCCTTTGTATGTCAATATCTGACCCGCGCAACCTCGTATGCGTAATTTTTCCCCGTTTTGCAACATTTTTCTTTTTCTGCTCAGCCTATAGCCTTGGGCTATCCAACAGTATTTATTTTTTTCAATTTGAACCAGTTAGTCCTAATTATCGCGTTCAAACAAATAAATTCTTTAGCTTTATAATATTAGTATATATATATATATATAAATACATTTCGCGGGTATTATGATTTGCGTAATTTATTATTTCAATTATATATACATTTTTCATTAAATCTACTTTTAATTACTCAGATAAAAACTACTCTAAATTACATCTATAATAATACAATTTCGCGGGTATTTAGCTATTAATAGGACATCATGTAGCCCATCGGTGCAAACAATCTAAACATTAAAAAATAACAATATTTTTTATAAGCTTTTTCTCCCGAAATTGTATGAAGTAAACAGCATAACTTTAAAAAATTACAAGCCACTGTGTCCTGTTTGTAACACCAAAACGCAACACCGCGCATCGTAAATCGACACTGCCTGTGTGAGTTAGCTCAAACTAAGCTAACTAGGCTATCGAACTAAATCGAAGCCGCCGCGGCAGCACAGCACCCCATTAATTACCATGTCCATTATTAACGTTAAATAAATTGATTCCTCTTTAATAAGGCTTCGTTAATAAGCCTATGTGGTCACATCTAATTAGTAATGGCATACTTGGATTTTTTCGAATGCTTCATATTCTATAATCACGCGAGTACTTCGTCAATCTTGTAGGAACGCGTACACAAAATATTTCTAGGTATATTTCAATCCCATAGTTCATTATTTGTAGCTATATTATAGCCCTGTAATGGAACCCGGTAACCATAATTGAAGACTGCATGAATGTTGCAGTCTTTGGGACTAGACTTCAGAGACTGTTATTGTTTTTCTTTTTATTTAAAAAATACGACTCCCGCAGTAAGGTACAAGCCCTGTGTCACGAAGGACTTTACAAACATACAAGTCACGGACTCAAAGTACACTCAGACTCGGAACAACAATTTGTGGATCACACAAAGTGGTGTTCCGTGTGGGAATCGAACCGACGACCTCTTGCGTAGCAGTCGGGCACACTCCCACCGCGCCACAGAGGCAGTCTTAATTAGAGTTCAATTAGATCTCATCACACAATTTCACCTAATATTATTATTGATTCCCGCAACACGGCTTAAACAACTGGTTTGAATTGAATATGACAAAGAATAATTTAGTCAAATATTATAAATACGAACAAATATTAAACCTACTTATGTAGATATATACGTATAGACGATATGGATATCGTCTATTTCTACTGAATGCCATTCTATATGACGTAACGCTAATAGCGTAAAAGGTAAATATATTTGCACTTAAAATAGTCTTCGAAGCTCAAACCGTAACAGTACACGAGCTCACTTAAACCTTAAACAATGCATACATTTTAGTTTAAGACGCGCACGTAACCACGTTTGCTGTACAAATGTTTGTTTTGAAAGTTAAATAACAGATGTCTCTGTGTACTTAGCCCGAATGTTGCGCGAAAGCTCTACAAAGCAAATAATGAATTGTAGAATAAAATTTTGAGATGCAGAAATAGGTGGACAAAGGTAGTTGAGCTTCTGGACTTCTGTTTAGGAAAGAAGTAAAATACTATGCAAATATTATGCTTAGATGAGTATCATTTTTATTTATGTAATTTTATTTACCTTCGTTCATATCTCTATACTACGGGGTTATTTAAGGGTTAGTTGTGCATTGTCTATCAAAATTCTTAGCTTTGATTCGCGGATGTGAATTTCAATTTATTCTTTCTTATTCAATTATTCGATGTCACTGTGGAGAAGACGTGTGCGGCCTCGGATACCATGGCCTGTCGTGCAGCAGGAGCGCAGGTCGTATGTCCCGCCACGCAAGCATCAACGACATAATCCGACGGGCGCTGGTCACCGCTGGCGTGCCAGCTGTGATCGAACCAAATGGTTTGACGCGCAGTGATGGTAAGAGGCCGGACGGTATGTCTTTGTTGCCTTGGAGGATGGGTCGGCCCTTGGTATGGGATGCAACTTGCGTCGATACCTTGGCGCCTACCCATCTCCCAAGCACGGCGAATTACGCCTGCGCTGCTGCTGCATCCGCTGAGAACCTCAAACAGCGTAAATGCAGTAATCTGGTTGGGGATTATGTATTTGAGCCGTTTGGGGTAGAGACTCTAGGGCCGTGGGGCCCAAGTGCGCGCCTATTAATATAATGAAATTTCCCGACGTCTTATCAGTGCCTCCCGTGACCAGAAGGCTGGCCTTTTCTTTGCACAAAGAATTAGCATTGCCATCCAACGTGGCAATGCTGCCAGCCTTCTGGGAACGTTACCTGTTGTCATCGATGGGGAGGAATTCTTTGACGCCTAAACGATTCTGCTCTCCTTTTTTATTTTATTTTAATTCTGTAAATATCTTGTTTAATTGGTTAGATGTATTTTAATCAAAAATAAATGCTAAGTTAAATTATTCTTTAGACTGCCTTTATTAGATAGTATACGGAATGTCTTAAATCTTGAAAAATAAAGAAGAACAATTTCTTAACTATTGTACATTTTGAAATTGGTTTTATAACCCTCATTATCTTGAGGATTCTCTTATCAAGCCACTGCCCTACTGGGGAGAAGCGTGGTGATAATAATCTCATTGCGTGGAATTGATCGATTGTGTAGATATTAAGGCTTTATACGCTAAAGCCTTAATATCTCTGCTGCCCGTCCTCCGGTGTGACATCCCTTAGATACTATTTTTACTATTTCGGTTTATGTTCCGGTGGTACTATTTTTAACCCGGTACAACACGGCCATTGACGACTCATCAAATGCGAAAATATAGGTGAAGCAGGGCCATTTGCGAATGGGACCAGTAAAATAGAACAACTAGCGAACATATTAATTGCTAATAGTATGACTAAATGCAAACAGGGCATGTAACAAATATGACTGTTCGCGTATAACAATTTGTGAAAAAAGCAATACGCGCAGAACTTTTCAGAAGTTTGAAATTTTGAATAAGAGTAACGTAAGTGTTGCCAACCCTATGATATCTGAAGTATCATTATTACCCATAAAATACATATAAATAAATCTTAATGTCACTGACTTATCTCTGAGATTGATTCATAGTATGCGTATCGTTTGATTGCACCTAATAAAATGCTTTGACAAAATCGTAATTTATTTCATAAATCATAATATCAAGAAATCTAAAGGTGCGTTGATGTGTGGGACGAGAATCGGTACTATTAGGTTCCTTTATAAGTATTTGAAATCGTCTTTGGCAACCAGTCTAGCAATCAATCTCTCCATCAGTTGCCTCGCCAATTGTTAGTTTTTTAAGATTACATATTTGTTACCCCTCCAGCTAAATCTGGATCGCTTGTATTAGATGTTGGTTTACAATTGTGGATAGTTGTTATAATGACCGGATCAAAATATGTTTTATGGTGCATACGAAAAAAAATCTGAAAAACTCACGTAAAAAGCAACAGCGAATGGCAATTGGAGCGATACAACATGCGATACAATTGGAACTAACTTTATTGATTGGTTGCTAAGCAACACGAATGATGATTTGTCATCAATATCACATAAAATGATCGCCCGTAAACCGACTTTACAGACAACCATTTATTTTAAAATTTCTCAATAGCGAATCTTTCGATCTCAGAGGTGTCCTTGCTATCGATTAAATAATTACTTTTAACTAAAAATACGTGATGGAATAAGCTTTAAAACCTCCATGAATTAAGTTATCAAGGTACTCAACTAGTCTTGCAGTAATAAGTTCTTAGTTTTCTGTCCAGCCAGATTATCTATTACCGAAAACTTCATCTGGCTCCTTCTTAATGTTTAGAGATACTTGTATTATAAAACTCGCCGTAGTATTAAAAAAAAAATTAAGAATAAGTCACCATACTGTTGCTATCCATTTTCTCACGATGTAAAGCCTCATCGCTCTACATATAATAAAAAAGGAAAAACATCTTTGCCTTCATCTTGAACTATTGACAATATTTCACTACACTTACGGTACATTTGCAATTTAAATACAATGCGAGCCCAAAGATATATACCAGAAATACCAACCTTTTAAACTGAAGAGAAAGTTCGGGCTAAATAAATATGTTTGCTGTACATTCCCGGTCTCCGATACACCAAAAAGTACGGTCGAAATTTTACGGCTTGCAGTGTTTTCTGTACTTGTGGTCAAAATGGTCTCGTTAATTTTCGTCATCTGATTTGGTAGAGCCAGTTTTTGTTTGCATTTATTTATGCTTAGTTTCATGTAGGGTAATGTGGGCAATATTGGTATTTAATAATAATAATATAATATAGGAATATTATCAGGACTTAATTGCGTGAATATTTAAAGGTATGAACCTTTTAAAACCCGACGTTTCGATCGAATTGCACCGATCGTGGTCACGGGTCGACTTTCGAGTCGATTTTATTGGTATTTGAATGCAAATATTTGTTAATTTCCACTTGAAATAATGACATATTTTTTATGTAGGTCTATGCACTATGTTATGTTCTATAGAACATAACATTGTGCATAGAATAGTATCTACATTAAAAAAGTGTAAAAAATATTTTCGGTAATTGTTCGGACTTTGAGCGGTTTGCATCCAACGGCTCCCTGCTATCTCAATGAAGTCGTCCTCTCCTTCTTCCTCAAGAGCCGTCCTGCACTGCGTTTTTCAGCTCATGGTCGCCACTCAAGAACCTTCCGTACCTATCTATTGTCGTTTCTACGAGCGATGTGACCAACCCATTGCCATTTTAACTTACTAATCCTCTGAGTTATATCGGTAACTTTTCCCGACATTTTCAAGTCCAATGGACCGCTAGATTAGGTAGACGACCCACTATTTAATATTTGGTGCAATTACAGAGAAATGTATCTTAAAAAAATGGTCAAAAATATTATGTACTTGCCTGCACAAATGTGTTATTGTCAACATAAGTACGATGCAATTCATGAGCCATGCCAACATATGCATAACTTATTGATAAAATATCCTCAGGTACAGTTATATACTTGGGTTGATGTAGAGATTACCTTATGAGAATGGGACAATTAGGGTAAATTATGCCTGGTACTTAAAGTTTGAAAGAAAATCCCCTCGAGTGTTATATAAACAAAACGGAGGATGTTCGATGCTCACATTAAAACAGCCATTTAAAGAACCTTTAAATTTTAGCAATTCAACGTATCATTTTTCCCTACACTCCTCTGTGGTGTTTCGACTCTGGCAATTTTATGAGTTCAATTTGAATTTTATGTTGTGTTTTTGCAAAGATAAAATTGTTGTTTATAGGTTCAGTTGTCAATATTATTTGGGTGGTGCAGCTATAAACATATAAAATGTATTATCATTCTCATTAATTGTGCTGGAAACGGAGCATCAAAATTTTATAGCAGTGTCGATGTATAAATTTAAACTGATATTAAGTTGCTTTTTTAAGCTATTGCATAGCTTCTATCGCGGGCCTTGGGCGCGGGGACCGAATCCAGAAATTCCGTAACGAAAAATCCTCACGCTCCCCCACTCCGACGGGCACAGAGGTGTGGCTTGAAGGCCGTGCATCGTTTAACGTCGTTTCATTTTGTACTTATGGTTCTGGCTGCAAAAATCATAATAGCGCGATTCAGACCGTAGTACATTTTATATTGAATAGTAACAAAATTATACTATTTATTATTAATACAGCGCCATCTATTGACATTATGTTACCTATTGTCATTTTAGTCTTCCCCTTTCTTGTTGTTTCTATTATAATTTTTTTTAATTGCTTAAATTGATAAAAATGCTATGCAATAGCTTTACCGCGGCAGTCCCCGAGTGCCACACATTTTTTTTTTTATATTAGGTTATACCTTGAGATAGCAATATAATATGAAATCTACTCAGTCGCTGCTGAAATGTCCTGAGAATGCTTTATAGAGTATGTACTACTCATTTCATTTTCTTTTTACCTAGTGTAACTAATGTATTTTCATTAATGTATTACAATTATATCAAAAAAATACAACTTGTGGTTATTAATCATGTTATAAAAAGAAAAAGAAATTTGCTGATTTTTTTTTTTTAAACTGAGTGTTCGTCGGTTCTCTGTCTATTACGATTGTTCTATCGGAGGAAGTTTAGTTAAATAACACCTATAATGTTTTTATTTACATAATAAAGTGAAGAGGTAGTATTTTTATAAGTATCTATATTTATTGATAAAATTTCACGATTTGTGCACATTATAAAAAGGTAAATACTACGGATCTTAATCGCGTGAATATTCAGTTGAAACGTCAGGCTATTAAAAAGGTATTTTACGTAGTCTATATATTTTCATAATACCTATATCTAATGAAATTTAAAACTAGATTATATAATTATATTAAATAATTTATAATTTATTCGTATATTATTTAATCTTATTTTCTACTTTAATGAAGCGCATTTAATTCAACATAAATATAACACTTTAAAACCTAAGAAAAAAAAAACATTTTGAAGAAACTTAAACGTACGAACTATTTACTACTAACTTATCTAAACCCCTGCGCTATACAAAAAAGCTTAAATAAAATTGGAATAAATTATTAAATAAAGATAAATATTTTTTTACAATATTAGCTGTATGAAAAAAACAGTAAACAAACATGTTTGAAAATTCACTCACGTCGATAACTGTTGTTGTGTTGAGTTAAATCTCCATCTTCGTCTCAACGCTGAACAAAATAGGTATCAGTTGGTAACCTACTGATTTTTATCATCCTTTATCTACAATGCAAGTGCCATACACTTCATTAAATCTCCATAAATTTCTCGTATATAGTCTTTCGGGCATTTTTATCAATTTGCAAAAGTATTATATCGATGCCTGAAGTGCTGGGATTTCCTTGTTGATGCTAGTCGTAAAATTGAGGTAATTGGCGTAAAATCTTATAGTGGTCTTTATTGGTAACCTTTCCTCTTTTGATTTGAACTTGGATCGCTATCTTGATAGGTGTTTTCAGTTTCATTTTCGCCCACTCTGTATACAACTATGAAGGTAGTGGAATCTTTTGGTTTAAATTTCCCCAACTTCCTGTCGACCGAAAAATTTTAAATTTTGCGCATAACTAAAAACCAATAGCTATGTAATATTTTTTTATTAACAATCGTGATTTGCTATATGACCATTGTACAATCTAAACGTTTAAAAGAAATATTCGAACCCGGCGGGTCTCGAACCCGTAAATGGCACCGTCCTACGGAGAGCGGTAACACCGCTGCGATAAACCGCTCCGCCATCCACGTGCAATGTTAACCCGTAAGCATTAAGAGATAGGGGAATTTGATATCTAGTAACGTAGTCCAGATAGGTGGTTCGCTTCTGGCCCCGGTTTCGCTACGGAAGTCTCGGGTTCGATTCCTGGGTCTGGATTTCAAATTTTTCTATCTTTCAAAATGCAATTATTGTATTTGTCATTTAATGTTTCAAAGCAATTGTCACGCGATCTAACGTATAATCCAAATAAATTGTACGGCCCTGTAACTTTAATAAGATGTTGGTAAACCATTCAAACACAAAATATTGATATACAATTTGACACGGGAATCGAAACGTCAAGCATTAGGTAATTACATTGCCTAGTTTAAATGCGTTCATTTCCGTGTCAAATTGTATATTTATTGCAACGCGTAAGTTTAAAAGTTGCAAATTATTGATAACAAATTTAGGCATTTGTATGCTAAATAAGACATACATATCAAATGTATGAAGAAAAAAATGACTTCGCACGTTTATCTTAAATTAGCTAAAAATCATATCAAGACATTTTTGTACTAAATTGTTTTGGAATAACGTGGTACTTCATATTACGTAGTGTCATAAAATTTCATTCATGTCTTCACCCATAAACCTCAATTTAAATAAACTGGTCCAATATATATTAGTCGATACTACATACTTTCGAAGTACCGCGCCTGTATATTTGAACATGATCGGTTTATTGGCACTACATTTTTACGATGCGAGTACTACAAAGCACCAAAAATATCAATTAATATTACGAACTTTCGCTTACGAAACCATTCATCTTGTTACCTCTTATAACGAATTTTATGAAATATTCTGTTAATAACGAGAAGGAGGCGAAATTCATGGGTTCCGTATAGGCGTATAGGCTATATGCCCAGAAATTTGAGCAAACTGCACCTGCTAAATACTTTTTTAAAACATTCAGAATACTCAGAAATGATTCGACCGTCAGTGAACGTAATTTATCAGAAATTTCGAGCCGATTGGCATTTTTTTAGGGTTGCGCAACTCAAATTGTAAAAAAAGGAAAACTTAAAGATTACTCTCTTGTCCGTCCGTCTGTCCGTGTGTCACCTCCGATTTTCTCAGGAACGGGTGGCCCTAGCAAGTTCAAATTTATACCCCTATAAATATATGGAATAATATATCATATTATGGCGCGGTGGGAGTGTATCCGACTGCTACGCAAGAGGTCGTGGGTTCGATCCCCGCCCAGGATAAAACTTTGTGTGATGAGCACGATGGTTTATTCTGTGTCTGGGTGTTATTTATCTATAAAATGTATGTATTTAGAAATATTCAAGTATGTTTATCAGTTGTCTGGTTTCCATAGTACAAGCTCTGCTTAGTTTGGGATCAGATAGCGTTGTGTGAGTTGTCCCAACATATTATATTATTATAAAACTGAAGAGTTTGTAGTCCGAATTGATTTGTTTTTTCTGTTGGATAGCCCATTTATCGAGGAAGGCTATAGGTTATATAACATCACGCTACGACCAATAGGAGCGGAGCAGCAATGAAAAATATTGCAAAAACGGGGAAAATTGAGGCAAGAGGAAAAAAAAATTAGGTGTATAAAAATAAGGTCCTGAGTTAACACGATAAAAATATATGGGCAAATTTAGATTTTCGCGAAAACTTGTAAGTACTTACGTTAATTTTTATGTTTTTTTATTTTTCGGAATTTTCCCTTTATTTGTGCTGTAAGACCTTGCTTTTAACCAAAATTGACAGTTGTAGGTTAACCGGAAGTACCCTAAAGATTTTGGGTCAAAAACCTTTATACGTAGAATCACTTTTAGACCTACAATCACGAAATTTAGCAAAAAGCAAGGTATAGCTTTCAGCATAAATAAAGGAAATGTTCAAAAAAAATTAAATTGTATGTAAAGTCGGTTTACGGACAATATAAATATATATTTTTTTTGTTAATAATTTTTTCCAATTGTATCGCATGGTGCTGCAATTGCCAACACATCTTCAGTGGACCCGTGACCACGGCCGTTGCAACCGTTAAAACAAAGGTATTTAGCCTTAAAATAAAATTTTCACGCGATTAAGACCCTTAGCTTAGTAGCTTATAAAAATGTAAAATGCGTACAAATCGCGAAAATTTACGAACATATATTTTAACATAAAAAAGTTGACCAAAACTGTATCGTACTGAGTAATACCAGGCCGCGTTTTTGTTTTATGGATTATGGAACTCTAAAAATCATTCCGTTGACATGTTAATGATAACAGGACTTGTTCTGATTAAAATTAATTGTTTATTCGATAATTTATTTATGGTGAGTGATGGGAAATGGGCGCAACTTACCGTATGGCAAGTGGATGAAGTTTACGAGTGAATGTGATGCAACTTGAAAGGTTCGGAGTTCAATCTTCGGTGAGAAATTAGTAGCGACCCGCCCCGGTTACCAGTGAAATTTTCTCCATTTCTTTAATAATTACATTTATAATGCAGTCGCAGTATTCTCTGGAATTAATTTAAAAAAACGTGTAATTTAGATGAGTCATTTTTTACCTAACGACTATTCGTTTATTGTTGTATTTGTAACGATGTTTTTTGCATGAAGAAAAAATATTATTTCACTACATGGTCATTTTGTAAAGGGAAGATTCTTTTTTCTCCTTTTCTTCATTAGTCCACATGTAGTAAATTATAAAAACTGCTATGCAGTTCAGTTTGTGTTTTTCCTCTAAATTTCCCTGATGATTTGGATGAAGTTCTCACATATTGTCGTACCCGATAATAAAAGCAAAAATCTATGCTTTTAATAAACCAATGACTAAATAACCAAAACAGTTTAAGTTTTAATCAAACTGTAACATCACAATTTGTTAAAGTCTAAGTCGAAACAATTTCACTTCTGACAGTTGACTAATAATAATTTGAGTTATAACTACCTTTTAGTTTATTTTATTGCTTGCCATTTGCCTGGTATTAAATTAAAAGACATGGCCAGGTAATGGTTAAAGTTGATTCGAGTAACTAGGTTTAGGAAGACAATGAGGTTAAGCTCTGTTACAGTTATTTTTAAGTTCAGCAATGAAGAATACATTTCATTTTTAAATTCCTTTTAGAATACATTTAATATAGTTCCACTTATTTAGGTGGTCCACTTTTTATCTATATCTAGCGGACGCCTTGCGGTTTCACCTGCGTAGTTCCCGTTCCCTTGGGAATACAGGGATAAAAAATAGCCTATAACACCCGAGGTTAGGCTAGCTTTACATCGATGAAGAAGAATTTTTCAAATCCGTCCAATAGTTTCGAAGCCTATTCAACACAAACAAACAATTAAATCTTTAAAAGTAGAAAGTTGAGAGCCAGTAGAAATAAAGCTTGAAAAGAATCCAGAAGAAGGTTTAGAATATTGTACTCTAAATGCATTGCATTCCCATTTTATATTAATGTCAACTCTTACTCTTAATCCTAAAGCTTCATCATCAGCCTATCGCAGTCCACTGCTGGACATAGGCCTCTCCGATTGCACGCCACTTTGTTTTATCTTCCGCTTCTCGTATTCATCTCCTGCCAGCCGTTTTGCGTAAATCATCACTGACGGCCTAAGGGCGTCCTACACTACGTTTGCTGAGACGCGGTCTCCACTCAAGAACTCGATTACTCCAACGGTTGTCGGTTTTTCGGCTAATATGGCGGGCCCACTGCTACTTCAGCTTGCTAATCCGTTGGCTATGTCGATAACTTTGGTTCTCTGCCGAATCACCTTATTTCTGACTCCGAGATTGACTCCCTTTCCATAGCTCGCTGAGCGACTTTGAACTTGTCGACCAGCCGTAAGCTTACCTACTGAAATAAATTAAAAACATATTTTTTATACTTTACAAAAGTCAGCAGTGAATGTTGTTTTTCCCCAACTACGAAAGCATTTAAGAAAACACTTAATTAACACAATGAAATGACCTCAAAAATAAAAAAATAACAATTCACTTCCCTCTCATCTTTAAACCTCAAATTATTTTATTTAAAGCCAAATATTTTCGTACATTTTTTGCTTAAACGAAACGACAAAATTGTACTTTAAAATGAACACTCATTTAAGAATTTTTCAACTCATCAAAATGCACATACATTGAACATGTAGCCTTTTCGAAGGCGTATTTCAATTACGTACCCATCCTTGATTATTAAGTTAATTTTAGGCAAATTTTGTTCGAGGTGTCGCCGGATTTTTCTTTGTCCAAAAGGTGATGGTACTCATTCGTTTATAGGTAGAATTTTAATTGATTATTTATCGATAAGAATCTGCTCTTTACAACTGTTTTGGTGTTTATTATGAGAGTAATTACTACCGTGTGATGATAGGATTCTTGCAGATGGATGCATTTTTAAGAGAAAAATGACACATGATTATAAGGGTACCCTTTTTTATACAAATTTAATTAAATAAACGTGGGCATATCAATCAGTCATTGGAAAATAACTGTGTTGGTTGCCATTTTACTCTGTGGATTCATTGCAATAAAAATACAATTGAAGCAAAATAGTACACACTCTGTTTCCTCAGAGGTACATCTTTATTTCAAAGGCCAATGTGATGGAAATATATCTGAGGCGACGTAAATAGATTAGGAACCAGGATTAGGACTGACGACTAGTGCTCTCCTAGGCAGACATGTTAGTCATTAATTTGATGTATGTGTGGTGAGTGGACCTGATAACAGTAACTTCGCTTGATCTCAATCCCAAAAACCCAAGATAAGAACAATTCTAAAACTCAATTAGTAGTAGGTACGTCTGAATTCTTACTAATACTAAATGTTCCAAAGTCATGTATAGGAAAGTCGTAAATAAATATATCAACAAAATAAATCTAAGTGATACCGATCTAACTATAAAAGTATAAACATTATCTTTCGATCTAAATTGAAACAATTTTTGTCCTAATCATGTAATTTCCCATATCTAGCTACCCCCCTGTGTTAAAAGCCATAAAAGTAAAACTAATTATGTGAACACCTTTGACAATCTTTATGTGAAATTTGTGGTCACTCTCAAAAAGACAGGAAAGATATTGACGATTTTTGAAGTGAAAACTTCTATAGTGGCGTTAGGCACTTTTTGGAATGGATAAAATGTTAAACTCGCGTCAGGACATGTGCCCTGATCGAAAATTCGTAAGACGGAGGGAGAGTAATGAAAAACTGCTACAATATCATTAAAATACGTAGGTAAATTTCGCCACCATCTACAATGTTATTATAGCTCAGATGGTAAGGCAGGCTATCCAGAGACCAGAAGACCCCAGTTCGAGTCCGCGTGACGATTACTTTTTTCCCTTTTATTTTGTTTTTTTTTATTTGTCATTTATTATTTTATATTTTCTTTTTTTATTATGTCAGTAAGATCGAAAAATATTATTCAAATTTCATCAGTATTTAATATAATGTTCAAGTTTTCACTTCAACCGGCACTCCCGGAGTGCTACCCGTTGTTTTTTACCCTCGCTTACTAGGGAAATATTACGAAAAAGTCAATAGAATGTTTCTGCTCTGCTGCTGTTATTGTCACTTAAAAAGTCTACTTTATTCTCAGTGCCTCATTCAATAAGTATTAACGAGTAGCCATAGTGCCACAGCCGCGTAATATAAAGTGTAAGGCAGTAATGCGTATTTGGCGGAGTGCGGTACGCAAAGCTTTATTGTACTCCATACAAACCGATACGCCATTCGTGCGGTCAGTAGAATGCAGCATGTTGGTATAGTTAACCCGTGGTTCATCACTCCATATATAGCCAACTGAGTCTTAATTAGACTCCGTTTTAGTGTAATGAGCCTAGTTGTAGAGCCATGAAATCGGCGCGTTACGCACTTTAAAACAGTATAGGTATATCATTTTACTAGTAGTGCATGCCCACTTGATTTGAGATTTTATAGTCTACGGTTGATAACAGTACAATATCTTCGCATTTTTAGGGTTCCAAAATGACAAAACGGAACCCTTATTGTTTCGCCGTGTCCGTCTGTCCGCAACGAATGTGAAAGACTAAAATCATGAAAAACATTTATTTTGAGAATACCTCTCCTATAAAATATTAAATGGGGATGTGATATTGGGGGAACTACGGAACCCTACAATGTGCGTGGCCCGATATGCACATGCCCGGTTTTTCTAACTTATTTTAAACATTTTTTAGCTGGCTGTGTGTTTATATTAATATGGTTAACAAAGATAATATACATGTGTATATTCTCTATGTTAACCACATACAACTTCATAGAAATAGCAGCTGATGCTGCGTAGGAGAAAAATAAAAAAGACATTTATGGGGTACCTAAATTTTTAAAAAAAATTATAATTAAATTAAAACTCATTTTGAATCCAGAAATATAGTCAGATAGACTGACTAACTTCCCTTTGGTATGGTAAAGATTCAATCCTACACACCATTTCTGACCAAAAACACAACTGCAATCAACTTTGCATTTGTAAAAAGTGAACTTAGAAGTTCACCAGCGTATTTAATTGCCACACATAATTGGTTTATTTACGTCTCAAGTGAGTTCCTCGTGCGAAAGTTCATGCCTTGTGTCCTAAGCTTTAATTATCGTCTAAATTAGTTTCTGTCTGTTTAAAGACCTATTAAATGTACTAAAATGGATAATTCGATTACTTTCAACTTGCTGTTGCTACTGGGATGAACATAAGAAAGTTGACTGAATTAAATTTCCTGACTTAAAAATAAACTAAATTTACTTAAAACTAGAGGTAGGTATTGAGAAATATACGGAGTGCGGCAATATTTTCTTTTTTCGCATCATCGCATTTTGGTTTAAGTACTACAATGTCAATATCCCTTCGCCAACTTGGCAAAATGTAGTTATTCCAATGTTTGCAACATTAACATACTCGTGATTTTTATTTATCATTAAAGGGATATAGGTTGATTTTAGTTTTATATATCATATTAATTTTATTTTCCTTTACACTACGAGTACGAAATTCGACAAACAGCAAACGCCATGGTAAAGAGTGGGGACTGTCCAGCGTCTCGGAAAACCTGGATTATGCCGATTACTTATACCAGCTGCGTCACACACGCGCCGACATGAAACCAAGCTGGACGACTTTCGTCGTGAGTTAAAGGACACGAGACTGAAAGTCAACACCCAGAAGATCCAGTAAATGAGGTCGGGGGCGACAAGGTCTTTATTGTTGCTTTGACACAAAGGCTATGGAAAGAGTCCACATATTCACTCGAAAGCGGTAGCGTAGTGTCGGAAAATGGAAAGACTGAAGAGGACATCGCTTCGAAAATCGCCAAAGCAAGAGCAACCTTCGCACAGCTTCGTCTTATGGCAATCACGGACACTGACCAGAAGAGTCAAACTCAAAATATTCCGTTTCAATGTAAAAACCGTATTACTGTACGAGGGATTGAAACGTGGAAGGTCACAAAGGACATCTCGCATCAAATCCAGTTCGTTATCATCCGCTGTATTTGTCGTATCCTCGATGTACGATCTACTGTGTACGAGAAAATCTCCAACGTAGATCTGTATATTTCTAGTGAATTGGATCGGCCACACGCTCCGAAGGGACCCTGAACATATTCCGAAGCAAGCCCTAGATTGGAATCATCATCATCGCAGAAACGAAGAACATTGGACAGACCAAAACCGAACGGGATGGAAGCGCACTGTGGGCGCCTTCTGCTCCATCTAGGGGTCACAGGAAGATAAGTCATAGGCTACGTAACCCACCTATTTTGAACACATAAAGGTTACGAAGAAATAAATGAAATTCTAAGTTAGTCAAGAACTACTTAATTTTTATCACCATAACGCATAATTATTAACCCTTACAATCAAATCAAATTTCCATCATCGATAAACATTCATTAATTAATTTTAACTTAATGTTTTTGTTTTATAAAACATTTCAATGCGTTAAAAGTTTACCACATAATAAAATTTTGTATTTTACTTCAGAAAACATGTGTTTTATCCCTAACACTTGTTTAGTTTTTAACGCAAATTATTACTCTGCGCAGACCCAATGTGAACCGAAAATTCATGCTTTGCTTGATGGTATGTAATTACAGAATCCAACCACGATGTGTTCAGTTTGATCACATGATCTTTTGAAATACAACTTCCAACACTATCAGATCGGATCGGATTCGCGCAAAATGCTACTTAACCTACCTATTTTAAACACAAAAAGGCAACCTCCTGTTACCGGACGACAACAACCTTCGTGAGCTGAATGCATCATCATGTAGGCCGCAGCCAGTAGCGGTTTGGAGGCTTTTTACAAAGGACATGTTTAATTTGTCTCCTATTTGCCGCCACCGACGGTCGGCGCTTTGTGATAGCGCTAGCCGTATAGTCCACCAGCTATGTAGACGATTTACTTAATTGGTGATTGTTTTGCAAGTTTAATGTTTGTATATACTTTTTTACTAAAGGTTCTTAAGTAATAGCTAAGGCTGATTAATTATAATTATTCAAAAGCATACTTCACTAATAAAATCTTCGAAGTATTCTGGTAAATAACTTTCATGTTTACAATGTAGTAATTAGATAGGTATCTTCTATATTTTCTTTAACTAAAATAATTATTTATTAAAAACTTACCTAAATTCACTGACGTATTATTATAAAATTCAAGCGCTGTCGTCTCAATGGATCGATTTGAGTAAACATTTTTTTTTTTAAACAAACTTTTATTTAAATGCTTAGGTATAGTGAAAATGCTAGAAGGCTTTGGTATCTAACTTGCGGCAAGCTTTTTGTCATATGTATATAATATTTTATTCAACCACATTGTATCATACTGACTCACAAGACTGCTGAGTACCAATGACCATCGCAACGACAGTCCCATCAGATCCTGAACACTGTACAAGTGTAAGAGCACTTGTCAAGACGAATCTAACGCGCCTAAACACGGGGGGGAGGGAGGATCCCAGGTACATTACATGGCTGTTGAGTACCACCGTTCCACATTCCGGCTCTATCATCAGGCCCGACAATCATCTAGGATCGGAATACTTGTCAAGACGAATGAAATGAGTCCACTTGCTAGGTTTCTTTTTTTTAGTTTAGGGGTTCCTTTGGTCACTTTCCAACTCCACTATCAGATCAGGTCCCATGGACCTGATCTGATAGTGGAGTCGGAAAGTACATTGCATTGTCATCAAAATTACACAGGTGTACAAAATTTAAGCCTTTAGTATTTAGCTTCCAAGATTTGACCCACACAAACCAACATACAAACGAATATACTCACCGGGCAAGTTAAATAAAAGTTTGTAATAATTTTATCTTCGCCTCAATAATGGTTTACGAGAAAAAAAATGAGAAAATCTTAAAGAAAATAACAAAAACATCAACGAGATGACTTTTCAAATTATGTTTAGAGTATACATTCAATGTTAAGCGGCATAAAGTTTACTGGACCAGCTAGTAATTTAATAAAATTGACAGTTATGAAAAACCGTAAGTTTTATTTACTAAAGCGAAATATACTTTATTTATTTTTTAGAATCGGTACTAAAAACAGATGATTTTATTTAAACAGAAGGTTTTCATCGCAGGATTATCCCTCGATAAAAACCTCAAGTATTTCGTGTGAATTTACCATCTGAGTGGATGGTTCAACATTATAGATGTATTTATACTACTTTTTGCGTCAGTTTTCATTGGATCAGCTCGCGCGGCGTCGTTTGCTAGATCATTAATTAGGGATATGTCCCGATGTCTGTCAACTCGCTCGATACCGACGGATTGTTGGACTTGAAGCGAAAAACGTCTATTCAATGAGTTTTATAGATTTTTTTCGTTTTATTTAGTTGTACGTGGGAATTATTTTGATTCCGTTGATGTGACCTGTCAAGTTGTGTTTATTGCAGGTGCAGTAGACCTATTTTTGTTGTTTTTTAAATTATATATACCTTTAATATTTTTATTTCCAAAGACTACCTATACACTGCCTCTGTGGCGCGGTGGGAGTGTGTCCGACTGCTACGCAAGAGATCGTGGGTTCGATTCCCACACGGGATACCATTTTGTGTGACCCACAAATTGTTGTTCCGAGTCTGGTTGTACTTTGTGTCCGTGACTTGTATGTTTGTACAGTCCCCCGCAATACAGGGCTTGTACTGTACAGGAGACATCCTATAAAAAAAAAGTACAGGTACAGTCCCAGAATGAAAATGTTCGTTACATTAAAGTCAAATTTTTCTTGAAGGCTTCAACCGAATCAATGAACAGTAACGACAATATTTTCAAACTATTAGCAAGGTGTTATACTCAGATTATTAACTCGACTATAGCATTATATAGAACCTTGAAATATATGTTTATTTTTTTAAGAAAGTAGACATACAACCACTTGCGAAAAGTTTTTATTTCAAAGTAATAGACAATGGGTAACAATTTAGACTTGACAGCTTCTTGAAGACAAGAATAATGGGCTTTTTTGAATGTCACACCCACAATGGGAAATAATGACATTATAAGTCTATTTCTCGATTCGCTTATAGAACACGTGTCAAGAACGTTATTTTGACGGAACTAACACTGCTATATCTGTCTTATTTTAACACATTATTTGCACGAATTGCAATCAGTGGCAGAGAGTGATAGGGGTATAATGAGACAGATATATACGTTCTATCCATTTTTTGGTTATTAATCTGAGAGGTTTTAGTTCAACTACTCATAGTCAAGGAATATTAAACACAACAGAACGGAACAGTTAAACACAAGTTCGAACATTTAAACACAATTTCGAACAGTTAAACACAATTTCGAACATACGAGTTTACGACTGTCTAATGTGATACATAGTTTGAAAAGGTAACATCTGTTTGCAGAGAGTTAATTGAGTGTATTTAAAAACTGACGAACATTTTCATTCCACGACTGTATATTTCCAAATAAAAATACAATATAATTAATATACCTAACTTTGGAAGAAAAATATAATAATTTACCTATTTCAATTTTAGGTATAAATATCACGAAAATATTTTTAAGGTGGTCGAATGTTGAATATTTTGAATTTAAATTATTGTACCTACGATACTTATAAGACTTATAACTTTGTCAAATTTATAAAAAAATAGATAAAGTAAATACATCAGGAGATTAAAAAAAAAAATCAGGATGCCATGAAATGTCAGTAGTCATTATTGATAGTCTTATTTGACAGAAGTATTAGATTCCTTATTCAACACGAAATCAGAACAAACTGTTATGAATATCTAAAGAAAATACTAGGAGATACAGTTGAGCCTGTCACACAAGTTTATTTTCCGGACAGCAGATTTAGCTTGGTTAATGTTAATGTTGACTGTCAAGTCAAATCGGTCTATTTTTATGAAATGTCAAAACAATAAGCTCTATAAACATATGACGTCATATCTTTCTATCCTTAAATCATTACTTTTAGTCTTCGTTTTCATGAAAACATTTATTTTCAAAACATTTTAAAACCTAATTTTCTTTAATTGTATGAAATAATATTTTTTTCTAGTAGGTGGTCAACTACCCAATTAATAATATTATCTGACGTATTCATTTAATACTTAAATAAGTATACCATTATATGCCTACTTATAAATGAAATTTGACTGCCTCTGTGGCGCGGTGGAAGTGTATCCAACTGCTACGCAAGAGGTCGCGGGTTCGATTCCCACACGAGACATTTCTTTGTGTGATCCATAAAATCCCCCGCGACACAGGGCTTGTAACCTACCACAGAGTAAGTAATCACTTCCTACTGCGGGAGTCGTCTTTAAAAAAACCAAAATTAAATATGAATAATACTTTTTAGGCATTTAAACTATTATATGAAACCTCCTTTTTAACATTAAATAACAAAAATCCTAAATATACCACAAAATATGCCATGCAATCTTAACACTAACACTCACACCACCCACTTTAAATTAAAATCTCATTACCATCACCAAACATTCGATACAGCTTCCTAACATCGAAACCAAACTGTCACTTATCAATATTAATACATCAGCTACTTAAGAAGTCCAGTAGGCTCTAAAAAATTAAACAAACATCCCGTAGGAATCCAATTTATGTTTACACGGAGGTTGTTTGTGTACTAAGGTTTTTGTCGCATCAGACCACACACGATGGGTGTCGATTAGTGTGGTTATAAGTGGCATGTTACACGACGTGATCTAGTTCAGTTTGACATCTGTCATGTCTAAGAAAAATGCTGTCAGTGCCTGCAACTTTGTGCGTGAAATTGGTTTTAACTAAGCTCTACAATTATGTAGTATAAAGCGATTTTCGGGTTTTATGTGCACAGCACCGAAGATTAGACCCTGTGATCAAATATATACGGCTATATATTAAGTACATTTCCCAGAACAAAAAAGCAGATGCAGATTTTAAAAAAATCGAGTTAGTTTTGAGAGATAATTGACAAAATCAGCAACCGACCTTATCTGATTTTTTTTTTTCTGAAAATTTGTTTGACATTCAGAATTGTTTCTACTTATTTCTGCAGATGATTGAATAATAAAAACACCTTATGAAGTCTAAATCTGACGGAAGTTCTTTGTCAAATCGATTTAACTTGAACCCGCATCGTCTATCCTCGCACTAACGAACTACATTATAATGACGTTGAGCGCCTCATATCAGTAGCTGGACATTTTTGTAGCCTCATTCCTGACCGTCCACTCCTGGGCATATTCAACAAGATTGATGGACAGACGAGTCCCAACTCTTGAATGCACGTCTCGTATAAATGTTGTAGAATATTCTGACCAACTTAGTTGTAGAATTAAGAGTATTATGTATATGGTTTGATGTTGTATGTGGAATAAAGAGCTTGCTTCTTTTGCGGTACTATTTATTTTTTCTATGAAATCTTAGTTGTATATGGCTTGAAGAACATAACTTTTGACTTTTATTGAATTAAATTCATGAATTAAATAGGAATCACGGACAGTCCCCTATGCAGAGCTTGTATTGAGACTGAGAAAACAGTTGCGCACGTGCTAATTGAGTGCACCGGCGGCGTCGCACAGATCCCGAAAGACACTCTGGGGTCACCAAGGTCGCTAACGGATACCCTGAGAAACATAGGGAAGCTGATCCGCTTTTGATGATGAGTTAAGTTCCAGCACTTTTACGAAAACTGGTACGTGTGTGCGATTAAAAAACAACACACACACACACTTAAAAAATGGTTGGAAAATTAAAAAAATAAATATTAAGCTATTCACGATTCGAGTGTCTACGTTTTTACGTAGGCAATGAAACGAAACAAATCACTAATTTAGGTTGTTTTGGAAAAATATATCCTCCTTAAAACGAAAAGCAAGTTTATTTTTATATAAATCTTTAATCAATTTTCAGTTGCCGTAAGCAAATAGTTTGGATTTATTGGACAATCATATTTGATTACACAAGTAGCCAGGTACAATAAGAAGCGACTACGCAAGGTAATAATATAAATTCTTTGTCTAAACAGCTATGTTCAACACGTAATTGTAATCAGATATGCCAATGTGAAAGTTTCATGACATCAACATAAACCGAATGACTTCACAAATGACTCATTTTGGTGTAATAATATCACAAACAAATTCTCCAAAAATACCTACAATATTATTTTCAAACGAGTAAACCGATTCCGCTTAACTCTTCACAAAAAGAAAGGATTTCCGTGTTATTTATGCGCGGGATATCTTATTATCTTGCTCTTGCGCAGCCAAAAACGTGCGTTTAAGTAAGTGACATTGCAGACTGGCAACTTTTTGTTGCCAAGCATTAGGAAAATCATAAAAATCGAGAATCATAAAGGAGATTTCAAAGGAAATGTTGTCTTCAAAAATTTCACTTTCTACACTTATCGTGCTATTAATTCTATTACAAATATTAGTTGTGACTAAGTGTGGTTATTATTATTATGATAATTTTGGTTTAGAACTCCTTCTACAACCAAAAATTGTAAGGTTCAAGGTACTTGTTTGAACTAGGTGAAGAAGAAACATAAAGTTGAAATTTTGCAGACCGATTTCTTGTGATGTAGAATGAATGAAATGAAGTCTCGGATTCGATTCCTGAGTCTGGATTTCAAATTTTCTATCTTTAAAAAATGCAATTACTGTATTCTTGTGATGTAGACAAGAAATAACAACAATGCATAAGGAAGCAGAGCCGTGGGCTAAAGTAAGTACTTATTATTTTTATGATACACTGACGACTTTTGAATACAATTGCACATAAAATATTGCAAAAAATATAATATTTTTCAACTACAAAACAAATAGGTAATCAAAAAGAATTGTACTGTGGATAAAGGTTTAATGGTTTAGTTTATATTTATATAAGCTAATGAGTTAGAAGAAAATAAAATAGCCACATTAAGCTACAAAAAGTTGCCCGTCTGTAGAATTTCTCCAACATTGGTTGTAATAAGTTACAAGCGCACGGGCATAATTTATTATTTTGTTTGTAGTTCAATGGATAGGAATTTGGTATTGTATTTGCTAAATGTTTGGTTCAATTCAATGTGAAGGCTGGTTAAAGTTTGCGTGTACGACGTACGTACGTATTTTACAGAACATTTCCTTTAAAAGTATTGGTTATTTCCTCCTACAAAATAATGGGGAACTTTTGTCACAGAGTTATTTTGTCATGCGTGTTAACGTTCATAAACGATTGAAACTAGGCAGAAATCTATAGATCCTGCTTAGACTTAGCTGAAGCTTAATTAAGGTAAACCTCGACAAATGGTTAAAGCTTCAGTTGACAGTTAACCACCTTGGATTGACTGCCTCAGTGGCGCGGTTGGAGTTTGTCCGACTGCTACGCAAGAGGTCGTGGTTTCGATTCCCACTCGGGACACCACTGTGTGATCCATAAATTGTTGTTCCGAGTCTGGGTGTACCTTGTGTCCGTGACTTGTATGTTTGTTAATTTCCCCGCGACGCAGTGGTAGGCCCCCTACCGCAGGAGTCTAAACTTGCGCTAAGACTAATAATTTCAATTGTCAGATTTTGGTTGGGTGGAAAAAAATGCCCAACACAGCCTCTAGCCCTAGTGTCCAGAACAGCAATAACACGCGTAGGCTTCGCAGTATTGCAAGTCGAGTTTGAGTTAATTCTAACCACGCTCTATCTGTATCTCCAGCGTACAACAAATTAGGTAAAATATCATTAAAATTCAAACCTATTTCAATACTAAACGAGCAACTGTATTAACTACCTGTCCAGTCATACATCGGAATAAACTTCGCCCACTTTGTTTTAAACTAAAAGTAATATATTTGAGGTTACATTTAGGTCAGACAGGCGGAATCGTTCCACGAAAATGTGAAACTTATACATTGTAATATCCAAATAGTCCTGCACGTAAGTTAGGCGCGACGCACGCTGTCGACGGGACGATACGAGCGGGCACGTACTCGACCCGAGACATCTGCTGACGGCCTTACTAGAAAGGCACATGTTGATGAGCGCAGCGGATTTTATATTTATTCTATGATGTGTCATACTTTTTTGACTACGTATAGTAATTATGTAAAGATCTTTGTAGCCTTAAAATCTTGATAGAACAGTAAATTAAACTCGGGGACAGTAAGTGGCTATTAGTATAGCAATCAATAGAGTTTTGCGTCATTTTATATCCAAAAAAATACATTAGAATCAAAAAGAATAGTTTATTTCTCAGAGTATAGTATAGTTGTGATGTTCACAAAGTTTTAGTGCTTATATTCTACCAGATCTGGTGTATTTTTTACGAAGAAAATAAAATAGAAATATATAGAGCATTATTTTAACAAAACTATAGGCACTTAATAAATTGAAGCAATTCTGACATTAAGGTACTCATTTATATTATAGTAACATTTATTTAATATTAGGTTAATGGGTTTTTTTTAAACAAAACTAAAGTAATAGGTTTTAGTTCACTTTGTAGTTTATTATAAATTCGTATTGCCATATAAAAGGAGTTTTTACTATGTAGTGATGAACGTTGATAAGGAATATGTCATTTAAAGGCACGTTTGAAGCTCCCTTCTCTGTTGACATTTGGTTTTACAATTTGTTTTACAAAGAGATCAGGGTGCTTAGACCAATACAAATAAACTCTATTCGCAGTAAATTGGGTATACATAAACAGGTGTTGAAGTATATTAATGTCAGTTCCAGCCTACTTAACTATTGACAATAGCATGCAAATCAATTTCAATATTATTAAATAATTACATTAGTTTATCTCATATAACATTATAATACATTAATATTTTGATAGTTACATTATACATTTTCATAATATTGTTTAAAAAATATTATTAATTGAACAAATTCTTCAATATTATTAATTACATTAGCTAATCTCTCATTAAATAAAAATACATTAATATACACATTGTACATTTTCGTAACATTATTTACAATTTAATGGAATAAAATTAATTTTCTAAAAGCAATTCTTATATATACAAATATACAGATTTTATAAATATATAGACTAAATAAGGGCAGAATTCGGTGTTTCATAAATAAGGGTACAGAGCTATCCATATATTCTACGCCTTCTATAGCCCTTACACATTTTTTTTTACCTAGTAGTAGTTAGTAAAAAACAGTCATAACAAAATCGTATATCCTTGTAAAGAGTGCATCACATTTAAGGCGTGTCACCTAAAGTAAATTATTGTTTAACTGAATCTGAATTAATTTCTCAATTTACAAATTCTAAACACAATTAAACGCACATTGCGAGATCAATCAATTGGAAAAATTCGCTCCATTCCCCACTATGTTCTCTACTTTCACGAGATCACGTACTATACAGGGAGCGTTACAAATCATACGTAAGACAGCACCACCGCACATACACAACTCACTCACTGTGCGACTCACAAAATTGCGGCACAATTTCACAGTTATGACTAAAACTCACACAAGTATTAATGGCGAGAAGATTTTTTGACTTTTTTCCTTGTATACTTTCACGTCATTTGCTTGAGGATCTATAATAATAATATAATATCTTGGGACAACTCACACAACGCCATCTGATTCCAAACTAAGCAGAGCTTGTACTATGGAAACCAGACAACTGATAAACATACTTATATATTTCTAAATACATACATATTATAGATAAATAACACCCAGACACAGAATAAACCATCATGCTCATCACACAAAGTTTTATCCTGGGTGGGGATCGAACCCACGACCTCTTGCGTAGCAGTCGGATACACTCCCACCGCGCCACAGAGGCAGTCTTTATCTATGATGGAAGTCTATCTTCGATCCTACAACTGCTGTTCGTCCAACCACTTCATTCGTGAGTTTTAGCTGAAAGACGTCCACTTTTGAACATAGGACTCCCACATCCTGCATTCCGTGATTTCCCGAGATCTTTCACCTTTATCTTAATTTATTTGGGGTCTCTTATGCTTCCAAACTTTCTCGTCCAACATCATCTGTGTACTCGTTTCTTACGTCGCGTCCCAGTCATTCAAAGTGATGCAGCAACCATTGACTATTTGTCACAGAAACCGGGGACTGCCTTCGCGTCGGACATACTTAAAATAGTTACAATAATGGTGTTTTCTTTAAAATTGCCTAGTAACAAACAATTGAACATAGGAAGTTAATTTAGCTATGTTTACTATAATCACTACATCGTATAAAACAAAGTCGCTTTCTCTGTCCCTTTATCCCTATGTATGCTTAAAACTACGCAACGGATTTTGATGCGGTGTTTTTTAATAGATAAAGTGATTAAAGAGGAAGGTTTATATGTATAATAACATTCATATATTTTATACCCGTGCGAAGCCGGAGCGGGCCGCTAGTACTATTTATAGTGTTTAACACTAAACTTATATGGTTTTATCGATTTTCCTAACAGAGTATTATCGTTAAGGAGATGAGAGAACACAAGGGAATACTTTGTTCATTTAATTTTAATAGATGTTCAATTAATTTATTTTTTTCTCAACTTTCATATGCCGACACGCCGAAACAATTTATAATACATTAAGCAAATAAATGCTGCTATGAGCTACAATGATCGTTGCAGTTTTAACACAGATGATTGATTGCGATATTAATACTGTCGTGATGCGTAAATTAAAACGCAATCGAGACGACCTACGTCCGAATTCAACCTCAACATATAAGGCCCTTACATACAATTTAAAAGATTTAACTTAATCTAGCTTCTGATTTCTTCAATTAACAAAAGTTGACTAAAATACATAAATGGTAATTTGATGACATAGGTATTCTGGCTGTTTGTCCGTCTGTCTATATGTTACGTTTTTACTGCTAAAGCGCGGGACCCAATTTTAATGAAATTTAGTAAGTTAATGTGACGACTGAGAAGGGACATACAAGACCTTGATTGCAATAACCGTCAATCACGCGTGCGAAGACTTGGAAATATGGTAATATTATGCAAAAGGTGGGTATTGTTTATAATTTGACAATCTGGCTTTAAATTGCTGTCGGTCTAGGAGTAGGGCTCAGTTTAACTAATTTTCTATTTATATTTTTCATAACAGGTACATAATCTGCATACAGCGGCAGAAAACCGCATTGTAATAATTTCTATTTATTCTGAGATTTTCCATCATTGTACTAGATTGAACTCGGATACTGGTATAGAGACCAGATCCTAGTTTTCTATTCAATCATCCCGTTCTCGTATTCCATTTTTCCTTTAATCAATAAGTAAACCTTATGTATTGCTTGACGTCATCGACCTGTATGCAGCGACCGCGGTCACAAGATGGCCTAACTTCTAACCAAGTCTGTTCAACCTGGTCGAAATGTTATGCAGGCTGAAGGCATTATTAATTTTAACAAAGAATAATATATATAAAAGCTGGTCTCGGTTAAAGTCGATTTATCGATCAGACATAGTCGGACTGACTATGTCTGATCGATGAATCGACTTCAATCTCTACTAAAAACCGATTTATAGAGTTGGCCAAGAAAGTGATCTACCAGTTCTGACAAAACCTTTGTAACCAGTATAGCATCAAGGTTGAAATTAGTAGATGTCAGAATATGATTGTAGGATAAAATCAACCTTGTTGTTTATGATGCGCAAATGAATTTCAACCGTAGGGTGACATACCATATTTTGGCCGACTGTACGTCTGTAACAGCCCTTAAAGCTTACATAACATTCCAGTTGTAGCAACGACTTCCTTTTGAGACTAAATTATTGAAATTATAGTATATATTAATGTCGATATTAATGTTATGCGAATCCAAGGATACCGACTCCATTGTCATAATAATATGTTATGAGGCTTGTTTCATAAAAATATTAATGAAATGTGACAGTACCGAGTTGTTGATTCAGACCACCCCAGAATTATGACAAGTGATATGAATTATAAGTGTTTCTTATTAATTATTATTGTCGCTCGTATCGTACAGTACGAGTATGTGAAATGTGTTAATTAAATAATCCATCATATTGAGTGACCTATTGATACTTCCGTAAAGGTAATGATCAGATTTCTGGTCTGATGGTTATCGATTAAAATTTAATTCGCCCCATCTACTATAATTCTACACATCCGATTCGACTATAATTATTACAGTCTATATACACTTAGGTACCCATATATTAGTATATATGTAGGTACACTACTGTATGCTCATTATTATTTTTTATATTCTCATTTTCTTCAAATGTATCTAATTGATTTATATATTTTTTTTAATATTAGCTTTCCGCACTTATTCTCTATATAAACTACTAGCTGTCCCGCGCAACTTCGTATGCGTAAATTTTCCTCGTTTTGCAACATTTCTCATTGCTGCTCCGCTCACATTGGTCGCTGCCTGATGTTATATAGCCTATAGCCTTCCTCGATAAATAGGATATCTTACAGTGAAAGATTTTTCAAATTCGGATCAGTAGTTGAGGGATATAACCTTTTTGCTTCACGTAGATAGGTTACAAAAAATTGATTCAGTTTAAAAAATATTTAAAGGAGCTATAACTTTTATTAACCCGAAGTTTTAATGAAATACACCAATAGTGATCACGGGTCCACCATAACTTTAAATTACGATTAAGTCCGAATATTATACAGGTATCCATATATAATAAGTAGTGCCTACATATTTCAAACATTTCCGGCAAAAGGTAGCTTATGAAGTTCAGCTATTTAAATTTATAATGAAATATGGCGTCATAATTTGCAAATATATAAAGTAATATTTAAGAATGTGTGGTATAATAAAGTGGAGGGTGTATGAGCAGCGCTGAACGTGTAGCCCGTAAATACTGAAGTATTGTTCCGGCTCACGTTGCTTTGGAGAATAGTTGTTGATACGGTCCGCAGAAAAAGTTTATTTCTTATAGTTAACTCCTCAATTTAATGGTAAAAACGACACAGAAATAGCAATTTTTGTATATTAGTATAAGGTTTTAAGACCTGATCATCCCTGTCCTTTCTTTTCGGTAAAAGGCCCATCTCTATCAAAATTGTTGGCATTTATACAGCAACAAAAAATTAATAACATAAAAATTGACAACATTTCTACGTCCATTAATAAGGATTGCCACTCTGTTTGGCCATCTGTCGGCGCGGTGGGAGTGTGTCCGACTGCTACGCAAGAGGTCGTGGATTCGATTTCCACACGGGACACCACTTTGTGTAATCCACAAATTGTTATTCCAAGTCTGGGTGTACTTTGTGTCCGTGAATTGAATGTTTGTAAAGTCACGACACAGGGCGTGTACCCTAACGCGGAGTCGTTTTTTTTTTTCAATTTAACAACAATAATTCATTGCTCGAATTCTTATGACCTTTATTCTGTATAAAATGTCAAATATATTTTTTTAATTTTAATACCAAATAACATGCAAAATATTGTCAAGGGTCGCCAGTTGAAATATGTACCTATAGACGTCTACAGGTACATGTTTCAACTAGTGACCCCTAACAGAATACGTATTTTTTCAACTTCATATATGTGTACTTAATCCTTCTTCCTTTTATTTGCTGTCGGCTGTCCTCTCTATTCTGCACCGTAATACTGCCTTTATTATATCAGCTTCTTATAACTTAATAGCGAATAGATATATTTTGCCAACGCTACCTGCTAAACTACAATAGAGTTACAAGGCGATAATATTCGCAAAGATAATCCAGATAGGAAATTGTTTTATAGATACAGCTGTTGAGGCGCTGACCGCTCATAATGTTGAATCTACTAGTTTTACACTGCACGAGCTAGATGTGCCGATATCATATTTATCCTATAGATATTGGCGACGTAAAGTATTGCGTCAGTAGTACTACGTAGGAATTATAAGATATCATTATGGACGATATAATGGTATCTGGTATAGAGCTATTAACTGGTTAGAAAATATTAAATTATAATAAGAAACTATTAACACCTCTAATAGAACTAGTACAAGTCATCAAGGGTTAATAGTTAGCAGTTCTCAAGCAAAGTAGACGTAAGTTTAGCTAACGCGCGTCTATATTTTCATAAATATGGACTCTAGATGAATATAGAAGAAGTTGTAAGGCTCCAACAATGTAGCAATCGACGGAGTTAACCGGAATCAGATTTTTTTTTTGAGCGTAAATCCTACGAAATGTAAATACAGAATGATCAGCAAAATTGACATGACATCGTGATTTTCAACCGGCCGACGGTCAAATATCTTGCTTTGTACCTACATCGATCTCCCACTTAACTCGCAATGCCAAGTCTCAAATATTAGCCAAAAAGTTTCACGAACATTATCCGTTAAGAATTTTCTACTAATTAAAACAAAAACAATGTTTGTACAGACCCTATTTATTCCAATTATCGACTATAGTGATGTGACCTGCATGCTCAATAAGCTCGATCGACTTCTCAACAATTGCATTCGATTTATATTCAATCTACGTAAATACTATATTTTTTTAATTAATACATATGTATTTTATATCCGTAAATATATTTTTTATAACATGCATCTGCCACATTTATCTCTCCACCACCCAAAGGTTTACTGGTAGAGAATCCCTTCGGCATTATTTTGCAATGTATTTGCAGGAAGTTTTTTTTTATTAGATAATGATGACTTCCGCAGTAGGGTACAAGCCCTGTGTCGCGGGGGACTTTACAAACATAGAAGTCACGGACACAAATTACACCCAGACTCAGAACAACAACCTCTTGCATAGCAGTCGAATACAATCCCACCGCATCACAGAGGCAGATATAAATAAATAAACAATAGCATCTGCATTGATAAACATTAAAAACTAAATGTAATCGCAACTTACCTTCTGTCATTCAAAGCGTTTGATCTGAAAACTCACAGCTCAACATAATCTGTTCTGAATCCATTACCCTTGAAATGTTTGCAAATAAACGCGTGGGCTTTCAACGAAGCAAAACGCAGTGAAATTATTGAAACTCTCAATAATATCATATTTATGATAACATTTCATATTTCCATACAGATGTTTATGAGAAAACGGAATGTAGAGATACACATAAACGATTGTAATAAAGTATTTGTTTTAAAGTGATATGAGTTGATGTTATATAGACAGATAATGGAGATATGTCCTTAGATAGATTCATATACTGCATCATCATAATATGAAGTTTCAAATTGCATCATGCTAGATCATAACATCATTCCAATTATAAATATAGATATTTTAATTTAAGTGTTTTGCTGTTACCTTTTAAAGAATAAAACAAGTCAATATCTTTTCGTAACCACGTCTGAAAAAAAAAATTATAACTGCAAGTGTTATTATCGAGTTTGAAGTCTCAACTTCGTAATGCGTGGCTCGTTGCACGCCACGTTTTTTTTGCGTTATGGCTACACCGATTTATGGGATGCGTTTTTAAGTGATTTGATAAAAAATTGCACGAAAAATGTGCATCAAAATCTAACATGTTTGATTTCAGACATTGCTACTAAGTTCTATTTCCGAGATTATTTCATGATATCTTGTTAATAAAAAACCAAAATCTATTTATCTGTGACAATTTTTTTACTGTGTGCTTTCTTGTTATTCTTTTTTTAGCCGACCGTAAAGAAGGGTTTACGTTTTTCGCGCGTATCTTGTATGTATGTAGTATTCTTTATTAACTCATATCTTTCAAACCACTGGACAGATTTATACAATTAAGACGTTGTTAGGTCAGTAAGTACAAGCGGGTTCTTTTTTACTTGTTGTGCAGGAATACATCATCATCATCAGCCTGAAGACGTTCAGTGCTGAACATAGGCCTCACCCAAAAACTTCAACAAATGTTTTTAACGGTCTGCATCCAAAGACTCCGCGGATCCTTAACTATGTCGTCAGTCCATCTAGTGGGAGGCTATCCCGCATTGCATCTTCAAGCTTGTAGTCGCCACTCCTGTTCCTTCCTATTCTTTATTGCAATCTATCATTTGATATATGTCTTGTACGGATTCTGTTTATCAACTCACCCGTTTCTATTTAGTTCTCAATCATATAAGAGGTCTTGAGGAAGCCTTTTCTTCAGCCTTCTAGTGGTTGCCGGTGTATTCATCAGGTTCACTGCTAGTGAGTTTGGATATTTGCTTATTCGGTCCTTGTAACTTCTGGTCCTTTCAGATATTTCCTCTTTTACAGAGGTGATGCTGAGGTCTTTGTGTAGATTGTCATTTGTGACATACTAGGGTGCATTAGTTATTATTCTTAATACTTTTGACTAAAACCTTTGCAAAATGGCTACGTTTGATTTCGATGCAGTTCCCCAGAGTTTTAATCCATATGTCCATATAGGTTTGATAATGCACTTGTACAGCAATAACTTATTTTCTGGTGACAACTGAGAGTTTTTATTGAGCAACCAATACGTTTGCCTTAGTTTTTGGCCTGCAGCACAGCGCTTTAAAAGGATGTGCTTTGTCCAGGTGAGGCGTCTGTCAAGATGCATTCCTAGGTATTTAGCTTCAGTAGCTTGAGGCAACTGTACTCCATTTAAAGAAACAGGGGGACATGTATTCCTTCTTGTAGTGAATGTCATTTGGACTTACTAATATCTAAAATAATAATCATTTATTTTAGATTACTAAGGCTCATATTTTACAAATACATACAGATCTTATACAATAAACTAATACATATTGCAAGCTAATTAATTAAAAACTATACACGACGGAGTACGGCGGCGACGTGTTTCGATGCGGGGTGTCACGTAGCCTTCCACGAAAACATCAGTATGCGACACCTATCGGGCAGAAGTCTTCCTACATAAAGGCAGACAGATGTTCAGTGGGTACTCACACCATAAACGACTTGAAATTGGCGTTATGACGGGACTCCAACTTCTCCATCCTCAAGGTCGACTTCAACTGACCTCTGCCTTTGTGGCGTGATGTAGACGAGACACATATAGCTGCGTCGTTGGTGTTGCCAGATGCAGCAACGTAATGGGTCTAATCACGCTGGTACCGCACTAGTTGCAAGGCTTCCTCTGCCTCTGTAAAAAAAAATATCCTAATTTTGGATTTAGTCGCGTAGAGCACAAACACATGTTATTATTCTTTCTTACTGATACTGAGCTTATAATAAGCGCTACAAATCAGGAAATAGTGAAATACCGACACTGATTACCTTTCATTAAAAAGACGGACTAAGGAAAAGACGACTCGATTTATTACACTGTAAACACCAATTTACGCATAACTTATTGTACAGTAAATAAGACATAACTATGACCCGGATTTAACAGACTTGCAGTAAAATGCAGAAAAATATCATCCCCAATATAGTTTACTGCAAATATTTATTAAACGAAATTGTACCACAAAACACTGACAATACCAAAAGAAAACTTCGTACGTATTTTTTTATACAACTGAATGAAGAGACGAGCAAGTCGAGCGTCTGATAGTAAGCGTCAAGCTAGCCCGTAACGGAATCAGTGCCACCCAAATCCTTATTTGGCAAACATCTGAATGTCACCGCACCGCAATCCTCATTTGAGACATTAGTTCATAAATCTCACTTGCCACAGTGCCCTTTAACCGAAACACAGTGATGCGGTAACATTGCTGTTTCACGAAAGAATAACTGACCTACCAATCGTAAAGTATTAACATGTACTGACCAGTCAGGAAAGCCGACTATCCGGCAATATTTGTATTCGGAGATTAGTCAGTAAAAACACTGACTATTTTGGTCAATTACTTTATTCATATTTTTGTGCTTAACAATAGTCGATTGCAATGTAATTGTAATGTTCATCATTAACATGTTTTTCCTCAAAATTAAACAATCCAGTTTTCCTTTTGTAAGTAGTGGTTAGAATTGAAAACATTTCAATAACATTAGCGATGTTTCTGTGTATGTTGCTCAAGCGTGCTTGAATGAAGCTTACCTTCTATCCTTTTGATGTTTCGTGATTGGACTTTACTTACAGGCATAAATAGGTAATCATATAATCCTTATTAATGTCGTCATATTTGCAAAATTAATGCCATAATCAATAGTTGGTACTTAATTATGTTTTAAACATCGTTTAAGTTAATTCAGGGCGACCCGATGTCATCCGAGACGGATAAAAATTGTTTTTTAATACGTAAAGTGTAAAAAGGTTGTGTTGGATTGTAATTACTTATATTTATGATATGGTTTCTGGCAATACAATGAAGATGATTATTGTTATTGGCTATGAGAGAAAGATGAGACATGACATTTTTAAATAAAAACGAATTCTTATTTAACAAACCACTAAATGGTTTGTTTTCCAAGAAATTCTGAGTAGATATATCAAGATATTAGCGAAGATAGTAAGCTTATCTGGGTTAATCAACGTTATTCTAATATATTATAAGTTTTTATTTGCATGCCGTAATTGGTCATAATATAGCAGTACCTATACAATATGTAACATCTTTTATACCCATATTATGCAAATAAATAAATAAATGAAATAAAAAATGAAACGTTACCACTATTGGCCTACCGCAGAGCACGCTAGGCCGTAGCTTCTGTGCCTTATTTATCTCTAGTCGTGTTAGATTTGTGTCACAACGAGTTGGTGGACATGGGTGACGGAATAGAGAGAGCACTTGTATTTGGGGTGAAACAATTGTAGGATACTCTAATATATGAATTGCCTATCTTAATATTTAAACACAGGTTCGAAGTGCGATATATTTTTTTTTAGTTGGATACGAGGCTTGTATTGCTGAAGATTTTAAAAACATACCAGTGACGTATTCAAGTGCACTTAGATTGGGGACACACTTTTAAAGATTTAAAAGAGCCGTATCTCGTATGGAAACAGAACACACAACGTCTTGCTCAACATCGAACTCTATTTACGTCTATACGATAGGTTCTTATATTCAGGAGAACTATACTTGTTCAAATCTATCAATATTCGTCGCCTTCAATAGTTAAACTCATAAATCGCTTTGCATTCTCGATTAACCATAAATAAATAAACAGTCTACTCTACATCCGAGCGATGCATTACGTCACGTTGTTGCACAAATATATTGGCGCTATCACAGCTCCACTTACAAGGCAGTGGCTCTATTTGGCACGCGCTGATTTATGGCGCTGAGTGATCTGGATGCCTGCGATTGATTTGATATTAGCTGGGACGGTGTACTCTTATTAGGGCTTGGTGATTGAAGCCTGTGTTGCTTTATTTTAATTAGAATTGTTTTTTAGGCTCGCAATCTATTTATATCTAGATTTACATGAGAATTAGTAACTTTTGTGACTTGATACAATAGCTTGGTACTTTAATAAAAAGTTTAGGTTTTGCTTATCGTTATAAAATCAAAACAACCGTGCCAACATTGCTTCCATTTACTGATATTCTTTCTAAAAAATAAGTATGTAAAAATAAACAAAATAAATTAAATCAGTTAAAAATAAAACATAATTATCTTATAGTAATCAAGTCATACGATAATATATCTTTAATTAAAAAAAATAATGTGTTGTTTTTTTATTTAAAGGCGTACGTTATGATAACTTACGCCTTTAAATAAAAAAACAACACATTAATTTTCACATCACACGTTAAAATCACGGAAGCTATTGACACAAATAAAGTAGGTCACTTCTACACCTTGAATCTCGTGAATTACATCGTCGTTGACAGCCCTGACCGTTCCGCAGCCCTTAAGATCATGCGGAAGAATCGAAGGGCGGTGAAGTTATGAGACTCGTTAAGTGTAACCTTAGGACTGGTTCACATTACTCACATATCGATTTTTGAACCTGATAATTTTAAGTTTATTTTGACTTATGACCTTATTTGCAAACAAGATATTGTTGTTACGTTTATTAATTTATATATAATTAATTGTATTATACGTGTGTATGTCACTGAACTCCTCCTAAACGGCTGGACCATTTTGACGATTTTTTTGTGTGTGTTCCAGTGGATTCGAAAATGGTTTAGATTCAAAATTGAAACCGATTCACCAAAAAATAGCCGGTACGAAGTTAGCCGGGATAGATAGTTTATCCATATATATATTTAATTGCATTTTTTTGGTAGAGTCAAGTGCCCCTGCCCCCTGCCAGGTAAATGCTTGATGTTGGGTATGTGAAAAAAATCTCGGTAGTAGTATATATAGTGAAATTAAAAGAAAAGCTATCACAGCTAAGTAGGCTTTACAACTTAACGAGTAACAGTATACCAAGTGGGAAGCCGCATTATTTGGATGGGGGACTACTCGTACAGAACCCTAAATTGTGCGTCGCCCGAGATGCACTTGCCTGGATTTTTAAAGTTTTTATATTACCACTTTATCGGCGTAAGTATATCCATGTTATATTACAGCTTTCTAGTACGAAGGGTCTCTGAGCCAATCACAGATGGACGGACAGACGGACGAACATAGCAAGATTATAAGGGTTGCTTGTTTACTATGGAAAACGAGATACTGTGCCCTGCTAATTATCCCTCAATAATTATAGATGCAATCCAATCGATCAGGAAAATAAAAACTAAATACCTAATAATAACCATAATAATTTCAATAGGAATATCAGTAAAACGCAAACACAGGATCGAACCCAGCCCACCTGATTGGCTTGGCGGACGGCGAGATGATTGCACCGCTCCGGATAGTCAACATTTAAAAAATCCATGTTTATGCATAAGCCTTTATATCCGTTTTATAGGTACCTACCTATTATAACTTTACCTATATGTTAAAAACTCAACACATGTTGGAGATTGCGTTTTAAGGAGAATTCATTGCTCAATAAAATAGTCTGATTTTTCGAACGCCTACGTGTTTGTAAGAACAGGAACGATATCTTAATAATAGCATGTAATTCTTTTATTTATGTCTGAGAGATTAAAATAAAAGCTTTTTTACTGTAAAAAAATGTTAAGTTATTACAATTTTTTTCACTAAATTTGTACTATATTAACTTTCGCAAATTTAGTCTTAATTATGTTCGATAACATTGTTCATTTTAACACAAATAAAATAAGCAGATACATTAGCAATTAGGTTAAATATATTTCCCTTCGTCAGTTTGAGTAAACTAGAGAACGACTTTATCGATTTTATTCATTCTTTTTTTAGTTGTCTAATACTCTTTAGAAGGTTCTCACACAAAATAAGAATAAAACGAAAAACAAATTATCAGGGCCGTATGAAGTTTTCCGGGACAGTTATCATCATTCCCCTGGCACATTCCCTATTTAGGGTCCCACGGTCTTGGGTCTACGCAGGCGTTAGACCTAGCGTTCCCATGTCTTTGGATATGGTTTGAGTAATTTGGTCCAAGTAGTTGACTTGCGATCTCTGCCTCTACCTACTGCTGTACTCTTCTTGTCATGTGGTTTGCTGAAACAGCTAGTATTCTTATAAAAACTTCCATATCATGTAATTAAATGTCTGAATTTAAATAAGATTTGCAAACGTCAGAATTCCTGATTGAAGAGTAGATTAGCTTTGAATTTTAAATTCCAGATTATAGATTATCCTAAATTAGAGATGATATATTTTATTTTAAGAGCGTCCATGAACAAAATTAAATCAAATTCTTAAATGTGACCTTTTAAAGCAACAAAAGCGCGTCTTATGAAAATAAACACGTAGGATTATCATAACAATAAAATACTTTAGAGCATAATGTCACATAAAATGTCTCGTTGAGTACTATTTACGGCTTTGCACTTAATTACCGTGAAAGATTATTAGGAATATTTACTTTTGACTGTTGACAGGTTGTCTTTTATATAAATATATAAGTACTTACATAAGAAACATAAAATATCGAGACTGCAGAAGAAGGAATGGCCTTCAATAACAGGTTGTTTTTAAGAATGTGTTTTAGCTTTAAACTAATGAAAGGTGAGAATTCTTGATCCTGATTCATTTCTTTGCACTTCTAAACTTCAAATCAAATTAATCCTGACGCGAGTTTAACATTTTATACCCATACAAAAAAACAGTGCACAACGCCGCTAAACGGCGGTTGCACTCCGGGAGTGCGCTCGCGATCTATTGCGCTATCGTAAACACATATAACAATTAAAAAAAATTACAACGACGAAATTTTCCTTCCTATTTTAATGATATTGTAGCAGTTTTTCATTGCTCTTCCTACGTCTTACAAATTTTCGACCAGGGTCATGTGAATTACGAATTTAAGAAAAGGGTATCGTGATCCTGACGCGAGTTTAACATTTTTTACCTATACCAAAAAAGTGCACAACGCCAATAAATTTTTCACTTAAAAAAACACTTAAGTGGTGTCCTGTGTGAGAATTGAATCCACGACCTCCGGCTTAGCAGTCAGAGTCAGAGTCACTAACTACTAGACCAACAAGCCAATCATTTATGTAACCCTCTTTTTGTAGTATCGGTTTGTTTTTTGTTACAAATCTATACTAATATTAAAAAGCTGAAGAGCTTATTGTTTGTTTGTTTGAACGCGGTAATCTCAGGAACTACAGAAAATACAAATTGAAAAATTATTTCGCTGCCATTTATCGAGGAAGGTATATTAACAGCTATATTATTATATTATTGGTCGTAGCGTAATGTTATATAAGGCTATATAACCTTACGCTACGACCAATAGGAGCAGACCAAGTTGTGCGGGACATCTAGTCTTGAATATACGACCTTATTACATAGCTTTAATAGCTATAAAATTAAATTAAATATTTGATTTTATGTTAGCATGTTCGTTTTACGACTGCTACTTTTACATTCGGTGTCAGATTTTAATATTTTTTTATATTTTTTGGTTATTCCAGTAGTAGTTTAACATGTTAAACATGTTTAAGTCATGTCAGAGATTTAATTATAATAATTATGTATTACGACCGAATATAAAAAGCTTCATTAAGTCTAATGTTGAAAACATTATCTACTATCAATTAAAGGTTAAGAAACTTAAGCGATCAAAGTACTATAACTTTTGAACACGACTTATCCTTTGATTAATTGGGCAGAAAACTTTAACACTATTTATAATAATAAAGTAATCGTCTACGTATTCGTAAACATTATTAGACGTAGACGATTACTTATCGTATTAAAATTACTTTATCGAAAAAAAACGTGGGGCGATTATAAATCAATATCTGATGAACTGATTTTTATTTATTACGTTTTAGTAGGTACAGCTATTTACAAAATCGTGGTTTTTTTTTAGTTTTTGTAAACTATGTTTTAGTTGTTTTAAACCAGAAAGCCTAATAGAAAATTTCACTCTTCAACTAACGGAGTTTTATAAAAACTTGCAACCCCTGTTTTACCCCTTGGGGGTTGGTTTTTAAAAAACGCTGAAACATTAACTTTATTTAAAACCAATAGGCCAAATACGAAATTCCACACATCTAACTTCATCTAACTGCCGGAGTTTCATATAAACTTACAACCACTATTTTTCCCTCTTAGGGGATGGATTTTTAAAAATCCATTTTACGAAATTATATCGTCCTTGATAGGTGTGTGAAGTATCAATGAAATCAGACGTTCGGAAGTGAGTGAAAACCATGTTTAAAGATTCCGTTACATACTAACACACAAACATACGTATGAAACTAATAAAAGCGTGTTAATAAAAATAACATTTCAATCAACAATTTCGAAACATATAATTTTCTGGGGAGATAGTAGTCATAAGGAAGAAGAAGAAGAAGAAGAAGATAAGTTTTTTTTAAATGAAATCAAAACGGAGCAAATCAGTAAAGTTTCTATAAATCCCTTGAAAATGAGCTTGATTTTTCCTTGATTTTCATTAATTTGAAGTCAAACCGACTGCAATTTTTCTTTAAAAAGCTGTTGTTATTGTCGTCATTATTATAAAATATTCAACGCCAAGCTACCAGCCCACTGATTTAAGTATTGATATGCTTAACAGTGAAAATTGTAGGCATGTCTTCGGATTAATTACGTAAGATATGCTACTTAAACTGTCTGAATCTTGTTTTACAATGATTAATTATTAGGTACCTGTGATTCATAAGGAATCACTGTCATTTTGTAATAAATGATTTGGGGCTCATAAAGGTCAGGAATATCATTCTACATACTTTTAATAATAAAGTAACGCACCTAGATGAATATCAT
Source organism: Herminia tarsipennalis (assembly GCA_945859575.2). Taxonomy (NCBI): domain Eukaryota; kingdom Metazoa; phylum Arthropoda; class Insecta; order Lepidoptera; family Erebidae; genus Herminia; species Herminia tarsipennalis. Next base: position 21,596,079 of record OX243850.2, read on the forward strand.
TCGAAGTTAGCTGAAAAATTATTATAAGATTAATATATTGGGACATTTCACACAACGCCATCTGATCCTAAACTGAGCAGAGTTTGTACCTGCTATGGAAACCAGACAACTGCTAAACATACTTATATATTCTAGATAATTAATTATGCAAAATAAATACCTAATAATAAAAAATGGTTTGCGCAACTACGAGTATCTCGTACTACGCTAAAAATGTATACAAATAATAAACATTTGTACCTTATAAGGTCAATTATAATATTTGATATACATTTAGACAAATATTCGTATTATATTTCTCTACATTTTAAAACTAATTTCCCCAGCTCTAAGTGAAATAAACCAGCTGCTAGTCGAGCCCGTATTTTTTTCAACTCGGCTAATACGTTCACCTGCTAAGGCGTTATGGTTCGCATTTATATCATACTCTATCCATACTCGTAGAAAAAACGCATTATCAACAGTCCACGCTACTACATAAGAGTGATATTTTATCATAGAAATACTCTAAGCTAATAAATACAGTTCACAAAAAAATTATACTGTATTTGCTTGCGTAAATACGTGAAACTTTCTATTTTTTTTAAATTTAATTTAAAAAATAAATCAGCATTTTGTAGTTCTGTAGTTTTGTATTTTTATTAAAAATAATTTAATTTAAGGCACAAAAAATCGGTACTTCAATTTACTTGATGTTTTAATATGGGTTCTACACGTATCTTAGAACATAGATTTAATTTGAATAGCCCGCGAGTAAGCACCGCTGCATAAAATAACAATATCTTAGAGTTTGAAATATTCTGATTAATAATATTAAGTAGCTTAAAATTGTATTTTCTTAAATCTTTTAATCTCTTAATAGGTCTTCGATAATTTTAAAATGTACTTCAAAATATTGTTGTCACTACTTTGTCCTTACAGTGATAGGGACAGCATGGCATTTAACAGTGTCTTAAGTATAGTTTGAGTATGCCGTAGTAATTGAAATATGTCACTCAAGGCGTGGCGCTTCCAATATACAGTGTTTGTAATTTGTCGTTATTAACTTTATTAAGGGAATGTCGACAAACTACATTTTTAAAATAGAGGACGTTGGGTAATATCGTACATTACTTTAAGGAAATAGATCCAGTTCCTTGTGAGATGTATTAGTAATAGGTGTTTTTACAACACAATCTGGTGCAGCAACATTAAATTTACATATAACTATGGATTCATTTGTGTGTAGTGCAATTTTCATGCTGTTTTATTTATCGCTAGTACTGCTGTTACATATATGCTTAATTAAAACACTAGCAATCATTACATGGTTACGAGGTTTAATAGGATAATTATTGCCTCATTTATGTTGTTAATTACTATATACGAGAACGATGAAATCAAGTCGCCTGCACGCCAAAATAGATTTAGGTTAAAGTATTTACTGTATTTCAAGATTTTCTTTTTATGAGTTAACTAGCTGTCCCGCGCAACTTCATCTACGTAAATTTTCCCAGTTTTTTGCAACATTTCTCATTGCTGCTCCGTTGCTATAGGTCGTAGCGTGATGTTATATAGCCTATCCTTCCTCGTTAAATGGGCTATCCAACAGTAAAATATTTTTTCAATTCGGATCAGTAGTTCCTGAGATTACCGCGTTCAAACAAACAAACTCTTCAGCTTTATAATATTAATTTTATGAATACAATAAATGCATTTTTGAAAGATAGAAAAATTTGAAATCCAGACTCAGGAATCGAACCCGAGACTTCCGTAGCCAAACCGGGGCCAGAAGCGAACCACCTATCTGGACTATGTCATTAGATTTCGAATTTTTCTATCTCTTGTTGCTCGCGAAATTAAGGCCTTCGCAGTGACATCTAGTCGTTAGTTAAGGAACTATCACGGCTTTTGTTATTGCTTCGTTACAGAGAGCATTTTAACAAATTATGATGTCGCAGGCCGAATATTGAAGTAATTTTTATAGGCATTTCTTGCCAATAACTTTACAAATACAATAAATGCATTTTTGAAAGATAGAAAAATTTGAAATCCAGACTCAGGAATCGAACCCGAGACGAAAAAAAAAAAAAAAAAAAAAAAATTTTTCTATCTTTCAAAAATGCATTTATTGTATTTGTAAAGTTATTGGCAAGAAATGCCTATAAAAATTACTTCAATATTCGGCCTGCGACATCATAATTTGTTAAAATGCTCTCTGTAACGAAGCAATAACAAAAGCCGTGATAGTTCCTTAACTAACGACTAGATGTCACTGCGAAGGCCTTAATTTCGCGAGCAACAAGAGATAGAAAAATTCGAAATCTAATGACATAGTCCAGATAGGTGGTTCGCTTCTGGCCCCGGTTTGGCTACGGAAGTCTCGGGTTCGATTCCTGAGTCTGGATTTCAAATTTTTCTATCTTTCAAAAATGCATTTATTGTATTTGTAAAGTTATTGGCAAGAAATGCCTATAAAAATTACTTCAATATTCGGCCTGCGACATCATAATTTGTTAAAATGCTCTCTGTAACGAAGCAATAACAAAAGCCGTGATAGTTCCTTAACTAACGACTAGATGTCACTGCGAAGGCCTTAATTTCGCGAGCAACAAGAGATAGAAAAATTCGAAATCTAATGACATAGTCCAGATAGGTGGTTCGCTTCTGGCCCCGGTTTGGCTACGGAAGTCTCGGGTTCGATTCCTGAGTCTGGATTTCAAATTTTTCTATCTTTCAAAAATGCATTTATTGTATTTGTAAAGTTATTGGCAAGAAATGCCTATAAAAATTACTTCAATATTCGGCCTGCGACATCATAATTTGTTAAAATGCTCTCTGTAACGAAGCAATAACAAAAGCCGTGATAGTTCCTTAACTAACGACTAGATGTCACTGCGAAGGCCTTAATTTCGCGAGCAACAAGAGATAGAAAAATTCGAAATCTAATGACATAGTCCAGATAGGTGGTTCGCTTCTGGCCCCGGTTTGGCTACGGAAGTCTCGGGTTCGATTCCTGAGTCTGGATTTCAAATTTTTCTATCTTTCAAAAATGCATTTATTGTATTTGTAAAGTTATTGGCAAGAAATGCCTATAAAAATTACTTCATTAATTTTATGAGTTAATAAAAGGACTATGAGAAGCTAATAACGATTTATCGTGTTTAATGTTTAATTGTATTGTCGAACAGACAGCCATTTGAGTAAAAATAAAAAAGGAAATTAGAAATGAGAAATAAATGTTTAGCTAAAGCAAAATAACGAAACACATATTTTACACTAGCTGTCCCGCGCAACTTCGTCTGCGTAATTTTTTCCCGTCTTTTGCAACATTTCTTATTGCTGCTCCGTTGCTATAGGTCGTAGCGTGATGTTATATAGCCTTTAGCCTTCTTCCTAAATAGGCTATCCAACACTGAAATATTTTTTCAATTCGGAGCAGTAGTTCCTGAGATTACCGCGTTCAAACAAACAATCAAACTCTTCAGCTTTGTAATATTAGTATAGATAACATATCTTTTCAACCCTTCTTTTTGACTGCCTCTGTGGCGCGTTGGAAGTGTATCCGACTGCTACGCAAGACATCGTGGGTTCGATCCCCATCCAGGATAAGACATTTTGTGATGAGCACGATGGCTTATTCTGTGTCTGTGTGTTATTTATCTATAATATGTATGTATTTAGAAATATATAAGTATGTTTATCAGTTGTCTGGTTTCCATAGTACAAGCTCTGCTAGTTTGGGATCAAATATGATTGTGTGAGTTGTCCCAAAATATTATTAAATATTATTATTATTAAACCCTTCATTATTGTTTTTTTTGACAATTTTGTATTAAAAAAGTTAGTTTGCTAATGTTTGAATTCTCTGAAAAAGGCTCGTATTTTGATGGAAAGCTCGTACAAAATTGGAGCATGCCGCCCCTAAATGATATTTACTTCCTAGTTAAATATAAGAAATGGAGAAATGAATTTTCTGACTAGTTATGGATCTGAAAGTGACAGCATTGCTCCTTGATATATCATAACCACAGAGTCAAAGACCCCGCGACACATTATTACGATTATATTATTACACTATTTTCACTCTTATTTCTCTATTTAGTCATAGAATTTCCCTATTACGTCCACCGACTCCTAATTATGCTAAATCACCATCACCACTTACCCTTACTCAGATAATATAGCATCATTGTCATTTACATAAATTACATAAAATAAATTCTAGAGATACAGAATTCTAAAACATTCGCATCGTTCAAACGTTAACAAGATAGATATTATAAGGCGGTAGATTGATACCTTCACTGATCGCAAGTGGCTTTATACTAAATAGGAATGGCAAGTTTTTTTATATAAGCACCAAGATAAACTTACAGTAGCGAGCTTGTTATAAATGAATAATGGCAGTGAGGAGAATTTACCTAATAATAAGTGTACGGGAGAGCTGTAAGGGAATGCAATGGAAACGATATCGTTGAGAGGCCCACCGCCGTATTTATTTGTTACAAAAACCGGGCAAGTGCATGTCGGGCCACACACAATATAGGGTTCCGTAGTCCCCCTCCCCAGTATTCGAATAATGTGACTTAAGAAGTGGGTTTTGTGTTGTTTTTGTTTCATACTTACAACGTTACATTTACATAATAATCTTTTTCAATGGAATTTGTACGAAAATTTTGTTACTTATCATTTGATTAGCTGTTACTCGTAAACTGGTAAAGCCTACTTAGCTGTGATAGTTTTCCTTTAAATTTATTATTTTCACTATACCAATATACTACTACCGTCAATTTTTCACATCCCCAACATCAACCATTTAGCTGGCAATGGGGGGGGGGCACTTGACTCTAACAAAAATGTTCACTTTAAAGCTTAATAGTTTACAAACGAATCCCTAAAACTAAAAATCGTCTTCCCAATCCTTTAACGTTTTTAAAAGACCTATGTATTGATACCCCACACGATGGGGTAAGTAAGCAAAAAAACACATCTCCGCTTTACATAGAGAGGAGGTACCCTTGATTTTTTTTTTATTTCAAGAATTTATTCTTTTACTTTGTCGGCGTAAGTAATATGTGTATCCATGCTCACATGCTCAATTACAGCCTCCTAGCACTAACAGTCTCCAATCATAACGTTACGTACCAAGGGTAACGTTTTGCCATTTTGGCTACGGAACGCTAATAACAATGGTGAGGTGGTACGCCTAACGCTTGAGTCGTGAGACTTGAACTCAAAGTCCTCGGTGTTCCCGTCGCGTCAATCCCCTCCTCACGTTCAGAGGGGTTTTGGTTCTTGATTTGTTGTTTTCGGCTTGCTGTATTATTGTTCGCTTAAGTGGCCCACAAAGTCACGCAAGTATCAGGGTTCTGCGGGAGAAAGTTCGGTTACCCTATGGTAAATAAGGGTTCCAAACAGGATTTGAAGGTGTAGGTACTTGGATAATGTTCTAAATAGCCGGGTCCGCCTTCCGCATATACTGTCCCTATAAGCTCGATTCACGGCTACGCTCGTCGTCCATAACAATAACAATGTTTCACGAAACGTCAAAAGCGAGTTTGTGATTATGACGTTTCGTGGAACATTTTTATTGGTTCGGTTCATAAAGATTTATTTACTTTTTTAATTGTTTGGGCAGCTCACAGAATGCCATCCGAACCCAAACTAGGCAAACTATGGCAACCAGACAACTGATAAATATGTGTATACTTTTCTAAACACATAGAGAAATAACAAAGTGTTCATCGCAAAAAAATATTTCCTGGGTAATCTAACCCACGACCTCTGGTTTAGCAGTCAGGGTCACTAACCACTAGACCAACTGGCAAGTCAATTTTATTTACCCAATATAATAATCTGATTGAATAATGGTATTTAAAAACAATAATAATTCCAAAAAAATGGTTAAAACCTACCATTTTTTAAAATTAAAATTAAAAAAAAAATGTTTCTCAGATTGCAAATAATTTCTACATTTAATTATCTTGTTGTCTCTTCAAAAAAAATATACCTTTTGTGTATCTACTTATTTCAAAATTAATTATTTTATATTTAACATAAATTTCTCCTTATTAAAAACAGCATTAAGATAATCTCTTCATTCAGAAACTTCCAAAGTTTATTTTTACAAAAATCCAACATAACATTGTCAAAGGTCATATCCGAAAAGTGAACTTTTGATGTGGGATCGTAAAAAAGAACGAATTAAGTGATTACAATCGCCGAGTTACTGAAAACCATTATGGAGAGTCGTAAACACCGAGCTTTATTTAAGGGTTATCTTAATACGAAACATACAACGAAAAAATAAGTAAAAAATATACCGTCGCGTGGTTATGTTTGCCATTTTTATTTATTTAAATTTTAGTTTAGATTTACAAGCGGAATAGTTATATTTTCTGCTAATAACCATAAACAAACATACTTTATGCGAATTGGCTACGAATTTGTGATTTTATTGTCCCCTTTAGGGTTGAATTAAAAAAGGGTTGAAATACAAATAAAATGTGTCATTAAAAATCAACCAATTTAAACTTTCGAATACTACGCAAGCAGTGGTCGAAAGCTCCCTTATAAAACGAATCTTCTTTAGCTGCTCACATCATAAAAGGAATCGATTCTCCAAATTACATGTTACTAGCATCAGTGTGAATAGTCAAAATAAAAATACACAAGTCAGATGTATTTTATTTTAAATATCTAATATTACTTACTCTCAGGTGTGTCGTATTTCATTTACAACCTAGTGCGCTTGCGAGTTAATAAATACGATTCAATTTTTGTTGCCAGTTTTATTTGTCGTGCACGTTTTGCTAATAAATAACTTGCAGTGTATTGTCACCGTTTAAGTAATAATAATATGTTAATAATATTACCTTGGGACATCTCACACAACGACATCTGAACCCCAACTAAGCAGAGCTTGTAACCAGACAACTATTCTTTGTATAGTGCAAACCTGAAAGTAATTTGCTCAGAATCAGTAACACAATCCAATGGGGTAGTTTTTGGATCATGTTATATTTTTCAAATAATTAATAATTCAATAAACATTCTAGCAGTCCAAATTCTGTTCACAATGTGATGTGAAATGTAATCATCACATCATTTTCAATAATAACGATTACGTACTACGAGACGCAACGAGTACGATAGCGCAAAGAACACAAGATAACTTGAATGGCTTATAACTATCCAAGTTTTCAGTGATTTCTTGAAGTAAAAATCCTGTTACCCTCTGAGCTTGGCACTATACCTAAAAATAATAACCTTCTTTAAGAGACAACCGTTACTGACCTGACTATTTTATCTAAATACAGCTCACACTACTGAAAGAATTGCGCTGAAATTTACAGGCACGCAGATAGTTATTACGACGTAGGCGTAGCTTTTTCTAAAATTCACTCCCTAAGCGGTTGAAACGGGGGTACATAGTTTGTATGGAGAAACAAGATGAACGCGTGCAGCCGCAGGCGAGATTTAGTTAAACATAAAGCTCATATTTGCACAGTCTGACTTCTCAAAATGAAGTGTCACTGGTTCTGCCTTGCCCTTAACCCAAGACCGCTCGGTAGTTAAAACAATATCCATCATAAACGTTTAGTTTTACATTGCCATTATTACGTTATCTTTATTAACACTCAAACAGTCGTAAACTGAGCCGAAATTATCCCCGAAATGTGCATAATTTTTATTTTTATATTTAACTGTTTGACATTTACACCGCTATAGACCACACCTGTCAATTTTATCTGTTTATTCAACGTAAGAAGAAAAAAAGTAATAATACTTTTTTTTGGGCCTTTTTTTGGCAAAATTATGTGACTTTAGTGGGCCATTTTACGTGTTAAGTGAGGTAATATCAGTTGTATCTGGAGCAAAAGGCGTTTTTTATACGTGTTCTTCATTTGGATTGTATGTTTATTCCGTTCGATTATGTGGTCATCCCACGATCGTATATTTGCACCTCTAAAGTTGTATAAAATTGTGATTTTTATACATCGGGTTATGTAAATTCTTTTTAGATTTAAGATTCCTACTCTTGACCAAGTTCTCTCTTCGCAAGTTTGCCTGTTCCTAAATTATGTAGGCTTATAAATTAGTATGTGCAGTGCTCCTGACCTCCACACAGATAGTCAGTTCACACTCATCCGGAATTTAACATCTCTCTCGACAAACCTAATTTTAAATATTATCTGGTCACAGAAGGCTCATAATGGAACAATATTAAGTTTTTATTGCATTGAAAACTAGAAGTATACCTAGATACATAATATACACATAAGTAAGTCTAAAATGAAATGAGTAAGAACATAAGTATTTTTGAGTGTCTTTTTTTAATTAGATGTATACTACTCATATGATTTACATATATAGTCAAATTATTGTATGTATTAACTGCAACATCTGTTGGTAAAGCCTAAACAAAATAACTGAAGTGTTATTTTAGCTTTGTATTTTGAAGTGAAAGCTTCTTTAGCGACGTTGTGCACTTTTTTGTTATGGGTAAAAAATGTTAAACTTGCGTCACGTGACCTGATCGAAAATTTGTAAGACGGAGGGAGAGCAATGAAAAACTGCTACAATTACATTTGAAAGGTAAATTTCGCCACCATCTACAATGTTATTATAATTATTATAGATCAGGTGGGAAATCGGGCGGTCCAGAAACCAGAAGACCCCTGTTCTAGTCCGAGTAACGATAATTTTTTCCCTTTTTTATTTTAGTTTTCTTTATTATTTTTTTAATTTGTGAGTTACTATTTCATATTTTTTTACTATTATGTCAGTAAGTAATTTTCAAATTGTCATATTTGTGTACGTTAGCGCCATAGATGAATATTGTATTTTACGACATAAATGATAGTACATAAATAAAAAAAAAGTATTTCCTAACCATTCTAAAATATTCAAACTGGCACAACGTTAGTTCAAGTTTTCAATTCTGCCGACACTCCCGGAGTGTAAACCGTTTTTTTTAAGTACGTATCGGCAGAGAAAAACAAAACAGACCGATAGAATGACATTTTTGCTGTATTCCTAAAGATTAAAAAAAAATCGTGCATACCTACTTTAATGCAGGAATCAGATCTGGAATCATCATAAACAGATTACCTAATAAATTTTTGTTGTTTTTAGGCCGTATTATTATATCTACAACTATAGTGATACTATATCTTAAGTTGTTTAATAATGTTATGCATATTGAAGCAGCAGTAACCTAACCTAACCTAGTGGTTAAACACCGAAGTCTCTTTCATAAAACAAGTAATTTAGCTTAGCTGGAGAAATATGCTCTAAATGCTAGTTGTCTTTTAAAAATTGTAATTATCGTAGCACTTGCCATAATTATAGTAGGTAATTTTTATAGGCATTTCTTGCCAATTACTTTATAAATACAATAATTGCATTTTTGAAAGATAGAATTTTTTTTCTTTGTAGTCCAGCAGACCCAGGAATCGAACCCGAGACTTCCGTATGCCAATCCGGGGCCGGAATCGAACCACCTGGGTCTGGACTTCAAATTTTTCTATCTTTCAAAAATTCAGTTATTGCAGTTGCCATAAGTTCTGAATTTCGTTAACTATGTATATGATAGATTGAAGTAATTTTTATAGGCATTTCTTGCCAAAGACTTTACAAATACAATAATTGCATTTTAGAAAGATAAAAAAAATTGAATCCAGACTCAGGAATCGAACCCGAGACTTCCGTAGCCAAACCGGGGCCAGAAGCGAACCACCTATCTGGACTATGTTACTAGATATCAAATTCTTCTATCTCTTAATGCTTACGGGTTAGGCCCCCGTAGCGACATCTAGTCGGTAGTTAAAGAACTATCACGGCTTTTGTTATTGCCTCGTTACAGAGAGCATTTCAACACAGTTTCCTGAGTCTGGATTCAAATTTTTCTATCTTTCTAAAATGCAATTATTGTATATGTATATGGTATACGCTATAATATAAGGTGATTTTAAAATCAGTCGACAAATTGATAGGGGATTTTAGTGCCTTTTGATTTTTAGTGTTTTACTTTAGAATATTGCCAATTAAAATTGTAAAAAATAAATAAACCGATTTCATGGTCCATCGATTAACCATACTGAATTAAAAGTCATTATGTATACCAAATAAATAAACCATCGCTTCTCGGGTTACAAATTGCATTGACATACAAACGAAAAGATATACGATGGATTTCATAATATTAAACATCTACTAGACGTATAAAGCAGTTTGAAAACAAATGTCATAAACTACATTATACTAGATTAACCTTCCATGTTTTCTAAACGAGGTTCGCCATGTTCCCACATATATACCATTAGGTGTAAGCAGTGTAAGGTGATATTGGCCACTTGAATGGCCTCTAGGCACGCCACCGTCACTGTACTGAACAAAGTTCACGTACAAACACGAGTGTCAGACCTTAAATCGTAATAGTAATTACTTATACGGTGTGAGCATGATGTGGTTTTGTGTTCGAGTCATTATAAAAAAAGTTGTTTAAAGAACTAAAATAGCGGGGGATGCTTTATTTTTTTTTTCTTTTTTTTTTTATTGCCTATGGTTGGCAGACGAGCCAACGGCCCACCTGATGGTAAGCGGTAACCGCCGCTCATGGACTACAGGAATGTCAGGGACACACCCAAGCCGCTGCCTACCGTGAAGTGAAAACTCTCTTTAAACCTCGTTTGAAGAAAGACATGTCGTAGCGCTCGGGAAACACCGCAGCAGGTAGTTCATTCCAGAGTCTACACGTACGTGGAAGAAAAGAACGCCGGAATCGATCCGTACAGGACCGTATTGTTTCCAGGTGGAATGATTACGATAAATGGCTTTTTTTCTCCTTAATAACTTAATTTTTTTAAACTTATACTACTAGCTTTCGCCCGCGGCTCCGCCCGCGCGGATGTCGGTTATCGCGATAAAAACTATCCTATGTCCTTCCCCGGGACTCAAACTATCTCCATACCAAATTTCATCTAAATCGGTTCAGTAGTTTGAGGGTGAAAGCGTAACAGACAGACAGAGTTACTTTCACATTTATAATATTAGTATAAATACTTTGATACTTTTTAGTATAGCTATTTACAAAAGCGTGTTTTAAAACCAATAAGACAAATACGAAATTATACATATTTAATTTCAAAACTGGCGGAGTTTCATATAAACTTACGACCACTATTTTACCCTCTTAGGGGATGATTTTCTTAAAAAACCCTTCTTATCATATTTTATTTAATAATCTATTCATTTCATCAGCACTTTCTCAAGCCAAATAATCTTAAAAATATTTGAATTTATTCTTTTTACACTGATGCAGTAAGTAGATAACCAAGAGTTTTTTCACCCAGGAGATCTAACTAATTGGCAAGATTTTTTCTCCATTTATTATATACTTGAAACGCTTAAGTATCTATTTTTTATTTTGTTTTTCTTTTTTTTTTTAAATTTATTCCGCAAAGTTGAAATGTAGGTAGTTTAACAATCTTCAATAAAAAAATAATCTAAATCTAAGATGCTAACTTATTACATTTACCTGAATGCTATCGAAATGTCGTAGAAACAGAAGATAGCACTTATCGTTTAATATATATTCCTGGATGACGGGTATTTTTTTTAAATATATAATTTTAATAATGAAACCCCCTGCATACTAAATATATAGATAGATGATGTCCTAACACCGACAATATTTCTTTGCACATCATTGACGATTTTTGCACTATATAGATCGTAAAAAATACACAAAACCATGAACAAATGTAATTTTAGCTACAAAATAAAATCAATACCTTTTCACAAATCATGGCATAAATCTTATAACTTTGACATTATTTATCTACTGCATTCCACCCCTGTTCTACATTTCTAGTTCCTGTTCATCTACCATTCCACTCAGTTCAGTTCTCTCTTTAATATAGTGGTCTATTTCCCTGTTATATAAGCCTTGCAAACCAGAAGCAAATAGTTCTAGTAGAACTAAGTACCTTTTCACTCTGGTTCCCACGCTAATGCGAACAGTAGTCACGACGCTACGTTGGCGCCCCGGGCTGCGCCTGCGCACGCCCCGTCTAATTGATAGCTTCAAATTGAGATATTTACGTGGTAATACTAGGGAAGTACAGTTTAGTGAAGGTAAAAGGTAGCAATTATTTGTAAAGATGTATGTAGATTGTATTGAAGATGCAATTGAAATATGTGGATGCGAAATAAATGGCTGATGGGATTTGAATTAGGTAGGGACTCATGTTTTTTTTTTATTCAACAGTCTTTGATATGGAAATAAATGATGGAATTGGAATTTGCTGGACTGATTCAAAAGCCGTTTTTTTTGTATACCTAATGAGTTGATATCCGCCCATTTGTCACAGAAAATGGAACATAAGAAATCTACTAGGTAAACCATTGTCGGATAATTGTTTAAGCCATTTGCATTGGCAAATGGGTCGCTCTGGAAACCCTCTCATAAAAAATAATGCTAAAAAAATATGTTCTCGATTTTCTGATTCACAAGTGAACGTTGAAGCAATGTCATTACTGTCCTGTTAAGGTCGTGGTTCAATCCCCACCCAGGATAAAAGTTTGTATGATGAGCACAATTATCTGTAATATTAATGTATTTAGAAATATATATGTATGTTTTTAAGTTGTCTGGTTGCCATAGTATACAAGCTCTGCTTATTTTGGGATCAGATGGGATTGTGTGAGTTGTCCCAGCGTATTATCCTTTTTTTTCTCTATACACAATTTATTATGTGTCTGGTTGTCACACTCAAAATCTCGCAAATTTCTTTGATCAAATACACAGTAACAATTTTAGGGATATCAATGTATCCAATGACGCCAATAGATCATAGGTGATGAAATCATAACCAGGCATAAATTATCAACTTCTGTACATGAAAGAAATAAAATTATAGTGTAACCAGTTTTCTATAAAGGAGCCGCTAAGACAGACAAATTTGCGATGTTTTTACCTTTAACAAGTTAGATTTTTGCAATATGTCATAGTATTATTAGTTTCTAATGCTGAGACCGCAGTTGTTCTTAGCATTTGTATAAAGCCACACCTTTATCATGAAGAGGATTTTAAGATGTAACTTTCTGTAAGTTGGCGTCTCAACTTTATAAGCTTCAGAATTCACAAGTATCTTCTTTCAAAATAACTGTATTTTGCTAAAAGGATAAAACATATATCGCGCATCATCTATCGAATAAACGTCAATTTTATCACATTAATTATTCTAATAACACTCAGACTATAGAAGAAAAGCTTGATATAAGTTGCTCAAGTGCGCGTTGCTCTCGTGTTTTGTGCCTGCGCTGTCGCTGCTGAATCGACATTCAAATTTAATATTTGTTATCTCCCTCCATTACCAGATCTCAATCATATATACACGGGACCACTAATGAAAATAAACTCTAACTTACTATGTGGCGTTATTTGATAGCTTAAGCGATTTGTCTTACGTCTGGTCTCAATAATCTAACTATCGATGGATTTGGCTACTAGAGGTATATATTTGACATAAGCTTCATACAAAATATGTCAAAATTCTACCTCTAGTAGCCAAATCCATCGATAGGTAGATTATTGAGACCGGCCGTGAGTTAGATTCCAATAAAGATGGATAGAGGTTAAAAGTAGATGTTAAGGGGAGTTCCACAAGGTTTCATTTTCGGTCCTTTAAGTTTTTGATTTACTTTTCGTTTTTGATGGATTGATTTAATCGAGTTGTCTTATTTAATTATTATATTGTTTAGATCTTAATTCGGCTTGAATTGTATGACTGCGTAAAACCAATGACGACTAAGTGGCAGTTAAAAAATCGTGAGGTCCCGGGTTCGAATCCTACCCATTACACTACCGACGTGAACCCACTCCTAACACAAGTCTTTGAGCTTAGCTGGAGGGGTTAACAAGATTGCTAGTGATGTGGGACCCAATCTCACTTTGCTTATCTTTTTATAAAAAAAAAAAAAAAGAAATACATTCAAAAAGTTGATTTCAAAACTGTTTGTAGTTTCAATAACAATCATTGAGTTTAATACAGGTTATGTAAATTCAAATAAAGTACTGGCAACCATTTTATTTGGGACAAGTACCAAGTGGTATGGAGACACATATCAGAGACAAGTGTATTTATTTATCTCTTCAGAATGCATGCAGCAAAATGGGTTAGCAAAACATTTTGGCCAACATCTTGCAATCGGCGCACAATGCAGTCAGTGACACATTGTTCAAACCTTAAACTTTTAAAAAGTGTGACGGCCAGTGGTTCGATATGCAAATAGTCTGGCCAAAATTTCACATTCGAAAATTACGCGTAGAATATTTATGGCTCAATTTTGTAAAGGAGTACAATGCAGTGAATTTCGGTTGTTGAGCGCCGAAACATTCAGAGTATGAAGCAGCTCGTGGGACATCCACTTTAATTACCGGCTCACTTTTTTTTTCTTTGGACCGGTGCATCTTGGACCGTTTAAGAATACATTTGTTATTTACGAGCTGGACTTTTTCGGTTGACACCATTTATAGTATGGCAACGGTGCATCGATATGTGATATGCTGGGCGGATTTTTTCGCCTTTTTGCACATACGAAGATAAAGTATTGTTCTTTATTTTATTTAATACGCTAAAAAGTTTTTGAATAATATATTTTAAATGGATCTTATTACCACAGTTGTGCAATATGAGAAAGCTTTATAATATATATGTCCTCTTGACGAATATATAATCAAATATCTTTATTTCGTAAAACAAAACCAATGGTTGTTTGAAAACGATAATATTAAAAATTATTAACTTTTAAGAGAACATTATGACTTGGACTATTTTACACAATAAAAAACCTATTAGTAAAGGTTTAGGTACGATCATTTATGCATTACATAATATTATTTAAATTAAACAAACTTTCAGCTAAAAATGTCGATAGGTACTAAGCTACCTTCATAACAGTCATATAATTTTATTTTTACTTTTATTACTAACCAATAAAATATCGCCCAATAAAATATATCGAGCTTTAAGACACTAATTTATTAGACGTATTTATACAAATATTTGTGATACTTCTACAAAGGAACCGCCAATATAAACACCTAAAATTATTACTTTTCATATATTTGTCGCACAGTGCGCAATATTTCCTGCTTAGCCTAGAAAAAAAAACAATGTTATTGCCTAGGTGTTATGTAAAATAATTACAATATTTTTTGTGTTGACATCAAAGTATTTGTATACGTCTCGATCATTATCATACATAATACCATAAAATAGCTCATATTATGATAATTATGGTAAAATTTATGGTTTATATTACTAAAAGTAACAAAGGTTGACCAAGATTCACTTGATTCAGTGAGGTTATAAATATAGGAATATTGTCTATTTAAAATGAGAGGTATTAAAGGTCGTAATAAATAGTGTTATTATTATGTTTACTGCTATAACATTTATCAATAAATATGATTGTGAAAATTAAAATAAAATAAAAAATAATAACATTAACCGTAGACATGTGAGTAAAAGTGTAGAATGTGTCCTGTTTAATTTTCATTGTTTTTAATGAAGGGAGCTAATTTCATAAGTAAAGAAAAACGTTCAGAACGTTCCACATTTGCAACAAAATTCAATAGCCAAAAGTCCGTTAAATTTCCCATATGTCTGCGGCATGCCCTTTAACAACAAAAAAATTAAGCTTTCAAAAGCGATTTAACAAAAAGTCACCGACGACATTCTACCTTACAACTCTCTCTATAAACACAACGCGTAATCGTCGCATCGCCAATCGAATCGTTCATTTATTCGAGTACACTCGACTCGAATGATTTATTGTCGCGACACGTGGTTTTTGCGCTCGCTTGTACCTGCGGAAACAATTTCGTATCATTTATACCGACCGCCCGATCGTTGCCAAAAATGGCGACAGGCCCTTCTGGTTTTCGTGTTTCACCTTAATTTCGGGAAAAATGGACGGTTTTTTTTTCAAATTTGGAACTGAAGATGAGAAATTGAAATCCGCAAGTTTCTTACGCGTCCCGCTCGTCGCTTCGTAACGGTACTTTGTTATAATTGATAATTTATTTTTTTGTGCCGCCGCCCGCAAACTTGGACCTGGTTTCAAGTGGGGTTTTTTAGGAAATGAAGCGTCATTTTATGGCAGGACATTATTATGCAAATCGTGGACGCTTATGTTTTCAATTTCTTCTTTAACCATGGTTATTATTATAAGTAATTATACTAAGGCAGAAGAGGAGGATAACACGGTGACAAAGACTATTTTTTGCTATTGTTGCAAATGAGTACTAAAACATGGGATCAAAATACGGACAAATTTAATATTTAAATTTCATAAAGAAACTGATTGATATTAAACTATGGTGACAACTTAGTATTTAAAACGGCCAATTTTACCTACCACATTAATAAGCGTAACACTGTGAATGTACCCATCATAATTTATCTCTCACGCTGTGAGTGACTACGGCTATAAAACTTTACGAGGATCGAACTGCACAGTGAGCCGTCGGCAGCCACAGATGGCCAAAAAATTGGAGCACAGGGCCCTCATGAAATTTAATAAGCATTTCGCCAGAACCCATCGGGTGTACGTCGTTTTTGGTTTTAAGATTTTTTTGCGAGAGCAATTTGTCTTATTTTAATTGAATATTTTGAGGCACTTTATTATGGAATAGTTTGGCATTTAATGTTTGCGGTAAAATGAGAGCGCAAATTGTTTTTTCTGTAAAAACTGCACTCATATTTTTATTATATCATAAATGTAACTGTATTTTCTTTATAGAGACCGACGTTTATGTTTTCACTCAAAGCACGTACGCCATAATGAGAAGAAAAGTGTCCGACATGATAATTACTGTTCAACTAAACTGTTTAAATGTTTTTTTTTATAGAAATTGCTTTTATCATTCTATATTAAAGCTAGACACACAGGTCAATACATAAATATTCACTTAAAAGGAGAATTATTGTTCTATGTGTTAACATCTAATAAATTTTGTCCAAGTGCTTAAATATATTTGCCAGTATGCACTACTATGCACTGTGCTCCCACAGTATCTAACTCTGGTCCAGATTTATGAAATAAAGTAGAATAATCCCAGAAATTGTGTGTGGTTTGTCAGTAAATCTCGTATTTATGTGATAACTGTAGCATAAGTTGACTTATTATTGCCACTTTAATACTTCTAGATATTTTACTATGTACTTCATGTTTCATACCTGTCATAGAAATCGAGTTTAAAGGATTTTATGTTGTTAGAAATTGCGTAAATTAGTATACAATATATATAATGTTTGTGGGCCTATATAGTTGTCATATATTCAAAATGTGACACACCTCCTGTGAACAAGGAGAGAACAAGACATAAAACAATATTTTTTAGACGAAAATTGCAAATATTTTACCCCAGGTACCAAAATTATGCTTGCTAGTGTTTACATAAAACGTGGAAATTAATTTCCTGCATGATCTTGCTCTAAAATGTACTTCGCAAAGATAAAAACGTATCAGTAAAAAAGATGGACTTTACGAAACCGGCGGCATTTCGTCCAAAACTCTTTAGGCACGTACGAATTAATCTTTTATGGTATAAACGCCCGAGAGATCCAGATTCGTACAAATTGACATAAAAGTGGTATAAAAAGCAAATCATATGGCAATTAGCTGATTAATTGTTTAATTAATTGTGTCCGCTTCACCCCGCTCGGGCAGCATTGTGACATGGCCGGTTTGTAAGTTTTTGTGAATGCGGGCAAATTTTGTTTTTTTAACATCGGTTTCGTCTTCGTAAGAAAACCGTTTTAATACCGAATGATTTTTAAATCATTTGGTATTACAACGGTTTTTAGTACCTAGCGTTTCCTCTGGAGGTTTTGGAATTGGGATTCCGTTTATGGTGCCGACGATTATAAATCCTTGTGATTCATCATTTATCAAATTTTATTAAACACCAAATTTTATTTTTACTCCACTACGGTAAAAAACAATCAAAAGTATTTTTTTTGCAGTTTATCTATTTATGCGCGTTTGTATTTACAGGTACGACATTTAGGTGTTAGGTATTAATTAAAAGGGCTTAATGACCCAATTTCAAAAATAAATAACATATTATATTTTCAGCCTTTGCTTACTGTTTTCCACATTTAAAAAATAAATATATTCAGTCATTTAAAAAATAAATATATCATTCAGCAAACAAAACAGTAAGAAAGCTTACTGTTTTGTTTGCATTAACACGATGATTGCAAAAGTAAAACATAAATTACGACTACTTTACTTTAAATTATAAACAAAGTTGATAAATTTGCTACTACTAACTACTTTGCGAGTACAGTCGAAAATTGCGCTCTAAAATATTATAATATTAAGTGTACCTACTCGGGTATGAGATTTGGTAAAAAATCAACTCGATATCCATATCACTCAATAATATTTTCATCTCCCTACCTACCACAAACAACATACAATCGATTTCCAAACCATAATGCCGATGATGACAATCGTTTTGGCAGCCAAGGTAGCTTTAATCAGCGATTTCCAAAACGTGCCGAACCGCCGACTCATAAAAGTATTTTATCTACCATCTGCCCTGCGAGCCCAAATATCGTTGTCCTGTATCATTGGTGCAATCTGTCAGATGGTACTGACGATCACAACGGTACACGGTTTCGAAATTCTCATATTTAATATTCAAATTTTTTACCCGACTATGGCGAAGTCAAGAAAGAAAGGTAATGTCTTTAGATAGAACTTTAAGATAAATTCTGATCGCGATTAAATTATTGTGTACTAAGAATTTCAAAAAAACGTTCGGTGCAATAGATTAAAACCCGGATAGATCCAGTTTTATATACACTATGTGCCCTCTTGCAGACCTTATTGCCTTAGTGTTTTGTCGGTGTGTGCAAAAACGCTAATCGAATATAATGACGTCATTGCACGTGCGAAACCACGAAAATAAAAATGTTTAATATAAGATTCGCGGTTTTACGCACAACGACGTCATTCCAGCGCCATTCTATTAAATTTTCATTGTATTTGATTAGCGTTGCCACTTGTCTAGTTCCCAATTCTTTCAGACGTTTCTAATTGTTATGTTTTGTAATCTAAGTAAATACTATGACCTTTTGATGTGTGATTTATTAGGCCGTATTTCAATTAAACTCTTAATAGATTTCTTTGCTTTTAATTTTCTCACAAGTGACATTAGTTTATATTTGCAAGAGAACAAAACGCCACCAGCGGCAGAAAACTTAAACTTAACTTTTCATTTATTAAGGCAGTCCGTAACAAAACATTTACAAAGGCACCTATAAACTACTTTATAAATTAATTAACGCAATATACAGGTTCTCCCTAGTTTAGATTCAGATGACTATGAGGCATTTTTTTGGTATTTCAAACAAATAATTTGTATTAAATCCCACGCCGACAGATTAGGCTCAGTTGCCTCCAAGTATTAAATAAAAACTCGTTGTTCTTTAAAATCAGAAGGGATATTCGTTCATAACAGTACACATCCTTATTTTTTCTTTGCAAATCATGAGCGAAATTGATGACCCGTCACCATCAGATATCACTAACAAGCGGTAGCAGATTTACGTGCGATACTAGCGGTGACGTCACAGGGGCGCGACTTAGATGACATTGTTTTGTAGCGTTATTATAGGAAAGTTCTCGTTAAGCCTATTATATCGTACAGTAGCAAAACAAAAAGAAAACCAGGCAAAAAAGTCTGTAAACTTACAGCTATTACTCAATTTATTGGGTATCTCTCCAGATGTTTTTAACCTTCATTCCTCTTTAAAATACCTCAGCTTTAAAATAAATTAATTAACAAAGTATATCTAGCAAAGATTTTCAGTTGAGCTAAACTACTTACAGTCGTGGTCACGGTTCGTCGATTGTGTACTGTAAAAATGTTTTAATTTATTTAGGCTTAAGTATATTTTATTAAAAAAGCAGTCTACCCGTGACCACAGCCGTTGTAATACGGTCGAAACGTCGGGCAATAAACAAGGTATTTTACCTTAAATTATTCACGCGATTAAGACCCGTAAAATATATATTTTCTTAATGTATACAAATCGCGAAAGTTTATCAAGTTTAATAAAGTTGCGATCTTTTTGGAGGTAAAGCAATGAGTTTGGCTTTGACATGTACTTGAAATGGGAGCGGAAAGTGGGCTTGTTATGCTACCGACAAAATTATTTGATATACGTGCGCGTTGTATGCTTGACTACGTGAACACTACCGGTAGTAGTAATTTGTATATGTTCGCATTTTTTATTATGTACATTAGTATTAAAACCTTCGCAATATTTTGAATTTTCTGGTACCCTTTATTTGAAATTGTAACTATACTTAAAAGTTCCTATTTAGATCCCATTGTTCACAAAAGGCAGTCAATCAATTAGCCTGTATCGGTCAACTGCTGGACATAGGCCTCTCCTAACTTACGCCACAGCATCCGGTACTCCGCCTTGCACAGCCAATTCATTCCAGCGACTTTCTTTAAGTCGTCAGTCTATCTGCCAGGGGTTACATTGTCAATATAACAATTAAAGCACATATTATGAATATATTATAAGCATTTATTACATTGTAGGGCCAAACATTTAATCGTCACTATTAATACCATCAGAATTTTGTCACTTGTATCTCGTTTTATTTTTTCTAAAAGACGATTCCCGCAGTAGGGTACAAGCCCTGTGTCACGGGGGACTTTACAAACATAAAAGTCACGGACACAAAGTACACGCAGACTAGGAACAACAATTTGTGGATCACACAAAGTGTAGTCCAGGGTGATCAAACCCACGACCTCTTGCGTAGCAGACGGACACACTCCCCCTGCGTCACAGAAGTAACTAAGGCAGTAAGTAAGTTAACTTGCGTTTGAAAAAAGCCGATGGATCCATAACTATTCTAGGTGTTAGAAGTCGACGGTTGCGTGCGTGCCATAATATCGATTGCATTCTGCACTGCGAAAATTAAGTTGGCAGAGAGCACGTTCAGTGCTTCAGGGGACAATAACATTTTGAACAATTTCATCCCAGTGATGAAATTGTACATAATATTATTTCCCCTACAATAACGTACAACATATTTTGAATAATTTCATCCTAGTGATAAAATTGAACATAATTTTTCCCTGAAGCACGAAGCGTTTGAATTGTTTCTTTGCAGAGTTGAACAGTTTTAATGTAAATAAAATATTTAGCAAAATATTTGTTATAACTTTCTATTGGACACTTGCTCCATTACAGAATAAGGAGTAGATTTAATTTCATCATGACTTAAAGGAAAAAGCATAGGGAAAAATAGATTAATAAATAGTTTTTAACTGCCTTTGTGACGCAGCAGGAGACTGATCTGCAAGAAGTTGTACAATACTCACACGGAATAGAACTTTGGAAGATCATAAATGTCACTTTTGAGGCTTAAGAATGGACTCATTTTAGCACTGGCTTAAACCTTGCTGGTTTTTAGTTGCTATCATTAAGTTAAAATGTTTAACATTGTATTTAATCGATAAATAAATAAAAAAAAAAATAAAAAAAAACCTAAAGGAAAAACATACAGAAAAATAGATTATAAATAGTTTTTAAATGTACAATACTTAAGCTGAAAAGAACTTTGGAACATCCATAAATGTCATTTTATATTAGCCTGTGTAGAGTGTACTTTTTGTAAGTCTCTTTGTTTTGTCTTGTCTTACTTACTGAACTGCTTATAGCATAAGTGCCTGATGCCAATTTCAATGTCACCTATTATACTACGAGAGAATGCACTCCTCACACAAGTAATTTTAGCTGGAGGGGTTAACAAGATTGCTAGGAATGTGTTATCTACATTACTACTTGCTTTTTATTACAATTAAAATAAAAAACAAGTCACAAAAAAATAGCGAAATTTGAAGACGATTAAAATTTGTACTCAGTATCATTACCCTTGAATTTGACCACACCTTTCTATAATATGTTTTATAGTCGATGAATCTTGATTTCTTATCGTTGAAAACAGTTGGCAACTACTGTACGAGTAGCGCGGGAGCGGCGATTAACAAAGGGCGCACAGAGTTGGCACGACTTGACTCTACAACCTATGTTTTTACACGTTATTTATTGTTTTTATCTCATTCCTTAGATTGCAGTTACGTCATTTCTAATACTATATTAAATAAATAATGTAAATAAATGAAACTTCATAGTAAATTATGTTGATACTTTGCAGACGTCAAGACTACTGAAATTAACATTATGATTACAATAAAACTGTTTTTGAATGAAGGTTCTGTGCAACCATTTGTTTTCTGTATGACTCAGGCAATCTGACTACCTCTGTGGCGCGGTGGGAGTGTATCCGACTGCTACGCAAGAGGTCGTGGGTTCGATCCCCACCCAGGATAAAACTTTGTGTGATGAGCACGATGGTTTATTATGATTTGGGTGCTATTTATCTATATTAAGTATGTATTTAGAAATAAATAAGTATGTTTATCAGTTGTCTGGTTTCAATAATATAAGCTCTGCTTAGTTTGGGATCAGATAGCGTTGTGTGAGTTGTCCCAAGATATTATTATTATTAAATCAATAGTGGATGTTTTGTTTTCATACCTATACTAATATTATAAATCTGAAGAGTTTGTTTGTTTGATTGATCTTAGGAACTACTGGGCCGAATTAAAAAAAATATACTGTTGGATAGCCCATTTATCAAGGAATGCAGGAGGTTATATAACATCACGCTACGACAAATAGGAGCGGAGCAGCAATGAATAATGTTGCAAAAACGGGGAAAAATTATGCAGACGAAGTTACGCGAGTCAGCGAGTCTAAAATTGTGAAGTAGCTGGGTACATACATTGTAGATATTCATCTAGATCGACTAATTAAGGGTTTCTGAATCCAAAACCATGCTTAACTTTTTCGTGTATGTTTGTTCGGGATTGACGCAATAACTACTGACAGATTCTGTTAAAATTTTGGAAGCATAATCTCTTATGTCCGGATTAATACCATCATTACGCTACTTTCCTTAGGACCTAAGCAATAACGTATTTATAAGACGCGGGTGGAGCCCTGAGCATTAACTTGACATTATACACCTACTGTTAATGAACACAAATGTGTTTGGCGCGCAACTAGACATAATTCAATCATAGTAATTTTTACAGGTATTTATTAATACAATAATTGCATTTTTGAAAAATAAAAAAAATTGAAATCCAGACCCAGGAATCGAACCCGAGACTCCGTACCTATGCCAAACCGGGTTCAGAATCGAATCACCTATCTGGACTATGTTACTAGACCTTAAATTTTTCTATCCTTTTCTGCAATCAATGTCAGTCACAGCGACCAATCTCATACGAGATTAGCCAACTATGCAGGAGATATATAATGCATGCGCAGACCAAAGTGCACTCTCTATTCCCTCACATTGCACAGAAGGGTATGACAATGTTCGAAAACGGTCACCCATCTACGGACGCCTCATTCATTTTCAATACAAATTTGTATATTGACAACTTAATACTAGGTACTGGTACGCCGTTACCCAACAGCATCATATTCATAATGTATAAGCTAGGTATAGGATAAACAATATTGTTTTTGTTACTCTACGCAAATAAATTCGTACTAAAAAAAATAAAACAATAAACCCGCCTGCTCAAACAAGATGCAAAGAAGAACCCCTACATATATGTAATATCATGCAGTCGGAGGCATTAATTAATCTCGATGAACTTAGTATTGTCCTTTCACAGTATCTATGATATTTCATATGCAGGGGTTCTTGTTTGCATAATTTTTGCGCAGGCGGGTTTTTTCTAATTTAATTTGTTTATTCGAATGAACTTTTATTTCACACCCCTTGTTTTTGACATCTCATAGCCGCCATGTTTGTTTTTTTCGAACGTCATATAACTAAGAACACTTGGGCGGTCAAGACAAATCTAACGACCTCTTAATTGTATAAATCCGTCTTGTAGTTTGAAAGATATGAGGTAATAAGGAATATTACATAAAAACATACAACATACGCGCGAAAAACATAACCCTTCCGGGCAACTAAACTAACTTAACTTTATTTTGAGTCTATACGACAGACTCAAAATAAAGTTATTGGAATCAATGATTCAGGAGCAACAGTACCTACCAACAACAAAGTAAAACATCAGAATAATGTTTTAAGGAATCACTTTTTTTGTTTAGCCTAGCCATATGCGTGACTGTGCACGCATTGCTTGACGAGAATAAAACCTAAACCCGCTCAAGTGGTTTTTTTAAGAGATTTAGTCCTCTTTTAATCAACCTGTTTCCTTTAACCATAAGCTACTTCAAAACTAATAAGCACAGGTGCATCCAAGTAACCTTTAAGCGTATCGGATAAAATCATAGCTGTTGTAAACATTGTTACAACACGATGGGTCAAACAAATAACTTGAAGACATGACCCAACTGAGATATCATATTGACGGTGTACCGTCGTAAATTGTGCTTTATTAAGACGTTAAAATATTAGCAAATTGTCTATAACAGGTGTTTGTTTTGCTTCTACAACATGTATTTTGCTAGTTTTAAAGACAGTTTTGTAAGATTAATGTGAGTTGAAATTGGACATGAGTTTAGTTAAATGAATATGTGTAAAAAGCAATCATTGTATGTAAATTTAAAGTATTTCAGAAATGGCACAAATTGTAATGTATGGATGAAAAATTCGTCGGCGGGACTTGAACCCTAGCCCATTATCAACTCAGGCAATAATTTTATCAAATTTTGTGAGAGGCAAGTAGAATAATAAGGAATGCTTGTGGCGCGGTTGGAGTGTGTCCGAATGCTACGCAAGAGGTCGAAGGTTCTATTCCCACACGGGACACTACTTTGTGTGATCCACAAATTGTTGTTCCGAGTCTGGGTGTACTTTGTGTCCATGACTTGTATGTTTGTAAAGTTCCCCGGCACAGGGCTTGTACACTTCTGCAGGAGTCGTCTTTAAAAAAAACACACACACTGAGGTAAAGATTTACTGTGCGTAGGTACACGAAAATCCTTTTTATAATAAAGGTACCGTTTTGATAACAACGTCATTTCACTAATGAGTGTAAGCACATTGGATTTTGGCCAGTTTAGCAATATTAAAAGCTTCTGACGTAGAAGGTAAACGATAGAAGTCACTCTGAGAACTCTTCAATAAAATAAGTCTATCACTCAACAAGTTCACTAGATTGTTACACAAAAGAATCACATAAAAATTGTACGATATCGGTCCTGTATTATAGAAGACATTATGGGACCTGAGCCCGTGACTGAAAGCGCGTTATAACCTACTGAAATCAAACTACTAGACAGGTACATTGATCTAAGAAGGTTGCATTAGATAGGTTGCTACAGTCATCTAGTTAGCTACAATTGTTAACTCTGATTACACCGAGGGAAACTCAAACCAGCTAGTTTAACCTAATTATAATTAGTAGGTTCTAGTCTGTTGTAATTCTAGTGTAGGTTTTCAAGTCTACCTAAACTATAAACAGAGTTGTCCAATTTCAATACTTATAAAACTAGCGTCAAAAATAAAGTGCAATGCAACAGTAATAGATTTACTCGGTTTTCCAATGACCCAGGAATCGATTAATGAGTTTTAATAATTTTAAATCGATTAGATACGTTTCCCGTTGTGTTGTAATTTCTTTCATTGCACTGCATTAAAGCTCTGAATAGAAATATTGCGTGGAAAATCAACTTCTAACAACAAGTCATTCAGAGATTCCCGGAACTAAAACTTTCCCAGTTTGAAATAAAGAACAGATTTCTTATATGCGATGTGCCAGCAATAAAATTAAGCTCTTTTATGAAATGTCAAGAAATGAAATATTAATTGACGGCTTATTTAACTTTTTAACAGACTTCAAAAAGTAGGAGGTTCTCAATTCGAATGTTAGTATTTTTATATGTATTAAAAATAAGGAGTTATGCCCGGACGGGCATAACTCCATTATATACATGGTTATTTTTGGTATAGTGCAAAGCTCAGACACCCCAACAAGATTTTTACTTCAAGAAAACATGTGAAAATATAAAAATGAAAATAATGAAAACTTGAGCCATTTAAGTTGTCTTGTGTTCTTCCCGCTATCGTGCTCATTGCGTCTCGTAGTACGTAATCCATGGTCATTATTGAAAAATAAGTGATGATTACATTTCACATCATATTGTGAACAGGATTTGGATTGTTAGATTGATTAATTAATTGGTCTGTATTCCGAAATGATCCCATAAAAAATCAGATCTTTGTGGGATGATGAGTTTCGGACAGACAACTCTACTCCTCAATAATAAGTGTCAACAAATCAACCGTGATTGAAGATGGTTAGATGTTTTATTTTTGTTGTAGAAATGTTTTTATATTTAAATAACATAATTATTACAAGTATTTTTTTTATACCTATTAATAAGTTTTTTGTCAGATCATCAACATAATGTTACTAGCTGTTGCACGCTGCTCCGCTCACGGATTTAGCAGTCCAGTAGTTTCAGAGTTCCTAGAGGTAGGTACATAGCACAGTAACAGACAAACCTGTTGATAATATTAGTTTATACGATTTTTTTAGTAAACAGCTGATAAATTCTATATCTTCTCAAAATACACGCGTAAAACAAAACTTACCATTATTTCAGGTCTGTATGACTCAGTCTAACCCATTTCAGACGACAATCACAATTATGCCCTACACAACATGATCTAAATTAGCTTGAACTAATTTGTGAATACTACTACTACTACTAAACAACCATCAGTCAATGTTTGTAATGAAGACATAAACGATGACAATATTGTAATTAAGTCTTTTATTGAGTTTAGATTGATATGGGCCGAGATGAAGTGCTTCAAAGATTAAGTTTTATATATTTTAGACTCAATATAGAACTTGGGTACCCTAAACTTATTCGGAACGTGTGACTGAGGTGTAAGAATTTATGACTTGGGTTTTCAGATGGGACAGTGTTTTGTGAAATGATGGTCGCGATTGTGTGTGAACTTGTATTCCTTAGTAATATACTTTATTTGCAAATTTTTCTCATAATTAATTCAGTAAATAAATATTAATTAAAATAAACCTAAAATTGACGAATTATTAACAACTTACCTAGTAAACTACAAAAAAAATATCTAAGGATTACAAAATATTAATTAGGGATTATATAAATAGGGAGTTAAAACCAGTTCAGGCGTCGAAGAATTCCTCCCCATCGATGTCATCAGGTACAGTGTCCAGAAGGCTGGCAGCATTAGCATATACCTTATGTATGTTTGTAAAAAATGGAATTTGTGACCTAGTAGGTACGGGCGTCATCTTAAAAATAATAAGGTGTCAGTTAAGCAGGAATGGTATCACTTTAAAGTGCAAACAATATCGAGGACCGTACATATTAGTTTAGCAATCGAAGTGTTGCCAACTGTGTCTTTAAAAAGTTACGACAACGCAATCTGAAATTTACATTTAAATCATCAAAAAGTCTTTGATTTGTCACTAGACAATTCAAAGAATTTTATGCTTTTAAAATTTAAAAATAAAGTAACTTAACGGTTTCAAGCCCTGTGTCACGGGAGACTTTACAAACATACTAGTCACGGACACAAAGTACACCCAGACCAGGAACAACAATTTATGAATCACACAAAGTGGTGTCTCGTGTGGGAATCGCACCCACGACCTCTTGCGTAGCAGTTGGACACACTCCCATCGCGCTACAGAGGCTTTATATGCAGTCGAATTAAGTACCATGTCTAAAACTGATCTATAGTTTTTGAGAAAACCCATAGGAATGTACTTATTTTGTAGTTGGTGAAAAATAGAGTAGTACCTACTGGTATTTTACGTGTCTGTCTAAATAATCATAACAATGGATTTTACAGATAGACACTTTAATTTCTTTTTTATTCAGATTGTATAGTTGATACGGTACAAGTCACACAGACCCGCGTACAACGCTAGTATAACCTATGTCATGGTCCTCGAATGTATTACATGACCTCAGAACAGCTCAACTAATCTTTGATACAGACAATTAATCTTAGTGGCTGTTCTTCCGTGATCGAACGGGTTTCTATTGTATAAAGTTATATTTATGTTACAATAATGTGAATTGTACAGTAGGTTAGTTATGCAGCAGTTTAAAGAAAGAAACGACTGACTTTTTTAGGTCTATGTTACTTTCAGGTTTCTTATTCCATCATAATTTTCAAACCCCGATCGAATTTTTATAAGTGGAATGTTGTTAAAATCGTAAAATGATTCCGATCAATGTTTGTTATTTTTTTCCTCTAAGGATATGAATATGGCTTTAAAAATATGTCATTAAAATAATTTCAAATAATATAGGTACCTATATATTACTTAGTATGTTCTCCTTCCAACTTATTTAGGTAGGTACGTACAGACACATTACATTGTAGAAATAAATTTGCGTTTTGATAAAAGTAGTTTATTAAAAAATGGCGTTTTCTCATTGAGTTCAGATTGTTTCTATTTCTTTCTGTGTGTTAAATTTTATCACCAAATTCATTAACCGATTCAAATATCACACATACTGTATTTAATAAAACATAAAATAACTATAAAAAATATTACAAACATCATACTGTCTAAAAGACAGCGCACTGTTTACTTTCTGTACAAATGTTTCCTCATGTTATATCAGCTATTGAACCCTGAGAGCGTTACCGAAATCACACATACATACATACATAATCAATGTTATTGATTACTTACACTTAACGGAATGACAGGAGACCGTGTTACAACTATATTTCGATAGAATTTAGGGTTCCGTAGCACGAATTTTTCATATGAATTTATAGAGTTATAGTTGCATGATTATACTTTCCTATTGTGTTTCGATTCGGGAAAAGGATTTAATCAGTGGCGAAGGGTCCTTAGACCACCAATATTTAGGTTTCGCACGAATATAATAGTGTTTTATACCTTAAGTTACATTATTGTAATTTTCATAGGATTCTCCTAATTTTTTGAAAATAAAAACAGCCTGTGATACATCCCGATAATGTAGCTTTGTAATGGTGATTTTTTTTTAATCGATCCAGTAGTTCGGAGCCTATTCAATTGAAACAAACAATCAAATATGTCCTCTTTATAATATTATATTAGTATTTATTAGATATATTTCGGCACTTAATCGCGTGAATTATTTAAAGGTACGAACCTTTTATTTACCCGACGTTTCGATCGTATTGCACCGATCGTAGTCACGGGTCGACTCCAGAGTCGACCCGTGACTTTCGTACCTTTAAATAATTCACGCGATTACTTCCCGAAATATATCTTATATGTATAAAAATCGCGAAAGTTTAAAAACAATATATTAGTATTGATTAAATCATATTTAGGTAACATGATTTATTCTCTTTCACTCTAACTCTATCAATATACTTAAATATGTAGTCGTTTAGTTAAAGAAAAAAATCTTTTTACCAAATAAATTAATCCACTATTTGAAATATAAACAAATGATCCCACAACCTCAATTCCATGAATATTCAACAAACAAACTAAGACTCTCTTATTCCTTATAAGGATTTCATTAAGCTTATCGATACTTATATCGAGTTGAGGTAACAACACTAGGAATAATATTGTTGTCCTTAACATTTGAATATCGATGCGAGCTCGATATAATTATTTCAAGTCCGGTTTTGGCTAATGAAGCTATCTCAAAGTTACAAATAAAAAGTGACAAGTGTGAGTCGGACTTGGTCAGCTAAAGTTTCATAACAGACATTTTATTATGTAGAGTGAAATATACACTTATTCTCACCCCTAACTCAAAAAAAGGAATGTTTTGGAAATGTTATAAGCTTAACGTTTAGACGCACACGTTAAACTTATAACATTCCTTTTATTGTGTGTCTGTTTGTGGTATCGCAGCACCAAAATGGATGGACGGAATCGAATGATAAAATAAAAACAATTTTGAGATAATTCTTATCTTTACTAAACATGAAAATGTAAATGTAATCCGTAGACCCTTAAAAAATTTTGCTTGTCATGAATCAGCAAAATTTGTTTTGGAGTCGCATTCTTTGCAGTTAGGTCCTCAGATCGCGGGGTCTTTTCAAGTTTCTGAATAAATTTAAGATCTACTGACAAAAACTCTGCAAAAATCGTCATTGAATCCATGTATCTTAACCGTTGAAGGAACACTGCATCCCAAAATACAGGTTTATTAGGTATAAACCTGTATTTTAGGATGCAGTGTTTGGGCTGATACAAAGGCTTTCATATGTTCTTATCTACTGATAAGGACATATTGAAGCCTTTGCTTCCCAAACTAGGTGATCTATGACCAGCACATATGTTCCGATCTAAAATTTTGCTGAAATAAATATTATTATTTTTATAATCTATTAGCTGTGCCCTGCGGAGTTACCTGCGATTTATTAGCCTATGTATTAATCCAGGGTGTCAGCTAAGTCCGTACCAAATTTTATTAAAATCACTCTAACCGTTTAGACGTGAAGAAGTAACAAACATACACACTCACAATCTTTTGACTTTATAATATTAGTGTGATAAATTGCTCTTCCTACAGAGTCCCTATTAAGGCTCCAATCTATCAAATTGAGAACTAAAGTGAGATTATTCATTTTAAAGGTTAAGTAATGCAAAATTTTTCGTTTATTCCCATCACGTATTGTTTCTAGTCAGATGTCTATTATACGTTAAGCGTGATTCAATCATCATAAACTATGATTCACTTTTAACAGACCTCTTTATCGATTAAATTAAATTGTTGAGACAAAATAATTATCGGATAATATCGATATCATCAGGATATCCGTACCACGAAGGCCATCTCTATGTAGAGCATGATATTTGAATTTAGAAGGGATATTGTCTCTTTCATTGTTTGTTGAACTGAGAAGCATTTTATCTAGATCAATAGGTGTGATGATTTTTTGTGATATTTGTTTGGGTAAAGTCAAAGTTCAGTCTTTGTTTAGAGTAAAAATAGAGGATCTATAAATAGTATAGTCTTTTCTGTCTTCATTGCTAAAAGATTTTATAATACATTTTAAGATAATATGTAAAGATTAACAATGCACCCGACTTGGTGGTGGTTTTTGCCACGTCCTAAAATTCGTTTTCTAATTTACAAATATTTCAAAACATGGCAAATATATTTAAAATATTTCACAATAAAAAGCTTTTTGCCGTGTATACTCATGTTTTAACAAATAAAAATATCTTATCTTATCTTATAAATTGCGTAGTGTAGATAACATAATAGCGCAATAGAAAGACACGGAAGACCTTATTAAACTATCAATCAATCAATCAGCCTGTATCGGTCCACTGCTGGACATAAGCATACCTCATACTCCAAACACTTCAAACACACGGTTCTCCGCCTTCTGCATTCAATTCACCCCAGTGACCTACTGTAGGTCGTCGGTACATCTGGTTGGGGATCGCCCTATCTTACGTTATTATACTAAGTATAATTACGTGTAGTATGTACCTATAGAGTTTTATGAACTTACATTATGTATCTACGTAAAAAAATAAATTTATAATAGTTCAAGTATTGAAATGTCCCTGGTATATAATTCGCTGAAACCTTTTAATTAGCTGCCTCGGTGGCGCGACTGATAGATACGCTGTGTTATGGAGGTTGAACATTCAAAACCCACATACCACATAACTTTGTATGATCCACATTATTTTGTGTAAATCTAGAAGTCCTCTGAGTCAGTGATATTTTTGAAAAGTCCCAGCAGGTATTTTTTATTCTCTAATATGGAAATGTATATATGTATATATATATTGGTGATTTTTTATGTACTAATAAGCTCTCCAACATTACGCTCTTGGCTTATTTACATTACACCAAACAACTTCGTATGATAATTGTTGAAAAAATAATTAGAAATTAACCCTTCACCACCTACCACCTACTTTTGTCACTACCATTTACCACACATCTGTGAGACCCCGAGGAAGAGTCGATGTTTCTTTGTCAGGTATAGGGTCTAAATTTCACAATAAACAACGTTTTTACTCCAGAAATATAATCTGTTGGTGGATAAGGTAACCAAAAACAAATGGTAGGTGATTAAGGGTATTAAATAAATATTTTAAAGCTGCTTAATTTTTACACAACACATAAAAATAATATCATTAAACTACGCATTACGCATTGGTTTTCACAATCATTCAGAGATTTTTTCTGGTATGGTTTATTTGTATAATACACGTGTATTCTATTGTAAAGAAAGAAAGTCCCTGTGAAGGCGAAGCGGGGCGCTAGTAAATAATATTTATACTGCACCAAAATTAGCTGCGACAAACACTGGCCGGTATAAATCTCCGCGATAACTCCCTAGGTGGCGCTAGCATCGCGATAGGCGTGTTTAGTGCGCACGCGCCATCTGATCGGCATTGGGCGATTGGTCTTAAAAGCGCTGAAATTTTGGTTCTTGTTTTGTGTTTTAAATGGGCTTCCATTTATATTATTTTATACACTAACAATGGCAAGTCTTGGATGATGATGAAATTTTTAATGAATATTGCCTTCAGCCTCTATAGGCTCACTGATGGATAGGCCTCCCAATTTACGCCACAGCACCCTATCCAATTCAATTAAATTCAAAATTCTTTATTCACAAAGGATGCAAAACAACACTTGTGATTCAACATGTAGGTACATGTAATGCAAAGTTTGCAAACTATAGCTAAAGCCGGAGAAAAGAACATGGCAATAAAATTCGCGGCCACTCTTTTTAAATTGCAAATTCTACAATAAACTTGATATGGGGGTAAGGTGCTGCCACTAATATACTATACACCACGTTAAAGGACTTATACAAATTATGTTATTTAAAAGTTGGAACACAAGATAAAATAAAATCTGCCTTAGTGGGTACAACATAGTAGAAGCATCTACTTACAACAAGGGTAAAAACTATATGTGTATAAACATTGGCCAACAATAGTAAATAAAATACAACGCACGTTGACATCGATGGAGAGGAATTTTTCGATGCCTAACTCCTTTTTTTTATTCCCTTTTTGTGTAATCCTTTTTTTTTGTAACAATGCACTTAATCCTATGTTACAAGGAAGCTTACTGAATTGCTAATCCGAAAATCCTATTTTCGTTACCATTGTTGATAAGAGACGGAGTTCGATTTTGTTTAGTTCAACGTACTCATCGCTTACTTTAAGCATTTCCTATTTAAAATCCCGCACTGATACGGCATTGTTCCCCTATCTCAGGTTTTGCGTCAGATAACTCTTATTTGTGGTGGAGTGTAGGATTCCCTAAATTCCGCACCTCGTGCATAGTTAGATCAAAGTCCCGATAGTTTTGTTAGAGCATTCCTATAACTAACTTATTTTGAATTAAAATCTATGCGGTGATATCTTTTTCGTTGTTAAGATAGGACCTTTTAAGTGAGTTTACTTGTTTACATAGTCTATATTAATATTACAAAGTTTGTTAGTTTATGACATTGTAGGGGGTTATCTCTGGATTTACTGAACTGATTTTAAAAATTCTTTTACCAATAAAAAGCCACGTTATTTTTGAGTGTAAAGGGCTTTATAACATCACGCTACGACCAATAGGAGTGAAGCATTAAGGGGTTGCAAAAACGGGGAAAAATGACGCAAACAAAGTTGCATGTGTCAGCTAGTATAAAATACAAATGCTTCCCGCTGTCCGTACGCCTAACTCTTTTAGACTTTGCTACGAATTTTAATGCGGTTCACTATCATTCAGATAATTTCTTTCGGATGGCTTATATTTATAATATATGCTTGGCTGGCCTGTTGGTCTAGTGGTTAGTGACCCTGACTGCTAAGCCGGAGGTCGTGGGTTCGATCCTTACCCAGGATAAAACTTTGTGTGATGAGCATGATGGTTTATTTATTTATTTATTTATTTTATAATTTATGTACACACTGTAATAACAATTATAAATTACATAATACAATTGAGTACAAAGGTACTGCTTATTTCTAAAGAAATTTCTGCCAGCAGACCTGCGAAAGGAAAAGTGTAGAAGAATAATGTAGACTAATAGTGTGCAAGAGTTAAAAGAAGGTAATAAATATGCTAGCGTCTTAAACTAAGAAATATAACTATATATACATACAAATATCTAAATATATACTTATATAAATACATAATGCTTATGCTTATAAATAAATACATATTAATACATAAATATTTTAAATGTACCCATTAAGAGGAAAGGTAATGCTCTTTTACACGTTTCTTAAAGAGAGAAATAGTTTTTAAGTCGCGTATGCTAGGCGGAAGTGAGTTCCACAATCTTACAGCATGAATAGAGAAGGAATAAGAATAATAGTCGGTTTTATGAGGAAGGAATTTAAGGAGGGATCTAAGATGCGACCTGCATGGTGCATCGTTAGTACGAGCGTAAGAAAACCGCTCTCGCAAGTAAGGAGGATAAGATGGGTTATGTAGGATGTTGAAAAGGAGACAGAGAATGCGAGTGTTCCTGCGAAGTCGGATTGGGAGCCACTTGAGTTCTTTGCGAAGGTGAGAGACATGATCATACTTTCGGAGACCAAAAACAAAACGAATACATAGGTTTTGCAAACGCTCAAGTTTATTTAATAGCTCCTCTGTGGCATCCAAATAGCAGGCATCAGCATAGTCTATAATCGGCTGAATAAGAGACTGGGCCAAACAAATTTTAGTCTTCAAAGGCAAGAAACTCTGAAGGCATCTTAATGTGTGCATAGAGAAATGTACCTTTCGACTGACCTCGCTGACATGAGTACTCCACGAAAGATTAGAGTCAATAATTACACCCAGATCTTTAGCAGTTTCGGTATAGTCGATGCGAATACCATCAAGGTATAATGGCGACAAAGATGTAACATCCACCGCATTACGAAGAAATCGCTCACACAAGCAAGGTCATGATTCATTGCAGCAATAGCCGAACTAGCATCAGCAACAGGGAAATGCCGGTAAAGCTGCAAGTCATCTGCGTAAAGATGGAAACTGGAAGAGATAACTTTAATAACAGAGTTAATGAATACTGAAAAAAGAATAGGAGAGAGAACGCTACCCTGAGGAACACCCTCGGTGAGGTTACACCAGTCAGAGTGAGACTCCTGAAGGCGAACACACTGAGAGCGTCCCCGAAGATATGAATTAAACCAGGTTAAAGCAGAAAAAGAGAAATTTATAGATTTAAGGATACCTAGTAGTATGTCGAAATCTACAGAGTTGAAGGCGCTACTAAAGTCAAGCAGTACAAGAACAGTAAGGGATCTATTCTCCATTGCCCAGCGGATATCATCCGTAACTTTAAGAAGTGCTGTTACTGTACTGTGACCAGCACGAAACCCTGATTGGAATGAGGAAATGATTGAGTTCGATGTTAAGAAAATTGATAGTTGTTTGTGTACTATGTGCTCAAAGACTTTAGAAAGAAATGGAAGAATAGAAATAGGTCTAAAGTGAGTTAATAAGGTAGGATTATTAGTTTTTGGTAAAGGTATAATGTGTGCCTGTTTCCAAGCTGAAGGAAAGGAGCAAGAGGTAAATGAGTAATTGAAAATATGAGTAATAACAGGAAGTATTAAAGGAAGAATGAGAGTAATCATACGTGAGCACAACTTGTCATTGCCGACTGCTGAAGAAGTAATCGCCAGTACAGATTTCTTAACATCGTCCTCAGTAACATCACACAGGTTAAAAATAGAGTATTGTGGAACCGGCAGTCTAGAGAGACTATCCAGTGTCGAAGCCTTGACACCTGGATCAAGAGAAAAAGGGAGAAGAGAAAAATGCCTATTGAGATCATTTAGGTTCACGTCTTTACACTGGTTAACTGATGATTTACCGATACCCACAGATTTAAGGAATCTCCATATATCAGAAGAACTATGGTTATTAAGTGAGTCGTGGAAATAGCGTCTCCTAGCATCTTGACACCGATGATTGCAGCGATTACGCAGCGATTTGTAATAGGCGAGGTTAAGCTCCGAGGGTCTACGTATATACCTACTTTTAGCTTTGTCCCTGCATCCCATAAGCTCTTTAATCTGAGGCGATATCCATGGAGCAGGGTCATGCCTTACCTTAACTCGTCTGACAGGCGCGTGCTGGTCAAATAGATTAAGAATACAAGTATTAAAATACTCAATCTTGTCGTCGATGCTGTTGCTCTCGACCAGGGGAGACCAATCAAGATCATCAGCATCACGCCGCAATGCCTCCAGGCCTATGCCTTTGTAGTTACGAAGAAGAAGAAACTGGGGCTTCCGCCGAGGAACACGTATGCGATAAGATAGATAAATTAGATCATGATATGAAAAAGGAGCTGCTAGTTGGCCATGGTAGGAAACATTATCAGGTGAAGAGACAATCATAAGGTCTAGAAGAGAAGGTGAGCAATTAGGAAAATTGTGAGTTGCAGAGAGAGGCAGAATATCAAGATTATAAGAAGACAAGAGTGAGTGGATTTTAGATGAGCGAGCATCATTTTTAATCAAACATGTATTGAAATCCCCCATTATAATTACATGTTCGTATACAGGACAAAGATTACTGAGGATGGAGTCAAAAGTTTCAAAGTAATCGATGTGGAGATTAGGGCTGTAGAACACTGCGAGCAAAATATTTGTATGATGGACAGTAATTTCAATAAATAAATATTCAGCCGACTCAGAGTACAGTGAAGGCGATGCACTGATCACCCTGTAGGGTAAATCAGCACGCAAGTACATGGCAACCCCACCCCCGCCCTTCCCAGTCCTATCGTTTCGGATCAACACAAATCCAGGAAGAGAAAATTGAGTAGAGAGAAGAGAAGGTTTCAAAAAGGATTCTGATATCAAAAGGGCATCGAGGCGAGCGCTGCTAAAGGATGCCAGAAGATCAGAATAGTGGTTTATTCTGTATCTGGGTGTAATTTATCTATAATATGTATGTATTTAGAAATATATAAGTATGTTTATCAGTGGTCTGGTTACCATAGTACAAACCTGCTTAGCTTGGGCTCAGATGATGTTGTGCGAGTGAAAACATTATTATTATTATTATGTTTTTAGATGGTAGAGAAAATTCCGTGCGAAGCCGAAGCGGGCTGCTTGTAAACAATAAATAATAGAAATTATACAGAAAGCGACGCGAAAATAAAAACACAATCAAATTGCTAAGTAGTCATCATCAAGCAACATTTTAACTTGTTAATATTTTATCTTTCTCTATTCTAATTTAAAAAAGGAATGAAAAACAAAGACAAAACGTCAGCTAGTAAAAATTACTAAAGTTTCTATCTACCTAATAATGGCATTCTAATGGTGCATTTACATTCGCGTCTCACGGCTCGTATCGTGGCTCGCGCGAGAGTGTAAATGCGCAACAAGCGTGTTTGCGGATCGATGTCGGAGACCAATGAAAAACTGCTACATTAGAATACGAAGCTAAATTTCGCCACCATCTGCAATGTTATTTTAGCTTAAGTGGGAAATCGGGCAGTCCAGAAACCAGAAGACCCCAGTTCGAGTCCGAGTAACGATAATTTTTTTCCCTTCCTTATTTTAATTTTTGATTTTGGTTTTTTGTTTATTATTTCATATTTTTTTATTATTATGTCAGTAGCGGCGGTAGCCTAATGGCTAAGGCCTCATTTTATTACGAGTTTATGCTTACTGTAGTAATAATTGTCATTATTGTGAGAGTTTGGAGCCTGAGATAGATATAACAATATCTGTATTAGGATCTTTTTAGACGTTCCGGTATCAATTCGTTCCGGCGCCGGGTACCCCGCGCGACTTAATGCCGACCGGACCGGACAGAACGCCGGAATATGTGAAAGCTACTGTACATCGCATCTGTAACTTTCACATGTTCCGGCGCCCGCCTAGTACGTCCGGCGCCGGCGAGACGGCGCTGAATTAAAACAGGGACGTGTAAACAGATTACCAGGACCACAAAAAAATAAATTGAGACAATGTCATCATAAAAAGAATCAAGTCATCAGTGAAAAAAAACAACGAAATAGGGGACCACGTGTTGGTGTGATGTGGTTGCACTTATAAATGTGTCGTATGATATAGGTAGTAAATGGCACTTATATTTAAATAATATTATAATTAATTGTTAATATTATAACAAAACTAAGCTATTTTTAACGATTGAAAACATCACAAGAAATTAAAATGAAATGACCTACGTTATGACAAATGTTATTTTATAACTCAGCACGCGGGCGTTTCTAACACTATTTGCATAGAAAATATTAAAAATGAAAATCATAATGTATGTAATAAAATTCTAATTTAATAAAACTATTAAAAAATTATCGCCTATCACACAGCGACACCACAGGGAACATGCTTAAATAGAACCCCGTTACTTAGATAGTCACAAATTAAATATCGATACATATTTAATATAATAAAATTTATATAATCTATTCACACTTAACGGTTTAAAAATTAAAAGTAGCTTCTTAATATTAGAATAACATAAAAC
Source organism: Herminia tarsipennalis (assembly GCA_945859575.2). Lineage (NCBI taxonomy): Eukaryota > Metazoa > Arthropoda > Insecta > Lepidoptera > Erebidae > Herminia > Herminia tarsipennalis. Next base: position 21,634,646 of record OX243850.2, read on the forward strand.
AGCTTTAAGAAGATTCAATCGAATCCGTGAGTATAAATTAGTTAATTTATAACATACAGAACCAGTGAATTTTCTTTATTGTTTTAGCATTCAGCTGACCTTTCGAATAATGGGCGATATTACCAACACTTTGGATGACAATTCGATCAACCCACTTATTTCTGTTTTATTCGTTTAATAACATTATCGTCTGAATATTACTTTGTCTAGTGTATAAAGCCATTTTTATAATATAACAAATACCCCCCGTAGACACTATTATGACATTTAGATAAGTTATGCTAAAATTATGCATATCAAGATAACGATTGTCCAATTTTTTGTTTTTTATGCATCAATTGAACTTTTGGAACGTTCGATTATAGTGTGCAATAAAATATTTTGTCCTCAAATCGGTCGAAATGACTCAATATGTGTTTTTGTCTTTGCAGATGCCGCTCAAACACAGTGTGCGGATGAACTGTAGGTATGTAATAAAATATTTGTATATTTAGTAACAAAGCTATTAAAATGTAATAAAATAAATTGGTCAATATTCTACCAATCAAACTTCGATATTGATCAGTGAGTTGAATTTTGCCTATTTCATTAATATTGATTATCTTGAAATAAGTAAATAAACTTATGTAATTATTTTATGTTTACATTTTAAAGTTAGATTAGAATAATTCAAAAATAAACTGTGGTATTTAGTTTATTTTAATAGTTAGTTTGTTTCAGTTAAAGTTTAAAAATTGTGATTCATAGTTTAATAAATCGTAAGTGGTTATTTAATAATTCGATGTTGTGACAGTAAAAAAAAACAATAGAGGAATAAAGAAAGAAAAACAGGATTTATTTTCATTATTATAATTGGATAGTATATAGTATCGAATTACTAAATTGAGGTACTACTTGACTTCCTGTACTTTATGTTGTATGTGTGTAAAATAATGACCACTAGATGTATTTGTGCATATGTTATATTTTTAATGTGCATTTATTTATCTATAATCGGTTAGAATAGTGTTATGTTATCACTAAGTAAGTATTATAATAGATATAGCGTCCATGTCGCAGATACGACGTGCACAAAAACAAAGCCCGTGTTGTACCTACATATATTATTATATAGGACTGTAGCAGACACTCTTCATACTCGTACATATGTATGTATGAACAGCGTCTGTATCTGTGACAATAAATGTTTTTTTCTTCTAATAATAGTGTGAAAAACATTTTTTATATAAAAGCACAGGTATAGGTACCTATAGTCAAGTGTTACTTTATTTATTACTAGCTGCCCCGCGCAACTTCGTCTGCGTAAATGTTCTTCCTTTTTTTATAATCTATATTACTTCTAACCTATGTTACTTCTAATACCTCCAAGAATATGTGTACAAAGTTTCATGATGATCGGTTGAGAAATTTTCGCGTGAAAGCGTAACAAACAAACTTACGTAGATTTATATATTAGTAGGAATTCTTTCACATAGTAACGGACTAAATAAAAGTAATTAAAAAACAGTGGTTTGGTTATTATATATTAAAAGAACCTTTTTTGTTGTACTTCTGCCGTACACGATTCTGTTAAATCCAGTTTCTGCCTAATCAAGTTTCTGCCTTATCCCGAATCTGCCGAACACCGCATAAGTGGTTAAAAAATCTGGCATTAAAGTGACAGAATATCAAAATCAATAAAACCTTAAATACCATTATTATTGTTTCGATGTCATACTTGTTTAATTTATGATTGAAAGCGCGAGTCCCTTTGAAAATAATCAGCGAAGAACCAATACAATGCTAAAATTTATTCGACAGTAACCGCACAGTGTGACAAACAGTAATTATAGTGGACAAAAATGTAAATATTATAATATTATTGTGCGAAATTGTCGTCAGAAATCATCGTTCTTTATATCCGTGGTGTCTTTAAAACGATGTTATCCGATAATGTGATGAGATTTATTTCGAAAAAGTTAATTTGTGAAATTCGTTTTGTGTAAAAGTGTACCATCATGGTACACTTTTTTAATAAATAAGTTTTTATTTTATATTATTTATTAAATTTACCAATTTTTAAAATTTCTATTTTTTTTTGTTTTTAGTGTTACTATTTTATCAAACATTGTGTTTAATTAGGATAAATTATGTTTTTTCCTGCACTTTCCTGGCCCTGTAGGTTTCACAAAACAGGAAAAATGTATAATTCATTACTAGACTACCAGTTTGCCAAGTTAGCAGTAGTCATTAAATTGTTACTAATTTTTTTTTAAATGACAATCATTCGTATATAATAATAATAATATCTTGGGACAACTCACACAACGCAATCTGATCCCAAACTAAGCAGAGCTTGTACTATGGAAACCAGACAACTGATAATCATACTTATATATTTCTAAACACATACATATTTTAGATAAATAACACCCAGACACATAATAAGCCATCGTGCTCATCACACAAAGTTTTATCCTGAGTGGAGATCGAACCCACAACCTCTTGCGTAGCAGTCGGATACACTCCCACCGCGCCAAAGAGGCAGTCAAAACACCTATAACACCAATATCCAGAAAAGTGATAATTTCCTGAAAGGCTCTTGTAAAATGATTACATCGTCCATAAATATACTTACAGTTTTAATTTCAAATAGTTTTTAGACATAGATTCTTTAATCCAAAAATTAAAAGTCGCAACAAATAAATTAATTATTTTATTGACCTCAATCCTTCTAACCCTCAAATTGTAAACCAAATCATCCACTGATATGATAACTTGTATTGAATATCAAATTTTGGCGACAGAAACCTTATTAATATTCCGATTCACGTTACAATAACAATTATTTTTTAGGGTTATGACAGGAAATAAACTTTGTACTTGATGGCAATCGGATCTGAGGCGCGGTATTGCAAAGCGGCGGTTCAGATAGTTTTTATTTTTTTTTGCAGTGTTGTAAAAATTGGTTAGCAGAAGTTGTTTCTGAAGAAATTTGTCGCATTAATCGCACTCGTATAATATTAGTTTTTAATACACATTATACTAGAAATATTTTACTTATTTATTAGTTTTATACTTAGGGCTTTCGACAATGCATCCTATTACGCCTTTTCACCATTACTTTAAGCCACAGGCCATCTTGGTCGGTTCCTCAATAAGTTAATAAAGTGTGTAAGCGTAGAGTAGTTAAATTTTCTGGTATGTTTAGGACTAAACATCAATTTTACTACCTTTTTTCTTAAATCTGTGTTTACTACTTGTGATCAAAATTGGTTAGGAAGTCTTTACCTGTGGTAGGTCTAAGACATATAAGGTCTTGGTGGGTACCACATTGTCAGTTATTCTTCCGTGAAAAAGTGATGTTAATACATCACTGTGTTTCGGTTGAAGAGCACTGTAGCAATTTGGGTGGCACTGATACTGTTATGGGCTGGCGTGACGCTTACCATCAGGAGTACGATGGTTCGTCTCATCATTTCGTAGTGTAAAAAAAAATATATACATTTTTAGGACTTAAAATAATTGTCTTTTTCCATTTATTCGATTTTTTGCGAGTATCATCATTAGAACTAACAACTTAGGCTGCGTTTAAGTGATTTCATTCCCTATTAAAATCTAGTGAGCTTTTATACTATAGCTAGTCTTACTGTAAAGTGTTAACAGAAAATCTAAATTGCTACCTGCTATTCATCAGGTGTTCACGAAAAACAGCGTTCTAGCATTAGTCAACTTAGGAGCGTAGTTATGGTTAATACATATGTAAGCAAACGGTGCAAAACTTATTTTTTAATTATCGTATCAATTGTCAAGAAAATATTAATGATGGTCTCAAAATCTAACTTTTGATCCTCTAATACTTTCTATATTCCCAAGTTTTCTCTTCGCAAAATCCCATAAAACTAAAGGTAAACAATTATCGTACGACAAAACAAAACAAATAAATTCGCTCAACACTTACCCGAAACAATGCTCCGAAATTGCAATCCAGTGAACGTGGCAACTGTACATTCGATAAAAAAAGTGTTCACTGCTCTCATTTCGATGTCTATTCGACATGTATATAAATCAGCGCCATCTTTGGTTATAATGATGTTCTTTTACTTCGTGGTGCAATCTCAATTAGCGAGATGTTGTTTTCTCGTTAAAATTGGCAAGCAGTACAGGTGCGTACAGTGTAATTGATTTGTGTGTGAATGCGGAGAAATGTTGTACTGGGAGAGCTGTTAAAATAATTATGTAGAATGAAAAGTTGGTACCTTGAATTATTATGTTGATTTTATGGTTAGGATTCTGTATTTTCAATCTCGTTTTGAATGTTTCCGGTTATATTTAAATGCTGTGTATTTATTTACAGTTTTTTTTGTAGACTTTAACGGCTTTTGTACTATACAGAGTTCTGTGAAGTTACATAATTTAATTTGTAACCTCCTTGGTGCAGTGGGTGCAACAGCGCATACGGCTGCTGTGAAAATTGTTGCCGAGTTTGTTTTGTGTAATCCATAAATATTTGTTCCGAGTCTGAGTATACTTTGAGTTCAATATTGTGTTAGTAAATGCCGCTGCAATATATTACTTATGTCCTGATGCGGAATTAGTCTATAAATAATACTATGAACTCAGAAATAAGTACTGAAAACGCTGTTGTAACAATATATAATAGTGAGTCGTTTTATATGTTTTTATATCTCCCGCACAGGGTGCAAGCTTTGTGATACAGACATAACCAACAAACAATCAGTCGAAAACTATACCCAGACTCGAATATACCATTAGTAAACTACACAAAGTAGGTAAAAATAACCTCTTTACACTTCCACTATCCCATCGAGGCAGTCACTTTGTTTAATATGCATTTCCGCATTTTTTTATCGTAGAGCTATTTGAACGCCAAGCAACGGCTACTTTTAATTTCAAAATTTAGATGTATACTCGAGTGAAAATGATATTTAAGATTTGTTTAATAAAAAGCGGTCACATAAAGATATTTACACGTATATACAACCTGTTCTACTTTCGGCAGTCCCATCAAAATTAATCACCTCTGTCTTCACCAGTACATTTTAATAACGCAAAACTGCCATTATGAGAGTTAACGAGGTGCTTTTCTTTCATGCCGCGTAAACACCCGGCTATATTGAGAAACGGGCGGACATTGCGAAAAAATTTGATTTGTTACTCCCGACATGACTTCAATTAAATTGAGTGACAAAAATCATGTCGAAGTTATTTATTTGCCGCTTCAAAACTCAATTTACACCTTAAAGAAATATGAATAAAGTTGAATTTTGAAAGAGATTGTTCGTTGATAGTTAGTGTGACAATCAGAACGAAAAGACTTAATAATATCAATTAATTCTGTTAAGGCTTTATTGTGTACCCTTAAGTACTTGTACAGTTAACACAAATTAATGCTATTAGCGGTGCTTGCGATATGTCATCAGTGTCATTTTTGTGCTGTATCCAAGCAGGCAATACCCAGTCCTTTTAATAATATGTTTGTATACGTATAAGTATATATTTGGTCAACCTAGTGTATAATTTCAGAATCACACAATTTTAAAATCATCACAGTGTGCGCTTTCAACATCGGTCTCGTTTATTATGTAAATTCACTTTGTACTTAAACAACTTGTAACGAATGTACAACATTTTCTTACGGAGTATACTCTTGCTTAATGACTTAGAAATTAAGCAGTTGTATTAAACATATTTGAATTTGTAGGCTTTTCTCAGAAGAAATGATATAATTTGACTAATCAAAGGGAAACAGTAGTTCACAGTAGCGAGAGACTAAAACTACTGAATAATTCGACTATGACCATGAATTCAAAAGAATTTCAACTTTATCTAACTAATCGTAAGGTTGAAAATTAAAACGTGTTCTTAATATATTCGGCCTAGTGTGTTTACTCATGAATAGTTATGGAAAAAATTACGGGAAATAAATATTTCAAGATGTACCCACTTCATGAATATTTAGACTGTTGCTTGTAAACATTGTTTGTTCGTTTATCATGTTATGTTTTAAGGAACTTAAGATTTGTCGTGTTCTTTTTATTATTATGTGTGTATGTTTATTTTTTGTTTTAGAATTAATGGAATTGGGCTAAACGATGTTTTCGTTTCAATGAATATTTAATAGAAGATTTACATTTTTTCGTTCGGTTTGTTTTAATTTTATAAATTATGTAATCGTAATAAAATGTAATGTGTTTGTAATATACACGTAACACAGTGCTTATATTCCTTAACGGGTTATTAACTAAAGTTATGGTTTTCGGAGGCAAGATTTGTTCAAAAATATTAGCGAATAATGAAAAATAATGACTGTCGTAAAAAATAATGGCAATTCACCTAAAATATATAATATAGTTAAAATGTAAAACAAGCATTTTGTGAATTTACGATCAAATAATAACATAATTATTTTAAATAAAACTACAGCGTTTATAAAGGCATTCGCTTTTTATTGTTTTTTTCTCTCAAATATATTAAAATTTACTTATAAACGTAAAAAAATGTAAACACATAGTTAAAAAAAATATCGTATCACACTGATAACAACAATTAGTTTCAAAATTGATAACCTAGTCAGTACATCTGGCTTACATAAAATTTTTTTTTTTTTGGGAACCTTTATATATACAATTTATGACAGCACAAATGATGATATTATATTTTTAGCATATCAAGTCCGTTACTTTTAAGAGAACAATTGCAGGTTTTATGTAAGCCAGTCTCTTGTACTTTAGTGAACAACATTTGCTAATAAGTATTTTGGCCAAGAAAAAAACACCTAATTTATTTACATATATTGTGACGTTTATTGAACTAATAGGCACTTTCATTTTTCATATTTCATGGCACCAAATTATTTAAAAGTTACCTATTTACGTATTTGAATTTTAATAAAAAAAATAAGTTAATTCCAATGGAATGTTATGAAGAGTTTTTGAGAAAAGTGTAATTAAGCGACATTATAATGGAAAAAAATATACACAACTAAAATGAAATAGAATGAGCACAACAGGAATGTTTCGTTCTTAAAAATCTCCAACAAAATAAAAATAACAAATTAATAACACAAGCATATCAAAATCAAAATTACACTAATACTACTAGCTAAAACTTACATAAGTACATTAAAAATAATAAAAAAATGACTCAATACAAACTGGCCTACGAACTAAGGAAATAAATACTTAACTATAAGTAGATAAACAAAACTACATTTTATACAAGACTCTTAAATTTGTACATTAAATTTTGAGCTTCATTTTAACTGGCCTTTAATCCCATTAGATATTAACTAAAATGGTAAAACATACACTGGCACTTCTATAGTTGGCTGTGTTTTGACACTACTGTGCAAATCAGTTATTAATAAATTAATGAAAATTATGATTTTAATAACCGTAATTTAGAAAACAAATGTGTTTTTTTTCTGTACAGAGTTGGACTGAGTTATGCCATTAGATAAGGCACAAAGCTACAAGGCACTAAACCTACAAATAACGTGAAAACATAGACAAATCAGAATTATCAGCACCATATAAGGCAAATACTTTCCAATACATTTCTTAAAAAAATATTGAGAATGATAGTTTTTATGTCATCGGCACTTTAGAACTTAAGATTATATTATTAACTGTTTGATCCAACAGCAATGTCAAGAACACAATTCGAAATAACATCACATTCGTTATTTATTTCATCTATTCTATAGTACTCTGCTTCGCTACTTAAAATTATAAGTCCATGACTTTCATTATAAACTACATAAACCCTAGTTATGGTAAATAAGATCAGGTAATCAAGAAGAAAGGAATGTACTCAGCTAAATACTGTATGGCGTAAAAGAGTATTGACAAGAACTAGAACAGTTAATATTTACATATAAATAGAAAACCGCGGTCACACAAGACCGTACTAAAATTCTAAGAGTTCAACCAGTCATAGGGACTTCCTCAGTCCGCTTCGGAACAAGAGAAAGATCTAAGGGGTTCTTCATTATTTCTTTACTATTTTCTTCGCTAAGATCGATGCTCAATTCTGGTTCCGAGTCACTGACTTCGTCGTTCTTCGGACTTCTAAATATCATGGCAGTGGATTTTAGGGATAAATCTATTGGCTGGTCTTGATCTACAGCCACTCCCGCTACTGCTGGTGAATGCAGAAGTAAGTCACCACCGTTCCGAGTCTGCCATGAAGCAATGCCAGGCGGAGCTGCTCTCATGGTTTGTAGTGTAGATGGTAGAAATGAACCACTACGTGGAGAAAAACTTGGAGGAGCCGAGACCGTTCCAAAAGGTGATAGTGGCAAGTTCGGTTTCCGTTTTCTATCTTTGCTTTGATTTCTAATCGCCTGTAACCGCACGTCTTTGTCGCTGCAAGGAGAAGATGCAGGTCTAAAGATGCTAAGACCACTGGTGCTCCTTGAACTATTGTCGTCTTCGGGATCCGCTGACGAAGCTCCAGAATCAGATGGAGAAACGCTTTGTCTTGTAACATCTTCAGTGAAAGGACTCTTTTCTGAATTTTTGTAGTATTCTGCTAAAGCTGCAGCTGGTAGTAAATTGGAAGGCAGAAATGATGGGTTAAGTGTTGAATTAAAACTTGGCGGCGATTTGCTGCTTTGTAAATGGTGTATGTGTTGGTGCTGCGTCTCTTGTAGGAGACAGTGTATTTTAAACCAGTTCGATCTTCTTCCATATCGGGAGCCAGATTTTGACATGCCTACATAGAGGCATTTACGTAGCCTACAAGCCTTGCATGCTGTTCTATTTTTCTTGTTGATGACACATTCCCCGTTATTCTTGCACTCTGATATTGAAGATAAGTTGTTGTACGTTCGCCCGAAGAAGCTCTGAAACAAAGAAAGTCATAATTTTAATTAAAGAAACTCTTATTAAGATAAAACTGATATGGGCGAAAGAGAATATGATATATTATATGCAAAAAATGGAAATTAAAAGGGCATTCGATTTTCTCCAGAAAAGACAGCGCCAATTTTGGCGAACACGGCCGCATTAATTTAGTTTAAAATATCGACAGACTTCCGTCGGCATCGCATAAGAAACAACAATTTATAAGCGATACAGTTAAAACGAATCATCCGTGGGTCCATTCAATTTGGTCCGTCCCTGCACGGAATTAAAAATTACATTTTTCAAAAAGTCATCATAAAGAGTAGTGCAAGGCGTATTAAAATCTGGGTCAACACGAATAAGGTCGTATCTCACACTTAATATTACAGAAGTGGGCATCGCTCGGGTACTGTTGCGTCTCAAGACATAAGTAATGGGGGTCTTTTGCGATTTTTTTTGTAAATAAATTTGGAAGTTACCCCGCTGCGAGCGGTCTCAGGTCTCTTCTTACTCAATTAAACTCGTACAAAAGCGTAAAATATGTGATTGTGCTACAGTTTCACTCGGTACCGCCATCCGCTTGGTGCACTTTCAGCAGTAAATAACGATGTGCCTCATTATTTTGGATTATAACAATATTTTGGAATGCAATATGCGTTTATCGGAACGCATATTGTTTGCATTCTCCTCGCTTGTGAGAATTTGAATTTTAATATAAAATTTAACTTTCTAATTAGGCTCAACTGAAATTATGGGTTTTAATTAAAATTAAATCCGGTGAAAAATTATTCTGTAAAAAGAATTTTATCCGACTGAGCAATCAGCTTAACGAAGTCCGAGATAAAGTAAAAGAGAAGGTTGCAACAAATTACAATAATCAAGATGTCATAGAAACTGTAACGAGACATTTTCGACACCCAAAGATAAACATTTATAGCTAGGAAACCGGTATTTGTACCACAAAAAATATGTGTGTCGGCACGTATTCCATCTAAGCCAAATGGTATTACTACCGTCATATATTGTCTTAGTCACGATGAAGCACAGTGCCCTTTTTGACTTTGGGCGAGCAAATTGAGGTAATTTCGCGAACGCATGTATGTGAGTCACTAGATTAGAAATTACAGATAAGTCTCTCTTCCTTATGGGCGAGCCGCGATACAGATTGTGCTCTCTAATTGAAGCTCGTTGCGTAGACGTACGTGACTCGATTTACTCCTGTTATGCGAAATAATCATGTAATAGGCATTGTCCATTTTTCATAAAGTAATTGTATGTTATGATCTTGGTTAAACTTTGAAGTTGCGGTTGCTTTCTTGCTCTTGCCTCAATTTAAATTCTAGTCATAATTTAAGTAACAATTTAACTTATTTTAATTAGAATGGAGGACCATGACATCATATCTATATTATTATTAGTTTTGTATTTATAGTTTTGTGTTAGGGGAAAACCTGTAGTTAAAAATTTGCCAGATTTAACTAGCCAGATTATTATAACTTAAAAATGTTAAAATTTTCTGTAATAATTTAATAGTTTGACAAAAATAAATTGATGTGTGATGTGTTCAAGGAATTTAATGTATTTCGGATACTGATTACCTAAAGAAGAATCGAACTAGTCATAATTTTGACAACCCTGCTCTACAAAATCCAATGAGATAGATTCAAATTATTGACAATAAATAAAGACCAAACCCAAGACTTCCATATAAGTAAACTCGCAAATAACTTAGAAAGAATGCCCACACATTCATTATGTATTCAAATATGACCGACAGGTGGCGCCTCTTTAACATATCAACCACGAAGGTATAACTCATTTTAATGGCATTCAGACATATTGTTGGTTTTCGTATAAGGAATAAGTTAATCAACTCAACGAAATGTTCCCAATCGGGAACATTTGGTTAAATAATATTCTAGACTACTTTTAAACCATCAGGCACAAAACACATATAGCTCGCATTAAAAAACCATCACTCACTGAACCCCCAGTAAAGAATGATAATCGAATAGAAAGACGTTCTTGCGCGTTAATATGAAATTCACAGTTTTGCGTGCGCAACCTAGACGAGTTTATGCCACTTGCCAGGGGGGCTGGGACCGTTTTGTTTCGAGACGTGCTCGTGAATGGCAACAACTATTATACCAGTGATTTAGACTAGATAAGACTATCAAAAAAATAAAACCACTTCCAGATTTGCCGTTTAACATTCACGTAATGAGTGAACTTGTCAAAACTTACACCAAATTCGGTGTGACTATTGAATTTGAGATATCAGACTAGTCCTTAAGATATCGTATAATCAAAGAGACCAACGTATAAACAGAGCCAAAATCAGGGTTGTCACTAGCGCATTGTAGATCCTATTTTTTGATTAAAAAGTGTACACTGCAATTGCTGTTTTGACTGTCAGTATACTATTGTCAACTTTTAAAAATCTCGTAAAAAGTCTTTCTACAACCATAAAAAAGTAAGAAAGGAAGCATTACGTCATCAAAACAATCAAAAAGAACCTTCTTCATCAGACAAATTATACTTTAAACGCATACAAGATAAAGTGCATTCTCATTTCAACATATCAAACAATAATAAGATTGACATTAATGCCCCCGCTTAATTTATATCTGGCCACACGCGACTCCAGATCCACAGATTAAACAGACATATATGCAAATGGCTTGTAAAATCACCAAATTGAGTAATCTCTGTGATTTATACACGGTTACAGACACGAAATTTGTATAGATGAAGGAATTATTTAATGAGTGCTTTGTGTGAAGGATTTTTTTAATATGTTCGCGCGCGCGAATTCTTTGTGGACATACCGCAAAACAATGAGAGTACATTAAGTATCCTATTAACAATTTAAAAAAATATTGTCCGTCAAAATGATCATTTGAACAACAAAAATATGCACTCTTAAGAATTCATAACATTAATATAATAAAGTTTATAATTTTGGTACCCAATTTCGCCGATATGTGCCATTTTAAGATTTATTATCAACATCAATGATCTTAACAATGAAAATATTTTTATCGCCACCGCATGTCTTGCCACGTGCCTTTCATCAAGAAGTATTTTTACGTTCTTTTAGCATTCAATAAAAAAATAATAATCTAATTGGATCTCGATACCTGACAAAACGTTAATGGATCGAAAGGTATTTGAAGTACCTATATATTCTGTAGGTAAATTTCGTTCGCGGTACGGAAACTCGGAACATCTCGAAACATCTACGGAATAAAGCTGTTCATAATTCTGAGTCCGTGAGCGATGTGCTAACTCAATCGTTAATGTGATAAATTGCTGTCATCTAGAATAATTCAAAAGCCTATGATTTAATAATAATCTGGGCTTATTTATTTTGTACCTGATCGTATATTGAATGATGGATGAGGTGATTTCCATTCAATTCTATATAATATAATAGAAGTGGCGGTAGCCTAGTGGTTAAGGCAATCGAGAGGCGGCAGGTTCGATTTCCACCTATTATGCTACCGACGTGAACCCACTCTTAATTCTAGCAATTTAGCTTTGCTGGAAGGGTTAACAAGATTGCTAGTAATGTGCTACGTGCGACCCACATTGCTATTTATGTTATTTTAAGAAAAAAACATTATAAAATAAATAAAATTACATCGCAAGAACTAAGGTATAGAAGATAGTATGCATTTATTGGTTTAAACAGCATTCTGTACTGCACTGGTTAGGAATTTTTTCTACTGTATAGTAAGCTCACTTTTAGATTTTAGATCCAGATAGACTAGTCATAACTAGCCTAAAACTATATTATGGCAAAGAAAAATTGATATTATATGTGTTTAAAAATCTACATTAAAGTGCCAAGTGATATTAAAATGTACCCAAATAGATCTTTATTTAAAAAACTAAGAGACTGGTTATTTAAAAAAACAAACGACTCTGTACAAGAATTTCATAGCGACAGTTAGTCTAGTCATTGTAAGTACCAATGTAAAAATGTAAGACATATTTAATTTCACTATTATAATTTAAATTTTATTTAATAATTTAATTTCAAAATGTAAGAATTTCATTTTTTTATGAAAAATTTAATTTAACAAATGCATTCTTAATACTCTATTCTAATTTTTGCACGCCACTTGTGGTGGAATATACAGTACTTTATAAAAAAAAAGACAACACCTTGTATCATACCATATTTCAAGTAAATAAAGATTTTATTATTATTATAAAAGCAATTGTAATATCCCAGTAAGCGGCTAATATTATACCCCTAGATCTGCCTGAATATCGTCAAATCAACATTTAAAGTAACGAGGAGTCTCATCTATAATGTCTTCGTAATTTGTTCTCTTTATAAGGGTTTTATGGAATCAAACTTAATTCCCGAACTTTACCAGCCCCGCTACCGTTATACATAGAAAAATCTAACAAATGATAGATATCACAATGCAAATCTTGAATGACAAATGTATGAAGAATTTTGATTCCTGCGTAGGCGGATGTCGAGTTCCCACGGCCTATGAATAAAATATATATCTATAGATTATACATACTATAGCTTTCTTGTACTGTGACAATATACCGCTGACTCGCCGAAGTATTTTATGAAGATTAGATGAGATTTATAGATGGAAAAATTATAATATTTTTGGAGATTTATACTCTTACATCCACTGGTTGGTGTAGTATCGTTAATCATATAAATTGAACGGATTTTTTGTGTTGGAAAGAATGCCAGGTGTTCATTTTTCTTCGTGTATTTAAGAGTTAAGTCGTATCTAAGTGGTTTTATTACAATATGTAATAGGTATAACAATTGTAAAGAAACAGGGACGTCATTTTTTTTTAAAGTTTTGATAAACTCAGAGTGACTACAACTAGAGCAAGAAATCCTTAGATAAGTGCATAGTATAAATAATTCCTTTAAAATATTAAATTTATAATAGGTGTGGTGTGTCATTACACACCACACCTATTATAAATTTAATATTTAATTTAAATAGTATCATTATACTATTTATAGACATACACCTTATTCAGTAACAGTATTTTAAACAGCGAATGTTTTGTGTATATTTGTAACTCTATATTTACCCGACGATTTGAAGTTGACAAAACATTCGATAGTTACATACTATTATTAACGTACTATAAACAAAGGTCACAGACTTTTGCTTTATTATAAATGGCAACACCTTTTAAAACGAACGATGCATTTTGCAGCATGACAACATACCCTATTTGGCCGCATTATATTTTTAAACAATACTATCTGTGTTTAATACTACTAAACTCTTTTATCAGATAGTATTATTAATGACAACATTTGCTAAACAATTTTGTTATCGATTTGCGTACAAATCGAGACGGTCATAAATCGAGAATCGCTATCAAGTTTCGAATGGGCGCAAACAATAGTTCACGTTCGATAATGACCGATCGGTGGCAAGTGCCATGGTCGTTTGTGTTCTCACGGCATGCGGCATAATGCGGCTGGACGGTTAGACCGCGTTGTGCAGTAACGGGTTAAGCGAGAGGCGTTTCTAGACAATAAAAAAATAGTAACATTAAAAATTAATTCTAAAAACAATTTACGTAGATGAGGGTTGAATTAAGATTAATAGATAGATAGTAGTAAAATTAAATAATCAAAATTAAAGTGCGTAATAATATGATTTATTGTTGTAATATAAAGACTGCTGGTTGATGTATTACCCGACTAAAAAATAAAGAAATGAGATCTTAATTAAAAATGTACGTCAACTGGATTTCTTATAGGTGATACGACATAAAAATATTACTTTATTAATAAAGAAATTAAAACGAAATTTTAATTATAAAACAGGAGTTCAATATCATGTGGTGCGATCTTCGGCTGAAGCAATTAAGTGGTACAGTTCTTGCAATTTAACTTGGCCGGCCTGAAGTTAGGTTCAATAAGACATGAAATACGTGATGATGACAGAGATACGATTCTAAGATTACTTACGGAAACGATTAATTTTCTTTAATCCATTTAAAGTAAACATTAAAACTAGCTATATGAGTCTACACGTGACCACGATCGATGTAATTCGATCGAAACGTCGGGTAAATAAAAGGTTCGTACCTTTAAATAATTCAAGCGATTACGTCCAGAAATATATCTAATAGAGCTTGTCAAACTTTAAATTAAATACCATTACAGTAAATACTACAGATTCGGCTGGCCTAGCCTCTAGGCTAAATGTTCATTTCCGTGCATCGCGGCCGATCGCGAGCCGCGCGCGGCTCGCGATCGGCCGCGATGCACGGAAATGAACCTTTAGCTACCGCTCGCAGTCCTTGCTTCGTGTTAGTTCCCAAAATGCATCCGTGCAGTCACTTGTTGCCAAGTTCAACCCGGTAATTATTAATTGCACTATTTGTGCAGGAATGTTACGGAGCTTCGACTCACTCCAACACGTCGGAACTTCCGGTTGATTTTACACCTCCGACTCCGACTTCGGCTCCATAAATTGCGCTATTTTGTGCAGTGATTTTACAGAACTTCGACTCCGACTCCGAAACGTCGAAATTTCAGATTAATTTTACACCTCCGACTCCGACTTCGGCTCCGATACTTTTAAAGCGGACGTTTTAATCGAAGGTACTTAGCGTGCGGCGGCCGCTCCTCGAAGATAATTTATATACCTTTAACAAAAGTTTAAAGGAAAAATTGTCACGGATTCTCTATTCTCGCGGGTTCGTTCTCTATTCCGCCCGAGCAAATTTTTCTTTCACACATTTTAATATGAATAACTGACTAATGTTTCTTTTTTTTATTTTGTTCTCTTAAGACTTATCTCAACACATTTGTTTTCAGCCCCCACCTCCGACTCCGATTCCGACTCCGACTCCGACTTCGATTCCGATAAAACCACCTCCGTAACATCCCTAATTTTGAATACCAAGTTGAATAATATTCCTGTCTCGTTCAGCAACAAGTACAAAATAAAACTTTATCAGACTTGCAACAAAGTAACGATCGCTCCGCTTATGACTAACATTGAACCTAAGAAAATGAGCGAAGAGTGCCGGAGGCAGTGCGTGCATTTGGTAGCCGCATCACTCGACCTATATACGGTGCTATTATTACATAGATTATGTAATTATTCTAGCTATTTTGGATGGGTATTTGTTATGTGAATATCAACGCCACTGTTCATCGCCTTATAAGATTTTACACTAGTACAATAAAGCTAGTGTTTATTTGAATGCGCTTATCGCCGAAGATACTTGGCCGAACGGAAAAAAAATGGTAGCTTAATGTTACGAAGGTAACCAAAAGTTAAAGGATTTCTCGTATCTTTGTGCCTTTTTCAACCCAAATCAGTTCAGCGGATTTAGCTTTGTGTATATAAAAGGAAAAGCTGACTGACTGACTAACATATCAACACAGGGCCTAAACTATAAGGGTTAGAAACCTAAAATTTTGAACAGGTGTTTCTTTTATAACGTAAGGGAGCACTATGAAAGGATTTTTGAAAATTCACCCCCTAAGTATATAAAACGGGGGTGCAAAGTTAGTATGTAACTTCGCCGTTAAAATCTTTTGGTAACAATCTGGCATCCACGCGGGCGAAGGTGCGGGCATAAGCTATTATGAAATATAAATTTTCCGACATTACTCTTCTCTTATAATATTATTTGATGAATCTTTACCTAATCGTATAGAAATACTCGCGTGAATCAGGTATAAAATTAACCCTAAACCTTATATGAACGTACGTTAATTCTGTACAGATAACCCTGCAGTGTTGGGTTACGAAACCTGGGCGCGTCCTGACGCACGGTCCGCGATTCGGTGCCCGATTGCATTAAACTTATTACACGCTTACGTAACTGATACGCGTTGAGATATGGGTTATGTGTTTTTAAGTTATTTTTAGTCTGTAACTGGGAAGAGGTTTTGCTTTTGCATTTATGTGTATTGGTTAACTTTGTAGTAAGTAATTTTGATTACATTAGGGTTGTCAAATATCTGATGTATGTGACGAAAATATCTTGAAACTATTTTAATTAATAACAAAAATTAGCCTCGTATCTTATTACAGTTATGCATAGATTCTTAACACTTCTAATAATAGGTAGGTACTTGAACATATTCCAAATTACATATTGAATTTGGAATATATTCCAAATTTAAATTTAACAAAACGATAGAGTTCTAAACTATTACGCAGTAGTTCTCAAAAACTCAAAGGCTTATCTTAAAATGGACAATACACATTCCAGTTCTACTTAACTTTGGAATTTAAACTAATACATTATACATTTACGAAATCTGCATATAAATTATAAAGCCATCGCCTTCCACAATAAAAATATCAATAAACTTGCATTATCCTAATTCTGAACATCAGCTTTCCCCATCATACAAATTGATTCGCTTATCACAAATTCTAACATAATTCATTCACTTAAAATCGTCATCAGAAAGAAAATATTCACGCATTTATTGTAATATATTGATCAATAAACAATCCGAAAGGTTTTGTGCCCACGCGCAACCAAATGTGTATCGGAAAGAGATTTTTTCTTTGTGACCTGCGCCTACGCATTCGACCTCGTGGTCTATGCAAATCGGGTGGCGTAATGTCAGTATGGTTGCCACTTAATGTTGTACTGTAGTAGTAAAGTTTAATTACTTTATATATTTTATAGAGAAACGGCTTTCAGAATTTATTTTTATTTTTTTCTAGGTACTTGATACGCTGGCAAACAAGTGCATCTACGGCTGCATGATGATATGTAATTACTGTAAGCTATGCACACTATAGATGTATCATTAGTACTTTTATTACCCATTTATCTTCCATAGTGCAGTTTGTTTTAAATATACTCTTAAATAAAAAACAAAAGAGTATGTGTTTGATGTTTTTTCTACCATGCTAAAGAAAATGTCAATTAATTTCTAAAATAAAATTCAAGGATAAAAATATAAAAACAGGGTTAGTGGTTTTATAAATATAAATGCATAATTTTATCGTTACTTATGTACTGTCTGTCAACCCTATAGTTGATAGTATTTTATCGACTACGTCAAAATGACGTGGAAGCCTCTATTTTAGGTTTTTTATTCTGTTTGTTTATTTAAAATTGATGACCAAATGGATTTGTGACGTTGGTGACGTTAGTGACGTTTTGTAATTAAGTGACATGTCGAGATTAGATATTATAATGAGGAGTCATTTACATGTTGATGGAATGAAAGAAATGTATCGAATTACCACATTTGGTTTTTAGAGTAAGCTTTTTACTGGATTTTGTGATGTTTTAAAAGCGACTTCGGTTACATTATAATTGGATTTCGGCTATTAATTCGGAGATAATAGATCGGCGATGTCGTAGTTTTTTTTTGTAGGTTTGTACGTAAATGTGACGTGTGCTATACCTACACGTGCCAGACCCGGAGTCATGATATTATTTTCCGTCAGCTGTCAATTGGACTAGAAGATTAGTATTTTTATACAATTCTAAAGTAGTTAGTCTATCACATTTGCATGAACGTGCGAATGCTGTTATTTGAGTATGGGACGACATTTGAAAATTAATATTGGTACCAAGTTTTTGACACATTCATGGTTTTCCAAGCAGCGCTAGTTTTTTTGACATAAACCAAAACGCGCGAACCTCCAACCTTTCTATAGTTTCGCATACATTTGAGAACTTTATAAGAACTGCCAAAAAATGTACAAATTTTTGCATACATTTTGAAGGACCTTTTGGTAAGAAGTTACCAAAGTATATTAGTAACTAGCTGTCCCGCGCAACTTTGTCTGCCTAAATTTTCCCCGTTTTTGCAACATTTATCATTGAAAGAATTTTTCAATTCGGCTCAGTAGTTCCTGAGATTATCGTGTTCAAACAAACAAACCAACAAACTCTTCAGCTTTATAATATTAGTATAGATAAGTACCCATTACACGTTACATTTCTATATTTTGATATATGAGTAATCTTACATCTATTTCTAGAAACACCTCTATTTAAATCAACTGACTCACGAAACTTAGAACTGCTCTACATTACAAAAAACCCATTACCTACACAAAGTTAAGTATTTTATAGTGAAATTTTCCTCTTAATACTAACACAGTGATGTCAGATGGTTCCGGGAATCGTCATCTTTGGATGTGTAATATGGATCTAGGTTAATGGTGTCACAATGTTTAGTGACATCTAAAAATTTCAATGGGTTGTAATAAATGAACTGGTTTTTTAATTACCTGTAGACTAGTAATAGTGATAAATAGTTGGCCGTGTGGTACTGCAGAATAGTGCCACCCCATCTCTTTCCGTGGGTAGAAATAAGGGATTTCATCGAAGGTCCTTAAAACCTTACTACGATCGCCTACCCGCTCGTCAAGCTTGGTAATTATGGCAACTACCCTCAAGATCTATTATTATAAGTAGGTTCTACTGGGGAGACTCGTGTTCAGGGTCCTTATTCAGTATATTTTTTTTCGTTTTCGCGGCAAGCCCGCGTGTATTGGCGATGCGCGGTGCGCTAAAAGATGTCCACGCGCATGCGCGATGCATTTCTAAGCGCGGCTCTTTTTTTACCATTATGACAAGATTTTGACAATTAACGCGCGGGCTGGTGGCGAAAATGAAAAAAAAGATAGTGTATAAGGACCCAGTAGTGGGACATCATATCGGTTGATATAATAAAAGTGTATCGGTATCAAAAAGGTAGCGACTACGCTGAAAGGATTTATTAATGAATCATATTTATTACAGTTTGATTATTTTGTTTAGTATGCCTGAGTTGTCTCATTTTAAGATAAACATCTCTATCTCTCTTGATCGTGACGTGGTGAACTAAACTTTACAGGGAGTGGAGTTCATCTTGCCATTTTTTCCTGGACTAGATGCAATTGTCACCTTTTGGTTGCATAGGTGTTGTCATCTAAGCCTTTTTTTTAATATAAAGATAACTACCATTGTGGGATTTTGGTCCCAAATTACTAGTAATCCTGTTAACCCCTGCAGCTAAGCTCAATGGCTTATGTTAGGAGTGGGTTCACGTCGATAGTATAATGGGTAGGATTCGAAACCGCGACGTCACGATTACGAGACCGATGCCTTGGGCATTAGGCTACTGCCGCAACAAATTTTGATCTCTATTAAAGTGGTATTTTAGTTCAGACTTACAGACCCCATTTATTTTTTAAAGGATCATATGCCTCATGAGTAACATAGTCTAAAAGAACAGTATTTAATTTTTAATAACATGCCTGAATAACCGATAATAATAGTTACTAAATTAAATAATTTGGTGGTATTTTTTTGCGTATGAAAAAAACACCTCCTGCTTACTTACAATTAGATTTAATTATTACGATGATTTTAGCTAGGGCAGAATAGCAGACTACAGAATAATTAAAATAACAAAATATTAAAACATTCTTCATAAAATTCGAAACAAGAAAGTTAATGGGTTATCAACAACTAATAGTGATGCGTAATTATCGATATCAATCGATATATCAAAAATTACATCGATATAAACCGATATATCACAAATTGTCTATTCGCGTAACTTTATAACGATATATCACTTTATGGTATGTTATTTGGTAGCTCAAGTGATCCATTAGAAGTTATAATTGACCATTTATTATATCGTTTAAGTATTGCTTGGAATATTTCATAAGGTTTGGCGGTTCTTAACAGTTTGTTCACATCCGGTAACCGTACGGTTTGTAAAAAAAGCTTCGTTAATATAATTGGTTTAGACACTCCTGTATGTAACTACCGTCAATGTTAGACATAATTTGACAACTCGATCGTTTATTTTGATACCAGTTAGAGCATTTTTTTCTTCTTCATTAAAATAGTAAAGCAGATGAAATCCTTGAACATTGATTATTATAGAGTAATCTGCTAAGTATGAAAGCAAATTGTCGCAGTACAAAGAAACAGAGAAAATCTGTAGGTGTTTTCTACAACATAATCACAAAAATCAGATTAGAACAAAATATAACTTTTAAACTTACACGTTGCATTATAAATACAATTTGACACGGGAATAAACGCGTTTAGTAGTTAGCTGACTGACCGTGGTCAGCTTGTGACAACGGTCAGTGTAACCCCATCGAAACGTCAAGCATAAGGTAAATAACTTTACCTAGATTAAACGCGTTTATTCCCGTGTCAAATTGTATTTAGAACAAAATAGTTTCTGAAGAGTCTGATTGTCGTAATAATACTGATTTGTCGTATTCGTTTTGGAGTTTTGCTGATTTGCCAAAATGCTTCTATTATATAGTGGTGCCAGAAGACTTAATAAATAACGAGACCATTGCGAGGTCCATTATTTAGAATTTACATATTCTTCGCATGATGCCGTCGGATCTAATCTTATTTTTTTAATGATCGCACCAGACCGTTTGAAAGATAGAATGGAGAGCGCACTTGAGTTTGCAATTACGTAATTTCTGAGGCTTTAACGATCATTATGACTTTTAGTTGATGAAACAAGTATACTAATCAATTAACCTGTTATTAAAATTAAAGAATATTGAAAACGTAATGTTTTAGATATTTACCGTCTCTTGATTGAGATGAACAGCTTTCCATGATTTATGGTAACACGTTTCGAAACGAAAAGAAGATGTAAGAACAGAGAGTTAGCATAGATACTTATGATTTTATTATGTATACAATAAAATCGTGTATTTCGATACGTTATTTAATTAATGTGGCGAGAGTAGCTCGTGCCTGCGGGTTCGCTTGAATCAATTAATGGTTTTAATTATTCATGTTTTTTTTAATGTGAACATAATTCGAAACGGATTTATTGATTGACTGGTTTGATCACGTCCCGGTTTCGATTCTAAATGTTTTAGGCAAGGTTTTACAATGATGTTTGTTAGCTAAATTGTGACTTTGTCATAATTATGAGTTATTTTTTTCTCGTTCTCCTCCTACTAAGTAAATCATATCATGCCTGCTTTCAATGACCATGCTTTCAATGGCAAAATAATGGTCTCTTATAATATAACTGATATATGTCGATGCGGAAATCTCATCAGAACAGAGACTCACATTATGCTGTCCGTCCTAGAATGAATTTTAGGCCGTAAGTATGTACTGTCCCTGTTTTCGACGTGATAACGTCTTATAAATTGATAACCGGCTGCACGCATGAAATAGTGCCTATCAGCAAATGGCGATTGCAGCGATTTTGATTTGAACTAAAGCTGTCATAAGCATGGTTGTTTATTACAAAGTCATCAATGTTTTCTTATGACGATATCACGTTAAATTATCGTCCGTAAAACGACTTTACAGACAATCATTTTAATATTTGGAAGTTAACTTAAGCAAACGGTTTTTTAAAATCTAGAATTCCTAATTTACACTGACGACAATTCAATCAATTGAATTGGTAATTTCAACATACAAACGAAGAAACTCTTCAGGTTTGTTACATTAGTGAGTGGAAAAGTGAACCTTGTCCTCTAATATCACTTTACCTGTACCGTAACTTATAAATGATTACTAATGTTATTGACTAAATATTAAAGAATGCATTTGTCTCTAGCCTTTTGAGTCTAGTGCATGTCGGGCCAAACACAATGTAGGGTTCTGTAGTTGCCCATCACTAAACACACAGAAATAGGTTTTCTGTTGTTTTTTGTTTCTTAGGTAGGTACCTAATTTTAACTTTATACATATTTTTTAATGGAAATTGTAGGTATGAAAAGTATTGTTAGGTATTTTTCATTTCGTCCGCTATTACTTGTAAACTTGTAAAGCCTACTTAGCTGTGATAGTTTTCCTATTATTTTACTATAACACTTTTTCACATAACCAACAACAGCCATTTAGCTGGCGCGGAGAGGGAGGGGGGCAATGGCCTCTTACGTAAATTATGCTAAGAGAATGACTTTAAGGCTTACTTATTCCACATACAGTTAAATAAAAATAAATCGAAAAATTGCCAAAATATATCCGCAATATTTAAAAAATACCTATCCAACAACAACTCACACATGGGGTAGGCGAGAAAAACAAACACATGTCATTTACATGTAAGGGAGGGAGTTTTCTTGAGATTTTATTTTACCACTTTGTCGGTGTAACTAATATGAACATGCCTGCCAAATTACAGCTTTGTAGTACACTAAGCTAACCTGTGGATGGAGCAAAACTATAAGGGTTCCGTTTTGCCATTTTTGATACGGAACTGAATATAAGTTTCTATTTAACTTTTCAGTTTTTTATAATATTATTTTTTATCAGGGAGGTAGGCTTTTTAATAAGGTAGGCATAAAATACTTATAAGTTCATGAATTTCTGAAAAACTGTTTTAAACTTATACCTGAAATATTTGTTTTTTTTACTATCTTCGAGGCCGATGCTATAAAGTGGTGTCTATCCCTATATTGGGAGCGGCGCGGCGCGTGTGTCGTGTATCTCCGCGCGTGTCAAACTACTCAAAAGAATGTCGGTGACTCGGTGCCCAACCCAAACTCACACTCACAAACATTTCACATCAATTAATAAAATTAAAATTCAACGCACAGACAACATATTTCACGTATTAAGAATTCGATCGAAAATAATATGGTACGTATAAAACATAAATAATGATAAAATCCACGATTTAATCATAACTGTTAATAATTAATTCGGATTAATTTCCAGTTCATATAGTCTAGACTTAATAATACCGTCTGTTATTATAAATTTGGGGGCACGGGAGTAAATCCGCCAAAATTAACATAACAAATAGATATACGCGAGTATCATTTAAAATCGATTTTGATTTTCGCGTCAAAGGATTAATATATGAATGTAATATGTTTTTTACTAAACAGAAGTCCGTTCCTACGTCAGACATCCGTACAGAGTCTGCTTATGACCATTGTCGATGTAACGCGGTCGAAACGTCAAGCATAAGGTTATACTTTACATAGTTTAAACGCGGTTATTCTCAGTTTAAAAGTTAAAATTGCGAACATGTCGGAAACAGCATGTGTACCTATAGTACAGACATAGGTAGAGGTACTCGTGAATACTAATATGCCCAAATTGCTTAACGCTAATAACGCGGTGAATCAGAAAATCACAATAGTGATAATTAAATAGTGACAATTCAATTTGGGGAATTATTAATAAGACGTTATCCTTTATTTTGCCAAACCTAACTAGTCAAATAAAAAAAGCACCCCAAAAATTACTCATTTAATATTCAGTACCCGGATGACCGAGCTTTGCTCGATTTTCTTTTTTAAACGACGTTTTCTAAAAATGAGACCTAGCTAGATTGATTTATCGCCCCCGAAACCCCCTGCATACTAAGTTTCATAAAAATCTCTGGAGCCGTTGCCGAGATTTAGATTATATATATATACAAGAATTGCTCGTATAAAGGTATAAAATAAGACGAAATGTAGCTTGGCATCGTGACTTGGCTTAATTTTTACAAGATTTCAATTTGTACGGTTTAATAAATTAAAAATTATTTACATCAATCATAATAGCGGGTATTATTTCAGTTCCATTATAAACTGAAAGATGAGGCGTGCCGCTTCGTACAAAAAAACTGACTAATTGATTAATTTGATGATTGAAATGTTCACTCCAAAAATATTAATGGTGTATGAATTTAAGTCTAAGTGTACTGTTAATCGATAGTATGTGGATTCATAATTCATGGATATATAAATGAAAATATGAAAATTCTAGGTAAAAGATAAATTATTGTATAATAGGCAACTATGAAAAAATATCACTATCGTAATACGGAACTTGAAATATCTAAGAATTTTATAATGCTTTTTCAGGGTTCCGTAGCCAAAATGGCAAAACTGAACACTTATAGTTTCGTCATGAAAGCCTGTCTAACTATATGTCTGTCTGTCGTTTCTGTTTGCCGAAAAAATGCGTTCTTCGACAAAAGGGCGTAAGTGCCATGAACATACGCTCTTCTGCTGATGCAATTATTCAAGGCTGCGGAACCCTACACTGAGCATGGTCCGACATGCTCTTGCCGGTTTTTTTGTCTAATCTACTTAAACCCGAACCTTATTTTCCTCAATAAAAAACTATTTCCAAACCTGCCATAGATTGTTAGCCAAACCTTAATCTGTCATAAACAAGTGTAACAATTGTATTATACTTTGACTACGACCACACAATCAACCTCATCAAACCAAACATCACCCTTCTACGTCAATGACCGATCAAACAACGGCACCTATTAAATTTTAGTGTACGCATTCCATTACACGCGATAAGATTCAATAAATATATCACCAACACTCTCGGCCACAAATCTCGGTACGGTACCGACCTAACAATAAAAAATGACCACCGTAAGTGAGTATTACAAAATCTTATTTGTGGTACAAGTTGTAAGAGTTTAGTGGTTATTAAATGCTTTTAAACTTTCGATTTTGCCGAAGTTTATCGAGTAGGAAATGAAAGGAAAGTGAACCGACTGTCACTATAATACAGAAACTAACATTTGCGAACTTCCCAAATCTAGATGAGATTTGGGAATTTTGGCAAATGTTAGTTAGTTAGTAGTTTAGATCTAGCACCGAATTTCCGAAATTACTCGTTTAGTCAATGAGTGAACAAGTATGTAACTGACGGTTTCCTTTTATGTTTATAAAGATTTACTACACAGTTCCTTATAATGTAAACCATTCGTATATTTCTTCATTAATTAATAATTTAGTACATCACTTCATGAATATGCAAAATCTTTAATAACATTTCTAGTTAGCAACCTTCATTAAATTCAACTACATAGTTGATCAAGAATTCCTATGATATCACAATCAAATGCAATAGCAACACTTCGAGCTATTTGTAGAATAACGTATTGTTATTAGTTATGTTGTATTGACAACTTTTGAATTAACTGCCGATAAACAACTTATTAATTGTAGCTTGTTTCATTTTAACAAGCATAAATTAATCGGATACTAATTAATTATTATATCTCTTTATTTTATCCTGCGGTTTCGCTCGCTAATTTCGATTATGAAGATGCCTCATTGAAAGTACATGTTAAAAAAAAATAGTAAAATAATAATCCTACCCATTATACTACCGACGTGTTCCCACTCCTAACACAAGTTACTGAGCTTAGCTGGAGGGGTTAACAGGATTCCTAGTAATGTGGGACCACAATCCCACATTGCTAGTTATCTTAAAAAAATATATATATCGTGACGACCCAGGTTAATTAAAATAAATATTACTTCTTCGCATTAAAATAAAAAAGACTCATATTTTTTTATTAAAATATTTAAGTGCCCTTTCGTTTGTAACTTGTAACACAAACTAACAGGTATTTTATCGACTCGTGCGCACGAGTGATAAAAAACCATATAAATATAAACGCTAGAGGTATAGAGGAGCTGAATTAATTAACAGAATTTTGATGTCGCTAGTGACGTACCATTTCACTGGAATACGACAAATTTTTCATAGGTTGTGGACAGGTTTAAGCAAGATAAAACAATTCATGGATTCATTCACACCTTGATTTGATGTTTCTTATTTACCGTTTTAAAAACGGAATATTTAATTATGACATAGAAGCTAAAACAATGAAACTATAAATAATTATTTCTATAACCATACCTTCAACTCATTAGCTATTAGGCTGGTTGACCAATCGAATTTCGACCAATTAAAATGCGAAACGCTGTTACAAAAACCATGTAAATATTATTATTGTTGTTATTGGACGATGCTTAAACCTTATTAAGGGATAAATTTCCAGTTCATGTGACATCTATATGCTCATCAAATTTTCTTTGATCCTTTTTCTATGACGCGTTTTAAAAGAACAGATAAAGAATAAGTTTTTTAAGGATTGCTCTAATAGAATAATGCCATCCACGCCCACGCCTACCATCAAACATCCATAAACTAACTCAGATTCATTATATTTATACGTGTTTATTCTGTTACATATCATAAACTTATAGATTTCGCCGAATTCGATACAAACCTGTATTTGGATTTATTGATTGTTAAACTTTTGATGAATGAAACGTATTTGATTAACGACGGGTCGTCGATATTTTAATTTCATTCCGATTTAAGAATGAAAATCAAACGGATCTTTTTATAAGAATGGTCGTAAAATCTGTTGTAATACGAAAAACATTCGATAGAGCTATTTTTGTATCGATGCCGTCAATGCTTAGCCGCGGGGAATAGAAATAATTAGCAATAGGCTGACAGGTTTTAATTTAAAAAATACAGCAATTTGATAACCAACTTATGACTGTAAATTGTTTCATTTAAAAAAAAACACTCGAAATTATGAACACAAACTTCACGCCTTTACAGGTTTTTTCGAAATGTGAAGCAGAGGACAAACAAACAGGCCAAATAAGTTCCCGTGACACCCCCAAAAGTATCTTCCAGGGGTACCATGGGTCCGGAATGTAATTTACTACCTCCTTACTAAGTAAATACAATAACTCTTTTTTTTTTCTTTGACGTACATGTACGAAAAAGTGGCTACAAAAAGTCATATTATTGATTGGTTGCGAAGCTGGAGCGAATAACGATTGCAGCGACATGACATGCGATACAATTTGAACTAACGTTATTAATTGGTTGCTCAGGAACGCGAATGTCATCAATGTTTTCTTACGACGTTATCACGTAAAATTATCGTCCGTAAACCGGCTTTACAGACAACCGTTTTTTTTCCTTTTTATTTTTTTGGGTTTTAAATATTTTTTTTTATTGATTAAAGGCAGACCTTTAATTAATAAAAAAAAATGTACGATAGGTATAATCTGACTATGTTTCGTACCTAATAGTTTAAAGGTAGAAATAATTTCCAAAACTTTGATTAATAAAGTGAATGCAACTCACAAGTGCTATTACCTCTAACCTACTAAACAAATCGGGGTATACAGATAGGTACAACCTTACCCCAAGAACCACAGATACCGAAACTAATTCGTTTCCCCACACCACAATTGTTACGGCTAACACAAAAAGCCGCCTTTACTATGAACATGGGCAGAGCGCTCAGAGATGGGTAATCAGACCCATAAGCATACCATAAGTAAGGTGTTATCTTAATGTTAAAGCTTGGCGTGTGTGTAGGGCATGGTGAAGAGCGGAGCGGATTCTTAGATGAGGCATAGAACTCTATTTTAAATAAAATAATGATTGTTCATGGATAATTGAATTAGAATAGAGATAGAGAATTGAATTGTCTGCGTTGGGTAAAAAAATACAAAAATGTAATTAGTACTCTAGGTAAAAATCATCTTTTCAAAGCCTGAAAAATGAAACATTAATTGTATATACGATTCAACGACGATATCGTAGGCATCAACTAGATCGTTGTTGAATTGTACCTTAGAATTATTCTTTTATTAATTCTTTTTCTAAATAGTTATCTCAATTTTTGAGATTAACAATCAATCGCGGGCATATACAGTACAGCGTGTTACTCATTCTATTCTAAGACGTATTTATAAGAGCCTTTCAGGTCCAGAAAATATACTCAAAACCCAGAGTCTTGTTTAGTAACAGTTAAAAGTCACCAATCGGGCAATTCATCAATGAAAATATGTGCCTACTCTAATCCAATTAAAACGATATTTTATAAATGTTGATAAACTTTCGCGATTTGTACACATTATGAAATTATATATACTACGGGTCTTAATCGCATAATTAATTTAAGGTGAAATACTTTGCTTATTGCCCGACGTTTTGACCGTATTGCAACGGCCGGGGTCACTGGTAGACGAGTATTTTACCTTAAATTATTTACGCGATTAATACCCGTAGCACACATAATTTGTTCGTTTTAATTAATTAGTTATTGTATATTATCTATTAAAACGAAGTTTTGATAAATAATGAGATAGTAATATAGCGAGCCAGCTAGAATAGTTCCCGTAAGCTTAAGAAATTTAAGTAAACGAAAATTCATGAATTTTGTTTTCAAGAAAGAAAGTACAGTAAAGTACAGGTCTTAATAGCGTATATATATATATATATATATATATATGTGTGTTCTATGTCCGCTACCGCTTATCGCTAGTTCCCCCACAATACTCCCGCGATACCTTTGACCGTTGCGGTGTTGTCTCACAAGTAAATGTCCGATATTCTTACCTGATAGCACCCATCGTTTCCGACCTCCGATGTTTAATTAGATTAGTTAAGCTCTTCTTGACTTGACTTTATTTTACTTGAGAATCTGTAGTATGGTGTAAAGGAAATCGTTAGCGTTGGGGCAAGGTCGGGCAAAAACTTCCTTACTTTAGATAAGTTCAATTCAAGGGTTTTATTAACATTATGTTGTGTTATGTTTTGGTTTGAAAACGGTACTTATAAGATAATTGTTTTGCGCTTTATGGTTTTTAAAAATAATGCAATTTTTTGGGGTATATTTCCATCTATGCACGGATAGTTAACATTACCACGACAATCGACGTGTTAACCACGCCATATTGTGTGAAAAAGAATAGGTTAGTATGATTTTAATAGTATAGATTATTAATATATTTCCATGAAGGACAACGGTCTAAATCGTACTTATAAAAATTTAAAGGAACGAAACCACTTTTATGTAATCTGAAAATATATTATCATTTTAAACGAATATTATAGAAGAATATTTTTATGTTAAGTAGTAAATATTTAATTTTATTTGAAGATTTATACCGCTTACGCTTCAAAAAATCGATTATTATAGAATAAAATAAATTTAAATCTTTGAATGTCAATACAAACCATCGCATTTGCATCAAATTTAGTTATAAAAAAATGTAGCAGATTCACACGGAAAAATATAACACCTAGATCTATTAAGAAGTGATAAAATTTTATTGGCCAAAAGGATATACGAAATATTTCCTAAACGTTACTTAGGTAACGTAGTAGCAATCATTCATGACGTCAGAATCACTTTCCGATTCGTTACGAATTCAATATCAATCACTCAGTGGTGTACAAAAAGTGAGCCACTGTATAAAACCTTCTGGGTCCTAAGTCATAGAAGGAAGCGAGAAGTGTGTAGTCATGTGAAGTCCGCAAGTTGTTAAATAAATAGGTAATTGGTACTTGAAGTATTTAAATTACAGTCATTATTTAAAATATTATCTGTGCTCAATTTGTATTATTCCGTACTATATTTTATTGGTACTACATACTAATTAACTAATTGATTAAAACTAAAAATTAACAGTAAAAAACTAAAATATATATTTTTTTATTTCTAGAATGTCATAATTTTTATATTTATATTATTTTGATTATTTTCTTCTAAGAAAAGTAATTATAATAAATTATCATTTGACCAAGGGACATTTTTTATGATAGTTTTGACCATAAAAACGATCTCAGAACAAATCTTGATGTTTTTGAAACGTAAAGAAATATATTCAATCGAAGAAATATCAAGGTATTTATCAAAAAATTGTCGGTGTGTCACATTATCGCTATCAATTTCAAACTTATACCACACAATGTATCCCAAGTAATTGTTTCCATAGCGTATTAAAATATAAAACATTTATTATAATTTTTCGGCCTGTCAGTCTATCTATTGAAATTCGAGCGTATCTTATCTTTAATTGGATAATATACCTTTGGGAATAATGACCAACATATGTATATAAATTATTTTTTACGTACCAAGGTAGGTATAGAGCTCACATCGTGGTTTTTGATTGTGATATATAGTTTCAATCTATTTTGAAATTGACTGTTATTGTTTTTTAATGAAATAAGAACATCTGTTATCTTGCATAGACAAGGATTTTGTAATGAAATAAAATTATGTATGATGCCGGAGGCGAGGTGGACTGCAGACTTATTATCTTGACTGTTAGTATTTTGGCCTACCGCCAGTTGTAAGGAAACTGTGGAGGGTCATTCTACAGCTTGATTTTTAATGCAGAGAAATGTGACAATACTGTAGGGTAATAATATATTAATAATAACATTTATTCCTCTTAAAAAAGTACATGTATTACATAAAAAAATAACTTACAATTTAGTAACATAAAACCATTATGAGAGCCTGCTACGGACTCCAGTCCGTAGTAGGTTCGAAATCTGTATGACAGATCTCCAGGCTCCCTTCCTTCCATGTAAGGAATGATGACCCAATATACTTCATCAGATGCTTTCTAATTTTACTTTGTACTTCAGGAGAAAAAATAGAAATGAGATAAGAAATTGTGATCTAGTAACTAGGATCACCTAACAAGTCAAAGTAGGTATTATATCTAACTCTAAAAAGCCATGGATCGACTTAAATTCAAAGTGTCTACTGATTACACACAAAATAAAAATGTTCCCACAGCTGGGACTCAGGCTTGCTTTTCTTTTTGACAAGTAGAGATTACTTGGCAAAAACACAGCGAAGGCCTGCCAATTATTTTTCTGTTTTCATGTATTAATGATGGTATGAATAATTATGAATGGCATTTAAAGGATTAGACGGTAAGTTTATTCAATCTAAAAAATAAGAGAATCGTCCTGCTTAAGCTTTAAATTCCAATGTCACGGATTGACTCACAAACCTCATAGTTAAATTCCAATTACGGAAACCGTTACTAACTATATCTCCAGGTAACAGTTCAGGAAAACCGTAAACCGTATCACTTGTAACTTTTCCTTTAAACCATTAAAATAGAATGAATTAAATAAGTCGATTGTCGGCATTGCCTTACGATACCGCTCGCCATATAAAGGGTAAAATAACTTATATACTTAGAAATAGACTAAAAATAAAGACGGTACCTTTATACTTCACTAGCTGCCGCCTGTGGCTTTGTTTACAATGTAGCCATGTTTTGGCCAATTTATAAATAAATTATAGCCTATGTGTGTGTGTGTAAATCAGATGTTTAAGCTATATTTAGTTGTAAATACGTTCCTAAGTTTTAGCATAAAAGGGAAAAACATCCGTTTATCCTCACAAGCCTTTACGTTTGAAAATTTGTTCGATTAAAAAAATAAAAAATATCAAAAATAGTCATACCAACCCATATGATGGCCCACTGCTGGGCACGGGTCTCCCCAGTAGAACCTACTAGTATGTAGATCCTGGGGGTAATTGCCATAATCGCCACGCTTGGCGAGCGGGTTGGCGATCGCAGTAAGACTTTAAATACGCAGAGGACGCTGCAGCCCGTCCTCCGGTGTGAAATCCCTTAGTCGCCTTGACGACACCCACGGGTAGAGATGGGGTGGTACTATTCTTAAGCCGGCACCACACGGCTAAATCAAAAATAGTAAAATTATTTAATGTGATCATTTTAACGTTTAAAAATAGTTGTAAAGTTTTGTCTAAATACGACCTAAATTTTTAGCATAAAAGAGAAAAACATCCGTTTATCCTTACCAGCTTTTACGTTTGAAAATTAGTTGGGTTAAAAAAAATAAAAATAGTAATATCTATCTAATATTGTGAATTTATGTGGGAAAATCAGCTCAGCTGGAGCGATAAATATCCACACACATTTGCGTGTATTAAAAAAATGGAAAAAATTACAACACATGAAAAATCAACCAAGAACTATATAAAACCAAATATTAAACTAAAAATAGAACTCGCATACACAACCGATCGATATAACGTCATTACCAATCAATAACAATAAAAGCCGATAGTCTATTGAAACGATCTACAAAAAAACTATCGCTTAAGGCGCTAACAGTAGCGAGTACGTTATTAAAATACTTAGATCGTAATCTCACAGATACAAGAATGATAAATTGTTCTGTATCGATAGAGCTGGCTACACGACCGGGTTTTTGCGATATCGGATTTTGTATTGATGAGACTATACACTTATACTTTACTAGCTGTCCCGCCTAACTTCGTCTGCGTAAATTTTACCCGTTTTTGCAATATTTCTTATTGCTGCTCTGCTTCCATTGGTAGTAGCGTGATGTTATATAGACTATAGCCTTCTTCGATAAATGGGCTATCCAACAGTGAAATAATTTTTCAGTAGTTCCTGAGATTACCGCGTTCAAACAAACTCTTCAGTTTTAAATTGTTAGTAAAGATATTAGATATATTTCGGGACTTAATCGCGTGAATTATTAAAAGGTACGAA
Organism: Herminia tarsipennalis; assembly: GCA_945859575.2. Taxonomy (NCBI): domain Eukaryota; kingdom Metazoa; phylum Arthropoda; class Insecta; order Lepidoptera; family Erebidae; genus Herminia; species Herminia tarsipennalis. The sequence continues at coordinate 21,667,599 of OX243850.2, forward strand.
CCTTTTATTTACCCGACGTTTCGATCGAATTGCACCGATCGTTAGTACTTTTCTTAGTTTTCTAATACTCTGTGGAAGGTTCTTACTTAAACAAGGACATCCCAATGGAACGAAGTTCCTTTCGATTTATTAGTGAATCATTGTAATTTTTTTTTAAGTTATAATAATATTTTTTTTATTATTAACAAATATAATGTAATATAAACTTAATCATATAGTAATAATTATTATAAGAGAGAGAGACAGACAGAGAAACATGCGCACGCCGCACGGCTTACAATAGCTTACTATAGCAAAAAGTATCGTTACAACTTTTCGTATGATTTTTTTCCGTCTAGCCCCCTTTCACAACGCGCAATAAGGAACTTCGTTCCAAAAAAAAAAATAACGGGTCGGTACAAAGTTAGCGGTAGGTACAGCTAGTTCTTTTTAAAAATACGAGTAGCTCCTATGTTTAAAATGAGTTTCGTAAAAAAATACTTCATTTTTATTGATTAATCCATTTTTTCCGAAATATTTCTCAATAAAATACACTGACATACTACACTATTCAGTTCAACGTTTTCTGACATTTTCTTAGCTAGTCCAATGATGATGTAACGAGATACCTGCTTAAAAGTGTCTCCACAAGTATATACAAACCATTACGACTAATCTTCAGATAGGATCAGACACCAGCAGCAGGGCGACCTGCTGCTGGATTAATGGGCTATATTAATGGAACTAAGAGGTGATAGAGCAATACTATTGCTGCTTAATTAGAATTTATTAGCTAATTAATATGCTTAAGTGTTATGAATATACCAATATTCTACTAATTCGAATTATATTTCTATTCAATTATGGTTGGTTGCTTTTGCTAGGATTTACGAAATATTATGACTCGATTTGCTTTCGGCTCCGTCTGGGTGGACGTCGGTTGTCGCAAAGAATAGTAGGTCCCAGGCTTCAAGCTTCCTCTACACCAAAACTCATCACAATCGATCCAGGGATTTAACCGTGATAAAGTAATTGATATAAAGTAATATGGATTAGATTCCCCTGTGAGAATCTGAAAAATATCTTAACTACGGAATACAATTTTTAGTTTTATAAGTAGGTACTGTAGCTGAGCCGCGCAACTTCGTCTGCGTAAATTTTCCCCGTTTTTGCAACACTATTTATTGCTGCTCCGCTTCTTTTGGTCGTAGCGTCATGTTATATAGCATTCCTCGATAAATGGGCTATCCAACAGTAAAATATTTTTTCAATTCGGATTAGAAGCTCCTGAGATTATCGCGTTCAAACAAACAAACTCTTCAGCTTCATAATATGCAGCTTTTGGTTAAGGTAATGTACTAGCCTATGCTCCCGGGTGTGCCCACATAGATCGTCGCAGGCTGGCCAATAGAGAGTAACTATAATATTTAATATACAAGTTTGGATCAGTATGGATTGCACGGTTCGTGTATACAGTACTTAAGATCGCAAATACAATCGCTTATTAAAGATGATAGCCACCTCATTCCAACTTAATGATAATTGTCTCTAGTGTTAATCATTCGTATGATGTGTTATTAGATTTTTTATTAGAGAAAGGTTTTGTTATTTGATTGAAATGATAATATATCGTATTGTTAGTAGCTATTATGGTATTTCTTCAACGTATTTCTGTACCGTGTCATGTGATGTAGTTAGATGTGTAGATATGTCTGACTGCCTCTGTGGCGCGGTGGAAGTACGTCCGACTGCCACACAAGAGGTCGGGTTCGATTCGCACACGGGACACCACTTTGTGTCATCCACAAATTGTTGTTACAAGTCTGGGTCTACTTTGTGTTCGTGACTTGTATTGTAAAGTCCCCCGCGACACAGGGCTTGTACCCTTCTGCGGGAGTCGTTTTTTTTTATCAAATTAATTAAATAAATAATATAAAGATATTGATATTAAATTAAAAGTTGTATAAGTAGAGGTTTAATAGGTTTAATCTCTGATATACACAAAAAAAAACAGTTTAAGCAATATATATCAATTTCAACAATATTTAAAGGTATAGTAGGTATAGTAGAGCTCATTCACATTGGAGTTTTGATTTATGTAGCAGACTGTATAATCCTATATTTTATATCTTGTGAAAATTTATTTGTGAACCCACTCCTAACTTAAGCCATTTAGCTTAGCTGATAGAGTAATATTACCTATGTGACTTAATCTATTTAATACTTTTCGATGAAAATGTCACCATATTTGTAATATAAACAAAAAACGTACAATCCACTAACACAAATATCTCGAAACTATGTGAAAAATTGACTCGAATTACGCTACGTAATTCTATTTCATAGGCACCTACTTGATTTATTAATTAATCAAACACACTCCAAGTGTATGAATTACTCCACCACTAATTACATACATAAATACATACACTGCACTTGAAACACTTCCCATCCACGAAAAATTCCCCTTCAAAAAACCTCTTACAAATCTGCCGATAAAAAAACATGTATTTAATTAGACCAAACTATATAATAAAAAATATATCGGTTCTCAATTTCTCATGTCGATCAAAGCTCCCATCGACGGCTCAATTAGATTCGTATTAAACTAAATTATAGTAACGCATTTAATGAACGTATAATTATAAAGAATTATATCGGTTACAACCGACAATTATATGTAGTAAGGTGGATCAACGTGTAGATACTGTTATTTAGTAAGCACTTGTTTAGAAAAAACTATGTGGCTTTAGAAAGAAAAGATAAAGAAAGCCATGGGTGAGAAGATTCAATTATTGAATGAAAAAAAAATCCTGTTTTTAAAGTTTCGCGATTTTTATACATATTAGATATATTTTATATATATTATGATGTTTACGACGAATGTCGGGTAAACAAATGGTTCGTACCTTTAAATAATTCACGCGATTAAGTCCCGAAATATATCTAATATGAAAAAAATCCGTTAAAGAGCATTTAAATTGCACAATTCAAGGAAAATAACCGATAAAGTATTTTTTTATATGCTCGACCAATTAATCTACAAAAAAATAACGTACTACCTGCTACTTATGACTGTTTTATTTAAGGTACAATAGATCTACAAGCGCTTCAACAAATGACTTAGGTTTTATCAAAACTGAAAGAATCGACCATTAATCATCTAATGGTCTCCGTACCGGCGTACATTTGTAGACAATACCGTGTTGGACCTGCATCTATGTATTAGCTCTAGAAAAAGTTCTAGGCACTTTAATAAAATACTTAGATTTAGATTCTCAACACGTCAATCGGAGATATATTATATCCTGAAGCACTAAAAGCAATCTAACGAACTTCTTTCCACCTCGTAACCATATAATTTAATCGCACAAAATATATAAAATCTGATGCAAATTAATAATGTTCACAAAAACCGTCATAATGACCCCAGTCGTGAGAACGTTGGGTGAAAGTGTTATAGTAATATTTTTACTATTACGAATACGACTTGATGTGTGGAACAATAAAATACTGCATTTTATATGCATTGGTTCCGTATTCATTTTAATTTTGACTGTATGTCGGTTAGCGTTAAAACAGATGGGACTGTTTTGTTGCTCTAATTTTGTAAACATTAAGTATTCTTTAGTTAAATGATCTTTGATTACCAGGTCAGGATTTAGGGAAAATAACTATGAAGTTTAACACTCAATAAAAAACAAAAAGTTTAAAGAGTTTAGGAAGGATAGTTTGCGTTTTTTTAATGTTATAATTTACTGTATTTTAAATAAATTATCATAATTATAAATAATAATTAATACTGCATTAAAATCTCACTATGATTCCATAAGATCTATTTAGACTATATAGCCACGATAAATAGCCAAATAACCCACTTGCATAATAAAAAGATTTTTGATCACCAGACCCCAAAGAATGCACTAAAATATTCCTCTGCGATATCCTTCGATATGGTTATTTCGAACTAATTAAATAAAACTAAATGAGTTTAGAGCGAGTCTAAACGATGGATAAATGGCTTATTGATTTGGCTGTAAAATTTCACACACGATATTCTAAATTTCCATATTGTGAACTATTATTATCTAGAAGTATTACCATCATCCTTACTGGATTCCTGCAGTGGTCAAATAAAATTGCTAGATTTCTTGAAATACCTACCTGTGTTATGAGACTAATAAAATGTTATATTCCCTATTAAGAAACTCACAACCTAATTCTCTAACATAGTATCTCTCACTCTTTCTCTCATGTTTTAACTAGCGAATTTTGGTCTACTTCTACTCTTTTCGAGGAATTGAATCTATACTAATATTATAAAGCTGAAGAGTTTGTTTGTTTTTTTGTAACCTCAGAAACTACTGATCGGAATTGAAAAATTATTTCACTGATGGATAGCAATGAGAAATATTGCAAAAACGGGGAAAATTTACGCAGACGAAGTTGCACGGGATAGCTAGAAAAAAATAAAAACAAAATTGCGCGTTAAACTATGTAAATATTTAATTGTCCCGAAAAAAAGTATTGTAAACTAATATTATATGTCACTGGAGGCAAATCAGTGCGTCATAATTATTTTTGACTTTTCTGAAATGTCGAGCGTCATTGGTATTCATGTGCTGCGCCGCATCTGACCTTCACAACCCAACTAGTGAGCACTACAACTTAAAGTTAAACCAGTTGTGAGAATTTTCAGGCGTCCGCTTAGATTTATGTAGGTAGATGGTCTGTGTTGGAAGGAAAGTATATTTCTAAGAGAAACTGTGTTGTAACATTACTAATAATAATAATAATATTTTAAGCCAACTCACACAACGCTATCTGATCCCAAACTAAGCAGAGCTTGTACTATGGAAACCAGAAAACTGATAAACATACTTGAATACTTCTAAATACATACATATTATAGGAAAACTTTGTGTGATGAGCGGTGGTTTATTCTGTGTCTGGGTGTTGTTTATCTATATAAACAACACCCAGACACAGAATAAACCAACGTGCTCATCACACAAAATTTTCCTGGGTGGGGATCGAACCCACGACCTCCAGCTTAGTAGTCAGGGTCACTAACCACTAAACCAACTACATGTTATTTTATTTTCGAAATTTATAGGCTACGGGTCTTAATCGTTAAAAATTTTATTCCCCGACATTTGATGGGATTGCAACGGCCGTGGTCACGGGTAGATTATTTAATTTGTAAAATATATGTATACTAGCTGACTATGCTATGCGTCAATTTTCCCCATTTTTGCAACATTTTTCATTGCTGCTCCGCTACTATTGGTCGTAAGGTGATGTTATATAGCCTATAGCCTTCCTCGATAAATGGGCTACCCAACAGAAGAAGAATTTCTCAATTTGGACCAGTTGTTCCTGAGATTACCGCGTTCAAACAAACTAACATACAAACAAACTCTTCAGCTTTATAATATTAGTATAGATTATATTTATAGATTCAGAAGACATGCTTAACAATTGACTGTATTTTGCTCCTTATCCGTCTTGACAGTAACTTTTTCACGCCGGTTTTGATAGTATTAATTATCTACTGTGTACTATCAGCTGGATCAATGGCGTAAATAAATAACCCCTATTAGAACAAAAATAAGGAACAAGTAGGTCCTTACTACAATTAATATGACGACAGAATCACCCTCTAATTTTCGGAACATCGAATTTAGTACCTATCGTAAACTTTATTATTTTAATTTTCTGCTTATAATGATCCCCAAAAGCCGTGATCGCATAATATCCGCGAGGATATCATCTGCGGTAATCAGTTGCAACTGTCGCTGTGTAAAGGTGACTGCACAACATTACGTGTTGTGTAATGTGATGTCATAGGGCGTTGATTTATTATGTTTTTTTCATACGGTGGCACATAATACACACACTGACGCACGATCACTTTTACGAGTACATACGCTCAGATGCAAGCGCACATGCATGCACGCAAGCACGTGTGCACACACACACGCACACTTTGGCATAAATATATGTAACTTATGCTCTACTAAAATATGAACATCGAAACTAACTGTATTTAGCGTGCACAAACGAGAAATCAATAATATCAGTAAATCTTTTTTTTAATGAGACACATCCACACATTAGTTGTTACATAACAGTAAACAATAATACTAACTGAGTATGAACTCTTAGCTTCTAAAATTCCAAATCGTTAGCAGTATAATACCGTGATTATGATGACGTCACGATCACCACCAACCATAACCAATAATGAGATTCAATGCTTATTTAAATTTTATGCTCACGCGAGATTTTTCGATATTATACTTATATTAATTATGCTCCCAGATTGGGTGTTTATTATACATTTTATGTGCAGTATTACATTTCGCTTAATTGGGAGCAGTCAGTATGAACCCTAATAAGAGATCGTCTTCCCTTATGACACACACATAGAAACGTTTACAGTGTAGATACGAGGTGACCTCACGCACACGAAGGCGCGTTCACCTGCAGCGATCCACTCGTGCGCACTGTCACATGTTAAGATGTGTGTATACTAGGCATTAAAGTGATACATTTGCAACTCTTTTTTTAAGGTATAAAATAATGTGAATTGTGCTTAAAAAATCTAAATTATATATTATACTGGAAATTAAGAAAGGTTTTATGTTTGTATCTATGTCCATTATAGGTTCACACTAGAAAAATCACTTACAATTTAGTAGTATAACTAAAGCCTTTCGGTAATTTTACTGTAGCTTATCATACTTTATACCTACATAATGACAATAAGAAATATTAGAAAAAGTTAAGTCAATGAGTCTGTACAATTTTTGGACCATTACACACTAATTAAAAATATTGCAATAAAAATTACCCAGTGTATCAATAAACTAACTTCTAAACTCTGACATTCCACTCACACAAGCGCACAATCGACCGAGTATCGCAACACGTCACCTGTCGACTCGACCGCGACCTCCCAACCAGCCAGTACGTTATTAATATTGGTCAATACACTCACACGTACACAAACCAACCATAGAAAATAGAACCATAATTTCAAATGGCAGAATTCAAATTCGAATGTAACGGATTTTCATTCAATACAACTCTACACGCACACATTGAAACAAAAGGTGTTGGTTGCGGATGTGTGCACGAGACATCGCTTTTGAATGGATACAGATGTTGCTAGAAAAGTTAAGAGTTCTATATTTGTTGACTTAGGGTTCGTTTTGGTTTGCACTAGGAAGTAAGATTGGATAGAGCACAGCGAAATGTAGCTCTGAGGTCGTGGGAGCCCGCCCGACCGGCGATTCGGTTAGTTATATTATTTTCGAAGATGTAACGGTACAGTATGAAATTTTTGATAACATATTCGGCTATAATATATTTGACGTATACTATTGTTTATGATTGCTATTGTTCTTAATTTCACGATATTATGGAAACAAAAACACTTATTTGTATTACAAACGTTCTAATGTACTTAGCTTTACTTTTACAAAACAATTATAACTAGCTGACCTGCGCAACTTAGTCTGCGTATTTTTTTTCCTATTTTCATTGCTGCTCCGCTCCTATTCGTCGTAGCGTGATGTAATATAGCCTACAGCCCCGATAAATGGGCTACCCAACAGTAAAATATTTTTTTCAACTTGGACCAGCAGTTCCTGAGATTATCGCGTTCAAACAAACAAACTCTTCAGCTTTTTATTATTAGTATAGATGTACAATTTGAATATTTCTTAATTTTATAATTTACATATCCATTTTTCTTTTTTTTATAGTACAAAATAATAATAATATCCTGAGACAACTTTCAGAACGTCATCTAATACTAAGCTAATCAGAGCTTGTACTAAGTATGGCAACCAGACAACTACATACTATACTACATATTAAAGATAAATTACACCCAAACACAGAATAAACCATCGTGTTCATCACACATCGTTTTATCCAGAGTGGGGATCGAACCTACGCCTTAGCAGTCAGGTTCCCTAACCACTAAACCAAGAGGCCAGTCAAAATGAATAGGTATAGTAATAAATTCAAGAATTCATATAAAACGTATTAATCAATTATTGTTTTTAAAACATTTTAGAAATAATATTATAATTTATGTTACACCTTTATAAAATAGATCAATTTAAAGTTCAGTCAGATATAGTAAATAACAGTAGATATCTAATCAAAATAATTTTGCAAGAGTAAAAATTATAGATTTTTTAGAGATCAAAATAAATTAATTATGATTTGAATAAATTGAAAGGCAAATAAGATTTGAATTTATAAATCATAAATTGCAATTTGGGTGTTGTGATTACATATATTTTGTTAATTATTATTTTGTTGGTAAATTCAAACTTTTAATGACTGCAATACACGAACACTTATATAAATTAATTAGTGAAATTCTCCCGTAATTAGGGATCTTTTTTATTTATAATATTTATATAATTATATTTATATAAATGCGAAATTATTAGTACCATAATCAAATTCATAAAGAAATTTTATGATGTATAGATATAATTGCAAGTAACTCTCAATTTGTTAGTAATTAGTGACATTTTATATACCTACTCGAACAAACTAAACAGACTCCATAAAGCTCGAGCTTTGAACTCACCGACTTTCGCCTAATATTGAAAATTAATAATATAATAATTTTACATATCGATTTATAAAAAAACATTAATGATTGTGATATATCATAATAGACGCAAAATAATTATTTTAATTGTATCATAATTATTTTTTGATTAAGTTGTTAGTGTTATATGGGGAGACGGAAAAGATGAAACGCTACGTTTGGGAGCATTTTAGTGAGGTACGTAGAATTATAGTATCGATTTTTATATCGATAATTGATTTTAAACGAGCATACAGCACACCCGATTCTGATGCAGTTGTTTGATTAATTTTATAGGAGTGTTTGCTGATTGAAATTAGGTAGCCGATGATACACAGTTACAAGACTTATTACTTGTAATATTGTTATATAGAACTGGTTTTTTAATTGTGAATTGGGATGAAATTGTAATGATTTGTGAACCGGATGTTACGGATTTAGAATCGTTTCAATCAAAGGCAGTTTGTGAATGAAAGAACGATTTTGTATATCGGTCATTATTTTCTAATGTGGGAGTTAAAAAAGATGAAATAGGATTTAAAATGACTTGCACTGGAAATGTGGGCGGAGCCGCAGGCGAATACTAGTCTGATTAATCTTTATTATATCAATTATAATATTCTATAATAGAAAACTAGGTACACGTGACGTTGTATCATTCGAGTTTTTGCTTCTACAGACTGTCTTTGCAATCCACCTTTGGCTCAGGAAATAATTTTGAGTTCTTATTGCCAATTGAAAAAAAAAGTACACATACATGGTATCTTGTTGAAGGCTTTTTAAGTACAACGTTGACACAAAAAATAGCCCCTTGACTTGTAACGCGACAACCCAAAGAGTTACCGCACGCTGCGTACTGTTTTTGTTGGACAAGTATTCGTGTAAATGCAATGATTTCTATCAATGAAAAGTCAGTCGTTTTTCAGTCTACGTTCAAGCGATCGACAAAAAGTTGTATATGTAGGAACCGATTGACATTTAGTTGTGCGTTCCGATAATTATAGAAAACATGTTGTTTGTTGACTGTCCACCCACCGCTGAGAATGTGTTGCACATCTAGAATAGAACAAGGAACCTTCACCACTACAAATTAAATAAAAATTACAGAAATTAATGCGATATAAAAACACTACAATCATAAATTTTATCAGAATATAAATATGAAATTAGTTAATACAATAATTGCATTATTGAAAATTTGAATTTGCTAAAATAAGTTGGTAGATTTTTTCAATACATATTTCCAATTGACTTCGTTCCCATTTTCATAATTAGAGCTAAAATTAAAAAAACAAAACACTGCAGTATCGGCCAAATTTTCAAACGCAACAAGACAATTAACTCAATACATAGACATAGAAATACTTTTGAGGATGTCTTATAATTTAATAATGTTTAAAAATGTTGGAGTAATTGTCAGTTATATTGCAGTAAATACCCATTTCATCATCTGAGTATCAACAGAAATAAGTTGCTTTACATAAAACTATTCAAGTGACTGGAAGCACTCGAAGTCAAATTTAAATATCGATTTAATCTATATTTGTGCAAAACCTTTTACAAACAAAACGATGAGTGCGCAACACTAGTACAGTCGCGGTAAAAAGTGAACACGAGCGAGTACAACCGAGCAAAAAGCTCTATCTGATTTCGCATTTCACGAGCGTTCGCCATGTATCGTAACGCATCGCTAGGAAATGTTTAGAGTTGTTTATTGTACACATTTTATTTTTAATTCACTATACTATAAGAAAATATAGATCAATAGCATTTAGAGAAAAAAAAGAAATGTTGAGAGAACTAGAATAGGTGACCGATATTATTAGTCAAGAAACATTGCTGCACAATTAATGGCCTAAAACCTATCGGCAGGCGGAACGTGACAATTTTTCATGCAGCCGGTGATCGATTTATAAAACTGGCAAACATTAACCTACAACAATGTTCACGAAGACATTGAGAATCTATTAGTAAATTTGTCATTCTCAACAATGTTGACAATACATATCAACCCTTACAATGTCCCACTGCAGGCCACGGGTCCTTCCAGTAGACCTACCTATTATAAGGTCCTTAAGGTAATTGCCATTATCACCACGCTTGAGGAGCGGATTGTGTTTAAAAATCTTTTTTTATATCATCAGCTCTATATAAATCCACAAGTCGATCAGTAATCAAATCACTCGGTACTTGAATCGCCGGTAACTTAACATTAAATTTGTCAAGACCAACGAGTATATAATTGCAACAACCTAATATAAACTTTAAATTTATGGAAGCAAAGTTAGTTTCTCAACGATGTAATAAACTGATGATATTTAAAGGGAATCGCTGTTTTTCTTGAATTTATTACATGATAAATTGGTAGTTACTTGTTTAAATGGATTAATTTTTAAAAATAGGAGTAAGAATTTAGATGAATTTAAATGACATTCATCAATCAATTAATCTATAAAAAATATTTAATATTGCTTGGCCTATCAATTTTCTTTTGCATATTTTATCAAATTTATTATATTTTATCAAATTTAAATTGGTAGTTACTTGTTTAAATAGATTAATTTGTAAAAATAGGAGTAAGAATTTAGATGAATTTAAATGACATTCATCAATCAATTAATCTATAAAAAATATTTAATATTGCCTGGCCTATCAATTTTCTTTTGCATATTTTATCAAATTTATTACTTGAAAATAACATATAAGTATTTTTTGCTGACTCTTAATATGCAATATTGCTGCTGATTTGTAGTTTGCTTAATTATAAATTTTGACTGCCTCTGTGCCGCGGTGGGAGTGTATCCGACTGCTACGCAAGAGGTCGTGGGTTCGATCCCCACCCAGGATAAAACTTTGTGTGATGAGCACGATGGTTTATTCTGTGTCTGGGTGTTATTTATGTATAATATGTATGTATTTAGAAATATAAAAGTATGTTTATCAGTTGTCTGGTTTCCATAGTACAAGCTCTGCTTAGTTTGGGATCAGATGGCGTTGTGTGAGTTGTCCCAAGATATTATTATTATTATTATATTATAATTAATTATGAAAGAATGGTTTAATTTATTAGTAAAGTTAAAGCTGAATTATGTAGGTACAATTTACGCGTAGATAGAGTTAGAAGGAGAGTTCATTTATCATTAAAAACCCTCTTTAGTAAAATTAATTCACACTGCGATCCGCGATTCGCGATCAAAATCAATGATAAACCACGCGACCTTCATTAACCACGGGTCGTCAAACACATTAAAACGCAATCATTGATTTTGAGAAGAATGCAATCTAGCCTGTTTATCGACCACCTATGATCTGTAATAGATAATGACTATTTCTATATAGTGCATAATTAGATAATTTTTACGGTCAACTCTAAGTTATGCAAAAGCACACGTATATAGCCAAACAAGCTCAAACGTGAACAAACGGTCTATTCAATAGTTGTACAAACATGGACTGTAAACTAATTGATAAATACACTGTAGGTTTGCACCTAAGCACTTTAGCACCGTTATATTAGTAACTGCTGAGCTTTTGTTTAATCTTAAGCGGTTAGTATTAGTAGCTCTATTTAAAATTACAACCTTTGTTTGTATATAAAAGAAAACTCAATTGGTCGAGGGTTAAAAAGTATGCAAAATGATACAGCTTTTATTAAACTAGCTGTCTCGCGCAACTTTTTTTTTTGTAACATTTTTCATTGCTGCTCCGCTCCTATTAGTCGTAGCGTGATGTTATCTCTAGTCTATAACCTTCTTCAATAAATGGGCTATCCAACAGTAAAAGATTTTTTTAATTCGGACCCGTAAATCCTGAAATTATCGCGTTTCAACAAACAAACTCTTCAGCTTTATAATAATAGTATAGATGAGAGTTTGTGATATACAAAAGATGCATGTCACCGAAATGAAGATGTTGACATTACTTTGATGGTTAAAATCCGATTTGAGCATGTTCGATGGTTAAATCGGATTTTATTCATCAAATCTTCGATCTCGATCGATCTTATTGCACCTTCAAAATTGCGGATATACGTTTCAAGATGCAGGAAGTCAGACTACGATGGTTTGGTCATGTGCCAACTACTTGAACTCAAACCATATCCAAAGACATGAGAACGCTATGTCTTGGCCTGCGATGACCCAAGACCGTAACATATGGCGATCGAATATAAGGTGGCAGCCCTAAAATGACGACGAAATGCCAAAGGAATGATGACTTGAACTCACTCATCAATACCTAATCTAAACTCTTGGATCTAAAGGGTTAAAAATTTGCAGCGTTTTTTTTGTGATGCAAAACAAGAGTAGAATGGATTTTCGGAAACAATGCTCTATAGGGGTGAATTAGCCTAACGCAAGCAAAGCCACGGACATAAGCTAGTTCTGTGTACACAAAATGTTACAAATACGCATAACATAACACACTGGTGGCAAGCAGTGATACCCTATGTAGCGACTAAAACTAGGGGTTACAAATTTATTTTCATTACACTTTGATATTACTAGTAGTTTTTATTATATAATGCGAAGATTAAGATCAGTTTCTGGGTATATTAAGATACCAAACGCCACCATCTGAAATAGCCGTATTCTTGGCATTGCTAAACATACCCAAATCCATAATGAACTCATCATTATAATACGCACTTTAAAACATAGCGCAGGTCAAGTACCTATACAACACACAGACAAGACGACAATATTATCTAATTAAATAACTTAAAAACACTAGTATACGTGAACTATTTGTTAAATGATGTTTATCTACAAATACACTTAAATGCCGTTATATGTATGTACATTTAACTGCATACTAAAGTTGGTAAATGTCTTCAAATTAGGGCAGTGGTCTTGTGGTCAAAGTCGTGGAATGAACAACGTTGGTAATGTGTACACAGAACTAACTAGAAGATCCCTTTACGAAAACGAACTTAAGCTCAGTATTTTATAAAACTCAGAATGATGGTTTATAAAAATAATTATCATCAAGAAATATAGGAATATTGTGAATTAAAAATGGTGTTAAACAAATGTTATATTACATACTAGCTGACCTGCGCAACTTCGTATGCGTAAATTTTCCCCGTTTTGGCAACATTTTTCATTGCTGCTCCGCTCCTATTAATCGAAGCGTGATGTTATATAGCCTTTAGCCTTCCTCGTTAAATGGGCTATATAACACAAAATTATTTTTTCAATTCGAACCCGTAGTTCCTGAGATTATCACGTTCAAATAAACAAAGAAGTGTCGTCAGCTTTTAGATCTTTAAATTGCTTGACTAAAGAAGGTAATATTCAATTCAAACCAGTTCCTGATATTATCATCACGTTCAAACAAACAAACAAGAGTCGTCAGCTTTTAGATTTTTAAATTGCTTGACTAAAGAAGGTAAAATTGGGCAGATAGAAAACGTCAACAAAGAAAGAATTTATGGCAAATCCCTTCCCAGGGACGGTATATTGATCAACTTGGGCGAAATTGACTTGGACCGCCAGTGTAGTACCTATTAAGAAGTCAGCCAGCAATTCCTAGCATAGACGTTGTATGCGATCGAAATATTCAATTCAACACAAGGACCCTCTCTGAATGTCGCACTGGCCACACTCATGACCTTTTATTTGTAAATATTTGATAACTCGTACATAACATCGATGATCGATGCGCGCAAGAGTCCAAGTGATGTACCGAGTTGAAATGTCAAATCAATCATACATTCGTCATAGTATTTTGACATTCGGTTTAATTTGACGTTTAATTTCGACATTTGTAATACCCTTTGATGTATGGTTTTTACCTAATTGCGATGAAAGTGTTAGACTGACAGCTGATTTATGTAACTGTCATATCACTAGAATTCGCGTTGGCAAATGTATACATAATATCATCAGGGGGCTTAGACAAATGACACACGCTTCTCTTTCCACACATGCTAACGCGAAAAAATGTATGCATTTGACATAAGGTTGACAAAACGTCACGCGACTGTTGCTGAATTTGTAAACAAAAACCAACAGTAGCGTGTGCGGAAAAAGAAGTGTGTAGCATTTGTCTAAGCCCCCAGGTTGGTTACAGACCACCACGAGCTCTGCTTTACCATATTGTCATGATTCGATTAAATTAGGCAGATTAATAATCTTCTTTACAAATACAACTCCAGTCATCATCTAACCTAAAATTTTGTACAAATCTGGAAATTAGAGTTCAATCGTCTCTTATCAGATGTCGGTTACGGCGGCTGATCTCATTAGAGATTAGCCAACTACGCAGCAGATATTATAGCGCACAAGTGTATGCGGAGACACTCTCTATTCCTTTACTCTCATAGTACGATGGGACAGAAATTCAACACGACCGGAGGGAGATTAGGCGCAGGACCGACAGCTTAACATGCTCCTCTAAGCACGGAGGGGTATGACAAAGGTTGCAAACTGTCAACTATCTATGGACCGACAGTAGTATCGTTACTTAACCACCCAGATATATTGATCGGTAATAAACAACTTAGAAAGTTACAATGACCATGAAAAGAAACCTTGTGGAACTTATAACCCTCTTTTCCTTGTTGGAATCAAACCCATAATCTCTGCCACGGCAGTTATTCGCACCCTTAATGCGACATCGAGCCAATCATGCGAAGACTAAGATTTTCATACTCATTATAATTTGGGAAAATAAATTTGTCCTTTCCTGTGACGTAATTTTCATCCAAATCTATTCAACTACTCTAACTCCAAACATCCCAATTTGGAAATGAATAGACGAATGAATGAATATGGAAACTTTTGATTCATTGCCAACAAGACACCTAATATATATTTTACTATAATAATAAATTCCATTAGAGGTGTGCATTGACCTTTTAGCGCGAACCGTTCCAACAATCATCTTCAATTCAATATGATATTAGCACACCATAAACTAAATCACTAGACAACAGACGATTCGTCTAAATCTACACTAAATGTCGCGATGATAATTCACTACCAGCCCTTACAATATATTAAGTATTACCTTGAAACTTTAATCCTTAATTCTTTGAGAATAGAGTTCAAAATCGTGGTGTGTAGTAAATAGTAGTTATTTGTAAATTCCTAACACGGCAGAAATTAAAATACAATGCTGCGTTCGTATAGGTGAACGTGTGACGTCGGCAAAGTTGAAAGCCGGTGGACGGCGATATATCCTTCAACGTAACTCTTTAGGGTTGGCAAAATACATTTGCTATTTCTTTTCTAACTGGAACACATCCTGTATTGTGGTCAGTTTTCGGATTGTGTTTATGATTGCATTGTTAACGTAGCAAAACATATTCTTAGTCTGACGAATCTAAGAATATTGGGAAATTGTTTTCCGTCAGTACAATCAATTAATACATTTTTAATTAATTGAAACCTTCTTGCTTCCTTATCAATTACTCAATGTATCTTCGTATACTTAAAACCATCAATGGCCTCTATACTGTAACCTATACTATTTTACCAATCACATTATGTAGCAGTAAACAAAATATGAAGGTCTACACTCGGAGGTAGATAAATTGAAGTATTTTAAAAATCTAGTACATCTTTATTTATTACTTGATTTACGATTTAAAGTACATTTGGCATTTGGCAATTTTTAGGTTTCGGTAGCCAAAATGACAAAAACAGAGTATAGTTTCATCATGTCCGTCTGTCTGTCCGTCCGTATGTCACAGGCATTTTACTTAAAGACTGCCCAATGAATATTGATTAAATTTGGTGAAAAGGTGTTTTGTAGTAGCCGCTACTTAGTTTAATAGCTAAATTATAAAAATAAAATCTTTTAGGGGGAGGGGCACCATCACATACTTGTAAAATATATAATTTAAAAGTGGAACTAGACAATTATAAACTTTAGTGAAAAAATAATAATGAGATACATTAAGCATGTATCCACAAATAAGTATATTTATCAGTTTCTGGTTACCGTAGTACTATACGAGTTGTCCTAAGATATTTTATTTGTCTAAAATACTGATCAGAAAGAAACCTGTGATAGTTTAGCCATTGAACTTAAGGTGATAGAATATGTCTTTTCTTCAAACCAAAGCTCGTTAAACCAAATAAATCATAGGGAGTGTTGTCATTTTGACCTTATTGGTAAGTACGTGTCGAACGAACTCATAAACTAGTGAAAGTTTATGGTGTTATTGGAAACCGAATTTAAATAAAATGTAGCAACTTAGTTAATTATGTTGATTGGTTTAATTACGTACATCGTATATGTAATGAATCGTTAAACGTGTCTTCCGTGTAGGGTTATGAAGGAGTTCACTATTTTGGCATTCGGTTTAACACAAAGTTCCAATATTTCGACCACGGGGTACATATTAAATTAATAATAGTAGTTATCCTTAAAAGCGAATTGAAGATCCTCCATTCACGCTAGTTTAAAATGCTTGTTCGGTTACTCGAAATTAACTTAGCAAAATTTTAAAATAATAATAATAATATCTTAGGACAACACACAACGTCATATGATCCCATACTAAGTGCTTGTAATATAACAGCTGATAAACATATTTATATAATTTCTAAATACATATATGATATCGATATATTATGTATTGCACAAAGTTTTATCCTGGGTGGGGATCGAACCTACGACTGCTTGCTTAGCAGTCAGGGTCACTAACCACTAGTCCAACAGGCCAATTATTTATATAGTATTAAGGCGCAAATTTTAATACCGCGATTCAAAATTGAATGATGTTTCGTTGAAATATCAGCTCTTTAGCGTTGTGTTAACCAAACACTTAGGATCGTAAGTATTCGATTATTTTGAATCAAGAAAATCGATAGTTATTATAGCCGATATTCACACTACGCTGAACGTGAAACTTTATATTCAAAGAGGGCTTCAATACAGAATTACGAAACACTATCTCATTATACAAAGATGAGATATTTAATTAAAATGAACTAACAACCACGTACACTGAATATGTTGTGTAGTTTTAGTTGTCGTAAATAGCGTAGAGAATTCACAACATGGTGTAATTATTTACTAGATACTCGTAGTTAGCTCAGAATGTAAGCGTTTGTTTTAAGTATGTACAGCGATTATTTTTAATTTGAACGTCGTATTGTATAAATGATAACCATATTTGACATAAGTGTGTATAAATCAATGTATAATACCTTAAAAAAGTGGCTATGAGTTTTTATTACCAAGCTCTTTTCTCACGGCTTTACGCTTGCGAACTTGGCATTCAATGTAGAATCATTCTATTACAAATTTTGTCTGACGTTCACAATCGTTGCATTTTGTAACCTAAGTGAATAAAGTTCTTTGACTTTGACTTTATTTTCACACTCGAAACACACACCGGCTTTACATGGATTTATCATCACTATATGTACATACGTATAATCAGGGCCCTCTACGGCTGACCCTTTTGACGAAAAAGTCCATAAAATTGATTTGATCTATTTAACTACGTTGATATCCACTATACATGCATTGATAGAACAGTTTTAAAATTAAGAACTAAATAACAATAAAAAAAAAACAACGGATTGCTCTCCGGGAGTGCCGGCAGAATTGAAAACTTGAACTTTATATTACATACTGATGAAATTTGAATAATATTTTTTCTATCTTACTGCCATAGTATTACAAAAATATGAAATAATAAATCAGAAACCAAAATACCAAAATCAAAAATTAAAATAAAAAAGGGAAAAAAATAATCGTTATTTGGACTCGAATTGGGGTCTTCTGGTTTCTGGACCGTCGATTTCCCATCTGAGCTATTGTAGATGGTGGCGAAATTTACCTTTTTCATGAACATAACCTTACTCCATCTTAAGAATTTTCGATCAGATCTCGTGTCCTGAAGCGAGTTTAATATTTTTTACCCATCCCAAAAAGTGCACAAAGCCTCTAAAGAAGTTTTCACATCAATAAATTATAACCACAACATAATGTATTTTTTTTTAATTATGTTAAAACTCACATATTTCCATACGTAGACCACATCCTAATATAATATCATTAATAACATATTGTATAACTGAAACTTATTTAACTTACATTATAAAACACATAAAACACATTATATTTGATAACAATTAAATAAAAATGGCAGCCCTAGAATCGCGCGTGCGCACACGCGGCAATTTGTAAGCGGCGTCCGCGCAGCTTTCCCGATGCGAGCCAACGAGAATCAATCGTCTGCTCACTACTCTATATCGATATGTATCACTTATTGTCCGTCTATTATGCACCTAAGAACGTTTACATCGTTGAGTTATGTGGCAGTATACAAATTCATTTATTAACAAAACAAAGGCTATAGTTTGGTTGGTAAGATTTGTTTGCAACACTGTGTTCTGATTCGATACCTCTAAGTCCAATCCCTCAACCACTAGACACAATGATGCCGCTTCGGATTAAGTTGTTATATTTGACAGTATTTGTAAAGGACTGCGTAATTAAGCCTTCAAAAGAGATAGCCAAAGTTTGATATTGGAAGCAGAATAACATTTAAAAATAATATTTAAATACCTCCTATACAAAACATGATAAATACGAGTATTAACAAAACGTAAAGACTTTTCAAGAATCTATGTTATAATCATTTGACCAAATTTGAAAAAAAAACCTAAATTTGGTGAATAGGTGTGTGAACCAATAGCATTGTAGTCACACTTTAAAGATTTTCAATATTTGTAGTTATTATTAGTTGATGTATTATTAAACATTGCTTCAAAGAATTTGCACTTTATTTGATAGACAAATATATATAACAGGAAAATATTAATAATGACTGAGATTCACTTGGGAATTGGGTTTCCCCGTCACTGAAACAAGTATTTTTAATCAAGTGTTTTGATCTGTTTTTGTCTCAGTTGCCTGTGTGACCTTGAACGTAACTGCCCAAGCAACAGTTTATTTATTATCTAATGACCCGACCGGGTCACGGTACACGGGCTTCACTTTACTTACTGGAAAATTTAGACATAGACACACGAACACGGAATGTGGCTTTATATAATGACTGACTGTCCCGCGCAACTTCGTCTGCATACATTTTCCCCGTTTTTGCAACATTTCTCATTGCTGCTCCGCTCCTATTGGTCGTAGCGTGATGTTATATATCCTTTCTTGATAAATGGACTATCCAACAGTGAAAGAATTTTTACAATTCAGATTAGTAGCTTCTGATATTACCGCGTTCAAACAAACAAACAAACTCTTCAGCTTTATAATATTAGTATAGAAGTTTAAATAAGGTAGGTATCTGCGTTTTTCTTTTCTTGCCTACCTCATCTTCGATTTTAATAAATCTTATAACTTTGTCATAATGAGCAATCAAGCGGGTAAATTATGTGTTTTATTGTCTAGTCTAACAAACATACTAAAACCAACATTTAATATATTCTTATTTCAGTATAAATTAACTGTTTTTTTTTCTCTGTTTGCACTAGTATTTTACATGTTGCACCCTATAGCACAGGCGCCATTTAGACCTTATTGTTGAAACCAGGACACAACATCTTTACACAATAATTTACAACACTCACCTATCAAACATTTATCGTCAATAAACGCCGTCGAAGACAATGGGATGTGTGATCAGATTTGTAATCGATACTATCGCAATACATCTATACTTACTAACAATCGAGAATCACAAACGCATTGGCAACGATATTTTCTTCAGTGGGTATAAATTTAGAGCTGATACAAAATAACTGCAAGGATTGCGAATTCGACTATAGAACAGTACTAATTACCAGCACTATTTCTAGTCCATCCAGCAATTTCTTAGCACTGACGTGCCAATTTCATGTACCAGTACTTTTAGCCTATCCATATAATAACTAGATTTTTATTTATACTGGTTCTTGATTTTATATTATATCGATTGTAATAAGGGTTAATATTCATAATAGCCAGGACGAAGATATATGCTTATTTTCTTGTTTTATTTAACTCTGGTAATACATATATTAGTGGCAGCCCCCATAATAAGTTTATAAACATACAATCATTGTAAAGTTTGGCGATTTAAAAAGAATGGCCGCTTGTTTTTATTGCCTTGTTCTTTGCTCCGACTTTACCTATTGTTTGCAGGCTTGGCATTACATGAACCTACATGTAGAATGATAGAATGATGACGTATCATAAGTGTTGTTAATAATCATATTTCAATAAATAATTTTGATTTTTAAATTAACTGTATCTCAGTGTGAATAATCGTCACTTCGTGCCCCAGATGTAATAACGTTTACTGACCTAAAAATTGACAACCAAACTGCATAGTAATAAACTTCTTGAAACTAAAACATAGTAACAAAACTTCAGAGTTACATAAGATCTACAATCATATTACAAGCGTGCTTTACAAAAATATACGCAAAACTTCAAGTGCTTCTATATTATGTAGATAAATACTTATTAGATAAGTAGTGTATGTAAGGATAATATTGGAACCCGGTCTTCAAACACAAGAAATTTATTCAAAATTTGTTTGTTCATATCTCAGGCTACCATTGCCGTACGTCATTAAGAATGCAAAAACTAAATATATGAGTTTGAAGATGATAATTAAAAAAAAACCCTATTGGAACAAGGCTTCTTTTTATATAGAAAAATAAATAAAAAGGTATTTTATTTGGAAATGATATAACTATTGAAGTAAGACAAAATATTCAACGAGATTCCTATGTTACTATAACCGCTGTTGTTTCAAATATTTCTGGATGTACATACACAATGATAAATTAAGGCATAGTAATAAATAATACTTGAGAATATATAATTCTAGTCTCTGATTATATAACTGTATAGTTGCCTATACTTACTAGTAGTGTAAATGATAAATATTGGTTTATTATTTAATCGTACAATATTGGATCGATGTAATTTGCTTCTAAATATTTTATGAACCAGAAATTAGAAAAAGTGGGCGGTCTCGTGAAAAATTAAATTGTGTAGATATAGTTATTAGCAAAAAACTTAACGTTACAAATAATACAGTTGTTCAAGTTTTTGCTTCACACGCAAATCAAACAGCGATCAATCGATCATACGCATGATAATGAAAATGTTCATGTAACACAAGAGTACTTCACGCATTTCACCAGTAACGCACAATCACGCACCTCAAACTACAAATGTTAACGATTGGTCAAGTACTCGGTTATTAGGTAACAAACAAACATCTACAATATTAGAATTATTACCAACACGAATGATTGACGTATATCGTCGACGATAATGGTTCGGTCAGAAGTAATGTGTTTGGGCAACACTGCGTACTTTACCAGTCTGTTAAGGTACTAGATGTACTTGCGCTTACAAAAAGTGTACATCAAGTGTATTGACCCAATAATCTAGTTACACTACTTACATAACATCGTCGCACAGGGAATAACAAGTGACGATTTATTTATTTGAAACGCGCACTCTGCCGTCATCGTTTTCTTTAATTATCACACCTTCGACCTCTGTTGATTCGTTTTCAACTTTGTGTACTTTATTATTAGGTTCAGTTTTAGTTATTCCACCTACACGTTAAGTTGTTTCAGTATCGCGATCGAAATATACATTTAAATGGTGGCGTTTATACGGATTTGCCAGTTGAATCATCAATGCGATCGAGTGGAACGTCCACTGAGTATTAAGTTGATGCGTACAGATCTAAATGTTAATGTTTAGCAACACGAATGTAGAATAAGGTTTTATTTTTTTGTAAACAAACTTTGGTATTTCTTGAGATCATTTTGATCATTTATATACATGACGCTGACAATGTTTTTCTATCGATGGTTGTAAGTTTGACTTGGAAGCAAACGGGTTTGTTTTCTGTTTACCCAAGTACTTCTGCGTGATTACTCGATACATTGTAATGTTCTTAAGCTAGTCTCTGGAGCCAGTCTCAACATAAATGTTCGTGTATTATTTATAAGAATGTAGTGTATAGTCTACCCAGTCCACCATTGAATTTGCAAAAATGTTTGAACATTTTTATTACGTGATCGACTCAGCTACTTTATTACTAGTGAAGCCGTCCCAACTCTGTTATGAAAACCTATTAAGATTAATCGAAGACTTGTTATAAAATGAATGTATTTTATAATCCTGCTCACTCACTCAGACTGCTTTGCAAATCAAATAACAATTAATAACACGTGTCAATGCTACTAATAAGGATACAAATACCAGTATTTCGATATCGGAACGCTTTAATTTAAAATGTTCTGTCAAACTTTTTTTATATCCATAGAAGATCATTTCTTGAAATGGAACTATCGAGAATATAATTATAGTTTTATTCAAATTCACTATTTGTCATCATAAACAAGAATCAAAACACAGCTCTGTTCTAATTTCAAAGATACGAAAACCATTGAGGCCCATCAACAAAAAATTAAAAAACATAAACCAAATTTTAGTATCCTCATTTCAATATTAGATTAATCGGACGTGTCAAGTACTGACTTTAAAAATAAATTGTCATCAAAGATATCCAAATAATCGACTAAGCGTGTCCATTCCGAGCAAGCATTGCACTGGCGCGCACTCGGTATCATTTCGACTTTATTTACGACTGTAAACCGATAAAGCTCAATAAAGTTAAAGATAAAATAGGTAAAGAGCGTCTCGTACACTTTGAACCGTGAAAAAACGTACATTACAAATAGATTTCCGACTCAGTCGTTTAGAGGCGTCCAGCGGAGGATTGAAATCGACTAAACGATTTAGGCGAGCGTAGTTATCGGTAGAATGTATCGAATGATTACCGTAATGACAATTTATGCGCGAGTCAAGTGGAATATGTAAACGAGGCATGGACAAGTGAGGCAGTTGGTTCATTTTAATGGGACCACCCATGTGAACCCATGGTTATGTTCAGAGATTTGTGGTGTATGGTTTTCTATTATTGTTAAATTATTAATGTTGTATATTTGTACATTAAATACGTATTTCAGAATAAATACTACATGAAAATTGTAGTGATAAATTGTAATGACAAAATTTATTTTATTTATTTATTTTATGTTACGTCGCTGCTGTGTTGTTAGGTTAGGTAAGGAAAATAGTACTTAAGATTTATTTTTATTGTAACACACCAGGCCACTGAGGAAACCAACAAAGATTGTAAACAACCAATCAGAAAGCAATCTTGGAATATTTTGACCTCCTTTGCTAATCTTTTAATCCTTATTCTGATTTATAATAAACAGAATTTGCATAAACGAAATGAAATTTCGTAATTGACTGCACTCATTTAACTTGGTCTAATTTCTTGATTGAAGCAAAAAAAATATATCCTTAGACAATGTTCGTGAATAATATAATGGCTTGAATTGATCTAACTTTAGCTTTTACCAACATGTATATATATTATTATCAATCAAACCTTCGTTTTTTTCATTGAGTAAGCCTCTACTAGTAAGACAAGAAGCTGACCCCAATCTTGTTCTTGAAAAATAATATGATAAAAATGCAGAGAAGATCACGAACGCGCATAAAATTAATCGAGCCCTTCCAATAGTTACTACAATAATTTCATAAGGCATACAGGCAATGTGATTGATGAAATAATTACACCGTATCAATCACAAATGGCCTGATACCTTCAATATTAATAATCGCCGGAAAATCATCTCCAAAGGTCGTTATTACGTCATGAAATATTGAGTGTTACTGCCCTTGTATTGCATCACAACATATATGCCTTGATTATTTTTTTTCCTATTGATGAATTGATCTATCTGTCAATCATCACTAAGGTAGTGAGGCGTGAAATTTGAGGCAAGTTCAAATAATTGTTTTTGCACCTACTTGTACATCATTTCGTGGTGTCAAGTACGTATTTTAATAGGTTTAACGTGACTGTATTTTGAATGTTTTTTAATGATCTATCAATCATTATTAGTTACGATTGTCAATCAATGAAATTAGTTAAAGATATTAGTAAAAAATGTATTTATTGAAGAAGGATTGGACCTTTGGTCGGGCTTTGAAAATACTTTTTTTGGAGTTTATTTATATCTACGAGTAAGTTTTCCATATCGTAAGAAAAACTTTTAGTCTAAAAAATGTGTAGGTTCTATAATTATGTTCGAACTAATTGTGTTTCAACTACTGCGTCATAGTCATAATATAGTGTCGTATGCGCTGACGCGTGGAAATCATCGCGTTCTCAGCGCGCTCCGCAGTAATCGGATCATACAGTTGGTTAGCTTAAGTGTTTGATAACTATCCATGTCTATGTCAGAATTAATATGTTTAAAGCCTGTTCTATCTACCTTGATTGACTCTGTGGCGCAGTGGGAGTGCATCCGACTGCTACGCAAGAGGTTCAATCTCCACCCAGGATAAAACTTTGTGTGATGAGCACGATGGTTTATTCTGTGTCTGGGGGTGATTTATCTTTAATATGTATGTATTTAGAAATATATAAGTATGTTTATCAGTTGTCTGGTTTACATAGTACAAGCTCTGCTTAGTTTGGAATCAGATAGTGTTGTGTGAGTTGTCCAAAAAATATTATTACATATTATTACCTAATACTTTATATTATAAATGTTAAAAATTAACTTCATAATTATTGAACATCTTTTGAATTTCACGGTATTATTTTTGCCTGTAGTAGAACACGATGTGATTTTTTTGTATTTCTTCTATTGAACTATAATAAAACAAGACAATAACCTATTCAATTTGATTTTACATTATATGAATATATATTATTATTATTATTGTTATACAAGTGCCAAGCCATAAATGAATACAATTTTTTTATGTACTTTCCAAAAAACTCTGTGATCCCCAAATCTATATTATTATTTAATATTATAAAGCTGAAGAGTTTGTTTGTTTGAACGCGGTAATCTCAGGAACTACTGGTCCGAATTGAAAAATTCTTTCACTATTGGAGAGCCCATTTGTCGAAGTAGGCTATAGGCTATACATCATCACGCTACGGCCAATAGGAGCAGAGCAGCAATCAAAAATGTTACAAAAACGGGGAAAATTTACGCAAATGAATTTGCGCGGAACTAACAGTTGTTAAAAAAAATTTGAGTGTACTAGCCAAGCCGCGATACAGAGATTATGCTTTAAAACTGAAGTGTTTTTTTTAATACATATATAGATACTAAACTACTAAGAGTCGTATACATATATCAAAAGATTAAAACTTAACTTTGCAATGATCACTGATTTACCACATCGCTTAGTAAATAAAATATTATGTTCTTTTTTCAAAGCCTATCAACGCAAGCGCCATATAAACGCTTTGTCGTGTTCACTATAGCGTGACGCACCGCTTACACGCCTACTTTGTTACACAGATTGCGCTCATCACGCTTAACGCTTGTTTAAGCGATCTATCAACGTTACTGATACCGATCTACATAATTGTGTTAATTACTTTGAAAGTGAATGTTATGTTTGCTGTCTTATTTGAGCTGTTGTAAGTTTAGTGTACCATCTAAGGTCGATAGGTACGTTGTTTTTTTTTTCGCTAGAATATGTTTGTTGTCAGTTACATTTATTTACAAATTATATTTTCTCAGCGGCTTCGCAAACGTTATATTTTTTTATGGTATCCTGATGTATCTTCTATATTACTTTAAAGTTTTATCAAAATCCCTTCAGTAGTTTAAGTGTGAAAGGGACAACAAACTCATAATTCCAAGAATATAAAACTTAGTATAATCTACACTAATATTATAAAGCTGAAGAGTTTGTTTGTTTGAACGCGGTAATTTCTTTTACTGTAAGATAGCCCATTTATTGAGGAAGACTATAGGCTATGTAACATCATGCTACAACTAATAGCAGCGGAGCAGCAATGAAACATGTTGCAAAAACGAGGAAAATTTAGGCAGACGAAGTTGCGCTGGTCAGCTAGTATAGAATAAATTATAAATACATTAACTAAACATAACTTATTGATGGTCATGGTATCTATGAGTTTTTGTAATTATAGCGATTGATAAAAATTCACAGATGTACCGCCTCAACATGAGTTACCATGCGGCGTTACCGCGCAATCTGGCCTTGTGACAAGATACATATTATTCGAAGATAAACTAATAGATGTATTATATTGTACACGAACGCCACTACTGGTTTTGATGGCGCAAAGCATCGCCATTATATGAGTACATACTATATACCTTACTCGCATATTGCTTTTAAGAAGTAACTGCACAGATGCCACAACATATTGACAATACTCAGTCCCGCCTTTATGAGCCCACATTGTCATAGTGATGTTTTCTATATACATAAAATACCTAAGCGTCTTGTAATTCGATCTCAGAGTATTGTAAGAAAACCTCAAGGTTTATTCTAGTTCCCAGCCTCTATATATTGTGTTCGTCTGTACGGTAGTTTGTGGACAGTTGTGCCGTCATTATTGTGTTAAAGTAGAGTTTATTATGTTTGTAGTCAGCAAGGCATGGTATAGTTAATAAGCGGAATAGTAAAAAAAGTATAGTATGTGATTGCAGTTTCTATATGTGTTTAGCTCTTAAAAGAATGGTATATTGCACTTACATTTCAACATAAAAGCAAAATTATAGAATTTTATAAGCTACGGGTCTTAATCGCGTAAATATTTTATTTTAAGGCTAAATACCCGTGACCACGGCCGTTGCAATACGGTCAAAACGACGGGAAATAAACAAAGGTATTTTTAAAATGAAATATTTACGCGATTAAGACCCGTAACTTATAAATTTTATAATGTGTTAAAATCGCGAAGTTTACAAACATATATTACAAAAGCAAAAAGTTTGAAGAAACTAATTCCTACAACATTGAAATTTGTTGGTATCTTCTTCGATGAAAATAATTAAAAGCAAGGTAAATCATCGAAGCGGATGGTGTGTGCGCGTGCACCGCGGGCGCACATCGCACCTGCTGTGATGTCGCGGTAAATCTGCGCGATGAATTAGGTCTAGATCGCTGTGTTGACTGTTATTTAAATTGTACAAAAATATATTGCACCAACAATTTTTCATCTCCGATATTTTTAAATAGCATATTATTGTCGTGATTTATAGAAATTCTCCGCCATTTTATAATGTAACGTGTTGTTACTTAAATAGTTACATTAAATGAAAAATAAGTATATGAAATGTTTAATTTTGGATGTTTCAAAATAGTTTATTATTGTTCGTGATTTATATAAAATCTTCGCCCTTTTAAAATGAATCGTAAATATTGTTACATAAATAGTTATAATAAATTAAAAATAAGTTTGTGAAATGTTTCATCGTGGATGTTTTAAATTAGTATATTTTTGTTCGTGTATATGCAATGTAATATGTAGTTGTATAAATAGTTTTTAGCTGAAAAACAAATATTTAAATGCTTAGCTATAATCAAAATTCGAATTCATTTACAGATACAAATTTTTGTCCGTGGTTTCCCATAAGTGGATGAGTTCATGATAAAAAAAGACGATGCCTAACCTTTTCCAAGCTTGAATACCTTCATACTAACTAAATTGGCCCAGGATCTTTGTAGATCAGCCTTTTTAAACAAACAAACTATATCGTTTCTAGGTATAATGTCCTGGATTACTTAATCTGTGGTCCTGGCACGTAGTACTATTACTTATTCTGTGATCCTGGGTAAAATATGCCTATGAATATCTAAATTACTAGTTTCATATTCAATTATACAAAAAACTCAATAACTAGTGTATGGTGTGTTTAGCAAATCACTCATCATCATTTCCTTAAGCGCTTTAGAATACAGATTCCAGTTCAACTTGATGTTGAATTTAATTAATGATGCTACCACACATTAGTTGTGTAACATCATATAATACGAAGACAGTCTTTAAAAATGTTACTTATATTATAATCTGACAAATGATTTAAACGCTCTCTCTCTATTTTAAAAGAAAATGTCAAAAATGTAATGTTTTACAAATCTTCAATCCGTTTCATCTAATATTATATCCTACCTTCAGGAATACGCTCAGTAGCTGAGGTAAGTGGTAATAAATAAGATGTAACATAATATACCACTATAACAACTGGTTACATAATTATATTTAAATGTTAGATAGTAAAAGTCACATACAATTAGGTTTATAACAGCGGTGTAGAAGTACTATATTGTTTACAAGAACAAATGTCATTTATACTACTAATATGTCTAGTAAATATTCTAATACACTTATCATTTTACTATAAAACAAGCTATATAGCGAGTAGTAATTATAAAACCACAATTATAATTAAAAAGATGTTATTGCAATATAATCCGGAAACTGGTGCGATGTCGCCGATGGTACGCCATCAGTTCATAGGTTAAAAATTAAATATTAAAATATTTTGACCGTAAAAGGTTAGGTTCAATTTCCATTGCAAGATACGCGATTTACGCGAGATAATAAAAGTATCCAATCAGAGAAGAAGGGTTAAAAAACTTTTCTGAGGTAACCCGATACAAATATATATTTTGCTGAACATGGTTGTTTATATTTATAATACGAAGTACCTAACTACAATCCAAAGGGAAGCCGAAAGTAAAAGTTTTCTAAAGACCCTTCGCCACTGTACCCAATTGTATTGAGCCAGTACATTAAAGATAGGTATAATGATGATAGTTAAGTCAATTTATTTATTTTAATATATAAATTGAAATATTTTTTTTTTTTTTTAATGACAACCCAGGTCTTACTAAAGTATAAGCCCTGTGTAGTCACACGAGATTTTACAAACATACAAATAACGGACACAAAGTATACCCGGACTCAAGATTATTAATTGATCTCACACAGAATTGTATCATTGTGAAGCCTCATCTCGTTGAAGAAACAATATCATAATCATTTAATTTGCCTTATAAAATGTAATTGAATTTTCACAGTTTTAGATAAGAATAAAAAAAAAATCCTTAAGAAAAGTATGTAATAAATTTAATTGATTACTAGCCATAGCATAGCTTCTTTCACAAGTGTACAGCAATCATTATCATAAAGCACAATTTTATAACGAACGCATGTCCGCCCGGAATTTTAACTTGTTTTTTGCGAGTTGGTATAATCGTAGTCAAAGGTCATACTTAGCTCTGTCATTTATTTGCATGATCTAGGTTAATATTTAAAGATAGGACTTTGAGATCACATGGTTTAGTACCGTGTCATTAATTTAGGAGTATGATCACTCCTCCTTCATGTAAATTTCTCTGGCGAGTAGGTAGTCTATGCAGTGACCACTGACGTCACTGGCTCTACAACTCATCCAAGAAATTTAACGTTTACAAACTACAAGGCCTGTGAATCGATTATTTTTTTTAAAATTTTAGCCGTATTTTAAAAATAAACATATATTGTTATGTATAAACATACATAAAATGACATAACATATATGTATGTTTATCTGTTGTTTGGTTGCCAGAGTGCAGGTTCTGTCCAGTTTGAGATCAGATGGCAGTGTGTAAGAGGTCCCAAGATACTTTAATTAAAATTAGTCAGCTGATAAAGTGAACACATTTTGATAATTTCTGTTGAAGTAAGCTGGTATGGATGATATGACCTCGCCATACCTCATTATGAATTTATGACTATTAAATTATTATATTCAGAGTGATAAGTGGCTCGTTCGATTGATAAAGAAGCTTCGATCGAATACTAAATGACTTTCAAATAGCCACGATCTATGCACTATGTACTTATCTTCAACTGTTTATAATGAGTCCTTTACTGATGAATCTCGAAACGTCAAGGTGGAAAAAAGTTCTCATTGTAATTGATTGACGTAAGTTGTTTTTGGTTTGTTTTTTTTTTTCATTTAGGTTAATAGTTTTTGCAATATTGTTATTTTTATGGTGTTATTGACTTTTTGATAAAATATTGTATTACTTAGTGAAACTTTTGTATCTAATAAAATTAAAATAATATTTGTTAACTTAAAGTAATTTTATAGGCATTTCTTGCCAATTACTTATTAATACTATAATTGCATTTTTGTAACATAGAAAAATTTGAAGTCCAGACCTAGAAATCGAATCCGAGACTGCTCCGGTTTGGCATATGGAAGTCTCGGGTTCGATTCCTAGGTCTGGACTCCAAGTGACATTAATGTAAATATTATTAGGTAATATTTGTTATCTATTAGATCATCTTTATAATGAGACGTATAATAAAAACACCTTTATTTTTTTCCTAATACCCATTACACCAGAAAATTTCATTTCGTGATAAAAACATCCTTAGCCTATAAATAAATTAACTTTTTTGATACAGAGATCCTATTCTAATAATGCGATATTTTTTTTGCAATTCCAAAATGAGTCTTTAATCTAATTAATCAAACTCGTTCTAATTAACAATCAAGTTATCTAAATTAGTAATACAGTTTTCGACAATACATCAGTATTAAGTTATTTTTTTAAATTTTAAATTATTCATGAAATGGCAAAAGTATGTAAATGTGTTGATAAGAAATTTGTATTACAATTATTATGTATTTTTTTATTATTATCAGCCTTAATATGTCAGTTGATGCCGTTACTTTTAGGTTTTTGAGTCGTAGGTCGCGCGGGTTCAAAACATCAGGTAAGAAAACGCACACCTTGAAAAACAAAAACCGAGATTCTAAGCTT
Source organism: Herminia tarsipennalis (assembly GCA_945859575.2). Taxonomy (NCBI): domain Eukaryota; kingdom Metazoa; phylum Arthropoda; class Insecta; order Lepidoptera; family Erebidae; genus Herminia; species Herminia tarsipennalis. Next base: position 21,698,812 of record OX243850.2, read on the forward strand.
GAAGATTAAAAAAAAAAACAAAATTCTTTATTCTCTTAGGATGCAAAACAACTCATGTGAAACGTCAAGATTCTACATGTACATGTAATGCCAAGTCCGCAAACAATAGGTAAAGCCGTAAAAAAGAACCTGGCAATAAAAACTCACGGCCACTCTTTTCAAATTGCCAATTTTACAATGTTTATAAACTTGATATAGGGCTAAGGTGCTGCGAGTAATATTCTATACACCATGTTAAAGGACTGATGCAGACTGTATTATCAAAAAGTTGAAACATGAGATAAACTAAAATTAGCCTTAGTGGGTACAATATAGTAGGAGCATCTACTTACAACAAAGGTAAAAACTATATGTGCTTAATATTGGCCAAAGTACTTGTAACGAATGATGAAATATAAAATAATAATTCTGATATCAAAAGGAAGAAAAGGATGGTCTTTATTTTATGTTATGATAATTATGTGGCTTACTTTCTTATAGAGGAGCATAGGGTTCCTCTATTAGGAAGATGTTAAGACTGACTACATTTAAGTACGAATACACTGTATTTGATCTACAAGATTAAGAAGACAGAAGTTTAGGAAATCATTATTAACAGGCTTAATTAAAAACTGATATATTTTCTTGTGCTTTTGCTTAATATGGATTCAATTAATTACTAATTTCGAACATGATCTCTTGCTCTCAGTTCAAGTGATGTACCTATATCTAAAGTATCGTATATATCTCTCAACCTTTGATCTTAATTATATTAATTTACCATAAGATACACACATTACGTCGCTATTATTAAAGCGTGCGACCCGTAACGAAATATCGAGAGCAATCGATTTCATTACACGGAGGAGGCGTATCCAAATCGATTCCAATGAATTGTAAGAATTCGAATATTGAGTGATAACGGACCACCGAGAGAGAACCAAACATTTTAATACATTACGAATTCGTGATTGTACACATATTGATACCGATTACAATTACATCCGAACACTCGAATGTTTTCTACGAAAAATCGATTTTTCAATCGAGTCGATCGGGTATCTTTATTTGGTTGGGTAATATTTTTTATTGACAATCATTATTGCTCTGTAAGTGTTCTCTGATTGAAACAGAAGTGTATAATTCTGTAGTTAATAAGGCCGGAGATTGCCAGGAGCGAAATTTAAAAGGGCAAATGGTCCAAACTGGAGTTAAATGCGATTTATATATCATGTATTTAAATCACAGGTCGATCTTTATTGTAATTGCTGTAATATTTTTCGTACTGACAAGTATTAAGGGTTGGGCTGAACGGACTGAATTTAAATCAAATTTTATTGTAATTAAAGATCCTGGGTTTATATTAAAATTACTTTTAAGTACCTGCATGAAGTTATCACTCTAATCTAGTTGAAAATTTTAGATTTTTTGGAAAGATCTTTTGAGCCGTTTCTAGTCGAAACCAAATTTTGTAAAGATTGTAGCAATTTTTTTTAAATTGATGCTTAACATAAATTATGATGGTATCACCTACGTCTGAAAAAGTAAATAAAGTTACTGGCGCAACATTTTGGAGACGTAACATTATTGCAATACAGGTATCAAATCGAGTTATATTGTTTGTCTATCCATATTTTGGGGATCTTTAATTATCTCAAATATTATTTAGTCTTAGCAAACTGTATAATGGCTTAACATAGGGAGCAAAGACTAAAATCTATGCCAATGGAACCATGTTTGATTCATTACACCTAAGTTTTAAGAGAACAATTAATTAATTCAAAAGCTTTTTTATCATGTCAAGTCTGAAGTAACTGTCATCTAACATTATCTAACTTAGTGAAATACTACAAATTAAGCGCTATTGAAAATTTTCAATATAATTTCTAACGTACAATCTAGAATGATTAAACTTTTAGTCTGAACTTTACAGTCGACTTAATCGAAATAAACTCGATTACGTACACGCTATCTCGAATTGTCTCGTGAACTTTTAATGAGCACTCTATTTGATACCAGAAAACTTTAACAATAGACCCAATCAGTAAAGGAAAAAATCATAAAATGTACTACCGTTAGCGATTCAATAATCTCGAATCGATTATAATCACGCTCGATTCAGCATCGATACAATTGATCGACATAGTGACGCCCTGTCCAGTGCTAAGACGATTTTACAATAGAAAAGAAAGTGTTAAGTCCGCTAACGATGTATAAATTTGGTATATGCTCATGTGTTTCGTATGTGATGCGATACCAACAACGGTTATTCTATAAAGAATAGATTTTTATGTCAACCTTCTAGAGCTTTCTCTTTGATGCGAATTTTGGTTTGACATGTCAAAGTGTGACCTGACTTGTCAAGACTGCCAAATGCGCAAGATATAAATCGTTTTCGCGTCATCACTCTGACTTGTAGATTATTTTCGGGATATAATAATACTCTTTGATATTTGATTATTCATGAATATATCTACTCAGTATATCATATATCATATTTAGGCATACGTTTTACATTCTGACTAGTCAGCTAATCTCTGATAAAATTAGATGCCACGATCGAAATTACAATTACTTTAATTTGTATTATTCATCTTACTTGAGTTTGTCATTTTCTTCATGGATATTGCCGATTTTCGCACTGTGTTTTCGTACTGTGTATTATGCATTTAATAAATATTTTGAATTGAATTGAATATTTTAATAGAAAAACAGTGATTTATTTTTGTAGCATTGCTTCATTATAAGAAATGATCACAAAGCCTTTCGTTATCACTAACTATTACCTTCTATGTTGGTAAGTGGAAAACGGGGATATAATTTGTAGGCGCAAACCGACAGGCGGTTAACAAGTGCTCAACTATAATCAGAGCGCGATCATTATAGGTTAATATGACCAGTTATATTATAGAACTGTAACAAAGGAGTACTATAAAATATAGTAGCAATTAGTCCGCATGCTATTTTAATGTTGAAATAGAATAAACTATTTTTGCAGCGGTCGAAGAGGTGCTAATTTATAATTATAATCAATAACTAAAAAAAAAACATAAGGTTATGGTCTGCGAAAAGGAGAAATAACACAACATTTTTTTTGTCACAATTTTATTTTGTTTCAACGCCACAGAAGAAAAACTCTTAAGAATGTCGGCATTGCCCATAAATTCAAGGACACACTGCGCTGGATTACGGGCCATTCCCTGTCTTAGAATGGCCTATGTACCTAATTGTACGGAGAACACTAAGATTGAATACGTATATTAAGTCATATTCAAATACATTAACTACCACAGTTCCTCACTTCTATAAAATGCACTTAAATATATGAAGTTAACTCCAATAACTCGAGCGATGTTTGTTCTAAAATTTCTCTTATAGAATATGGCATATTTCGTCTGATGTATTTATATGTACATACACGTTCATACCAAAATCATGATGAATTATTCATGTTGCGCGCGCATTAAACGTCATTACGATATCTGCGCCTGCGCCGCCGCTGTCTTTAAATTTCAATTTCTTGTAACTTTTGATAAAAAATGCAACTTTTTCTGAATATTAATGCAAAAAATTGAGGTAATATACCTTATTTAAGTCTAAAATTATTTTTTAAGTAAAAATCATGAAAAACGAAATATTAAACTAGCTATCAATCATTTGGTATCCAACTAAAAAGTCAATTATAGTAATTTTGAAAAAAAAAGTGTGGGAGGAGTTAAGATTGCTTAGTAGTATTAATTGACTATGTGTGTCTGTGAGGATAAGCAAGGTTGTCGATTCATAGATGGGTGACGGTTTTTTATTTAAAAATGTCACTCTCTTTTGTGCCTTGGAGAGCATATTTAGACGTCCGCGCTACACCTAATAACTACGTCCAATCGGATTTTGAGAGTGTGGGAATTGAGAATACATTTGTGTTCACGCAGATGCGACTCTCAATATCATCATCATCTCCTACATTGGCAGGTCTTAGATGATATTAGCCATCGTATCGCATAAATTTACGACCACAAATACCCGCTATGTGTAAAAACAACAATCAAATCTCACCTCCATAGTAAAATGGCGTAACAGCTATAAAATATAGTACGTATATATAATAAGTCACGTATTTTTCACAAAGCGTTCGTAGTTACCGATTGAAGATGGCCGCTTGGACGGTAATAATTCAATCTATCTGTAAATGGTCGTAAATACCCTGGCAACGATACTGATGCGTGTTACGGTATATTATAGTACAGTCAGCAAAATAAATACGTTTTTTTTGTATTTTTTTAGCTGCCTACATCGAATAAGGGGTTATGTATTAGCAGTCTATGTATTTACCTATTTGTGTTAGTTTCGCCGTAGCGCCTAAGTTAGTCTTCTGATTTTGATAAATGAGGTGTAAATGGGCTCGTAATTAAAGGACTGGTGACGTAGGAGACCACATTTGTGGTTGTCAGAACGGAAGGAAGTACGTCCGTGGTTGGTGATTTTGAAATGTCTCTTAATATTCTCTAGCTATTTATTATATGATTCCCATCCACAATAATTTGGTTAATGCACGTCCAAGCGTTGATCATGGATACGATTGATTTTTGTCTTTAATTTCGTTTAACTCGCCTGCAGCTGACTAACAAAAATAAGCACTGTTGCTAAGAAATATTTTAGACATTTTTTAATGCCCAAATTCGTATGCTCACAGTAAATATTTTCCCCAACCTGTCAACCGAGCGAACTAACCATAAACAATAATCAAGAACAGCGTTTTGCACAACCAGTTTTGAAATTTAATTTCACTCTGTACCTCGGTACGTTGGTTCGATGTCGATTATTGAAAAGTGTGCAAATTATAGGGTCATCGGTAATATTCGGTCGTAATGGCCGATCGAATTACTGACCCCGGCGACGCCATCATATAAATTCTGTATAATTTTTAATGCCCCACATATTTTCTACCGCAAGTGTACCTCGAAATATTTATAATTTAATTATATTAATTTATTTCTTTTAAACTTTAAAAGCTTGTAATTAGTTTGCTGGCGCTTTATGAAACTAGATTTTAAACACTTTTTTTATTTATAACTTTATTTCATAATCAAGTTTTATTTTTTAGTAAGTATTTACATTTATTTCGCGTCTATATTTAAGTCAAGTTTTTCGCTTCGAGTGATTGCGAAGGCTTTATTTACAAACATTTATGGATACATTATATTTATATCTAGATAAATATAGGACAACACATTAATTCACTCTTTAATGCCCACTCCAAGGACCGAGAAAGCTAAAAAACTTGAAAAATCTATTGATGTAGACATGGGAAATTACTTCAAGAAACTTTGGTAGTTACGCGGGCGGTGCCGCTAGCTAAAGCTAGTATACCTACCCACTTATTTTAGAGGACTACGTAGTCAATGATATACTATTATACATGATTTTGATACAGCCGACAAAGACAAAGACCGCTGATTAATCACTTGCACAACATTAGGACAAAACTTCAATTTTCTCGTGAAGCAATCTTTCAAGGATAAAACTAAAAAACCTGACATCCCACTGATTTAATAACCTAACACTTACCAAAAGGACATTAGCTAAATTAAATTTGTGTTGTGTGTAAATATTTTGAACAAAAACGTGTACTAATAAAGTAAATGTCAATGTAAATCTGTTGGTGTATTAAACCTTTACGAAATCTGTTTCTAAGGTTGCCATATTGAAATATGTCGCAATCAAATTAGTATTATTATTATTAATAGTACGTACTTACTTATAACATTACTTATATGACTTATCTCTGCATAATTAACTTCCAATATGAAGCAGCATCGGTCTCGCAATCGTGAGGTGTCGGGTTCGTATCCTACCCATTATACTACCGACGTGAACCCATTCCTAACACAAGCCATTAAGTTTAGCTGAAGGGGTAAACAGGATTGCAAATAATGTGGGACCCAAAAACCCACATCGCTAGCACTCTCTCTTTTTATAAGAATGAAAAAAAAAAGTTGGTTATACTAATCTAGTGTGTATAAACTATTAACACATACATATAAATTAGCTTGAGTTATACAACGTATTGTTTGCGTATACACATTAAAATTCATCAAAACCGTTTTGGCGACAAAACGTTACAGTAAACAAGTTTATGTATACATTCGTATTTCTGAAGCTAATCAGGGCCTAGTATGTAGTAAAAGTATTTGCCTAACCAAATTGAAAATCTTATCAGAAGCCAACCAGATGTAGCGTCGCGTCAAATGCGCATTGTAGAGACAGAACGGATCACATCAAAAATAATACCCCATAAGTACGACTGATTCGTATATGTTCCTAGTATATGTTTAACTTACTACTGAGTTGCATCAAGTTGGTAACTTATGCTGATGATAATCAAAGTATTTAGTTACGGTCACAAACCATAATGATGTTATTTTTTATCATAAATCTTCGTTTTCTTATCACTAAAACCTCCCAATATAAAAAATTCTACATCACTAATATATCACTCGTTAACGATTCAGAAAACTATCAAACACCTACGATTAATTATAAATACGAGATTAACAGAACATATCTACTGGTATAATAAATAACTATCAATTATAGCCCTTAAGCATTTGAATTTAAGGGCGTGATTAGCATACGAATTGTTGCGCCCACTCATTGTTGCTAGTATTCTAATCATTAGTTTTAACTAATTATCTTAATTGTTACAGTTGTGAAGTGGAAATTGGCGATTGATTATTCAAATGAAAGTTTCCCTAGATATGTTAGTATTAATAGGCAACACATGTTAACGTTCGCTTCTGTATTTGTTTACAAAGAACCGTGTGTTTATATACCTAGTGATTTACTAAAATTTAATTTAACTGCCTCTGTGGCGCGGTGGGAGTGTATCCGACTGCTACGCAAGAGGTCGTGGGTTCGATCCCCACCCAGGATAAAACTTTGTGTGATGAGCACGATGGTTTATTCTGTGTCTGGGTATTATTTATCTATAATATGTATGTATTTAGAAATATATAAGTATGTTTATCAGTTGTCTGGTTTCCATAGTACAAGCTCTGCTTAGTTTGGGATCAGATAACGTTGTGTGAGCTGTCCCAAGATATTATTATATTATTATTATTATCACAAAAATCACAATAAGTGTTTCCCAAAGACTACTAAATAAACCATACTGTGTGGGCTCAAATAGCGCAAAGTATTGGTCACGACTAACAGAATTCTATTCTCACACCAGTTAAAAAGAACATAAACTTTACTAAAACATATTATTCACACTATCTCCCCCGATAATCACAGAGTTACGGACCGATTATGAAACATTCGGAACCATTTATTGGAAGTTACAACTGTGTTATTTTGTGAACAGTTAATGAATTGAAATATTGATTTATAACACTTTATTTGTAATTATCTTTCACAAATTGTCTAGTTCTCATAGATGTGTCGTACTGATGTGGTCTAGGAGCTAGCGAAATTGTATTTAAAACTTTTATAGTGATATATGGGTAGAAAGTTGCAAATTAATGTATAGATAATATTCGATTACTATGAATTTTAATGTGGTTTATAACATTAGATCTGATATGACCTTAGATTGATGCCGATATTAATTTAGGAGCACAGGATATAATTGATAAATTATTACTGTTTTGACATGAATATAAAATCTTATTTAGCATTTTTTCTAATGCAAAATGTGGAAATTTTAAAATGATAAACATCTGTAATTGCTGTCAACATGGCATTCAAATTCTAGTTTGGGACCACATCCGTCATCATAATTTATAGGCTAGAAGACTTAATGACATACCTACCTGCAATTAACAAATGAATAAAGAAAATAACTATGCATTGTTTTCGAGCATACAATAATTTTCTTTGATCAGCAAATTCATAATAGCTAAATAATTATTTATCAATTATTGTGTCAGTTATTATACCCGTCACTAATAAATTTGCAAAACTATTTCGTAAATATTAACGCAGCCATCTCTCAAACTACATTACTTTTTAAGCGGCTTTTACCTATCGATAAGTAATTGTTAAACACTGATAAATTGGTCAATTTGTTGCCATATAAGTCTTGAACTGAAGTGTAGTGAAAATATACAATTATAAACGTGTTGAACCGTCAAAGAAACACCGATGCGGTTTTTATTCACTATGTGTTAAGACCCTATAAATTAATATCTATAAAGTATGGTAGAATACCTATTTGCTCCAAGCAGTTTTACTTTTAATTCATTCGTTGATCTAGATTGGTTGGTATAATTCGTCATTTGGACGTTTACAAAGTTCGATCTGACTTGCTTAAAGCTAGGATTTATTGGCACACTTTTGTTATTTCTACCTTTGGAAGTAAGTTAGAAAGGTACCTGGGTTGTATTTAATATAATCCAAATTCTATTATGGATTGGAATTTGTAGGATAAAAATTACAATTACTGTTGGTTTTCATTGAATTAACATAGTAGTGATCGATAGAAATACAGATACTAGCCGGCCACCACTAATAAAACTATATAAGTCAATAGTTTATTTTTGTAAAATTTACTATATCAATTTTATAATTAAATTTAATAAATAAAATTATTGTTATTTTATTATGTTTTGTTTATAAATAAGCGCTCATCTCTCACGTGCACATTGCAGTAGCGGCATATCTCATAAAATAGTGACATATGATTACATTTGCCTTGATCGCGGGTGGTCCATAATGGACCACAACGGATCTACGATTAAACGCGCAGTCTGGGCGGAGCCTTATTTTGAGGCCAAATTATGCGTTTTAAAAACTTATTTAAACGCTGCGCGTGAGTAGGTGTGATTGTAGATTTGATAAGCAATTAAATTATTTTTCGGATATTTTATTTAGGTGTAAGAGATGTATAATTATTGATAATGATCATAGTGATATGTTAACATTATGCCTGTGTTATTTATGACGGTATTTATATTGATTGGTGATCAAAACACACATATATTTCATGTTTATGTGATTGTATGTGGCGTAATAGTATTTATACTTTATTATGGTAATTTGAACATTTACTATGTTGATTATGTAGATACTACTAGGGGATTTTTAATCTTTATCCCACGATTTTGCTCATGATGACCTTAGAGGACCTACGTCCATTTAGGCGTAGTAAATACACATAACATTTCTCAGTGCACGTGTATAAGAAAGCTCGACAGAAATTTTAAGTAGATACTGTCGAACCGTATCAAATATCGGTTGATCTGTCAATTTTTTTTAATGTAAATTTTATTTAAAAAAAACAATGTAAGCGAAAAACAACGACAACTCGTACGAATACCCGTTATCTTGTCAAAATACCATCATAATATAAAACGCAATTACAAAATCGGAATAAGTTTCTTCACGTCCATAATTCAACGACACGATGCGACAAAACAACGACGCAGTTAACAGAAAATTGAATCGAGCGACATTACGCACGACAAAAACGTCGCAAATTGATTCGGAGTAGCAAATTGCGACCGGCGCGACAATTTGCGATTGGCTGTCGCACCGCGCGGGCTTTATTAAGTGTTGATATGAAATATTATAGGATAGGATATTCTGGGCCTTGATTATTCTAAGGATTGCATACAATGACTTCTGGGTTCCTATGAGTTCAATTATCAGGGAGGCTTCTGCTAATTAAGCCGAAAAACAATAAAGATTATTTTACAATGAAATAGCCCTAGTACTATCAGTTTTGCGAGTTTTCCCAAATAACTTTGAAAATTCGCAAAAGTGATAGTTTCTTTTTGTCGAAGTTTTTTCTGGTGCTTGTTTAATAATTAGATTTCAGAATAAAAACAACAAAAAAAAAAACAATTTTCTTGTGGATTAATTATTCAAGCCCAGCCTGAGTCGATATTTTTCTCCATACATTTTTTTTAAACTCAAATATGATATGAAATTATATATACTACGGGTCTTAATCTCAAATTTTATTGTCCGACATATCGACCGTATTGCAACGGCCGTAGTTACGGGTAGACTGGTTCAGCTCAGCGTCGCCTCCGTGAAGGGCGGTTTCGGAAACTACCCTCACTTGATTTTTATCACGCACTATTACTATGTTCTGATGAATATAAATACACAAAAGACAGATATGTGTATTTGCATTGAAATATTATCATAACTACCTACATTTATCTAATTTCTTTAATTAATTTCAACATTATAATGATTATCTGTCATAAAAAACTACCATTTTAATAGTTTCTCACTATCAAACCTATAAATATTTACAACCATCCATTTCAATACCACAAAAGCATTCACACGAATATTTTACAAAAGAATTTGTGTAAAAAAGTCAGCCAATAATGTTAAGAGAAAACAATTTGATTAGCACCTCTTTACGATAGCGTTCAATTACTCTGGCACTGATCTGAGAGACCCCGATAAGCTTAAATGGTCCTGCTGCTTATCATTCACCACATGTAATCCTAGATGGACGATATAGCAGACGGCTTGTTTCCATATAACGCAACCAACATGAATATGGCAACACAACTTCTAAAAATGTAACGACTCTAATTGTATAATTGTTACTAGTTTTTATAGTATTTAAAACAAATAAAAAACGAGATAAATTATACGTTGGATAACTATGTTGCGCTTTATCGATAGATTTGTATTCAATGTCAAACATCGAGTATAATTGTTTTTTTTTTTGACGTTTGTTTTAATTCAATGAAAATGTGTTTTGAGGAAAATCTGTACCTAATGCTTTTACATTTTTTTAAATTAATTCATAAGATCTTAATATCATCTGTATTCCTGCTTTTTACAAAATGGCAATAATGACATGACACAATAATTCTTATAACTTTTAAATTTATGAAAAATAATAGTTTCGCATCCTGTGACTTCTTTTTGTTTCCAAAAATTAAGACAAACTTAGAGGCACGCGTTTTACGAGCCCTGAATTAGCGGTAAATGTGTTCCATGAAGCCATTGAAGAGATCCCGAAGGAGGACTGGTCCAACTGCTTTGTACAATGGTTTCAGCAAATGCAAAAATGCATAAATTACAATTATACTTTTAAAAATACTAAACGTATCGTAGATATAAATCTAGTGTTATTTATCAGAATCCAGAAACTTTCAGTATGCCCTAAGTAATCCATACTAATATTATAAATGTGAAAGTAACTCTGTCTGTCTGTCTGTCTGTCTGTTACGCTTTCACGCTCAAACCGCTGAACCGATTTAGATGAAATTTGGTATGGAGATAGTTTGAGTCTCGGGGAAGGACATAGGATAGTTTTTATCGCGATAACCGACATCCATGCGGGCGGAGCCGCGGGCGAAAGCTAGTAGTTTATAAGGTAAGGTTGGGTTATTTTTTTTGTTTGTGTGTCTGTTTGTTCCGGATAATCTAGCAAAATTGTGACAGGACTTTCACTGTGTGACATCTGATAATGTAAGTATAGTTAGTAACTTCACCTTTAATACAAGTTGTCTTGTCAACGTAGCAAGGGTGCCCCATGACCATAATTTTAAGGCATAAATAAGAAATACAAAATATTATGTAAACTAATGAGAAATGTATGATCAAATTATTATGCCATTAAATTATTATTATTATATCTTAGGCTACTTTTATCATCACGCTAACGTCTATGGGGAGTGAGCAGCACTGCAACGTTACACGGACGAAGTCGTGGGAACATTAATAACTAGCAATATTGATCGCGTATTACTAGCAATCTTGTTAACCCGTCCCGCTAAGCTAAAAGCTTGTATTAGGAGAGGTTCACGTCGGTCGTATAATGGTTAGGAATTATACCCGCGAACGCTTAAATTTAACAGAGGTTAAATAAAATATATTTTATCTTTTCCGTTTAGTAAAAAAAATAATGCAATGGCGATAGCTATCTCTATTGCCAATACCGATACGTAATACATAACGCACGTGTCGTTAATCATATGACATAACTTGGGACTTGGGACGGCTAGAAATAATAATAATTTTCATATGTTCACGCTATTTTTCACTCCTAGGCTGAGCTAGTTGCCAGTTCTATCTTCTTGCTTGTACCAAGTACAATATTTTATCAAGTACCTACCTACGAATGGCTATCAATATATTGTTACTTAAAATGATAACTGAATATGAATTAAAATCAATACTTGTAGTTAGCATTTTAACGAAAAAGTAGTTATAATAATAAGCGTTTATTTAAAGTTTGACATGTTGTACACAAACAATAAATAAAAATAAAAGACAAAATGGTCCGGGACTCAGCATATAGCCAGCAGCACAAAACATGCCGACCGCTTTTTAAATATTTAACAGTAAAAAAATCAAATTTATTGAGCAAATACCATTTCATACATTTACATTATATACGAGTACATTTCCTCTCTATGAGACGTTAGCTATTGTCCTTGTAAACATTTTCTTATCTGTATTATTTTCTAGGATGTAATATTCTAAATAATTACAAGAGGACATATTCTGATTCTTATTATTATGGATAAAGAATTGTCAAAAGGAATCCCTGACCACGACTGACTTTATAGGTATATATTTATTGTAATAGCAATATTCTCTAGCAGTAATCTGTAATGTAGGTCTCCTAGTACAGATAGATACCAGTCTCACACAGCATACTTTAGCTCTAAGAATTCATATTTTTATACTACCTTTTTGTTTTCCTAGTGTATAACTGTTAGTTATTCCAAATAAATAAATGAAACTGTTACAAGTATTTATAATGAATAATGTGTGAGAGAATAAAATGAAACTATTTCTATATAAATATTAATGATAACAACATAGTTATCAGACAGATAATTTGCTCAATTTAGCAGAATAGTATAACAACGAAACATGAAGACCAAGACATTATGAAAACAAGGCATTATGATATTAGAACATTATAAGAATGGGTCATAATGATATACACATTGAACTTAAATGGTAAATTTTATACGAATAATATTTGTAATTATTTCTAACAAAGAATAAGAAAACAGAATGTGCAAACAATTCGTAACCGAACTATTCAATAATAAAATTCAAATAAAATTATTCCTACATTGTATTTTCCGAACGTCCAATGAAATATTTATTAAGAGCCCATAAACTTAAATTCTACCATTTTACTTATACGGTCGATGCGACCACCACCACGGCTGCCATTCAGGCGTCAATCCGCTTCAATGTATAAGGTTATATAGTCAATCTACTTCATTCTATAAGGCACAGGTGACGTCTAGGATGTGTGCGTAACGGTTGAGCATCAGAAAGGTAAAATTGTTTTATGTGTTCCGTTTCTAAGGAACCTAACCATTGAGTACAGGAAATAAGTCACAAAACTGAACTAAAACGACAAAGTTAATCGAAAAGAAAACTTATCAAAACTCAGTAGTCTTTTCACTTACTACTTTTTAATTTAAGTTATTTTATAAGCCTGCATGTTTTGAGTTCTATCTAATCTTCGAGTTAATTATTATGATTATTATTCTGGCGCGGTGGGAGTGTGTCCCACTGCTAAGCAAGAGGTCGTGGGTTCGATTCCCACACTGGACACCACTTTGTGTGATCCACAAATTGTTGTTCCGAGTCTGGGTGTACTTTGTGTCCGTGACTTGTATGTATGTAAAGTCCCCCGCGACACAGGGCTTGTACTCTACTGTGGAAGTCTTTTAAATGAAAAAAAAAAAAAAAAAAAATATATATATATATAAATTATAAATATTTAACTGCATTAAGATAAATAAATTTAAATCAGTATTATTCGTTAAAATAATCGATCGAAACAACAAAAAGTACGAAAAAGGCGGTACAGGGTAAAACATATTTGCACGAAATATTTATAGTTGACGAGTTAAAACTCACAAATCAAATAGAAGTAAACGAATTATCATTACATACCTTGCATCCTTCACAGGTGAATGCACCAAAATGGAAGCCAGCCGCGGGCTCCCCGCACACTTTGCACTGCTGGTTCATCTGAAACAAACAAAAGGTGAGATAAGTATTTATAAAATAATATTTAAAACACCGAAGAAAAACCATTATTTAAGTTTACGAAAGACGAAATAGTGTAATAGATAGATAAATTATTTTCATTAATAAGCAATCAAACATATTAGATAAAGTCCACAAAACCGAATAATGAAGAGAAGAATTCTTATCTTAAACAATGAAAAATTATTAAAAACTTTGAAAAATATAACTGCTACTTTTAACGGACTAAAATATTTTAAATATATAGGCTGCAGAACGTGCCAGAGAAATAGAAATACACATGTTTGATAAATACTACTCTCATACTTCAATAATCGGGTAAAAGTAATACTTCCATAATTATTATTGAACTTTTGTAAAAATATAATAGATGTAATTTCGAGATAACGTCGTATATTCATCGCTGTTGAGTAGACAGCGTGACAACCTGTAATTTTATTTCTTGAAATAAATCGCCCAATGAAATTAAAACTACAAGCCATGTTTCATAACCTTCAAAAGATCTATAGCATCTTGTTTACCTTTTATTAAAGTAAGCTATTATCACCACATTTCCTTTTATTGCAATTTCAAAAATACTTATCAGATGAATGGTTGAAAGAAATTTGCACATTCACACGAACATGTTTACATCATGTATTAATTACTAAAAACTATTTGAACCATTCTCCTAAGGATACCAAAAACCAAACGATCTTTTAATTATTCATTGCGCAAAATGTACTAAATTTTGTCAAAAAGGTCCTTTAAAAGCAGCAATGGACGATGTTTATTGCGAATTTTCCTGGTTGTAATAATTCACTACATTCCTTTATAAAGTCAATAGTTTATTTTTTATTATAAGGAAGCGATGATCATTTTTATTATAGTGGTTTTATTGGTGATAAAAACCTTATAAAGGGAGTAAATATCAATCTGAATGAACTAAATATGAAACTAATTATATGGTGACTACTGTAATATATTTAATCGTTTATAATGAAATCGATATTCATTGGAATCGCAGATTGGCATTAGTCAAGAGCCATTACGTAGTTAGAAACATTAAATAATTTGGTGGGCAAGTTACAACTTTTTGAAAAAGTAGTAATGGATTTTCTTCTTCTTCTTCTAACCTAATGGAAACTGTGTTTTTCTATAAAAGCTACATTCAATCTTAATAATGCGTAATTTTCGTTTTGACATCATATTTTGATCGGCGCTACATTAGGTCCTTGTGGCATTCCATAACAATCGACAAAGGTTTTTAATTAGCCTATTTAAATTATGAATGTAGAAGTTATTTAAGTAGCCATAACATTTCAATCTTCAAGATTTAGATTAAACACTTCAATCTATTGGTGATTGTAAGCCAAGTTTTATTGATTTATAGCTTTATATTCAAGTTTTTGTTCGTCATCCTTTATTGTGATAACATTGGGTGTGACCTCTATTCTGTATAGAATAGAAGTGGTAGGTATGAAAAAGTAAATAAGTGTTCATTATTTTGTAGTTTTTTTGGTGCTATAAAATCAATCAATGCTTGCATCTGAATGTCACCAATTATTACCAAATGTCACTACTCCTTTAGAACAAATTTGCATATTATTTTATTTATGCGATTATCTATATACTTAAAAACTGTTTTGATTTATATTTTTGTTATTCATATTGTATTAATGCCACGAAAGTAGCACAGACTCATTAAGTAAATGATTGATGGGAAGGATGGTGTTCGTTTTCAACTCGAAGTTGCAAACACTAGTTTAAAATAGTTTTGGAGTACTCTTATTATTTGTGTTTCTCACGGATGCATTTGATGCAGTAAAAAATTAATCAAATGAAATAATTGTCTAGTTACTTCTAGCCAAAACCAGTTATTAAGTACCAACCTTGGTACTAAAGTAAACATCAAAATTCACAGAAATGCCTTCGTACCACCAGAGTACTCGAGTGTTATGATTATCGAGTACCTTGATGAGGTAAAAAATTGGATGTTCAGCTCCCAAATCTTGAATAAATATCGTGGGCACGAATGTGTTGAGGCTGAAGAGCTATCGAAAAGGTCAGTCCACGATTTTGGCGTAAGTGGTTCAACTTTTGTTGTACGAGTACGCTTGTGTGTTGTTATGGATATGAATTCCGGATATCGGATATTTTTTCAAATCTCGTGTAGCTGTATTGATAGAAACTTGAAGGTACACAATGATGATAGTAATTGTTACGTGCAGAAGCTTGTCTTGTCAACATCAATATTATTTTATTAATACATAAGTATCATAAGTTTATTTTATAGAATACCTGTCGATAAGCTTTTTAACAAATAAGTAGACCAGGTATGTTTTGACAGTATTTAACATTACGGAATAATAAAATCTTCAGCCAACAACCGATACCAAGATGCGGCTAGTCATAAATAATTTAATTTAAAAGACAAACGTATGCTGTAAACACAGTAGGTACCTACAGAAAATGACAACTTGCTTACAAGAACCGAGTTAAAAGTTACAAGAAGGCAAATCTCTCAAAAAAATCACTTTTAACATCGCGTGTACAATTGTGTATTTTGTTAAACTGATTCCGCTGTTCTTGTAACAAACGGACCCAAGTTACGTTTTTAAAAAAATTAAATAAATGTTGTATAATAACATGTTTCGGTGCTGTGCTAACAAGTGTGCGTGACTGCGCACTGTTAACATATCCGAAATTTATTTTTTTATTTTATTTCTTTCCTTTTTTGGTTGTTCGCGAGCGATGAAGGATTGGGCACGTCTGCAAGACACGGGTTACCGTGTAATGGATTCAACTCGTATGAATAATCTTTGATGTTTTTGGGTGAACATACTCCATCAGCCATTGACGGGAATGAATTGGGTGGACTGATTTCGATATTTTTATTATTATGCTTGTAATAAATATTACTTGTATTACTTTACTATACATTTACATGTATATGTAAATATTACTTGAAGTATTGCTAATTAAGTCTTATGTGAATTTGAAGAGGTAATTTACAATAATAATAACAACTTTCTTATTTCAAGTTTTTTTTTAACAATTTTTGTCTACTGATTAAATTCAAATCTTATTTTTTCTGTATTTACCTTAACCTTTATATATTTCAATACAAAAATGCGTAAAATAACTCAGTCAACACATGATATCCATTCCAGTTTAAACCATATTTTTAAATTTCTCTTACTTACATTAAAAAACAATATTAATGCTATTCCATCCTCCTCGACTTAATTTGTTCAAGGATCGATTTACCACGTCGGGTTGTATTTTATAAATCACGCAGATACGGAATCTGCACCGTATGAATGATATATCAAAGTCCAATATTTAGGTTGCAATCTTAATAATTTTATCTGATCACCTCTTAAAATTACGGTTTAATTAAGTAATTCTTGTGAAGTTTGTACATTGTTGATTTTATCGAACTATTTTTATGCTTTAGCGTCCGCTTCAGGTATAAATACAAATTGTTGTGATTTATCACACTGTTTTAATACCGTAATCTTTGCGTTGTGAAATTTTTCGATGTCAAAATATGCTTTAATATGTAACTGATTGGCTGAGAGCGGGAGAGTTGGCTTACCAATTTTAAATGCAAGTTTGCTGGTATGATATGAGTGTAAGCAATTAATTCTGAAATGGCAAGAATTCCTCACTTTTGAACTGTATTCTGGAATTTCAATTACCGTTGTTTGTTCGTAACCATATTATTTTTATTTTACTTAATTCTTTATATTTATACAGCTTTGTCTTGATTAATTCTTAATTAAAATAAATCATAAAACATCGTGACTAAAACCTAAACAAACGCTCTTCTTCAATCTGAAATTAATAGCTTTATATACATGCCTACATCAAACTATCAACTGACGTTAAACACTTATAAATCTCCCTGAATAATCTAACACTCATAGCTCCATCACCTGTCTATATCACAGCTAAACTTTAACATAATTGAAAATTAAGTCTCATATTATACAAAACAATGGTGAGAAAACCAGAAGTCGTTGCCTGAGGCTAATCTAAAGCAGTGATTGACGAAAACTCTATACAATTTACAAGCGAAGATGTAGACTCGCTGTCAGTTGTAAAACATGTCAGTATTGCGGTTTAAAGGATGGCAGGTGGCGATTTGTTATACGTCATTAATTCAATGAACATTATAAGGTATGGGTATGTTTATAAGCATTATGTAAAATGCACCTAAAGCGTTTGAGCTGTCGAATGTATAATGTCTTGTAATATATTTTGTAAGCTTCCACCAATCTGCATTAAGCCCTCGTAGTCGGATATGGGTTATCTTAAAAAAAAAAAAAATCTGTGGTCATACAGTGGGAACAATTATTATTATTATAATATTGATATAACACTTTTTTCGATTAATGTTAATTTTATATGGCATTCATTTTTTATCAAATACAAAAAATGGTAAACTCGCCTATTAATTACTCGTAATTTTATTACTTCTTATTGTAGATAGATAATTTAATTTAATACATGAATATGAATGTTTATGTAGACATTTATTTTCACCAGAGATTGGCCTGACACAATCATCATACACTTAAATTTATCCTTTTACCGATAGAAGAAAAGCTATACTCATATTATAAACCTGAAGCGTTGGTTTGTTTCTTTAAACGTGATAATCTCAGGAACTACTGATCAAAATTGAAAAACATATTTTACTGTTGGATAGCTCATTTATCGAGGAAGGCTTTATAACATCACGCTACAACCAGGAAAATGTACGCAGACGAAGTTGCGCGAGTCAGCTAGTATAATATACGAGTAAAAATATATTTAGGATGGTAAGTATACCTTTTGTATTAATGTGACTAATAACATAGCACTCTTAGCAGAAAATGCTAATCCAATGTTTTAAATATCAACATCTTTATAATGCCTTCTGATTGCCTCGGTGGTCTAGCGCAGCAGTATCATTCACTCCCATTGTGGGTTTGATTCCCAAACGCAACAGAGCTATGTTCCGAGTTGGAATGTATATATATATTTCTAAAGTCCCTTGCCTCACACTCTAGTGTATGCGTAATATTTTTATAAATGTTTTTTTTTAAATTACTGTGTAATTTAAAAACCCCGCTCATCACTTGCACCTGGCATTGACACATTACAAAAACAGCATCACATTGGCCTCTTAAACCAAAGCACATCATTGCAAGAAAGGTGTTTGCGACCATTTAAGGTATCATACTATACTTGGGTGCAACAGTCATTCTATTTTGCATGCACCACTGCGATTTACAATTGGTTCTATCAAAAACGGGTAAGGAAATTGTCTCACGTAGTTTAAGTTGCGGTGCTGGCTTTCCACTGCACATTTTCCACTTGATGTATGTGGTGATTTTTGCTGTCTAAAATGGTGTTATGAGATTTATTTGTGACATGTGCTGGCTTGTGATCTGCCTGCTGATAAGTATTGATTTGATACTTTATACTGTTAACTGTTGCTGGCGAAGTTTGTGTTAATGTTTTGTTTTATGGTTCTTTGAGGTTCTGCGCCATTGAATGTTAGTTAAATTGTTTTGTAAAATACTAATAATCTATCAATGTATATAAAAAGGAAACCCTATTTTCTTTTTTCACGAGTTATCTAGAGTTCGCCGGGACAGCTAGTATTATATAAAACTTTGAGTGGTACCAGAATTAACATTATATTACAAAATACTCCATTTCGTTTTGTGAGAATAGAATTTAATTTATTAGTAGAGCAGTTAAAAAAAGACAAATACAAGTTTCTGGCTTTAAATAATAATAATAATAACAATAATAATAATAACAAATAAATATATTATTATTATTATTATTATTTAAAAAACAGTCTAGCTAAAGAGTAAACTTTTTGTATCTTACACAATCGAATGATCAATTAAAAATAAATCGATATTCCTGAACTTGATGTTTAGTAGAAGATTTGGGTTGGTATTTGTCAAACTACACTACCTCGCCAATGAGCTGAGTCTGAGTACATTCTATGACCAAGAAATAAGTATATTTGACTACATGGAAGCAGTTTAAGTACACATAACTCCTACGCACTAAACATTCCGATTCCGATGTCTCTCACACGGAATAAAAAATCGGAATATCTGAGAGCCTAAGATATTTATTGTCCTGTCCCTTCATGTGTATCGGTTGTCCTAAAACTTAGGACAACTGACACACAGCCATCTGATTCCTAACTACGCAAAGCCTGTACTATGGCAACCAGACAACTAAAAAACATACTTATTTATTTTCTAATACATATATATTTTTTATAGATGATTAGCAATCCTGTTAATCACTCCAGTTAAGCTAAATTACTTGTATTAGGAGTGGGTACACGTCGGTAGTAAATAAGGCAAGGCAAGATAAATAATACACAAAGATTTATTCTGGGTGGGAATCAAACCCAAAACCTCTGGCTTAGCACTCAGAGTTACTAACCACTAGACCAACATGCCAGTCAATTTTGTTATGCAAAACACAAACTGTTGATCTGTGTCTAATGTAATTTATGTCTTTGTTTGTTTGTATTAACCCTCATTGCAACGGGACTATAACCGCATGAAACACTATCCTGCGTTCTGTGTCCGTGCCGTGGCTTTGCCTACATAAGTGACTAAATTTCTTTATGAAGCACTGGTTGACCCGCGCAACTTCGTCTGCGTAGATTTTCCCCGATTTTGCAACAATTTTCATTGCTGCTCGGCTCCTATTGGTCGTAGCATGATGTTATACAGCCTATAGCCTTCCTCGATAAATGGGCTATTTAACAATATATTTTTTTCAATTCAGACCAGTAGTTCCTGAGATCATCGCGTTCAAACAAACAAACTCTTCAGCTTTATAATACTCGTATTATAGTATAGATTAGCATGTGTTCTACCTACCTGATAACCATAACACATAGCTTGGCCTATGTAAGTGTAAACCATAAATATTTATGTCATAGTGGTCTAGCGGTTAGTGGCCCTGACTTTTAAACCCGAAGTCGTGGGTTTGATGTACACCCAGGGTAAAACTTTGTGTGATATGTTGTTTATGTATGTTTATTCTGTATCTGGGTGTATGTATGTATGTGTTTAGAAATATATAAATATGTTTTTTAGTTGTCTGGTTGCCATAATACAGTCTCTGCCTAGTTTGGGATCAGATGGCGTTGTGTGTGTTAGTTGTTTGTAACTGTAGGTTTTAACAAAATTATAGTATTTTTTATAGGCTTTTCTTGCCAATTACTTTGCTACAAAAATTTTTTGAAGTCCAGACCCAGGAATCGAACCCAAACCGGGCCGGAATCGACCCCCCTATCTGGACTATGTTACTAGACCTTAAATTTTTCTATCCGTTCATACTCGCGAGTTGGGCCCTCTGAGTCTCGGGTTCGATTCCTGGGTCTGGACTACAAATTTCTCCATCTTTCAAAAATGCTATTATTGTATTTAAAAAAATTAGTTCAGTAATTTTTGTGTGAAAGAATATCAAACAATCATACATCATACAAGGATCCTCATATTTAATTTATAAGTAGAGTGTCATAAGTATAGTTTAAAATAAAAAAATAACACTGTTGCCGACTTGCAGTCCACAATTTCAAGAATTCCTGTCCACCAACGAATGACCACTAAACACGAATATATTTTTGACAGTCTTAAAATATGAGCCATTCAGACCTGCAGATACATTTCCCAATATAACCATAATGGTCTTAATATATAGAATTTTAAAAGTAATATAATCTGACCCGCACTTATTTCGTGATATATATTTGTAATACAAGGTATGGCCCTACCACCTGTCGCTAACACGACCTAAATACGAAATCGATTGCAATAATAAATCTACAAGAGTATACCGCTATCAAGTACGTATTTGGCGATTCGTGCTTCCATATAATTAAGAATTGGATGATTTGTAGATATCATTTATAGATAGTTCGCTGATTTATGGTAGGGGTTTCGGGGAAAATGTTTGTGAAATGCGAATAATAGTAGTTAAGTCTTCACAGATTCATTTTTTTTAAATAAAAGAAGCTTTGTAATTATTAATATAGGTATCGCTTGTGTTAGATAATGTTTCTCTGTTTGTAAACTTTTCTTACATCTAATTTGAATTAAATAATATTCAAATTCGAATTTGAGTTAAAATTAAATTTAAACATTAACATAAAAAATAAAAATCATATTTGAATTTCCAAATCAAATTCTTATTCATTGAATTGCCGATGAATCGACCGTTATCAAAAGTTTGTGTGATTGGGTGCACTGGGTCGTTCGTCATTCGGGACCGGGACCGCGGTCCCAAAAAGCGAATTGAATTTAATTATTATTTTGATTCGTCATATGGGACCACAATATTGTGTTGTACTTTCTATTCACGATCTTACCTATTTCAATCTAGTACAAATGAATGTATAAGATCAACCACCACATTCTTGATTACTATGTGCATTCGTTTAAAATGCTGATGCTCTAATAGGATTACAATTAAACAACAATAAAGCCGCTCACTCAGAAAGGCATTGCCGAGTTCCTTCTAAATAAAGGCCGTTTATCCACCTACAGAAATAAGATTTATTTCACATTATCGATCGTCACATACGACTTTAAAGTCAACTATTATTATTAACTAACTTTTATCTGCGACTTTATCTAAGTTAAGATTGATTTCAATTGAAATTTCAACATTTTACCCTTAATTTTGAATGGGAAAAATAATAATTAGGTTTTTGCTTATTTAAAGGCATTTCTTTTTTTTTCTTTTCATAGGAACCTTTCTCAGACTTTTGCCTTGCCTGAACTAGACTGAATAATTTTAGTACCTGTATGTTTAACAGAAATAAACTAAAGTCACATATTATTTAGGTTTTAGTGCATCTGTGGTCTTGTGGTGTAGTGTATGTTTTTTTTTTATAATTTTGCTACTACTACTATTTTGTGTTTACTGAATAGTACCTACATAACAAGAGATCATCGATATTTTACCATTTTCACAACAGCTTATCTTTCCTCTTTTTCATACGATTCCCGCAGTAGGGTTCAAGCTCTGTGTCGCTGGGGACTTTACAAACATACAAATCACGGACACAAAATGCACCCAGACTCGGAACAACAATCGTGGATCACACAAAGTGGTGTCTCGTGTGGGAATCGACTCCACGACCTCTTGCGCAGCAGTTGGACACACTCCCACCGCGCCACAGAGCTTAAAACAAAAACAGTTACGAAAAACTACCTACGACGACCGTATTAAAACATATCCATATCAATACAGATCAAGTTTATTTATACAATCTGTAGATAAACCAACAGAACTACTAATACCCATCGATCAATCTATCCGTCTACAATATGTCTCCACTGACATGATGCATAAATTACTATTAACTTGCTTTCATTTACTCACATTAATTCTGATACAGATTTGTATATTTACATGAAATGAAGGGAAGGCTATTTCTGACTACTTTTTGCTGACTATTCCAACGATAATAACTAAGAGCATGTTAGCCAGTGTATTTATACACTGGCTACTTTAAAGCGAAAGTCTGCAAACGTAGAACATTCGACCTATGTTAAAAATGTTTTGTACACCCAAACGGCAATGTCAGCAAGCGAATTACCTAAACCTTACCTTACCTGCATATACAGTTTATAAAAAGAGAAACATTGTAAACATTGGCAATTTGAAAAGAGTGGCCACGAGTTTTTATTGCCTGTTCTTTTCTCGGGTTTTACCTATTGTTTGCGAACAAGCATTACAAGTAAATGTAGAATCGATTTTTCACATATGTAGTATTTTGCTTCCTAAGTGAATAAATCATTTTATTATTTATTAATGAAATTTGTAAAAACTGTTGGTCATTTTTATGAAAAAAATATGTAGATAACGAAAAGGAACAATTTTAAATCCCGTTTTGTAACATCAGTTGTCTCTAAACTCAGAATTACATGGCTTACTAGTTTTCTCGTGGAACCCTAAAAGGCAAAATGCCGTAATACTAATTAGTTTCGAATGTACTAGGAAGGCTTGAGAGGCCTTTTTTATTCTAAGTCAGTTTTATGTGAATGTGCGGTGAACTTTAAAGGTCTTTTTATAACAAATTAGTTTCCTTAGTGAATAGACTTTGTATCTACTGTTAAGTGGCTGGATTGTAGAAGTAATTAAGTTAACACGTATGACGTTTAGTTTTTACACAATTGATGTTTAATTTTGATTATAATACAAGTTTGTCTTGGTCTTAATCACGTAACTATTTTATTTTAAGGCTAAATACCTTTGTGTATTGTTTCAAGCGTATTGCAACGGCCGTGGTCACGGTAGTCGGGCAATAAACAAAGTTTTCAAATAAAATATTTACGCTATTAAGACCCGTTTATAAAATTTTACAATGTGTACAAATCGCGAAAGTTTATGAACATATATTGCAAAACAAGCTTATATTGTTATTACTGTTTTTAAACTTTCGCGATCCTTATACTTATTACATATATTTCGGGACTTAATTGCGTGAATTATTTCAAGGTACAAACCTTTTATTTGCAATTCGATCGAAACGTCGGGTAAATAAAAGGTTCGTGCCTTCAAATAATTCACGTGATTAAGTCCCGAAATATATCTAATTTGTATTCTTAAATCTTGAATCATAAGAAATAGCTGAGTTGATCAAAAAATCGTGATAACCAACAATGTAGAAAAACTTAGAAAATAATTTATCTATAGGCACACAAAATTTGTTCAAAATTTTTAGAATCTTTTTTGAGAAGTAAGTGGTATGTAACAGTTCCTGTATTCTACAAAAACAAACCCTGCTGCTACTGCAAGCACTGGATTTATTATTTTACATCGTAAATTAAACACCAATAAACTTAATTATCGAACAATAAGTTTCCTTGAAAATCACCCAAAGACAAGCCAATAATTAAAAACATTTCAAGCCACGCCTTAAAGGTAAAAATTTATGATATTTTTCCAATTTTTACTTGTCGCCAGACATCTTAATCATGTTTAAAACATAAATAACAAGACGGCTCCAATTAAGACAATTTTCATTATAATTTTAATGAATTTCTCAGTGCTTTTCGTCAAAAATGGTTTGTTTTTATAAACTTGTTATCACAGTTTTCGAGTGAAATAAATTAAATCGTTTATTAGTGATGGCTATCTGTAATTAAGCGTTGTCAATAAGGACTTCTTGAATACCGTGATTAAAAGACAATTATGATTTTACCCGTACTTTTGTTAACAGTTTCAAGTGACTTTTAAACATTTTTAATCGGATTTTTTGTCAGCTCTTTTTAAAAAGAGTGTTATTAATTTGACCTTTATATGTCTGATAGAGTAGCGCTATAAATTGATGATTTTGTGTACAGTTTAACGTGTAACGGTAAGTTCTAAAAAAATCAACCGTTTTGAAGTAAATGTTTTTTAGTTCGTTACTTTAGCTTACTAAAATACCTTATTTATATTACAATCAATTAATTTGCTATAAAAACTATGTTTTTTATAATTTGTACTATCAAAATTATCAAGACCAGGCGAGGGTAGTTGAAAAACCCCGCACCTCACGGAGACATCGCTAAGCTGCCATCAGTCGACCCGTGACCACGATCGGTGCAATTCGATCGAAACGTCAGGTAAATTAAAGTTCGTTCGTACCTTTAAATAATTTACGCGATTAAGTCCCGAAATATATATAATTTGTATAAAAATCGCGAAAGTTAAAAAACAATGAATATAAAAACATAATAAACTTTGGTATCATTTATTTTATTATGGTTTCCATCTAAGGACTTGATCTAATTTCACAACAATCACTATACAGTTTTAGTATATATTACTATAATTTATTTTCATAGGAATAGAGTACCTGACTTTCATCATCACAGTATTATTTCAACATAATTTACGAGTATATAAATGTAATGTTATATTACGAGTATACGTGCGCTTGAATAAATTATTACTGCAGTGTTACTTAAACTTTTTAAATGAAATATAAAGTATGAAGAGGCCTGACA
Organism: Herminia tarsipennalis; assembly: GCA_945859575.2. Classification (NCBI taxonomy): domain Eukaryota; kingdom Metazoa; phylum Arthropoda; class Insecta; order Lepidoptera; family Erebidae; genus Herminia; species Herminia tarsipennalis. Next base: position 21,724,806 of record OX243850.2, read on the forward strand.
CTCATACAAAGCCTAATAAAAATATCGAAATCGATCTGGGAGTAGCTAAAAAACTTTCAATTATGAAGTATACAAACATACTATTAATCCTTTCAAAAATAGTCGCTCTCAAAATTGTTTCCTTATTGACTGAGAGCAATGATAGTCGAGACCAAAGTAAACACTTAACAGATACAAAGAATCTAGAGTTATATCAATAAACCAATTCAACACTTTCGCTTCTTTTTACTTTCTATTCTAACATTTTACAAATTCTTTTAGCTTTTGAAAAGATGACATAATTTAAATTTCATTAAACTTGACGATTTTATCTTTAAAATAGTTAATTTTAAAGATAACATCGTCCAGTCTAATAAAGGTCAGCCCAAAGTTTTTTTAAATTTCCGCTATATTTATATTGGATATAGAACATATTAGGACTTATTTGCTTAAAATATTTAAAGCCACAAGCTAGTGCAAATCAAATGGTATTTATGAAAATCGCAGTCCATGCGAATGCTCTATACTTCTGCAATAAGCATTGTTAGTACAGTAATCGAATTATAAATCCTAAATGAGGCTGGCAATATGCTACTAATTTCAAAGTTTACAATAAGTAAGATACTTAGTGTTATAACATATTTTCTTCTTTGCAACTGTAATACGAAAAAAAACCCGATCAAATATAATTAAAAGGTCAAAACTGAAATCAATCTACACTGCACTACAATGTAAACATAAGATACACCCAAAACGCAATTACAAGTCAAAAAATCCGCCTGGCAACAATTGGACTACGTTATGTAAGAACGAATTAAGCGACCAAATCGAAAAAAAAAAGTTATAAATGCAGTTCGATTATTTGCATGATAAACTACATATTCAGCTATTTTTTTGTTCGAAAATTACTCTTATTGCCTTATAATAAGGGGGTGAATTAAGCGACGTACGGAAATTTGTTAGAATATGTGTTCAAATTCGCTATGTATTAACGAATTATGCGCCAAAGTAACGGTTACAGATAGTTTTTCAAATTGCATAAACGAATGAAATACGCCCAAATTGAAGATAATTCGGTTTTGCGTTTTGATTCAACTACTATTAAAACGCAGTATCGAATTAACCACCAAAGATGGTATTTAATTCGTTAATGCATATCACCACACGCGCGTTCATTTATTTGTTATAGAATGAAGCGCAAGCTCCTGGCATTTGATTCGTTATTGTTATTCTCATTTTCGCGGGTTTTTGTAGGCGGGTCGCCAGAGTGACGCGGTGCCGGACAGCGCTCGGCTCATTTGCGTGTCTTACGTAATTACGGAAGGATATTTTGTTTACCTAATTATCATATTTGTTGCTTATTATGTGAAATTATTAAAAACAAACGGTAAAATGGATAGATTTAATAAGAATACTCGTGGTTACCGTTTTATTACTTCGTTATCAAGCAGCTGTGATGCAATCATGCAGGTATGTATCGTACGCTTACTACTCGTTTATTACCTACATTAAATTTTGTTGTTCATTATTCCAACATTTACCTATTTTTCTTCTATACCTAAGTATTTCCTTATAATTATCTCATCTTTGTACTAATATTAAATATGTAGGTACCTACGCCTAAGCCGTGGTGGCGGCTTTAGAATAGAAACCACCTCCCCTACTATATCTCAAGGGTGTCGTAGAAATCAACTAAGGGAACTTGCAGACAGTATCAGTGCAAGAGAAGGAAAACTCGAAACTAAACCCTGTACCAACCCGTCTAGCCAGCATGGATACAGTAGCCTTTATAACCTCCGGATGAATCACACATTAGGAGAGGCCTATGTCCAGCAGTGGATTGTTATAGGCTTATTAGTTAGTATTAGTTAGGTACCTACAGAATGACAGATGAATGACAAAATCATCGTGATGTTTTTGACGCGACTAATATGGAAATAAACTCCGATTATTCTAGTGTATGTATGTTGTAGGTATTTTGGCGAAGACGTAAATAAATTAAATTTTAATATTAACTTATGTTATTTTATAGGATACTAATCAGATTGACGACATAACTCGGGCACACGCACAAGACAAATACACCCAGCTGCATAATGAGGTACCTAACTGTCAAATTATTTTTTGAATTTATTAAATGTCAAAGCTTACATGTTAGTGTTTTGTTGCCATGTCTGGTTTTGCATAGTATGTGGATAGTGTGAATGTGTAACTTTTATGCTAAAAAAACTAAAAGATATGGTTATATTTTTGACGTGTATGTATGTAGAAAGAAACTTAGCTGATTTTCATGATTTTATTGTATTCGATAGGAACCGTTTCAAATACATAATAATAAAGTACGGTTTGGTATAAACTAGTTAAAATTATACAAGTATTTGCTTTTGAATACTATAATCTGATGAATTGTACAATATATTAGTAGTACCTATAACATTCACCGGAATATTTACCATGTTTTTTATTAGTTGAGAGCGTTTGATATTTCGGCGCTGTTGCAAGCGCCATGATCACAGTGTACTGATGACCACCAAGTTAGTTGTTATTTAGATCTACCCTCTATCGCACTCGTTTTACACGCGCGTCCCCACTTCGTTCATCAGATACGCAGATCATGGCGATTGCAACAGCGGCGCCGAAATATCGGTTGCTCTCAACAAATAAAAAACATGGTAAACATCCCGGCGAGTATTTTATTACTAATGTAAATGACCATGTAAATCTCAAATCATATATTGTACAATATAACCTGCAGTAGACGGTTCACTAAATATGACCATTTCTTGTTTTACATTTTTAGATAACCAAAGAATCTATTTACAACGGTTCACCTGAAGATGAGTTACTGGAAAATAATGAACAAAAAATTTTACTAGATATATCCAATTCCCTAAATTGTACTCATACAACAGCAAATGACGAAAATAATATAAGCATCTGTTCCGAAGTAGATGATGCTTACCGGAATTTAATTGAGATGGAAAATTATCGAGCCTCGAGCCATTTGGATTGTGTAGAATTTCGTACTTTGGCAAATGAAAACCATATCTTACAACAAAATCCAGAAGAAAAGAGTTTCAACAATATTGAATGTTATCAGCAAGAAAATGTAGATCTTACAAACATCGATTTATCTATATCAACAGTTAATTTGTCAGACGGTAGCCCAAGTATACTAGGCAAAAACATGACTACATCTCAAGGTAGTATTTTAGCTGAAGAAAATTCACTTATAACTATACCGGAAGTTTCAACTAGCAATCATAGTGAAGGCGAACAACAGAATCTAACAATATCTGAACCAATAATAACTGAAAATAGAACTGGACGACCAAAGAAGGGACGAAAGAGGAAATACCCAGATCAAACACGTGAAATTCGAAAAAGGTTATGTGAAACTAACAATCCATATATAAACCAAAAGGGCGAAGTGGTCAATCAACGAGAGTTTATCGATGTTCACTGTAATGATGGTTGTCATGAAAAGGTATCAATTAAAGAGCGTCAAGAGGAATATTCTAAATTTTGGGAGTTAGGTTTTGAAGGCAAGTGCTTGTATATATATTCTAACGTAAAAGTGACATCAATAAAAAGGAAAAGAAACAAGAATTCGAACAAAAGAAATAATACACGTGTCTATTCTTTAAAAAACACAGTTGTTTGTGCTAAAATGTTTATAGATACTTTAAGAATATCATCTGCGAGGATTGACAGGTACTTAAAAAAATGTTCAGGTTCTGAAAAAATTGAAGACAAAAGAGGGAAGATAACAGTGAACACTCGCAAGATGCCTCAAGATGTTGAACAAAGTATTATCAAACACATTGATAAATTTCCAAAATATAAATCCCATTACTGTAGAGCGCAGACCGACAGGGAGTTTTTACCACCGGATATGACTTTATCAAAAATGTTCGACTTATATTTATTGGAAGCAAACTCTGATGAATCAAGAAAGACAGTTTCATTTGCGTCATATAAAAGAATATTTTATACCAAATTTAATCTACAAAGGAAAAAGCCACAGAAAGACACATGTAATAAGTGCGACTTACTAGCAGTAAAAATCAGAGATACTACTTCACAAGAAACAAAATTAAATTTAGAGAAGGAAAGAGACCAGCACCATAGAGAAGCTGAAGACGCACGTGCATTGAAAAAGCAAGACATGATAACTGCTAAGACCTGTGACTATATTGAAACACTTACTTTTGATATGGAGAAAACCCTACCACTACCTAGAATTCCTACTAACATAGTTTTTTATAAACGCCAGCTGTGGCTATACAACTGCGGTGTGCATTCAGGAAAGACTGGTAGAGGATTTTGTTACGTATGGGTGGAAGGCACAGCAGGCAGGGGAGCACAAGAAGTAGGCTCCACTTTACGCAAACATATATCTTTAAATTTAGACTCAAAAGTTAAAGAACTCATCCTGTGGTCAGACTCCTGTGGTGGCCAGAATCGTAATATTAAGTTAACTTTACTACTTTTTGCAGTGCTTGAAGAAAATAACAATCTAGAGAAAATTACCCTTCGATTTATGATTCCTGGGCATAGCTTTTTAGAAAATGATAGCGATTTTAGTGATATCGAATCAGCCTTAAAAACACATACCCGGCTATATACTCCACAAGACTACATTGATGTGATGACTAGTTGTCGTAAGAGAAACAAATTGATAGCTACTAAAATGGAAAGAATAGACTTTGTAGGAGTTTCAAAAATGTTAAAGACAATAGTAAATAGAAAAAAAGATTTAGAAGGAAATCCTGTAAGTTGGTTGAAAACTAAAGAAATAAACATTTTTAAGAATAAACCTGGTCGGATATTTCTTTCGACCATTCATGGCGGTCAAACCCAAGAAGTTGATCTCAATAAAAGACCAAAAAGAGGGACATTAACTAACACATTGGAATTGTCAAGACACTATGAGCAACTTTGGCCAGAAGGAAAACCAATTTCTCAACCAAAGCTGGATGATATAAAATCCCTCCTTCATCTCATTCCATCCGATGCGAGAAAGTACTATGAAAACTTAACTGGATCTCGTGATTTAGAAGACGATATAGAAGGTTTTAATGGATCCATTGATTTTGAAGTAGAAGACGAAGAATAAAAAATAAAGAATTGTTCATGAAAAAAAAGAAAATAAGTTTTAACCTGTTTTTAAATGAAAGTAAATTAGAAGTATATTGTTTTGTTTTAATTTTAATAAATTTTAATATTTGGATTTAATCCTAAAGTCTAATTTATTTCATCCGAAACTAATCGCAATAAAGTATTAAGCAACAATTATGTCGTATAGTACGTTATTGATAAATTAAATTGGTCTAAATATGGTTATTATGCATTAACAAACTAAGCGGAAAACTGGCTATAACTCCCATGGTTTATAAAATAGTCTTATTTTCTTTTTACTAATGTAAACTCATACAGATTTCATATCTTCAGAAAAAAAATCATACGCTAAACATAATAAATGTATACACAGCGACAATTTTTATTTGGAAATCTTTGAAGCGCATTTTCTCAGTTTCGCCCAAGTGGCGCTTAATCGTTTCTTACATAACGCAGTCCAATTGCAAACCGAAAAAAGTTTATCCAAATTAACGAATACCTCACGATGCAAGCCGAGTTCACCCGAAGTGTCGGGGAAAGTGCTGACAGCCAAATATTACCGCTCGAGACGCAAGACCTATCAAAATGTAATTATACACCATACGAACGAATAAAAAGATTTTCTCAAAGGAATCAATGAGAAACAAGGTTGTTACAAAACTAAATGTGTTTGTTTTAATATTGAAATTAATTTTGTGCGTCAAGTGAGTCAGTTTTCATGGCCTGCAGTGTACAGTTGAAGGTATCGAGACAGTTTTAATTGGATATGTTGAAGTGTAAAATTTATGCTGATATTTTTCGACCGTTTTTAATGTACCAAAATTGGTTGTTGTTTATGAAAGCCTTCGGTAGTTATTATGTATTGATTTGATGTTATTTCAAGGACTGATTTCGTGGTTGAAAACAGACGTTAATAATAATGCCGATTCCGACTGATTGTGGTGTAAGTACATTTGTATTGATTTAAAAATATACTTACAACAATCTTTGAAGAGTAAAATGCCGAGTTTTCAGTGTTGTTTTTTTTGGAAATGTAGGCGTCGGAACTGCCTGACAAGGCGCGAAATTTACAAATCAGAAACAACTTTATGTTGATCTTCTTTCTATGTGCTTATAAATATTACTATTCTTATAGCGAGAAACTGCTGTGTAGTTATTTCATAACGTATAAATCAATACGAATATAATATACTAGCTGTCCCGCGCAACTTCGTTTGCATACATTTTCCCCGTTTTTGCAACTTTTCTCATTGCTGCTCCGCTCCTATTAGTCGTGGCGTGGTGTTATATAGCCTATAGCCTTTTTCGATAAATGGGCTACCCAACAAAAAAGATTTTTTCATTCGGACCAGTAGTGCCTGAGATTACCGCGTTTAAACAAACAAAAAAACACTTCAGCTTTATAATATTAGTATAGATTCGTATTAGTCTATTTGTCTGTTGGGTTTTCACGGTTAAACCGCTGGAATATTTTAGCGAAATTGAGAAAGAAGAAAGCTTGAGGCAGTAGAGTGACATATAATTTTAAACAACGAAATGAAGAGACAAGAAGGTAAGCGACACAATATGCCTGACGGTAAGCGACACAATAGCCCTTAACAGTATCAGTGCCACCCAAATCCTTGTTTGGCAAACATCTGAATGTGTCTGAACTAATGTCTCATTTGAGACATTAGTTCATATATCTCACACTTAAGTTAGTACATAATATACTATTTAAGACTATGTTATATATTTTTTTTAAATGTGTAAGATGACAAATAAAAATATGATTAATATGACTTGCCCAGTAATTACACTTGCTACAGTACCCTTCAACCGAATTACAGTGATGCGCGAGTATCACTATTTCACGGAAGATTATCTGACACTGTTGTGTCAACCAAGACAGCCAATAGCCTAGACCTGCCACTCGTGAGAACTAACATCCATGCAAACAAAATTAACTTGGTATATATTATTTTTGTCACTATCAATTTCCCAAAATAACTTGTTTGTATATTAGTCAGCATGCGGTATCGGCCTCAACATCAACAACGTCAAAACATTTGAAAAACATTCACATGTTACAGTTTTTCACGGTTAACAGTAGCAGATTTACACGCTCTGTATTCCGTCGACTTAGGGTTGTCAGACGGTTGGTTTTTTCCAATATGTTTTCTAATAATTTGTCAATGTTTTCTATGTAAACAGATAAAAACTTATAAAGTCATGCCTTTGATTATGTAATGTCTACATTCCTAATCCGGCAGCTATAATTGAAGCAAAAATCTGTCTATATGTACGTCTAAATGAATGTACATTTTGACAGGTAAAAAAGCTAGCCATAGTTATTCTATCGTGCCATTTTTCTTCTTTTTCTTGTCAAATTGCATGTGTAACTATTACTCATTTCTGAAATAAAGTTATTTTATTTTAATTAATTAAATTTTAATACCTATCCTACTGTCTTGTGAAATGTACCTACACGATGTTAATGCTGGCAAAATAAATTTTATACATGTTTAAGTTGGTACTATATTATCTATATATGATACAATAATGAAAGGAAATAGAGTAATAAATTATTGTCAAATATACTTTGCTTTATTTGGGGTAGTTTCAAAATTAACAAAATTTGATAAACATGACATAAATTAATAATATTTAAATAAATATGTGCAAAAACAAAGACGCAACTTCATTCGTCTCACAGCCCTGACAACCTCATCTCCGCTTCGCTCCGTATTCCAAAACGAAGCCATTTTACTTACACCGTATGTAATTGTTTCAAAAGAAAAACATTTACGCTAAATATATAACAAAAACACTGATTAGGAATTCTTTTCTTAGACTCATTGGAACCGTTAAAACTTGAGGTCAACGGCCAATAAGCGACGTTGAATTTTATGCACCAGTTTTGTGAAATATTGTCTTGTCCTTGCAATTTATTTTACATAAGAAACAAGCTATTTTTAATCTTATGGCAGAGGTTATAAGAGTTTTAGAAAATGCATTTAAATTTTATATAAACCGTCAAAAATCTTTGCATATGCAAATGGTTAATTTTAGAATTTCGCACCCGTTCCATTTGACGGTATATCGGATATGATCGGATATCTTAATAAATGTTTTGAATTTAATTTCATAGTTATCTAGTACTGTTTTATCTCTTGATGCAAAAAGTGATGTTATGTTTAAAACCTATGTCTGTCTGTTGCGAGATAGCTCATCAACGGATGAGCCAATTTCTATGCGATTCTTCGCTGACTTTATTAGAGTGTTGTGTTGTATCGGATTACGATGTCTTTAGTGGAAATATGAATAGTTTTACATTATTCTGTGTTATGTATTGTGATTCTTAAGTATATTGCATCTACATGATTTCTACACAATATCAATTTAGCCACCTCCATAAGACTTTGTTTACATTTAACCCACATAGTAACATTCTTTACATTTTCATCGATAGGTATTAGCAATATTTTTTAAGGCGACTCATACAGTAGCGTATAAGCCCTATGTTATATCTATGACTTTACAGACATACAAGTCACGGACACAAAGTACACCCAGACTCGGGACAGCATTTTGTGGATCCCACAAAGTGGTGTCCCGTGTGGGAATCGAACCCACGACCTCTTGCGTAGCAGTCGGACACACTCCCACCGCGCCACAGAGACAGTATTACAATGTAAAACGATTGTATTACAGGTACTGAAACTCCCCTATCAATTTGTCGACTTATTTCAATGTCACCCTGTAGAGTACAAACCATCCTAGTATTTTCTGATCAATAATCCCAATAGCATCCGTCTACTCCAAAAATTATTACAAAATGAATGCTACAATAACCCTCCTTCTTGCGCCGTCGGGCAAAAATGTTAGTCGATTAGACAAAACCGAATTTGATAGGAAAACACGAGCAGTCCCACAAGTCAAAACTAGTTTCGTAATGCATTAGAATTGTTTGCGACATCATATGTGATGGCAGCTGACATTTATCTGTCAGGTTGTATATTATTTTGATTAACTTTCATAATTAATTGACACAGATGTGAATATTAGAACAAAGATTGTAATGGTGCGAACTGGGGCGTTCTGCAATAACAAATTATAAACAACTTATAAATAACTTATAAATTATAGTGGCTTTTGGCCGTGGCTCTATCTGCGTTGATACTAATATAATAAAATGCTAGAAAGCTGATTGTAACAAATAGCATTTTTTTTATAAATCGTTTTTATTTTTAGTAATGTGAGATTGGGTCTCATATTACTAGAAATCCTGTCGCCTAGCTAAGCTAAATTGCTTGTTTTAGGAGTGGACTCACATCGGTAGTATAATGAGTAAGATTCGAACCCGTGACCTGACGATTGCGAGTCCGATGTCTTTGGATGGGGTCTCCACTATTTGATTACACATTTTTGGGGACCACTATTACACTGAATTATTTCTATGTCACTAAAGACTGTGTGCAGCAGTAGACCGATACAGGCTGAGGCTGATTGTTTTTTTTTAAATAGTTAACTAGTAATGTGGGATTGTGGCATTTACTAGCAATCCTGTTAACCCCTCCAGCTAAGCTCAATGGCTTGTGTTAGGAATGGGTTTACGTCGGTAGTATAATGGGTAGGATTCGAACCCGCGACCGATTGCGAGACCGATGCTTTAGCCATTAGGCTACCGCCGCTTTATTTGATTGACTGAAGACTGTACAAAACGTACAACCGTAATCTATATCGGCAAAGCACAAAAATATTAGTTTATAAATAAACAAATTCAGAACACATCACTTTTAAAGTCATTACATCGTCATCAGAATAAAATTAAAATCAAAATCTCAAAATGAAATTTCTCACCGAATTGAAACAAGAAAATAGATTAACACAAGATCAGAGGAAACAAAGCAATTAACCCCTCAAAAAAGCCTGTCAAAACCTTATATTCAATAACCACTAATTACTCACGGCTACCCTAAAAAGAGTTCAAACACCTCCAAGGGAAAGAAAAAAAAACAGCCCAAATTTTTGGATGCGGAAATCCATTAATCACAACCGCCGTGGCAGGCGCCCGAGGGAAGCCGACTCGATCGACGAAAACGCCCGAAGTTTCACGAACCCACCCGATTGGTCACGAAACAAAACGATTAATAAGCGAAAGTTGCCCTTTTTAATTTATAGACGTTATTGAAAATTAATTTTAATTATTATTAATAATGGTACGTTCGTATATTGTATGATTCGTCTTGGTTATCCATCTGTCAAAACTGTACATTCAAATTTATGTTTTAATGTTTTTAAATAAGGTTCAATTTTGTCTATCTAAACTTATGGTTTGCCCAATCTAGCTAGAATGGTTACACCTTATTAGCTGTCATCGAACGCCTAAGGCGAGAAAAGACATCGGACATGCCTTGTTACAGAAGCCATAATGAATTCTTTAATAGTTTTAATATCAAATAATGACATATTTATTAATGAAACGAGTAGTCATTTTTAAATTAATTGTTGTACCTTGAGGCTAAATGGGTATTGTGGGATAGACGAGGATATAATACGAAAGAACAACATATTTTATGTCACGGGACAAAGTGATATCTCATAAATTTAACAACCGGAACGCGTTGAAGTCTTTTGTAGGCAGACAATCTCTTGTTAGATACGAACAAACTTGTGATATATTTTGGTTGTGGATTGCGTAATACTTATTGTACCTGCAAAGAAGTACTGTTAGTTTAGTTTAAATATAATTCACTAAGATAATTTTCTAAAATATAGTTCTGTCTATATCATAAGTAACAATACTTAACCTTAAAGTTCATTGAACTATATAAAATATATAACCAAATTTAATATAATGTACGATGGTCACTCTTTACCATCAGACGGGTTTTATGTTTATTTGCTCTATTTATAACTAATAATTGCAAATGCGAAAGTGAGTCTGTTATTTATGTTTTCATGATTAAACTGCTGAACAAATCTCAATAAAATGTTCGTAGGTGCTATTCTGGAGAAAAACATAGGACACTCTTTTCTCACGATAACAGAACTTCATGTAGGTTATTATGGCTGAAAGTAGACAGTCAAATAATAAGTCATGTAACGTATCTCGTATTTAAATTACATAGTATCTTATGAACTTAAAAGTATCATACCTATAGTATACAAAAAAAAATAAAAAAATTAAATACTTATCATTTATCTTATTGATATTAAACTCAAGCCAAAAAAGGCATGACTTGACCCACCAATTGTAATCCAGACATTTCCATTCTTAGTAAAAGACCTGCCAAATTTAATAAGGTAGATCTCAACTCGCATATAGACCCCACAAAAGACCCCAGTACAATGAAATGAAGCACAATCATTACTTGTATATATCATTACATAACCCACTTGCAATACTTTTAGAATGGGCCAAAGATTAATTACAAACCTGTCAATTATAAGCTTAATTAAATTACAATGTTTAATAATGACATTTGAACTTTTTGTGTTAAGATGTGTTTACACTAGGAGCGAGTTGAGTGTAATGTTACGACTCGAATGTGTAAATTGTATGCAAAACTCGAGTCAAATTTTATTCTAAAATTATCTCATGGGTATTAGGGCTTTCAATACCGGTGTTAAGGGATCCCGGTATTCCAGGATACCGCGGTATTGAAATTGTTCAGTTTCGCAAATAATTTAATCTCTGTAAAGACAAGCTGCAAGATTGGAAGCCCTAACTGGTTAGATGGATAGGAAATCCAATTGATGCGCATTTGACTTACTAGACTAATTGATGTAAATATTTTCCTAACAAGATTTTCTTCTGCTTTCTTCTAGAAATTTTTAATAAGTTGTATTAAAACTATGTTGCACTTTGTTTTTAGCTTTTTATTCACACAACAATAAAAAGTCAAATTGTTACAAAAAGCTGTACTACTGTGTTGCGGTTATAATTCTTTATTTGATACTGTTGATATAATGAGTGAAATATATGGCCATGCATACTATTGTGCATCATTTAGCAAGATTTCAACTAGGCAGGAATGAGAGCGCATTCAGCGAGATTATACTATAGTTGAAATATTAGACTTAAAAGCATCTAGTGTATAAGCTCCTTTAAACAACTTTTAATACTCTTTTTAAATTATATTCAGTATGGTTCGAAGTAACCTTTAATTTAGATTGAAATCAAGTTTTATGCAAATCATTGGATGTGAAGGTTTTGTTGATAATAGTCGAAAATGTGAGCGTTGAGTAAGTAATTATCAGTATTGTTAACCGACTTTTAAAGATGAGAAAGTTATACGTTTGACATGTCTAAGTAGTATTGCAATTTTACAACTTGTGAAGGTTAGACAAGTGGATAGTATTACATTTATGTATTAAATATTAATAGCAATTTTACAGTCAGTGGTTCAAATTCAAATATCATTATTTTGTGAAATAAAATCAATTAATTGAACGTCGAGTCTGCTTAAAAAAAACAAAATTTTTTTTTACAAAAAAAAAATCGCCTAACTGACTTCAATCATGGTTGATTTTCTGATATTCATTGAGGAATTTCGTTCGGTCTATAATCGTCGGTTCGGTAACATATAAAACGTAGTTACACCCAAACAGACAAAAAAAAGAATAAAACCATCTGAATTGAGAACCTTTTTTTTTTGAAGTCGGTTAAAAATACGAATTTACGTGACAGTTCCTATATTAGGAACTGCTGCTGCGCAATCGTATTTTTATGAGCTTTAGCTCATGAGAAGAAGCTACCCAGGAACTCATGGGCCATTCTTCTAAAATCATAACGTTATATTACAGTACTAATTTTATTAAATGAACTAGTGTTTTTGGCAAATAGCAGCGGCGGTACCTGATTAAAGCTATATTTATATTCATCCTTATCTGGGATGTGAACGGACCCTGTTCTATCAGTAGCACAAAAATATATATCAGTGAGTACGTTATATATGAATTCGTTCGCGCACCTTCGAATCCGAGTCGGCGACAAAGTTTCTGGGCGTTCCATGATAGAATACGTTCGTCTACGTCTCGGACACGAGCTGATTATGTGTGGATAGAGCTTTATCGCGATTATGAATCCGAAATCACTTTGAAAAACTGTCGTTAACCTACTCATAAGATAAAGAAATTTGATTCACCAAAAGGATTTAATAACATTGGTAACATTGGGTGATAGCTTTGTTCTTAGCCTCATTTCGATAGAAATGCACATGGTGAGCCCCGATTTCTAAAAAGATGAGAATAGGAAGACGATAAATATAAATAAATATATATCTATAATATGAAGCGGCGGTAGCTTAATCGCTAAGGCATCGGTCTCACAATCTTGAGGTCGCGGATTCGAATCTTACCCATTATACTAACAACGTAGTAATTTGGGACCCAATCCCACATTGCTAATAATCTTTTTATAAAAAAAATACTCCTATATAATAGAACAAAACATACACCTACAAGAATTCCTAAACAAATAAGTATATTTGCTAATCTGATTTTAAATAAGTACACATTTCCAATAAAATATTCCAATTGGTTCTGAATAAACTCATTAAAAATAGAAAATGTAAACAAGGCATTTTGCGTGGCCATCTTTGCCTCGTAAAAATATTGAAAGTTCAAAGAAACATTTATTATTCTAATTTCGAACGTTCGTAATAGCATGTCAAACAATGAACAACCTTACGATCTCATTTCTAAAAAGCTTACACATGTAAACTCGACTGCCAGTGTTACTTGACCTGTCCTGTCCCTTTCACTGGAAAGTTTCAGTACTTATGTAGGTGTGTGAAGTGGTCGCCACGGTTCAGGGTAGGCTGGTCGTTCAGCATGTAGTTCGTCAACACGAAGGCAGCAATAAGCAATGTTTGTAGAGGCGCGTTCGTTTTATTCAAATTTCTGTTCGACAGACTGGCGGGTTTAGAGTGATCCGAATTCGAATTTGAATCTAATTCAGATTAGAATTTAAGAATCGAAATCTACACATCTGTCGATAAGTACAAAATTAAATCGATTCCATTTACAAATAAGATTAGCTGGAATTATAGTTAGAACCTTATTTGATTTAATTTAATTTATTGCTTTATTTTTCATATTCTGTTAATTGTTAAGGTGACAACTATTAGTTTGTCAAAGCTGCAAATTTAAAAAATATAATAATAATAATGAAATTGATTTAATTTTCCCTGGCCTATTTCATAGTACTTTTCCAACACTCAATGTTGAGAAATTAGAGTTTTTTTATTCCATATTTTTTTTATAAATAATAAAAAAAACCGCTCGTCTGTCCCGTTCAAAGCATCACCCGCAAACCGTGCTTGTGTGAAAAGCCAACACCGACATAACGGCGATGCCTCGGTAAATTTGCCGATACGCAATTTGCTCCACAAACACGACATTTAGTATTTTATGTAGCCAGAGAAATCTACTTGTGTTAATGTATGTGGCTCTTCGGAGGATCATATTACAGTGGCCACTAGTTATTGTGTCATGTTCACCAGTTTAAGTTGAACTATAAACAATAAATATGAAATATGAGGCTGAATGTGATGTCTAATGGCTCGGTTTAGAATTTCAAAATAAATTTTAAACGTCCGCCATTTATTAAACCCTTTTATTTTTAATTTTATTTATTTATACGAATGTTGTAATGACCAATTTTTATTTTTACCGAATAAATCGTCATTTAAAAACTGAATATGATTAAAATAAAATTTAAAAACAGAACTCCGCTGATGCAATCGCAAATAAATAATATCTCGATCGATCAAATTGTGTAGAATCATCAATTCATTGCATATCGATTTAAAAATTTGATGTTATATCGACCACCTGCATATTGCAAGTAACGGACCGTATATCTCCTTACATCGACACCTCCACTCGGTATTTCGGATTATTACCGACAATTACTCGCCGGATCGATTCAGGAAAATCGATTTTAATATCGGTAGACATTGGTAAATGGGTTTGGCGCGCCCGTTATTCTTATGACGCCTTTGTCCATATCTGTAATTAATACATGGTGATCTGTTTTAAAGAGTCACGTTTTCATTGCAATCAGGAACAAAAATGCCGTTGCACTTTTTAAATCTCTAGAGGAAAGGTTAATTCTCAGTTCAATGTTGACAGTTGTAGTGTACTTACTTATTGTGCGCTTCCGCGGTAAGTTACGCCAATTTCAAAGTTCAATACTATATATTTAAATCTGTCTCAAGAGGCGAAATCTGGATGAATAAGTGTTCATCTTTAATAATGCGTGAAAGTTTTTTTTTAAAGACGACTTCCGTAGTATATAACAAGCCCTGTGTCGCGGGGTACTTTACAAACATACGGACAGAAAATACACCCAGACTCGGGACAACAATTTGTGAATTGCACAAAGTGGTGTGCAATCCACAAATTGTTTTTGGGAATCGAACCCACGACCTCTTGCGTAGCAGTCGAACACACTCCCACCGCGCCACAGAAGCAGTTATTTAAACTCTTTATTTGTTTACTATAGAGTATTGGGTATTAGTCCAAATCAACAATGCTTAGACTATCTACTAATGTATGAAAATGCAAAAAACACCTATCTGACTTGGTTTTTTTTATTGGGATAATCGAAATTCACTTAGTCTATGCGGGGGGTAACAGTTAGTACCTACATATACAGTGTATATTCGTCCGTTTGACTGCTTTACAATAGACTTATTTATAATAAATTTAAGGCACCATTTCAAGGTGTAGGTTCCAGGATCAACAATTTTTTTTGTACCTTACTTAATTCTGACATACATAGTTTTTTTTAATTTTTATCACATATTTGCAAACCGCAAGTAACAATTATTACATTTTCTCTTATTAATGATTACATTTCAAAATGTATATATTATTTTTTTAATGACTATCTGCCTAAGTAAATTGGGCGACTATGCCTGATTTTATTTGCGAAATAAATACAACCTTTTTAAAAATAAAACGTAATAAACTGTGTAATTTATACGGTAGTGCATGCGAAAAACTAAAGAATAAAAATACTGAATCCGCAATCGGTAATAAAAATATTTAATAGAAATTACTCATCAATATAATTTCAACGTCCGTCAAAGTATTGCCGCGGTAGATTTTCTGCGGCATCTATGCGGGTTTTACCCTATGTATGTAATAAACAATGCAATATATAGTTTCAATGAAAGTATTATTGTTTTTGCTCAAGTACTATAGTATAATACACTTGAAGAATCTACTCAAATACGAAAAAAACTACAAATGAATTTTGCATACAATTACAAAAAAGTATCTAATTACAAGTCGCACCACCCTCACATTAATAAAGATCTGTTTGTAGATACGAAAACTCGCGCAGGTTACATTACGCGGCGATTTTTCTTAAAACACCGATACTTGGATACAATTACTGGTAATTTATCACTCGGCGGAACGAACAACGACGATTATGAATAATGCATGCGAGTTGAATCGATTCTCGTCGTCGATTTTGGAGACAGGGTTTCGCAACTCTAAAATTGAAACGTTCGATTTTTTTTTAATTTGTTACTGTTGGGCAAAGGAAACCGAGTGCCAACCAATTTAAAGTAACCTTCTTCTTTTTGAGTTTATGTCAGTCTGGTTAATTTTTCAGCCTGTTTTTGTGATGTCATTTTTAATTGTACTCTTTTTCTGCACAATGACTCAGTCTTGTGAAATTTGCAAGTATTTCACGTGTTTTCACAGGTAATACTGCGAGAATGCGAAACTACGAAAATGATAATAGCTTAGTTTGCACAACTCGAATACCAATAATACAAACAGAAGAAAAAAATGTTCTATTCTCATATTCCCAATTAGATACAATAAATTTTATAAAACCTCGTTTTGTTTTTTAGTGTTGCAACCGCTAGATCCTAAAAAGGCGCTGCCACGCTTTACCGTCAAGTCCTTAGTAAAATGTTAACTAAGATCTAATTCCTTGTCACGAGCATCATTTGTCAGGTCTGTACCCTCATTCGAATGGAACAACGATTACTATTCTATCCGCTTGTAACCACCCACCGTACAACAGGAATCAAGTAATAGACTTACATGTGGTGAGGACCTGAAGGCTTATTTCTAATAGTGTTCTACCCAACCATAATGAAGTTCAGTCAAGTATGGAGATCTAAATAATTATTCTTTTTATTTTTGATTTAATCTAGGCGACTTTTCAGATAAGATCTACAAGCGACTTGTGCACTTTAATTGAACGCATGTCTTGTATATTTTCATAGCTGTGATATGTCAATAGTGACAGCTCAGTCTGCATTTTCACAAGTATATTAAAATGCAAATAGAGGGGTCCCTGACTCAGTGGCCACAGAGCAAATCGAGATATCTACGAGGTTAAGCAACGTTGCCACTGTCTGACTATAGAAGAGTGAATGTTTTGGAATCGTCGGTCCTGCGCCTAATTACTCTCCATTTGTGTCGAATTTCCGTCCCATCGAACTATGAGAGTGAGGAATTAGAATGTGCACTTGTGTCAGTGCATACACTTTTGCACTATAATATCTCCTGCGATGTTGGTCAGTCTCGACACGACTAGACGACTAGGATCTAAAATAAGTAGGTTCAACTGGGAATGCCTGTGCCCAACAGTGGGACATCATATTATGAAGACTTTGTACAACCAATTTATCATTTATTAAACGCAGAGCTGTGAAAATAATAACAGATAGCTTCGCTGCCATTTGTACTTTAACACTATATGGAAACTTTACCATAGAGTCTCAGTGACTTCTAGCATGATATATCGTGGGCATAGACAATCGCTAACTCTTGTAACGTAAACGTAACTGAGTAGGCGATAGCAATCTTTTAGCGTCTATTCGTATTTGTAAATACGTGTTAAATATTTTAAAGTAAGACGCGCTTTAGATGTAAGTACAGCACTTGTAACTGTTGTAATTTTAATAGATATGGCGAATGAGATCGCTAAGTTAAGTGTGTGTAGGAAGCGGTGACATTATATGGAGGTATAAGTTTGTAATGAATGAGAAGGCGGCTTCTTCTATATGAAAGTTCCGTATTAAAAAACTAAAACAAACTTATGTTGCCTTGTTGTCGCATATTTTACTTGGCCTATATGATAATATTTCAAAACTTAATCACTTGTATCCTGAAATAAAATATTCAAAAGGTCATCATGATTTACATCGTTGAAATCTTGTAAATAAAAAGACAAGTCCTTTACTCAGTGGCAACCGAACGGAGTGAAATATCTGCGAGATTAAGCAACATTACTACTGTGACCGTTTTGGAAAAATATCACACCCTTCCGAGCCTCGGAGAGCACGTTAAGCCGTCGCCGTGGTCCTGCGCCCAATCTCTCTCCAGTCGTGTCGGATTTCCGTCCTATCGGTTTGAGAGTGAGGGAATAGAGAGTGCACTTGTGTCTGCGCACACACTTGTGTACTATAATATCTCCTGCGTAGTTGGCTATTCTCTAATGACATTGGCCGCCGTAACCGACATTGGTTACGAGACAATTAAATGATTTGAATGACGTATTTTAAGCCTCGCAAAAGACATTACTTGACTTCAAAATTCACAAATCCAAAGTTTTATTTACACATCAACCTACATAGTTGACAGTCTAAACATCTTTAAAACCTTCTAAAAAAGTTGAACAAACAAACAATAGCCACAAACCAAACATCCGCTTCCCACATTAGCTAAATAGCTATAAACAGCCTTATTTAATTTAAACCAAATCAATTAGTTGATTTCACTTCATGTATTTATTTTACGATTTAACTTGTACTATATATGTAATTGTGTCAGTTAGTATTGCTATAAAAATGTAGTTATTTACAGCTATGTATTGCTATACCACTTGTAATGTTTCGTATAAAATATACTTTAGTAGTGCAAGTTTGAGTTGCATTTACACCGAAATGTAGTCATATTATTATATACTAGCTATCCCACGCAACTACTTCTGCGTAATTTTTTCCCGTTTTTACAACATTTTTCATTGCTGTTCCTCTCCTATTGGTCGTAGCCTAATGTTTTATAGTCTACAGCCTTCCTCGATAAATGAGCTATACTACAGTTAGATAATTTTTAATTCGTACCAGTAGTTCCTGAGATTATCGCCTTCAAACAAACAAATTAACTCTTCAGTTTTATAATTGTAGTATAGATTCTAAAGAGAATCTGCAAGGGCTTTTGTGAACAAACGTCTCAATCATTGCGAATTTTAAAAATCATTATGTTATTGATAAGTTATCACTTATGCTTCGTGTTAAGTTATCAATTCTAAATAGCCTATTGAAAACGAGACGGATAACAGAGAATTTAGACTTAAAGCATCTTTTTCTACATTTACTAGGTAAAATAGATAATAAAAAAAACAAAACAAAATCAATTCCTTTTATTCTTTAGCCTATTTGCGTGTAAGTTGAAACAATTTTTAGGGTTAAACCAAAGTTTATATAAAACTTCCAATGTAAAATATTTAAACTCGTTTCAACTATGGGCCAAGTGTCGATGAACACGGCCGTTACACTTCGGTATAACAAGCGGTCGTATTAAAAGCTTACCGCGCAGTTTGAGCGTTTTACGAGCGTCTAATCCGTCGCCAACGACCGGCGACCAATTGGGTCGCCGCTTAGGTGGTCGCCGGAGTTTAGGGTACTGTACTAAAACATGGGCACGCGCTTCAAAAACTGGATTTTCTTATACGTGTTTATCAAATTATAGGTACGGTCAACGACATTTTTTATAAATACAATTTGACACGGGACTTGAAACGCGTTTTACCTAGGTAAAGTATTTGCCTTATGCTTGGCGTGACGCAGTCAGCTTGAGACCACGGTCGGTGTAACCCGGTCGATACCTACCTAGGTTAAACTTGTTTATTACCGTGTCAAATTTTATTTATAAAAAAATAACTTTTAAAATTACGCGTTGAATACAACGCGTAATTTTAAAAGTTATGACTTTTTTATGTAATTAGGATAGCAAACACGCAAAGGGACTGATATTGATAATAAGCAGTTATAATGGCCTACAGAGGTTAGCAATAGCAGCGATTATATAATGTAATTTTATTGGATTTTTACACCAGCTAATTTATTTACATCCCGGAATATAACCTGAGACTTACCAAGATTGTCATACCAAGCCCCGAAAGCGCATCTATTTGTTCTGAATTATGTCGTAAAACTTCAAATTTCTATGTTCTTTACGGGTTTGTTAAATACGAAAGTACTTTCATTTCAAACCAATCAGGGTGGAATATCAAACAATCCTCCTACTTAGCCTAAGCCATAGCGGTACCATACTAACCAGATTTCATGTACCTAGTTTCAGTAGTTTTTAAGTTTTGTGATGATAAAACACACCTTATCTACAAGTCTTTTAGGCATCGGATTTACAACCATTTGCATCCTACATCCTACTTTTAATTTAGTACCTAAAATGTCATAACTTTTAAAATTACGCGTTGAATACAACGCGTAATTTTAAAAGTTATGACATTTTTTATGTAATTAGGATAGCAAACACGCAAATTGACTGATATTGATAAGAAGCAGTTATAATGGCCTACAGAGGTTAGCAATAGCAGCGATTATATAATGTAATTTTATTGGATTTTTATACCAGTTAATTTATTTACATCCCGGAATATAACCTGAGACTTCCGATTGTCATAACAAGCCCCGAAAGCGCATCTATTTGTTCTGAATTATGTCGTAAAACTTCAAATTTCTGTGTTCTTTGCGGATTTGTTAAATACGAAAGTACTTTTACTTCAAACCCTGTTTCATCCCTTTAGTGGTGGAATATCAAACAAACCTCCTACTTAGCCTAAGCCATAACGGGACCATACTGACCAGATTTCATGTACCTAGTTTCAGTAGTTTTTAAGTTTTGTGATGATAAAACACACCTTATCTAACAAGTCTTTTAGGCATCGGATTTACAATCTAAAGGTGGCGGCTTTGCATCCCACTTTTAATTTAGGTACCGATGTGAACCTACTCTAATAATTTATCTTAGCTAGAGGGGCTAACAATATGCTAGCAACATGAGCTGGTGGTGGAATGAAATGTTTAGTAACATGAATCCACATCGCTAGTAAACTTTTACTTTATTCTTTGACTCCCTCTGTGGCGCAGTGGGAGTGTATCCGATTGCTACGCAAGAGGTCGTGGGTTCAATCCCCACCCAGGATAAAACTTTGTGTAATGAGCACGATGGTTTATTCTGTGTCTGGGTGTTATTTATCTATAATATGTTTGTATTTAGAAATATATAAGTATGTTTATCAGTTGTCTGGTTGCCATAGTACAAGCTCTGCTTAGTTTGGGATCAGATAGCGTTGTATGAGTTGTCCCAAGATATTAATATTTTAGTTGTTATCTTAATCATCTGATCCTCATCTCACATTTACTTCTTTTAATCTTTACAGATACTCTACCGAACAAGACAGTATTCGTAGATTCGATCTTGACCGGTTTCCAACTCTTAAACTGGTGCAAAACCGTAAAACAAGCTTCTAGGTATAAAAGTGCGATATTGATTCTAAACAGCGATTAATTTATCTGAGTTATTTTAAGTGTTTATTAAAATAGTGCTTTATATTCTACGATGTGGAAAAACGGGGCGGTCGTTCTTTGTACCCGACGTTTTATTGTCTAATGCTAGATAATTTTATTGTAATAATATTGTTATATTTTTGACTGAATTTCTATAAATATTGGTCTACTTTGACAAAACACCAAGAGTACAGAAGACGCTTTATACAACGCTCGCTTTAGCGACGCACATATATACACTATAATATCTTATTATTATAATATATTGGGACAACTCACACAACGCCATCTGATCTCTAACTAGACAGAGCCATATACTATTGCAAAATAAGACAACAGATCAACATAACCCCTAAATCAAGCCTCTGTGTATGCTCGGTCATTCTCATTATAATCAAGAAAACGTGTTCCTTTTAGGTGTGTTCCGTGTTAAAAATATGACAAACTCACCCTTTGTCTAAAACCATGAAATCAAACAACTATTAGTCCCAAAACCCACAATGACTTGCAATTCTCAAACTATTTCTCACATCCACTTAAGCTTCAACGAAATCATTAATAAGTATTTACGATACATCTGTCCATACAATTTCTTTAGTAAACAATACTCTTGTGCAAATTCTGAAAGGCAAAATAGATACACTGAAAAATACACTTTATGCAAAAATAGTAAGGTTTAAAATCCATTGGATTTGTGCATTTATTCTGCGTGTGTGGTACTCCAGGGTTAGTTTGGGAGCAAAGGTTTGATAAATGATGCGATTTGACACGCTACAGACAAAATGCTTGGGAATTCTGCTGATTAAAAATATAATATCTCTGTCTTGGTCATTATTATTTTTAATAATAAAAAGGCTGGTATCTCAAAGTAGGACTCCGCTGGCCAAGCAGTACCTATATAAACTTTGTAATAAAAAAAAACATATTTTTAGTAGTTCTCAAGAACTACTAAATAATAAAAATAAAAAATATGTTTTTGTTCGATTACATTTTCTTGAACCACTCTTGTAGCTTAAGAAAATCTATGTAGTCTAAAGAATTACGGGCAAAGGCACCTCACGAAATCAGACCAGTAACAAATAATACTATATTGAATGTTATTAAAAGAAGGTTCTAGAGTTGAGCCAGCGACTCAGCAAATGTAAGGTAAAACGAGCCCTAGCCAGATGAACTGACGACCTAAAGAAGGTCGTTGTAATGAATTGGATGCGGAAGGCGGAAGATCGGGTGATGTGACGTAAATTAGGAGAAGCCTCTGTCCAGAATCCAGCAGTGGACTGATACATGCTGATTGATTGATTCATAAAAGTTGGTGCGTATAATATTTCTCTGTATTTTCATATTATTTATGTAACGATCTAAGTGATGAATCACTGAGCATAATAACTTTCCGCGCTTCACATAACGTTTTAGTTTGAATCATAACACATGATTCATATTTATAAATAAACAACATCTCATAAGGGCACCGAGTATCACGCAAATCTTTAATATTATTACGCGGATGTGTGGATACTTCGGAGTTACATCTAGCCTATAATCGTAAATAAAGATCATAACATTTAAGAGCAGTTAGAAGACTTAGCTTAAACTCAAATTAATTTTGAAAGGGAAAAGTAAAAACGAATATGCTTTATTTTTTTTACAAATAAGACTATTGTAAGACAACGTACGGCGTGATATTTTTGTTAGTAAATTCCAAATAACAAAATAAAAATTTGATCACTTTTATAAAAGTGCTGTTGATTATTCTTTTGGTATGGTAGTAGTAGATTAAGTTAGATGATGGAGTACCGAAAATCGAAAAAAAGAAAATTAATTTAGTTTCTAGGTGCGAATATATTAAGAAGCGGCGGTAGCTTAATGGCTGAGGCATCAGACTCGCAATCAGGTCGCAGATTCGAATCCTACTCATTTATCAAAACATCGACCCGAACCCACCCCTAACACTAGGTACCTTGATATTTTTGTTGTTATGGAGCCAAAAATGTTGAACTTCATATAATTAACCTAGTCCATTAAAAATACTAGTTTAATATTTTTTTTATTTAAATTACCCTTAAATTGCAGCAATACCCTTTTGAGTGGTGGAAATAAATGACATCTATCTTTTGATCGTAGTACCTATTCTTATTACGTGAAAGCTAGTAGCGTTACACTAAAGTGTTCATTTATTTTCCACAATCGAGATTAATTTCATATTTTGTAAACTGATATTTTTAATGGTAATAATTTTGATATAAAAATATCAATAACCTACAAATACAATAAATGCATTTTTTTTATCAATTTAATATCAATAACCTAGTTTATGGAGTTCTAAATGTTCGACTCAAAAATGACTACAAATTCACAGTATATTCAGTGACACGATAAAAGTTAGAGGTATTGAAGACTGTACTGCTAACATATTCGGATCATTAATTAGCCGAAGTAGAAAAGGAAATGTATCTTACACATGAGTTCACATACTCATAACGTTTACTCCTCAGGTATCACATATCTTAGTACATTTTATAGTTCTAAAATCAATAAACCAGATCTTGATAACAGCTCTAGTACTAAATAAGGCGTTTACTCACTCCAACATTAAAAAGTTAAGCGCAGTAAATCGCAAATTTTACGATAAATATAAGTTGAATCTGACCGTGATCGTTATCTGCGTCATAACGATTCCACTATGTGTACTAGATATACCTTTTATTGTTGAATAAAATTGTTAAGTGTTTATGTTCTACGCTTTATTGTCATTCACCTTACAAGCCTATGTTAAATTTAGATCAAACAAAACAAGATAAATATATAAATAATTCTAAATTTTGCAACCTAAATGGTAAGGTGAATAACCTATGATGCAAATAAAGAATTAGGAATTTTGTGTCGTCTTCCAAAAGTAAATTGATTAGACTAAAAATATAATTTTAACTAAATAATATTCACCAAGTTAAAATTTAAATAACGCTGAAGTTATTTAAAATTACCAAGAAGTCATAACCACACGGAGGTGGCATGAAAGTGTTAGTAACTGAATTTATGAATACCTTAAACGTACAATTCTGAGCGCGCTCTGAATTCGGATTAGGAGTTTTATGAACATTGCTACATTCATACTAATCTAATCTTGCTGCTCACAAAGTCACAACCCACACGCTCGTTTGATTCTCACAGCTGCTAGTGAAGAAAATTACAAAATTTAGATAAATATTCTGTTATCGGATTAAGTAAAATGATTTTTGGAATAGCTATTACATTTGAAAAAAATGTGCTGACATCTGAATGTCACAATATAAATATAGAGAGTGATTTTTAATATACTAATAACCTCCCACTCTTGGCTTCTTTACATTACACCAAATAACTTGATAATATAATTTTTTTAAAAAAAAGTACATAAAAACCCTTCTTTACCTACCGTTTACTTTTGTCACATAAACGTTTACCACACATCTGAAATACCTCGGAGTAAAATCGATGTTTCTTTGTAAGGTTTAAGGCCTAAGTCTCACAATAAACAACGATTTTACTCCAATAAAACAGTCTGTAGTGGGTTAAAGTCATAACTCCAGAAACAAGTGGTAGGTGATTAAAGGTTTCTATATGAAATATTTTCCAAAACTAATAAAACAAAGGTTATTAGTCTACTAAAAACCGCCCTGTATACCATACATTGTATCTACGAAACTAATAAAATCTAAAATTAGATTACATAACGTTAAAGCACTATAAGATTCCCTTACCGATGTCTTTTGAAAATGGTCACGTAGATTTTAAATGACCGGTATTTTGTTTGACAGACTAAAAATACTGCAGCAGAAATAATATTTACTACTGTTTAAATCACTATCAGAAGATTTACGACTACTCCGTATAATTGACCACACTCATTAAAGTTACATCTGAATTAAATCACCTCTCTGCTGTCAAACTAAATGTTACTTAGTACCATTTGAATTTATCTTAAGGGTAAAATCTATTTAACAAAACGAAAAATTAAAGTATTTATTTGACCTTGGTAAAGGTATATTTAATGTAGGACCTATTAATTGCCCTGTGAGAGCCCCAATAAATTAATTAAATAATAATAAAAAAAGTAAGTAATCATTCAGTAAGAGTTCGATATTTTGCATTTATTTATAAAATATTTATAGATAAAAATACTAAGCGGTAACATAAAAGTTAAAATGCAAACATTTAGAGTAAACGGTAACGTTTTAGATAAAAAGGCTAATTAATTCTAAACAAAGATAAAACAACACCCACTTGAACACAAAGGTATATACTTATAGTAAAATAAATATAAATAAATTAAATACCGATAAATATTCAAATCATCTCTATCATAAATAAACATATTTTAATAGCACTAAAATTAAAGCCACAAAACTACTCAATAATAAAAGCATTAATAAAAATCGCAACAAAAATAGAACAAATAAAAAAATACCTACAAAAAAATAAAATGCTCAATTTGAAGTATTTACAGCTTTGATAATTCGTAACCTATAATACTGTACCCTTAAAACAGATCAGGACATAATAAAACATTCAAATCCTGAACACAAATTCACAATCTTATTATCCATAAGGAGACTTGTAACTAGTTGTAACCGAGTGTTATTTACGTAAGATATCAACCAGTTCGTTAGCGTTAGGTGCAAAAGTGCACCAATAAATATCGTACAAATGTGAACTTGTGCCCGGTGGCACTAAATCTGAGTAAGGTAATTGGGCTTCTGATGTGTAATAATGCCAACTGTTAGGTACAGTCATAGAATCAAATGCTTGTTGTAACTTTTAAGGTTTTGGATTTCTTCATAGGGTGAGAAAGTTGTTGCTTTTTTAAATCACAAAAATATAAATAACAGAGATAAGAAAAACCAAAATAAATAATATTAGTAATCATACCTTAAATTCGAAGTACATTGCATTAATTACTGAATGTCAAAATCTGCCATACCTAAAACAAAAAAGACTAACATTAAAAGTGTGAAGTAGAAAAGACGTTATTATAATGCTATAGATACATACAAAGAATGAACACAAACAAACATAATAAAAAAATAATGTCATCAACAGATGCTCAGTATAAAAAGCGTTAAGTGGAACAAAACAAGTCAGATCGCTGAAAAAAATGCATGAATATTTTTGATCTCAAACTAGAATCATTAGTCAACTTTTTTATCATAACCCAATTCTAAACCAAAGCTTTGTAAACAAAAATCAAGTTTGCAAAGCAATATCACCTCTACGACAGAGTCAAAAGCTTAAAGTTTTGAAATACCAACTGTAAAATGATTTTGGCAATATTTTTTGTCATGTCTTACACTGACAATTGTCTCGCTTCCTCTGCCAGTGATAATAGTTCAGTAGTTACATCATTAATCACGCAGAACACATGTGGATTTAGCCTTTTTACTGCATCACACAAAACTTTGTCGTGATTGTAAAATCTAACACCGTGTTCACTAACGATCATAACTTCCTTTCAGAATATATTGGGTTCTATTATATTCATTATTAGAGTCACATTTGCTTGAGATAAAATAAGATCATTTATTACAAAATGTGATCCTCTATTTGCCCTTGGATTTTCACCTTCGCATGTGGGAATATTCAATTTGTTTGTTTAGTCTGTTTTTGTTCAATTGACGTTTAAATTCTTTGAATGACTAATGATGATGATTTTTGGAGCTTAGGTCGGATTTAATCGTTTTTGTAAATATTTGTAACGTAAATATGGTACAATTGAAATTCTCAGGAATTGCTTGAAACTCAAATACCATAAAAGGTGTGGGTTGTTTTAAAATTTTAATGGTATTTTAAAAACATTGTACATGATTTGGTGATACTGCTACATTGTACGAGTAAGTCCAACAACTTCTATCATTAACAGACAAAGTAGCAAATCAAAACAAACTTCAACTAAATCAAGAAATCCTTTACAAAAACTATTTCATTAGACTTGTACGGTGTTTCTTCCATATTGAACAGTGGCACATTAATCAGAATTTCTTAGCTGAGGCTCTTTATAAAATCACTGAATTGTATCAGATTTGAATCAGTCACGATCGATTCAATACTTACAATGAGATATAACTCAATCTAAACTATACCATTGCTGATGTATATTTATGATTATTTCTTTGTATAGATATCGAGCTAAAAAACGTTTGATGTGTTGTTATGTGAGCTTAAATGTATGTGGAGTAAGATCTTTTAGTAATGGCCTTATAAGTTAGTCTTGTTATCGATCGTGTGATTTCATTTGAATTGTACAGTTAGCAATCATTACCACCTTATTGAGCATTAGACATTGTTGTGTGCTATAAGAATATTATTTGAATTATTCCTAAAAAAAATACCGACTTCAATCTCGGTTTCATTGAGGCGTTTCGTTGTTCATTTCTAAAACTCATCATCTGATCTTTACGAAATTCATATGGGATCATTTCATAATAACCTCATTCGAACAAAAGAAAGATTTTTAAAAATTCGTAAATACGTAGTTATGCCTAAACATACATTTGAATTGAGAACCTCTGTTAAAATATGTTTTATTGCAAGAAATACGCTAAGTTACCTTATATCTGCAACAAATGATAAAATCTTAATCTGATACGTTT
This sequence comes from Herminia tarsipennalis, assembly GCA_945859575.2. Classification (NCBI taxonomy): domain Eukaryota; kingdom Metazoa; phylum Arthropoda; class Insecta; order Lepidoptera; family Erebidae; genus Herminia; species Herminia tarsipennalis. Next base: position 21,753,085 of record OX243850.2, read on the forward strand.
TGTCTCACTGTCACTAATCCCGCAACTGCATTTAACCCTCAAAAACATTTAAACACTTCAAAACATCAACAAAACCACTGCTTCTATTCATGACATATTATTATCACCGTCGTCTTTAAAGGGCGCACTTACCCGTACTACTGTACTTAATCACGCGACACTGTTGGTAAACTTCTCACAATGCTATTGTTCACTATTGTGTTCGTATAATAAATTGTTACAAAGAAGGACCGCATTATGTTGCGTTACTAAAATAAATTCGGCCAAAGGATTGATGGTTACATCTTTTTTATCTTTTAGATTGCATGTTAGATATAGAGCATGTGGTTCAGGCGGTTTGTCTGAATTTGAATCTATAAATTCAACCAACCATTTTTGCCGAAACTTTTTTTTGCTTTGCAATTTTTTAGTTTATGTGTCAGTTGGTTCTGACATTAGTGTCAGATGATTATATTATTTAGCGTTTTCAAAGTCTTGGCAAGTTTGATCGAGGATAAAATTAAGTTCTCGTTACTACTAATGCATGATCGTTTTTCGTAAAAACCGAATAAAATCTGGATATTGCAAACGGTAACATATGATTATGATGATCTGCCGAAACCCGTTGCTCATTAGTTGGCGATCATCACAGTTCTATTATAAAGTCGTTATCCAAACGAGTTGATTTCAATTTTGTAAACCGTACATAAATACGATAAAAACGTTAGACTCATATATCAGCTCATCAGTTTATGACCACTACTAATGCGGTCGAAATGTCAAGCAAATGAAGTCTAATTAATCCAATTATATAAAAATAAAATTTCTGATTTACTCATTCACTCATCGAGCCCACCTTAGACCTAGTAAACTGCAATTGTGTAAAAAGATTTCTTTAGTAGGTATTATACACAAATTTTGCCGTGTGGTGCCGGCTTAAGAATAGTACCACCCCATCTCTTCCCGTGGGTGTCGTCAAGGCGACTAAGGGATTTCACCCCGGAGGACGGGCAGCAGCGTCCTCTGCGAACTTAAAGCCTTACTGCGATCGCCAACCCGCTCGCCAAGCGTGGCGATTATGGCAATTACCCCCAGGATCTACATACCAGTAGGTTCTACTGGGGAGACCCGTGCCCAGCAGTGGGCCATCATATGGGTTGATATGTATACACAAATTTTAGAAAGCTTACACCTTAAAAGGGTAAAGAAAATTAACTCGCGATAAGCTACAGATAAGGCTTTTTTTTAAGAACTAGCAATATGAGATTATTGGTGCCACATTCCGGGCAATCCCTGTTGGAGTTGATTCACAGTCGGTAGTCTAATATGCAGCATTCGAATCCCGCGACCTCTCCTCGCCAAGCTTGCAAGTGCTACTAGGTATGATGATAATAATTTGCATATTTGAGAAGTAAACACAATTTAACGATGACATTCTGAAAACTATTAATAATATTAAACATTAAATAATAAGGAAGTTATCTAATAAATAGCAAATTTAATTATAAACTGCTTAAATATTTTATCCACGTATATGGATATAATGATCTCATTACGAAAATCCACTTGGGTGGTTCCATCAAAATTGAATTCACTTTTAATAACAAAACGGTGTATAGATCCAACATTATAGATTATTTTAAATTCAGCTATATTTATGTTAATCACGGATCTTATCTCGTACAAACACACAAAATATAACAAAAGAATTTTATATTTTTTAGTTTACTGTTTTGTTATTAGGCGACTTTGCATAGTAATGAGTGATTAATAAAAATAGCTGATTATAAAAATTAATATTCAATACTAAAATGTATTTCATAAGAGGCGTCAAAGTTTATAGTTCATAGTATTTTATTATGTTTAATAAATTTATTAATAAAACTCTCTTATCGTTCCATTAATAATAATAATAATAATAATAATAAATAATAATAATACATTGATATTTAACAAATCGAACTTCACTAGTTCCTTCAGAAATATATATTGTTAGTTTTTATATTGTTGCAACTTTGCCAGTTGCAGAAATAATACAAACTAATTAATCAAACTAATAAAAAAACATTTCAGATTTCAATTCAGATTAATAAATCTTTTAATTCAAAGTACCTAATTACTACCGCATTCGTAATGCAACAGGTAGAACATAAAGAATATTGAGCATCTGAGTACTTTATTTAATAATTTCAAATACTTACATAGTCATTACTTAAACGTCCCTACTTAGGGACAGACATTTTCTTTACTTTAGAAGTGTCATGTCACACAGCGCAAAAGGCAATCAGAACGACCCGTAACAAATTTACGTCAAACGGCGATCACTCGATTTTCACAACAAAAAGTACCAACTTGCATCGATTTTATTTCATACAATATTATGTATGGTTGTATGAAAAATTGCTAACAATGTACAAGTCACAACTTGTCACGGATCACGCTTAGTTACGGATCAAGAGTCATTTCAGTTTACACTGACATGTATTCAATTAAATATTGGAGTGTATCTTTTATGTGTATTTTTTTAAAGTCTTTAAAAAAAGTAACGATTCGCGAAATGGCAAGAAGTTGAAATAAACTTGACTTTTTGAAGTTGCTTTTATGTTGTGGTACAATATTAATCGTGTTGTAAAATGTCATCACTACTAAATTAGGAAAATTAAAAATATAAATACATAATGACATGTATTATACCAGGCGCATCATGATACACAGTGCTACCATTCTGCCATATGCAAAGCTACTGGACCCAATCGATTTTAATAAAATATCAACATATAATCGATTAGACGAAATTCGATACGTTTTACGCTTACTCCGATTTTGGTCATAACAGCGTCAAATTAGCTGGTTCAAAATATCAAAATGTTGCAAATTTGTTGTTAAAACTGTTTGATTTTCTCAATTCATGTTTATAAATCGATTCTACATAATATAATGATTACGATTATTTCGATTACATTGTGTTACAATATTATAATTTAATTAATATCTGGGTGTTCCACTGTTTAATAATGAATTCAAATCGGTACTTAAGCACTGTTTCAAGTATTTTAATTAGTTAAGAACGCATAATAAGATAATATATGTATTGTATTCATTATATAAATTATTTTTTTATATAAATATTATTCATAGTTTTATAACTTCTACATGATGCTGCAAATAAGTATGTTAATTAACGAAATATATTTCGTATCTAAATTGAAAAATTGTAAACGATGCTCATTAGATGTATACCTATATTTTTAATATACCTAAATGGTAAAAAGATTATGCACAAAATGCATATTTAGTAAAATATAGAAAACAATATAATTTATATTTATCCTCTTTACTATTTTAAGCCGAATGTAGCTAAAATTATTATATCTATAGATTGGTTACGAATGAAGAAGATCATCAGTAGAAATTTGCTAAAAAACTTTCGGTAACTAATGCTAACCTTAAATTAATAATGTATTCGTAAGCAGGCATATTTTATTTAAATTTTACGGATTATAAGTCTATAATTTTGATTAAATTGGACGAGTTATGAGTATTATTATTTCTTTCAATACTTTTATGATTAATTGAACAGGTGTACAGTGAACAAATTGAATTATATAAAAAAACTGGGATCATGCTCAGTGTAGGGTTCCGGAGCCGTTGCCGTATAAAATAATCCGATTTGAATAATTGTACCAGCAGAAGAGCGTATGTTCATGGCACTTACACCCTTTTGTTGAAAAACGCAGTTTTTTGGCAATAACTCAATGACGGTGTACGCTACCTTTTTACCAATTCTATTTTTTCATATTTTTTGGTCACACGGTTCAAAAAATAAGGGACAAATTTAATCCAAAATTTCCAAAAATATTCACTTAATCAAAAAAATATTAGAAACATCAAAATGTTTTTAAAAGACCTGTCGAATGATGTGCCACACGTTGATGTATGCTGAACTTCTGCTATAAAATAAATATTTTTAGGGAGTACTCAACACATGTAGTATAAAACAAATTATTTTCATTTTTTAGCTATCAAACTAAGTAACGGCTACTACAAGACACCTTTTCACCAATTTTAGTAAATATTCATTGGGTAAAATACCTGTGACATACGGACGTACAGACAGACAGACAGACAGACGGACATGACAAAACTAAGGGTTCCATTTTTTGCCATTTAGGTTACGCAACCATAAAAACAAGGACTACTCGTGTATTTATTGTGATCCATATACTGTTACCATAATTTGCAATGGATATTTTTCAGTATGGCGATTAATTCATATGAATTTAATAATACTTCAGTAATCTAAAAATTATCTCAGAAATTTTAATATATACTTCAGCCCTTGATATTGCGAGAAGCCAGACCGGTTCTTATTTGCTACTCTATATTCATAAAAAAATGATAGCCTCACGTGAATCTGTTCAGAGGTCCTTCAGTTAATAATCTTTCGTTTTATAACATGAAGATTTAAACGAATTAGCTTACTCCCCTATCCTACATAGGAAATCGACCGTGAATCTTTTTTAATATAGATATCAACCCCCCAATGGCTTCTATATCTGATCTACATTCATACAATTATTCCCAACAATGACACTTATCCCATCAACCGGTTTTCATTCAAAATATTAACATGCAAGGGTTAAGTGGTATTTTTTTGAAGAATTAAGTCTATTATTATAATATTATGGCACTTATATAACAAAGGAGACACACCAGAAGTCAATATTATGAACTGGTTTATAGTGAACAAATAAATTATGTTTGAGACAATAGATTTGATTTATAACTGTGACTGTTTTAATGGTAATGTACCTACTTCATATGGGAAAGTGTTTATGATGGTAATGTTTTGGTATGTAAGTATTTTGTTATAGGGTTAAGTTTTACAAACTAGGGTCATGATAATATGAGTAGCGATATTTTTTTCGTTAGCGTAATGAATAATGTTTCTGTTTTTTTTCTATTTGTGATTGGATTTGAAAAATCCCAATTTTCACATTCCCAATATAGTGTAAAGTAATAAAATAGGATTATCTAATCGATATATTACGAAGTTCAATAAATTATTAATTTAGACTTAATATTATTTTTATTTTGGAATGTTTGTCCATCGCCTTATCTTATGTTCCAATTATGTAATAAAAAAACGATCCAAATAATCATTTTATGCCAAACTATAGATAATTCTATAAATTAATACATTTTTTTTCTCCAAAAAAGGTTAGTAACCTAATCTCAATGGCTACCGCACCGATATCAGAATATTGATTGTATCTAAAACTAGATCAATAACAATTGACATTTGCTAAATGTTCTTAGATTCATAAATTATTTAAAACGGTCAAAGTTAATTATTTATTTTATGTGGGTAAAGAATGTTTTTGCTTGTTTACCGGTATATATAATAATATTTTGATGACGTTATTTGTAAGCCTTATACTCTGTGTTGTAGTTTTTATATATTCTGCTTATGCAGTACAGTATTAACAAACAGTATAACTTGGCAGGGTTAAATAACTATATTCCTTTTGACAGTAATATTATAATCTCTTGGGGCAACTCACACAAAGCCATCTGATCCCAAACTAGGCAGAGCCTGTACTATGGTAACCAGACAACTGATAAATTTAAATATACTTAAATATTTCTAGATACCTCACAATACTTATTATAAACTATATAAATGACAGCCAGAGACAGAATAAACCATCGTGCTCATGACACAGGGTGGGGATGGAACCCACGACCTCCGGTATAGTAGTCAGGATCACTAACTATTAGTCCAACAGGCCAGTCAAGAAGTTTGTAGAAAAGTTGTAGTGTATGTTAATCGCAATTTACTAAGAAAGTTGTTTTCAGGCCGATATATATTTTTAGAATGAGCCTACACTGTGGAATTTCACATCACCCTTCTAATTTTACGAGTCAACTAAAATTAAGTTATTTTGATATATTAATATTTAGATATTTTTCATAAACCTAATAGGTACCTAAGCCTGTTGATCTAGTGGTTAGTTACTGTGACTGCTAAGCCGGAGGTCGTGGGTTCGTCGATCCCCACCCAGGATAAAACTTTGTGTGATGAGCACGATGGTTTATTCTGTGTCTGGGTGTTATTTATCTATAATATGTATGTATTTAGAAATATATAAGTATGGTTATTAGTTATCTGGTTTCCATAGTACAAGCTCTGCTTAGTTTGGGATCTGATAGCGTTGTGTGAGTTGTCTCAAGATATTATTATAATTATTACTTTAATATACTATTGTCAATTTGGTAGACCACAAAAACCTAAATTGTAGATTGAAAAAGTTGATCAAAAATATGTGAAGAACTTTCGGTATATTTTTCAAGTAACTATGTAAATTAAATTACATTAGCAAAATTACCAAAAACATACAATTATTTTAATAACTTATTTTGGTAATCTTATATAATATTAACTGAAGAAGCTATTAGCAGTTAGTATACACTTAATAAATTACTGTACCTATCATTACGACAATAAACCTTTAATAACACATATCCTCGATTAATCCATAACTTTTAAGACACCCATAACCCAAGTAATTCATAGTTATCTGCAAACACATCCACATATTACCCTTAATACGGCATTAGTGACAACTTAACGGGCGATTAAACACGAATTTAAACCGCAGTTAATTAAGTCGGGTTAGTAAATAAGGGGTCATTAACCTTTCACTGAATTATAGGTTTAATTATATTTCAACATGTTATTAGCCTTTCATAATTATAGTGCCTATAAATGTAAGTAGTAAAGGATTCGTTTTGCATTTCCTTAGTATACAACAAAACATCTCTATTACTTTTTTTAAAAAGATAACTAGCAATGTGCTCCAGCTAAGCTCAATGGTTTGCGTTAGGAGTGGGTCACGTAGGTAGTATAATGGGTAGGATTCGAACCCGCGACCAGTGTATAGCGAGCTTATAGGCTACCGCACGTAAACTTATGTCAAAAGTAGGTATACATACTCAAAAGTAACTATTACTACTAACAAGACTTAAAGTGCATTCGAATATTTAAATTAATATGAATATTCGATTATTGAATTCGAATATTCGGTTGGAAGCCCTGTTCAGATTTCTTTATTGCGATAAATGTTGTCTGCTGTACAACATTTCTATCTTAGTCAAGAAAAACTAAAAATCTTTTCACTAATAATGCTCTAAATGCTTGGTTTGTAACTAATATTGAAGCTGTACGTTTTTTTTTCAATCGAAATATATATCTAATCTTTAAAACTAAGCCATCACTATCAAATTGATTGTTACCATCGTAACTTATCTTAGGCATGTTAATAAGTATAAAGGAAACAGATTAATTAATATTTAGTCGTTACAATAATTTCACTACGATATTAATATTAAAACGTGGTGTTGTAATGTGCAAATAAAATTTAATCACCATTTTTAATGAAGATTTGTTGTTCCAATTAAAAATCGAACGATATCTAGATTCATTTTTATTATACTTTATATTATTACTTCCTTCCATATTAGGTATAAGATTAACATTGGTATCCGTTTATGCACTTGTTTATGCAATTATATTAAGTGCTAAGTGTATTAATTGTAGTGCCATTAAATAAAGAGAAACAGAACAGAAGGCTAACTTTATACAACATGTACTTGAGCAACATTTTTCATCAGAACATTTCGTTTTTAAGGTGGTAATATGGTGAGTTCACGAACACGAACGCGAGCATGTGAGTAGACGTGAATGTGCCTCTTGACTCTTTGTGGATTGCTTTTTTGTACCGGCCCCGCCGGTCTTTGTCAGGCTGCTTGCCGAACTGCTCTCCGGGCTGCTCACCGGGCTCTGTGCCCGGGCTGGACCAGACCATTACTGTATATTTTTATTATATTTCTGAAGGAAAAGGAAAAAAAGGAAGTCCTCCCAAAGCCTAAAAACCCCACTATATTTTTTCCTTTCTAAACTCTTCTGACTTGATATCCATTTTAATAGTTTACCGCGAATTCAAAAATCATTAGTGGCTTAAGTGAAATGGTCAAGAATAAACTAGTTTGAAACAAAAACTAATCGTACCTTTATAGTATGACATCAATCAACTTATTCAATTTAAAAAATATATATATTTAAATATAACACACGAAAATATAGACTTAAATCACATAACATCGTGTTCAAACATCAAAATGAATCCTATTACTAATGTTATCTATAGGTAGTATATGAGTGGAATATATATTTTTATTTAAATTAGAACTGGGTAACTCGTTCCACAATGAGTCATCGCCGATCAGGTGTCGCGGTTTACTGGACGGAGGAAAGTTCTTAGTGTTGATCATAAATCACTGACGTATTCGAATTAATTGGGTTATCGAGACGCTAGTTTTGATCGAGTTCTCGATAGGATTATCGAGAACTTTCTGTTTTAATGAAAATAAGTTATGTGATTTGACTCCTTGGTGTCAATTTATAATGATTGCCTTGGCGATGAAGCAGAAGAGTGAAAAGAACGCCTTGCTAGAGTTTATCGATTTGATTTCTATTCGGGACTGAACCTAAACCTCGTTAGAGGCATATTGTATCCATGAAATTATGAATGAGACAGCAACAACAGTCTCCCCGCTGTTTAGCTCTTTGTCATATTTATTTTTATTGCAAGTAAATTACTAATATGGTTACACAGTATTATATTCTGATGACACTTTGTCAACATCAAAAAAATATATTTTATTATTATAGTTGCTCCGCGCAACTTCGTCTGCGTAAATTTTTCCCGTTTTTGCAACATTTTTCATTGCTGCTCCGCTCCTATTAGTCTATGCCTGATGTTAAATAGCCTAAAACCTTCCTCGATAAATGGGCTGTCCAACAGAATAAAGATTTTTTCAATTCAGATAAGTAGGTTCTGAGATTACCACGTTCAAACAAACAAACTCTTCAGCTTTATAATATCAGTATAGGTTGATTTGAAATTAACAATGTGCGAACATAGTCTACAGTGAAATTTAACAAGCACGTTCAAGTAAATTTTATTAACTGTATCATAAACAAATTAAATAAAAAGAAACCGCATAAACTCCATACAATCACAACATAACATTACTCTACAATAAATGAGTCCACACATTCTCGACATTTTTGTCGCAGTCGCAAGCGATCGTTCGTTAGTGCGACTCACTTACGAATTGTAATTTCATGTTAATTTTATAACTATTTACGGCTGAACCTTTTATGAAGGGCGAGTCTGATCGTACGCATATTAGCTTTAGTTTTCTTATGTTGGTACACATTTATGATGGTGACAATCGTAAAAGTAGAATATGTTGATGATTTGGATGCTGGTTTGTTTGGTTTTGTTAGTCTATAGTTGAATTGCTTGTAAGGTTAAGGTCCAACTCTGTCTGTGGCGTAGTGGGAGTGTGTCCGACTGCTGCGCAAGAGGACGTGGGTTCGATTCCCACACGGGACACCACTTTGTGTGATCCACAAATTGTTGTTCCGAGTCTGGGTGTACTTTATGTCCGTGACTTGTATGTTTGTAAATTCCCCGCGACACAAGGCATGTAACCTACTGTGGGACCCTAACCTACAACCGAGAGACTGTTGATGCTGTCTCGTTCATCATCTTTAAAAAAAAAAAAAGAGAATAATTGCTTCCTTTTCATAAAAAAAATATTTAAAAAAATTAATTAACCATTAAAACCTCCTGTATTTTTGTCAACCACAAATATTAAAACTACTTACTTTGGATATATGTTAAACCTCAGTAGTACTCTTGTGGTGACAACTGTAGAGTTTATGTGAATATTACCATTTGAGAATAGAACCGCACAGAAAAGGCTCAAAAACAGAAGTAAGGCTAAGTACAAAAACACTACCTTACTGCCTTTATCAAGAAGACAAACTAACAAAGAAAACGGTTGAATATTTAGAGCTATTATAACAAGATACTGACGGTACAAAAAGAGACAGATTGTGCATCATGAGCTTGAATACACCGGCTCTAAGTCTCGGACATTTTGATCCAAAGGTGTTATGAGATTCCATGTCTTTAAGCGCTGTCGATGTGTACACGTGTCGATGTTTTGCTAACAGTGTTACTATTATACATAAACAAAATGTATTACAATAATACGTTAAAGTATTACAACAACAAAAATATGAAATATTCCTTCTACGACAAGTTAACAATGTAACAACAGTTAACAAGAAATATTCAAACTATTAAGTCGCGTGCGCAGACGCTTGACATTCTAAGTTAACGATCAATGCTCGATTTTTATAGTTTACACCTACGTTTGTACATTCACCACTTGTGATATGTGTACTAGTTATTATAAGTATGTAAGAAAATATTCTCGTTAGTACATTGGATTTGTGAATAGTTATTGATACCTTGTTCATAACACTAGGAAGTATAAATAGGAATATCGTTGAAGATCCATTCATAAACGGCTTTAAAACGATTGAGAGACCAAAGAGTTTGTATCAGTAGCTAACCTTAGTTATACAGTACATGCGTTATCAAATAAGTAAGGATTTATGTTTTAATTCCCCTGACAAATTGGTGGACGCGCAGCTAGACCGATTGAGTGATGTGTGAAACTGCGATTAAGTTTTTTAAGCAGCGATCCCTCATGAACACCGCCTACCTAAATTTAACCAATATAACTTAGACAGAAACAAATATTTGTGACTTGAGAGAGATTAGAGCGCTCCCTAACTCAGTGGCAACAGATTGAAATATTTGGAGGTTAAATAATGTTACTGTTGGCCCATAGATAGATTTCGAATATTGCCCCACCTCTCCGTACCTCGGAGAGGACGTTAAGGCGCCGGTCCTGCGCCCAATTTCTCTCCGAGCGAGAGGGAATAGATAGTGCACTTGTATCTGGGCGTGTGCATACACTTATATACCATAAATACCTCCTAGATTGACGGATTAGGAGATGAAACGTACCTACTAATTTGCGATTATAATATTTTATACAGTGTAGAGATAAAACTGCACTTTAGTCGCGTTTATCAACTTCACTATTGCACCACCTGAGTAGTTACAAAATCAACAAGTCATTACAGTGATGTGATGTGCCATTAAAACTATATTCCAGTTTATAACCTTACAGTAAAAAACAACTAAAAATTTTATGAAATGTCATCCCGGTAAAATAAAAAATAAAATTCCTTGTCGTTATCTTAAAATCTTTACTGCCTTAGGTTCAGTTTTATTGGAATAGACCAAGATTCTTAATGAATACGTATTATGGGCAATTACTACTTCATTGGCGATATGGTTTCTAGATTCTTTTATAGATAAATGCTAAAATAAGACGTTACGGTTCTAAATAGTACCAGTATTTTTTATATGACGGTACTAAATTGTTAAGAATATGTTTTGATTGGCATCTTTTTATGAGTGCGTTATAAAATGTTAGTTGTGGCATAGTGTCACATCACTAGAGTTGTAAATATACAGATCTGGTTTCTTCGAAGTTGTTAACTTGATAATTAAGAGCAGCTGATTTGAATACTTTTTTGGATTGCTTGTAGTAATAAAAATAATACCTACCTATAAGTACCTAATGGGATAGAAAGGCCGCGTCTTACTAGACGTAGGTCGCATGTTAAAACTCATCTACCTACTCACATATTTTGTCAGTTTGTGTAATCTTATGTTATAATAACAAAGAAAAATATAACCAGACTCTGGAATCAAACTTGAGATTGTCGATCGATAATTTAGGTCGCGGAAGCCACCACCCCCTAAAACTTCAAATTTCTACTTTCTTTGCAGGCGTTTTAAGGCTTTGTGTAGTTTCTTATTTCATTTATCTAAATCCTCAAAGATATGACGAGTTCTTGTTGACTTGACATTGTCGATTCGCCACAAAAAATGTAAAATCGGCACAGTTTTATTTTACCTTAGTAAAATATTTCTACTCGTCACACTTATTTTCTACGTACAATGAGCAGAGCCAACATTCTTAGGCATGTTACAACCACCAATCAGCAATGATCTCAGAGTATTAGGTATTTTTATCACAACGAAACAAAATCGTAATATCAATATTGCAAAGATCGGCATATCTATGTATCTACGACGGTACAATATTATAGGTACGCAAATGAAAGTTGTTAGTAACGAACAGCTAATTACACGCAGAGGGCGACACTGCGCCCTAATGAAGATCCACCTGACCCCGACTGCCCACTTTCTAACTTAAGGCTAAGCTGTTCATTTTACGACGTTTGGTACTATGTAATACGCTTTTGCGCAATATGAATCAAAACATGAAAATTATCTAACTAGCGTGTGAGTTTACAGATTACTGACACTGACTGCTAGGCCAGAAGTCATGGGTTCGATTCCCACCTAAGATAAATGTTTTTGAGATAAGCACAATTCTTTATTCTGTATTTGGGTGTAATTTATCTATACTAATATTATAAAGCGGAAGAGTTTGTTTGTTTGATTGTTTGTTTGTTTGTTTGTTTAAACGCGCTAATCTCAGGATCTACTGGTCCGATTTGAAAAATTCTTTTTTTGTTGGATAGCCCATTTATCGAGGAAGGCTATAGTATATAACATCACGCTACGACTGATCGGAGCGGAGTAGCGACGAGAAATGTTGCATAAACGGGGAAAATTTACGCATACGAATGTGCGCGGGACAGCTAGTATATTATAATTAGCTGACCCGCGCAAGTTCGTCTATGTTTCACTGTTGCTTCGCTCCTGTTGGTTGTAGTGTGATGTTATATAGCCTATAGCCTTCCTAGTTAAATGGGCTATTTAACAGTTTTTTATTTTTTTATTTGGATCAATAGTTCTTGAGATTATCGCGTTCAAACAAACAAATAAACTCATCAGCTTTATAATATTAGTATAGATATGTGTATTTAGAAATAAATACGTTTGTTTGTTGTCTAGTTGCCATTGTATAGTCTCTGCTTAGATTAGGGTCAGATGGATTTGTATGAGTTGTCCCAAGATGTTTATTTACTAAAGTCCAGCTTGATGCTTAATCTTGCATGCGCCAAACCTGAGTAAAATTAAAAACGATGATAATACAAAAATATCATCATGTTTAAATAGATATTGCTGAGGAGCAATTTGAGAAGCTTTTTATGTCAAACAAGTAACAATTTGAATGTAACTTGATCTGGCTGTAGCTATCACAATAAACACATCGATTGGTATTTATATGTAACAGTTATCATACCACAAATAGTCCAGCCGGGCTGTAAAACCCAAACCATACAGTGCCATACAAGTGTTTATTTGAGGTCATTGTCATCACTTGAAAAGAACTCATAAACATCGCTACAAAAAGTTTTATTACCATCAACACTAGATCTGTCCTATGGTTTCTTTTACATTCTATTTGTATTTTTGACTATTCTTAAGATTTGGCTTGGAATGTAAATATTTCACTCTTTTGAGTCTAAGCGGTATTACATTTGCAAATATATTGTAAAAATGGCATTTAAAAAAAAAGTTTTTATTGCCAAGTTCTTTTCTCACGATTTTACTTTTGCGAACTTGGCATTAAATGTGGAATCATTATATTCCAAATTTTATCTGACGTTTAAAATCGTTGCATTTGTAACCTAAAAGACTAAAGTATTTTGACTTTGACTTTACATGGAGTATTATTTTGAACGCATTACAAGATCTGCATGTGCACAACTGCTTGCGTGTCAGGGAGCGCAGCTGTCCATTTACCATTAAGACAAGATTTTGACAGTTCTGTATGAGCTTGCCACGGACACGGAAAAAGATCGTGGTTAAGGACCCTGTTAGAGCTTATAGCTCCTTATAGACCCTGTTAGAATAATAGTGTATTATATACTACACTTATGTATGTAGTAAATAAGAAATAATCTTATTTACATAGCTTGGCGGTTTTTGTTGTATTTCGGTATTTGTTTGGTATTTTACAAGGTATGTATTCTAATTTCATTTATTCGTGACATAAATTTATAGTAACATGTTTTTTAATTTTGTTGTATTTAGAAATCAATTGGTATTTTAGCATGCATTTTAATTTATTCCCTATTTAATGTTTGCATGACAGGGCACTGGTAAATGTGCTGTACTTTTATTAGACATAATCACATTTGTTAACCACACAAAAGCAAATTAATTAATTTTAATTTCAAGAATCAAATTGTCGAGATCAAAGTTTAACATGCAATATTACGCAGACTTTGTATAAGGATTCCTAAAGAATTAACCCGTTCAGGCATTCTAAAATACAAACTGGAAACTTTAAAATACGTAAATAAATATATATTTCGACACATTTAAAAAGCGAACAGCAGTATATATTATCATAGAAATTGAACTTTCATTTTTGTTTTTTTAAGATATGAAACCATTCGGTAGTACTAAAAAGATAGATTTGAGCTGAAATGGGTTTTCTACCTGTTTTGACATCATTTAATATGTGTACTGTGTGTACCCGGTATTAGTGGTTTTATTAGTCGGTATCTTTTTGTTATTGAATTGATAAACAATTGGATATTGTACGGAATTTTTATTGATTGTCGTAAAATTCGGGAGTAAGCAGTATATTTTGTTGTTATCATAATAAAGTAGAGCGTGGAACCACAAAATAGTCCGACGAAGTTACCTATATATTTTGGATGCGGTATTTTTGGATAGTTTGTTTTTGCAACATTTTTTATTGTTGCTCCGCTCCTACAATAGACTTACCTACCTAGGTAAGTAATATCCGTTATGGCCGTACCCTGACCAAATAACCTGGAGAATTCTTTATCTCTTAGCTGCACCGTAGCGAACACGATCAGTTTTTTAAATAAAATCTGTATAAAATAAAATATTGGTCGTTTGAAAAAAATGTTTCTAGCATAATGTTTTTTATTAAATTGCCTATCCATTAGTGTAAGTAGCAAATCAAAGAAAATGGTACTTTACGAGGAGATGCATTTTATCAATAACTATTTATCATTTCTGAGGTTTCGTTGTGAGGAGATTAAATTAACAAAATAACAAAAACTAAATCTACTATTTTGAAGTCAAAAGTAGATTTTTATTAGTTTATATTTCTTTTTGGATAAAGAGCAGATAGCTCCACAAAAGTGCACAAAAAACGGCTAGCGCTAGGTTTTGCACAGGGAAGCGCCTTAAAGGAATCTTATGGTATTCTAATGGTAATGTAATATTAGACCTTTTCGTGTCAGTTAGTTATCATATAGTTTCCGAGCCTAACCTCATTTCCTTTCTATAAAACAAACAACCATTGATTGTATAATGTATTCATAATTATAACGCTTATTTCTTGAGTTAATGTAATGACTGACTTTAGTATTATCAATGTGAAACCAGTTAATTTCACACGCGAATGTTAATTTTATACCAAACGACACGACACCGACACGACAAATGCAAGTTGGTGATTTAATTGCATTATATTTTTAAATTATTATGATTGCAAATCGTCTATATCTTTAAAATTGATATTTTATCAACTCAATAGCATGGTGATACTTAAATCTAGAATTATTAACACATCAACAGATCTAAAATGTTTTGTTGTTTTCTTTTCCATATAAGAAAAATAAACGTTTTTCTAAATGCTTTTATTACAGGTTTTTATTCAGGTATATTATATGATATTGAAATAACATACGTTCATGTATGTAAGTATGCACTTACTGTTTATTTATACATATGGTTAAATTTCAATTTTTCTTTTATTGCTACACTTCCGACTAATTTTATATATAACTCTACTCTAGAGCTCAAAGGTTTGCCGGTAGAAAATTCAATTTTGACTTTTGCTCGCCTTTGTACATAATTACTTTTTTTGTACTTATTGATTGTTTATTTATTTTTCTATGTGTACGATAAAAAATTTGAATTTGAATGCTTATGAAAATTTGATTGCAATTCTGTTGGTTGCAAGGACATGCCAGTTCTGACCTAAAACAAAATTATCAAAATTGTTTCATATTTAAGTAGGTTGTTAACTATAATCTCGTATCGTATCGTGTAATAGGTGTTTTACACAAACCGCACAATTAAGTCCTGCAGTATCAATAATTTCACAGTATAATCGCATTTAATCATAGGGTTCAGAAATTGTTAACTGACAGCTATAGTTCTAAAGGCTAGTTTTCTTTTAAAGTGTTAGTTTTATGCTCTCCATAAATAAAAACATTGATTGAACCATTTAGGATAATTAAATAAGTAATAACTCGATCACGTACTGGAATACTAAATAAAATATAATAACCTTATAAGGCGAGTTTCATTAATACTAGATATAACTACTTAATCATAGTTTGGTCAACTCTATAATTTTGTAAATTAAAAATGTTTATTGGAGCGATTGTAGAGTGAGTAAGGACATAAACATTTAAATAGTCTGTTTGCTGAATTAATATTATGAACAAAGGTCACTTGTTAATCTATTCAAAGTATATTACATATACTTTTATAAAATTCCAAATTCAAAGTTCTTTATACACTTGGGATGCAAAACAACACATGTAATGCCAAGTTCGCAAACAATAGGCAAAGCCGAAGAAAAGAATCTGGCAATAAAAACTCGCGGCAACACTTTTTAAATTGCCAAATTTACAATGTTTGATTGTTTATAAACTTTATATGGGGGTAAGGTGCTGCCACTAATATACTATACACCATGTTAAAGGACTGATTCAAATTATATTATTTAAAAGTTAGAACGTGAGAAAATCTAAAATCAACCTTAGTTGGTACAACATAGTAGGAGCATCTACTTACAACAAAGGTAAAAACTATATGTGTTAAACACATTTAGTCCATCACACATATATCGGCTAAAGTACTGGAAACGAATAATTCAATATAAAATATTATCCAAAAAAAGAAAAGAATGGCCTTTATTCGTCACGCAGAATCTTTCAATAGTCAAATTATTTGTAATGGTCGCCTAACTGTTCCTTCACTCGTCTGATAAGACAGAAATCTGACACGATCAGAGAGAGATTAGGCACTGGACTCACAGCTTAACGAGCTCTCCAAGGCACGGAGCGGTATGGCATTTTTCAAAAACGGTCACCCATCTATGGAACGACTGTAGTAACATTGGTTAACCTCGCAGATGTCTCGATCTGCTCGGTCGCTACTAAGTCCCAGGCCCCTATTATTTATAAGGTGACAATTAAGCGTTTTAATTTCCGTTAAAAAATGCTATAGGTTTTGTAAATTAGGTGACTTTGACTGTGATTTAATTTATATGTATTTGTAATGATTATGGATACATAAATGATCTGCTTTAATGGTTAATTCATGTTAATTTTGTATGAGAAGGTGTTCGGATGGTTGTTTCCGTTTTTAAGCTTGAAACTGTAGATAAGATACTGTCGTTTTAATTTATTCAGATTTTGTATGCCTACTAATGAACAGGTACAAGAGGGTTTGAAGCGCGATAAAGACAGTACTTTTTGCTCATTCATTGACAGTGATGGTGATCATTAACTAAACATTAATAACCCTCCTTCGCAGTTGGATAAAAATCGCCTAGCCGTGGGAGATCTAGCAACAGGTACACTAATTATATTGTGTACATCAAAACCTTAACTTGTCATTTAATTGAAGCTGCGGTACCTAAATAGTTAAGGCATCGGACTCGCAATAGTGAGGTCACGGGTTCGAATCCTACCCATTATACTACTGACATGAACCCACTCCTAATACGAGCTATTTAGCTTAGCTGGAAAGGTTAACAAGATCGCTTGTAATATGGGGACCAAAGCCCTATTATCCTCTCATCTATATAAAAAAAAAAAATCTTAAATGTTGTTATTTACCGACAACCGAAAATATACCTAATATATCCAGCTCCGGTTCAGAATAACAATAATATATTGTTTTTAAACTCGCGTTTTCTACGTTCATTAAATATATTGTCACTTAATCGCATGCAAAATTTTAAGGTAACCTTTTATGTTTCCGAAGTTGCGATCTAATTTCAATAATCGTGATCATATCAAATATGATCCATATTTGGTAGATCACACAAAATAATATAAAATGCGCCATTGAACTTTCAGCATTTGATTTACAGTTGTACTAGTTATTTTCATAACTTACGCTAGAAATGAAATCTTTAATCTTCAGTGCACTTCTCCAATCCGAGTATCCATAAGTTCACAGAAAAGAAAAACCAGCCTTTGAATGTAGCATAACATCCATGACGATAGAAATATGGGAGGCGCCTTTGAGCCGGAAACCACACAACAAAACTGCCACACTGTACTAAAATAGATAAATTCTAAGGGACAAAGTGAACATTTCTATAGAAAATCGTTCAAAACAGTGCTTTTCCTAAGTTTTATGTGAATGGAAAGTTGGCGGTTAAAAAGCTATAACTTGGGAGAAACACTATTGTTAGTTTCCCTTCCCCGACATTGTAGAATCCGAGTTACGTGTTGCGAAACGGACGTATGGGATTATAGGTTATGGGTACTTGTAATAAGGAAAGTTTTGCAAAATATTTCCTTTTTCAACCATACTAATATTATAAATATGAAAGTAACTCTGTCTGTCTTTGTTTTTCAGGCTTAAAGCGCTGAACCAATTTCAATGGAATTTGGTATGGCGATTGAGTCTCGGGGAAGGACATGTAATGTTTTTATCGCAATAATTGATATCTACGCGGGCGGAACCGCGGGCGAAAGCTAGCTTTCTATGTAAAGTTTTAGCTGCATCAGTTGCACAGTGGAACTGCGTGCGAGTGTTGTGGGTTGTGTGCTCGGTTCTTACACGGGGTACTACTTTGTGAGATGCACAAATAAGAAGCTATTTTAACTCTAGGTGTACTTTTTTATTTTTTAAAGTGTAGAAATATTTCTTTTTAAATAAAAAAGTTAAAAAAAAAGAGTTTTGATACGGTTTTCAGATAACAAATGTTGATAAACTTTCGCGATTTGTACACATTATTAAATATATATGCTACGGGTCTTATTCGCGTAAATAATTTAAGGTAAAATACCTTGTTTATTGCCCGACGTTTCGACCGTATAGCAACGCCCGTGGTTACGGGGTACGTCGGGGAATAAACAAGGTATTTTACTTTACATTATTCACGCGATTAAGACCCGTAGTATATATAATTTATAATTAGAGAAGGTTACTAAGATATCCAGTAGTAAACAAAGTGGTAAAAAGTCGTGCAAATCCGAGACGAGAAAACGAATAAAATATCACAAAATTAAAGAAATATCGTAATGTTACCATTAATGTTATAGTAGTAATCATATCAGGAAAAGGATTATGTGTAGGAGACTTACTGTCTAACTGTCAGACTCTAGCTAGAAAACTAACATCCAATCAAGTCTCAAAGTTATAGGTATACTTTCAATCAATATTCGTAATCTAGCAGGTTAAGATTCAATCCATAGTACAAAATGTTCCCAAAAATGTGACCTAAAAACTTCTCGAACTGGTGACCTTTACACATGATTCAATCGATAAAACAGTTTGGCGAAAATATGTGGATTTATTCGGTCACGCGTCAATGACCTATAGCGAAGATTTCTCCATGGTGCACATCAGGTCATTCGACCTTAATGGTGACAGCTTTTTCGAGTTTCTTGTGTGAATAAAATAATTTATATATGATAAAAATGTAGATATTTATCATATTATAAATTATTTTATTATTATTTATATAAATATAGAATTTTATATAGGTATTTTTATTGCCTAATGATTGTCACCCAGCGACAATAAATCCATAAAATAAAATACTAATTTACGTATGTACACACCCATTACTGAGAGAGCAACTCTAATTAAACGAAAAATGAAGTTTTAGTCAAAAATAAAATATCAATAGGTACGTAGGTATGCCTTGTTTACACAAATACACACATCAAAAGTGTCTAGGGATCAAGCATTTTTATGCGGATTTCTTGAGATTGAGATGTGGCTTTGTAATAAATTTATGATTTTATAAATTTATATGGATCCTTTTTGGTGCATTTCATAATTTGAATCAGGAACTGTGAATCAAATTCGAGTAAAAGATGAAAATCAGCTGTCAATATTTTCCCTATAAAAACATACAACGCATTGAAGACATTATTAGTGCTACTGTTTCCCTACTACTGATTAAAACCAACGTTATTATGGAGCGGCGACGTCATTTAAGCAGGGAAGAAATGCTCAGAGCCGTGGGAATGATAGAAGCTGGTTCCCGGCAACGTACTGTGGCTTTAGCTCTGAATACAAGTCAGAGTGTTATCAGTCGACTTTGGACACGTTACCGAAGCACTGGTACCGTGGCTGAGCGCCATGGAGGACGGTATCGCTGCACCACACGGAGACAAGACCGATACATTCAAATCTTAACTCGAAGAGGTCCAACAATAACCGCCATGATGTTAGCCGTGAGGCTTCATCACTCTTCAGGGAACTTAATTAGCGACCAAACAGTCAGAAACCGCTTGCATGAAGTGAACCTTCATTCCCGAAGACCGCTACGGGTACCACCTATAGCAATGCACAATCGTAGGATTCGATATCAATGGGCTCTTGAACACAGAAATTGGGCAGAAGAACAATGGCGTTTCGTGTGCTTTTCTGATGAGTCTCGTTTTGGTATGAGACCGGATACAAGACGTATACGACACTGGAGAACCCCTGGACGCCAACAGCGATTAAAATCCTGCCAGGAAGTCCATCCTTATAGTGGTGGAACCATCATGGTATGGGCGGGTATTTGGATCGGCGGAAGAACTGAGTTGATTTGGATCAGAGGCAACCTCAACGCTCAAATTTATGCTGAGACGATTGTATCAGACGTCATCGTTCCTCTACAAGTGCAAATCGGTCCCTTATTTCAGTTAATGCATGATAATGCACGACCGCACACCGCAAGAGTTGTAAGACAGACTCTCGCCGCAGCTAACATCAATGTCCTGAGTCTCTAGCTCAGTCGCCAGACTTGAACCCGATTGAGCATGCATGGGATATGCTACAGAGAAGAGCTCTGCCGAATATGGAGGGTATCCAGTCGCAAGAAGACCTTTTTTTGTTGTTGCAACGAACATGGGCGGCCATTCCACAGCGTGATTTGGATGAACTCATTTTGAGTATGCCAAACCGATGTTCTTGTGTTGTTAGTGTTCGCGGTAGAAACACGGATTATTAATTGTTTAAGTTACCCAATAAAATTTTAAAGAAAACTGTTATTTCAGTCTTTTTTTCGAACTTTAATGTTAGTGGTTCAAATGTCAAAAATCCCTTTATTAGGAAAATGGCAAATTTCTTTATTAATGCAAAGGTGACTTGGTTTATCGTTACTGTGACAAACGAAAACACTTTATTTGATGAATCCTTAAAGAAATAAAAAAAAAAAAAACAATCAGGAGAAAAGTTATTGCAAAAATATATGTTGATCCCTAGACACTTTTGATGTGTGTATATTATAGGTTCTAATGTTGTGCCTATCACATGACTGCCTCTGTTGCGCGGTGAGAGTGTGTCCGACTGCTGCGCGAAAGAGAAAAAAAAGGTCGTGGGTTCGATCCCCGTGCAACAGAAGAACAACGAAAGGAACAACAGTCTGTTGTTCCGAATCTGGGTGTACTTTCAGTCCGTGACTTGTATGTTTGTAAAGTCCCCCACGACACAGGGCGTGTAACCTACTGCGGGAGACGTTTTTAAAAAAAATACATCTAATATCTTGGAACAACTCACACAACGCCATCTGATCCAAAACTAAGCAGAGCCTATACTATGGAAACCAGACAACTGATAAACATTATTATTATATTTCTAAATACATACATATTATATATAAATGACACCCAAACACAGAATAAATCATCGTGATCATCACACAAAGTTTTATCATGGGTTGGGATCGAACTCACAAACTCTGGCTTAACAGTCAGGGTCACTAACCACTAGACCAACAGGCCAGTCGCTTAGTAACTGGCTACGTTTCAATTCGAGGGAAGAGAATAAAAAGAAGTAGCCAGTAGGCGACTTTGCTCTCAGGAATCCTAAATAAGTGCTAGGCACTTCACTAATTAATACCAATAAACTAATAGTGCTTTAAGTGTCTTTATTGCCAAGATTTATAATCTGGAATCCGTATTGTCAATCTTTTTGTGTCAGAACAGAAATCATACAATATGATTTTTTTAAACAAATGAATACGAGAATTCTAATTATCACAAATATCAATCTTTTCCCACCGTAATACATTCCAAGAAAATCAATTTAATAAAAACCAGATTAATCATAAAAGTACCAGCAGAACCGAACTGCGTACATTAAAATACCACACGCAGCCACTTTTTGCTGGACAGCAGAAGTTTAAGGGTCACAACGTGGGTGGGCCGAAGGAAATCACTGTAACCCAGTTATGTGTCACTGATGTTTATAATCAACGGTGAAACCACTTGCATCGGTATTCGCGGATTACTGATATTCATAAATTTACTCCTACACCTACAATCAATTTTATCAAAAACAATCATGGTTAAGGGCATTGTTATTACATATGAACGCTATGGTAAGTATACATACAGCATAAGCATTGATTGGAGCCACCATGCATCATTAGAAATGAAATAATTTGCATAATACTTTTAATTTTTTATATATCCTAAGAAAATAACGCACACAATTTTGACTCATGAGATCTCCAAAGATCGGCCTCAAACTAATAAATTATTTATTTAATAAGTCATTAACAGAGAGACAACGAGAGAGAGAGAGAGAGAGAGAGAGAGAGAGAGAGAGAGAGAGAGTCAATTCTAGCTAAGCCGAAGAAAGAGAACAGGCAATAAATCGCTGATTTTTTTATAAATTGCCAGTTTTTATAATATCATTAGTCATCAGTAATATACCTAATATGAAACCCTTGCTTTGTCAATAAAGATAACATCATAATGTAGAAATACTCGTTCTACACAACAATGCTTTTATAAATATTGGTGATGTTAGTTCCCCACTAGCCTCCACTGTACAATAACATATGTACTTTCTGCATAATATGAAACTTAATTGCAAAACCCTTTCTATGTTTACGTTTCCCTATTATTTTAACAGACAGACAACGTAAGCTTTAATAGTTTTCCTTGTAGCGAATGTGTCATAGCTGTCATAAGTTGGCGCCAAATGTGACAAGTATGTGTTATTTGACTATTACAGATATTATTTATGTGAAATAACGGACCCCGAGGCTTTTCTTTGTAAGTTTATTTCATGTACGAAAATAGCTGCTTCCGATTTCACAATTCTACTATTTTATTTATGTTTTTATGTTACGGGTCTTAATAGCGTAAATATTTTATTTTAAGGCTAAATACCTTTGTTTTATTGCCCGACGTTTGGACCGTATAATACTTCTACTATCTTGCGTAGTTGGCTAGTCTCATTTGAAATTAGCCGCCGTAACCGACATCGGTTAGATAGGAGACCATTGTATCTAAACTTATAACATCCCTCTTTTTGTGTCGAAGGTTAAAATAAGAAATTCATGGAATACCATATCTAATTCTATTGCGTAATTTATTTACAAATAGACAGATACATTTCTTCATACTACGATAAGTTAACATAACTTGTAACTATAGTAATTTTTGTATTTAACAAACAAATAAAGCCAGTGACAACAAAGCCATTTGTATATTCATTATCGTAAGGCCTAGTCTCTACCTTCAAGTCGAATGATCTCCCACCAAGCCTGACCAAGTTTTGGCAGTATTTGCTTGAGAATTATAGAAATAAACCTCACCGTAGGTCTCAACAATAGGTTGACAAGTTGCTGTCAACCAAACCACCCATATCCATCTGGTCCACACGTTACATACAAATTTATTTTGTAAATACAAACTCGAGCTCATTATCACGACTCACAATGCTTGAAGGTACAAAAAATATACAAGAACATTTCATAACATGACAGCACTGATTTTGTTTAATTTTTGATGATCGGACTACATTATTTTATTTGTTAGGGGTCCGTAGAAATTAAATAGATACATATTATAGTAGTTTTAATGATCTTTACAGTGAAAATTAAACATAAATCAGAATTATACATATTGATATTACTAAATCAATATAGGCCAGACCGAGAATTATGCTTACTGTTTGTACTTATTGCGAACAGTAAAAGGAACAAGTACTCTATAATATAATTCATTTATAAATCAATGTTTCTCTGTATGTCCTCTATGCGTTCTGAAACCATTGATCAGCTTGTGATGAAACTTTAGTAGAATGTTCTGGGAAGGCCGGCGAGTGTTCCTGGCTTTCAAAGCGAAGCGTGGCTGAGTTCAGGTAGTATATATACAATAACCCTTCTTTACAGTCGGGTAAAAATTAATCCCTATTTCCCTTGGTGACGAGATAACTAGAGAATGACTTTACCGATTTCATTCATTCGTTTTTTAGTTTCCTAATACTCTGTGAAGGTTCTTACTTACAAAAATAACGAAAAAAATATATAACGGGGGTTATGAATTTCGCCAGGACAGCTCGTTTACAATATTTTTTTTTTCTTTTCTTTTTTTAAAAAAGACGACTCCCGTAGTAGGTTACAAGCCCTGTGTCGCGGGGGACTTTACAAACATACAAGTCACGGACACAATACACCCAGACTCGGAACAACAATTTGTGGATCACACAAAGTGGTGTCCCGTGTGGGAATCGAACCCACGACCTCTTGCGTAGCAGTCGGACATACTCCCACCGCGCCACAGAGGCAGTCAATTGCAAATCATTGTTCTCATACGATAAAAGTGTTTTTATTGCTCTAAATAAATATACATTTTTATATTGTTCGTTGAAATTAGCTTAACTTTACTAAATTATATTGAACTTTTTTGTATTTAGTCGCAGTGAAACCTCAAACAAAATAAAAACATTAATCTCAAAATTATTTGCTGAACCCTAAACCTCTAAAGTGTTGGTTATCGTTCAAATTAACTCGTCTGTCACTACAGCGTTGATTTTGACATGAGATGTCAACGTGCGCGCGCGCAAATGACAGCCGAAACGATCGCTCGTTAAACGAACGTCCAACAAAACACAATTTAAATTGGATCACGACTTGTTTTTTATGTGTAAATAAATATCAATATTGTGTAAACTTTTCCAAATAGCACTAAGAAATACGCTTTTATTCTCTTTTAGTTAATATGTACTCAATTTTTTTCAGATTTTTTTTTATTCTAAATAAAACGCAATTTTGAATAAAACCTTCAATATTTATAAAACCTTCAGATGCAATATTGCATTATCAAATGGTCAAGTAGTGGAGTGACTGCATACAATACAATTTACGATATAATTTTATTGCGCTTGCGCACCGACTGTTACATTTCCGGTTCACAAATCGTAAATCTCGATACTAATTAGTGATTCAATCGTAAGATAACGATTATATATATTCGCAATGTTATCATCAAACATTCTTGCTATTTATAACTATATTATGTACATTTTTTGCATTTAATTAGAGGTAATGTAGAAATAAAGTAATAATTTTAGTAAGTGTTGATATACATAATTGTGTAGGCAATATAATATTTATTTCCTGAATATTTGGCTAATTTTCATTGAGATCGGAAGCCATGATCGAATGACACAGACATCCACGCATTATTTGTACTACTACCATTATGTATTATAGTTTTATATCGCCAAATTTGAGATATTTCACGGATGAAAATACTCTTTTTTTAGACGACTCCTGCAGTAGGGTACAAGCCCTGTGTCACGGGGGACTTTACAAACATACAAGTCACGGACACAAAGTACACCCAGACCCGGAACAACCATTTGTGAATCCAACAAAGTGCTATCCCGTGTGGGAATCGAATCTTGCGTAGCAGTCGGACAGTCTCCAACCGCGCCACAGAGGCAGTCACACTCCTTAAGAAAACCAATAGCAAAATGACACACTCAGCTATCGAGTCTTAAACTGAAATATTTACAGAATAATATCACTACATGTCACTAAATTTTTTTTACCAATGTCTTTGTTTTTTTTACCAATGTCTTCATGTTTAAATCTGGGTTATAAATATAATTCACATGTAGAATGTGATATCGAAGATTAGTATTAATAAACGGATTAGTATTGCAGTCGCTCCCGCTTCTAACAAAGCCATAAGCTCTCAAATCGTGATCCTCCGATCCGGTATATCACGCCTCTGATGCACACGTCATCGACATGTCATGTGAACGTGACCGATGTCCAAGATCGCGTCGGTGTACGGCCAGTTGAGTAACTGCCTGATGTGATGATGATAGTGGCGGTTTAATTGGAAGTGATGCGAGGTCGGAGGTAAATTGGACGGCAAGGACGTTGGGTTCGTGGAAAGAGGGTATCGGTGGAAGGTATTTTAAGTTTTTATTTTTTTTGCTGGTATGATTTTTTCTAGAGCGTTCGTTGTATGTAAATATAACGTGTGTGAAGTACCCGGACGGTATAAGGTACCCTTGACAATAAGTACCTAATTAGTTTTATAAAAAAATGTGTATAAAAATTGGAATTCAATTTAAAAATTGATTAGTATCTGCTGTTTATTTAAATAATGTTTTGTTTTTATTTGTTGAATTTAGTATTACTTGTCATGGAACGAGACCAACCGCATTTGGTATATAAATTAGACCGAAAATATCTTTAAATTAATAATTTCAACATGAAACCCGATGAGGATATATTATATCGATGACTCATATCGCTCGATCAATACATTTCTAGATCCTATTAACTCGGCTTCAACAAACAGGTGTTCACAAAAACAAGTAAAATACATCGATAAATGAAACTAGAATATTCCAACCAATAACACCCTAGAATTGGACCAAATCAATATAACTTTAATTTCTCTACGATCGTTACATTTAATTTAACATTTACTGTTCACGACAAAATTATAATAAATTAACATTTTTA